>CM077303.1:52180000-53430000 GCA_039655065.1 Glossophaga mutica | reverse complement strand
GAAATGTTAGAATAGCAGCATTGCTTAAAGAACATTCTGTGATTGGGAATATGTCATAAATAACGTAGGAAGTTTGATGCTGGGGGTGTGTGAAGGATGTAATGAGCTACAACTTCTAAAGAACAGAGCATGACACTTGCTAAAGGTCATCTCCGAAAACACTTTGAAGATGGCCTTCATATAATATCATGCAGACAGTTGCCGTCAAAGTTTTATTGTCTTTTAGTATTGAACAAACATGGACAAATCTAACAAAACATTAACAGCTAATTACGTTATTAACAGCTTATGAATTAGAGCTAGTTAATTTGCTCATAAGCTAATTAATTATTTATTGAACAAATGCAACATACTACCTGTTTCCTCATACTGGAAATATTAAGTTCTTTTTCCTTGACTTTTAATGGCTCCTAATGCCAGTCATTGTGTGACGGAAAAGATCTTTCATATTCCTTAGAGGAGAAGATGCACTGAAATCTGCTACCGTGGAAGGAAGAGAATCCAAAGTCCTGAGATAGATGTCTGTTTTACCAAAGACTATTTTCCTGGACTCTACAAAGGCTCAGTGAAGACACTTTGTTTAGAAGATAGATCCACTGCGTGCATTTCCCAATGGACGGCAACTCCGTGTCAGACCTGCTGCCCTGATGCGAGAGCACTCCCACAGCTCCTCACCAAACACACACCGTCTCCTTTGAAACAGATAGGCCCAGGTTGGTTTAAGAAACCTGAAGAGGGAGGCACTTTTTAAGCTCTTCCTTCCCCTTCAAGAAAGTCTTCCATCACGATTAGGGAACCCACTGATACTTCAAACTCACCAATTCCTCCAGTTTCTTTGAGGCATCGCCCTATGACCTATCACACCAGGTGTTTCGAGCTCTTCTCTTTTGGACAGTTTCTGACACTGTCGGCCTTCACAGGGAGGTACAGCGCATTTGTTTCTGAATGAAAGGGCAAGCTTTCAGGAAACCAAATGCCTTTCAGTTGCACTGATGACATTGTAAACATCTCTCTGAATTTGTAAAACACAAGGTCCAAGTAGGAATTGACTACAAGATCTGCCCTCAGTCTAGAATGTCTTTGCTTTCTTCCCTTCTCACCAGGCCAGCTCCTACTGGCCTTCCTTTAACTTATGTCCAGAACTCACATGTTTGTAGAAGACCTTACTGTCCTCCCCCTACACACACAGCGGCATATATGCACACGTACCCACATGCCTCTTTTCGGTCTTGTGCACCTGTTTATCCATTTTCACCATTAAACCTTCATTTCTGCATCTTGAGGGCTTGGAATAATTCTCAAAGCTTCTTGAATGTATGAGCAAACAAATATCAAATTGACAAATGAGAAGCTCCCCTTAGACTCATCTGCACAGAGGACAGGACTATGAAAGCCCCAAATATTTGCAATTTCCCTTATCTAAGTCCAGTATCCAGAGGTGACTCGACCAACGTCCTTTCTCGGAGAAACATCCTAAGACTCACTCTTCGGCAGCCAGCTATAGAAAACTCTATTATGAGCCTTATGTTTCCAGAGTTTTACCTCATTATTCTCATAGTTCTTTAGGCACATCCTTTTAAATCCTCAGTTGTCAGTGTAGTAACATTTGATTCCAAGTGTGTGACCTTCAGGATGATTCTTGCCAGGACGAGAAACATGACAGCTAAGAAGGCCTTTGGCACCTGAAATCCAGCTGGGGTGAAGGAGGAACTAGAACAGAAAGAAAAGCCGACTTGCCCTGTTTTACCCAAAGTTATTGTAGACTACCCTGTCTGTGGTCTGCATTAGATACAATAATACATCCTTCGTAGACTAGCCATTGCTCCAAAAACAACTTACTTATCATGTTGTTTTAATCTCTATTAATCACAATAGTAACTATCTTACTGATGGGCTAATCTGACCCAATGAATACATTGAGGTACATGGTACATATTGACTATGAGTTTGATAATATGTGAACTACTAACCCTTACTTTTATTAATGAAGGCTTTGAAATTTGCTTTTTCTTCTCATTGCTTCCAGCCTAGAATATGATCATAGTATTATATTGGTTTCCATATATTCCATTTTATTTCCAATTCATTCTGAAGGATTACCTACAACTCCATACTGAAAGTCCTTGCCTAGAATTTAATACTGGCAGAAATTTGCTACCACCTTGGTCAGAAGTCCACTTTCCTACACTTCTTGTTTACTTTAACCAAGCTAACCTCCTCCTTGTACTCCCCACTTTCTCTCCACCACCTGTAACTCATATAGCACTTAGTCCCGCCTGTGAGCATCTGTTCAAAGTGCTGTCTCAGCTGGCAACATCATCTCATCCTATTTACCTGGTTCAGCTCCCATCCACATGGCTCAGCGTGGCCCAGCCATGTTTAAACTGAGTGTACAGATTCCTAGTGGTGGTAACTAGGTTAGAGTTAGAACATTCTGAGACGATGTATCAGGGCCCAGAGGACATTCTGCCTGCACAGAGAGCATTGACAGATTTGCTTGGCATGAGTGGGGGAATTCATCTCAGTATTCAAATGAGGAAATCAAACTTACTTTCCAACACAGCAGTTTCAAACTATACACAGAATATTTATTTAACAGTCACAATCCCTTCCAAAGAGCAAAACACTGGACGTCTAAAACAAATGCAGAAGAGAGTTTGCAAACGTAGATAGCTTGACAAAAATGGGTTTTAGAAGAGGCGGCATGGTCAGGGCAGCTGGGTCCTACACATGTGCGGGGCAGCCCTACTTGTGTGAACTGGCAATCGCCCTCTGTGGAGTCAGGTCAAGTTCAGATTAGCCCACCTTTCCCACGGAAGGCTGTCCAGGAGACCACATCCAGCTGACTGACATGACATTCTCCACCCAAGGAATGATATAATATTATCTGGCAGCCATTTTCATGTGTAAATCCAATAGGAGTTATAAATGTCAAGGATTTTATTTCTTTATGTCAGTGACATTTTGATGGTGCTGGCTGTGTCTTAGAAGTTATATATTTTGGACAAATTATTTACCTTTTCTCTGTACTATTTTACTTTCACGTCTGAGATGAAATGTGGTGATGGATATAGCCCCCTTGGGAGCAAAAACGCTGCTTATTCCCTTACTTTAGATTGTTATACACTAGATTGTTATACTCTGGCTCTAGAAGTCTCATCTTTTATGAGTCATGATGAAACCTCCCCCCATGTCACCTTCCCGAAAGACCCCCTCGATTACCTGGAGTTAACTACTCTAGCTAACGAAGATATTCCATAATATTCCACTTTAACTTACTGTAAAAACCTCATCTCAACAGTACGTTCCTGTACAAACTAAGTTCGCTTTGTCTAATTTTTATGAGAAATAACTGATACGTTGAAAGTACTATCTTTTATTTTTATGATAAAACATAATCCACATTGGCCTCCCTCCACTCCCACACACATAAAAAGGCCTTACGAGTTTCTTTTACTCTTTTCAGTACAATGCTATAGGGTACACTGAAATTCGGTGTTTATCTTGTCTCCAAGCTCTTAAAGCTCCATCTCAACTTTCTCTTTGTGGAACTTTGCATTCCAATAATTTCCCAGCAGTATAATTGTATTCACAACTTCTTGAACAACATGAGTGTGAAGTGCAATGCCCAGTTAGACTGTAAGTCGATATTAGTAGGAAGCGCAAGCTCTGGGTCAAACCTAAAAGACCTAAAATTTTGCAAAGTTTTGTCTACTTCACGAGCCAACACATTTCCAAGGTAAACAATGGTACAGGAAGCCTTGACAGCCTGAACAAAAATAATGGCAACTAAGTACTGGGTAATTTCCTTTATATTAGTTTATGTGGTATATGTTCTATACTTAAGATAATTCTGAAAACTAAACAGATCTTTTAGCATTCTCAGTAATATCCCTCTACATTCTATAAACACACAGTTTGATTTATAATAGCTAGCAACATTGGTATAGTGCTCCATGACTCATTTTTCATATTTTCTTACAGCTATTGAAGTAAGTTAATATCCTCATCTTGATGGATTATTTGGTGAAGAACAAGCACAGTGTTGGATTGATCTCTATAGCCTTTCCATTAAAAAATAAAACATACCATGTTTGTGCCATTGAACTGGCAAGTTCATTTTCCTTGTTTTATTATAATTATTGTTGTGTTAAATGACACCATTTATTGTGTTGGCTGGCATTTTATGAACCAAGATGACTAAAATTCAAAGGGGAAAAAGAGAGCTTATATTTATTAAGTGCTACAGTATATAATACTGCTAGATGCATTACTGCACTGAAACCTAAAAGTAACCCTACCCAGTAAGTATTAGTTCCTTTTCACAGAATTCATCATTCATTTATTCATTTTTTACTTATTAAATACTTGTGTGTGTTTGATGTGCCAGGCATTGGTCTAGGCTCTACATGAGTAATCTAAACAGATAAAAATTACTCACATTTCAATGTGGGAAAATGAGGAAACCAAAACTCAACAACGCTATGCAACTCACCCAGGAGAATTAGAACAATGCTTCCTATAATGTGGTTCCAGGTATGTATGTGTTAAAGTTACTAGAGATGCTTGTTTAAAGGTAGAAAGTACTGGATTCCATCTCAGAATCATGGGACATGGGTAAGCTCCAGGAATTTGCATTTTTAAGAAGAACTTCTATTTCCTTATGCACAGAGCTTGTTGAAAGCTATGAGCAAACAACTGAAAGTATTTAGATTCATACTCAATGTCTGTCTAGATTTCTATCTCAAAGAAACAAAAGCATGAGTATATAACATATATGTCAAGAGAGGTTTAAAGCAGAATTGTTCATAAGAGAATAAAAGACAAAACAACAAAATAAACCAAATTTTCATTAACAGCAAATAAATGGTTGAATAAGTTGTGGTTCATATGCACTGTAAATACTCTGCAGCCATAATAAACACACACAAATTAGAGATGTTCACTTTATACTGTTAAATTCAAAAAGTTTCAGAATACTAGATAAAGTGTGATTGCTTATTAACCTACTATGTGTACAACTCATATATGTGTTTGTTTCCATAAGCACACAAAGAGGACACAGCAAACTGTTTGCTTAACCAAGAAAAAGAGGAAGGGGAAAACTATCACTTTTAAATTTATATGTTTCTACTTTTTATTGTAATAGTAGACCCCATAATTTTATAATAAAACAGATAAAGAATGGTTTGACGAAAAATGCTTGAAGTATAGATGCAAAAACAATTATTTCATGGGAAAATGATGCATTAGTAGGAGGGCAACTTTTGAGTGACACAGATAATTATAGAGAATGTCTTAAATCACAAGTGAGAGACAAAAATGCCAAGCAAAAGATTTTAGGCATCAGAAAGATGAGAAGAATAAGGCTGAATAACTGGTTGTAATGTTCACAGAAATCTTATGGAGGAACACCAGCTAGTTATTTAAACTTATTGGTAGATCTTCACATCATGAAAATATATCCTGCCCTCACTGGTGTAGCTCAGTGGATTGAGTACAGGCCTCAGTCCACTGATTGAACCAAAGGGTCACCGGTCAGGGCACATGCCTCGGTTGTGAGCCAGGTCCCAAGTTGGGGGCACGCGAGAGGCAAACACACATTGTGTTTCTTTCCCTCTCTTTCTCTCTCCCTTCCCCTCTCTCTAAAAATAAATAAGTAAAATCTTAACAGAAAAACTTAAAAAAAAAGAAAATATATCCTTGTTTTTTGACTATTCAATCCCTGTCCCAACACTAAAAATTATATTTTGAGGTAAACTCAATTAATTAGCAAAGTCTACCATAGCTGGAAAGAGATTTTTTTGGGGGGGAAAGGTAAATTATTTCTCAGTTCAAAAAATGTTAGTTCCTTATTTACATGTCTCTGGTTCTATTTTGCTCGTTGTTTGTTTTGTCCATTAGATTCCACTTATAGGTGAGATCATATGGTATTTGTCATTCACCACCTGGCTTATTCACTTAGCATAATGCTCTCCAGATCCATCCATGCTATTGTGAAGGGGAGGAGCTCCTTCTTTCTCTCTGCTGCATAGTATTCCATTGTGTAAATGCACCACAGTTTTTTGATCCACTCATTTACTGATGGGCAGTTAGGTTGCTTCCAACACTTGGCTGTTGTAAATTGTGCTGCTATGAACATTGGGGTGCATAGGTTCTTTTGAATTGGTGATTCAGGATTCTAAGGGCATAATCCTAGCAGTGGAATTGCTGGGTCAAAAGGCAGTTCCATTTTTAGTTTTCTGAGGAAATTCCATACTGTTTTCCACAGTGTCTGTAGCACTCTGCATTCCCACCAATAGCGTACTAGGGTTCCCTTTTCTCCACAACCTCACCAGCACTTGTTTGTTGATTAGTTTATGATAGCCATTCTCACCAGTGTGAAGTGGTATCTCATTGTGGTTTTAATTTGCATCTCTCTGATGGCTAGTGATGCTGAGCATCCTTTCATGTGTCTCTGGGCCCTCTGTATGTCCTCCTTAGAGAAGGTCTATTCAAGTTTTTGCCCGTTTTTTAATTGGATTGTTTGTGTTCCTGGTGATATACACTTAAATTGTTTCCAGTATTTGGCTACTATAAATCACACTGCTATGTGTATTAGGGTTTAATTTTGTGTAATTTTTTCCCCTTTCTTCTGCATAAATCCATAAAAGTAGAATTACTGAAGTTTATGGTAAATGTTCATATTTTTAATTGTCTAAAAAATTTTGAGAATGTTTTCCAAAATGATTGTATCATTTGATGTTTTTAAAAACTATGTATGAGAATTTTATTTGCTCTACATCCTTGTCAACACTATTATCAGCATTTTTAATTTCAATCATTCTAATTGGTGTGCAGTCATATCTTATTGAAGATTTAATTTGCATTTCCCTAGTGGTCAGTGATAGTGAGCATATTTACATGTGCACATTAGCCATTTGTATATTTCCTTATGTGAAAGATCTGTTCAAATCTTTGCACATTTTTAATTGTATTATTTAGCTTACAGATGGGTTAAAAATACATGCAAACACACACATACATACAAGTTTATCCTAGTTTTATGTGTCAATACTATTTTCTCAAGAGTATTTCTTGACAAGTAAAAGTTTTTAATTCAATGAAGTCCCATTATCAATTTTTCCTTTGTAGTTCATGATTTTGTGTCATAACTTACGAATCTTCTATACCAAGGTTAAGAATATTTTATCCCTTTTAGTCTATTCTTTGAGAAGTTTTACAGTTTTAACTTTTATGTTTAAGTGTTTGATACATTTTAAATTAATTTTTGTGTGTAGTTTAAGTTGAGGTACTTTTTAAAAATAAATTTGGGATGTGTATATATGCACACACATGTATACACTTAGTTTATATACACATGCTTGCAATGTGCATGTCTATTTCTGGGTCTTCTGTTTCCTTAATCTGTGTTTATTCTCATACCAACAATGCACTGTCTTGATGAGCATAATTGTAGAAATCATTGAAGTCCTTGGTAGTATGTATTTTCCAAGTTTGTTTTTCTTTTTAGAAATGATATAGCATATTCTAATTATCTTATATTTTCTTTTTTCCCTGTATTTTCAATGTACATTTTAGAAGCACTAAATTTCTATCAAAAAAAAAAAAAAAAAAGACTACAAGTGTTCTAACTACCATTGTGGTGAATCTCTAGAATTTTGGGGGAAAACCGACATCTCAACAGTTTTGAATCTTCTGATCCATGAAATGTATGTGTAAGTCTTCAATTTCTCTCAGCGTTTTGTAGTTTTCAGTGTACAGGTCAAGTATACATTTTGCTAAAATTTTCCCTAATTATTTCTTGTTTTTTGATGCCACTTTAAATGGTAATTTTATTTTTCAATTGTTCTTTGCTAGACTATATAATCTATCTTTTACATATTAAACATGCATTTTGCAAAAATATTAATGCCATAAATTTTATTTTATTTTCATTTAATTGAGTTATCCTTCCTGATTTTCTTTTTGTCTTATGGTTTATTTAAAATGTATTAATTGCCAAATATATATTGTTTTCCTCATCTGCATTTTGCTCACAGCATCACACGGCTAAATACTTTAGTGCTCAACTCCTCTCTGGGCTGTGAGTCGACAGTCAGGAATATATAGAGGCTGATGTTACTGAATTCCCTTATTTCTAACAGACATTGAATGAAAGCTGCTAGAAATCCCTGATTACACTCAGCCATCCTTTGTTCTATCTTTGGCTCCTTTAGAAATAATGGCAAAGCAGGAAATAGACAGCCCACTCAAAAAGGATGGATGAAGATTATTGAATAAAGGTACTGTTCACCAAAGGTGGGCATAGTTAAGGGAATCACAAAGGATGGTTAAGTACCCTGGGGCAAGCAACAGCAGGAAGCAAGTGGAAATAATGGTTACTGGAAACCACTGAAAGTCACAAGAAACAGTCATACAATAGGGGCTGTGGCCTCAGACAGAAAGACACACAGAGAGAGGACCAAAGAAATAAACACTGCAACCTCTTTTTATTCCCAATCTCTAACCAAAAGCTCAAAGGCAATGGAGCCTGGTTTACACAATTCACACAGGTGTAACCTCATGAAACATGGAGCAAAATAAAGCTAGAGAGTGAAGCCCAAAAGGCAGATTGAGAATATGCAGCAAAGACAGTGTGTCGTCAATTTCTATGCAAGGAGTTCCAAACATTATTATTGAAATTGCTAGCTACAAAAGGACAGGATGAGATGATTTCCATAGATATATCTTTTTCATTAAGATGCAAGCCACAAAGGATACTCTGTTTCTAAAGTATATGACTGTCTAAATCGCTATGCTGTATACCTGAAACCAATGCAAAATAACATTGAAAATAAACTGTACTTGAAAAAAACATTCCCTTTCCACTAGCACTAATAACATCTATTTTTCCTGCTTGACTTTCTTCCTAGGGTCCTATTAAGCCAGACTGATTGACACAGGGATCCGAAATGTCATCTGAAATGACATTTACTCTTCCTTTAAAAGCTGCTTAGCTTTGGTCTATGGGGCTATTAGTTCACTCTCGACTCACTTCAGGAAAAAAAAATAATGCCAGAAAATGATACAGGTGTTTTTCAGGACACCAGGAAACCATGACTGAACATGTCAGTGGACATTTGGCCTTCACTATATCTTTTGTGTGTTCCAAATGGAGAATTCTCAGGCAGCTGCCAGCATGCACCCAGCACATATGGTCTGTGGTCTGTCCCAGCACTTACGTTAGGATCATTCAACCAGTGACTGCTCTAGTATTTAGTCTAATCCATTCCGACTACTGATAAGTTCATTCCTTTCTGGGAATCACTGGGCAACTGTGCAATTAGAAGGGATCTATTTGTAGCTGCTGTAAATTGCTTGTCCAGTGACGGGTGTTGATCAACCCTGGTTCTTCTTTAAGAAGGAAGGGAATTACTTGACCACCAGTAATCAACTCTAGCTATATATTAGGGTAGTCCCTTTTCAAAATTTTTACTACTCCAGTTGACTTAAGCAGTTTTGAAAAAATAAATATTTGGGTCTTGAAAAGTGGGGTTTTTTAAAATAGCTATGACCATCATTTTAAGGAAAAATGAAGATAGGGAATATATAAAATAAAGTCACTTTAACCAAACCACTAAAATTATTAACATTATGAAGGTTAAGGTATGAGGTAAGATTCCATTCTTATTTTAATTAGCCTGGGAATGTAAATATCTTTTTTAACTTTCTAGTCTAGCATCAATACCTGGGTTTACATCTGGTAACCCTCTATCCCCTGAAAGATTCATGTATCCAGGCTGATTGCTGCCTGAAGCATTTATATATATATATCCACCTGCTATCCATTATCCAGAGCCCTAGAAGTGACCACACCTTCTAGCACCCATCTTCCACACCACCGGACTGCCTAACATCTGACTGATAATCATTCTGAACCCATCGAAGGGCTGAGAATGCAGGACTGATTATTCTCAGGAATGCACTTTTTACCACAAGAAACTCAAGGTTTCTTTTTTCTTTGAAATACTTCTGGTTTTTTGCCTAGCTGTGTTTTCAGTCTGAAAACTCTAAGAGCCTTGATTAAATCTCTCATTTATTTCTAGCAAAGGTTCTTTGATTTCCTTCAACAATTTGTTGGGATGGAAGATTGTCTCTGATTACTTTGTAAACTACAACAAAGATAGAACTTAGGAAATCTCATGACAGATATATCAGATAAACAGCATTATCATCCTTCATCAGCTGAGACTCTGAGAAGCAAAGTCAAGCATCCAGTCAGTAGTAGACCCTACTGGATTAGAACGCAGGTTAATCTGATTCTGATGCCCATATTCCCACCCCCAGCCTCATAGATGCCCAACAAACTATCAGGGCACCAATCCCCTACCCTCACAGGACGGGATTAGCCACGTGCATAGAATGTAACTATGCACACAGCTGGTAACACACCAGCCAAATATTAGGCATTGTTATTCTCTCTTTATGACAAAGCTTTAAGTAACTTTTTATGATTCCTGAACTCCATAAGAGTCATGAGCTCACAAGAGAACTGAATTTTCATGTCTCTTTTCCAGGGATTCCTTGGGTTTTCTTTGGCCAGTTTCGATACAATGATTCCTCAGGGATGTCCCAAACAGTTGGCAGCCACTCAACTGCAAAGGACAGCCAAGGGGGTGTTAGTGTGCAGAGAGATGATGCCAAAGCATGTTTCTCTCAATGCATTTCCTTTTA
Organism: Glossophaga mutica; assembly: GCA_039655065.1. Classification (NCBI taxonomy): domain Eukaryota; kingdom Metazoa; phylum Chordata; class Mammalia; order Chiroptera; family Phyllostomidae; genus Glossophaga; species Glossophaga mutica. The sequence continues at coordinate 53,419,284 of CM077303.1, read as the reverse complement.
GTAAGAAACACTGCTTAAGTATAAGAAAAGTCAGCCTTTGGGTATCGGACCAAACCTTTGCTGAACAAGCATGGACTTCAAAATGGAGTTAAATTGAAATGATAATTTAAGAGCAGGACTATTTACAATGATAATAAGAAACTACTGGTTTCAGCTACTGTTAATTAGCCCTGAGATTCTCAGAGATCTCAGAACCTAATGTGTGAGCAAAATAATAGAGCGGTCATTGACAACCACGGTCTTATTAAGTTTATAGACTACACTGGTATGATCCCACGTATCCTAAAGTGCATCAGAAACAAACAAGTACACCAACAAATGGCAGGGCCGGAAGTCACAGCACAGCTTTAACTACCAAGGGCCATGCTCTGCTGCTTCCACTAAGTAAAAGCAAATTAGTGTTGATTGTACTAAAATGTATATTTTTAGTACAAATTGGAGTTTTCTACCCCTGTTCCCACTCATAAGGCCCCTTTAAAAGGTCAATTTATGGAAATCCAACAGATTCAATATATATTTGGAAAATATTTCTCCAAATTATTTGAACTGCATTTAACAAAGTCTTTCAAACAATGAAAGCAATGATAAAAACCTGTTCATTAACCCTTAAGCATATGACTATGATGATTATCGGCCCTGGGCTAAAAGCAGTCAGTACTTATTTTCAGGAGAAAATAAAATAGGAAGGTCTCTAGAAATCTGGGAGGAGAAACAATGTATCACTTAGGTATCTCAAGGTCACTTAGCAAATAAATACTGGAAATGTCATTCAAATGTAAGTTTTTTCTTACTTCAGTTATATTTTTACCATAACACAATATAAATATGTATTGCTACACTCTATAACACAGTACCCTATATTTTTCTATAATTCTTTTAAAACATTTTTTTTACTTATTGATATTAAAGTGGAGAAGGGAGAGGGCAGGGGAGAGAGAAGGAGAGAGTAAAAGAGAGAAACATTGATTTGCTGTTTTACTTATTTATGCATTCATTGGTTCTTATGTGGATGGGACCCACAACCTTGTCCTATCAGAATGACACTCTCACCAACTGAACTACCCATCCAGGGCTGTTCTCTAATTATTCATAATAAGTCATTAATTTGACTTGTTTCTAAAAAGTTTAACTGACAAGTCAGCATGTAAACAAATTGGTTATTCCCTAACTTATATTCTAAAGAATTACAAAAAAATCAATTTTTAGAAAAAATCAATATGTATATTTTAAAGTAGAATAAAAGAATATTGGATCAAAAGCCACACCTCTCAAAGTTAAAGATGTATCAACAATTAAAAATTTTTAAAGGCCTCTTACTGAAAAGTCCAAATATTAATTATGAATTCAAGTATTAAGTAAAATGGGAGTGTACTCAAACAGAAAAATTTTTAAACTGACCCTTGGCCTAGTCTCTACTTGGTATTTGATTTTATATCTTCAAAGCATTAGAGAGTTGAAAGGGCATATATTTGCTGAAAGGTTTTCAGTAGTGTCTGTTAATTACTGCCAAATACCATGGTGACCAGCCTTCCCTGGAGCAAATTACAGCACTCTGTGAACAGAGGTATAGACAAAACAATGCCCTATATGACATGTAAAGTACAAGTACGTTAGGATTTTTGATGCCTGGCATAAATACACAGTACTGTCTTCATGACCTGCTGAGTTAAATCATAAACCATAGAATATCAAAGAAGACAAGCCTCTAGGAAAAAAATACACAGGATCCTCTTCTCTACCCTTCGTTCTATTGATATAGAAAAGAAATAATAGCAGGATACAAGTCCTATTGATGTAAGAAGAAATATAGCAGGATACAAATTCTATTTTTGAGCCCCTTGACTGGGGAAGAAATAAATCAGGAAAAGGGGGAAAGGGAGTTAAAATTTACAACCGAATCTGCCGCAGAAGCCAGGATGTAAGATGCTTAAAGGGAAAGCTTTCCCCAAGATCGGGGCCCAGAATTTGGAGACTGCCTCCTCTGGGACCACGCGTGTAATAAAGAGTCATGCTTCGTGAACTCCCTGCGTTTGGATTGTTTCATTTCTCCGTAACACTATGGGTTTAAATGAAAAGAGAAAAGGGACCCAGATGAGAAACAAGAAAGACTATATTACTGAACTTATAAAATAGTCATGGAATTTCTCCTTTCTAAGACAGGCTTAGATTGATCAAGACAGTTTGATTCCCACTACGTGGTAGGGGTCATGTAGACAAAAAAACAAGATACTTTAATTTTTCTCTCTCTTTGTGGTACCCCAAAGCCCTACAAACAGTGTTTAATGGAAGAATAATCCTAGCACATGGAGAACCCAAGCCTGTTATTTACAGACAAAATTGGGAATCCGATATGCTGCTAGTGACAGAAAGGGACTCGAATCCATAACAGTGAATTCTGAATTAAATGCACAAGCTGTATCTTTCTAAAAAGAGATCTAGGAAAATTTAGAGAAATCTGAAGTCACAATAATTTCTTTTAGAAATATTTATTGAGCATCTACTATGTACAAGGCACAATCCTAGATACTGGGAACACGAATGAACAAAACACAGTAATCTTTGCCTTTGTGGTGCTAACACTCTAATGAGGAGTAAGACAGCTTAAAATAGTTTTTAAATTAAAAAACAAACTCCCCAAACAACATATAACTTCAAAATGTAAGTGCCACAAAGAACACAAACAAGATTAATGAAAAAGAATAAACAGTTAAGTCAGAGGGAGAGACCTAAATATAATTTAGATAAGATAATCTAATTTAGATAAGATAATCTAATTTAGATAAGATAATCAGAGAAAAACTTCATAGATGTAACATTTAAGCTGAAATACAAGGAACATATAGCCTTCCTAGCACAGCTGTTTGGGGTACTTTTTTCTAATGGGAAGAGTTGTGAGAAAAGCACTCAAGACAACATGAAGGAAAATTCTGTTTTTTAGAGTTTGTAGGAAAGGGAGTTTGGCTTGTAGGAAAATACAGGAGACTGGTAATCATACAGCTATGTGGGATATAGAAATTAGGTTTTACTTTTTTAAGTCAATATAATAGGTTCCTTTTATTCATACTATAATGCATTTATATATTTACAGAAGATGAACATTTAAATGTTAACAGGTTTTGGTTTTTCATATAAAGCTGTGGTAAACTTCTTTCAACAAATTTTTTTTTATTGTTGTTCAAATACAGTTGTCTCCATTTTCCCCCCACCACTCACTCCCCGCCCCAGCCATCCCCACCTCCCACCCTTAATCCTACACTCCTTTGGCTTCGTCCATGGCTCCTTTATACACGTTCTTTGATGACCCATTTTATTTTTGTTATGATGGTAAATCACTGAAAAGGAGTAATATGATCAGATTTTTTTGAATATCTCTCTGTGTGCTGTGTGTGTGGAATAGATAGACTAGATGGGCTCCCCAGAAGACCCATCAGGTGGCTATTAAAATGGTCTATGGAAAATGATGATGATTTTTATCTTGAGTGATGCAGAGAATTAGATTTGAGATATACCTGGAGGTAAAATCAATACAACTGGCTGATGGGTTGGATGCAGAAATGGAAACAGAGAAGGGCAAGATTAATTCTCAGTTGCCAGCTCCAGGAACTGGATATATGGCAGTGTCAGTAACTGAGGTGGAGACTGGCAAGACTGCGGAAGGTCCAGAGTGAGAGAACAAAGCAAATTTCAGTTTAAGAAACACTCAGTTTCAAATATTTGTGAGATATTCCAGGGGAAACAACTAGATGATTCAACCTGGGACTGCGTGTTCAGAGGAAAGTCTAACAGAGTAACACAGGATCTTGAGTTTTCATGACTACACAAGAGGAAAACAATAAGCCTTATGTCTGGTCAAGATTTGATAGACTCCCTTTCACAAATCCAAATCCTGAAGGGAATATGCACTCAGTAGTAGGGAAGACAGTTTGGAAAATCTACAACAGAAGGAGATAGGGAAATTGTCTGACTTTGTCTGGTCTCTGGGTGGAGGGGAGAAAAAAGCTCCCAAATTATTTGCTATCAAAGGCAAGCTCTCATGCAAGGTTAGATGAACTCATATCATGTACATGGTAAAAAAAAAAAAAAAAAAAAAAAGTGCTACTATGTTTCATTCTTGTAAATGTTCTTCCTTTGGATAAATTAATTTTAAGTGGTCCTGGGTTGATAGCATTACCTGGCATCTGATAGGAAAGGATCTAACTATACTAGTAATTACAATAAAAATAAATAGTTTAAGTTTTTCAGTTAAAAGACAGGAATTATCAGAGAGTTCCAGCCAAGATGGAGCTGTATGTAGAAATGTTTCACTTCCTCATACAACCAAAAGAAGGACAACAACAAATTTAAAAACAAAAAACAACAAAAACTTCCAGAAAATCAAACTGCATGGAAATCCAACAACCAAGGAGTTAAATATTCATCCAGGCTGGTGCACTGAGACAAAGAAATATGGCCCAAATGAAAAAACAGATCAAAACTCCAGAAAAAGAACTAAGTGGCAAAGAGGTAGTCAACCTATCAAATGCAGAGTTAAAAACACTGGTCATCAGGATGCTCAAGAAATAATTGAGTTTGCTCTGCAAAATAAAGGAAGGAATGAAAGCTATACAAAACAAAATAAAGAAAAATGTACAGAGAACCAACAGCAGAGGGAAGGAAACCAGGACCCAAATCAACAATTTGGAACAAAAGGAAGAAAAAACATCCAACCAGAACAGAATGAACAAGAATTGAAGGAAAAAAAAAAAGAGGAGAGGCTGACGAACCTCTGAGACAACTTTAAACACTCCAACATCTGAATCATAGGAGTGCCAGAAGGAGAAAAGGAAGAGCAAGAAATTGAAAGCTTATTTGAACAAATAATGAAGAAAAACTTCCCCAATCTGGTGAAGGAACTAGATTTACAGAAAGTCCAGGAAACTCAGAGAAATTGGACCCAAGAAGAAATACACATCATGATTAAGTTACCCAAGATTAAAGATAAGGAGAGAATCTTAAAAGCAGCAACAGAAAATGAGACAGTTACCTATAAAGGAGTGCCTATACGACTATCAGCTGATTTCTCAAAAGAAACCTTGCAAGCAGGAAGAGGCTAGAAAGAAGTATTCCAAGTCATGAAAGGCAAGGACTTCCATCCAAGATTATTACTCTCTCCAGCAAAGCTATCATTTAGAATGGAAGGGCAGATAAAGTACTTCCCAGATAAGGTCAAGTTAAAGGAGTTCGTCATCACCAAGCCCTTATTATATGAAATATTAAAGGGACTTATCTAAGAAATACAAAAAGATACAAAATATGAACAGTAAAATGACAACAGACTCACAACTATCAACAACTGAACCTAAAAAATAAGAACAAAAACTAAGCAAATAACTAGAACAGGAACAGAATCACAGAAATAGAGATCACATGGAGAGTTATCAGCAGGGAGGGGGAGAATGGGGAGAAAAGAAGCATAATCGATAGGCACAAAATAGACAGGGTGAGGTTAAGAATAGTATAGGAAATAGAGAAGCCAAAGAACTTATATGTATGACCCATGGACATGAACTAAGGAGGGTGGAAGTAGGGAAGGGGAATGCTGGAGGTGGTGGGTGCAGGGCAGAGGGGCATAAAAGGGAGGAAAAAATTGGGACAACTATAGTAGCATAATGAATAAAATATACTTTAAAAAGATAGTAATTATCAGACTAGATTTTTAAAAGTCAACCAGCCACACACCTAAAATATAACTACATAAAAGTAACAATAAAAGTATGGATAAAAGCACACCAGGCAAATACTATGAAAACAAGCTTACAAACTTACGTTAATATTAGTGCACACATACTTTAAAGCAAAAAGCATTATTACCCATCAAAAGATTTATTAGATAATAATAAAAAACTTTAATGAACCAGAAAATTATAACAACTTTAAAGCTGTTTTCTCCTAATAATACAGCTTAAAAAAAAGAAACAGAATAACAAGTAAATGAAAATACTAGCATAGCCGGAGATTTTTAATATTTACCTATTAGTAGATGACATATCAAGCACAAAGGAAAATTACAACACATGATTTTAGTATCTAATAATATATAACAAAATAATATAATAAAGGAGCCATCTCATACCACTGGGAGAAAAGTAGACTTTTAAATAAATGAAGCTGGGGGAACTGGTTAGTATTTGGAAAAAAGTAAACTTAGACACAGATTATACTATACATAAGAATAAACTCCAAATGGATCAAGGATTTTAATCTAAAATAAAGTGTTATGCTCTGGCTGGTATGGCTCAGTGGATTGAGTGCCAGCCTGCAAATCAAAGGGTTACCGGTTTGATACCCAGTCAGGGCACATGCCTGGGTTGTAGGCCAGGTTCCCAGTAGCGGGTATGTGAGTGGCAACCACACACTGATGTTTCTCTCCCTCTCTTTCTTTCTCCCTCCCTTCGCCTTTCTAAAATAAATAAATAAAATCTTTTTAAAAAGTAAAAATAAAATGTTACAAATACTAAAAGGAACACTGGTGAATTTTTCTAATACCTATGTGTAGAAAAAGACTTTTGCACTAGGAAACAATGATCCAGACAAAATCAATGAAAAGAATGAAAAATCTGACTACATAGACAAGATAGCATCTATTGGCCTGATATAGTTGAGAACAGAGTATGACTTTTATCACATTCCTGCCAAAACTGTATGACCTGACAATGGTCATGAGGACACAATGAAAAACAAACAAACAAACTAGGTTGAATGACATCTAATACATTAAGAGACCTGTAATTTATAAATTTCATGAGTCCAGAAAAAGGACCAAGGAACAATTCAAAAGATACTTAAGGAATAAAAACTAAAATGTGTGCATAATGCTGGATTGGATCCAGGATCATACAGAAAACAAGATACATTGTTGGGATAGTTGGAGTGATGTAAATAGGATTGGTGAGTTGGATGGTGGCAGTGTGTTAACACCAATTTCCTCTTTGGATAATTATATTATCCTCATGAGGTGAAAGGAGAAATAGACTGGACTATTTAGAGATGATTAGGCATCATGCCTGCAATCTGCTCTCAAGTGGTTCAATAAAGAATAATGGAAAACAGTATGGAATTTTCTAAGAAAACTAAAAATGGATCTACCTTTTGACCCAGCAATTCCACTGCTTGGATTATATCCTAAGAACCCTGAAACACCAATCCAAAAAAACCTATGCACCCCTATGTTCACAGCAGCACAATTTACAATAGCCAAGTGCTGGAAGCAACTTAGGTGCCCATCAGTTAATGAATGGATCAAAAAACTGTGGTACATTTACACAATGGAATTCTATGCAGCAGAAAGAAAGAAGGAACTCCTACCCTTTGCAACAGCATAGATGGAACTGCAGAGCATCATGCTAAGCGAAATAAGCCAGGCAGTGAAAGACAAATACTATATGATCTCACCTTTAACAGGAAGCTAATCAACAAAACAAACAAACAAGCATAATATAACCAAAGACATGGAAATTGAGAACGGGCTGTCAGTCACCAGAGGGGAGAGGGGAGGGAATTTCAGGGGAAAAGGGGAAAGGTTTAGAGCAACAAGTATAAAGGACACATGGACAAAAACTAGGGGTGGTGGAAATGGGAGGGAGGTGGGGAGGGCTGGGGAGGTGGTCTGGGATGAGAGTAAAAAACAGAAACCTGTACAAGATCAACAATAAAAATAAAAATAAAAAAATAATGATAAGCATAAAATACATAGTATATACATGTACAAATACATGTAAAAAGAGAGAAAGAGAATATGAGTGATAAAGCATAATGGTAAAGTATCAATAATCAAGGCATCTATGTGAAGGAAATAAGAGTATAAGGGTTTTTTGTTTTGTTTTTTACTATCATTGCAAATTTAATGTAGTTTGAAAAAAAATTAAAATGTTGTAAATTCTGCAAAAAGTAATGAGGCCTATCTCCATATACAGATATGGAATAATCTTCAGGATACAGTTAAGTGAAAAACAAGGTATAGGAACAGTGTGCCTAGTATTAGTAATAGAGTCATTTTGCCATTATTATACATACAATGAAAAGTAAGGGAATTAAGTAATTATACTAATATTATTAGGGACTAAGATATTTAGTTGAAAGAGAAAAATACAAACATTATTAATGAAGTAAACCTGCATTCTTTAATCCTGAATTTTATATCAATACTAACTCATAATTTCCTTCTTTCTTAAAAAAAAAAAAAAAATGTATTTTCTAGTTCTTCCCATTGAAACAGCAAAAGAAGTAATGAAAATCCAGTAGCTAAACATCATAACTGCCCAAATAATGGTATCCAAAAACCAAACAACAACAGCCAGGGCTCTTTGGAGAAATAGGTAATTCCAGGTCTTAGGAAATATACAAAGTGAACCTGGTGCATATTTTTGTACAAGAAGGAAAGAAAAATATCAGAGTACTCACTGGGCTAGTGTCAAAAGGACACCAAAGCCATTTGTAGAAACACTGTAGCTAAAAGTACAAAAATCAAGCATCAAAAAGAATAATGACTACAGTTGATTGAAACAAATATATTAGTTAAAATTTATGAATTAATAGTTATATTTTTAAAATTAAAATGATTAGTCCCCTTTGGAGATCTCCAGGATGTCAACATATTCATCTGAAAGCCAGAAAGTTAAGGAACCAACCATTGACTCTGCCTCTCTGTATGAACTATATCTCAAACAAATATATCTTCCACTAATACATTATGTGACCTGCATAAATTTCTTCCCTCCGAGTCTTGTTATCCATCTTAAACAAACATAATGATGCCTACCTCATAATGCCAGTAAGAGCATTAAAATGGACAATATATGTAAAGCTTCTAGTTCAGGGGATTATCTGTTCTGCAAAGGAATTTTTCTACTCCTTAAGTGCAATTAATATGTACTTGTTTTATATTCCCCAGTTCATCAATTTATCATTAAATTTTACCCAAGGGCCTACTATGTATCATTCACTGTGTTAGAGTTGAAATATGAAGGAGATCAAGACATTGCTCCCTGACCTCAAAGCACTTTTGATCTAGAAAAACAACCACCCAAAAGATAGTTGGGACTCATTAAATATCTGTTGAGTTAAATGGAAATTTTTAGACTGGTTTAGATTTCAAGAGCCTGTCATGCTTCTTGTGCTACAAAAATAAAAGAGGACAGTAGCAATCCTGGTACTAAATTACCAAAAAGATAATATAAAAGAAAAGCTAAATTAACAACACCAAGTCTACAAAAAGAATAGATTTGATATTATTAGATTCACAGGTAAGTGTCCAGAGGCTCTGTCCGTGTTTCAGTGCCAGCCAGCCTGCCTGCACACAGACACCGTTAAGCTATTCAGGGCACATTACCTGCATAGGACAAATAGGGTAAGACTGAAGATTAATGAAGACAAATAGCATTTGAAATGGCAGGATCTAATTCTGGGTGAGTTGTCCTAGAGATGACAGCTGAAATTCACGCATACCCCCAAACTACACCCAGCAGCAATTTATTATATGCATGAAATGAGATGAGAATCAATGACCCAGAGTGTGCGTGCCTGCTGGGAAGCTTCTGCAATAATCAAGCAGCAAGCCAGAAGCAAAAATCTATTCTACACTGGGTGGAAAGATTTCTATTGTAAAAAAAAAAAAAAAAAAAAACAGGCCAGAGCTCACTGAGAAATCCTGAGAAAGTGATGGAAAATGATTTATGGGTTTAGTTTCACCTGTTATAACCAGCTGTGGATTAATTTTTAATTACAATACATACTTTTTCTAAAAGTGTTACTGATAAGCACTGGAAAGAAAGCAAAAGAAAATGCAAAAGCAGCAAACTGCTGCTTTTTGCAAAAAAATTTAAGGATACTAAAAATTGTTCATTGCACTGTAAGTTGTTGTGGTGCTTGTGCAGTAAATCTGTAGCCACATCTATGGTGACAAAACTGACTTAAAAACAATTTCATAGACCAGTGCTGACCAATATTATAACATACCTAGAAAATGGGGGGTGTTTGCACAGCCCTTGACTACTGGAGGTAATTGGCCAGGAAGTGCTGCTGTCCAGATTCTACCCAGTTGACCAAGCTGCCCCTGAAATGTATTCACTATACACCTCATGCTCCTATGCACTACTGATAAACAGAAGGTTTCCACTCAATTCTGTGAGTGGCCTTATGAGTTCTGACACAAAGACTGGGAGATCCAGGTCAGATAGACCTCCACACACTCATCCCAGAGTGGCTCCACTTCTTGTTTTGTTAAAGAAAAAATTCTACCACACACACACACACACAAAGTAGTTGGAAAAGTACTTCTTTGGTTCTAAACCCACTGAAATTGAATTTAAAAATAAAAGTGAGCTTGGAGACTAGATAATGCATTATAGCATGTTTCTCAACCCTGTCTGTCTGTCAGAATCAAGTGAGGAGGTTTTAAAAAATAGAGACACCTGAGCCCTACCCTCAGTAATTCTGAATCAATCCCGGTGAATCTCAGGCATTTAGCATTGTTTAAAATCTCCCCAGACGATTCTCAGGTTTAGCCAAGTTTCAGAAACATTGAATTAGAGAGATCTACTGGCCAGGCAGAAAAATGTCCTGTAATATTATGCAATCAGTTGGGACTAAGATATGCTTGACAGTTTTATTTGCCAGTTGAAAATACCTTGTGTGGGTCCTAATTTTCTAATTTTTAAGACAGTAACATTGACTCTTGTAGGGTGTAAGTTTTTTACACCAAGGAGTTTTACCTGAGAAAAGCCAATGTGATCAGTGAGAGCAAGGAAGATTGGGAGACCTCGGCACCAGAAGAGAGACTTACTGATTTTTTTCCTTAAGGAGATAGAAAAGTTGGTACAAATTGGTGAGGACGCATTGTGCTCAGACCTCACGTTGTCTGTTCCTCTCTCCCATCCTCTCAGAACCCAACTAGTGAAAGGCGAGGGATCAGAGTTACTTAAAGACCAAAATTCCTTAAGAGGATAGAGATGAACACTGGAAACAAAGCAAAACAAGAAAAAGGAAAGAGGGAAAAGTCAAGGGAGGCACAGGAGAGAAAATCTGATGAGATCAGGCACGTTCAGGGTGGTACAGCCGTAGACAATAGGGGAAATAGAGAAAGGGTCATCAAAGCATAGGAGGACCTCAATAGCATAAAAAAGGTCGAGTCACAAAAAAAGGATATGCTATTTGAAATAAAGAACAATTTACAGGGAAACAACAGAAGAGTGAATGTGAATAAAGCTAAGAATCAAATCAATGATTTGGTACATAAGGAAGCAAAAAACAACCCATCAGAACAGCAACAAGAAAAAAAGAATCCAAAAAAAATGAGAATAACATAAGCAGCCTTTGGGACAACATCAAGAGGTACAACATTCACATCACAAGGGTGACAGAAGGAGAAAAGAAAGAGCAAGAAATTGGAAATTTATTTGAAAAATAATGAAAAAATAAACTTTCCTAATTTGGTCCCTAACTAGACTTGCAAGTCCAAAAAGCAGAAAGAATCCCAATCAGGAGGCATACAAAAAGACCCATTCTGAGACACATGATAATTAAAATGCCAAAGGTTAAAGATAAAGAGAGAATCTTAAAAGTAGCAAGAGAAAAGAAGTTAATTACCTACAGGGGAGTCCCCATAAGACTGTCAGCTGATTTCACAAAAGAAACTTTGCAGGCTGGAAGGGATAGGCAAGAAATATTCAAAGACATGAAAATCAAGGACTTACAACCAAGACTGTTCTACCCAGCAAAGCTATCATATTTAGAATCAAAGGGCACATAAATAGCTTCACAGGCAAGAAAAGAAACTAAAAGAGTTCATCATCACCAAACCATTATTATATGAAATGTTAAAGAGACTTATTTAAGATCAAGAAGATCAAAACTATGACCGATATAATGGCAAAAATACATACCTAACAATCATTGAATCTAAAAAGCAAACTAAGCAAACAAGAACAGGGACAGAATCATGGATACACAGAGTGTTTTGATGGCTTCCAGATGGGAGGGGTATGTGGGGAATAGTTGAAAAAGAGAGGAGATTAAGAAGTACAAATAGGTAGTTATAGAGTAGCCACAGGGATATACAGTATAGGATATGGAGTAGTCAAAGAACTTATATGCTTGACCCATGGACATGAACAATGGTGTGGGGATTGCCTGAGGGAGTTGGGGTATGCTGGGTGGAAGGGACCAAAGGGGGAAAAATTAGGATAACTGTAATAGTATAATCAATAAAATGTAATAATGAAAAAGAATGATCATAAAAAAAAGATAAAAAAAATACAAAACCCAGCACATTTTGTCTGATCAGTGTTTATCTCAGTCACACTAAGTCTTCCATTAGGTGAATTCTCACCCTGGTGATATTTTTTTATACATTGGTAGAAAGGCTTGTATCTCCTCTTCCTCCCAATTTCTCCCCCTGAGACTGCTAGGAATAGACAAACCAGGCCTTAGCTCAGCTATTTATTATGTATGTGAATTTGAACAAGGTAATTTGCCTTTCTAGGCTTTAATTTTCTCATTAGTAAAATGATACACATAATAATTACCAGCTCACAAGTTGTTAAAATTTTAAATAATATCTTCAAGTGGGTAGTATATACAAGATATACAATAAATGGTGGCTGTGATCTTTGTAATTTAGTACTTGTATTCACAGTAGCTCTCATACACTTCACGGGGAAGGGGATTTGATCTGGAATCTACAGAGCAATTGGACATCTGTAACTGAAACAAAAAATGTTTGTCATCAGAGTCAGAACCAAATTGTTCTTGATTCATGTCAACTTAATCTGAAGAGTCACATCAGGCCCCAGTTTCCTCAAATGTGAAATAGCCATGCCAGATTATTGTAAGATCTTTTGAAATCCTACAGTTCCATAACTCCAAACCTACAGGAGTCCTTAAATTTTGAATTGGGATAATATTAAGTTTATTTTTCTTTGCCAATCAAATAAAATGTTCGTTATTTGTTTCATAAATTAATATACAATGTCACTAGGAAAGAGAACAAAATCTGGCATCTATCTCCAGAATGACTGACTGATACACACATGAAGTGTCTGTAGTCCAGGTACACTCACTTCGTCTGATAGCAGGTGACTATCTTTTCTTCTCTCTTTTCTGCTCAAAGTTCTACTTCTGTTTGTTTTGTTATTTTTGTGATGCGAATTACCAATTTGCTTTTTATAAAATTGTATGAAGAACTATGGCTATTAACTATAGTTCACCTACTATATCCCTGAATTTTCTCTGAAGTTTTTCACCTATAAAAGTTTTTACTTTGTACTTTAAATGGTATTTTTGCAGCATCTGGCTTTATTCTTGAACTACATGTGATCAGATTAATAAAAGTGAAGTTAATCACTCCTTGGATCAACATGAAACATTTGGTGTTGACAGCAAGAAGACTTGCTGAACTGGAGAATACTGTAGCAAAATATTCCACAGAGAGCTGGTATAAGAATATTTAATTCTTTCTGCAACTTCATCATTACAGCTACCAAAAACTCTGGACTAGCATTCCTCTGAATTTCAAGGTAATTATAGAAAAAGTAACATTATAAAATACATTAAAAATTATTTTTATCACACAGAACTCTTTCCTAAAAGATAAACATCAAAATATTTGGGAATATCTGAATTTTAGCCAAAAAATTTTATATTTTATTTCAATGTTACATAAGCTCAATTTCACCAATAAAATCAATTTGATATTGAAATAAAGTAATAAAACTGTATCTTACTCTAAGAAATTTGTAAGCACAAATGATTTTTTAAATACAAAGCATTATTTTGTACCGTGGGAAAGAGGGTTGAGGACTATTTACTTCAAAATCAAATAACTTTAAAGAGAGAAGAGGGTTCATAGTTTTCCTGAAGAAAATTACTTCAGGCCATTTTTCTCTTTATTCTGGGGACCTATGATAAAATACAGTAGCATCCACTTTACACCTCACACAGGACTATGATTATTAGGCTGAATAATCTCATGTAGACACATGACAGGCTACATAAATTAGAATAGGCCATGTGTTTCAGAGACTATGAAACTTTAAAATGTGGTTTTTAGAGTCAAATATCCATTTTCCTTTCATGGCTTACCAAAAATAATTACTTAGAATATAATACAATAGTATAGCTATCTATTTTTAAATCCTACTTTCACAATGCTGAATGCTAAAAAGAAAATTTCTAAGAGTAAAGGAGAGTATAATTAGGCTCTCAGGGAATCAAAGGGGAGAAGGGAGAAAGAAGAAAGAATTGCTGCCTCAGACCTCCTTGGATAAGGGGACCAGAAGGGTCCTGGCACAAGACAAATCAGCAAATTCATATGAGCAATAGGGTAAGGCGGTGCCCGAAGGCCAACAAACTACTTGGTCGGATCTAGAGAACACTTCAGCAGTGCTACATCCTACACTATGATGTCTGAGTTAACAGGCTTAACTTCCCAAAATTAACACAAAAGTTAGCATCTAGGTTTCTGCGAGTAAAAATGATAGACCCCAGTTTATAGTCAATATTTCAAAAAGCCTAACAGAAATAGTGTCACATAAACTATGTGCATTCAGTAGACAAAAACCTTCTTAATATTGATCCTTATTATGAGAAAGACTAAACATTGTCCTCGAAGGTAAAAGACGAATTAAATTTTTAAGGGTTAAAGGGAATACATGATCTTTTCCCTCCCCCACTCCCTTTCTTTTAAATTTCATTTCCTCTGTGTTCTCTTTTCTTTCCTTCCTTTTTTTTTCCTTCTTCTTTCCTCTTTTTCTTTCTTTCTTTAGCTTTACTATCTTGAAAAGTCAACCATCCATTTGCATTACTGGCAGATACCGAATAAAAACTGTCCTCTCGATTCTCCAAGTACCAATACCAATAGTCAAGTTCTCTGTTTCTTATAGCCACAGTGATACATATCAGACACAACAGGGGAAAAAAGGTGCTTTCTCTTGCAAGTTAATCTTTCTGTAGGGATTTTATGGCTTTAAGAAACAAGTGGGTCTTTCAAAAAGGTCATATATCTATTGGCTTGATCCATTCACTAAGACTTTGCAAGAATGAAGGGCTAGGCTTAACTAAAAGAAAATAGATTAATAAACCCAGGAGGCTAACAGAAAACAAGGAAACAAAGAAAAGCTTAGTGTTCCTCAGTTATAGCCTTTTATAACTCACACATCTCAGCTTCTGGTCCTTCTCATGGTTCTTTGAGTTCAGGTCCTGGGCATCACCATATCTCCTATTATGTGCCCACATGTAATTTCTTCACTTAGAGCTTGTTAAAATGTACCAATCATGGCATGATGCTATGGTTTCCCAAAGAAACTACACAGTATTTACTAGCTAGAGCTCCCTTCTAGACCTAGGAAGTGATTAGTGACATTGTGGCAACACAGCTCTTGCAATGACAGTGTGGCTTGATTCCTTCAGATCACTCCCAGATATGTTTTTTTCTGCTCAGAAAATAGCGTAGTCCTTTTCTCCTGGGCCTGAAGAGGATATCCTCCCAGTATCTCTACTGAGACTGACTGTCTCTCCACAGTCTAAGGTTTTTACCATCTGTTGAATATCCATTCAAAGCACACAAAATAACAAATACATTGAAAGCCACTGGTCCTATTTGGACACTTCTGAAGAATTTTGGAAATGTACTATAGCATGGATCATTCAGCCTCATTAAGTGAGGTTACTTTAATTTTCAGTCAGTGAGTGACAGTTTTGCAAGCTAATTGTTCACCTTGTCTAAATTCCCATGTTCTGTCACTCATGATTTTCTGTGTTGATCCTTCACGAAATTCCTCACTCACCCATTCCAACTGGAATTTATTATACTACAGCTTTATTTTGAAATAAGGTCCCAATGGCAAAATTCAATTTATATGACATCAGCAGATACTTCTAATAGGCCACTATAAGCCAGTAATCAATATAAATTAGAGAGCCATCCCACACATTTCTAATTCACAGAACAAAATGATCAGTACAAATCCTCAGCACTCAGGATTTTTCCATCATAATAACTTTGCCCTTGGCTCTGCCATATATTCTCATTTTGGTCACTAATGTTTTGTCACTTTGCTGCTCACACAGCACATTTGTCTTGCCCTTTTCTCCTTAAAAAAACTACCTATGTCTATTCAAAACAGTAGATGTGAAAATGCAAAGGGTTACAGAAAGCACATCATCCTTACTACTCATAATTTATGGAAAAGTTTAAATCCATGATTTCTCCAACCTTCCAGTTCTATCATGTCATCTAGCATTCAGCACAGGCTTTGCTTATCTCACCGCTTTACATTCAGAGTGGTGCAAGATAAATTATCTGTCTTCTTTCACTGTCTCATTAGTATTCACAGAAGTTTGTGCTTTTACGTTCATGGTCCTAGTGTATAACCAGACCCTGCATGTAGGGTGCCTAAGCACATCTGAAGAAATTTGGGAGCAGGCACTTCTGGAGTTTATGTACTTATGTACATAAGTACATAAGGACCCAGCAACTTGATGAGAGGGCAGGAATTCCAGCCTAAGAAAAATCTGAGGCACACACATTTGATCAAATACAGTTGACTAGATTGATAAGAAAGATTCTGGTAATTCTACAGTTTTTAATCATGATCTTCTAAGAAGAAAATACAGCAATAGGATTAAATGTGTAAGGGTTTTATTAGAAGAAATGCCTGTGTGAAAAGAAATAAGGTAATACTAGTGCAATAGGCTTTGGTGTCTAGGCTCATGAAGCTTAATTGGAAGAGGGGTAATTTTAGAATTGGGGGTAAACAATTACATACAAATCAGTTACTTACAATTTTGATAAATTTCACAAATAGAAACAAGGGGGGGCATTAAAAGCTATGGAGTAATGTTTCATCATAGATTCGTTTATTTCCTCAATAAATATTTTATCATTGTCTACTTGGGTTCAGGCATTGTACGGCGATATTCCTCAGGGGAACTGAAATACAAAGTTTCTTAACATGAACAGGGCCCCACCCTCTCCTCATCAGTCTCTACAGCCTCACTAAGGATACCAGTGGGCGGGGACAGCCACAGAGGCAGAGCCCTCTGCAGTGAGAATCTGCAGCTTCAATGCCCATGTTTCAGATATCAGCTCTCTAGATGTAGGTCACAGACCACCTTGGCTGGTAAACAGCAGAGAAACAATTTCAGGCCTGATGGCAGTGCATCTGAAGATCATCAGTGATATGGAGCAGTAGCTATCACTAGAGCTAAGAAAGCAGGAAATAATGAACAGAGCAATGGTTACAAGTAGCCATGATGCTTCAGTGTCTAGAGGCTACTAGAATATTTTGAGAGAAGAATCAACCTCATGATGAGTAGGTAGACCCAAGCAGGAAATATATGGTTTTATATTAGTTATAAGTGGCTTTATTTTCATATCCTGATTCGTGTGGCATAAACGACATAAGATAAAGAAAATATCCATGCATGAAAATTGATAAAAGAATAGATTTTGCCCTGGCTGGCGTAGCTCAGTGGATTGAGCTCGGGCTGCGAACCAAAGGGTCGCAGGTTCGATTCTCAGTCAGGGCACATGCCTGGGTTGCAGGCCAGGCCCCTAGTGGGGGCCACGTGAGACGCAACCACACACTGCTGTTTCTCTCCCTCTCTTTCTCCTTCCCTTCCCCTCTCTAAAAATAAATAAATAAAATCTTTTTTAAAAAAAAAAAGAATAGATTTAGAAAAATAAGTTTGGTTTTGTGTTGGGGATGATTCCTGTGCAGTGGGGGACACCTGCCTCCTGCTGAGGCCGTGGAGTGAATCTCCCATAAAGTCGAAACCAGAACGACAGATTTGGGGGTAAGAGATTTTCTACAAATCATAATCATACATCCCCCTTTCAGAGAAGGCTCAAAACTGGAACAAGTGTGTAGTTATTTGTCTTCAGAGGATTCTGTTTCTTGAGGAATACACAAGTGCATTAAAAGACTGTATGCTCTCACTTATACATGGACTCAAAAAAACACCAAACTCATACAGAGAACAGATTAGTAATTGCCAGAGGCAGGAGGTGAGGGTTTGGGTAATGGGTGAAGGTGGTCAAAAGGTACAAACTTCCAGTTACAACCTAAATTCTGGGGATCTAATGTATATAGCACGGTGGTGACTACAGCTAATAGTACCACATTGTGTATTTCAAGGTTGATAAGAGAGTAGGTCTTAAAAGTTCTCATCATATCCAAAAAAGTGTAACTATGTGAGGTGATGGATGTGAAATTATTGTGGTGATCACTTCACATATACAATATATATACATATACAACATATACATATATACATATACATATACAATATATACATATATCAAATCATTATGTTGCATACCCTACACTTATATGCTATTTTATGCCAATTATATCACAATAAAACCATAAAAAATTATAGTTTGGATGATGGGATGGAAGAAAGGGTGATGGAAGGAAAGAAGGAAGGAAGGGGAGAAGGGGAGGGAAGAGGAGGGGCAAACCTAATGGCCTTAGGAACCTCAAAATTCAGAAGCAGATTCACCGCAGTTGAATGTGTGTGCTGTTGGTCCCTCCCTCACCAAGTTGTCTAGACCAGCCATGTCCAAAATTGGGTTATCTCACATCCTAAAGGATGAACAGATGGGGGGTTCAAGATGGCGGCATGGTAGGAGGACGCAGATTGTCCTTCCTCCTGCACATGGGAGGATGAACAGATGATTCATTGGACATGACAAAACATCAGAATTTTTATTTATACAGGTAAAGTTACACTTGTATAAAATGAACACAGAACCAAGTTCCACTTAATACGAATCTACACCACATCTCTATGTCAGATGTGCCATATCCAGCGTTGCCCTCCCCTAAAGTAGAAGGGGAAGTTCCCTCATACAGAGAGAGGCACCCCCACTCATGGGCTTACTTTTGATATAACACAACATATTTCATTTTAGGTAGAGCTAGTTAAATAATTTTTTACTTTGTGTTGTGACGATTTGACCAAACAAACCCTCACAAAGAGAAAAACAACTTTTTTAAATTGCCCAAAAAACCCAATTTGGATATAAAACTAATGAAAGAAAGCACAAGTGAGCAACAAATAAAAGCAGAGCTGACACTTTTCCATCTCTAAATATAAGCTCTTTTTAAGCTTTGAAGTAATAATAAGACAAATCTAATCACATCTGACAAAAGGTAGGCTCCAAAAACTTATCAAGATTTATCAAGACTATTTTGAATATGGATCTATGTCTACACCCACTCTTGTTACAAGCGAACCTTTTCTTAAGTATACACTGTGCCTTGAGATAATAGCTAATGATGTATGAAGCCGTCACCACACTGAATAATTATCCAGAATCTGAAGACAAAT
Organism: Glossophaga mutica; assembly: GCA_039655065.1. Taxonomy (NCBI): domain Eukaryota; kingdom Metazoa; phylum Chordata; class Mammalia; order Chiroptera; family Phyllostomidae; genus Glossophaga; species Glossophaga mutica. The sequence continues at coordinate 53,399,916 of CM077303.1, read as the reverse complement.
CTCTATAATGTTACAGCAAGACATGTAATATTTAATTCAAGATACAGCAATATTTCATGAAATATAAAAAAACATAAAAGTCCTTTTTCAAGATTTCTCATTTCACAGTGCAAGCCAAAAAAGGAGCAAAGCTTTGGTGGGCAGCACTTGGTCTCTCTGAATGAAGCAATAACAGTGGCTGAAATATCACACGGAACACCATATAGTGACTAATGTGCATTTCCAGCAGATAGTACATTGCTGAACTTCTGAAAAAGTATGGAAGCTTTGTTATACAGTTGAATAAAAGAACAGATGAGCTATTTTCTTATGAATTACCAAGTTAAAGAGTACACACACACACACACACACACATTCTCAACAGTAGATATATTCTATAATTTAAAAACATACAAGTCTTCTGAAAAAATCCACAAGCAGAACCACTGATAGAGTTGTACTTTCAGATCTATAAATGCTAAATATAGATATAGAAAGAAGAACACACAATTAAGAGTCCGTTTTTCATCTGATCATTTATTCCAAGCTAACAATATATTATTTTACTGTTTAAGAAAGCAATTGTAGCAAAAAGGTTGGAACCAAAAAATGTTCAAAGTACTAATGGCTGTCATGCTGTGGCTAATTGTGTAAAAAAAAAATAGAAATTCAAAATACAGTAAAGTATTTAAAATACCTGATAATGAGATGGTAACAAAATGTTAAAGCTTTGTACACGTGGAGTTTTACTCCTAGCAAAGCACTGAAGAGAGCTGCAAAACTTAGAGGTGAGTTATACATTCTTCACTCAGAGAACAGTCCTTCATCTTTGTTTATGATCGGTGCTCCCAAGCAGATTTAAAAAAAAAAAAAATATATGTACACATTTAATTTATCCTTTGAAGATAAAGTAATGCTTTAACAATGAATGAGAAAAAGTAGCTTTTTTTTCTTTAAAAAAGCCATTTTTCAGCAAGAATATTTTGAGTACTGATATTTGGAAATTTTTCTAGGTTCAAGTCATAATCTAAGTGTGCTGAGCATTTTAAAACATCATACCTATTCAGTTAAAAAATTTAAAAACAGACTCTGATTTCAATATCTTTCTAAAAGTTTCAGAGGATTCTGGGCTCACTTGTTTAAAAATGTAAAAAGGCAGCAGCTTCTGGTTACTTTGTGGGAACCAGTAACTGACACAGAGGAAGATGGAAACTTCTCATTATATACAAATAGAAAAAAATTGCATACTTGGTACTTAACATTGAAATATGGAGGCCCATGGTCAAAGTGTTCATTCTATCCGAGTGTGCAATGAAAATTTGGAGACTGCTGACCTATAGGAATGAATGGAAAATTATCTCTTTCTACCTCTTCCTTCCTTAAGGTGACCAGTCACTGCACTCAGTTTACCTGCCTGCTTTGTCCTTCCATTTCCTGACATGTTATTAGTATTTATATTAGCTATTACTATTACTACTGATAGAGTAGTAATAACATCTGCACCTCATTTTCACGACACAGATAAGAACTATTTGCACCATACTTATCTTGAACTTTTGCAAGAAACATATACTATTATAAATATGAAAGGACTGTTTACATAGTAAAGTCTGATACAAATATGGATAGTGATAGATTGCCCTTGTCTAGTTATCTTACACTGGGGTCAAGGTGTCTCCCAATACTATGAGCCACCCCAAGACTTCATAGCTACTACTTTTTCCTGAAAAGCTAGGAAATGAGTATTTATTCCTAGGAATTAGACTATCATTTATTTCCCTTGATCAAAGAAGTCAGCACAGAAAGCAGGTAAGGATGGCGGAAGTCTTGTGGTTTGCAGACAGTCAGGTACCCCATTACTCACAGCCTGATGAGGCAGGAGAGAAACAGCAGCATCCCACCCCACCCCCCACCCACCCTACAGCTACCGTTGGGAGGTCAGTTTCTCCAGCTTGTCCTCCACAATCCTCAGCAGCCTAACACAAACAACTCTTGCTTCTCCAATGGGATCTAAGAAGAAAACACTTACTGAATTAAAATATGAATCTGAATATATTTGGGTGAGTAGATCTAACAAATAATCAAATATTGAGTATAAACCCCAAATCCATGATGGCTTAATGGAAAATATAGGAGACTTGTCACAAGACCCTATTGCCTGTCCAGCCATCCCCACTGGATGACTGCATGACCACAATCAAACCATCAACCACACTGCAATGCCCTGCCCTTGGTAAAGATCAAGAAATACTACCTGTTTGTAGTATCGCTGCCATAGTAATAAAAAAGAAAAAACTCTAAACCTCAGTTTCACCATATTGGGGGAAAAGGGAGAAAAACAATTTCTGCTGCACCCACTTACCAGAACTTTTGCAAGAAATCAAATAAAATTGGACATATGAAAGCATCTTAAACATAGTAAAGCTCATATAAATATGTGATGTTAATAGACTGCATAAATCTAAATATCCCTGGTTGATTGTTTATACACTATAATCTGACAGAACAATTACAACAACTTGGCTACAGTAAACTATACACATGCTAATTTACTTACACAGCCAGAAACTACAGTCTCAAAATTCCTGGATGAGACAGATAAGGGAGTCACTACTCCCAAATGTCCTGATGGAGAGCTGAAGCCATAAGCTGCTGGCAGATGCACAGAAAAGGCAGTTCTCTGATCCTAGTACGACATCTCCCACCACCACACTAACTTCCACCACATTTTATAGCTAGTTATCTGAGGACTTTTATAACAATCCATTACAAACCTTTATAAGTGTGCATAGGTTAAAAATACATTTGCTAAACTCTCTTTTCGTAATTACAATAGATGAAACTTACTTCCAGGCCCATTTAAGTTATGATTCATGAGGCTTGCTGTGGGCTGACCATTTAGGTAGAAAAAGCTTTAAAACACATCATTAGCAACAAGAAATTCCCATCAATATTGAAGCTATGGGAAAATTTCAAGTGGAGAATATATGTATTTTACATACCAATTTGTAACATAATATAATGAATTCATGTATATGCTTTCTTCATTTTGAAATGTAAAATATATTCATTATTTTTGCTCATATCTGCTTTATCTGTAAATTTAACAGATGAAATAAGTTATGTCTAATATTATTTTGTACAATCATCCTTGAACAAAATTTAACATATGCTTACAAATAGTTATAGTTTATTATCTGAATGAACTTTAAAATGAAAATATAGTAATTTTCTGCTACTATAGATTCTTATCAATAAATTAAGGCAATGCAGAGAAAAGTAAATTCTGTTCTAGTCCTATATACAGAGATAAAATATTGTTAAAGAGCTTATATATCCTCCAAGACTATTCTTAAATTACCTTACATGATTTTTACTCTTTCACTCCAAATGAAACTATTAATAGAAGAATGTTGAGAGCTGTATCATAGTTTTGACAATTTTTGAAGAAAAAGGAAAAGTTCAAGCACAAAATAAAATTTGCATATCTATAAAAATAAAACTAGTTTGGGCTATCCTGAGGACATAAAGGGAAGTAACTATTGACAATACTGCTGGCATGCCTCATTGGACACAGTGCAGGAGTGTGCAGGACCTCAGAAGGACTGGGTCAGCCCCTGGAAAAAAATAAGAACCCAGATGATCTTCACCTTCTGTCTCTTGTCTGTGGATATTTGTTTCATTTCTCTCTTTTACACACCAACTTTCTCTTTTTAGTTCCATTCACATAGTGTAAGGTGACTCCAGAAGACTGAAATTTTCACACAACCTCTGTTTATGAAATCAGATCTAGGACTGAGGCTTGAACCTTAGTTCTAATTCCAAACTAATGGAGAAGCACTCTGTATTAATCAAGGTCCCAAAAGAAAATGAAGACTTAGCCATTATTTTTCAGCAGAATTTAATGAAGGATGTATTCACAGTGATGGAGGACAAAGGAAAGGAATGAATCAGGGAGATTGAGGCACCCAAGATCTAGTAATAGGAGATCTTTATCACCGCTACTCTGGAGGGAGAGGGAGCCTTGGAGAAGGGGTTTCTCAACAAAGGTATAGTTAAACAAGGACACAACCACTAAGAACCATAGCAATGAGGCTGAAACAGACCAAGAAATGAAATATCCAGACCTCTGTCCTTCATATTCGAAATTCAACTGGAAGCCAGAGAGCAAGAGACCTTCAGCAATACAGTATACAGGAGCCAGTCCCATGGGCACAGAGTAGGACAGAGGATGAAAAAGGAACAGGTATGCAGGCTGCAGGGACAGCAGACCGGTGAGAGACAAAAGGAGAGGGATCAGCACACACACTAAGTGATTTATTGGCTTGGATCCCTCTTTCTTCCCCATTCAATCAGTAAAGATCAAGAGGTTAAATCAGTAAAGAGCGACCTGAGAATGCTTTTTAAACATCCTGCACTTGTTCCCTATAGCATTTTCCCAGTTCTTGCTGTTACTATGATACTGGTCTAATGCCTGCCTCTCACTATGCAATTTCCCAAAGGACGGGGACCATATTCCTTCTTTTGCCCACTGCCTAAACTCATTGCCAACCTCTAGTGATCACTCAACAAATATTTGGAATTGGAAGGATGAATAAATGAAAACCAAAACTATCCTTTCTCATATCCTTATAATTCAATTTACTCAATTACTCTTATGCTTTAATACTGTATTGGGAAATAATTTCAAATATAGAAATAATTTCAAAATGCAGAAAAGTTGCAAGAACAACTCCTACATACCTTTTACTCAAATTTACCTATTGATAGCATTTACTCCATTTGCTTTTCTATTTGTGCATTTGTGCTCTGGGTATATGTATTTTTTTTTTTTTCTGAACCACTTTAAGGTTAGTTACATGTATCATGGCCCTTTACTCCTAAATAGCTAAGCATGCATTCCCTAAAAAGAGAAATAATGGCCACCACACAATTTTCAACCTCGGTAAACGTAGTATAATTTACCATCTAAAGTCCAGGTGTGTTTATTGGCTTATTGTTCCCCTCCAATACAGGATGCAGCCAATGATCAGATATTGCATCTAATTTTCATGTCTCAGTTAACCTCCATCTACATGAAACATTTTCATGGATTCTTTTTTTAATGTTGACTTTTTAAATAAATACAGCACCCTCCTCTTTTAGTAACAAGTTCCTAATTATTGCTTTGGCTAATTTATCTCCATGAGTGTATTCTAACTCAGAGGATGACACAGGTGATGTATCTGGCCATCTGCACATTTATTAGTGATACTGATTTTTGAATACCTAATCAAAGTGTTGGCCCAATTCACCACCATATAATCACTCTTTTTCCTTGAAAGCAATAACCATTCTCTGGGTGAGACACTTTAAGAATAAGCATGCCCTGGCTGATGTGACTCAGTGATTGAGCATAGGCCTGTGAACCAAAGGGTCATCGGTTCAATTTCCAGTCAGAGCACATGCCTGGATTGCAGGCCAAGTCCCCGGTAAGGGGCATGAGAGAGGCAACCACACATTGATGTTTCTCTCCCTCTCTTTCTATCTCCCTTTCTTTCTGTCTAAAAATAAATAAAAATCTTTTACAAAAGACTAAGCAAATATGCTACTTTTTAGCAACTAAAGTTCTCCCTAGAATTAGCATTTCTCTTAGTAGGAGTGAAATAGACCATCTTTTTATAAGCTAAAAGGCCAATTTTTCTTTTTGTGAGTTGTCTATTTATATCTATTGCCCATTTCATTCAATTCATTCCACAGTTATTAGGCGCCCACTATCTGTGAAGGACAGCTCAATGTACTGAGGACAAAAAGTAAACTTAAAGTTTCAACCCTCAAGGATTTTATATTCTTGTTAAGAGAGGCAGTCAGTAAATAAACACAAAAGTAAATACAATAAAAACATTTTCAAATGGTGACAAAGGTTATGGAGAAAAATAAGGTAAAAAGAATGCACAGGAGTGGGCAAGGAAGGATGCTATTTTATTGTCAGGATGATAGAGTGACATTTGAAAAATACCTGAAGGGATTGAGAAAGTGAGCTATGCTAATATCTGGAAGGCAGAGAAAAACCAAGTACAAAGGTCCTGAGGTAGAAGCATGCTTGTATGTTCAGACATAGAAGCCAGAACATATGCGCCATAAACGAGGTTAGAGCAGGAAGAATGCCGCTACACTGTTTAGGATCTTGGGGATTATTATAAAAACTTGGACCCTTATCCTGAAATATCAGAAGCCACTAAGAAATTTTAAGCAGAGAAGTGACATGAGTTGACTTATGTTGTTAAAGGACAACTCAGATTTGTATATTGAAATAAACAGCAGGGTGAGGGGTAGACAAAAGCTAGGTGACCGGATACGGGCTTATTGCATCAGCCCAGCTAAAAGATGATGGTGCTTGAATTGGGCTGTTGGCAAAATAATGGTGAGATGTGGTCAGACTCTAAGTGTTTTTTGAAGATAGAGCGGACAGCATTTGCTGACAAATGAAACATGGGGATGATGGACATCTTCGTAGTTTTGGGCTTAGGCAAGTGAAGGATGAAAATGTTATCAACTGAAATATGAAAGATAAGGCAGAATAAAACTAGGTGTGATATGGCTACATTCATTTATAGACATAATAAATTTTAATAGCTTTTAGACATCTTCAGGGAGCTGTTGAGCACATCATAAAATGTATAATTCAATATTCTGTAAAAAGTAGAGATATAAAAAAAGTAGAGATATAAATTTGGAAGTCACTGGCTTTTTAAGATTTTATTTCTTTATTTATTTTAGACAGAGCAGAAGGGAGGGAGAAAGAGAGGGAGAGAAACATCAATGTGTGGTTGCCTCTTGCGCAGCCCCTACTGGGGACTTGACCTGCTCCATGACCTAGGCATGTGCCCTGATTGGGAATCGAACCAGCGACCCTTTGGTTTGTAGGCCAGCACTCAATCCACTGAGCCACACCAGCCAGGAAAATTACCAGCTTTTTAATAGCATGTAAAGTCTTCACTGGATAAGATTTCCAGGTCAGTTAGCAAGTATGGAAAGAGAATAGTAGAGGTCTGATGATGGAAGTTTGGAATATTTCAATATTCAGAGGTCTAGGAAAAGACAAAAAAAAAAAGCAAATTGAAAATTAACTGCCAGTAAAGTAGAAGACCAGAGGTGGATCTCCAGAAAGTCAAGTTATAAAAAAGGATTTTAAAGGAAAACAAAGTGATCAAATGGTGCTGGTAAATTAGGTAAGACAAAGACTAGGAATTGACCACTGGGTTTACCAACTTAGGCAGTAAGTTCAAACTTCTATAGCATGGTAGATATAAAGCCTGATTCATGTGAATTTAAGCAAGAATGAGAAAAAGATGATGACATGTTGAGGTAACTCTAGAGGTGTTGTTAACAGAACCTGATGCACCGCATCATTTATGGATGAAATAAAAACATACACACGGACTACTGAGTCCAGTGGAGGAAAAAGGACAGCATGGCTTTTCTCTCAAGAGGAGCAAGAGCCGGGGCCTCTGACATGGCAGGCCTTTAGTTTATTTCTCCTCACATTATAAGATGCTCCTCCCTCACTATCCACAGGTTACAACAAAAGGAGCCAATGCCCCTAATCACATCACAAAAGAAGGATATTAGCAAATGAAAAGGCAAAAGTAGTTGAGCCGGTTACACTGGTCCCTGCAAGGTTTAGCACTTGCAGGGTGAGGGAGTTTTAGCAAAAAGCAAGTCTCAAAGCAGCCTAGGTACATTGCAAATCTGGTTACCCATGAGAGAACCTATCTGTGGGCGGGGATCCTGTGCATCTCTGAGTGGGAGCTGGGCCCATGCCATGCAGAAGGGTCTGCCATAGAACCTCAGAGAAATAGAACAAGAACTGGGAAGAAATAGAAGGCTGAGCAAGTTTTATTTTTAATTGAGAATATTACTGCTTATTTGAATGAGCCAATAAGAGAGTAAATTGATGATGCTAGAGAGGCAGGACAATTACTGAAGTCATGTCCTTGAGACAGGATGAGATCCAGAGTAAAGGCAAAGGGGCTGGCCTTCAATAAAGGCACAGGCATTTCACCAACAATGAGAGCAAGAAGCACTGTATATAGATACAAGAGTAGTCAGCATTGTTTGAGCTCTGTGAAGTAGGAAGAGAACTGGATTTAGCCAGGCTTGATGATTTTCTGAAAACATACAAGGTAGTTATAAAGAGACCATGAAAACATGTGCAAAGGGTAATTATAATGATGGACCATGAACTCAGTGTGAAAGTGAAGTAAGAACATGTTATGTGTGGCAATATTGAGAAAGTAATAAAATCAATTAATTGTAGATCCTGGAAGGTTTAAATTCTTGGGGTCAGAGCACTAGAGGAAGTAAGCTAGAAAAAAGGAGTGGCTTTTGGAGAGTATAATGCATGAAATGGAAATTATGGAGTGCAATTACTGGTAATGTTAAAGTTTAGGTTATAATCATAGAAGTGAGGGCCAGAAACGGTGTAAGGATGTGAACATTGGAGGAGAAGAGGTCAAGGACCTTAGATGGCAGATATGTGGATAATAAAATAGCTAAAAATTTTATTTATATATAGAGCAAATTCAATGTCTTTTCACATATATAAAATATATGTAATTATATATTTTAAATATATAATTATGTAATAACATATGTAATAACATATCTAATATGTTTTCTGTCTGTATACGCAAACCCAGTTTCTGTCTGTATACACAAACCCAGTTTACAATCCAGAGAGAATGAATATGAATTTGCTAGATACTAAGAATTTGAAGAAATGTGGGGAAAGAGAGACAAGGGGTATGTAGATGCTTGCAACAAGGTGGAGTAATGATTGGCATAATATGATAGCTTGAACTTCAAATCTGGATATTCTTCAGGTGGATAAGGAGAATGGTCCAAAAGATACCCAGGGAATATCTATTTATCTCCAGGTCCAGGGGCAAAAGAATTCAGAAGGAAAAATACTTCCTCCTTAAGAGGTATCATGGGCAGCTGTTTCTGTAGAGAGGGTCAGGTTTCGGAGAGTAAAGAGATGAAAACACTGGAAGCACTTAGGTTAAGAATTCGGAGGGTTTTGCTGATAATAGACACTGTCCCAGAGTACTCACTGAAAGGTTTGGGGAGTTAAGAAAGATTTTACAAAAAGTAAATAGATTTATTGAAATGAGGGATAAAAAATGGATGATGGAGGATGAGTTGGAAATGTTGGAGTTCTGACATCTTCTGAGAAGTGAAGGCCAGAAACAAGAATGAATGGCACAATCTAATCAGTTTCAGATCCTTAAATGGGATGCAGTCATGAAGCGGAGAATGTTGGTGAGAAGGGAGGAGAGGCTCTTAGCAAGAATGTAAAGCCCTGGGATTCCCTCTGCACTCTTACTGACGATAGCATGAAGGCTAGGGGAGAAACCCCATTTGATGAGGTAATAGAAAACACATACCTATATACAGAAAAAAATTGATCTAACCAATAACTGCTAAGACACTTGCAGTTCACTTTGAACCAAAATATTGTAGGGTGTGTGGAAATCTAACATTATCATTTTGGTTGAAAAATACAGACACAATAGATAGTTTGCTATTTCTGGCACTGAGAAAATAAACCAGTCTCAATTATTATTGCATTGTCAGACTCTCCACCTGTTGGCTGATACCTAAATCTTACTGATGTATTTTACATCATCAACATAAAAAGTCCACATTGCAGACAGAGACAATTCAACTTTGAAGAGAATTCTTAAAAACGGTAAGAATGACAGAACACTCACCAGTCCAGGCACCATGCTTAAATCCTTATTTCATGTAATGCTTGCAAAGCCTTGTGATGTGTTATTTCCATCTTTTTAAAGGAAAAAATGAGGCACAGAGAAATCAAACTGTCTTGGGTCATATAGTGAGTTTTTGAAGTATAGTGTGTCTGAGCTGAGAGCACTATCTGAAAACATGAGTTCTATCAGGCTCCTCTAGTAAGCATTTCTTAAAGTGCAGCCCTGGACCTGTGAATCTGTATGAAATGCAAATTCTTGGCCCCCACCCCAAACCTACTGATTCAGAAACTCTGGGGGTGATGTCCAGCAATTTCTGTTTTAACAAGCCCTGCAAGTGATTCTGAGGCACACTCAAGTTTTGAGAACCCATGTTTATATAAAACTGACTAACAGCTGTCAGAGGGGAGTGGGGAGGGGAGGACTGGATGAAAGAAGATGCAGGGATTAGCCAAAGAACATATATGCATGACCCATAGACACAGACAACAGTGTGATGGCAGCCAGAGGGAAGGGGATGTAGAGGCAGGCAAAGGTGGGGAAAGGGGGGACACCTACCTGTAATAGTGTCAACAATAAAAATAAAGTTAAAAAAATTTTAAAGTTAATAGAGATGAAGTATCAGATTATTGAGAGGGTAATAAAGGGCAGGATAACTACTTATTATTCTAGGTTCTTTAAATTCTCTAATATGATTGTGTGTGCCTATGTGAGGGGGCAGTTAGGTGGGTCTCAGTGTGTGGATGCAGGAGGGTAGCATTGGCTAATCGTCGTCCCTCATCATAAAGACCTTCAGTATTATTATTAATTTCACAACTCACTGATGACTGCTGCAAGTCCAACAGTTTAGAAACAAGTCCAGTTTATAATCTGACCATTGTGAAGATTGGGACATTAGCACAACTGTTGTCCTTATTTTCTAGTCTATTAAATATACAAAGAAGCAACGACACCTGCCTTTTGAAACTCTAAAGTTCTCATTTGCACTACCAAATCTGATGACTTACAGTTGTGCTGCATATCATAATCCTCTCCATTTTATCAGAAGTAAGACTGTGTAAAACAGGACAGTAACATTGTGGGACTGTAAGTTGAGAAAATTGCCCTGACATTAATTTCTGATTCTGTATAGAGAACACCTTGTTAGAAAGACGTTCCTGATGCTAAGAGCTGTTGCTAGGGCAGCTAAATTGCTGAAACAGCCATTTAATCTTTTTTCCCCCAGTGAATAGAGAATCAGTAATAGGGTGAAACTGACTTTTTTGCATTACATAAATAACTGAATTTCATGGAAAATAGATTTTCAAAAAAACATAGCAGGATTTCTCTCAACTATTTCCCCACTGTCCAATCAAAATAGAGACCATTGCAAACCATTATTCAGGCCAATACTTTTCCTCAGGCCCTGAGGGCACAATGAAAAACTAAATGCAGGAAAGAAGTAACAGGAAGAAAAAAATCCTGCATCCATTGTTTATTTTGTGAGGCACAGCTGGTGAAAGGGGAGGGTGGTGAGAAGCAAGTAAACTCCTCCATTGTCTGCCTCTGCCAATTTTTCTTTCAGGCACTTTACCTCTGCCATATCACATGCCTCAGTAGCATAGAGGAATTTAGGAAAGTGTAAGTATCTCCATTTTACAGAGAAAGAAACTAAGGCCCATAGAAGTTTATCAAATAGGCATGTGTAATGTTCTATGTTGGGTTTAAAACTCTGGAATAGAACCCACTTGTACTGATCATTACTTCTCTGCTACTGGGTGTCATGTGTCCAGACCTCTCATACTGTACAGGACCTGGGATCCCTCCTTCACCCACAGAGTGAATAGGAAGTCATTAGAACAGCAGGTAAATGACATGTAAAGCCACTGACATAGATGAAGTCATGTAGACAGAAAGTTTAAAGAGAAAAGAAAAGAACGCCTAGCAATGAGAAGTGATGATCCAGCAAGAGAAGCCAAGAAGTAGTTTGAGAGATAAGAGGAAAATCAGGAAAGTGCAGAGTCCTGGAACACAAAGAATATTTCAAGAAGAAGACACTAATATACTATTTTTTTGTTTTGATCTTGACCTATATAAATAGTTTTCATATCCAAAATAAACAAGAATGAAAAAAAGAATGAAGCAAAACAAACACTAAAATTAAAAAGAAATAGAAATAACTTTAACCTTGCTATACATTAATTTGACAACCACAGAAAAATAATTTAAATAACATAAGGTGTATTCTGATTATACACCTTAAATAAGGTATTTAATAAGAAGAAAAAAGGTATAAATAAATCTTGAAACTTACTTAGCAGTTTTGTTATTACTGGAGGTAGTAATCCTGAAACTATTTTGCATGTGCTTTGGATACAGCAAATATGATGGTGTTGAGAACCTAAATTTCCAATATGGAGAAAAAAGATGAGAAATGTACACACACACACTTCCTAGCTCTGTTCACTGAAAGTACATGAACAATGGCATTTCAGTAGAAATGAGCACACATAGCTCCTAGAGTTGGTTTTCTAAATACCATGCATCACTAAAATGAAAGTGTGTTCCTTAAAGAAATGTTTTGCTCCAAGTCTGAGTAGGAAGGAAAATATTACTCAAAAAAAGGAGGGGACCAAAGACTACAGTAGGTCTGTCAAAAGCACATGAGCTGTTTTCCTACTGGAAAAATTGGGACAAGTTGAGCATCAAAAGAAATACTGACCATAGGGGACTGTGTCACACTAAATGAAAAAGAAATTCATGAGTCTACAACCACATACAAACACACAAACACAGACATGCTACAGGGAAGGGGAAGCTCTTCTCTATCATCTAGAACAGATGTCTGCAAATTACTGCCCATTACCTAAGTTCTCCTGCAACCTGTTTTTGTGAAGACCATGAGCTAAGTATAGTTTTTCACTTTTGTAAAAAAAAAATTTTTTAAAGTAATGTGCAAGAGAGACCATATATGGGTCACAAAGCTACAACATTTATTATTTGGTTTTTTTACTAAAAAAAAAAATCACAGACCTCTGATCTACAAGAATGACTGTATTAAGTAATCACCACTTTTTAAAAAAACACTTTTTAAATTATTTATTTACTTATTATGTTTAGAGAGGGAAACGGAGGGAGAAAGAGGGAGAGAGAAACATCAGTATGTGGTTGCCTCTCATGCACCACCTACTGGGAACCTGGCCCACAACCCAGGCATGTGCCCTCATCTGGGAATTGAAACAGTGACCCTTTGATTTGCAGGCCAGCACTCAGTCCACTTAGCCGCACCAGCTGGAGCTAAATAATCACCACTTTGCCACCACCAATGTCACACAAGATGCAGGCAAGAATTTAATCCTAAAATCATAGACTAAAAGATTGCTTTAAAAAAAAAAAAAAAAAGGATATTCATAGGTGCGCCTAGTACTATTCATCAGTTACATTAATTACAAAGGTAAAAAGCTGTATTTAGAATTAAGAGACTGCATGTAACTTCATCAATATGGGGACAAAATGTCATTATGAACTTCCTAATCATGCAATGGTAAATACATAATATTTTGCCAAGACATTTTAACCATAATCTAACCCAGAAAAAACAATTACAAAAATCTGGTTTGAGAAATGTTCCATAAGACAGTTGGTCTGGACTCCAAAACTATTAATGTTTGGAAGACGAAAGGAAAAAATGGCAGGGATGAGCTATGTTTTAGATCAAAGGGATTAGAAACATGGCAAAAAAAATTCTATGTGTGATCCCTGACTAATATAAACACTATTTGGGAACAAATGGGGAAATTTAAATTTAGACTGTACCTTACATAATATTATCAGTGGCAAATATCTTTTCTGTTATTATTTTGTAGCTACATAGGAAAATGTCTTTGTTCTTAGGAAAAACAGCTGAAACACTTGGGGGTGAAACGTCTTGACGTCTGCAGCTGACTTTCAAGTAGTACAAATCCCCGCAATGTGAGCGTCTTTGTGCAGAGAGAGAGAGGCAGAAAAAGCAAATGCCAGAATACTTTAGTAGTTAGTAAACACAGGTAAAGGGTACATGTACCCTTATTGTACTATTTCGCCTTTTCTGTGTGTTCCAATTGTATTAAAAGTTGGAGATTTTAAAAGGTACTTGTTTATTCAGAGTAAACCTGGTCTTCACTTTACCTGCTAGCTCTGGTTTTCTGCAGTGCTTTAATGCTTACAGCACCTGATGATCTAATGACTCCAGTAAATCCAGCCACAAAAGGAGAACCAAGGTATCAGTAACAACACAAAAGCCAAACAAGTTTTCCACTGAATAGGAAAAAAAAAACCAACATTAAATTTATTACCAAGTGATAGTCCTATAACTTGTTATTCTCCTAATGCAATGTTATAGCTCCGTATCAGCATCTACTAATGGAGAGAGAAACAGGCAGAATTTGTGCCCAGTCACACTGTGAGAAATTTTTTATAGTCTGAGAATAACAATATGTCAAATATTAATAAAAGAAGATACAGAAGGTATTTTTTCATGATTTACAGGATAGGAAATCACATTATCCCTTCCATTACATGATTAAATATTGCAGGAAGCAAACATTCACATTGATAGTTCTAATAGACAAGTATACAGGCTATATAAGCAATTCTATAATCCATCACTACAATCATCACAATCTCAAATGGAGCAAAAATAAATAAATAACACATGTAGAAAGGGGCACTGGCCTAAGAGGCAGATGAACGAGGTTTTGGCTCTTAGCTCTGCTTCTAAATAGCTCAATATTCTTTGGCAAAGCACTTCCTTCCTCTGAGCTTCGGTTTCATTTGTATGATGAGGCACATAAACTGAGTTAAGACTGTTCAAATCACAGAATCAAGGGCTGTTTATTTTTCAAGGGATGAGAGAGGAGGAGGCAATTTTAAATGATTATTTTATGAGATAAAAATGTAACCTGATGTAGATATTGCCCATTAGAACCCAATGGGTCAAGAGGGGAGGAAGCCGGATGTACATAAAACTGATCAGCCTGAGGAGTCAGTCACTTCTAGACCAGGGGCTCTAGGATCACCTGGCCAGAGAGTCAGCCTGTGAAAATTCTGGCTGAGGGAAAGCCCCAGAGAAAGGTGGAAATGAGATTGGGCCAGAAAGATGGCCACTGACTGTTTGTTGTCTGATATAACCTCTCTGCCTGGGGCCACACAATTCTTACATCTTTGCTGTGGTTATATTTTTCTTTTATTATTCATTGCAGAAATAACATTTTGCAACCAGGAAGCAACAGAAATTTTAAAAACTCCCACAAAGGGGAGAAGAGTAAACCCTGAATAAGTAAAGTCTGAAATGCCCAAAAACTGTGCAATTCAAATTCTAAGAAAATTTTGCCTGCACTTCTGATGACATGGATACCCCTGGGTGAGGTATGAGTTTATTCAATAACAGTGAGACCATTGGTAAATAGAATGCCTGAGAAATGGGTTATCTGATTCCCTGCCGGTTCATTTGGAAAACTTACCAGTCTCTCAACTCTTCTCTATTCAAAGTGTACTTAAAAAAAGAGAAAAAGCACACAGACAAGTTTTCTTTCCTGAATAGGAACACTGCCCTGAACATTATCGAATCTTCCTTTGATCATTTTAGGTCCTGCAGTACTTCCAAGTCATTATTTGAGACATCAATACCTCTGTACAGGAATCAAAGAGGTTGGACTGAATCTACATAGAGATCCTGCATCCCTGGAAGAAGCTGTTTAGGAGGGAGATAAATCTTGAATATGAATTATTTCTTACTCTTTGCCTCCTCATGACATTTTAATGTGGCACCCCCCAAAAATCAGTTAATTGAGAACTTTGATTAGTTTGAGTTCATGGGTCTATTTAATCAAACCTTTACTGTATTTTGCCTTAAATCAAAGAGAATCAATATTCATCACATCACCTGCAATGACTGCACTCTTTCAACAGAGCAATTTGAGCAATATTTCTTTTCCCACACATTTTCAAGGAAGCTTCTGAAGCTTACAACTGACCAGTCATTTGTTTTAAGTATAAGAATCTAGGAGCAGAAATTCTACTCACAATTTAACTTCCTTGAATTGCCAGGTACCATGTTTTAAATCCTAATTCTATTAGGAGGAAACCTAGATTGAAAAATTTAGGACAAATAAAGTGTATTGTTTGCCCTGGGAAATTGTATCCATCAACAGAGTTTTTAATACGCAATGGCAAATTCTGTTTAAATCGTCCTCCTAGCATTCCTCGCCTGGATTATGTGTACACAGAGCAGTGTCCACAAACTCTGAATGTCATTGACATCAATTTCTAGTAACGCAAAACAAAATCTCTAAACATTTACACATTATCAGGCTAAGGATAATTTGCCTCTGAGTTTTTATCTTATTTTTACTCTTTTCTTGAAAGTAAAATGCATACTTGCTCAAATTCTTTATTTAAAAAATGGAAATGGCATATGAACAGAAAACTGGTAAGAACAGATTAGTGTCCCTGGGATGGTTCACAGAAGCGCTACCCCCAGGGATTTGGGACAGAGGTTCTTAAGGCAGGAAGGTGTTGCAAAATGTTCAAGGTCATGTTGTAATGCAACTAACAGAATTTAAAGCTTTTATCTCTATTTTTTTTAAATCTTATCAATTTATTTTTAGAGAAGGGGAAGGAAGGAAGAAAAAGAGGGAGGAAAAACACTGATGTGAGAGAGAAACATTGACTGGTTGCCTCTCACACATGCCCCACCTGGGACCACACCCAACCTAGGCATGTGCCCTGACCAGGAATCAAACTGGTGACCTTCAGCTTTGCAGACAGTTGCCCAACCAAATGAGCCACACTGGCCAGGACAAGACTTTAACTCTCTTTTTTAAAAAATCTCACCCTGGCTGGTGTAGCGTGGTGGATTGAGCATGGGTCTGCGAAGCAAAGTGTTGCTGGTTCAATTCTCAGTCAGGGCATATGCCGGGGTTAAGGGCCAGACCCCTTTTGCAGGGCACACGAGAAGCAACCGCACATCGATGTTTCTCTCCCTCTCTTTCTCTCTCCCTTACCCACTCTCTAAAAATAAATAAGTTATTTTTAAATCTCGTATGCTCAATACAAGCATTCTGGTATTGTGGCAGGAATGGAGGCATACATGAACCAAATAGCATAAAATCTCACTCACCAAGGATCATCTAGCTATAGCCCCTGTCAAATGTGATAAAGATCAATAATGAGTCCTGATACTATACTACCACTTGGAGACCAATTGGCCACTTGGTGTTCAGCTGGCTACAGAGGACTCTTTTTACCTCAAAAGGCACAGCAAGTATTTTGAGAAAAATCATCACACATTCCAGATAGGTCTTCAATAAGCACCACTACCCAAGGGCTTACAGAGCATATTTGATCCACTGGCAGGACACCCTGCACATCCTCACACCAGACCAAGAAACTCACTTGACACCAAAGAAAATAAGGCAATGGGCACATGGCCATGAAATCCACTGGTCCTTACTTATTTCATTACCTAGAAGATGCTGGTCTAACGGTGTGTAGGAATGGCCTATTAGGAGTGCTACTGAGGTCTCGGATTAGAGACAATACCCTGCTAGCATGAGACACCATCTTCCAGTGTGCCAAATCAGTGACCATTATATGCGGTATTGTCCCCCTAAAGAAAGAATATATATGTTTCAGAATCAAGGCACAGAATTGATAATGGGCCCCTTTACCATTACCACCAGTAACCCACTTGGGGAATGTGTGCTTCCCATTCCCAAAATTCCAGGTTCTTCAGGTTTAGAGAGAACCCTGCTGCCAGCAAATACAGCAAACGTCCCACTGGACATAAAATATGGCTAACACATGGGCACATTGGGTACCTTGTGTCCAGGGGTAGCAAAAATTAAAGGAAGGGAGGGCGGGAGGGAGGGAAGGAGGAAGGATTGCCATCCTGGCAAGGGTAATTAATTCCCTAGTGATAGGGAGGAGGTAGAGCTGCTGATGCATGCTAAGGTAAGGAGGAACACGTTTGGCATTCAGGTGACTGACATCACCTAGTTTTGATGATAAATTTACAACTGCCATAGTCACAACCTGAGAAATGTATGGTAAATAGGAATTAGGGCTCCTCAGAGATGGATGAAGGTCTGAGTCACCCACAAAAAAAAAAAAAAAAAAAAAAAGGCTTCTCAACCAGCAGAGGAACTAACCAAGAGTAATAGATCATAAAGGAATTTAGCCTTGAGCCCAGCTATAGCAATGGAGGTTACCATTTCCCCCAATAACTTTTCTTTCCTAAGTTTTTCCCACAGAAGAGATCCTCCAGAGTCCTGAAGGAAACACTCCCAGAATTTACATGAAGCAAGTGGATCTGAGGGCAAGAGATGGACTGTTGTGATCCTGCACTGCCCAGATCTCCCCACACCCCCTTCAGAGCTTCCCCTGGTGAGCATGGCCTCAGCTCAAGTGAAGGGGATTCCCTCCTCCCCAGTTAGCCCCTACTCAATGACTGGGTGACATGGAGACAGAAAGTCTAAGGCCTCTCCCTGAAAAGAATCGACCCTGAAGGGGCTATTCCAGCTTCAGAGCTGAATCCTTGTGACAGCATCACAGCCCAAATCCCTCCTGGGCCTAACCCTTCTTCCTCTCCTTCCCTCCAGCTTCCCTTGGATGTGATCCCCAGTCCATACCCTGAAAAAACATCCTGCACACTCATTTCCATTGCAGAGTCTGCTTCCTGGGGTAAACAATCTGAAACAATAAACTTCCTTTAAGGAAATTCTTATGTACCCCTGCCAGATTAAAAGAAGGAAACTTAATCTCACTCTTTTAGACCATATATTTTCTTTATCGTTGCAGTATTGTTTCTCTTTTCTCTTAAGCTATTTCAAAGAGCTGGAGTACATGAGATTATTTTTTAAATAATCCTTGATTCCAGTACAGTCACATATTTAACTAAGGTAAAGAACCAAGACAAATACAACAAAAGAATCTAACTACGGAATAGAAGATTTGGGTCTTTGCGGCAAAAAAAAAAATGCTGAAATATTAAGTGTACATTATTGGCACATGAGGTTAAACTGATCCAATATATCAGAAATCATATGACTTTTGTACTACCACTGTAATACCATTTGCTAGCCCTTTTTTTGTTTTTTCTCTTCCTGGTCTTTGCTCATCTCTCCATCTCTGAAATCTGTTTCAAGCCTGAATCCCAAGAACCTGTTGTTGTTTATCCCTGAAACCACCCTAAACCTGCCAGACTTCTTCCAACAGCTGTCTGCTGACCTGAAGTGCCTACGGCCTAGATCTGCAATATCCAGCAGTATCCAGTACCTGCCTTAATTAGACACCTTCTCCTGGCCAACTATATTTTTTCTTAATTATAATATAGAGGAGTCATAGCTCACTGTGAGGTTAGGTGCTAACATCAATCTACAAGGCAAAAATGTATCATCAATATTACCCTTGAAAATGCAGTAAGAACAGAAAAAATACCCATCTTAAGAAATGCATCACTGCTGTTTTTAATTCCAGCATTTGAAGCAATCTCCCTGAAATGTTTGGCTTTCATTTAGAAGGATACATTGTCCCCTTAAAACAGTACCGTGTTTAAATACTACTAAAGTTCCACTAAGCTGGGCAAGATGCAGACACTACAAGGGTGAGACCTCAGACCCACTTCAGGAAAAGACATTTACCACCATAAAGGGAAATTACTGGTGTGTGATCACCTGCACAATGTGATTGTTTTTCCTTATTTTTTTTTTTACTTTGTTGGTTCATTTGTTTTGATCATTATAAATATTTGACTCCTTGTAGATGAAACGCATGCATACAATGTGACCCAATGGGGTCGGCATGTGTGGGATGATAGCCAGAGCAGCTCACTCAGACCCTGTCAGGATCTCACTGGTGCAAATGCAGCATCTTGCTGAACCCTGTCCCCAAACTGGTTTTACCTGTTTCAGGTTGTTTCAATTTACATATTCAACTCTTTGAGATTGTTTCAATGTACAGATTCCCATGCACTAATATTTACCCGTGTACTTCATTTCACCCATTCCAATTAAACCTCAGCCTGTGACCAGTTTCCAACTTTGCTATTCTGTATGGGTATCAACTCCTAAAGGGGCTCAGATTTGTTGAGCAATTGGATTATTGTGAAGAAGAGAAAAATAAACATAACACTGAATTCACATAAACATATTACCTTTTTAGAAATCAGATCAAACCTGTCAGTGAAGTCTCAAAATCCATCTCTTGGTTCATTAATATTTTAAGCAAATGCATCCCTGTGGGCAGACTGTAAACCTGAGAGAAATTGGTACAGCTGCACTAATGCGATCACAATCACAATATCAATAATCTCAGTATATCATGAGGAACGGAATTGGTAAACCACATTTTAATTATGTGTGTTCATTCTGACATATTACTTGTATGATATTTTAAAATTTGTTCACTCAGTAATTAACCTGGGCAAGATGATTTTAATAAATTATAATCAAATACATGACAGTAGCATCCTTTCCTCTCAGCAATATTTTTTTTTGCTATCTTTTTGGACATTTGTGAAAATACCCCATAGGTTCAGATCTATTCATTACCTCCAAATTTACAAAGCTGTGTGAGTTTAAATCACATTAGTTCGATATGATACCAGTAAGAGAAAAAGTTACTCAGTAAACAAGTGGATACCTGAAAGCATTACTCTGTGTTCATGAATTCTATATTTTCTCTAAAACAGCCTGAAAATTCAAAGCATGTGAAATTCAGGAGAACATTGAATGATTTTAGGAGTCATATAGTTCTGAAGATGCAAAACCATGTTACATTTATGGAGAATAAAATAAAACTAAAGTTCCTAGTAGTATTAAAGATTCAAAAGGAATTATTTTTTCTGTTACTTTTCTGACAGGCTTAATTTCTAGGAGTTTTTTTTTTTGTTTTTTTTTTACAACAGTTCTAATGAAGAACCTACCTTAAAAGACACAGACACATTCAATCCAATGACAACTGAAATTACACCAGTTCTCTAGCAATTTGGACACTTGAGGAGGAACCTAGGCTGCTGTGTTTGTTTGTTTGTTTTAATCTTACATTTGTACTCCCCGTTACAAAGTATTTCCACACACATTCACCTATCTGGTCATTTGAAGACAAGTTAGTCAAGAACAGATATCCCTATTTAATAGTTGAAGAAACTATTAGAGAGGTTTAGATTCCCAAGGTCATGCAGCTCTCATGCTGGAAAGTTTCCAGGGTCGTCATCAGCTTTGATACCATCACATCTTTGCTGCAGTTAAAGTGAAGAGAATGTGCTTTCTTCACATTTGCATCATGGGGCACAGAACAGTGCCAAATACCCAGCAGTTTAATGTATGTTTGCTGAATGAGTGACTGGAGATGGCCCAGTGCCCACAGACTGTCTGACTCCATAGGTGAAGGACAACACAGTCACTCTTTAACGATTGAATTCTTCTGGCAGTGACATGTGTGGCAGTGACCCATGTCTAGAGCTCTGAGAAACTTTAGGTGCTAAAGAAGATGTGAGATAGATTATAAATATAGATATAGATTAGATATAGCTATATAGACATATATGAGGTCTGTCTGGAAAAAGTCCAGCCATTGTTACTACGAGAAGGGTTTGCACAACATTGAAGTAACCTGGCAGCCAAGGAGAGTGGACTGGAATGTGTGAACAATGATGACTTCACTGTACTGTGTGGCCATCACATTCAAAATGACTGAGCAAGCAGAGCAACGAATCCACATCAAATTTTGCATTAAGCTTGAACACCCCTCCATGGAAACTATTCAGAGGATTTGGAAGGCTTTCAGGGACTGTGAGATGATTGTAAACATGATGGTTGAGCACAAATAAAAGTGTGGCACAAATGCTTCAAAGATGGTCGAGAATCTGTTGAAAGGGATCCACATTTTGGAAAGCCTGCAACAAGTAAAACACCTGAGAATGTTGAACTCAGCCTCCATACAGCCCAAATTTGGCACCCTCAGACTTCTGGCTTTTCCCAAAACTACAGTCACCTTTGAAAGGGAAGAGATTTCAGACCATCAGTGAGATTCAGGAAAATATGACAAGGCAGCTAATGGTGATTCCAACAAAGTGTTTTGCAGAGTGTTTTGAACAGTGGAAAAGATGCTGGGAGAACTGTGTGAGGTCCCAATGTGCCTACTTTGAAAGGGTCTGAGGTGTCATTGCCCTATGTACAATTTTTCTTACATCTTCTTAAATAAATGTCTCTATTTTCTATATTTCATGACTGCATACTTTCAGAACAGACTTCGTACATGGATATACAAGGTTAGGTGAAAGCAGGCTTACAGTTCTTCACATGGGTAATATATAATAATTAATAAATAATACAATAATAAACTTTCATGTACTCACAACTGTAAGTATACTTTCGCCACCCCCCCCCCAAAAAAAAAAAAACATTTTGAAAAGTCCTGGTTAGATTTTAAAAGAATTTTCCTGAGATAGGAAAATCTCCGAGATTCCACACAGCAATATTTTCACTGATATGTCCCCTACAGCAAGGGACATAAAGGAAAGAATAAACAAGTAGGACTTTGTCAAAAAAAAAAAAAAAAAAAAGAAAGAAAGAAAAAGCTTCTGTATGACTAAAGAAAACATCAGCAAAATGAACAGTGTACCAACAGTATGGGAAAATGTTTGCAAATGATACCTCGGACAAGGATTCGATCTCCAAAATATATAAAGAACTCATATGACTCCACTCCAAGAAGACAAACAATCCAATTAAAAAATATGCAAAGGATCTGGACGGACACTTCTCCAACGAGGACATACAGAGGGCCCAGAGACATATGAAAGGATGCTCAGCATCACTAGCCATCAGAGATGCAAATTAAAACCACAATGAGATACCACTTCACACTGGTGAGAATGGCTATCATAAACTAATCAACAAACTAGTGCTGGTGAGGTTGTGGAGAAAAGGGAACCCTAGTACGCTATTGGTGGGAATGCAGAGTGCTACAGACACTGTGGAAAACAGTATGGAATTTCCTCAGAAAACTAAAAATGCAACTGCCTTTTGACCCAGCAATTCCACTGCTAGGATTATGCCCTTAGAATCCTGAATCACCAATTCAAAAGAACCTATGCACCCCAATGTTCATAGCAATAAAATTTACAATAGCCAAGTGCTGGAAGCAACCTAAGTGTCCATCAGTAAATGAGTGGATCAAAAAACTGTGGTACATTTACACAATGGAATACTATGCAGCAGAGAGAAAGAAGGAGTGCCTACCCTTTGCAACAGCTGGAGAGCAATATACTAAGTGAAATATGCCAGGCAGTGAAAGACAAATACCATATGATCTCACCTATAAGTGGAACCTAATCAACAACATAAACAAGCAAGCAAAATATAACCAATGACCTTGAAATAAAGAACAAACCGACAGTAACCAGAGGGGAGGTAGGACAGGATAATGGGGGGAGAATGGGGGGAGAAAGGGAGAAGGTTTGTCAAGGAACATGTATAAAGGACCCATGGACAAAGCCAAAGAGGGGTAGGATCAAGGGTGGGAGGTGGGATAGGTGGGATAGGTGGGATGGCTGGGATGGCTGGGATGGCTGGGATGGCTGGGATGGCTGGGATGGGTGCGAGTGGCAGGAAAAAACGAGGTAATAGATGTTTAACTAGACTTACTATGATGATCATTTTATAATATATACAAATATCGAATCATTATGTTATATACCTGAAAGTAATAGACTATGTTAATGATACCTCAATAAAAAATAATAGAAATAAAGGGTCTGAAATTGCTGTAATACAGATGTTTAAAAGAAGTGACCAAATGCTGGGTTCCTATTGGTTTGCAAGGTGGAAGCAATGATTTTTAAAACTCAGTAAAATCAGACATCCCTAAGTGTATCTGTGAGATACAGTTTACTTACGAATTGGAAGTCCTTTTTCTCAGGCTCTTAAATTAAGGCTTTCACGTAATGAAGATGATTTGTATTTTCTGAAAAAATGTTGTTTTCAAATCCAGAACTTTTAAAAAAAAGAATGATTACCTTTTCATTTGACATTTTCCTGTTTCTAACCTTAGGAAACCCAGAATAGTATTTGACAAAAACTATTTCTTAAATTTATCTTTGACATCTCTTTCCCATCCCATTTTGTTTTGTGACTTCTTCATTTAACAATTATCTTTTAAAAAACTTAAAAGAAGTGATC
This sequence comes from Glossophaga mutica, assembly GCA_039655065.1. Taxonomy (NCBI): domain Eukaryota; kingdom Metazoa; phylum Chordata; class Mammalia; order Chiroptera; family Phyllostomidae; genus Glossophaga; species Glossophaga mutica. The sequence goes on along the minus strand of CM077303.1, from coordinate 53,375,984 downwards.
AAATGTTAGCTATAACACAGGAAGGCCCAGAGAGACAAATTTGCTTCCTTAGGGAAAAAATCCACACAGAAATAATACCAAAATATCAATTATATCTGGATTATAAAATAGGGGTTTCAGCCCTGGCTGGTGTGGCTCAGTGGATTGACAGCCACCCTGCAACCAAACGGTGACTGGTTCAATTCCCAATCAGGGCACCTGCCTGGGTTGCAGGCCAGGTCCCCAGCATGGGGGTGAGTGAAAGGCAACCACACACTGATGTTTCTCTCCCTCTCTTTCCCCCTCCCTTTTCCCCTCTGTCTAAAAATAAATTAAATAAATAAACCCTTTTTGAAAAATAGGGTTTTTTAGCTTTTTCATACTCTTCTATGCTTTCCAAGTTTTCCCGCATGAATTTCTATAAAAGTACATATTGCTCTTATATTCATAAAATATACTATTTTTAAAGTGCGTATAAATATAGGGTGTACAACATGATGTGTGACACACGTATACATAGTGAAATGATTACTATAGTCAAGGTAATTAACGTACCCATCTCCTCACATAGTTACCTTCTGTGTGTGTATTAAGGGCACAAGTCTACTCTCTCAGAAAATTTACAGTATACAATACAGAATTATTAAGGATAATCTCTAGGTGTTTGGCATTGTCATTTTTAAATTTAACTATTACAGAAATCATTTTTTAGTTATTTGTTATTTATGCTGTGGCTTTAATGTCAAACTTTCTCAACATTGGACATCAGCATGCAGTAACAAACTGCAAGTTTTTTAATGGCTTTTAAGATAGAGGAAGGGCCATCAAGGAATATCTATAAAGGACACATGGACAAAGCCAAAGGGGGTGGGACGGGTGGGGTGGGGGGGCCATGGTGGAGTAAAAATGGAGACAACTGTACTTGAATGACAATTTTTTCAAAAGAAAAAAAAAACTAAGAAAATGAAGTTGAAATAAACTAATTTATCTCAGGTCAAAAAAAAAATAAAAATAAAATAAAATAAACTTTAGGAAGTCAAAAATATAAAATTTACAAGCCAGAACTGCTGGTTCTACCTTAGCTTGCAGGTAATCTCAGGGCATCCCACGATCACATCAAGTTACTCTTCCTATGTCTGAATGATCTCATTCTTTTGATGAAGAGGTACGCTAAATTTAGAGTATTTGTTTTCTGTCTGGTTTAAACAAAACACAGGTGTATAGTATTTGATACACTAGTTAATCATTTCTGCTGGAGGAAGCAAAGATAATTTTTATACACTCATTTGGAAAAGATTGAAAACATCCTAGTGGATGCAGCATAATTCAGTTCCTTTACTACTTTGTAGTTTTCATTTTAAATAATTTATCTTTATTTGGAGTTATAAATTATCTTTACCATATGCCTAGTGCACTTGGTTCTATTTTTACATTACCCAGGTTTATGTTTTAGATGCTCTCTAGAATTGTTATATAATGCAGAGTGTAGTGCGGCTACACAGTCCAATCACCTGTTAAAATACCAATGCCAGGACCCAACTCACAGAGATTGATTTAATTTCTCAGGCAAAATATTTTCTAAGACACCCTCAAGTGATTCTAATGTGCAGACAATGCTAAGAACCACTGCCACTGACTTAAGACACTTTCAATATCAGTATTTCTCAAACTTGTTTGATATAAGAATGTTCAAATAAGATACTTTAAAAAAAAGATAGTAAAGGGAATAAGGAAACAAGCCATGGACTGGGAGAAAATGTTTGCAAATATCATATCTGATAAGTAACTTATACAAAATATTTTTTAAAACTCTTTAAATTCAACAATAAGAAAACAAAAACTCAATCTGAAAATGTGCCAAAAACCTTAGCAGATAACTTTCCAGAGAAGATATACAGATAGCGAGTATGAAAAAATGCTCCACATAATAATGTCGCCAGGGAAATGCAAATTAAAACAACAGTGAGATACCACCACAAACCTATTAGAATGGCCAAAATCCAGAACCCTCTAAATACAGAATGCTGGGACATGGCACAACAAGGAACTTTCATTCATTCACCGTTGATGAGAATGCAAAATAGTACAACCCCTGTGCAGGATCATTTGGCCATTTCTTATAAAACTAGACATACTCTTACCATATGATCCAGCAGTCACACTCCTTGGTATCCACCCAAAGGAACTGAAAACTTACATCCATACAAAAACTTTCACACAGATGTTTATAGGAGCTTTACTCATAATTGCCAAAGCTGGGAGGCAACCAAGATGTCCTTCAGTGGGCGAATGGATAAATCAACAGTGGTACATCCAGTGGTACAATGGAAAAGTCAGCACTAAAAAAGAAATTAGCTATCAAGTCATGTAAAGACATGGAGGAAGCTTGAAAGCAGATTGCTGCATGAAAGATGCCAATCTAAGAAGGCTACATACTGTATGATTCCAACTGTATGACACTCTGGAAAAGGCAAAACTATGGAGACAGTAAAAAATTCAGGGCTTGCCAAGAGTTAGTGGATAGGGACAGATAAATAGGTGAAGCACAGAGGAATTTTAGGACAGTGAAACTAATCTGCATGATACTACACTGATGTCATTATACATTTGTCAAAATCCATAGGATGCCCAACACCCAGAGTGAACTCTAATGTAAACTACGGACCTTGGGTAGTTAGGAAGTATTCATGTAGGTTCATTGACTGAATCAAATACAGCATTCCAGTGGGGAATGCTGACAATGGGGGAGGCTGTGTGTGTGTCGGGGCCAGGGGAACATGGGAAATCTGTATCTTCCATGCAGTTTGCTGTGAATCTAAAACTGCCTTAAAAATAAAGTCTATTTTCTAAAAAAACCTCTTAATTTCCAGATTCAAGAGTTTCAAGCCAAATCTCCTGAATCAGGAGTTTCAGCAAAGGAAGAGAGATTGAGAGGCTCAGAATGAGAAACACTACTTCACAAGACTGCAAGAACATTACAACAGATCCCAAAAAGGATGAGAAAGGAAAGGGGAAATAAACACACTTTGGAGCCTTTGATCTCCTAATTCATCATCCAACCACATACAATGCATCATCATTTTTTTTAAATTGGACCTGGAAATTATCTTTTAAATACCTCTACTTATTATATCCATGGCTCCTCATCGCCACTGCAGGCCAAGCTCCTAACATCTTCAAGCCTCAGCACTACTGTAATATATCACCCCATGAGTTTTCCGGCTAACACCCTTGTCTTGCTCCAACCTACTCTCCCCATTAGAGCCAACGTGATCATTTGGAGCATCAACCTGACCATGTCACTCAGAACTTGAAATATTTCCTAGAGCTTTTATAATAAAAATGGAATTTTAACACAGTCTCAAATGTATTAAAACACATCTCCCTCCTTCTTTTCTGGCTTTATTGTAGGCTTCCACTCCCCTTTATTCTTGCCCATCTAGCTATAACAGCCCTCTGTTGGTCTTTCCAGTCTGGCTACGCGCCCTCTTACCACAGGCCATTTGCAGATGCTAAATCCTCTAACAAGAACATTCTTCTACCCTGACTTTACCTAGTAACTCTTGTGCGTTCTTCTTAGGAACACAGGCAACCACCACATCCAAACATTTTTCTAGCTAGGTCAATCTCTCAACTTCAGACTTTCTTTAGTACCATGCACAATCTTTCTAGAACTTACCACAATTATAACATCACCTTTATGTGTGAGATTTCATTACTGTTTTCCCCATCTCCCCAGCACCTGTTTGACAATTAATTCAGCGGGGATGGGACATTATTTTCTCATTCTAAGACCGGATCACCTGGGTTCAAATCCTACCTTACTTTGTGGGTGGGCTCTGCCTGCAGAGAACCCCACCCCCATCCCTGTCCGCCACGGATGAGAATAAGTCTACCAAGACATGATCTGCTTGGGGAGGGAGGAAAGGTGGCCAATCTCTCAGATGAGAGGGGCCAGGAGCCTGTTCCTCAATGGGCTTTTATTGGATTAATTTGCATAGGATTACAGGGTGTATATGTAAAGCTCCATCATTTTCAGGCAGTGATGATCATATAATAGATAACATTCAAAGAACTATGAGGGCTTATTCTGAGTCAGGGTCAGATAGCTAAAGGGCCATAAAACTTTGGGGAAACAAACTCATTCTATGCTTGGACCCTTATCATTTAAATTAAGGGTATTCTTAGCAAAGCAGGTTTCATCCTAGCAAAGCAGGATTTTATGCTTTTTTCCTTAGGCCTGATTCCATTTAGATGACAACAGATGTCTACGGAAGAGATATGTCCCCTAGATGTTAAGACTCCCTGAAGAGACATTTAATTTTTAAATGTTTAATCACAATTTAAGGTGTTAATTGGAACACATATGAATTCTTTCAGGCAAAAAAAAATTTCACTACTTTGGACTTAGATATTAAAACAGAAATTAAACAGAATAGAAATCGAATACATAATTTTGTTGCTATACGTTCAAAACTATACCAAATTATAAAAGTTATTTTAATACCCTCATACTGCTGTCATTTGACTCTATTTCTAACGTACTATTTCTAAGTATTACTTAGAGTAATTTTTCTCAAAAAAAATTGAGAAAGGTTATTTTCAGATGCATAAACACAGACAACCAGCATAAAAGTCTTCCCTTCTCATGTAAAGTGGAAACCAGAGTTACCAGCATTAACTATCAAAAAAAGGTCCTTTACCTAAAATATGTTCTGCCAATATTCTCTCCCCCAATCACTCGACACTGAGTAACACTCAATCTCTCTCCCTTTCCCCTCCCTGTTTCCTTTGCCTAACCTGACCGTCCTCCTTTTCTCTCCCTAACAAAGTGTATAACTCAGACAGAGACAAATACTAATGACCTCATTTATATGTGGAATGTCAAAAATGACAACAGTCAATCTAGTACATAGAAAAAGGGGTCAGATTTGTGGTTACCAGCGATGTGATGAAGGGGGAGGGAGCATTGGAGGAAAGTGGTCAAAATTGCACAAATTTCCAGTTATAAGACAAATAAGTACTAATGAAATACAGTATGAACTTTACTCAAAAATTAAAAATAGAAAAACAATAGGACCCAATAACTCCATTTCTAGGAATATATCCAAAAGAAACAAAAACACTTTATTGAGAAGATATCTGATAATGTACAACATAATGTCTATAATTAACACTGCTATGTGATATATATGTGTGTGTGTATATATATGAGTTATAATCACAAGGAAAAATACGTATATATAAACTTTTTGTGTCCACATGAGATGGATATTAACTTATTGTGGTCATTATTTCATACGTATAAGATAAATCATTATGCTATATAAACTTACACAGCACTGTATATCAAACTTACACAGCACTGTATATCAATTATATCTCAATAAAACTGGAAAAAATGTTTCTTTATCCTTGATATTTCAAATTTCACAAATAAGAGCAGATACTGGGCTGGGAATTTGCTGGTTCTGGAAAATTGCTACCATTATTTATTTGACAATTTCCTCCCCAACAATTTCTCTGATCTCTTTTTCTGAAACTCTCATTAAGCAGAAATTTGTTTCTACCTAATGATGTTTGACTGCCTAAATTCATAGGAAAATTTTTATTGTTTTAATCTATGAACCACATCTTTTTATGTTCATTTAGCTAGTAGAAATACTAAAAGTTTTCTAACATGTCCTCTAAATTTTTATGATTTAGAGCTTATATTTTTAATTTCCAGGAGTTCCCCTCTGGTTTTCTAATTATTCCTTTAATATAAAATACTCTTAATATTTTATTAAAGAAATAAATTCTATTCTTCTTCAATAGATATTAATTATAAGACTTACATTTTTTCCAGCTCTTTTTTTTCCCCCAATGCTATCTTCTGCTGCTTACTCAATGTGATGTTTTTCTTTCAGAACAGAGCTGCCTACGGACTGCCTATGGACTGAAAAGCTGATCGGAAGTTCTGTGCTGTGGTGGGTAGAACTTTTAGACCAGTCTTTATTACAGGGTAACTGTGTGACCATCTGGTCTTGCTACTGGGGCTATATATATACAAATATCAATGTCTATAACTATTTTCCATAGAAATGAACCTCCAAAGAAGAATCCCTCCTGTAGCCTTTAGGAGACTGGGGTGAAGAGGGAAGAGAGATATTCAAAACATGTAACAACCGGTATAGACAGGACAGCTGGAGCAGAGTTCACTGCTATGCACACTGCTATGCCAGCTGCTAACCCTTCAGTTGCCAAGGGCAGGATAGGGGTCATGTCAGCAAGGCCGAGAAGTAAGGCCTTATTCGTGTACTTCAGCTGAACCACCAGGGGAGAGACTCTGAATAAACGTGACTTTTGGGATTCTGGAGATGAGTGGAAGAAATGGCCCAGGGTTTCCCATTCAGTATGCAAACCTAATCCCATTTTTTTCAGCATGGCATCTACCTTCCTGTCCTCTGTCCCTGACATGCAGAGTCCTTCTAGCTCTGCCCCTCAGAAAATAAATCTCCAGTCTCCTGTGGAAGTGGGAGAAGGAATAGATAACTGCATGGGAGGAGGGCGGGGTCATAACCACTCCTCATACAGATTTTCATATCTTCATATTCCTGAGGGTGAATGGTCTTACTTCTGGTCAGAACATTCATTGATATCAACACTATGATCAATTGCTACGGGAATTCCCATTTAACTTTCCTCATCTCTGTCTTCACATATTATAGTGTAAGTTTACAGATATCAGCCTTTTTTATTGGAATAAAATTTTTTGTGCTTTCTTATTCCTTTTACTGTTTGGGATGATTTTTCAAGAAAATAGAGAAACAGAAACTACTCTATTCTGCTATTTTGAAACTGGTACAACCCAATCTGGGTACACTAAATACACATTTCTCTGTTTACCTGGCGTTAAAGCTTTTAATATACGTGTCTTATTTCTACTACTGGACCTCATGCTTCTTCAGAAGAGGCTATCTGCAACTCCTTCAGGACCTAACACAGTGCCTTTTATATATCAATACCACATTCTCAATATGTGTTTGTGAAATGAATGAATGAAAACAATAGTAGGGAATCAAACATCATTTTTCTCTTAATCTCTATGTTGTGTGATTTTTTTTCCTGTGGGGTATATAGGCTTGATGGTTTCAAGTTTTCTGTAGTTGAATTCAGAAATATTTAACAAATACTTAACTTGGCTCTAACATGGGAATACAAAAAATAATAATAAAGAGACAAAACAGAACAAACAAAAGCACAATCAATGCCCTAAAGGAAGTAATGATCCTTTAGGAGTTATGTCACAATAACTAGAGAAGACTAAACAACAGTATTTAATGTAAAGCTACATCTTTTACAATGATGTAAATGCAAAAGTACAGGAGTCAGTTGGCTCTAGGATTCTGTAACATTCAGAGTTTCAGTCGTCTGCCTCTTTATTATAGGCCCATTTCCTTTGCAAAATAATTTTAACATTTTTCAGAAGCAGTCTTAAAATTTCCCAATGAATATGTTTAGGAGTTAAGTCTCCTAAAGAAACTGAATTGCTATTTTATGGGCAGTGGCTCTTCATTCCTTGGAACAATCATTATCATCCAATTGACATCTTTATTAAATTGCATTATTTATGCCTTTATAAATGCATCCTGCTCTTGCAAATGACTCTGAGGTACCTTCATCAATAAATTAATAAATCATGTCTAACTCAGAAATTCTCTGCAGGTGTTTATGAATGGCAAGCCACTTGCCAAAGAGCCAAAAATTCAGAAATTCAAATCGTTTTGGAAGACTCGTTTTTCTAAAGCTTTGAGAGATTTACTAGACTGGTTTCTAAGGTTCCTTCCAGATCTAGATTTCTGAGATTAGACAGACACACAGATGTGTCTTCATAAACCATCAAATTTGGTTTAATATTATTTCTAAAATTGCCATCTCGATGACCAACATATAAATAATCATCTACTTCTAAAATATTTGAATTCTTTATAATAACTTGAGTATCAGCAGCACCATCCATATTGAATGTATCTGCTATTAAAATAAAAGATTTCCTTGTATTGAAGTAGAGTGATGAATAGAGACAGATGATAGATGTGGATAGATGAACAGCAAACAAGCGGACTAAATCTTAATAGGTAAGAGCATGGCCTCTGAAAATAGAGAGATTTGAACTTCAATCTGCTCTGTCTCTTGCTGAACATGTAATGTTAGACAAATAACTTGCTATTTCTAAGCTTTAATGTCCCCGTCTGTAAAGTGGGCATGATAATAATAATACTTCCAAAAGGTGCTATATTAAATGAGATATGCATATTAAGTACATAATTCTGGCTCCTAGTAGGTGCTCAGTAAAGGTTAAATCCTTAATTTAATCAAAAGTATAAAATATTTCATCCTGACTGGTGTGGCTCAGTGGGTTCAGCGTCATGCTGCAAACCAAAAGGTCCCTGGTTCAATTCCCAGTCAGGGCACATGCCAGTTGGGGCCATGCAAGAGGCAAAGGATTGATGTTTATCTTGCATATCAATGTTTCTCTCTCTCTTTTTCTCCCTTCCTTATCTTATCCTCTCTCTAAAAAATATTTTTTAAAAGTATCGAATGTTCCAAAAATGCAAATCTTTATGAAAATGTATGTTGCTCAGGACACAGATAATACTCTTTTCCTCCCATGAACCACTGAAGAAAAGTGCTGAGGGGCTGACAAACATTTTCATCAGATATATAAAGTGGTCTAGCTACTGTATGGGTTATCAAACTCATTTTTACTGGGGGCCACATCAGCCTCGTGATTGCTTTCAAAGGGCCAAATGTAATTTTAGGACTATATGAATATAACTATTCCTTAACAGTTAAGCAAGAGCTCAGCACTACACCAGGTAGAAACAAGCCACCAGGCCGGATAAAATAAGGTGGAAGGCTGGATTTAGCCCACAGACCTTGTGTTTGCCACCTGGGTACTATAACATAACCTACTATCATTTTTCCAGTAATTCTAATTTTTATCAATTCCAAAGAACTCAGAGTTCCCCTAATGTGTCAATATGTGCCATACCTTCAAGTCTTTATAAAAGTTTTCTTTGATGAAAACTTACCTCCTGCGCTATCTTAACTTTAGAACTCTTACCAATCTTTCAAGAACCAGTTCCACTACTTCCTCCTCTGTGGACCCTCTCCATCACCTAAAAAGCAGAATTTCTCACTTTGTTTCATTCCACCAAAGTAGCTGTAGACGCCTTGAACTACTAAAACTCTATTTCGCAGTTATTTGTTCACATGTCCCTGGCTAGACCACAAGCTGGTTGAAGGTAGGTACTAGTTCTAATTTACCTCTGCACTGCTAATACATAGCATAGAGCCTGACATCAAATAAGAAATAAGGAAACATTGAATTAATGACAGAACAAAATATAGTATATTATAAAGTGACTCATTAATTCATACATTAAATCTACTTTAGAGAAGCTGTGATAAAAACCACTAGGAAAATATAAAAATAAGTGTAATTTTATGTGATTGAAAACCCAAAATAACAGTGGTTTAAACAAATTAGAAGTGTTTATCTCTCTTAAGATAGAGGTCCAGGTTCAGGTGGTCAGGTCCCAATGTGGCAGCTCTACAGTCATTGTCATCAGAACCCCAGTTCCTTCAAGCTCTCAGCCAAATCATCCCTACCATGTGACTCTCATCCTTATGATTTAAAATGGAAGTTAGTGCTCTAGCCAGCCAGGACTTTGATATTTTATCATATTTCAGCAGTAGACTGGAAAAAGAGGATGAAGGACAAATCTCTCTTATGATGACATCTTGGAAATACTACATGGCACTTAAGCTTATTGGTTAGGACTTAGTGACATGACCACATATCCTAAAGTGTTTATCATTCTGGGTTGTATCACCAAAGATAAAATCAGTGAACGCATGTTAGGAGCATTCAGCAGACTCTGCCCCCGAACTATCAGATACCAACTCAATCACTTCTCTGTCAGTTTATTACAGCATGAAGAGCTTGGGCCAGGAGTTCTCGAAGGTCCCTCGAAATTCTTCCCTATTTATTTAATATTGTGAAAATAATTGAGTTTTGGATGGTTAAAACCAAATTTGATACATTTAGCCTACCATTTTTTAATTATTTTAACCCTCAAAATTTGTATTTCAAAGTGTTCCACCATCAAAAGAGGAAGAAAATATGGGTAAGAGTGAAGGGTAAACCAGTATTTTAGAAGAACACTTAAAGACAGTTTCTTGATGCTAGTGATATGACTAAGCCAGTGTTGATAACAATGAGTATTTTGGAAGTCAACCCCTTCATTATTTCCATCAATCTCCCCAAGATCCCCAAATTAAAATCACACATTGATATAGAACAAGGTTTCCTCCAGCTTGTGCTAAGCATGAATTAGAAATACCTTTAGATACTATTCACATTGATCTGTAACACATTAAAAGAGTCTGCTTGTGCAACAAATGCAGCTTTAGAACAAGCCCCCAAGGCTCCTGCAACCCCACCATAGCCACCGCCCCTGCTCTTGACAGCCAAAGGCCTCTCCCCCTTGATACTCTGGAAATACCATTGACTAGTGTGGACTTGAGGAGTGAGAAAAGTCACAGGCTTTGCCTGAATTATTTCATTAAAGAATTTTTGTAGCTGTCATACTTAAGGATCTTAGTAATGCTTTAATCGTGGTCATTTCTAGCCACTTACAAACTGCTGTCAATCCAGCACTGAAAGGACTCTTATTATCTCCAGATATAAACACTGGTCAAAACATCAATCTGAGTATCTCTATGAAGCCACAGAAAGCACTCAGCCAAGAAAGAACAAGGCAATAAATGCACTCTTTGAGCTAATAATTTATATATGCTGCTGCCAATCTTCTGCAGAAAAGTGAACCCATGTGAGACTCTTATTTTAGTCTTATTTTATTGACTTACCTGTTATCTTCATTCCACAGCAATCTAATTAGATTTCTAAATGTCTAAGGTCCTGTCACACAAATACACATCAAAAATCTTAGAACTAATTACATAATTAATATGCCTCATACCTCTGTCCTTTGTAATTCTTGAAACTCTAGAATTGTTTCTTTTTTCCATCGTCCAGCTTTGATTAATTATAAGAAATATTAAGAAATGCTATTCACCAATAAATATTATTCCCAGGTAGCACTCAGATTAAAGAAGAAATATTCCTTCAGTCAAGCATTTACCAGTTAACTGAGTCTCAGTGTCAGCGTTCACAGGAACTGCAAGACCATTTTTACTCCCCAAAAGGGAAGAGGGGTCATAAAATGACCCACTTCACTCCTCAGCAATGGTTTGTGCCTCAATTGGGGTAAAATAGCCCAAGGGCCTTCTGTTCTCCTTTGTGTTTTGACAGCAGGACAGTTTTGAGTTTGATTCTAATGCTAATATAATGAGAAGTAAATAGATTATTCTTACTAACTGTCAAATTATAAAGAAACCAATTGCCCTGTTTTCCCTGGGAGGATGTCACCATGCATTCTCCTGGCATATGGGACCAAGTACCTCATGAAACCTTCATCCAATGTGCTTTCTTTTATAGTCAGAGGAAAGCTGAATCACTACAACTTTTTTACCCCAAAATTCTTATAAACCTCTTTCCAGGTTACAGTCTTGTCCAAAATATTGCATTCCCCATAGAAAGTCATTCATAAGATTTCTAAAATCTGTGGGATCAAATCAAAATCTTTCATTCATTATGCCCATTCCTTGTACTTTGGGAATTTTGTGTTCAGTACATAGGTAATACAGGTTATACGTTGCTTTATTGCACTCCACAAATGTTGTACTTTTTTATGAAAAGATTACGAGTCCCTTTATTGCTATATTTGCTTTATGGCAGGGGCCTGGAACTGAACCTGCAATATCTCCAATATATGTCTGTAAACAGATTATATCAAATGTACTCTAAATGCGTTGCCAATCCCTGAAAAGGAAAATTTCCCAAAAGACAAAAATAGCAAAGACTGGAAAGTAGGGAGCTGAAATAAGAACAATAAGTGATCTCAGATGCTAGGGCTATCTTGAAACAACCCTGATGCTGGAAACTAGAGCTCACAGGGATTGAGTTCTTATAAGAAGACAGAAAACTAGATCTGGGTTTGCCAAAGTGTTTATACATGTGAGGGAAAGATGCTAAATCTGAGACTAGCACCTATAGGCAAGACCCTGAAAGGGGCCACATTATTAAGGATAGAAAAAGGCCACCTGCCTGCAGTAATGGGAAACCTGTTTATCTCTGCTAACACTATGTGTGGAAAATAGCAGCAATAGTGATAGTCTCCCCTGAGAATCTGTGAACATAACCCTTCTCTCAGATGGATATGCAATCCGAATTTACATTATCTGCACAGTAGGGAAATGTCTGATTCAAAACTTAAAGTGGTCCTGAGAAGGTCTTAAAAGCTGTTAGATAGAAAAGTCAGATAACAAACAAGGAAATACAATTAGATTAACTGCAAACCTCACAGGAGCAAGAATTGTAATGCAAAAAGTTAAATAAATAAGTAAGACTTGAATCAAGACTATTGCAGTTGGGGACACAGCAGAATGCATTCGGATTCTACTCTGTTGAGACAAAGGATGGGAGAGTTTTAGGAGTCGGGGCACGGAAGGAGGCTGAGAGGACTGCAGACTACCTCTGCTTGCTAACTGGCTTTACCCAAAGGAAAAGTAAATTTTCTGGAATCTTCAGACAGTTTTGCAACTTGGAGCAAGGCATCCACCAAAGTTGGGCTCCTACCCTCCCGAAAGGCGCTATCTTCCTTGATGATTACATTTCAAAGGGAGGGATGCCAGGTACTTGAGAAAGACACCCTGCATTGTAAAACTGGCAAGGGACTTTTTAAATATTCATATGTCATGGGACAGAAAGGATTCAGTTACAACTTTTCTAAAGTAAATGCTCTAAGAAAAAAAGTGGTCTAGGACCTAGAGTGGGGTGGGAGTGGGGAGTCTGTCTGAAGTCTAGTGAAACTGAAGCCATCTTACTAAAGAGCTATAGTTGAAACTGATAAATCTACCTTCACTGTGTGCAACTTAATGTCTCTCCATAACTGATAGATCAAATATAAAAATATTAAAGAGTAAGCAATACAGTTAACATTTTTATTTGGGGGCACATTTAATAACTAGAGGATGCACATTCTTTAGAAGGACACACAGAATACTAATAAGTATAGATCATGTGGTAGACCATAAAGGAAGAAATTTCAAAGTCAGTATTATGAAATTGCTTTCTGATTACAAAGCCACTTTATTAGGAAAAAAACAAAATACTTTAGTATTGTTTTTGATAACAATTTTAGGATCTATTGTTTGACAAACTCATATGATTTTCCAAGCCTATTCTTGAGGAAAGAGGGAAAATTAGGTAATGATGCTGAGACTTCTAATAGGTAACTGGATTGATGGGGCCACTTAACCAAGACTTCTTCACTCATTAAATAAGTTTCATTTAAACAGGGTTTCCAGTATATGACATTCAGAATATTTCTACTCTAACCTGTCATTTTATCATTATCTTTCCCAACTTGAACCCCTGATATGCAAGCTAGCTCCTTCCCTGTACAAGCCTCAAAGTTTGGTTCTTAATGAAGGCACTCATCTCCTATCTCCTCTTCCATCCCGCAGCCCACCTTCACAGGAGAAGTAGAATTTTAAATCTGTATCTGGAATCTATTTGGTTACATGATATTAATCAAGTTTTGTAATCTCACCCAACTTCAGCATTCTCTCCTCTAAAATAGAAATGATAGTTATTAACTTCAAAAACTTGCATGAGGAGCAAATAAGATATTTTCTGCAAAGTATATGGCATAGTGCTTTGAACACAGGGTTGCTCAATAATATTTTCCCTTACCCCTTCTAGAGAAATCTCCCTGACCTTCACTCCCCTGCTTTACTTTCTGCCCTAATGTTCAAACAAACACATTCAAATGCACAGTTGCAATATTTAGGGCTACCTGTCCTGATACATCATTCTCTGCTGAAATAAGAATTTCAAAGGCTATGAACCCTTGCAAATGGAAAACTTATAAGATAGCAAATCAGATTTGATTATATCATTTTTAAAGTTTAAAAAATGAGGAAATAAGAAATTTTCCCTTGCAAGTAACCAAGATAGATCTGTATTTATTTCTGTCTCAGATGCAACTACTTACTGGAGGAGAGAGAGTAAAGGTACACCTCACAGATATTGCAGGTCGGTTCCAGACTACTGCAATGAAGCAAAAACTTCAATAAAGTGAGTCTTTTTGCTGGCAGAGGTGTTGCCTTCAGCTTGTAAAAAACACAACATCTGTAAAATGCAATAAAGTGAAACAATAAAGCAAGGTATGTCTGCAGGCAAAAAGGAAGAGCCCTTTGTTAAAGTTTAAAGCTCTACGGTCTGTTTAGGGAAAATAGAATTGGTACCTTCATTCTGAAGCCTAAAGTAAAACCACAAGGAGAGGGTAAATACTGTATAAATAAACTTATTTTAAAAATTATTAACAGTGCTAATGCTGATTTTTAATTGGCATATGTTGAACTAGACATCTATGACAGGTGATCACTAATTCCATCCACTGTCTTCCAGAATGGTCTTTTGAAGTCTTCAAAGAGCTTGTTTTTCAGTAGACAATTTGAACATTTTTTTCAATGATACTAACTTTGACTGTGCCTTCTGACTATTGTTTTCTGTTCCCAAATTCAACATTTGTTTATATATATAAATATATAGTCAAAACTGTAATAATTTTACTTTTTAAATTATTTCAAATGCTCTCAGCCTACATGAAATACTTCTGCATTAAGTGTACTGGATATAGACTCCCATGGAGCTGATATATAAAAGTTAACAACCTATGTTTATTGGCATTTAGAAACTGGAAGTACAATTTCAAAATACGGACATATTAATAGAATGTTAAGAGGTATATAGAAAGCATTTATTTAAGGTCTCTTATAATGTATGTTTTAAGTCAATTTTAATTAACGATTCTGAGCTTTCACACACGTAATTATACTGAGTCAAAAGAAATGTGCACAATGTTGTTTAAGTACAACCATCAGTCTCAAGGAGGACTTGACACTTGAGAAAGTGTCAACCATTTCTAACGGAGTGAGAGTCCACAGACAGACTGCATAAGAGCAGAGAAAGTCTCAAATGACAAAGTTAGCATTTGTATCCATCTAATGAAGAATGATTGTGTCTTCCAAGAAGAAAACCAAAAAGGTAAGAAATCTAGGTACAAAGAAAGGATTAGGGCAAACATGAAGACAAATATGATAACTAAAAACAGAAAGTTCTATAATTGAGTGTTTAAAAACTTCTAATCTTAAAGTTACTTAAGCCCTCTCCCCAGCCCACTCCTGAAACTGGAAAAGACAATGGCTTTCCGGCTGCCTCTCACTACCAAACCCAATAAGCAGTGACAGTGACTGAATTTTTACAGGCGCTTTATTCAGATGGTTGGGGATCTTAGATGGTGGGTTCATACCCTAACAGACCACTTTTCCTTTTCTTTCCAGGCCAAACTTTTTATACCAGGGAATAAACAAGGTCCAGTGAGGGCTTTGAGATTCAGGGTGGATTAGGTGAAAGAAGCTGCAACATTCCTGTCCTGGGCCCTGGGCAGTTAGCTAGCTGTTCCCAGGGGCAGACAGATGATCCTCTGTCTCTCCCTGAAACACAATGGCCTGGATGCCTCCACTTGTCCCCAGGCGGTAATCTTTAGCAGTGCCCCAGGAGGTCAGCTGTTTTCCTAGGAGCCAGGAAGGACCTTATCTGTAGTTTCTGAAACAAAAATTTTAATACATACATTACTTGCTAGACTTATAACTTTTTACCTTAAACTAAAATTTTCCAACTCTTGAGTTCCCTATTACTCCCACTCCCACATCCCTATTTCCTTAAACCCACTGCCAAGGTGGGGTTAATTTGTTCATGGTTCTGCTTAGTAGTTTCTTCTCTCACTAGACATTTTGCCTACTCATTTTTATTGTCTGACAAGCAGGCAGTGTTTACTAACAAATCCTTTTTTGTGTTTCTCCTGTCAAGATTTGGCCAGCCAGGTAAAGGCCTAACCCAAACTCAGACCCAACCTGCTGTCAAGGGATCAGCCTGTTCAGTGTATCTGTGTGAAGAAGCCTGAGGGTAAAAGTTAATAAGACGGTAAAGGAGAATATATGGAAATTCTCAGTACTTTCTGTTCAATATTGCTATGAAACTAGAACTGCTAGAAAACTATCTACTAAAAAAGTTATCGGGACTCAATATAGCAATATCTCTGAAAGTAATAACAAGTAAGGAGAACTTCACTTGCTCAGACCTCAATTAATAGAAGATTCTTTGCTAACTGTGGTCATGAGAACTGCCTAACTGGCTGTAAGAACAGAGCTCTACAGAGCTTCAATACCAAGACATGACAAAATACAGCACATCTTCTCTCTTCCCTAGTGACTCATCATTTACAATATTTTCTCCCACTCTTTGGTTTCCATTTAATATATGAAGTCAGGAGTATCGGGTGATTCTGAAAGACCAATGGGTTAAAAGGAATTTTAAAAGGAAGTCAAAAATATCTTGAGACAAATAAAAATGGAAGCACAATACACTGAAATTTTATGGGGTGCAGCAAAAGCTGTTCTACAGGAAAGCTTATAGTGAAAACACCTACATGAAGAAAAAACAAAGGTCTCAAATAAACAATTTAACTTGATACCTCAAAGAACTAGAAAAAGAAGAACAAACTAAGTTCAAAATTAGATAGGAAAAAGGAAAAAATATCAGAGCAGAAAAATTGAAATAGAAACTAGAAATATGCAATAGAAAAGATTAATGAAATTAACAAATCTTTAGCTAAATTAACAAAAATAAAACAACACTCAAAATCAGAAATAAAGAAGAATGAAGATCAGAGTGTAATTAAATGACATAGAGACTAAAAAAACAATCCAAAGAATCAATGAATCCAAGAGTCAGTTCTTTAAAAAGATAAACAAAATTGACAAACATTTAACCAGACTCATCAAGAAAAAGAGAGAACCCATGTAAATAAAATCAGAAATGGAAGAGGAGAAGCAACAACTGATACTACAGAAATACAAAGGATTGTAAGAAATGACTAAGAACAATTATATGCCAAAACTGGACAACCTAGGCAAAATGAACAAATTTCTGGAAACATACAATCTCTGAAAACTGAATCAAGAGGAAGCAGAAGGTGTGAATATTCCAATTACAACTAGCAAAATTGAAGCAGGAAAAAAAACACAAAAACTAGTACACAAAAGCCCTGGACCAGATGACTTTACAAGAAAATTTTACCAAACATGGAAAGAAGAACTAATACCTATCCTTCTCAAACTATTTCAAAAAATTCAAGAAGAGGAAAGGCTCTCAAACTCTTTTGTAAGGCCAGTACCATCCTAATTCCAAAACCAGATAAAGACACAACAAAGAAAGAAAATTACAGGCCAGTGTCTCTGATGAACACAGGTGGCTAAAATCTTCAACAGAACATTGGCAATCCAGATCCAGCAATACATTAAACAGATCATACAAGATGATCAAGTGGTATTTATACCAGGGATGCAAGGATGGTATAACACTCTCAAATCAATAAACATAATATATCACATAAACAAAAGGAAAGGCAAAAATTACATGATCATATCGATAGATGCCCAAAAAGCATTTTATAAAATCCAGCATGCATTTATGATAAAACACTCAGCAAAGTGGGAATAGAGGGAGCAAACCTCAACATAATAAAGGCCTTACAAGGGAAACCTACTGCCAACATCATACTTAATGGGCAAAAATGAAAAGTCTTTCCTGTAAGATCAGGATTAAGACAAGCAAGCCTGCTTTCACCACTCTTATTCAACACAGTATGGAAGTTCAAGCCACTTCTTAAATTATTTCAAATGCTCTCAGCCTACTCGAGAGCAGGTCGGTTCCAGACTGCAATTAGACAAGAAAAAGAAATAAAACATATCCAAATTGGAAAGGAGGAGGTAAAACTGTCATTATTTGCAGACAACATGATAGTGTACATAGAAAATCCTATAGTCTCTACCAAAAAATTACTTGACTTAGTAAGTGAATTCAGCAAAGTAGTGGAATACAAAGTCAATATTCAGAAATCAATAGCATTCTTACGCACCAAAAATGAATTATCAGAAAGAGAAACTAAGAAAAAAATCCCATTTACTGTAGCAACAAGAAAAATAAAGTACCTAGGAATAAATTTTAACCAAGAATGCAAAAGACCTGTACTTGAAAAACTATAGAACACTATATATCATGTTCATGGATTCAAAGAATTAACATCATTAAAATGTGCATACTACCCAAAGCAACATACAGAGTAAATGCAATTCCTACTAAAATATCAATGGCATACTGAACAGATCTAAAGCAAATATTCCAAAAATTTATATGGAACCAAAAAGACCCTGACTAGCCGCAGAAATCCCGAGAAAGAAAAACCAAGTTGGAGGGATCCCAATACCTGATATTAAACTATACTACAGGCCACTGTAATCAAATCAGTCTGGTACTGGCATAGAACAGACACATAGATTCAATGGAACAGACTAGGGAGCCTAGCAATAAAGGCCTGTCTCTATGCTCAATTAATATTCAACAAAGAGGGCACAAGCATAAATAAAATGGAGTAAAAACAGCCTCTTCAATAAATGGCATTGGGAGAACTGGACTGGTACATGAAAAAAAAGTGAAACTAGACCACCAACTTACACCATACACTAGAATAAACTCAAAATGGATAAAGGATTTAAATTTAAGTCATGATACCATAAAAGTCTTGGAAGAAAATGGGCAGTAAAATTTCAGAAATCCCATTTAGCAATATATTTCCTAGGGCAAAGGATACAAAGGAAAGAATAAACAAATGGGACTACATCAAACTGAAAAGCTTCTCTGTAGCTAAAGAAACCGCCATCAAAATGAAAAGGGAACCAACTGTATGGGAAAACATATTTGCCAATAATAACTCAGACAAGGATTTGATCTCCAAAATATATAAAGAACTCACATGACTCCACTCCAGGAAGACAAACCACCCAATTAAAAAATGGGCAAAGGACCTGAACAGACACTTCTCTAAGGAGGACATACATATGGCCCATACACAAATGAAAAGATGCTCAACATCACTAGCCATCAGAGAGATGCAAATAAAAACCACAATGAGATATCACTTCACACCTGTCAGAATGGCTATCATTAATAAATCAACAAACAACAAGGGGTGGCAAGGGTATGGAGAAAAGGGAACTCTAGTGCACTGTTGGGAATGCAGACTAGTGCAGACACTATGGAAAACAGTATGGAATTTCCTCAGAAAATTAAAAATAGAAACATCTTATGACCCAGTGAATCCACTGCTGGGAATATACCCTAAGAATCCTGAAATACCAATTCAAAAGAACTTATGCACATCTATGTTCATAGAAGCACTATTTATAATAGCTACGTGCTGGAAACAGCCCAAGTGCCCATTAGTAGATGAGTGGATTAAAAAATTCTGGCACATTTACACAATGGAATACCATGAAGCAGAAAGAAAGAAGGAAGTCCTACCTTTTGTGATGGACAAAAGGTAGCATGGATGGAACTGGATAATATGATGATAAGTGAAATAAGCAAGTCGGCAAAAGACAAATACCATATGACCTCACTTATAACTGGAATCTAATGAACAAAATAAACTAATTTATGAACAATTATATTATTCATAAACAATTATATGCCAGCAAATTGGACAATCTAGAAAAAATTGATAGAGTCCTAAAAACGTACAACCTACCAATCCTAAGTCACAAAGATACAGAAATTCTGAACAGACCAATTATGAGTAAAGAAATTGAATTAGTAATTAAAAACCTCCCCAAAGAAGGAAAGTCCATGACTAGAAGGCTGCACTGGCAAATATTTTTGCCAAATATTTAAAGAAAAATGAACACCAATACTTCTCAAACTCTTCCAAAAAAATTGAAGTGCAGAGAATATTTCTGAACTCATTTTATGAAGCCAGAATTATGCTGATACCAAAAGCAGACAAGAACACAACCAAAAAGAAACTTGCAGGCCAATATCCTTGACATTCATGCAAAAATTTTCAAAATATTAGCAAACCAAATTCAATAGCACATTAAAAGGATCAACTGGGGTTTATTCCTGGGATGCCAGATGATTCGACATACAAAATCAATCAATGTGATACACCAAATTAACAAAATGAAGGATAAAAATAGTATGATCAACTTAACAGATGCAGAAAAAACAATGGACAAATTCAAGATCTTTTCATGGTTATAAAAACTCTCAATAAATTAGGTATAGATTAAACATACCTCAAAATAATAAGGCCACATATGACAAGTCCACAGCTATCATACATAATCTGAAACCAGACAGAAGCTCACTCTCACCACTTCCATTCAACATAGTATACCAACAAACCACCACCTAAATGAGAATTTAAGGAAACAAATCCATTTACAATAGCTTCAAATAAGAATAAAATACTTAAATAAACTTAAACAATGAGGTATAAGAGCTATACACTGAAAACTCTAAGGCATTGATGAAAGAAATTTAAGACACATAAATCAAAAGATCTCTTGTGTTTATGGATTGGAAGAATGAATATTGCTAAAATGTCCATACTACACAAAACAATCTATAGATTCAATGCAATCTCTATCAAAATGCGAACAATCCTAAAATCTGTATAAAACCACATAAGACCTCAGATAGTCAAAGCAATCTTGAGCAAAAAGAGCCAACCTGGAGCAACCATGCTTTCTGCTTTTAAACTTTGTTACAAAACTACAGTACTCAAAACTGTATGGTATTGGCATAAAAATATACACACAGATCAATGGGACAGAATTGAGAGCCCAGAAATAAATCCATGCTATATGTTTAATTACTTTTCTACAAAATCACCAAAAAAAAAAAAAATGAGGCTACAATAGGCTTTTCAATAAATGGTAATGGGAAAACTGTATATTCACATGCAAAAGAATAAAACTGGACTATCTTACAACATACACAAAAATCAACTTGAAATGGATTAAGAACTTTAAATAAGGCCTGAAACTATAAGAAGAAACTATAAAACTAGAAGAAAAGAGGGGATAAGCTATTTGACGTCAATCTTTACAATGACTTTTTTTTTACTTTGATACAAGAAGCAAAAATAAAAGCAAAAATAAGCAGTGGGACTACATCAAAGCAAAAAGTTTCTGTGCAGCAAAGTAAACCACAAATAAAAAGATAATCTATGGAATGGGAAACAATATTTTCAAACCACACATCCAAAAGAAGATTAATATCAAAATATGCAAAGAGCTCATACAACTCAATAGCATTAAAAAAAGAGTCCAATTTAAAAATGGGCATAGGATATGAACAGACATTTCTCAAAAGAAAACATACAAATGATCGATATATATATATATATATATATATATATATGAAAAGATGCACAACATCAATAATCATCAGGAAAGTGTGAATCAAAACCACAGTGAGTTTCCCCTTCCTACCCATTAGGGCAGGGGTGTCAAATCAGCGGCCCACAAGCTACATGCAGCCCAGGATGGCCATGAATGTGACCCAACACAAAACTGTAAATTTACTTAAAACATCAAGGCAGGGACCTACATCCAAAATTGCTCTATCCAGCAAAGCTGTCATTTAGAATGGAAGGGAAGATAAAGTGCTTCTCAGATAAGGTCAAGTTCAAGGAGTTCATCATCACCAAGCCCTTTTTATATGAAATGTTAAAGGGACTTAATCTAAGAAAAATAAGATAAAAATATGACAGTGAAAAGATAGCAAACTCACAGCTATTAACAACCACACCTAAAACAAAAGCAAACTAAGCCAACAGCTAGAACAGGAACAGAACCACAGAAATAGAGATCACGTGGAAGGTTAGCAACAGGAGAGTGGGAGGAGGAGAGAGGGGGAAAAGGTACAGAGAATAAGTAGCATAGATGGTGGGTAGAAAATAGGAGGAGGGCAAGAATAGTGTGGGAAATGTAGAAGCTAAAGAACTTAATGACACATGGACATGAACTAAAGCAGGGAATGTGGGTGGAAGAGGGTGTGCAGGGTGGAGGGGAATGATGGAGAAATGGGACAACTGTAATAGCATAATCAATAAAATATATTTAAAAAATCATGAGATTGTTTTGTGATTATGTGTCACCATGTCATATAAAATAAATGTACATATGCTCTCACTAGTTGTGCACATGTGTGGCTTCAGTTTTACGGTGGTGTGTAGCTTCCAGTGTGTGACCTTTCAAACACAGACAGTAGAACTGACACCATCAGACGTTACCTGTGCTCATGGTGACTTGGCAAGGCAGTGATTATCAGTAACATTTTAACCTACCATTGCAACGTTAGGCATTTAATGTCATTTAGAAGTCAGGTAAGCATTCCTATTTGTTTGTTAGAGGTACTTCCACCCCTCAGCAGTGCCTCACATGTCTCCTGCCACACTTTGCAATCAGCCCTCTGCATTACCCTGCATGGGCAGCCAAGAGGGCTGTGGAAGGGCCCAAACCTTGCTTTCTATTTTCTTGTCAATTAGTTTTCATAATAAAAGTAAATAAAGGCCCTATCTATTATTATTTTTAACCTAGCATGGCTTCTACAACATCTTAAAAGAAAAAAGAACCCAAAAGAAAATTACTGATGAAGGAAGATTGTTCAGTGAAAAGTGGACAGATGACTACTTTTTTGTTGAGGCAAAGAATAAGGCACTGACTGGGCTTAATTTGTAGGGAATTTATGCAAGTTTTCAAAGTCTATACTTTGAAAAGACATTATATGCAAAAACATGCTACCAAATTCAGTGCATATGAAGAATTGTGTCATAAGGACAAAATAGAGGAACTGAAAAAAACTGTCTTCTCAACCAAAATTGTTTCAAAAAGTTACAACTCAGGTGGATTCCACTGTAAAAGCTAGTTATGTGGTAGCATATTTAATAGCAAAAAAATCAAGAGCATTTACTGATGATGAGTTTATTACGCAATGTATAGAAAGCATGGCAGATATAATTTGCCCTGAAAAGAAAAGGGGGATATTTCTGAAATCAGTTTGTCTCACCAGACTATAGCCAGGCAAACTGAAGAAATTCGAAATCTATCAAAAGTAGTTTGAAGAGTAAAGCTCCTAATTTTAAATTTTATGCTTTGGTGAAGGATGCTACAGGTATAATTCAACTTGCCATTTTTGTTAGAGGTATTGATGACGAGCATAATGTCACTGAAGAAATGGCTTCTTTAGTGCCATTAAAAAACACAACTAGCCCTGGCTGGTGTGGCTCAGTGGATTGAGTGGCAGCCTGCAAACCCTAGGGTTGCTGGTTGGATTGCCAGTCAGGTCACAGGATTGCAGGCCAGGTTCCCAGTAGGGGGCATGCAAGAGGCAACCACACATTGATATTTCTCTCTCCCTCTTTTTCCCTCCCTTCCCTTCTAAAAGAAAATAAAATCTTTAAAAAAAAATTAAAAAGACACGACTAAGTCAAGAAGCAGTAAAAAATATGTTAAAGTGATTTTCTTTGTCTGTTTTCCACATATCTGGTAGAGTCACTGATGGTGCCTTGGCGATGGTAGGTAAAAGAGAGGGACTTGTAAAATTAATAGAAGACAATACAATTGCTGACCAAAACTCATATTTGATGAAGTGTCATTGCATAGTACATCAAGAAAATTTATAAGCAAAAGCTTTTAAAAATGTATAACGTTATGTAAATCATCATCAAGACTGAATTTTGTAAGAGCCAAGGGATTCATTCAATCAGCACTAATTCCAGGAATTCCTTCCTTAAAAGTATTGATGCTGACTACGGCAACATCAAACTTTTGATGCTGTAGTCAGCATCGGAAGTAAGATGTCCAAATCAAGGCCAAATTTTGAAAAGATTTTATGATTTGGGACATGTTATCAAGTCATTTATGGTATCAAAAAACAAATTTGTGTCGGAACTTCACAATGAAAACTAACTTATAGATTTAGCATTTTTAGTGGATTTAAATGCTCATTTAAATGAGTAATACATGCATCTTCAAGATGAAAACCAACTTATCAATACTATGTTTAAAACCATAGCAACATTCCAAATGGAACTGAAATATGGTAAGCTCAAAGTAAGGTAAACAGACCTGTGAACAGCTAAAAATATGTAGCCTTGCTTTTCAATTTGATCAAGAATTTGAAAACATTTCAAGATTTCTGGGAAAATAATCAATATTTTGCTATATTTGTGACTCCATTTTCATTTTACATAAATACATTACCTGCCAACTTTCAAAGGGAATGCATACAGACATTCTGCAATCTGACATTCAACTTAAAAATTTGATTGCGTCTCTTTACTGGACTTTCATAGGCTCTATATTCCCAGAGACAAGTATCCCTTGCTTCACAATCATACCTCACTCATGTCATCACTATTTGGCAGCACCTGCATTTTCGAGCAACTATTTTCAAGAATGAAACACATTAAGAGTGAAATTAGAACCAAAATATCTGATGAGCAACTTGAAAACTCACTGAGAATGCAACTACTTCTATCACACCAGATATTGATGCACTAGTTTCCTCAAATACAATGTCAAACATCCCACTAGTTTGTTACCCTCTTTTCATTTATAGTAAAAAAAAATTCAAAATAGTGACATTTTATTACTTAGATATGTACATTTTCTATATTAGTGATCACAAACTAGGTACCTGCTCGATTATTTTAAAAGATTTTCAAAAGGGCTGCTGCATAATAATTAGGGTTATTATATGAGGACTTTTTTGCTTAATTGTGGTGGTGGATATAATGAAAATTATGCATGGAACTTTTTTTCCTCACCAGCTTTCATTAGTGTTTGTATTTAATGTGTGGCCCAAGATAACTTCTTCTTCTTTGAGTGTGGCCCAGAGACACCAAAAGGTTGGACACCCCTGTGTTAGGGTACCCGTTATCAAAAAGCCAAGAAATAATGTGTTAGCAATAATGTGGAGAAAGGGAAACCCTTATACACTGTTGGATTGGAATATAAACTGATACAGCCACTATGAAAAACAATATACAGTCTCCTCAAGAAATTAATAATGAAAATACCATATGATCCAGCAATCCCACTTCTAGGAATACATCCAAAAGGAAACAAATTCAGTAGCTCAAAGAGATTTTTGTACTTCACATTCATTTCAGCATTATTCACAATAGCCAAGATATGGAAACAACCTAAATTTCTACAGGTAAATAGACAAAGAACATGTAGTACATATATAGGATGAAATGTTACTCAGCCTTTAAAATGGAGACCCTGCCATTTGCATTAAAATGGGTGAATTTGGTGGGCATTAAGCTAAATTATATAAGCCAGGCAGAGAGAGACAAATACTGCATGGTATCATTTTAATGTGAAATATTAAAAAAAAAGTTGAACTCATAGAAAAAAGAGTAGAATGGTGGTTGCCAGGGGCTAGGAGGTAGAGGAAATGGGGAGAGGTTTGTAAGGGTACAAGCTCTCAGTTATAAAGTTCTGAGTATCCAATGTATAGCATGGTGACTACAGCTGATAAAACTGTACCACACAATATAATTGTAATTTCTTAAGAAAATAGATGTTAAGCATTTTCACACAAAAGAAAGTAGTTATGTGAAGTGATGTATATGTTAATTAACTGGATGGTGGGAATCTTTTGACAATGTATACAAATATCATATCATCATATTGTACATTTTAAATATATTACAATTTAATTTTTCAGTTATATAGCTATAATATATTATATATATTTAAAATATATATCAATAGGTAAAGCTTTTGGGGTAAGGAAGTGATTTTTTTTTTTGCATCTCTCTTAAAACAATTGCCCTCCTACCCATTCAGAATACCTGGGGGAGATGGACCTAAGATTCCTTCTCTTATACACGTGTAGAGACACAAAAGAGTATTTTCTTACCCAGACCCATTAATTCATCAAAAAGATTAAACACTGCCCTGTTCTAAGGACAGTGTCTATCATTAGACACAGGTCACTAAATAAGGTACAATCTATACCCCTCAATAGCTCACCCACCACCTACCGGGGAAATAGAAGGCATTTACAAATAATCATAACACAAGATGAAGAATGATATGTGCCATGAAAAGCAGAAGAAAGTATTACAGATGTCTAGGGAAAAGAGGGTAAACTTTTGTTGAGGCCCAGGAAATATTTCAGGGATTCAATGCCACTTGAGAAAATACTTGGAAGAATAGATCAGGGTATTGTCCACAATTATAACTGTTCTCAATTTCCCACACAGGGAGAGTTACATGTCCCTGCCATTTTGAATTCTGAAGTCTCTCTATGGCTTGCTCTGCCTCTACTGGGAGTGGAAGTGTGTGTGCTGTTTATTTGGGCTCTTTCCCCATTGTGGTTGGGACACCTACAGATGTCCAAATGGTGGCTTCCCTATCAGAGTAACGTCCACTGAAGCCTCTCCTCTTCCCTTCTGCCTTCTCCTTTCTGCCAAGGTCATCAGCCCATGAAGAGAGGGTTTCCCAAAGCCACATAAAGCAATTTTCCTCCTCATTTTCATTGCCTTCATTAGCAGCCCATGTTTGCTAACCACATTGGCCAACATTTTTCTCCTGTCAGGACTGGATTTGCCAAGTTCAGGCCTTACGTAGACCCCAGACCTAATTTGCAGCCAAGGGGGCTCCTGCTCACTAGCTAAGATAATGGAAAACTTGTGATACCAGTGGAGATGTAAACCTATGTTGTTACAAACCACTGAGACTTGGAGACAACTGATGATGCAGCATACTTGACTCTACACCCTGCCTCATTCAGCAGGGTTTCAATGTGTCAAGAGAGAAGCGGCAGATAAATGGAGAGAATTCTGGAACTCAGGAAACATTTATGAAAAAGAGCAATCATTCAAAAGTGTTACCACTTAAGGCAGCGATTTTCAACCTTTTCAATCTAGTGGCACCTATAAACGAATTACTAAAATTCTGCGGCACACTAAAAACTGTATTTTTGCCAATCTGACCCAAAAAATAGGTGTACTTTTGATTCATTCATATGGGACATCTATTGCTGTGTTAGCTATCGTCATTTTTTTACTTGACAATCTAAAGTAAAAGAGGTCAATGGCCCTGACAAAATAGGTATTGAATATTTTAACAATTCTTGCAGCACACCAATTGAAAATTGCTGGCTTGAGGTATACAAAAAAAAGTAAAGCTTATGTTTTAAAAAAATTTTTCAAGTTCTTATACCCAGTGATATCCATCCTTCATTCAAGTAATTTTTTCTCCAAATTTTGTTGACTTCTCTACCTGCTTTTATTGCTTTTATTTAATCTCACACAAAAAATTGACTCAATATTATTCTGTCATCTCCAGGCAACACTTAAAGGTTAAATTAAATCCAGCAAACTCTGATTTATGTGGCTCTGATAAATCATGACATTTTCCAAATGAGTCTATAAAAAATGCATAGATGATAGATACTACTGAGGCTTTGGGGGTATGATGATTTCTGCACTAAAGAAATATGCAAATTCTACCTTTTGAATTGTCCTCATATACCTATGTCTTCTTGATTTAGGTAGTAAAATAAATATGTTACAAGAGAATTGCTGCTTTCCAAAATTTAGAAGCTGTTTTCTGATTGGGTAAGAAGACTTTGGACAAGTAACCAGCCTCTCACGCCACCTTCTCATCTTGAAATGGACATACATAAATTTACAATTATTTTCTAATAGTCTTATTAAGATGAAATGGCCACATATATCCCAAAACTATCATTCACCCTTACTGTATAATAAATGAAATGTTTTTCATTCACATAGTCTGTTACTAGCCACAAAGGGCTTTTACATACATAATTTCATTTAATTCTATTAACAACTTAGAATAACATCGTTATACTCATTTTTAACAATGAAACTACTGAGTTTCAGAGAAATTGAAATGTTTCTGTGAATTGTATTTATTTTAAATTTAAGTCAAAAAATTACACACAGTAGAGCTATTACTCGAACCCAAAAACCCTGGCTCCCACTATTACAGTCAGGTTGGTACCCTTAGTACCCCACTTTAAACCCTCTTCCTTCACAGAAGAAGCCACAGGCATCAAATTACTCTCTCCAGGTGTGCTTTCTGATGATCCAACAGCCTGGACTGCTCCTTTTGATCTTGCTCATGCCAATTGCACAGCCTTCACTGGTCTTCTAATCTATGCTTTGACATCTCAGAAGTTCTCCTTGGTTCCTGAGACCTTGTTTTTCATCCTCAGGAGACATCAAAACTGATCCCTCCCCCCTCACTCCTGGCGGTGAATTCCTGGTAGCCTAAAGCTCCAAATGCTACACTTTGCAAAGAATTCAGCATCCTTTCACTTCCACATGTCACACAACTTTTTCATGCATATATGTGCATAGTGGGCTCTCACAAAAAACTACTCCTCTGTCATACATCTTAATCATTCACGATATGTTTTCCTCTGAACGTAATTCACATTTTGATCCCAACCAAAGCTAATAAAATGTTTCTGATCATATTCTTCCCATCTAAATGGGTTTCTGTGCTTGTTTCTAGGACACATGTGCATACACAATCAGTTGCAGCGACTCCCTGCAGCCCACAACACATTTCTCCACCTGTATTTTACAGACATTCCCCCAGGTCAACAGCAGGTGTGAATAGAAGTCAACAACTGTAAATAAGCCCTAGAGTCAAAAACATGCCACAATTCATGGTAGGTGAGGGGAATCAATACACTTTGCCTAATTAATATAATTCTTGACCAGATACATTCTAGGCAGCACAAATGTCAAAAGATTTGCCAACATCTTATGTGGTAAATTGGAGAAAGCACATGTCAATATAGTGATTCATTTTTTTGCTAGATAAGTAATAGAAGTCACCATCAGTGGCCCTAATCTAGTAATTTAATAAGAAAAGGATTTTTAAATGATCACAATGTTTTGTAAGCCTGGTAGAAAAATTTAGACTGAGATAATCTGGCAAAAATGAATCTAAAGTTTTTCCAACTTGTGAAGTATTACAAGGGCCAGTGCCTCTTATTACATTAGAGAAAATTTGTTTGTTTGGCTTTGGTTCAAATACATAATTCTAAGAGGGAAAAGATCATGCCTGTACTTCTCTCACATCCTCCATAGGATCTAGCAATCCTGGTGCTTAGGTCACGGCACAGTGAAAGACTCTTGGACTGCAAGTCAGACAACACACTTCCTGCTCCAAGTCTTGCTTTTACCCTAAAGACTGCCTATCAACTTCTCCCAGCCTCCGCTTACTCATCTGTGGCATGGAGGGAATGTCCTAGATGCCCTCTTCAACTCAGAATTTGTGCTATCCTGACTTCCTTCCACCCATGCTCATTGATAGTAACAAGCCTACACAAATAACTTTCTGAGCCTCATCTTAGAAATCGGAGCGGTAGGGTTCCTTTGGGAAAATTCACTAGTGGGATTTTCAGTTGGTCAAAGAGAGTTTACAAAAGTAAAATAACTAAAAACAGCGTCAAAGAGGAGAAGATGAGTATCTTTGTTGCAGCCAGAAGATTAAGCCAATAGCAAGGAATTACTCATTGCAACAAAGAATGAAAACAAATGGAGGCAAAATAAATTGAAAAGAAAAGTAGAACTGTTGTTGCTATGGGCCACTGGCTTTCTTTATCAGATGCTGACAAGCCTCTTGACCCCAATTCTCCCAGTCTCTGAGATGTTTACTGTGATGAATTAGGAAGCCCCACCTGATCATTGAGAACCTGGGTAGTCGGTATTCACAATTTATGAACAAAAATCTGATAGCAGTGGAGTATTTGGTTTTCTTGGCAATTTCTATTCTGTTCCTCATCTCTAGAAATAAATTTTTTAAAAGTTTGGCCTGACACATAATCATGTGATATGCATAGCTGTACTCTTCTCATGGAGTTCCCATGAAGTTCTATATTAATCCCAGGTCTTAACTCTCCTATAACCTACCAAAATGATGTTAAATCATTAAGTGCTAGTGCACTGTTGGTGGGATTGCAGACTGGTACAACCACTATGGAAAACAGCATGGAATTTTCTAAGAAAATGAAAAATGAATCTACCTTTGGACCCAACAATTCCACCACTAGGATTATATCCTAAGAATCGTGAAACACCAATCCCAAAGAACCTATGCACCCCAATGTTCGTAGCAGCACAGTTTACAATAGCCAAGTGTTGGAAACAACCTTGATGCCCATCAGTAAATAAATGGATCAAAAAACTAGGGTACATTTACACAATGGAATTCTATGCAGCAGAAAGAAAGAAGGAGCTCCCACCCTTCACAACAGCATAGATGGAACTGGAGAGCATCATGCTAAGCAAAATAAGCCAGGCGGTGAAAGACAAATACCATATGATCTCACCTTTAACAGGAACCTAATCAACAAACAAACAAGCAAAATATAACCAGAGACACTGAAATTGAGAACAGGCTGACAGTCACCAGAGGGGAGAGGGGAGGAAATTTCAGGGGAAAAGGGGAAG
Organism: Glossophaga mutica; assembly: GCA_039655065.1. Classification (NCBI taxonomy): domain Eukaryota; kingdom Metazoa; phylum Chordata; class Mammalia; order Chiroptera; family Phyllostomidae; genus Glossophaga; species Glossophaga mutica. Next base: position 53,345,409 of record CM077303.1, on the reverse strand, counting down.
GGTTTACAGGAACAAGTATAAAGGACACATGGACAAAAATGGGGGCGGGCAGGGTGGAAATGGGAGGGAGGTGGGGAGGGCTGGGGTGGTGAGCTGGGATGGGAGTAAAAGACAGAAAACTGTACAAGAACAACAATTAAAATAAAGTTAAAAAAATAAAAGAAGTAAAAATGTGCTTTGCTTATCCAGATACAGGTACTACCAACATCTACAAAGTGTGCTCTTCCTCCGATGTTCCTGCTTCTTTCAATGTCAATGCCATCCTCTCCATGACCAAGGCTTAAAGACTTAGCATTACTACTGAATTTTCCCTTCTCTAGGATCCAAATTTAGTTATTTGACCCAGTCTCTTAGCTGCACCTCCAAAATGTTTTCAAAAGTCCCTCTGCCTTTTCCACTTCTGTTATCACTCCTCTCTTTCCCTGTGATACATCTTGCTTGGACCATTAAAACAGATCATTTTTCTCTCCCTGCTTAGTTTCTCCTTTCTCCAAACCATGTTAAATATCTTTGGAATAATCATCCCAAGTACAAGCCACAACTCTACTGAAAACTTAGAATTATTTTTTACCTACAGAATAAAGTCCAAATCCTCTTCACCTAGCACTAAAACACCCTGTATTTCTAAAATGTTTTATCCATAAAATACTAATTTGGGTTAATTAGTTTTGGGTTAATTTTTTTGTAGCGACTGGGCTAGGTCACAGTAGGCAAGTATTTGGTCAAATATTATTCCAGATGCATCTGTGAAGGTATTCTTAAAGTGAGATTAACACTTAAATCAGTAGGCTGTGTGAAGCAGATTATCCTTCATAATGTGGGTTGGTTGCATCCAATCAGTTGAAGGCCTTGAGGGAAAAAAGACCAAATATTTTGAGTAAGAAGGAATTCTTTCAGCAGACTGCCTTTGAACCTACAGCACCATCTCTTCCCCTGCCAGCCTACCCTGTAGGTTTTGAACTTGACAACATTTACAGTTAATTGTATGAGCCAGTGCCTTAAAAGCTCTCTTTCTCTCTGGCTCTCTGGGTCCCTCCCTAATCCGTCGATTTTTGTTGTTGTTTTCTCTTGACAACTCTAATTAATATACAGGTAAACCTACTTTTGCCCACCCCTGTACTAGTTTAGTCAAAAAGAAAAAAATCAGTGGGCAAAGCACTCAGGAAATGCTACTTTGAACTGAAGAGAACACATTTCTTTATGGTCTTCTAAATCTAATAACATTCTGATGTGTACTCTGAGGCACCAAGTCATGTAATTTTGTGTCCCCAAAATATGTAGAAAGAAAAAATAATCAATGATAAGATGGTTGTAGTTTGAACCAGCTAGGAAGGAAAGAAGGAAGACAGAATTCTCTTAGGGAGAAGACCTCTGCTTTACCTAGGTAACTACAGTAGGAGAATTGCTTGGTTACCAACTGTGGGGCCACCACCATTAGGCATAGCTCACATGGGAGAGATTTGCCATAGTTAAATTGTTTGGCATAAAAAATAAAGTACAAACTCAGAGTTGTCTTTTGCTGTCTAAGTGAGGGATTTTACAACCTCTGACCCTCTGTATCTAAATGAACATAGCCAGGGGCAGACCTGGAATTAGAACATGACTTCTATGCCATGCTGAACTCAGAAAGCTGAGGATGGGGTACCTGGCATGAAGGGAAAGGTGAAGGTACAGGTGAAAACACAGGGAAACCAAACAAGAGATTGGCAAAACAGTCTCAGAGAAGGGAATTATCCACAAAGAGAAGCAGTTCACCTCAGAAAGGAAAGGGGATACTGCACCTCTAAGACAAGAGAAAGGCATGCAGAGGTGAAAAGGAAAGTGGCCTGCAGAAACATTCTGAGGTAGAGAGAAGAAAAAAATTGAAGAGGCATGTCAAATTGTTTCATCTTCTCAGGCAAGTGTAAGGTTTATAGGGAGGGAGAGGAGGTTTAAAATTTAGTGTCTTGATATAAATCCCAGCTCCAGCACTCACTATCTGCACAGCTGAGACAAGTTACTTTCTCCACTGTACTCAGGTAAAATATGGCATGTAGGAGGAATCAGAGAAGATTGATTACCATTGGTGTAGCTCTAGTCTTTTTGAATTATTTAACAAATTATTTATGTAGTGCTCACTCTATACCAAGCACTATTTAAGAAGCTTTACAGATATTACTGTACTGAATCACCATAGCAACTTGATCAAACAGGTATGATTATTAATATCCCATTTTCCTGATAAGTAAATTGGAGCCAGAGAAGTTTGATATCTTCCTGAAGACAAAAGGTTACCACCTAAATTAAATTAAACTTATTAAAGAGGCAGGTTAGTCGATATGCTGGAAGCTCAGTAGCTTTATCCTCACCTGGAGGCTCATCAAATTGAAGCAATTAGTTGTGTACTCACTGGTCAGAGAAAAAACAAAATTAAAGCTATTAAACAAAGTTATTATGACATTCTCTAAGATGATATCTAAAAGTCAAAATACAAGTAAGGGATTTTCATACTTTTAGCATTCTGGGAACAGAAATATTCACATATTAAGTGTGTTGTTAAATTTTTACCAGAAGCTCCTACAAGTCTATAATACATAAAAATAGAGGCTTTCTGTTTTACTTACACACAAGACAATGAAGTTTATGTTTAGGACAGAGTATCTGCCTAAAACCTCTTCAAAGTGTGATACCAAGCATGGTTTACTGATACTTAAGTTCACAAATGCAGGAATCTCAGAAGGTTTTAGTATAAATTCAAAAATTATTAACATTTGCAATAACTGTAATTCTAATTTTTTGTTTCACTTTGAAAGTTCTCCATACTTTTCACATACATACATGCTGCTTTCGTGGGTCCTACTGTGGGAAGTGACCAAGTGACAGAGTGGGAAGGACACAGCTTTGGAATCAGGGAAATCTGCGTTTGATGTCTCTCCTCTCTGACACCAGCCTGCTATGTAATGTTGAAAAACTTAAACACTTCATGGTTAAATTTTCCCATCTCCAAAAATTAAGTATTTAACTATATTATGTTTTTCACAATTATTATACTATATACAAAATTTTCCAATACAAAATAATATTGGATGTAAACTGTAAGTAAAAAATAAAATTAAAAAAATTCCAGTATGATTTCTGGCTCATTTTAGGGCAAAGGGCCAACTACAATCTACTGGGAGCTGAGAGTTCTCTTTGCCAGTCTTAGCTGACCCCACTTTCTCTGTGTCTAGAATTTTAAAACACAAATTGACTCAGAAAAGTGCCCAAAAAACATTCAGTGACAATAAAACCACTATTTACATTGTTCATGAAAATAACATTGTGATCTTAAATTTTTACTGCTGAGGGGCAGGGGGATGGTGCCTATTTCACACTGATTTTTCCTTGTGCTGTGCCTTGACATCTCTAAATATCTCTACTTCAAATGGAGATAAAATTTCAGTTTTATTCAGAAAGGCCACAGGGTTCAATTGTGTATATCACAGGCTTTCTGTTTTAACCATGAAAGCATGGTTAAACCATGGCAGAGAAAATAGGCCCGCACCTCACTTTCGGACTGCAGAACCAGCACTATTTGACTGGAACCTTTAAAACATTGAGGACTAAATGCCAGGCGGGACCCTGGATTTGATTTTGGAACAGAAAAAGGACATTAGTGGAAAATCAGTAAAATGGGAAGAAGTCTGGACTTAAGTTACTAGTAACATACAACATTAATTTTTAAAAATTCTGACTAATGTACCAGGGCCATTCAAGATGATAATATTAGGGGAAACGGTGAGAAGTGTATAGGAACTCTCCATACTGTCTCTGCACCTTTTCTAAAATTACTTGTAAAATACCTAAAATTATTTTCAAATCAAAAGTTTTTTAAAAAAGTATTAAGAAGAGCTAAGTTTCTTACTACTGGAAGAGGGAGTTACGATCATGGTATTAGAACTGGAGGGACAACAGCTTGTGCAGAGAACACCATGAACTGCTCATTTAAGGTCAGACTCAGAGCATGGAAGAGGACCTTCTAAACCACGCTAAAAACTTAGCTCTTTTCTTCTGAGTCAACTGATAAAATTTCCTGGGTCTTTTCATCTGAACCAGCATCTAGCACAATACTAGACACACTCAGGAGATTGCCTGGGTCCCACCTGTATTTTGGGGATAAGCTGGCTAGAAACACCACACTAGGGAACAGAGTCCTGGGTGATTGAAGGTGCAGGAAGGCTGCAAGTGCTGGGCCTAGTCAGGAATCAGAATAATAGGGAAGTGGAAATACGGTCTGTCACCAAAGCAATAGAGAAACTGAGGTGGAAAGTCCATCTGATCAGGAGTTTATCTGTAAGGAAAAAATGTGTGCCAGTGATCCCCAAGGCACCCCACAGGAAACGTGACTGGAGCAGGCTCTTGTGAAGTTGTGCAGGGCTGGAAAATGCTCAAAAAACCTCATGGACAACTGAAGGTCAGGAAACTCGCTGGACAAGCCAACACCTTGGCTGGACTGGTGAGTACAGAAGCACAGCACTTTAGACAGACAGGGGACTTGTGATTCTTAGTCAGTGTCCTTCTCAATGTATCATGGAGACCATCATCCTAATCCAAACTCCCCCTAAGTCATTGTGTTAACTCAAGGACCATTCACATCTGTGGACCTCAATTTGCTCTTCCAAAAACAGGAGATTTAGGCTAGTTCATTTCTGAAGTCCCTTCTAACACTGATATGCTATGATCCATACTTGATACATGTGTGTGTAAGAGCATTAAAAGTCATGTCAGGAATGCACTTGAAGAGTCTGCTCTGGAAATCTAGGCACAGATGACACAGCAATGAACAAAACAGGCAAAGGCCTTGCTCTCATGGAGCTCTTGTTCCAGTGGGAAAAGCAGAAAACAAATCAATACATGAACGATGCAATGCCAGGTAGTGACAAATGCCATGAAGAAAAGTAAAATAGGGAAAGGTAGTGGTTATTTTAGTTTCAATAAACCAGAGCAGGACATTTTGAAAAAAATAACATCAGCAGAAATGTGAATAAAGTAAGGGAGTTAACTACGCAAAGATTTGGGGAAGGTCATTCTGAGAAGAGAGAATTACCTGTGCAAATATCAGGAGGTTGAGACAGTCCTTGGAATATTCAAGGCTAGTGTGACTGGTTCAGAGAAAAGGTGGGGGCTGTGGGAGGGGAGAGAGGAAGGAGTTGATGAGCTAGAAGGCTACAAGTAAAGGCAAGAATAGCAGTTTGAACTAGGGTTAGAGAAATAATTACACTATAAACCAGCAACTTTTTTTAGTACTTAACTCATTTAATCCCCATACAACTTTATAAGGTTCGTACTTTATTACCTCCATGTCATAGAAAAGCAAGGCAGAGAGAGGTTCAGGAACTTGCCCATGGTTACACAGCTGGTGAGTGAAAGAGCCAAGGTATCAACAGGGGCAGTGTGAGCGTGGTGAGAAATGCTCACAATCAGAGTAAATTTTGCAGGTAGATTTAACTGAACTTGCTATTGGGTTGGATGTAGGAATGAAAAAACATTCACAAATGACTCCAATTCCTCCACTCATGCTGGTCTTATTTCTACAAATACTATTTTTGGGTAATATACCCCCAAGAAAACACACCCACCATGTTACAGCTGTCAGTTCTTTAACGTTTCTTTTGTGAGCAAAAGAGAGAACTCCAAGTAAACTAGCCATCTAGCAAAGGGCACACCAGCTGCCCACTTTAGCAAGGGATTCAGTGTCATTGCCATGGGCACCTATCATTGCAGGACACTATGTTCCCAAGTCTTGACTATCAGCTCTGAGAGCAGGACCCAGCATTCCCCCACAGTGCAGAGCTGAAGTGCGTCTAACAGAGGCACAAACTCTGCAAGCTTCAGAGAAGTCATAGCTGATTGGGAAACAGTCCTTTATCTCACAAAGATGTTGCATTAAGTGCTGGCTTTCATCATTATCAAAAGACAAAGAAAGATAAAAATCTATGTAATGAATCTCGTTATAAAAAAAGCCTGCAAGTCACCATTCTGCTATAAAAAGATACAAAGCGCATTATAAACTTAGGAGTACTTTCTCAGAACTCTTAGATATCAGCAGAAAATTGAATAAAAATCCTCAAAACAGATTAATGGGCCAACGTCAGCACAGAGCAAGAATGCCAGAGGTTTCTTCTTGAATTCCATCTCCAAGGCTTGCTAATGGCTCTCTAGAGCCTCAGTGATAAAGTGCTGTGATCAATTAGTGATGTCTGCCAAGGTGTGGGAGTGAGGACAGGTGCATGCCTATCAGGTGTGTCCATCTGTCTTCCAAAGGGAGAATTCTAACCACTAAAGCTTTTCAAATAGAATGTGGGATACCCTGGGATGTGGTTTGCCTGTCACCGGAAGTATGCGTTGGGGGAGGCTGCTGAGTCAGTCATCATTCGTACTTCCAGTGACTCCATACAAAGGTGATAACAGTGGTTATCTTTGGGGTTAGTAATGTGGGGCAATTTTAACAATCTTCTTTATACTTTTATGCCTTGCCTGAACTTTCATAATACAGTCATGTTATTTTAAAATTACATATAGTCGTACATTATTTTATAACAAGATAAAAAGCTGTTTATTTTTAAATTAAGTATTATGAGAGTATGGTGCTAGGGACGTTAGCTCTGAGTGGGTAAAAATTGTGGAGGCAGTAATTCCTCTCTAACTTTGAATATCTCTTATATAAAGTTCTTTAATAGAGACGTTTTACCTCTAAGACTTTTCATGAAATACAATTCCATTCATAGTGCATAGGACCCAAGGATCAGTTCTATAGAAAATTATTAGAAAGAAAGACTGTGGGGAGGAGGGAATAAACTAAAATTTAGGAATAGAAAAGAGGACAAAAGTAGAGTTTGTGCAAGGAAACTTTAAGAGAAGGACAGAAAGCTGAGAGACTGTCCAGCCAGGTCTAGGTGCCCCTCCTCTTCCGTCAGAAGAGTATAAAGTGAGAGGCCTGGATTCAGACATGAAGCCCCCCCTCACCCCCCGCAGCAGTGCTGAGATGGCCCGGCCCTGAACACACAGAGGCTCCATGAGCCTCGCCTAGAAGCACCATCTCTCGTGTCAAAGGGCCAGAGCAGGGAATCCTGGGTCAGCTCTTCACCAGGGGTGCGACCTTTGGTGAGACATCTAATCTCTTTGTGCCTCTTTCCTCACCTGGAAAATGGGCATAATGACAACACCTGCCACAGAGGGTTGAATGCCAATATGCAGTAAGAATAAATGCTCAAAGCATTTTAGGCTTGTTTTTAAGAAAAATAAAATTGAGAAATAACTGTAACAAGTAAATAGAATAAGAGTCTCTAAAACCTTTTCCATCTCAAACATCAAAAATGCTTTTGTTTCTGTGGTTAGGGTGGGACCCAGGAGACAGATCAATTGCCACAAAGTAAAAAATTGTCTGCCCAGTGAGATAAAAATAGACTCCATTCTGTAAACATCTGAGTTGCATAGAATCTGTAGCAAAGCTCAATGAATGTATAGAACAACTTACTGGAATCCAAAACAATTCAAGCAAGTAATGAAATGTAGAGAGAACTTAATGCACATAACTTATTACCACTAAATTAAAATGCATGAAGCAATATTAATTTTACTTTGCTGTCCTAATTGTTTTAATTTAGTAAACACGTAAAACCATATGATAAGGTTTTTTGTAAGCTATTTACAACTTGGGTCTGACCCTATTTTTCTCATAAATTCTAATGTTTTTCTAGCCATATTTCCTCCTACAAAAAAGAGTTTTAAAACAACAACCTTCATGGATAGGGAATGGCTAAACAGATTTTGAAGATAAAGTTTCTGAATTACATCTAATGCATTAAAGTTTTTAATCTTTGTTTGTTGTTTAGATTGTTGTTTTAATTTATTTTAATTCTATAGACAAAGGACTTCCAGGAGGGCACCCCAGGAACACTATTTATGCTGCTCTTAAGGAATAAAGTGTAAGAAAATACACTAGAACTTCTTGAATTTACCCTTGGCCCCAGTTCCAGTTCCAGGGTTTTGCGCCAGGAAAGCAGCCTTGTCCTGATAGAAAGAAGGCTGAACTTGGGGTCTGATATATGGGCCCAAATCTTAGATCCACTTTTGTGAGCTGTGTGAACCCATGCAAGTTCTCAATCCTCCCCCAACTCTACTTCCCTTTAATGGAATTTTCTTTATATTAAATAGAAAACATTAAACTTAGTACGTGGGACAAGTATATAAATTAATGTATGTAAATATGACTGAGGATGTTAGATAAATGAAATATTGTGTGCTCTCCCTCAAAAAAAAAAAAAAAAACTAAACAAGCTAAAGAGGGATGAAAAAACACTGAATTTGGGAGAATTCTAGAGGAAATAAAGTGTAGTGGACAATTAAGGAGACTGCTCGCTCCACTTTCCTTCCGCTCACCTTTTTTAGTGTAAAGTTTATGCTCTTATGGTTGTGCCTGCTTTCTCTCCCTTTGCCCACCTTCATCCAACCTCACTCTCGCCCCTCCTTAGTCAATCCCCATGTCCTTGTGTGTCCATAGGTCATGCATCAATGGTCTTTGACTTCTCCCTCCTCTATTTTTCACCCAATCCCCTGCCATCCCCTTCAACAGCAGTCAGTCTGCTCACTTTTAAATCACAAGCTTTGAGGATAGGAAGTGTCTAAGGGGTTTAACAGTTTTTGAATTCATTTTTAAAATACTTTAGGTAGAGTCTAGTTAGGTTTTGTTCTCATTCATAGTGAAAGGATGGGGTGGGAAACATTACTGCAGTTAAGTAGCTTTCAGGAAAGGCTGAGAGTCAGTTCAACATCGATGCCTGAAGTTGGAAGCCAAACCTGTCCTTGAAAATCTGGAAATGATCTATCCTCTTTACTGATCAATAGGTAAGTAGAAAGCCAAGATTTTGAAGATTAGTATTGAAAAGAAGGGAGTTCACAGCCACTAATACTGAAAGTAATATGAAATTCTTGTGCCTCTCTCTGGAATTCTCTTTTACTCAACAGTTATTTAAAATTAGGTTAAATCAACATTGAGATTCATCAGTTCAACTCATCAATATAAAAAGATTTCATTAGTCCTTAGAAACAGATGGATAATGTACAGTTGTTAACTCTCCTTATGTTCTCATCCTTCACATTCTATTTTATTTTTATAAGTGCTAATAGGAATTCATTGGAATTCTACAGCTTTGAAAATAGGTTGAACTATCCATATTATTTCCCACTTTACTGTTTTGATGAGGAATATGGTCACATCAATAAACAATATGAGAGAAGAAAAAGATCTGTATGTTGTGGCCACAATGAACAAATTCACACAGACTACAGAAGTCCTGTGGAAAAAAAGGAATGGCATGGCCACTTTTAGAGAGAGAGGGAGGGCCCCAGCCCCTGCCTGGACAGGCTTTTGTTGCATTTCTGGGTACATTACATCAAGGATGATCCTCATTTACTATGCTCAGGTTCGATGTAGGTGATTACCTTTTACAGAAAACAAAGGGAAGAATGTTGCTAATTACTTCAAAGAGAAGGATATTATAGATCAAGGAGAAAAGTGGTTGAACTGGTTACATACCATACTTGGGAGGTTTAGCACAGACTAGGAAGTTACTTTAGAGATATGCAGTAGCATTTGCTGCCTCAATCCAGGGTGAGGGAGTTCTAGCAGAGCAAGTCTCATAGAGCCTAGGTACAATGCAGGCCTGATTCCCCACAGGAGAACCTATCCGTGGACGTGGCTGCTGTGTGCCGGACCTCGCTCCCCACTGGCCTTTCTGAGTGGGGGCTGGGCTACATTTCCCATGCCATGCTGAATGTCTCCCTACAGGTGGAGCTATTGCTTCCCCTCAGGCTGATGTGACTTGGAGAGGAGTGCTCTGCCTGAGAAAGATGGCTCCTGCAGTAAGGAAAGTGACTCAGCACAGGGATCCTGGTGGCTGTTCCCTCAGTTCTCTCCCCAGAGCCACCAACCCCAGAGTCTCCTCAAGCATCTCTAGTCCACTCTGCCATCCCTCTGTGGGGACCCAGGGTTAGTGGCTACAAACCAAATTTTGTGCATTGGCCCTTTAAGAGGCTCTCTGCATCTCCAGCTGTGTCTCCCTGGCAGACAGAAACCCTCCTGCTTTTTCACTGCTGGATGTTATCTGGGTTCCTTTCTGGCTCTTATGCTGTAGACTGGGGAGCCTGGCGTGAGCCATAGTTCTCAGGAGGAATCCTGGCCATTAAAATATCCCTCTGAAGTGGGCTCTGTGGTACAATTGATAGTGCATTGGACTCCTAGTGATGAAATACCTCTCTGGAACTTCAGCTGCCTTCTGTGGGAGCCCAGCCAACCCTCTCATGCCTCCTCTGCACTCTGTACTAGTCTCACTGTGGTGAAGTGGTTTCTTCTGTCTGTCCTTGATTATAAGGCTTCTCTTAGCTAATGTTCAGTTGGTTATTCAGGATAATTTCTCTACAATTTAGTTGTAATTCCAGATTGGTCCTGAGAAGAGGTTACTGTAGCTTCTACTTATCCTCTGCCATCTTGGATCTTGCAAGAGCTTTGTTCTTACTGAACTGTTATTGTGGGTTACTTGTCTCACTAAATCTCACCATTGGTCCCTAGCAGACTAGGCAAGAACACAAGGGTCACACTTAAAGAAACTAATTTCCACATTTCTTAACATTGTGATCACTGTTTCTAAGCAGATAAGTTAAGTAGTTACTATGTGCTAGGCATTCTGCTAAGCAAAGCTAGGCAGTTTGCATGGGTTAGTTTATTTAATTCTCAAACAACAAATTTATGAGGAAGAAACTATTTCTATGTCCAATTATAAAGAGACTAAAGCATAGAAAGATTGTTCAAGATCACTCCTAGTAAGGGTCAAGGCCAAGAGTTTGAACCTTGGACTTGAACCTCTGCTTAACCTCACCATTCACACTCTTCAGAGAACAAGTCTTGGCATTAGCTGAAATAATGTCAAATGCTAGTTTTCTCACTGGTTCTATAAAACTGGGAAATCTCTTTACCTATAAAATTTGGATAAAACTGTCTAGCTCAATTAGGGAAAAGCTGAGATTTTTCACTTAGACCTCTCACATGTGGATCAAAAACACTTGACATATGTCCTTTGTCCTAATAAGAGAGGTCATTGGTTTTGGTTCTAACACCACCACATAAATATCAATTGTCTAAATAAGGGTTCTTCCTGAGCCTCACTCCTTCAATACCTGGTGGGTAGCCTTTTCTCGGGCACCATGTTGTATTTTCCTCACCAATGTTCTGTCTCAGCACATAGAAGAATATCAGTCACTCTACCTGCCTCCTTTCTTTCCATTCACCATTTCCTGTTTATAATATCATCCAGAACTGCACGGCAGCAAGTAACGACTTTCTTCACCCTCTTTATGGCAATTCAGGTCTCCAGGCAATAATGGGCTTCCAAATTCCATCTTATAGAAACTCTGAAAATGGGAGCCATGGGAGTGAAGTGAGGCCTCATCTATCCTGTTCTGTCTTCCATTAGAGCAGATGAGCAGCCCCTTTGACCTGAAGCCAATCTCCTGTCTGTCTGTGCTTTAGGTTGAATCCCCCTTGGCTTCTGAGTACACGTTCACTATTGATTCTCTCTTTTGCTAAACCTTCAGGTTTAGAGGTTGTCTTTACGACTCCCAGTTTGTGGTACAATTTCATCACTGACCCATGCAAAATCCCTAGTTTTTCTGTCTCCTTTTATCACATTCCCATTTCCCATCCCTCACCCCACAGGCAACTATTGCATTTTTTTTTAATGTTCTTTGTGTTTTTATGTTGTATTAGTCAAAGCTCTTCAGGAAAACAGAACCAATAGGTGGTGATGATAGGTAGGTAGGTAGGTAGTAGGTAGATAGATATTGAAATTGATTTTATAGGATTGGCTTAAGCAATTCTGGCAGCTGGCAAGACTGAAATCAGGCAAGCCGGCAGGCTTGGAATTCAGGTAAGAGTTGATGTAGTCTTAAGTCCGAAATCTACATGGAAGCTCAGGTAAGGTTTATATATTTCAGTCTTGAGGGAGAATAGCTTCTTCTTCAGGAGACCTCATTCTTTGTCCTTAGGCCTTCAACTGATTGGGTGTGCCCACCCACATTACAGAGGGTAAACTGCTTTAGTTCCAATTAACTGATTGTGTTAATAACATCCACAAATATCTTCACAGAACCATCTAGACTAGTGTTTGACCAAACAACTTAGTACCATTGCCAAGTTGACACAAAGTTAACCATGACATATAGGATCCAAAAAGACATGCATCGCCATTGTCTCATGTTTTTTTAATTTATGTAAATGATACTGTGTGTCGATCCTTCCTACTGAAAGAGTGATCTTTTGACAGGCAGCATCAGCACCACCTGTGATCTTCATACAAGTGCAGAATCGCAGATCCACCCAGACCTACTGAATTGGAATCTGTATTTTAACAATATTACCCTATTTCTCACCCACTTCACAGAGATATTGAGAAGACTAAATTGAATGAACAGAAATTTTACTCTTAGCATATACAAAAATAAAATTTAGTGCATGTGTATTACAGAAAACATGCTAAGAATTCCTTCAGCCATGTTAACTATGACACACAAACTAACAATAGAATGAACAATTGTGGTATATTCACAAATTGCAATTCTATAGTCAGAAAATATACAAGATGTAGCTCTCTTCAACTACATGGATAGATCTCAAAAAAATATATGTTTAGGGAAATAAGACTACACAAAGAGAAGACTGTATGAAAAATCCATTTTTCATACAATAGAAATTCTATTTCTATAAAGTTCAAAAACAGTTGAAACTAATGTGTAACATTTAAGATTGTATATAACTGTCAAGATCATGAAGAAGTGAATTAGAAAGTGATTAGAAATTCTTACATGGCAGGATTCAGGACTGAGGGAGCTGACACTTTTGCTTCTTGGCCAGAGCAGTACTTATATAGGTGCTTACTTTATAATAATTCATTAGACTGTGCACTTAAGTTTTATGCAATTTTAAATGTATGTCTTATTTCACGATGAAAAGGTTAAAAAGATTAAATGGAGTAGCATGTACAATGTCAAGCAAGACATTCAATAAATGATAGTTATTCATCTATAGCCGTACGACCCTGAACGTGCCCGATCTCATCTGAATGATAGCTCTGCACACCAGTTCCTCAGATGGACTCTGCCTGATTGAGAGTGTGTGAGCTCTAAAAATTTTGGAGGGAAATATTAAAGTCTTAATGTCTCAGTTTTATAAAATAAGAGTAGAAATTCCATTTGGTAAACAGAGCAGCTTAAGCAATTTTTGAAAGCAAACTTTGGACATAGTTTGGAGAGAAAGAGGTAAAGATCTAAATTTCTCTAAATAAGAGAACAACAATTCAGGGAAGTGAGCTGGCGACTTATGAGGTAAGGAAGATGGTATCAAGAGAAAAAGAAAATCAAACACCTAAATATGAGATCTGCAACAATAAATTACATAGAAGAAAATGCAGGTACTAAACTTATAGACCTTGGTCCTGAAGAACATTTTATGATTCCAAAGGCAACAATAAATGAACAGAACTATATTAAACTAAAAAACTTCTGAACAGCAAAAGAACCCATCAACAACAAAAAATGGCAACCAGCCAAATGGAAGATATTGGCAAACAGCAGACTAATATCCAAAATACATGAAGAACTCATACAACTCAATACCAAACAAACAAACAATCCAATTAAAAAATGGGCAGAGCACCTGAACAGACACTTCTCTCAAGAATACATACAAATGGCCAACATATATGAAAAGATGTTCAACTTTGCTAGCTATTAAGGAAATGCACATCAAAACTACCATGAGACACCACCTCATACCTGTTAGAATGGCTATTATCAACAAGATAGGCAATAACTATTGTTGGAGGGATTAGAGAGAAAAAGGAACTCTCACTGCTGCAGGTGGGAATGTAAACTGGTACGATCGCTATGGAAAACAGTATGGCAGTTTCTCAAAAAATGGAGAATAGAGTTACCATATGACCCAGCAATCCTTCTTCTGAGTGTCCACCTGTAAAAATTGAAAATGTTAGTTGCAAAGATATACACATATGTACCCCTACCTTCACTGTAACATTATTCATGGCAGCCAAGACATGGAAACAACCAAAGTATCTTTCAATAGAGAGTTGGATAAAGATGATGTGGCACATATGTTATATACTACGGAATACTACTCAGCCATAAAAGATGAAATACTGCCATTTGTGACAACATGGATGGTCCTTGAGAATATTATGCTAAGCAACATCAGTCAATAAGAAAAAGCTAAGAACCATATGATTTCACTCAGATGTGAGATATAAAACTGAAACTCAGACACAGACAATGGAATGGTAGTTACCAGAGGGAAGGAGATGTGGGGATGGGTAGTAAAGGAGACCAAATCCATGGTGATGGAAGACAATTTGATTGTGGGTGGTTGGCACACAATTCAATATACAGATCATGTATCACAAAAATGTATACTTGAAACCTATATGATCTTATTAATCAATGTCACCCCAATAAATTTAATGTAAAAAAACAGAGCTTGACCACAGCAAAGAATGCCTTTAGTAACATGGTGAGCGTGGCATGGAATACTTAATATTCTATGCTCCCTTTCCTCACTACTTTACCATAATAATATATTGCATTGCATTCTACTTCCTTTTCCTTGAAGACCATTTTACAATTCCAGGTAAAAGGCATATTGACTCCAGAACCAGAACCCAAAAAGGGGAAAGTACTGAGATCCCCTCATCTGTGGATTTGGGAGAGGAAGGCTATGTAACCCCTGCAATGAGAAATAGCTCTGTGGACTTGCTGCCTAGGTATTTTGCAGTATGACAACCCTGCTCACACCCAGAGTTTGAATACGAGATAATGACCTGAGGTTAGGATTCCCACCCCAAGTTCTCACTTTGATTTTCCAGGAGCACCTTTCAAAATAACCACTTAAAGTTGAGCCCCAGAAAAGTTAATGCCCTTCACCCAACCACCTCTGAAGCAATACATACTTACTACTCTGTTCTCTATATCTTGTTGGCTTGTGACCTGGGATAAAGGGCTGCCTTTCCCCCAGCACTTTGTGTTCCTCTTCATCCCCTTCCCTCAAATCTGAGATCTGTAAGTAATAAATTTTGTGACTTTGAGAAAGAGAAGCATCTAAATGATGATGGGTACCCCCAGCACCTAAGATAGGCAAGGGCTCCCTTCCAGATAGAAGAGTGATGGATTGTCTAATCCAATGTTAACTTGTTGTCTATCAGTCAGACAATAAGCATATTATCTGATTATGCATTAATTGGTGGTGTGCATTAATCAGTGATCTCATTCCCCAAAATTTCACTGAAGGTTAGCCATACATGGCAGCCTCATGGTAGGTGGTATTGTAAAGAAATGAAGATATAGACACAATGCTTAACATGACCAAGACAGGGCAGAAAGAAAATAGCAAAGATCAAGGATTCCCCAGATGCAAACCAGAGCAAAAGGTGGTCAGAAAAAACAAACCCCCTTCAGGGATATTGGGGAAGAAACTGGATTTCTTACAATGTGTGGAATGGGGGCTTTGGGCCACTCTATTCAAATAGTTAAGGGAAGAATGACCCCAGCAGTCTGAAGAACTTCAGGATACCAGGGAAAAAATGCCAGGATGTCGTTTGTATCATGTCTTATCATCATCTGGCATGAGAGTACAAGGTTTTTATCAATAGCCTTATACAGGCTTCAGTTAAATATAAATAAAGGTCATTTCCAAGAGGGCCTGTAGGACTGTAAAACCAGGAGCTCTTAAGTCTGTGACCAAAGACTGAAGTTCTCCATAGGATGCCACCGTCACTCAATAGTGTTCCTGAGGAGATGTGGCCTTTCAAAATCAAGAAGGTTCACTCTTAATAAACCATGATCAGTGATGTAGAAAGTAAATAATTCAAAGTTTAATTTTAAAAAATTTTAAGTGAACCTCATCCCATAGAAGGAATATCCTAAAAGCAGTTTAGCAGCCTTATAAAGGCCCAAGTTAAGGGCTTACTATAAAAGAAGAAAGCGAAGAACAAAACGCAGTGTGAACCTGAGAAACATCCTACACGGTGCCAGAACCCTTTGTTAGAGGCAGGTCAACTCCTGAGGTGCCCTCTGCTTTCTCCCATAACATCCTTTCCCCCATAACATCCTTTCCTTGCCCTAGAGAATTCATGGAAGTCATAGTCTGATGTTTATAAACATCTCTCCTTGTTGGTAACTCTTAGATCTCAAAAAAAAAAAAAAATTATGAGAGACCTCCAATCTCTTAGAGGGCTTGCTTACTCAAAGTGAAGCTGGAGAAGAATTTGGTTTCCTCTGCACAGATAGAAGCATCTGGGATAAAGAGGGTGTAGTGCAATATAATCAGCAAAGCAATGTGCTTTTTTTCTCACTACCCACAACTGCCACCCATACTCACAAACATACTCCTCAAACACTGATGACTGATGGAAGGTAAACATGGTGAGGCAGTGGCCCCTCTGCAGGAACCTGGAGGCAAAGCAGTGTTCTGCCTCTATACATTTAATATCCCTATATTGTGCCTCCAACCTTTTATATCAAAAGTCACATAGGCTAATAAAATGGGAGACAGTAATAAAACACTATCATCCTTATACACACAATTAAAATTAAAAGTCACCTTTGAGATTCTAAAACTAGAGGGGAAAAAAAGAGCAAAAGCTCTATCACTTGTGGGTTTTGCTTCAACAGGGTCTTCTTCCCTGGGCTTTGTTAATGACAATTGTGCCTTTGTCCCACCTGCCCTCCTCTGGAGTGGTCGTCATTCTTTTGGACCTGCGTGTTATCTGTTCAAAATTTGACAGCCTCACACTTAACTCAAAAATGACCTCAAAGATTTCTTTGTTCATACACAGAATTTCCAAGATATTAAGGGACCAAAGAAAAGAACAAGAATCTAGGCAGCCTCAGGCACATCAAGATTAAATAGGGAAAATGTGTCTCATTTCTCAGCCCCATATAGCTTCTTTGGGTGAGGTTCAATCAGTTAGCTTCAGCCAGGTGTTGAGGTTTCTGCCACCACTGAGGATCAGACAAAAGCTGAGAGTCAGAAAATTAAAGTTTAATATAAAACTAATGGAAACTGAGCTAAGTCAAGAAAGTACATTTGGTGTACGAATCATGCAGCAGGAAACCAGGCACTCAGAATCAGAACAAGAAAGGGAAAGGAGCCCTGCAATAAACATCTGAAAATTTGGAATCAGGCCCAGCCCTGCCAAGAATTGACCTGTGTGACTTTGTGAAAATTATATGGCTTCTCTGACTTTCATTTGCCATATTTGAAAAGTGAGAGTAACACTATTTACCTTGAGAGTTATATACAAATTAAATAAGGTTATTGATGTGAAATCTCCAAGAATGTAATAAAACCCCCACAAATGTCAGAGAATCTGAACATAGCCTTTTGGTGAAATCTAGTATTCATGTAAGGGTCGGATACCTGTCATCCCTCTAGTAACAGAATGTTATCCTAAGAAGGTGTCACTCCTCCTGGACGACCCTTATGCACCCCACATTTTCTCACTCAACAAGCCTCACAGGTCTGTGTGGTAATTATGCCAGCTGCCAACTAGGTGATAACCAGAGTCTCTTTCCTTTGTAATTTCCATCGGCCTTCATTAGCATAATGCCTGGAGCACAAGTAGGATTTTGATCCATGAAGAAAATATACAAAAATATTGAAGGAAAACTGAAAGAACTTTAATACTCAATACACTGAACTAACAATAGTGGGGAGATATTCAAACCAAATTGTTTGCTTCTTAGTTACAATCTCTCTGGTAAGTGCAATTCTTTTGATAATGAAAATGACACACTTTTCTAGCTGACTAGGAGATGAAGCATCCCTGAAAAGATTACAGAGATACCACTTCTACTTAGAGGCAGTTATCAAAAAAATTAAATAAAATGAAAATAAAAAGCAATACATGTGCTGTATGTATTAACTGAGGTGTTAATAAATATGTTATATTTTAAATTTTTACAAGATGAATGTTTCCAGTTATTTACCTAAGGTATCATAAAAATCACATTTAAAACAGAATAAACTACCAGATCCTAATGTAAAATAATGTCAGTTTTCTTTCAACTATCACCCCAAAACAAGTATGACAAAAAATACAAATGGAAACAGTCTTTAATCAAACTAGATAATAAGTCAGCCTCAAACGACAAAATATATGAAAGAGTTTCCAAACGCCTTCAGGTCAAACAAGCATGTACAAGGATGCTGTGAGACATTAAAGGCTGCAATTTCAGAGGAAGAGGGTGGGGATGAAGTCTTCAAACAGCTGACATACTCCAAAGGAAGAAACAACAATATCTGGAGTTTAATCATTGGAATCTGATCTGTGCAATGTCTGGCAGACTCCACAGCCTCTGATTCCTGATGACCAGGGAGAAGACCAAAAGAACTGACTTCTTTGTGAACAAAGAACACTTCTGATGGCCAGCCCAGAACATAACTTCGGTTCTTTCCCTGCATGAACCTCTTGTAAATAGGTAATACAGAAAAGTTCACCTCATTCACAGATGAGTAGTAAGTGGAACAAAAAAGCAGAACTAGAGTTACATAAGCTTGTCACAACTATTTTTAATGTTGGAGGTAAAGAATAAGAAGTGAATAGTAGAAGAAAAGTTATGATAAAGAATACTGCCATAGAGAAAATGAAAGTCAACAAAGCAACTGAATTAAAAGTATTGAGATAATTACCTCCTTGAAAATAGCCCAAAGGATGCATAACAGTTATGGAAATAAGTGATAAAGACGACAACAACAAGAGAAAAAAAACACATGCTGAAGTCAGATATAATGTGGGAGGACCCTAGCTGGTGTGGCTCAGAGGATTGAGTACCAGCCTGTGAACCAAAAGGTCACCGGTTCAATTTCCAGTCAGGGCCCATACCTGAGTTGTGGGCTAGGTCCCAAGTGAGAAGGAATGCAAGAAGCAACCAATAAATGTTTCTCTCACAAATTGATGGTTTTTCTCCCCCTCTTTCTCCATTTCTTTCGCTCTCTCTAAAATAAATAAATAAATTCTACTTTAAAAAAAAAAACACAAATAATGTGGGAGGGGAAACTAAAAACCATTATTGAGATGAATATAACATTATAAATAAGAGGAGGCCAAGCAGACATTATTAAAAACAGGACAAGAGAAATGAGAAAAATAAGCAAAGTGCAATGACAAGGGAGAATTAAAAATAGAGAAAATACCAGCTATAAATACAATGAAGATCCTATACCTAAATCTCTTCCCTGAAGATAATTGCAATCACACTGGAGAAAAATGTAAATGTGTAAGCAGCTATGGACTTCAAAAGGTGGTAAAGCAGCACTTTTTAATTCTGCAAACTATTTCAGGATGATACTTTTACTTAAAATAACAACAGTAATAATGTTATATAATGTCAAATGGCTACAAAGCTTTCTAATTGTGTACTCTTGTTTTCTGTATTTATCTCATGGACAAACAATTCTTGAACCACTTCTTGTCTGCAGACCACACTTGGATTATCCGGTTTACACACAGCTGAAGTAATTGCCTAGAATGTGGCACAGAGATATTGCTATGGGAAACATCAGAGAGCATGAGGGACGGAATCAAACAGACTACTACCGCTAGTGAGTGTTCCTAAAAGAGAGAATGCAGTCATACAGAGTATGTGAAGAGAAATTTTTCCCTGAAAAATTTTTAAAATTTGTTGAAACATGAAACTTCTGATAAAATTTGCAAATCTAAAGCAAAGTAAATAATAAGAAATTAATATTTGGCTACACCACACTGAAAATGCAGAACACCAAAGACAGAGAATAGCATTATAACGGGCAGAGGTAAAAAGAACTGACCTACAAAAGAAGTCATAATTATATTGATAGCAATAAAATATAGGAGGATAAGATCTTCATGATGAAAAAATGGTACCTTCAAAATATTGAGAGAAAATTATTATTAAGCACAAATTCTATAACTATGTTGACAGGTAATAAATAATAACAAAATTAAGATTTTTCAGATAAGCAAAAACTTTAAAAATGCTTAACAATAATGAATTTTTACTTTTAAAAGTATTAAATATAGATTTCAGGAAAAATAAAATTATTTAACTCCAAAAGAAGAACTGAAATAGAAAAAGAAATGGTGAGCAAAAATATCATAAACACATCAGTAAATAAAAACATGGAATGTATAAAATAATAACAGTAAAAAAGAAATTGAAGAATAAAGGAAACAAGCTACAATTAAAATACTGGCTAAAATAACACACACACCAATCTTCTTTCATTTGAAAGTATAAAGTTCAGAGTTATCTTTTTGCACTGGATAGCACATATGCAAACAGATGAAATGTTGGTTTTGTTTAATTTTGACTCTGTTTAACAACCATTGAAAATTGATCAATAATCCTGTAAGGCAGAAGAAAGCAACACACAGGTTACTCAACCAATAATTTATAATTAGATATGGAATGTAGATACTGCTATATTCTCTGCTGCTGTCTATCTAACTCATGGACACATTTTAGGCTTCTAAGATTACATCTAGAGAAAAGACCATATCAATTTAAATTATTTAAGACCATCATAACTGAAAATGGTCATTATTTTTTCCAAGCAGAGAGAAGTTATCCTTCACTTAACAATAATATCTGACAAAATTTAGGAATATTGTCTCTGATGTAGCCTTGTTGAATTTTCATACCACTGGCAGAAGTGAACACACTGACCCCCATAGGTAGAAGGGGGGATTCATTTGTGTGCATTATGTAATCTGAATCATTTTTAAGTAAAAATTTAGAGTTTTATAGACCAGTTAGAATGCAACTGCTTTTTCTTCTAAAAGAGAAGAAAATTACATCTCATATCAAGTCTTCTTAGAAAAAAAATCTAAGAAGCAAAATAAAAAATAGTCTGGGTCCTTAAGTAATATATTATACCTACCATTTGTTGCATGATTTTTGCTTTTCAAAGGGCTTTTATATCCATTCTCTTATTTATTCTTTATAACAACTATACAGTTCCTAACTAGGCAAGACAAGGCCTTCTACTCTGAGTTCACAGTCAGGCGACACCACAGAAAGGCAAGGGACTTAATATCCTGCAGCTGGAAGAGACTCAGAGCTGACCTAGTTTCTGAGAACAGAAAACAGAGGCCCTAAGAGCCTCAAGCTCACCCAAGGTCACACACCTAGCTAGTGGTGTAGGGAAGAGGTCAGTTCTATTGCAAAACATCATTTGCATAAGGTCAAAGGTTCTCCATCCCATTAGAGAGGATTAAATTTGCAGAGTCCTTATTCTAGTTGGATTTCCTAACCATATGAGAGGCTGATGGAAATGTTTGCACATTCCCACACTCTGAGGAACAGGTCTAATTTCCCTTGAAAATGAAAAACTATAAAAATTCTTACTCATAAGTAGGCATGTCAATCAGCCTATCATAGAAGATATAACCAGACCGAACCAGAGGAAACTTGCCATCTTTGGAAAGAAAATGCAAACTTTAAATATTTTCAGTGTGTCTATTCTCAAAGTTCATCCAGCACAGACAAGTGAGCTTTCAGAAATAAAATATCCTCCTGTCAAGTTGATGGATTTTTAATAAGGTTTTTCTCCAATGACATTTTTTGAGGCTTGAAGATAAATTAACAGTTCATTTCTTTTTCAACTGATTCACAGAAAAGCTTCAAATATCAGGAAATGCACTGGTCAAAAAAAATGTGGTTTTATATATACGTGTATATCTGTCACAACATGCTTAGATGACATGAACCTCAGGTTACAAGTTTAATTTAAAATCACAGTTTCTCAATTTTTCATAAAATCAGAGAGAACCACTGTGAAGAATATGGATCCCAAATGGCTTCATTGCTAACTGTCTGCATGAACTTGGAGAAGGGAAGTCTCTGAGTGTCCATTTTCTCACTTACAAAATGAATTCATAAGTTTCTCACTTAATCTTTTTTTCTGGGTGCCCTGAAAATTTTTCTGAGTCTTTAAAGTATAATGGCTTTACTAGGATATATCTTAGAGTTGATTGTTCATAATGAATTTTCTAAGGTTTCTTATAAGTCCTTATAATATGCAGATGCAAGTCTATTATTTCTGCAAAGTTTGATTTGTAGTTTTATTGTTTTATTATTCTGCTTTTCTTTCAGCTTAATGGATTCCAAGTATACATGTTTGATCTCTTTTGCCCAACTTGCATATCAACCACTTTCTTTCTGATACATTTTACTCCTTTATATCATTTTTATTCTGTTTCCTATTTTTGCTGGCTTTATTCAATACCTCTTGTTCAATTTTAATTTATACCAATTTTCTCTTGGGCACTTATAATTTAGCCATATGACGTTTTTTATTACCTTCTTTAGTGAATCCAATCAACCATTTCATTTCTTTTTATTCATTATCCATTTATGTTATTAATTTTGAATTTCTTATTTGAACTGTTACTTCACATGTGTTTGAGAGAATTTAATTCAGTTTGGAATATTATGGTGCTTTTTCTATTTCATCAGCTCAAAATTTTGATTCTTATTTTCTGGTTTTTTGTTTTGTTTTATATAGCTTTATAAAGATTGTTTACATCCCTGCATTGCATAAACAGAGCTAAGATTTAGAGTGGTTTACAAGATGCCCAGATTCAAGTATGTCCTCCTCCATCAGTAGTGCACTTTCGGTAATATGTGGGGTGTTAGCCTACTAATTTTCTAAATATCCTTTGATGGTTCTCACCTGCAACAGTTATTACTGTAGTGTTTGCTTAATGGTGATCTTCTGTTTCCATCATTGCTTGCATATACGAGTCAGAATTCCTCAGTAAGGAATCGCTGTGCCTCTCCCACACTTGTCTTTTCAATTAGTTATTTATGTGGGTATGGATTAATGGATATTTACTTTTTCCATGGGATATAATCCTATATTATAATTATTTTATTGTTCTAATTTATTGCTTTATTTCTCTTTTCTGTTACTTTCAATATCAGCCTCTTCTTTCTTTGAATTAAGCTGAGTGAGTGGCCTTTTGTAGATATGCAGGGTCCAGCAGTAGTAAGACCTGTTTGAGTGTGGTTGGTAGGGCAATAATATGGGTATAATAATTTATAGTTTTAATTTGAACATTTCAGCTAAAATGTCATATGGTGTGATTCAGTGAGATATTGTTATGTTATAGAAGTATATGCTTATGATTTTATAATAAAAGATTTTATAATAAAAAAGGGACATTACTTGTGCTGACCCTGTGTTTCCCACTCCTTGTTTTG
The DNA here is from genome assembly GCA_039655065.1 of Glossophaga mutica. NCBI lineage: Eukaryota > Metazoa > Chordata > Mammalia > Chiroptera > Phyllostomidae > Glossophaga > Glossophaga mutica. The sequence goes on along the minus strand of CM077303.1, from coordinate 53,322,087 downwards.
TATTGCTTTTGTTTTTTTTGGGTTTTTTTTTGTTTTTTGTTTTGGTTTTTTTTTTTTTTTTTTGAGGAAATACTGAGAAACTGGTAGATAGGTGGTTGTCATTGTCTTCAGCTACCTGGAAGTCCTAGGTTGAATTTTTGATTTTTGAAAAGTTTTGAGTCTTACACTTAGCAAGAATGTGGTATATTGTCATTTAAGCTTGTCCTTTTTCTAAGTTTTTCCTACCTTGCTCTATTTTCCCCCGCATATAGGTAGAATAAAATATAAATAAGATTCATATTGGGAAGTAAGCTTTAAAACTTAGAGGCTGACAGAGGTAGAGAACAAGAAAAGAGCCTGAAGAGTGTGGGAGAATAAGGTTTAGAGAAAATTGAGGAGGGTCTGGAAATAAAGTTCAGGGCAGGAGAAGATTAAGTAATATATGAGGCCAGGAGAATTATATTTGCAGTAGACTTCCCAGAAGTAATAAATAAAGCAAGGGAATAATGGAGCAGCATTTTCAGGAAGTGAGAAAACTAAACAATAGATTTTATATTTAGTCTCTCAAATGTCAAACTACAGAAAAAGAGTTGGGAAAACAAGCACTCTCATACATTGCTGATAGGAATAAAAAATTCATACTACTCTGGTGAGGCACAATTTGATAATATTTAAGAAAATTATATATGTGACATTTGATATAGAAAGTTCGCTTATGGAAAACATTCCAGAGATATTCCTACAGCAACATATGCACAATGCATGTGCACCAAGTACATTCATTACAACGTTATGTGTAGTTAAAAATATTACATACAACTCGAATCCCCCACACACATATGAAAGTAATTACATAATCTCTAGCACATTAACACAATAGAGTATCACAGGAGTATACAAAGAATGAGGAAGATTCCTATGAACCAATTTCCAAGATGTTAGATGAAACAAAGTGAAAAAGTTTCTCTAGTATGCCAATTTTTGTGCAAGACATAAGGTGAAATGGAAAATATATATATCTACTCATTCTTGCAAAAAGTGCCAAGGGAAGGAAAAATTTAAAAATAAAATAAGTTAGATATTTAGGAAATGCATTATGATGCATTTCTGGACAAGGACTTCATGTCTGCAATTCATTCTCACAGGTCAGAAAAATACAGAAAGGGAGAGAAATAAAGGCAGTAAAATGTGAACAATGGAGACTCGGTGAATGGTAAATAATTCTTTGAATTCTTGAAACTTCAAGTTTGAAATTATTTCAAAACAATAAAAATAAAAACCTAAAACAAAAAGTCAATGCATATATCTTTAGTACTTGTGTTTACAAGCAGAAAAAGAATCTTCTCACTTACAGTGCTATTATAAGGATCCAGCTTAATTCACGTCACCATATTCTCAGGTATTGGAAGTACACTGGTATGGGGGCCAGGTCAGAAAAGTCCAAACCAATCCTGGTTCTGGCCCCAACTGAGAGAGGATAAAGAGGAGGGGTGAAGAGGGTACACTGTATGGGGTTCCTTATAGCATGAATACTCTACAGACCACAAGTGAGTTGGACATGCTGATAATAATACAGCAACACTATGGAGAATGAAGAAACAACCGCATGTCAGAAAACCAGCAATGGTTTCTTACCAGATGCCCAGGAGGCAAAAGGTAGCAAGAATATCTTTACAGAATAATTCTGAGAGGCTTTGGAAGAGACTGCTACAAAGGACACTCTCCCCCTCCCTAGTAATCTGCAGTGGAGAAGGCATGTCCCCTGAGGGAATAACAGCAAGCAGTACAAAAGTACATTCTAAAGGAGAAGACAAAAGTGGAAGAGTGTGAATGGGGAGAAACGAAGGGGTGGTAGCTGGAGATTTTAAAAAAGGAAAATGATATATACCAAGATGTCTCAGTGAAGCCAAACACAATCTGTACCTTTTTTAAACTAGTGGAGACTTAAAGACTCTTCTTGGATCTCTTTGCATGACATGGATTGATATGCTTAAAGGCTCTTCAGGATTGTGGTCTAACTTGGAAAGTTCGGGTAGAACAGGAAAGGGAGATGCTCCCTCCCCCAGCTCTCAGACCCAGTTTTAAGCATGAAGAAAAAGAGTTTAGGACTACAGGCTGAAGGACTGGGGAGTCACTTGCACTCACTGTTGCTGCTCAGGAGCCAGACGACAAAGTGAGACAGAGCAGAGAACGTAGTTATCTTCATGCAGACCTGACCTCCCACCGCCTGCAAGGACAGTAGCTCTCAGTAAGCTGAGAGAAAGCACGCTGGAGTCAGTCAATGGTATCCTTATGTACAGTAAGGCAGTGCTAAAGCCCCTTCAATTGGATTAGAGGGTAGCAGACACAAGGATGCTGAGGCAAGAACACAAGGTCTCTGTGGTATTACTGCGGACAGGCTGTTGTGAGAGGCATCACCAAAAGTCTCAAGATAACTTTTCAGGGACTGAAGGTCCCACATGGTCAGATGGGTTAAAGACACTAATATATCATCATTTATAATATCAGGCTTTATAAAAGTTGGTTCTTTCCTTCATTTTTAATTACATCAGTGCAGCTTCTTTGAAGAGAACCACACAATAAGTATGCCTTTAAGATACCAAGTGTGGTATCATGGAGAGAGCATGCAAATTAATTATCAGCCCCCAAATTCCTTTTGACTTGTAAGCACTATACTTCACCTAATAACTCTGGAGTCATACTAGACTCCTCCCTCTCTTATTATCTACATCTAATCATATTTAATCAGTTTTTTAATGGCTCTCAACTCTTCTGGTCTTCTAAACACTATTTTTTTTTCCCCACACATAATTAGCTCATAATTGATTTTTCTATCTCATACGTAACACCTACATTTCATCTTTTTCACTGCTATCAAATATGATCACACTCTTCCTACAGTCCCTCAGAGGACCCGAGGTGTCTTTAGGATAAAATCCAAACTCCTCAGTATGACTGTGATCTAGCTTCTACCTGCATTTCCAGACTTAACTCCCAATGCTTTCTCGTCGATTACGCAGGGCTGCTAGGGTTCCCAGGATGCATCCTTCTCTCTTACAAGTCTGTACCTTCATACCTGCTGTTTCCGCTAACTGAATCCTCTTTACCCACCCTTTCCTTTACCTAGCCAACTCACATTCTTCATTCAAACCTCACTCACTCGTTACCCACCCCAGTAAAGCATCTCTCACTCCATAATCTGGGTGAGGGAACCTTCTTTCTGTTTTCATAGATCCAGTCATGGCTTCTTCTGTAGTGTATCTTTTTTACTACATTGTCTGCCTTTCCAACCAAAAGCAAGCACTTTAAGGACATTTCTGAAATTTTAGTGCCCAAAGCAGAACCTGGAATGCAATAGATTTTTTAAGAAGAGGTTTAAAAAAAAAAAAAGAGTAAGATGAATGACTACATTTGACATCCAAGTCTCCAAATCTTCATTAGTAAATTTAAATTACCATATTTTCGGACCATAAGATGCACCTAGGTTTTAGAGGAGGAACACAGGAAAAACAATTTTGAAGCAAAAAATGTGGTAAAATATTTAATAACATAAATAACATAATATTTCACCAATGTAAATGTAAACAGAACTCAACAGCAGCATTAACAACCATTATTCCTCCCAAATTGGGGGGGGGAGGCAGAAACTATATCTTATAGTCCTAAAAATATGGTAATAACTTGCCTCACAATATCATTGTAACAACCAAATGAGATTACATTTTTCAATACCGTTGAAAGTTAAAATGCCAAAGAATGTTAGTTCTTTTTTAAAAGATGATGTTTCTTCATTTTTACAGCCTTCATTTCTCCTGGCCCCAGTCCTTCCACTGCACCTGCTCTTCCAGTTCTCAACTACGGAGACCACTGTCCTTTCGCTCTCCCTCAGCTTCTGCTTCTCACACGCACAGCCCTGCTGGAGAGAACTTCACAAAGAGACTGGTTAGCTATGTTACAAATTTATGATCTCCAGCCTCAGCTGGGTCAGGTCCTCCATGCTTCTCAATACCTATCTTTCATTGATTTCTTTCCCACTCCAAATACCAGCTATTCAAACATATACAATCTCCCTAAAGTCCTCCAAACCTCATTCCTCATTCTCAGTGAATAACCAAGTCTCAAAATTCACCAAGGCATTGACTTAGTTGTCATCCCCTCGGCCTCCAGTCTTCATTCCATCATAATTTTCCCTTTTACTTCAATCTGAAAATGATATTTCTTTAATCAGTTCCAAGCTCAACAACTCTACTAGAAATATTTTAACTATTTTTCTCTACTTTTAGGTCAATGGGTTGACCACAAGCTGGCCAAATTGAAAAAACAAGGTTGGAAATCCTTGTCAGATTTCATGATCTAAATTAGGATGCTTTCAGCTGAAATAAAAAGTCAACTCAAATCAGCTTGCACAACAAAAATTTTTTTTTCCACAAAAGGAGAAGTAGAGCAGGTTTAAAACTGGATCATCTAACATTTCAACCACATCATCTAAGACCTATACTATTTCTATTTCTTTCTATTTTTATTTCTCCACTGACATGTACAGCTTCATCTTAATGCTGGTTCTCCTTGCAGTTATAAGTCAGTAACAAGCTGGGACTGGAGATTTCTCATTTATAAATGAAGAGGAACTTGGGAATAAAGACCAGTTTCCCATGAGATTCTATGAAGAAAACTTTCCTAGAAGTCTCAGAGTACTTTTCCTTGTATCTCATTAAGTCACATGTCCTTTTCTGAACCAATCATTGAAAAGAGGGATGGAAATACTTTTAGGTCAATCAAGCCCACCACTAGAGCTGAGAATAAATCTCCAGATCACATTAGGAAGAGGTGGAAATGCTATTAGGGCATCGACCACAACAGCTGTTACACCCATCCAGCTACCCTCTTGCACACTTGGGCATTCTGCCTAGAGCTGATAAACAAGATTTCCTCCAGACTCACCAGGTTCTTGCCCTCTCCTCTTAAAGCTCACTGTGCACAAAAAGCTCTGATGTGCAATACAGCATCAATGCCATAGCTGCCAATATCCTCCAGAAGAATTCTGTTAAAGTCTGCACCCTCTTTAGTCATCTTTACATCTAAATTTCCCTGTACTCCATACATAGGTATAGCAAGTAGGTTCTCTCCACAACCCTGGATTGTGCTTTGTCACCTGAGAACTAAAGTATCTGCATTCCCAAAGGTGGTCTTTCCCTGGGGATTCAACCTGGGCTACACTTGTAAGCAGACAGCACATGGTCCTCTTAAGCATGTCTCTGAAGAAGGCATGTTTGAACGCCCTCCACCTTCAAATACAAAGCCTTCATGTACAATATCTCATGCAAACACACTTTTTTTTAGCCTCCTGCTAATCTTCCAAAAGTGCTCAGACTTGCCTGCACTCAAACACGAACACAGCCTAGAGGAACTGGCAAACAAAAGTGGGACAGAATTGGCTTTGAAGTTAGGAGACTTCTGACACAAATATACACTCAACACATCTTTGTTGAATGAGTATATGAATGCAAATGCAACATAAATCCATTTCACTTCTCTCAGCCTTAGTTTTCTCATCTGAAAATTGGGTTAATAGTCAACCTCACATGGATGGGTCATTTTGGATAAGTTACTTTACTTCTTTTAGTCTCAAGTTTTCTTCCCTGCACAATGTCGTTTATATGGAGCGTAGCAGAGCTTCTTGGAATATCAATAAAATAATGTAACGAAGTGTCTACAAAGATGTCTGACTCATTCAAGTGCTGACTAAGTACTGTCCCCTTACCAACCTTTTTTATCCCTCAATCAAGTAGGAATATAGCATAGGGAGATAACAACCATGAGATATTAAATGCTGACTAGGTGCTAGGCACAATACTAAACTCTTTACACTCATTATCTTGTTTAATCTCCATGAGAAGTGTCAGTGTTGTACCAGTGTCCTCTATTTTACAGATAAGGAGCCTGAGGCTCAGAAGGTAAACAGCCGGGACAAGGTTACACTGACCTGTAAGTGTCAGAGCCAAGAATCAAACCAAAGACTCTCCACTCCAGCACCTGTTCTCTTAGTCTCATACCATCAGCCTGACTGGGATAGCTGCACTGGGGCCCAGCAGGTGCAATGAAATGACAGTGACTTTGTGACTCTGCTGTGAATATATCTAAAAAGTTTTTAAAGATTGGCTTGTCAAATAGTCCCCCTTAGTGGATCTTGGCCCTAAGAAAGAAATTATAATTTTGCATTTTACCCTCTTTTTTCTACTCCTTCCACTACCTGACCTTGATTCACCTGCCAGTATATTTCCTTCTATCAAGTTGTGTGACTTGAATAAGTGACAGTCTCCCTAAGCTATATCCCTTCATCATTAACATTGGATTTTAACAGCATCTTCCTCGGGGGGGGGGGGGTTAAAATATATTTATAAAGCACTTAACCTGGTATGTAGTAAGTTCCCGATTAATAACTATTACTATATGTGACTCAGGTGCTGCCTGTAGTTACCAGGTCTCTTAAGATCTAGGTAAGATTGGCACAAACACCCACGTTTTTCTTAGTAAAAAGCCTTATGACTTCCCAATATTTCTGAGAACTCCTAGGAAGGCAGGAAAAACTTATATTCTTGGTATCTTGGGCCCCAAGTTATCACTCAACTAGTTTAGTTTATGAATTGTCTTGCTCTCCCACTTATGTAATTCCTACTCCCACCTGCACTTGCTAGACATGAAACTCAGTTCCTTCTATTGATTTCTACTATTTTCATTCACATTCTCTCTCCCTCCCCAAACACTCACACACACACAGACTATGTACACAGATCACTTACACGGTCTTTTATGTGTGAATAACAGATGGGATTTACATTGTAGCAAACTGCACGACTTTAAAAAAATCTGTATTAGCCACCTTTGTTTGTAAAAAGTCCCTTGGCCTGTTTTAAAGTTCAAGCTCCAGACAACAGAAGTGTTGCTTGGGTGTATTCTGTCTCTGTCCTTTCCCCTGCACTCTCACTGGATTCCAGTTCATATTTGCACAGGAAAACTGGCCCTTCCTTTGTAGCCCTATCTCCTATTAGCCTGTTTCCAAAGAGTATCAGTCTATGCTCCAACTGCTAAGAAAATAATGTTTCACTTGAATAATTAGGATGATGAATCATTTATCCATTCTTGGCCCTTCTTTCTCAGACTTTCTTGCAGTTTTATGTGATAGTTAAAGCTTCCATGTGAGTGCAGTTAGAATTCGAAAAATAGAAAATAAGACTTCTTAAAGCCATTTATTCACCAATTCGTTGATTTTGTATTTTCTGATTTACTCTGTGTTAGACATGCTACAATCTGAGGGTGTCTCAATGAACAAGACAGGCTTGGTTACTATCCTAGGGATGCTAAAAATTAATAAATACAAGGTTTATAAATAGAGTAATTAAATTGCACTAGATATTATAGAAAGGGAAGTAGAGAGTACCAAGGGTGTATGTAAGAGAAAGATAATCAAGAATTTAGTGGAAAACATAAACACAGTAAGAAAAGAAGTGGAAATTATACAAAAGACCCAAAATGAATTTCTAGAGATGAAAATTACATTTCTCGAAATGAATTTTTATCAGATTGGAATAACAACATATTAAAGATGGCAGAAGAAAATGAAGGAAAGGGCATCAGAAAGTTTTCAATAGCCTATTTTTTCCTATGTTTATAAAACTATAAACCACAGATCCAAGAAGCTTACTGAAACTCAGGTAGGATACACACATACAACATATACACACAATACAAAAGCATATAATAATCAAATTGATGGAAACCAGTGATAAAGACAAAAGCACAAAAGCAGATAGTTTTCATAGTGTGTTCCATCCTAAGAGAAACATTAAATATTTCAAAATAAAACCTATTCAAGCAAGAATGTAATGAAATATCATTAAGGTGCTAAAAGAAAAATGTATAATTATACACCTAGACTTTTATATTCAACAAAACAAATTTTCTTTAAATTATATTTCATTGATTATGCCATTACAGTGGTCCCAGTTATTCCTCTTTTGCACTCCTGCACCCATTGCCCCCCACTCCCTCAGGCAGTCCCCCCACCGTTGTCCATGTCCATGGGTCATGCATATGTTCATATGTTCTTTGGCTACTCTATTTTCTATGCTGTACTTTACATTCCCATGACTATTCTGTGACTACCAATTTGTGCTTTTTAATCCCTTCATCACCTCTTCTGCTCATCCCCCTGACCCTCTCCCATCTGGCAACCATCAAAACATTTTCTGTATCTATGATTCTGTTTCTGTTCTGCTTGTTTATTTCGTTTTTTAGATTCAGTTATTGATAGATATATATTTGTTGCCATTTTATTGTTCATATTTTTGATCTTCTTGAAGATGACCTTATAACATTTCTTATAATGCTGGTTTGGTGGTGATGAACTCCTTTAGCTTTTTCTGATCTGGGAAGCTCTTCATCTGCTCTTTGATTTTAAATGATAGCTTTGCTGTGTAGGGCAATCTTGGCTGTAGGTCCCTGCTTTTCATGACTTTGAATATTTCTTGCCAGTCCCCTCTAGCCTGCAAAGTTTCTTTTGAGAAATCAACTGACAGCCTTACGGAAACTCTCTTGTAGATAACTAACTGCTTTGCTCTTACTGCTCTTAAGATTCTTTGTTTTTAACCTTTGGTGTTTTCATTATGATGTGTCTTGGTGTGGGCCTCTTTGGGTTCATCTTGTTTGAGACTCTGTGCTTCCTGGACTTATATATCTAGTTCCTTCGCTAAATTAGGAAAGTTTTCTTTCATTATTTTTTTAAATAGAGTTCCAATTTCTTGCTCTCTCTTCTCCTTCCAGCACTCCCATAATGAGAATGTTGGAATGCTTGAAGTTTTCCCATGGGCTTCTTACACTATCCTTATTTTTTTGGATTCTTTTCTCTTCTAGATGTTCTGACTGGTTGTTTGTTGTTTTTTTCTCTTTTGTTTCCTTATATCCCAAATGTCCAATTAGATTCTCAGCTTCATCCATTCTACTGTTAATTTTCTATAACTATTCTTTATTTTAATTAGTATATCCTTTGTTTCCGACTGGATCTCTTTTAGGCTGTTGAGGTTCTCACTAAGTTCTGTGAGCATCCTTATAACTAGTGTTTTCAATTCTGCATCTATTAGCTTGTTGCCTCCATTTTTATTTTATTTTTATTTTTTTTTAGTTCTTTTTCTGGATTTTTGTTCAGTTCTTTCATTTGGAACATGTTTCTTTGTCTTCTCATTCTGGCAGCCTCCCTCTGTTTGTTTCTACATACTAGGTAGAGCTGCTATGTCTTTCAGGCTTGGTAGTGTGGCCTAATGTAGTAGGTGTCCTATATGGTTCAGTAGCACAGCCTCCCCTATTACCCAAACTGGGTACTCAAGATGGGCTATGTATACCCTCCTGCTGTAGTTGAGCCTTGATTGCTATTGACAGGTTGAAGGTCAGCCGCTACCTGTGTTCTGTCTGTAGTTACACAGCATAAGCTACAAAGTGATCTGCAGATGGCTGCTATTTGTGTTGGACTTGGAGGTGCCCAGGCAAGACCAAGCTGTGAAGTGAGGCCCAGCTGTGCCTTAAGACCAGCTGCTGCTAGTGCCAGCCTGAGGCTACTGAGTGAATGGCATGGGGCTCACTGAAACCAGATGCTGCTTGTTTGAGAGAATTTAGGAAAATCTGAAGCATAAGGCAGACACACCATTCATATGGAAAAGCCACTGGTAACATCTTGGGTGGGCCCGAAAGTTGGGCGGAGTGAAGCTTCAGGGAATCACTAGAATGGGCCAAACAGTGTGAGCCAGACTGATGGAGTCTCAGATATGGGGTCTGCCTGTTGGCTCTGTTAGGGAAGGGCTCAGAAAAGGAAGAGTAGTCTCTGCCAGCACTTCTGTCTGGGAGAAAGCTGCCCCCTAGCTCTCACCCTGATGCCAGACAATTCATATCCTCCTCTTATGTCTCTGGTGCTTTTCAATCTGCTTCCCCCATGCTGTAGCTCCAAGGGAGTGACTCTGAATAAGTCCACATGGGCCCTTTAAGAGCAACTGCCAGGGTGTCCAACAGTTTCTGTCTTCCACAACCTCAATCCCTACTGGTTTCTACAGACATAAGTTATGGTGACTTCTCTTCTTGGCACTGAATTCTGGGCTGTGGAGCCTTGTGTGGGTCTGGGACCCTTTACTCCTAAGATATACCTCTCAATTTTTATTCACCACATGTGGGTGTGGGATCAACCTGTTCTAAGTCTCTGCCTCTCCCACCACTCTTGATGTAGTTTCTCTTTTAATTCCATAGTTGTAGTACTTCCATTCAACTCAATTTCTGACTGTTCTGAATGATGTTTGTTCTATAGTTTAGCTGTAATTTTGAAGTGGTTGTGTGAGGAGGCAAGCCATGTTTACCTACACTGCCATCTTGACTGGAATTCAAAAATATTCTTTTTAAATGAAAGCAAAGTAAAGACTTTTTCAGATAAATAAGATGCAGAAAAATTTTCACAGTATATAAGATCTGTCTGGAAAAAGTCCAGCCATTGTTAATTAATGAGAACAGTTTGTGTGACATTGATATAACCCAGCAGCCAGGAAAGTGGGCTGGAATGTGCATGTGTGAACAATGATGATTTCACTGTACTAGTCATGGGGGTGGGGGGGGAGCGTAGATGCATTGAATGAGCATGTGTACTATGTGGCTGCTGCACTCAAAACGACTGAGCGAGTGGAGCAATGAATCTGCATCAAATTTTTCATTAAGCTTGAACATTCCTCCACAGAAACTATTTGGATGATTCAGAAGGCCACAGCTATGGGCAACCAGTGACTGGCAGCTTCATCATGACAACCTGCCTGTTCATGTATCACATCTCATGCAGAGATCTTTGGCAAAACATCGGATCATCCAGGTGACTCAGCCTCTCTACAGCCCAGAGTTGGCACCCTGTGACCTCTGGCTTTTCCCAAAACTAAAATCACCTTTGAAAGGGAAGAGATTTCAGGCTGTCAATGAGATTCAGGAAAATACAATAGGTCCACTGATGGCAATTGGGAGAACTGTGTGAGCTCCCAAGGTGCCCACTTTGAGGGGACTGAGGCATCATTGTCCTATGTATGATGTTTCTTGTATCTTAAATCTTCTTCAATAAAGGTCTCTATTTTTCATATTATATAGCTAGATACCTTCTGGACAGACCTCATACTGTAGTACAAGATATAGTAAAGGAATTTCTCCATGAAAAACAAAATTATACATTTCTTTTCTAGGTTTTTATGGTAGGAATAGTCAACACAAATAGTAACACATGTTATGCTAATAAAGAGCCCTCTTCTATTGAGAATACATTAATTTTTCCAGATTGGAGATGTTTAAACTATAATATGAATCATATTTACCTGTAGATACTGTTCAAAATTTATATCTCCAAATATGTCCTTATCTGGGTTGAAGCCCAGATACGTCATGCACTTTTAGAAACCTATACAGGTGATTCTTATGTAGGCAGTTGGAGGCTCGCTTTGAGAAACACTGCATTTTATATATTCCCTATACCATATCAGTTATCCCTGAGTGGAGTAGTTCTACTGGCTTCTTCTACATAGCACCATTAAAGTTGTTACAGCTCCCAAAAAGTTGTGTCTTGCTAATACATATTGACCATAAAATACTACAAGTTGTACTAAGAAGCAAATAAAACAGTAATTGACCATGGGAAATGACAACAATTCATTTGAGAATTAGAAGATTTGCTTAATAATATCTGTCCTACTATACGTGTGATCCAAATATAAAATCAAACACTATCACATCCAAGGGAGGTGGGCAACTGAGTCATTCAGTCACTACCAAAAACCGCAAAAGTCTTCACTCACGACCTCAGGTTACTGTTTTTAAATATTCACAAGGTTAGTTGATAAATTAAATGACCCTCACCACCCACGCAAGCAACCTCAGTCTGCCTAACTTTCCTGTCTCTGCTAGCTGATCTTCCTTCAGTCCCTGTACGAGCTGCTCAATGGCTCTCTTACTTTTTCCACACGTACCAAACTTCATCATCCAAATCAGTTTCCCTGTGAGTCAGCTTCCCCATCCTCTGCCCATTCAATTTTCTTGATGCTCAAGGCCACGGCTAGCAACCAACGTATCATGTTCTCAAGTCTACTCAGCATTTCTAAATCCTACTCTACTTCTATGCTCATGTAATTAATTTAATTCCCTTCAACCCATACCTGCAATAACCACCCACACAGAATGGCATCCTCAGGCTATCAGCCTGGTAAGAGACCCCAAGGACAGAACACATCAAGTTGGCCTCATGAAAGCAGAAAGAACAAGTCCGTTAAATAGATGTGAATGCAGAGCAGCAGGTGTGGGGTGTCTTCGGGCTGATATCAGGAGAACTAATATAGGACAATTGCTAACTTCAGATTGGCCAATAGAATTCTGTTCATCATTAACCCATAGGTACGAACCAAAGTCCACCAGTGCACAAGCCTGGGTGAATGGTTTTAAATGCCAAAATAAGTTTTAATCTACTTCATCAACCTTTGTGCCAAGGAAAACTTTTTATTTTTAACTCCATGCAAAGTTCAGACTGCCTGAAAATTTTCTGGCCTTAATCAAATCAGCTTACTGGGGAAGAATACATCACTGAAGGTCATTTGGTTGTAATTTCTGAACTTTTCACCTAACTCCTTTTATTATCTCACCTCATGTTTAGAGGACTTTTTTTGTTGGGGGGGGATCAAACATACTGACTTTATGATACATTAGCCTTAGGATTTTTAGAACTAGCTCTAAGATACTAATATCTTTGGAGCCTCCATTTTTACCTTTGGTCTAAGGTATCCCCTTCCTTTGGTGAAAATTTTACCTAAACAATGTTAGCCATGTAAAGGACAAAGAATTGAGGTGAAGCAGAGCTGTCCCAGCTAGTTGTATAAGCCACAGACGAATAAAACAAATCAAGAACAAGAAATTGAAAGTAACTGGTCTACTGCCTCAAACAGTTCTCATACACTTGAAATCACGTATTTCTGTCATCAGCCTTCTCTTCCCTGGCTAGTCTAGCCACTTACTTAAAATATAGCCCATTTATTGCACTGATTCAAATGTACGTTTGTCAAGTCACATTTCCCAAAACCCACCTATGCGTACAACACAGAGTTTACAGGGACAGCTGAGTTGGCCTGAAATAAGCACACGTTCCACCTTCTAATACCGAAAGTTTCATGCAGAGTTTTAGTGCTAATAGTGCAAATAGAATAAGCTATCCCTGGGTATTAATCAGAATTCTTTTTGCAGAGGACAAAAAGTTATGAAAAGTTAACTTAAGCACCATAGTTCACATAATCAAATCCGAAGGACACAGTAACATCAGCTGCAAGATCAGTTGCATCCAAGGACTCTAAGGGCATTTAGGACTCCATGTCCACTCCTCATCTTCTGTGTGCTGGTCTCCCTCCCTCAGGCAGGGAGCAGAGCTACTGACAACTCTGACGTCTCATAGTAAGAGCTCAGTGTAAGGAGGAGGGAGCTACAGGTTTAGCGTGATTGGAACAGGTCTGACCACTTCCTCAAAAGAAAGGAGGTGGTGCTATCAGAAGGATAGTGATAGGATAGGACAGGAAAGAATGCTGCGCAGAGGAAGAAGCCATCACAACTACCTCAGTATCGCCTTGTGTCTGAAAAAAAATCAGGTGTGGTTAAATGAACAATTAGCATGAACTTCCTTGCACTCCTGCCAAAGCTGATATACATGTAGAAAGAAAATAAAATATGAAAACCTAAATGTATTTTTTCATACCTTTCTCACTTTTAAAGAGTACATCAATCATTATATACTTAAAATTATTTTCTTATTTCTTTCTCCAAGCAAAAATTGAATTTCTTCCTAGTTCTTCATTAATGAATATTTTGCATTTAGACTCTCAGCCATTTTTTTTCTGTCTTTTCTTGGATTTTGTTAAAGAAAGCCATGGTTTGACATTCTAAACACTTTGAGGTGGGTTTTAATTTGTTTTATTCCTAGTTTCCTGAATCCTAAGAAGGTCTGCACCTTTTCAACCACTGACTAGCTGAAAAAGAGGAAGATGATGGGGCAGGTACAGAAGGCAGAAGTTCTTAAATTTCGATAATCATTAGACTCAACTGGAGAACTTATAAATCCAACATCTACTCCCCTCAGTATTAGAACGTGGTTCCCAATACTTCACACTCCCAAACTCTAATGTTTTTTCACTAATCATGTCTCCATGGTTATTTAATGATCGCTTATCGGAAAACACAGATTTTCATTAACCACCATCCCTAACTTATCAAGTCCACACATTATATATTGAAAGGTCTTATGATCCCTTTTCACAAAGCATAACTTAAAAAAATAGCTACATAATGAACTGTGATAATTACTTCGGTAAAATCACTATAATAGGAAATAAAATATACTAACATGTTCCTTAAAAATGCAACTTCCTTCTGTACAAAACTTATGTTTGTGTCAGGAAGAGACTCTAAAGGGGATTTAGGTACAAGTAATTCCTTGATAAAAGCTTCAGCTTTTCTGTAAAAGTACTTCTCCTAAATTGACCCATTATTTTCTCTCCACTAAGTCTGGAATAAAAGGGAAAAGAATCAATTTCTAGCCTCTATCAGAGAAAGTCTGCCTATAAAGCTTCTATTTCAGGGGAGCCCTTTGGGATACTAGTGCCTAATCTCCACAATCTGCTGCAAGAATTTGTGGAACTGGTATGATCTGTGTTAAGTGAGGAATAAACATCTTTTAAAACCTTTCTCTAAATGACTACACTTAGCATACGTATATATTTAAAACTATAGATTTTTTTTTTAAAACAAAGTCACTTCAGTTGATTGTGTATACCGTATTTCAGTCCCAGAACAAATGCTCAAAGTTTTAAATGCACGAAACGGAGCTGGCTAATAATGGCCCAAAGACACTTAACGGGAACACAAAGCATTCTAAGTTCATCATGCACAAACTGAGAGTGCTTTGTAGAATATTTGAGTCAAAACAAATCTGTGGTATTTGTTTTGTGCAGTAGAAAAGAAATCTTCTTTTTAATTTTTATTTATTGATTTGAAAGAGTGAGTGAGAGACAGAAAGAGAAAAACATTGATTTGCTGTTCCACTTACTTATGCATTTATTTGTTGATTCTTGTATGAGCCCTGACCAGAGATCTAACCCACAACCTTAGCCTATCAGGAAGACACTAACCAAATGAGCTACCTGGCCAGGACAAAGAATCTTTGATCTTATGTGTGAAATGTTCCAAAAAATAGGTGTGGTTCAGTTGGTTGGAGCATCGTCCTGTAAACCAAAAGCGTGTGGGTTTGATTCCCAGTCAGGGCACATAGGAGAAGGCACCAATCCATGTTTTCTAGTGTTGATATTTCTCTTTCCTCTTCCTCCTCTCTAGAAGCAGTGATGTAATGTCCTCAGGTGAGGAAAAAAAAAAAAAAACAATGCCTGTCAATCTTTATCCAAATACTATCTTTAAAATAACAGTATGACTTGATTCCCACATCTACAAAACAAAAACATTTAAACTAGATAATTCCTGAGGCCCCTCAAGTTTTCTTTGGTTCTATAAATCTATTTATGCACTATTCTACATCTATAATTTTTTTAAGTTATTTAAAACTAGAAATAAATTCAATTATGGTTAGGGACCATAATTAAAGCTTAATTAATCGTTTTGTTTTTGTTTCTAATCTTATTAGAAAATGCCCTTGAAGTATATCAAAAAAAATAAAAGTGACAGTAACACCTGTTTTGTTCTCCTTGGTTTGTTTCTATCAAATAGACCTAGAATTATGAATTTATGGCCAATGGGGAAGGGAAGGAGAGAAAGAGGAAAAAATGAAAGCTCTTGCTGTATTTTGGGAGTAGATGGTTTTTATTTTGACAAATTTACAAAATATACAGCAGTTTTTTAGTAGATTATTTGGTAAATTACTGAATTAGTAAATTATACACATATTTGCACATGATGATCAGGCAATTTCCCTAAATTAACATAAAATTAATCTTGTGACTTAGAAAACATTTTAAAGAAATTGAGCCTAAAAGTTTATTTTTAAAAGAAGCACATACACAAAAATATATATTCCCTGTGTGGAACATTTCAATTATAAGGTGAACTTTGCTGGCAAAACATTTGTACCAGTAGCTTGTCAAAACAGTGGACTATAAAAAAATTCCTAATAAAAGAATGCAGAAAAACTTTATATCAAATCTGCCAAATAAGATTCTCATGGGTTTCTGCTTAATACTGTACCAGGTTTTATGCTTACTTAGGCATCTGCGCCAAACGATGTAACGTAGAAGTGACATCAATTACCAACACTTGAACACAGAGGAATGCTACATTTCATGTTCAAAAGCATCAGAATCAAAGAGGTGACAAATGCGTAACTAAAGTTTCACATCTAAAAACTAAAACCAAGCAGACACGGAAAATCACATTTCTCATCTGTCCAGGGCCCTCTTCACTCCACTGGCTAATTTTGCTGTTTCTGATTGTGGGTTCTTCATCTTTTCTAAATTCCTGGAGGCTCAGTGCACCTCAAGAAATTATGACAGTGGTGATTCGAAGGCAGTTTGAATACCAGAGGCCAATGGGAATCTGGCCTCAGCCACTACAGCAGCAGCACAGGGACAGACTGGTGCTGATCTGAATATCCAGGGTTTGGCCAGAGAGTGACTAGCTTTGGGTACCCACAGGCAGTGTGTCCTACAGCTCACAGCCTCCCATTCGCCAGATGCCTTCCAGAATCAGTTGTCTGTTAGCCAGCGGGGACAGGCTACAGAGAACAGTAGGACACAGTTGGGCTTTCTCATATTCCCTAAGAGAGGCCCGACCCCCATTTGGGAGAAAAAGGACGAATAGCTTATCAAGGCCCTCTCTGCCTTCATGCTCAGTTTTCCCAACACTGCGATCTCCCATTCTTATGCTGGGCTGTGAAAATGTTAGTAACAGTGAATAAGGCTTTTTCATACTGGCCTGGTGAGAGCGTTATTTGGCCCAACTTTTGAAGAAGATGAAAGAGATGTATGAGCTTTAACTTAGTAAATCCACAGTAAGAAATTTATCATTCAGCAATCAACAGAGATTTGATCTAAGCCTTATGCAGAAGAGTGATAACTGGATTATTTTTTATGAGAGCAAAGACTTGAAAACAAAATAGTAATTTAATTAAATACATTATACTATATCAACAAAATTAAGTATCAATAAGCACGACAAAATATACTTCTGGCTAGTAGTTAATACCATGGGAAAATGTTCATAACTCAAATGAAAAAAATCAGCATACAAAAATTCAATATATTGCATAATTAAGAAATACACATAAAATGCATGTATACATAAGGAAGAGACTAGAAGAAATGTACACAAAATTTTTTGTATTCTTTACTTCTGCATTAATCAATGTTTTTATGGCTTTTTAATAGTATTTTTCCAAAACATTTTATTTTTAAGTATATTTTATTGATTGTGCTGTTACAGTTGTCCCATTTGCATTCTTACCTTTATCCCCCTCCACCCTGCACCCCTCTCCCTCCAGCATTCCCCCCACTTTAGTTCATGTCCATGGGTTGTACATATAAGTTCCCTGACTTCTCCATTTCCTACAATATTCTTAACCTCATCCTATTTTCTAGCTACCATTTATGCTACTTATTCCCTGTACCTTTTCCCCCATTCTTCCTCCTCCATCCACCACTGATAACCCTCCATGTGATCTTCATTTCTGTGGTTATGTTTCTATTCTAGCTGTTTGCTTAGTTTTTGTCTTTTAGGTTCAGTTGTTGATAGTTGTGAGTTTGTTGTATTATTTTACTGTTCATAATTTTGATATTCTTTTTCTCATATAAGTCCCTCTAACATTTCATATAATAGGGGCTTGGTGATAATGAACCCCTTTAACTTGACCTTATCTGGGAAGCACTTTATCTGCCCTTCCATTCTAAATGATAGCTTTTCTGGAGAAAGTAATCTTGGATGTAGGTCTTTGCCTTTCATGACTTTGAATACTTCTTTTCAGCCCCTTCTTGCCTGTAAGGTTTCTATGGAGAAATCAGCTGATAGTCCTATGGGAACTCCTTTGTAGGTAACTGTCTCCTTTTCTCTTGCTGCTTTTAAGATTACCTCCTTAACTTTAATCTTGGGTGACTTAATTATGACATGTCTTGGTGTGTTGCTCCTTGGATCCAACTTCTTTGGGACTCTCTGGGCTTCCTGAACTTCCTGGAAATCTATTTCCTTCACCAGATTGGGGAAGTTTTCCTTCATTATTTTTTCAAGTAAGTTTTCAATTTCTTGCTCTTCCTTTTCTGCTTCTGGTACTCCTGTGATTCAGATGTTGGAATGTTTAAAGTTGCCCCAGAGGTTCCTCAGCCTCTCATTTTCTTGAATTCTTGTTTCTTCATTTTGTTCTGGTTGAATGTTAATTTCTTCCTTTTGTTCCAAATCATTGATTTGAGTCCCAGATTCCTTCCCTTCACTGCTGGATTCCTATATTTTCTTTTATTTCACTTTGTATAGCTTTCACTTCTTCCTTCATTTTGTATCCGTACTCAATCATTTCTGTAAGCATCCTGATTACCAGTGTTTTGAACTCTGTACCTGATAGGTTGGCTATCTCCTCATGGCTTAGAATTTTTTTTTGAAGTTTTGGTCTGTTCTTCCATTTGGACCATATTTCTTTGTCTCACTGCACCTGTTACATTTTAAGGGGCAGAGCCTTAGGTATTCACGATGGTGGGGCAACCCACTTTGCTGCATTATGGCACTGTAAGTGGAGGTCAGAGAGGAAACAATGTCACTTGTCCACTCTTGACCCACTTTCAGTCACTTCTCCCACTACCCACAATCAAATTGAACACTTCTGGTGCTGATTCCTGGGTGGGTACGTCTGTATATGCTCTAGGACCCCATGGGCCCCTCCAAAGGACTCTCTTGTGAGACTGGGAATTCCTCTCACCACCACAAACCCCACAGGTTTTTACAGCCAAAAATGTTTTGAGGCTTTCTTTTCCCATGCTGGAACCCTGGGTTGTGCAGTCTGTCTAGCTCCCCAGTTGTTCCTCCCAGTTTATCCTCACACAAATGAGGGACTGCCTAGTCTACCAGCTGCCACCTTGCTCCACATCCTCTCCACCCCAGCTTCCCTTCTCCACTTCTCCTTCTAGTCTGGATAAATGTTTCTTCTTTAACTCCTGGGTTATTGGACTTCTATACAGTTGGGTTTTCGGGCAGTTGTGGTTGTACTTTGTTTTTAAATTGGCTATTATCCTTTTGGTTGTATAAGGAAGTGAAGCGTATCTACCTATGCTTCCATCTTATCCAGAAGCTCCAGTATTTTCCAAAACATTTTAAATGAACATGAATACTAGCTGGCATATTTATATTCATTTATATGGTGGCATATTCATAGAAAAATAATTTTTAAAAAATCAAGAAAATATCAATCAAAAATATCAGAGCCCAAAATTCCATGTGTTCTCTACAATATTTGTATATCGAGAGTCTAGATAGCATATTCTTCTGAATTTGGAGGGGAAACCCAGAGCTGGAGCAAGGGGAAGGCAGTTCATCAAGGACTATCCAAGCAAGGCTTCACCAACTCTGTGCTGCTGTGACTGATGTTGCTTATATCACGAGCACCTCCCACCATGGGACCCAATATATCAGCTCTCTACTCTTATCAACCAGAGCTTGATGGAATCCATGAATTCTCCAGGAGACTTCTGTGAACATTACAGCATTAAGCAGTGCTATGCATTTATCTTTTTTAGAATGATCCATAATCATACACAGCAACAGAATTCGACAGTGATGCACAAACCCTCCCTCCATTTCCATTGTCAAAAGAAGAGTACAGGGATGATAAGTACTCACCTAGCATCACAAGATACATTTCTGGTTCCGAACAAAGTCACCAGTGAAAACTACCTTACAACTCTTCAATTAGATTTACACGTTCTTGGCCCAATCCAGAGTGAGAGAGAAGTGCTTAGGAGTACAAATCTCTATCAGGCCAGGAAGTCTGCACTATGCCTAGACTGATGCTAAGGACTCATGTTACAGGCAGGAAATCACAGGCTAGGGAAGCCCCTCCAGGTGGTTTTGAAAAATGAACTCCTCAGCTCACATCCCTTAATTCCTAGCCCCAAGTACCACCCCAGCAATTCTAGATACCAAATCCAGTCAGAGATGCATGATGAACTGATGAACCTGGAAACCTTCCAGATATTCTGGAAAGACCAGGAGAGCTCAAGACAAAGATCTGCCTTTCTGCTAACTACACCAGACCTCCTCACACCTCCAAATACCCACACCAGCCCAAACTGGTTGCTTGTAAGTTTTATAGGTCTTTTCTAAATCAATCCAAACTTTGGGCACGACTTCAGCTGTCTTGAATGCTGAAGAAAAACTTCTCATGATACTGGGCTGGCCATAGTCCCTGTATTAAGATACGTGCTAAAGGACACAAACATTCTCTGACCACAAAAGTCTCAGAGAGTTGGGCATATCATTTGGGACTAAACATTGATCAAGCCAATCCTACATAAGATTCCACAATTGTAAGGTTTATTTTAGCTCATTTCCACCTTACCTTTAAGGCTTGTTTGGTTTGTTTTTTATCAATTTTGCACTTTCTGTATCTTCCCCAACCAGAGCTAAGCTGGGTTCGGCAACTCCCTTTGCAGGATTTCTCAAAAGTTCCTTTTCCAGACTATTCCTTGGCCAAATGATTTGGTGAAACTCAGAAAACTACATCCTCTTCCTGGAAATTAATATTGAACCCTGGCATATTTAAGACTGGGAAATGCTACAATGAAGATTTTGTCCATCTTACATTTCTCGAATATAGTTGATTACAGCACAGGTCACTGACTCATCCTCACACACAATCCCTCTTAGCATCCAGTGGAACAAACACTTTGTAGAACATTCTTGGGGATATGCTGCTGGACATAATGGTTTATCTTTCTCAGAAGTGTATTAAAGGATTATTTTTTAAAGCTTAAATTATGACTTCCATATAAATATCAAATAAACAGGCATCATAGATTATATTTAAATCATTAGTTAATGAGGGAGCCTGTAAAATGCTATAATAACTCCAAAGCTCACTGCAAAAAGCAGACATACATGTAAAGAATAAGGAACTCTGAAATCAATTTGCAAATAATGCAAAATGGACCATCCATGAAGCAATAAATAACTGCATTCCTCTGGACACAATTAATTTGCAATTCTATAAATAAGAATAATTTATATTATTATCAGTTTGCTACAATTTTCAGGGTTGTAAAGTAACGCAAAAACAATGGAAGACAGCAAGACCTAAGATGGATAAGATAGGCAAGACACCCATTAGTCTTTCTTTGCCCAGTTCAACATCTTCCACAACTTTTCCTGACAAGTGTTTCTCTCCAATCCAGAACTTCTAGAGCTTCAGCAAAAAGAAGAAAACACAAATAGGCAGTAGGAAAGAGTAAAGAGGGGGCTATAATCATCTCCAAATCATTCAATATGAGCAGATAGTTTCCATACTTTCTGAATGGCTTACTTACATAAAGCAGATGGGATCCTCATCCTACCTTCTAAAAATATGGCATAGTACCAACTCACACTCAGATCTCTTTTCTCTGAGCCTCACTTTTGCTTTTGTCCCCAGATGACTATTTTCTGAAGTCCTCTGAAATAGCAGGGTAACTTCAGATAGAGTAACATCTCAACATGTTCCCAATTTGCATATTGTACCAGATGCCCCTGAAGTGTTTCTAGTAATCTGGAGATTGCTACTATGTGTGGTCAGAAGGGACTTTTAATGGAAGCATTAAACAGGGAAGTAATTTTGGGACTACTTCCGCTGAAGCAGAAGATCTAACATGAAGCTGGATGAAGTTTTTGCTGTGCAACACACTTGCCAAGAAGGGGGAGATTTCCTTAAGCAAGTGTCACTTCCTTTGCAGGTTCGGGGAGCCCCAGAGAGACTGCATATGCTGTATTGCCTACTGCTCAGCTGAAGCGGAAACCCCATATGCACAGCTCATGGTGCTTCAAGCTGCAATTAAGTGCTAAAGTTGACTGATGATGGTTGCCATTCATTGCCAGGGATAGAATATTAACCTCATTCTCACCAAATTAAACCCAAGCACTAAATTCAGTAACACTGAATTTTGTTCTTTCTTAGCATAAAGGCATCTGTGCAATGACTGCTTTTATTATATTTTCAGAACTTCAAAGGTGTTAGACAATACCTTGTATGTCTCTGCTTGAAACTGTTCCTGCCCCTCCTGGGTACACCCACCAGAACACAAGCCCCTTAAGGGCAGAAACTGGGCCTGGCCTAGTCCCTTGTTATACCACCAGGGGCTAGCAGACAATCTAGGATGCAGATATTTACGGAATAAATTCTGGGATGGAAAATATGTACATGCGTACTACAGACAAGGATGAAACCTCAGACCTCAGGCTGGGGCTGTTCAAGGATCCCAAACTCCCATACAACAGAGCTACTTCACATCCCTCCACAGTCTGCAGAGCCCTGGGGCTGAATGAAAAGGTACAAGGACAGTGCTGAAAATTTCACCAGAGGACAAAGAATACCGAATGAGGGCAAACAATCTATGAAACAGAGAGCTGACAACTTTATATCCATTACATCATTTAACATTTTTAAGGCTTTTTACTTTGATTTTCAAAAGAGCTGTATTATAACGTGAAACATCAGAAAAACGTATAAAGGAAATTCTAACCCTATTTTCCCCATTCTAGCCCACATTCTGAGGTAACCAACAGTAACAATCTAGTGTGTCCTTCCACACTTTATTCTTGCTCAAATATTTACATATTTATAAAGTTCATTACATTTCCTTGCTTTTTTTAACCAAAATAGCATCATATTTCCCACATTACTCAGTACCTTGCCTTTTCCTCTTAAGAGTTTTTCATGAGTATTTGTGGTCACACCAAAATCTTTTCCTAATTTATTTATGCCTATACTCATATAATAGAAAAACATGGAAAAACACCCAATTTTTTTCAGGAAGTTAGCAGTTAAGGCCCTAAAGTGTAACAGGGTGCAGCCAAGGAGGGGCCCCAAATGGGGATTTGTAATGGGATCCAGAACTCAGGGTGTCCAGGAAATAACAGATAAAAAAATATATATGATGTCCTCACCCCCACCAGTCTGAGCTGGGGGAAGGGACACATGGAGCAGGGCCATTGGGAGCTGTGTTGTATAGCAACAGCTTTGCAGCTAACCTCTGGCCTGGTCATTTAACATATCTATAGCCTTTAACTGGTGTCATAGATATGTTAAACAGCTGTGGCCCTGCTTTGAGCCAGGGGGATGGGAGTGACTTCAACTCAAGATGTAACTGAAAAGCAACTCCCCCTGGTTACAGTGCCTGCATGAGAGCTTGGAGATGATTGGCTCCACACCATGGGGCCATGCCTGCCCGGACTTACTAGGGCAGCCCAGTAAAGCTGGAAGGATACAGGAATGCTGGCAGGTATAACTGATGGTGGGAAGAGTTGGAAATGGAGCTGCAGAGGAAGATTGGCACGGGGATTTAGACCCAGACATAGCAGCCTGGAAGGAAAGAACCACGTGGCTTTGGCAGAGGTTGGGACCATGTAGAGGTCGAAGCAGCAACACAGTGGATGGTGCTGGAACCAAGGGGCTGCCTGAACCACCGACTTCTACTTTTTCCTCAGATACCGTACCCCAGACTGGGCAAAGGGGAGAAGGAAGGACTGTGTGCATTTGTGGGTATTCTAAAGGACTTTAGTATTTTAATGAAGACATTAAGTCATTACTCTAAGTCTGGATAACTTTTAAATAAATAATTCATTTCCTTTTCACCAATTTCCTTGGCACAGAGATGTCTTTCTTCTGGCAGTGGGCAAAGCGAGCCTAGTACAGGGAAGGAACCCCTGGAGAAAAAGGAGGGGTCCTTTTGGTAATAGTATATTGTTCACCGCCCCCCAGCTCTGTTCTGTAACAAAAGGACATTATACTAAGTGAAATAAGCCAGTTACCAAAAGGCAAATTTTACACGATCCCATGAGTTATCTAAACTGTCACACTGATAGAAATAGAGTAGAATAATGGTTACCAGGAGTCAGAAGGAAGGGGAAATAGGAAGTTGCTAATCAATGGATATAAAGTTTCAGTTACAAAAGATGAATAGGCTCCACAAACAACAGATTGGAGGTCCTCACAACCTCCGAGATTTCAGGCACAAGTCACTAGTCCATGTTGTTATCTGAACTCTGATCACTGGCTATAAATTAGAGGTTCCCAAGACCCCCTTTCTTGGGCTCAATTAATTTGCTAGGTCAGCTCACAGAACTCAGAGGAAGATTTCACTTCTAGATCACCACTTTATTGTTAAAGGGTATAATTCGGGAACAGCCAGATGGAAGAGATGCATAGGACAAGGCGGGAAGGAAGGAATGGGCAAAGAGCTTCCGTACCCTCTCAAAACATACTATTCTCCCCAAATCTTAATGTGTTCACCAATCCAGAAGCTCTCTGAACCTCAACCTTTTGGGGGTTTATGGAGGTTTGATTACAAAGGCACGATTGATTAAATCATTGGACATTGGTATTGATTCACCTTCCAGCGTCTCTTCCCGACAGAGGTCAGGATGTAAAACTGAAAGTCCTCTAATCACGTGGTTGGTTCTCCTGGTATCCAGTCTGCATCCATAGGTGGTTTCCAAAAGTTGCCTCATTAATACGATAAAAGACACCTTTATTTTTCTCACCATTGAGGAAATTTCAGTGGGTTTGGGGAGCTCTGTGCCAGAAACATAACAAAGACCAAATATGTATTCCTTTATTATCAATCACAACATATTATAATTCAAAAATATTAATGGAATTATGTGGTACATTGTCCTTTGTGTCTGGTTTCTTTCCCTCATCATGTCACTGATGTTCAGCTACATTATTGCATAAATTGATTTTTTAAAATTTCTGAATAGTATGCCATGGTATAAATATACAGCATTGAACAAAAGTAGGTTTACAGTTTGGAGTATGTGAAAGTTTATTCTTGTACTATTATTTATTAATAGTTGTATTATTTTCCATAATAATAACTGTAAACATACTTTGCCCAACCCTGTACAACAATGTGATTACTCACTAATTGATGGTCATTCTTGTTTATGGTTTGAGGTAACAGCCCCAATAAAGCTGCCATTAACATTTGCTTACAAGTATTAGTGTGAATACCCATTTTCATTTCTTTTAAGTATATAAAGAATAGGAGAATAGTAATTACAAATACAGCTGCTAAGAACATTTTTATACAATTCTTTGTGTGCATACAGGTTGTCAATTCCTTTGGGAGTGAAAGTGCAGGGCCATTTGGTTAAAGTATATTTAATTTTATAAAAACTACCAAATTTTTATATAGGGCCACACCAACTTTGCCCTCCCACCAGCAAGCTATGAGAATTTCAATTGCTACACATCCTTGCCAGCACTGTGTTGTCACCTCTTTTCTTTCTGTACATTGTTATTGTTTTAATATGAAAAATACATAAAGTCATATAAAAGAAATAATAAGATGAACATCCAAGTATGTATCTACTATTTAGATTCAAAAGTTAATAGAACGCCACATTTTTCTTCCCTTTCTCACTCTGTCTCTCTTGAAAACCTAGCTTGGTGAAGGGAAAAAAAAAAATCACACAAGTCTAGGAAGCACAGAGAGTCCCAAATAAGATGAATCCAGACAGGCCCACTCCAAGGTACATCATAATTAAAATGCCAGAGGTTAAAGACAAAGATAGACTCTTAAAAGCAGCAAGAAAAAAGCAGTTACCTACAGGGGAATTCCCATAATACTGTCAGCTGATTTCTCAAAAAAAAAAAAAAAAAAAAAAAATCCAACTTTGCAGGCTAGAAGGCATTAGCAAGAAATATTCAAAGTCATGAAAAGCAGGGAACTACAGCCATTCTACCCAGAGCAATCTACCCAGCAAAGCTATCATTTAGAATCGAAGGGCAAATAAAGAGCTTCCCAGACAAGAAAAAGCCAAAGGAGTCCATCACCACCAAACCAGTATTAAAAGAAATGTTAAAAGGTATTCTTTAAGAAGAGAAAAATTGGAACATAGTTATAAAGAATAAAATGGCAATAAATAAATACCTATCAATAATCACTTTAAATGTAAATTGATTAAATGCTTTAATCAAAAGACAGGTAGCTGAAGGGAATAGAAAACAAGAGCTATATATACTGTCTCCAACAGACACACCTCACATCAAAAGACACACACTGACTGAAAGAGATGGAAAAAGATATTTCGTGCAAATGAAAACATTAAAAAGCTGGTCTCACTCTTTTTCATTTTAGTTCTATCTTCTATTAATGGGTCAATCAGAAGATGTGTTTCCTAGAGGGCATATTGTAACTTACTTAGAAGACCTTAGAGAATAAGCCTATTTCTTTAACTTCTCCCATAACAATCATCCAAGGTGTTGTGCAAGCAGACCCGTTATAACTACACGCAACAGTGTTCTGCTGTGGGACCACCAGTCCAACCACACAAAGACAGATTATCAGCGCCACTTTTACATTTGCCTACTGCATCCACAAACTCCCCAATAGGCCGCTTTCTCTAATTTAGTGCTTGCTGTTTTGCTCAATTCAGTTTCAGGTTCTGAGCGAGCTAGGGAGGACTTAGAAAGCCATTCTTGAGTTTCTCTTGAAAATCCAAAGCCATTCTGTAAGACAAATTTAAAACAAAACAAAAAGTAGCACAAACTAAGATCATGCAGATCACAGTGTGCTTCTTTTTGTTTGAAAACTTATATGGCTTTCCAAAAATGAGGATCCTTATATTAGGATCTTATTACATATCTGAAAGCATTCTGATAGGTTGCCCATCTAGGTAATGATGCTGTGTCTCACTCTTCATCCCAAATACCTCTGTACAGTTTGCCTGCATCTTGTAGCTGTGAGTAGAAAGCAAACAGCAGTGGCATTTCCCCCCACCTCCACTCAGGAGTTTTAACACAGGTGTCTCCGCCGCCCACCGCCCTAGTCCCTTACTCCTAACCAGACACTTCAGTAGTAATGCTTCCAAAGCCCACCTGTGATCCCAGCAACTTCCCAACTTAAGGAAAAGTGGTTCCTCATCATGAAAACTGAGCTGGGGAGAAAGGTTAAGGGGATTTTAAAAATCTTAGACTCCAAGCCCCTGCCTACCCTCTTATCTGTCACCGTGACCTTCAGTGATATTCTCTGACCATCCTGCCTTTGAGGCACAAGAGTCCTAACGGTCTCACAGAGTCAAATATTACTCCCAAGATATGTGTGCCAAGTATTAGCATTTCCTTCTCTTCCTGAAGAATGCTTGCTTGTCTGGAAAGTACTTTGATGACTCAGAGATCACACAGTGTTCCAGAGTCAGAGGTGGGATTGGAATTACATCCAATCACTGCCCCAAACTTGGCTGAATCCCATTTACAGGTGAAAGAGTGTTCTACCTCAAGGACACAGTAAAAAAATTCAAGTGGCACATGGATATTGACATAATGAAGTAGAAGTAGCCAACTCTTTTCCCCAAAATCACTTTTTAAAATAATTTATTGTAACATGTTAGATATTAAATATAAAACACTATTTTATCGTCTGTGTTTCTACTACTCAGCTCAAAAAATAAACCTCTGTCAACCCTTGTAAAATCCTTGTGTGTTCCTCCCCTGGTTCTTCACCCTCTGCCTCTTCACCCCTGTCTTTGGGGTAACCACTCTCAGAATTTGAAGTTTATCACATAGCAAAAACAAAAAAAACACTTTTAATTACATGGTAATATGTCCGGATCGCTGGGTATATAGGATGTTTTTTGATTATTTTTAAATCTTGCATTCAAGATGTGATATTCTACAACTTATTTCTTTAATCAACTTTATATGCGTGACTTTTACGCACTGCTACACAGTCTTCTGTTTTTGTTTATACCATAATTTTTATCCATTCAGCCACCGATAGACAATTAGATTGTTTCCAGGTTTTTAAATTATAGACTCAGTTGCTCTAAGTACTATTCTACATGTCATTCTGTGCACCTAAGGGAGAGGTTCTCCAGGGTATTCATCTAGAAATGTATTGCTGGGTCAAAGGACTGGCACAGCTTCAATTTTTCTTGAGATTGCCAGATTGCAGCCCAATAGTATTATGCCAATTTCCATCTACTCCAGGATTGCTCTTCATTCTCATCAATATTTGCCATTCTGGTGACTGTAAAATGGTATGTATGAGTAGTTTTAATTTTGTATTTTTCTGAGAAGAATTCAAGAACATGTTTCATGAGCAAACTTAAACAGGTAAGGCAACCTCACTCAGGGTTATGCAATGGTAGAGAGCGACCAAGCTGCAGCCTGAATTCAAATCTGCTGAAACAAAGGACAGGAGGAGTTTCTAACGCTGGGCTGAGATAGCAGAAGCATACTAGAGGGCTTTCGGAGGAAAGTCAGTCAAAGGGAAGTGCCAAACCCATTCAGTTATTCTGGAGTTGGCAATGATTTTTCCCTGTGACTAGGCTACCTGTGCTTCCCCTCCCACAGCACCTGGGAGATGGGCTCCCAGGTTCTTGAAAAAGACATTTTAGTTTATAAAACTGTCAGGAGGCTTTTAAAAATATTTGCATCTCAAAGCTGCAGAGGAAGAATTTACAACGAAGTTTTCTTAAGTAAACACTCTAAGAAAGGGGAGGTCTGGTCTACCTGAAATTTAGTCAAGCTGAGGAGAATGTTTTGGTCAGAAGTTATCAGTCACTCAGTTTTTTGATTCTGAAAACTACCTGCTCGTACCTTTTGCCCACTTTCCTACTGAGTTGTTAGTCTTAATGATTTGTAAGAGTTCTTTATATACTCTGGATACTATTCTTTTCTCAATTATATGCATTACATATCTTAGTTTGTGGCTGGTCTTTTGATCTTCTTTATAGCCTAAAGAAAACAACTGATAAAAAGTCATTTTTCATTTTAATGTAGCTAATGTTATCCAATATTTTTACCTCTGAATTATATTTGTGTGTTAAGAAACCCTTCCCACCCTGGCTGGTGGGCTTAATGGATTGAGCACCAGCCTGCGAACCAAAGGGTCACCGGTTCAATTCCCAGTCAGGGCACATGCCTGGGTTGCGGGTCAGGTCCCCTGTAGGGCATGCACGAGAGGCAACCACACACTGATGTTTCTCTCCCTCTCTTTCACTAAAATAAAGTCTTTTAAAAAAAAAAAAAAGAAAGAAAAGAAATTCCACCCTATCCTAAAGTCACAAAGATGGTCTGTTCTAAATTATTTTCCAAATTTAAATTATCTATTGATTCTTGCATTTGGTGTACATGTCTTCAACAAATCATGTTATATATCAAATTTCCATCTGTTCAGGTGTGTCCATTGATTTATTCAATCCCATGGATCTATTTTTCTCTATCTGCACCAATACCACATGGAGTTATAAAGTTGCAATGGACAAATCTTGACATCTAGTAGACAAGGTCTCCCATTCAGCCCAAAAAGTGTTCTTGTCTTTGTTTTATGATTAATACTTTGTGACTGTGTTTAAAATGGCCGAAGGAAAGAATACATTGAAGTTTGTTTCACCACTGAGGGGAACATGATTCTATCAGACGTTATTTCTGTAGAGAACTGTATACTGTGTGTATAAGTGGAAATGGAAACAGTAGTTCACTAAAAGGAAAAAATACTGAGAACGTCCATGGTCCTTGTCCCCTCATCATTACTTTGATAAGTCTGGCCCTGCAGAATACAGCATATCCCCATTTTACCATTCTCCAGGAACACCTAATTCATTCTTCTCCTATTCCTACACATATCTCTGAAAAGATTCTATCACAAAACAAAAACTTTGCTCGATATACAGGATCCAGCAAAAGTAATGCCATAGAGTGTGGTCGTTGGTAGGAAACATGAATGTCTCGTACAAGATGGACAGCAATTTAAACATTTCACCTAAAATGTCATATGGTATGCTTGAGTGTGATATTATGTTACTGAATTACATGCTTATGATTTTGTAATAAAAAATTTTTATATAATGAAAACGGGTGTTATTTGTGCCAGACCTTGTATACAAAATGCACCTGAGTTGAAACTGTGTATGTCCAGAATGAGTCTCCCCAAAGTGTGTCACCCTGACATACAGATATTTCCAGCTGAAAACAATTAAACAACAAACTCAAGAACTTAAAAAAAAAGAACCCATCCCACTTCAGGGAGAAAACCTTAGCATATTTACCTTAGCATCTATGAATTAAGTGTAGCAGACAGGGAGATTTAGATCCAGCAAAATCTGTTTGTTGGACTCCCTTCTGTGTCCCATTGTTTCTGGGTGTCCCAGCAAAAAATTTTTTTACGCATTTGTTCTTCCTCATACACCTGTGAATTGCCTAATTTCCCTTTGAAATCCTAGACCACTGCCTCCCTCTCCTTTGTCCATAAAAGCATTTAAGCTTCAACTGCGAAATATGCCCTGGGGTCGCATATTCCTATGGAACCTCTGCATATACATATACAATAAATTTGATCATTTTCTCCTGTTAATCTGTCTCATTAGTTTGATTATTAGTCCAGCCAGAAGAATTTAGAAAGGTAGTCAGAAAACTATTTTTTGCCCCCACAAAACTCAGCAACTAAAAAAAAAAAAAAAAAACGGGGCTAGTAATGGTATTCTAGGTCATGATTGCTTTCTTGGAAATACATTTTCTTGGGCATGTTTATTTGCACATTTCTGAAACACTAACCCTTTCAAATGGCTATTTCATTACCTACACTATAATGACTACTCCTTTATCCTTCAGCCTTAGTAATCTCTTACTACTACCAATTGGATGATGTCAAATAAAGAGACGCAGCAACCATTTTTAATAATTGTCACATTCTTTGTAGCATCAGCTTCTGAAAGTTTCATCTCTTGGCATGCAGAAGACTGGCAGCAAAAACTAATGAATAAATAAGAGCTGTTCGAAACCTCCTTCATTCTTTTTTAAAAAATGAAAAAAAGGCAAATTCAGCTCTTAAGCAATAAACCTTCGTTGAATGGCCATAGAATGTCAGTATAAATATCAGTTGGCTGTGAGGTTGTTCTGACAGCTCTTTGGCTTTTATACATTAACATGCCTTCCCCTTCCTTGGATTCTACTTCCCTAAACACATTAGCACGTTTTAGCTAAAGCCATATAAACTGTAGATTATACTTTTAAAGTGGCATGTGCAAGTAAGGGGTCTGATGAGGTGCTCCAAATGCTCCATTCAACATGGTACAATTGCAAGGCCACAGCTAACCTCATTTTCTATTCTGCTTATTTTTTTCCCTCCCTCTTTAGGAAATAAACAGGACAACAGAAAGCTCCCTACAGGGCAGAGATGTTGAAAATCAGCTTTTCATAGCTGAGATGCAATTTTCCACAGCAGAATTATAAGTGGATAGGATTCTTCCCACTCTCAAGGCTGGGTTCTTTCCCCCAGGAATCGCTCTGAGCCACTCTGGAGCCAGTCTTTGGGATTTTCGTTGTAAAACTCAGAACCTCAGATTACATTGCCACTAACATTCCCCTTCTTAGGTGCCTAGTCAATAGTTATCAAGAGTGTTTTCTTCTTTAATAAAATGAAATGTCCTCTTTGTGACCCCTCAACTTCACCTACAGGGATTTATGTTAAGGAAATAAAAGCAGAGAGCTTAAGATCAGGGGCTCTGGAGGCCAAACTGCTTGAATTCAAATCCTAACTTGGCAATTTACAAGCTGTTTGACTTTGTTTCTTAACCTCTTTATGTATCAGTTTCCTCATCTGCGAAATGGGGGTAACAACAGTAAAATCCTCCTAGGGGTTATAGAATAAGTATTAAGTTGCTCAAAGTTTGATCACTTTCTAAACCTAAATCTAAATTATGTTGATCTTATAGCACAATAGATATATATTTTCTTCTAATCAGCACTGCCCAGTACTCATAAACCGGCTTTCTGGCTCCATGCTCAGTGTTCTGTTATACCAGATGTTTTGTTGTAGAATGATGACAGGAGGAACTGGAATGACAAATGACTCTCTTCTTCCCCAGCCCAGTCCTTCCCCACACACAGGTAACCCTTTATTTGTTACATCAGTATGTATTTTCACAGGCCCATGCTCTCTACCCTAAAACCCAACTTTGGGACAGAGACCTTAATCAGCATTGTTTTGACACCTTTGGAACTTAGATCAGGGACTGCAAAGATTCTGACTTCATTAGAAATTGGCAGCTTTGGTATCATTGTCTCATAAGACAATTCAGGTCTTGACAACTTATTTACTACTCCAGAGAGGTATTCCTCTAAGTCCCAAAGGCAAGATTCAGTTCTTTTTAAAACTGTTTCTCACATTATTTCTGAAAAGACTTTTCAGTAGAATCAGTGCCTAATCCTTTGTTCTGTCTCATCCTTCGTGCATTCTTTACCTAAAATATCACTCACCTTGCTTACCTCTTGACACTTCAAAAGGTATATTATGTATGCCTTTCTCATTAGACTATCCTTAAATGCTTTGGTGAAAGCAAGATCTCTACAGGTCAGTTTGAACTAACTAATCAATGCGAAAATCTATAATGTGCCTCCAGTAACTTGCTAAAGGGTAGGACTTTTTTTTCAAAATTCAAGTAAAGGAGTAGAAGCAACTTCAAATTCTTTCAGCTCCATGTTATCTCAAAGGCATGATGGATTCACAGAATTTCACAGCCATAAACAGTAACAGGGCACAACTCCTTCATTAAAAGGGAAATACATTGAGGCCTAGAGAGATTGCACAACTTACTGAAGCTGTCAGAATACAGAGCATTCAAACTATTAGAACACTGGCTTCCAAACTACTATCCTGCTTGCTGTTCTGTATTAGTGGACAAGAAGAAAGATTCCTATAAAAAGTTGCTATGCAGAACTGACCTGCTCATCTTCAAGCCAGATGTCCCCAAGCAACCTGAAGCTTGACAAGAGTGGCTGCTAAACCAGGACACTGATTTGTGTGGGATCTCTGGAAGCCCGAAATTCTAGGGTTCTTAGGTTGGCATCAGGCTGACCTAGAAGCCCTTCAACATCACAGGGAGACAGCTGCAGTGCCATCTTCCAAACTGCAAAATCTAAGTAGAAATCATTTATGAAACTTCCCCCAAATAATGTATATTATCATCAGTCTGACATGTAAGCTCTGGTTTGCTGCATTTGTGAAGTAGCCGCCCTGAAATATGGGCTTCATGAAAAAAAAAAGTGCTTTAATTTTTTAAGGAATATTGCCATGGATAGTCAAGGGTTAAGACTAAAGCAAGCAAAACTCACAAAAGCAATGCTGCACTCGAGGACGCAGAAGGGCCTTCTGTAGGAAGGATCCTAAGGTCAAAGGAAGGATTCAGTGTCAAAGCTTTGTCCTTAAGAAAAATTTTGCCATTGTAGCCTCTGAAAGTAATACTTAAAACAGTGTCTCCAAACTGAATTCCATTGTTTCAAGGGATTTACTAAAGACTGATTTGAAAAATGAGTAAATTATCCTAAACACTAGTCCTCAGAGTATTTGTTATCAGACACAAATGAGGTACAGATTAATCATTACCCATCCCAGGATAAACCCCTGGCTATTGACCCCTTAGAGAAACCTGCCACTCTGAAAAGCCACTGAAACAAGAAGGATACGACCAGCATTGCTTTCACTAAAACAGGGCAGACACCAGCATCTTACTTGATAAAAGGGGTGATTCAAAGAGTGACCACTTATATCAGGATGATGAAACAAAA
This sequence comes from Glossophaga mutica, assembly GCA_039655065.1. Taxonomy (NCBI): domain Eukaryota; kingdom Metazoa; phylum Chordata; class Mammalia; order Chiroptera; family Phyllostomidae; genus Glossophaga; species Glossophaga mutica. The sequence continues at coordinate 53,288,276 of CM077303.1, read as the reverse complement.
TATCTATTTCTCCTGAGCTAGAAAATAAGCATAATGCTTCCAGGTAAAGAAAAAGCTACAATATATTTTTAAGTCTAATGTAAAAATTTCAATCTGAATTTCCACAAAGATTTCTGTTGATGCCATGGGGAAAAAATAACCAGAGCAGGAAGGATCTTCTGCCCCCTTACGGAACGATCAAAAGACAAATGGCTAGGAGAGTTTGGGTTCTACACGGAAGCTCTAAAGTCATTTGTGACTATTGCTCTTGACCCATCACTAGTAAACATTTTTAAAAAATTTAAAAAGCAAAGCAAACCTAAAAAATGAAGTTCCAGAGCTTCATTAGCTCTGCACCTGTTATGGCAACACCAGGAGAAGAGCCCAAACAAAGCAGAGAGATTACAGAAATCCTTGACTTTGCCTTGTCTCCCTGTTGAATAACACTTAATGATGATTGAAAACAGACTGTGAGAGATGCAAGTGATTCCAGAAACTCAAGGTATCAAAACATCACCAGTCTCAGCAATGGGCAAGAGATTAAAGCACTCCTAGAAGAGAGTTTTCTTGCTGTTTTTTCAGACCTTCCAGTGGCGTGAGGGATCAAGCTCATCTTTGAAGTCTGGCACTTCTCTTGTAGTCTTCCTCAGGCCGCATCTCACCTCAGGAAAGGAAACAGATTAAATTTTTCCCGAAGTTTCATTTATAAGGTGGATGGTGATTCTAAGAAAGTAAAAGGTTATCCAAAGGAAATTAACTATTTGGAACAGTTCAGACACCAATAATGAATGAACTTAAAGGAAAACTGACATTTCTTGCTCACCAATTCTTAGAGTTACCAGAATTGACGTATCACCAAAACAATCAGGTCACACTGACCTGCATGAAAGTTGTGAAAGAGGCTAAAGATCTCTAGGTAAAGAGCTGGGTCTCAAATCCAAAGAGACACAGAAATGAGTGAAATGTTAAACTCTTGTAATTCACAGATGTGGAAATAAACATTTATAGAGGGTGAATAATGGAGAGATGATGATGAACTAACGAGAAAAGTACTTTTGTGGGAGGTTAGAAATAAAAACACACATCTTACAAAGTAAAAATTCACCAACTAAAAGGTTTTGAGAAAGATGTAAATCTGGGACATTCGTTCCCATCTGCTGCCAGGAATGAGGACCCATTTTCTGAGAACTTTATTTTGTTTTCCAAACTAAATATCATTCAGTGCTTACCAGTAGCCATTCATTTTGGTCCCACCTCTCCTCTCCAGTGTTTCCCCCCTTCTTATTTTATTGAGATTATGAACATAAAATTGTATTAGTTCAAGAAATACAACATAATTCCATGGCTGGTGTAGCTCAGTGGATTGAGTATAGGCCTGAGAACCAAAGGGTCACTGGTTCAATTCCCAGTCAGGGCACATGCCTGGATTGCAGGCCACATCCCTGGTTGGGGGCATGTGAGAGGCACCCCATCAATGTTTCTCTCCCTTTCTCCATCCCTTCCCTTCTCTCTAAAAATAAATAACATTTTTTATGTTATATGTATTTTTTATTTAATTTTTTTTAATTTTTTATTTTAATTGTTATTCCTGTACAGTTTTCTGTCTTTTTTTTTATATTTTATTGTTTATGCTATTTCAGTCCCCACCTAAATAACATTTTTTTTAAAAGTCCAAGCAGTTTCGGATAGCTGGCAAGAACAGAAACAAGAAAGATTTCCCAAAGGCCAACATTTAAGGGTTTGACTAAAACTCTATTGAAAAAGGGATAGGCATTCTGATCTATTCTCATTATTTATCCCAGAGTAGAAGTTATCTATAAAGATGACATCTAATTGTAAGATTTTTTTTCTCATGCAAGGCTCTAAGAGGCATTTTTCTTGTTTCCTACAAAAAAACGTTAATATGGCAAGCATGCATAACTTTTAAGTGGAGAAATAATCATTTAAGCATATGTCAGAACACAACACCCTTTTTAGTTCATTTCACTTAGAGTAACAAATACACATTTTCTCTTGACATTAAGTGTTTAGAACATTGTCATCCACATTTCAGGAACTATAGTTAAATTTTCCAAAGAGAAGGAAAATTATCAATCACAAAACCCCGAAGACTCTCAGCCCAATACCAAAACAGTCTACAATCTTCTAGAAACATCTGAACTAATTTTATATCCTGCATACTTCCAATCCTGCACTGAACACCGGACATTATCAACACCCAGTTGTTTATAAGAGATGTATGTTGAGGAGTGTACCATATGTCTTATTCTTTTCTATAGCTATAGCGGCTGACACTCAGGTGTTACTTATTAGTTGAATGACTGAACAAATTTTCTAATAAACCCATCTCTAAACCATATAGAAAGTTAGAGTCCTGAGCAAGTTTCCAGGGAATAACAACTTTACTCATGAGTTGTGGATGATACTCTCTTCAGTGTCAAAGGAATGACCTTCCACAGTGGAATCTCTCATTCTCCCTTGAATATTTTCTTCTGACATTTGACCTGTGCCTTTTTACCACTGACACATCATATCACTCTGGACCACGAAAGGCTATTCTGCCACTTTTACTCTATGTCAAACTCACTTCCTGACTATGAGATTGACCACTGCAAACTCATGTTCAGCCTTCCCCTAAAATTCTGGATGGCAGCTCAAGTTCCATCAACAAATATAAATCAAGCATCTTCTAGGACGATACTTGGTAAACACTGAAAATTTTAAGACGAGATCATTGCATCCAAGGTGCTTATAAATTAAGCGGTTTTTGAAAACCTTAGTGACAATAAGTGATTTAATATTAAACACAATTTTTGTCTAAAAACTTTGCCCCTCCCTCTTCTCTGCAGTCCTTTAAACCAATTCAAGAACAACTTTCTCCAGGAAGCTTTCCCAGTGCACCCCAGAATACAGTGCCCAGAAGACTCCTCTTGAGGTGATTTAGTCAAGTGCAAAAAGCCAAAGTTTTGTACAAACAAATCAGAATCCTGGTTCTGCCTCCACTAAGCCTGTAACTTTGGCAAGTCAATTAGTTTCTCTCAGCCTCAGCATCCTCATCTGCAAAACTGGCAGGATAATGTTTAGCTTGTGAAATTATGATGAGACAAACAATAACACGAGCATGCAACCAGCATAAAGATTTTTATAACTTCAATTTTCCTTATGTGTTCACTCATGTCACTGAAGAGTCTGCATCTCAGTAATTTGTGTGTTATTTATTTTGGCTCTGTTCTTCTTCCCTAGATGATAACATCCATCAAGAAAGGAAACCACCTCTTAAAATTTCCAAATTGCCTATAGCCAACTCCATCCACATGTACATATCTTGCTCAGAAAAAAAATAAATAAATAAAAGGATGAAAGATTTATTCTGGTTTTGCTAATATCAATGATAAACCCAGAATTCCAGGGAACCGATATCATACACATGACTGCAGATAAAATTGAGAAATCAGCCCCCACTGTGTCTTTATTTCTAGTAAACAACTTTTTCTCTGCTGAAGAACTCTATTTTCATCCCATTTTCATTTGTATTGCTAAGCAACACCCTGTACCTCCAGTTTTATTTCTGGTTCTGCATTTATTGTCACAGACACCTACAAAGTTACATCCCCCATACTGGAGTATTTTTAGGTTGCATTTGTGAGCAGTCATGTGTGCTACCAAGTACCTTGAGTCACAATAACGATGCTCTGCACTCATGCAGAAAGTTATGTTTGCTGGCAAACACATTATAAACTTTCTCACCAATTTAATGACTTCATAACTACTCCAAGGGGCTACCTCTGGTGATCTCACACAAGAGGACATGGCTCACCTAAGACTACAAACTGTGATGACTTAAAGCAGAGGCAAAAACTCAGGGCCAAGGCCATCCCAGGTTTCGCGCCCCTCATACAACTTTGAGGCCCCATCACATGTCAAAGTGGTTGGTTCACTTATCTAAAAGTGCAGAGATTTTGCTTGATCATTTCCATGTATCTAACTTTTCACAGCCCATAAGGAATTCTATTGCTTCTTGGTGCCTTACCACCCTCTTCCACTGACTATTTGAAAATGCAAGCAAATAGAAATTTGGCATATATTTTATAAAAACTGATGAGTATAAAGATGAAGCCAGGGAGTTGATACTAATAAGAATTCTTGCAAAAGAAAGAGTAGAGAGTTAAAAAGAAGGTATTCTTGACTCAGTTTTCATTTGACCCTTTATCCCCATCTTCCTAGGCATCTTAGGATCAGCGAATACCTAAGACTATTTAGAAGATGTTGCCCACCAAGGATCAATAGTACACTATCAGAGCCTCAGAGAATCAATTATAGGATGTTAAAGTCAAAGAGACAGTAGAGATCAAGAAATCATGAAAAATAACCAAGGGAACTTTTCACAGAACAGCAGTTGGTGATTCAGGATATGGATGTGAGTGAGGAATCTGGCCTGGAGGCCACACTGAAAGACCACTTCCTAAGTGACCAGAAGAACTACATGGCAACCTCTGGTTAGAGCCAGTAAAAAGAACTAGAAAGAACAGCAAGTGGCTGAAATATCCCCAACTGTAGCTTCCCTCGTATGTATATAGGTGGTTTATTTATATCTTGTCTTACTCCCCACCCAGAAGAAGGGTTTAAAGCAGTTTACAAAGACTCACACAATATAGCAAGTTTAAATAAACTTTTAAGAGGAAAAACAGTAAGACAGAAGAAATGTAAATGTAGGAGGCATATCGTTTAAACTCATTCTCCAGCACTTCAGAGAAACATATTTAAACAATCGAACTTCGTTGTTGTAGGGAAGCACAGTGCCTGACACATAAATACTCATAAGTTACAGTAATTACTATTTGTGTTATGGATGGTGTTATTTGTTATTATTAGCCCAATGTTAGTTTTCTTCCCTAATTGACTCCCCCAAAAAGGCCAAACTCCTCATGATGGAAAACTCCCTTCCTTGTCCTATCCTAAGCATTCCCTCCCTTTCCACTTCCCTTTGTGTCCTTAAATGTCCTAACTTCCTAAAATAAATAAAATAGAATGAGCCTTCAGGGCCTTGGAGCCAGAATCTACACTGTAGGCAATATAACCAGCTCTTGGCAAAGCTGTGAAATTGGCCACATTTCTCATTCTTTTTTTCTGACTTCTCTTTTCTGACCTTTTTTTCCTGGCATTGTGTAGCCACCAGTATAAATTACATCCCTCACTCAGAAGAATAAATATGTCATATTAGTTTAAAGTTCTGTGAGAGCTACATTTTCAAATGGAATAAAGCTTTAAAATAAAGGCATTAAGTTCTTATAGTGGAAATCCAGTTGTCCATGGGTGAAGGGCTATAGGAGTTTTGGGTTAGGTTTTATCAGAGAGAAATATGGAAAAGAAATTGTAAATCATTTCTCATTGGTTATAGCACACAGGTAGAGTACCAGTTGAAAAGTTATCCTTAAATAACAGTGTCAAAAAATATTTTTATTCTCATAATTTTAAAAAATGAAAAATTTGAATCTGTGGTGAGAGAGGTAACTACTGTAGGGGTTTAGAACCAGTCACCCCAAGATATGCTCTGTGGTAAGCTGGTTGTTTTGAGTTAAAAGCAACAAAGACCCTGTGGGCTCAAGAGAAAAATTCTGTCCCCACTTAACTACTTAGAGTTTGAATTAGAGGCTATGCCAATAATAAGAGATTGTCAGAAACAACCTTTTTTGAGCTATCTACAGGGCAGGGAAAACTTGCAATTACTGAACATCTGCTCTGCTTATTGTTCTGATATAACCTTCCTCATCCCTGAAGCCCCAAAGAGATCCTTAGCTCACAATGTTATATATACTTCATTTTCTCTTTTGTCTTTGTTTCACATATGTGGTATCTCTGACTCTCTCATGTACAAGGTCTGTCCAGAAAAAGTCCAGCCATTGTTAATATAGCAAGAATGGTTAGTGCAACATCAATATAACCTAGCAGCCAAGGAGAGTGGACTGGAATGTGCATGTGAACAATGACAACTTCACCATATTAGTCAGTGGGGGCAGTAAACAGATGCTGTTGAGTGAGCATGTGTACTGTACAGCCATTACATTCAAAATGACTGAGTGGAGCAACAAATCTCCATCAAATTTTGCATTAAGTTTGAATATTCCTCTGCAGAAACTATTCAGATGATTCAAAAGGCCACAGCTGTGGGCAACCAGTGACTGGCAGCTCCATCACAACAATGCGCCCACTCATGTATCACATCTCATGCAGAGTTTTTTGGTGAAACATCAAATTTTCCAGGTGACTCAGCACCCCCCCACCATAGCCAAGATTTGGCACCCAGCAACTTCTGGCTTTTCCCAAAACTAAAGTCACCTCTGAAAGGGAAGAGATTTCAGACTGTCTATAAGATTCAGGAAAATATGACCGCGCAGCTGATGGCAACTGGGAAAACTGTGTGAGGTCCCAAGGTGCCTACTTTGAAGGGGACTGAGGTATCATTGTCCTATATGCAATGTTTCTTTCATCTTGTATCTCCTTCAATAAATGTCTCTATTTTTCATATTACATGGCTGGATACCTTCTGCACAGAACTCAAATGTTGTGTTCCCGTATATATGTATATAATTAAATTTGGTTATTTTCTTTTGTTAATTGGCCTATCTATTTAATTATTTAGACTAGCCAGAAGAACCATGAGGGTAGAGGAAAGTTTCTTCCTCCCCCATACTGTCTACGTAATATACAGCAAACTTTTTTTTTAATGTTTTGTCCATCTCAGCCATTCTCTCTCTCCTTTGATGACAATGCTTCCCCCAAAATTCTCTAACTCAATCCAAATAAAAAAATGTTCCTAAAATGTTGATTCCTGGTCCCTTTCACGTTCTGGGACTCTGCCTCTTGCTTGAAATATTTTGGTTTAGGCCAAGTGTCTGACCCTCTCTACCCATGGGCATGATCAACATAACAAAAGGCCAGTAACAGCCCTTAGACAGTGACACTTCCTTTACGAGGGTGGCAAGGAAGGAAAAGAGAATACCTGGCCCTGCTCTAAAGGTAAAAACAAATATTGCTGCTGAAGAAAGAAAGAAGAAGAGACCTAGAACAGGACCTCTCAAACCTAGGACCATCTGAGATGTTCTACTGACAGGAAAGAAAAAAATGCTAATATTACTAAGGCCTCATTTTCATAAATAAATGGCAAGCAATAACAAGGAGTTGGAAGGAAAAAGCAGTCATGCTGTTTGCGGAAGAGCATGCTTAAGCATAGCCACACTTAAGCCCATTTTATCCCACATATTGTAGAACCCAGCACATCTCCAGGAGAAAAAAATCTCAAGGTCAGCACTGAGCTGCTATGTATGCTAAAAAGATTATTTCTGCACATTCTGGAAGTATTTATTCCAGGCTGTATTGCCAAAGACAGCTTGGGTAACAATGCTAGCATCTTGCCATATGGAGTCTTTGGTGCCCAGCACCCTCCTCCTCCAGACGCCCCCTGTAGTTGTACATGTGTACTTTACTCCCACAAGCCACCACAGAGAAGTATGAGACCCCGCAGTCTAGTGCTTGTGTGAGGTGGAGAAATAAAGACCCATCTTTATTTATTAGACAAGGACACCTTTCAGAGTTACCTCCTACTGTCAAAGGCAAGAAATCTGCTCTGAGCACGTTAGGAACTACTTTACGTTGGTATAATGCACAGCTGTAACTCACTGTCTAGACTTACCTGCCTGGAAATTTTACCAAAAAAAAAAAAAAAAGAAAAAAAAAGAAAATGGTATTTAGTTGCTATGGCATTTAGCCATAGGTATTCATAAATTTTCACTTTATTTTTCCCTCCATTTCTCTTACTTTCTCAGATTATCCTTTTGATTTCCACAACCCACATAAAGGGAAAAAAATAACCTCCTTGCTAACTTTACCCAAACATGTTGTGACATTAAACTACAAGAAATAAATCCAGTAGCCACTAACACTGAAACTAGAGAACCTCCAGGATATATCTCAATGCTTCTGTAATTTGGCAGCTATTTCTACCCATAAAATCACTCAGTGTTGGTTTTTATTTGCAGTTATTATAGAGAAGGATAACAAAGAACCTCATTCCTGTGATAACAAAATAAACCTAGAAAAAACAAAATTTTATTTTTGTATAGGGCGACAAAGAGCAGTGAGATCAATAAAATACTGAAGAGCTAAATTATAGAGAGAAAACATATCTTCATAAGTGAGCAGAGAGCTGTAGCAGCTTCCATACCTGGCTGGGTAGGAACAATCAGAGAGCAGGCCTGCTGTGGCCTGGGAGACATTGGAGAGATAAATACAGCATCGGATGGCAGTATGGGTTGGAATCCGAAAGGGCCCAAAGTGCGAAAACAAATCAGTTTACCCAATAACTCTGCATCCAAAAAGCAATGGCGGATGAAGAGCTATGAAGCAGAAACTGGAATCCTATACATTCTCATAGAGCTTCAATTCTAGCACCCTTCCAGATTGGAATATAAAGATGGAACAATCATACCTAGTATTACAACCCAGACCCTTCCCAGATGAACTACTGGCCAGATCAAAGAAGCGGTGGTGGTACAGGAAGCTCTGGTTTCGGTTAAAGAGATGAGTTCAATTTAGTTCAAGCTGCTACCTCCGCAGTTTGACCAGATGATAGGTGCAGTAAAATGATTCGTCCTTTACCCTTCACACTTTGTGGAGTAAAGGGCATCATTCTTGGAAATAAAACCGAACACTATAATTCAGTCTCCACTGTTATCTACTGAATATTATGTATAATATAAAAAATGGAGACATGGAAAGAAATAGATAAATGTGACCCATAATTACAGAAAAACACAATGAGTAAAAACACAATGACTCAGTCATTGGAATTAGGAGCCAAGGACTTTAAATCAACTATCATGAAAATGTTAAAGAATTTATATGAAAAGATAAATATAACACATGAAAAGAGGGTATTTCAGAAGAGAAATATAAACTGAAAAAATGGAAATTCTAGAGCTTAAAAATATAGAGTATCTTAAATAAAACTCTCATTGGATAACTTAGGTTGAACATTGCATGTATAATGTTAATGGCCAAAAGTTAATCCAAACCCAATAGTCATGCCCCCCTTTTATATGACTTTGCCATTCTTCTTATTCAGAGGCAGAGAGTATTTCCTTACCCATTAAATAGACATTGGCTTTGCAACTTTGACTAAAATAAAATGCATCAGCAGTGATATTAGCATTTCTTCTAAGGCTGGATCTAAATAGACATTGAACCTCTTAGCATGCTACCTTGAGACTGCCGTTCCATGAAGAAGTGTGGGATTAAACACCATGTGGATAGATGAACCATCTCAGCTCTCCCTGCTGAATGCAGCTGCATGTGTGAACTTAGGTTCACCTAGTAAAGGAATATGCTGCAAATGCATATACCTGTGAAATAATAACTTGTTATTGTTTTAAGCCACTTTTTGTGGTGATTTATAACAATAATAGGTAACAAACAGCAGGAGACAGGATCAGTTGATTTGACTATAGGCCAATGGAAGTTACCCAAATTGAAGCAAAGAGATAAAATGATTGATGGAGAGTAAACAAGGCTCATAAGCCCAAAGCTAATTAAGTGCAAAGAAAACTACACCTGGAAGTAATATAGCCAAATAGCTGAAAAATAAATTCTCAAAAATACTCACAGGATAAAAAAATATCTTACATAGAGAGATAGAGAAACACTATTATTGAGAACAAAAGTTACCTTTTCATCAGACACAATGGAGGCTAGAAAGCAACGGAAGCATAATGAATGGAAAAACATTCCAAATAAAAATATGTATATACATATATGCACATACATACACACATATGTATGTGCATGCAATATATGTATCACTGCACAAAGTTTCTTTTCAATGTTAAATTTATTGAGGCATAACTCTTACATGCAATAAAATTCACTAGTTCATCCTTTTCAGATATAGAATGATGACTGACAAGCACATAGACTTGTGTAACCAATTCCCTCTTTCCCCTCTGTAGTCATTTACTACTCCCACCCCCACCCCAGCACTGATTTGATTTCCAGAATGTCCTGTAAATGGAATCTTATAATGTGTAATCTTTTGTTTTCAGGTTCCTTTTTAGCATAACACATATGATATTCATACATGTGGCATATATCGCTAATTTAACCCTTTTTATTATTGACTAGTATTTCATTAAATGGATGAACCACAATTTACTTATTCACTCACCAGCTGATGAGAATTTAGGTTGCTTCTAGTTTTTGTTAATTATGGATCAAACTGCTATAAATATTTGCCTACCAAGTCCTTCTGGTGACACGTTTTCATTTATCTTGAATAAATATCCAGGAGTAAAATTGTTGGATTATGTAAGTGCATGTTTGATGTTATAAGATGCTGCCAAACTGTTTTCCAAAGTCACTCTGCTATTGTGAATTCCCATCAGCAAAATCCAAGAGCTCTGAGACTTCCAGTTGTTCCATATCCTCTTGGCACTTGGCATTTTAACTATTATAATAGATATGTAGTGGCATCTCATTATGGTTTTATTGATAATTTGCAAGACTCTGATGACTGCTAAGGTTAGGCATCCTTTAATTTGTCATCCATATCTCTCTTCTGAAGTGTCTGTTAAGATTATTTTGTGATTTTATGGGGAGTTCTGTTTTCTTATTGAATGGTGTGGACTCTATACATATCCTAGATAGATCTCCTTGGGTCAAATACATGTTTTGTGAAATTTTTCGAGTTTGTGTTTTTAATCCAGCACCTTCCAAGGAACACAATGTTTAATTTTGATGGACTTTAATTCATACTATTTTTGTTTATGGCTTAACCTTTACGCTTTCTAAGAAATCTTTGCCTAATTCAAGACCACAAAGATTCTTCTTCTATGCTTTCAGTGTTTTGTAGTTTTAGGTTTTACATTTAGATCTATAATACATTTAACATTAATTATTGTGCATGAAGTAGAGTTAGAGGTATGGGTCAAGTTTAATTTTTTACATATAGATGTCCAAATTTTCTGGCACCATTTTTTAAAAAGACTATCCTTTTCCTATTAAGTTACCTTGTCATCTTTGTCAGATAAAAAAAATTAATTGATCATGTTTATGTGGGCCTTATTTTCTGAATTTTCTATTCTGTTCCAATGATCCGTATATCTAGCTTTCACCAATACCACACTATCTTGAGTTCTGCTAAAATAAATACACCACATGGCAGGTATAAACCACATTGAGCCAAATATATGACAATAAGCACTAAGGATTGTAAATTGGAATAAATAGAATTATACTTTGTATTACAAAGTTCTCACATTGTGAACTATTTGAAGGCAGATTAAGTTCATGGAGCATATTGTATTCTTTAGAACCACCACTTAGCGTTATAACTAAAAACAAAACAAAAAAAAACATTAATAGTAAAGATAGAAATGGAATACTAAAAAACCTTAAATTTCTCCAGAGATGGAAGAAGGATCTCTCTCATTTGCTATAGATCTGAAATTCCAATTTCCTACTGTGTATCAAAGGATGCTCTGCATATCCAGAATAGTTATCAACATTGTCAAGTATTTAATGAATATCTACTGTATTATAGACATTGTGTCAGGCACTAGGTAAATGATGATGAATAAAACAGGCATGGACATCACCCTCATGGACCTCAGAATCCAATGGGAAGACAGACATTGAAAACACCCACAAATAATATAATTTCAAATTCTGATAAATGCAATTAGAAATCAAACAACAGGATGCTATGAGATATAAAGAACAAAAGTAGTAGACAATATCAGAGTTCCGATTACCAGAAAGGCCAGCTTTCTCCTCCTAGGTCTGTGGAAGAATTTTACTTCCCTACTCCTTAAAAGTACATGTGCTAGTGCTTTGGCCAATGAAATACAGGCAGAAATGATGCGTCATTTCTAAGTAGGAGCATTTATCTTTTTTATGGTTGTTCAAGTACAGTTGTCTCCATTTCCCCTGCACCACCACTTTCCCCTGCCCTACCCACTCCCACCTCCCATCCTCAATCCTACCCCACTTTGGCTTTGTCTATGGGTCCTTTATACAAGTTCCTTGATGATCCTTCCCCTTCTTTCCCCCATTATCCCTCTCCCACCTACCCTCTGGTTACTGTCAGTTTGTTCTTTATTTCAATGTCTCTGGTTATATATTGCTTGTTTGTTTTGTATATTAGGTTCCACTTATAGGTGAGATCATATGATATTTGTCTTTTACCACCTGGTTTTTTTCACTTAGCATAATGCTCTCCACTTCTATCCATGATGTTGCAAAGGGTAGGAGCTCCGTATCTAAGCAGGAGCATTTAAAAATCAGTTCACTAGTCCTCCATGGGGAAGAGGTCTTCCCCACCTCAGCAACATGCAGCCTCATGTTGAAATTGGAGCAACATTCAATGGTGAAGCCTCTTTTAAATCAATTTCTGAGTAACAGATAAGAAGTCCCTTGCCAACTCATATTGGACATAATGTAAAAAATAATAATTTTTTGTTCTAAGTCACTGACATTTCAGTGCTGTTAAAATAACATAATCCAGTCTAATCTAACTGATAGAGTAATTATAGAAAGGTTTTTATGGCCAGACCAAAAAGAAATGGGACATATAGTAAAAGTTTCAGAAGAAGAATTTAGGTTAGTGTACATTTTATAGATTGCATTAAGGCCTTTGACTGTGAGAATTATGAAAAATTGTATTGTTCTGATAGAAACAGGCATACCTCAGCACTTGATTGTCCTGATATATAATCTGTATTGTAAATAGGAAGCCACTGTCACAACACGATACAGAGAAATGGGATGTTTCCCTATAGGCAAAGGTGTCAGACAAGGGTTCACTTAATCTACCTATTTAATTTGTATGCAAAACACATCACATGGAAAGCTGGGCTAGACTCAGAGGAAGGAGGATTAAAAATCTGTGGCAGATGACTTCTGGCCAAGATGGAGGCGTAGGTGGACACACTGTGCCTCCTCGCACAACTAAAATTAAGGACAACAAAGATTTAGAAACAAGAAAACAACAGAACTGACAGAAAATTGAACTGTACGGAAGTCTGACAACCATTCATCCAGACCGGTAAGAGGGGCAGAGTCGTGGCAGGAAAAAGTGGAGGTTGGCAGACCCGGGTGTGCAGGCAGCGGCTAGCAGACCCCAGACACGGGGTGGCAATGGGCAGACCCAATGAGGACACTCAAGGTGGCTGGCTGACCAGGCACTCCCACATTCATGTGCAGATAATCCAGGCAAAAACGGGGAGTGAGACAGGCCTCACAACCCAAAGCCCCAGAACCAGGAAATAAAACCTAAAAACACTGATTGAAAACACTTGTGGGAGTTGAGGTGCCGGGAGAGACTCCCAGCCTCACAGGAGAGTTTGTTGGAGAGACCCACAGGGTCCTAGAATGTACACAAGCCCACCCCCCCGGGAATCAGCACCAGAAGGGCCAAATTTATTTGTGGAAAGTGGCGGAAGGGACTGAAATACAAGAGAGAGCTGAGCAAACGCTCTCAGACCCCACCCCCACATACAGCATCACAACCCAGCAACTGGGCTGCCCCACCCTGGGGAACACCTAAGGCTCCAACCCTCACTACATAACAGCTGCGAGCAGACCCAAAAAAGGGGGAAAAAATGGCTCACATGGGAGAATAGATCAAAGCCTCAGAGCCAATTCATCCAAGCGACCAAGAGATAGCCAACCTATCAGATGCACAGTTCAAAGCACTGGTGATCAGGATGCTCACAGAATTGGTTGATTTTGCTCACAAATTAGATGAAAAAATGCAGGCTACACTAAGTGAAATAAAGGAAAATGTACAGGGAACCAATAGTGATGGGAAGAAAACTGGGACTCAAATTATTGGAGTGGACCAGAAGGAAGAAAGAAATATTCAACCAGAAAAGAAGGAAGAAACAAGAATTCAAAAAAATGAGAGGCTTAGGAACCTGTGGGACATCTTTAAATGTTCCAACATCTGAATTATAGGGGTACCAGAAGGGAAAGAGGAAGAGCAACAAGTGGAAAACTTATTTGAACAAATAATGAAGAATTTCCCCAATCTGGCAAAGGAAATAGACTTCCAGAAAGTCCAGGAAGCTCAGAGAGTCCCAAAGAAGTTGGACCCAAGGAGGAACACACCAAGGCACATCAGAATTACATTAGCCAAGATTCAAATGAAGGAGCGAATTCTAGAAGCAGCAAGGGATAAGGGGACAATCACCTACAAAGGAGTTCCCATCAGACTGTCAGCTGATTTCTCAAAAGAGACCTTACAGGCAAGAAGGGGCTGGGAAGAAGTATTCAAGTCATGAAAGGCAGGGACCTACATCCACGATTGCTCTATCCAGCAAAGCTTTCATTTAGAATGGTAGGGCAGATAAAGTGCTTCTCAGATAAGGTCAAGTTCAAGGAGTTCATCATCACCAAGCCCTTATTATATAAAATGTTAAAGGGACTTACCTAAGAAAAAGAAGATAAAAAATATGACAGTAAAAAGACAGCAAACTCACAGATATTAACAACCACACCTAAAACAAAAGCAAATAAGCAAACAGCTAGAACAGGAACAGAAACACAGAAATGGAGATCACATGGAGGGTTAGCAAAAGGGGAGTGGGAGGAGGAGAGAGGGGGAAAAGTTACAGAGCATAAGTAGCATAGATGGTGAGTAGAAAATAGACAAGTGGAGGGCAAGAATAGTGTGGGAAATGTAGAAGCTAAAGAACTTATGACACATGGACATGAACTAAAGGGGGAATGTGGGTGGGACGGGGTGTACAGGGTGGAGGGAAATGAAGAGGAAGAAATGGGACAACTGTAATAGTATAATCAATAAAATATATTTTTAAAAAACAGTGGAAGAATTATCAATAACAAGATATGTAGATAATGCCACCTTACTGGCAGAAATTAGCACTGATTTGAGACAACTTCTGATGAAAGTAAAAGAAGAAAATGCCAAAGTAGGACTGAATTTGAACATCAAGAAGACAAAAATCATGATTACAGAAGAAATATACAACTTTTACAGAAACAATAAAGACATCAAAATTGTTAAAGATTTTACTTCCCTTAGTTCAGTCATCAATTCAAATGGAGATGGCAGCCAAGAAATCAAGAGAAGGGCAGCAATAGAAGGAACAGAAAAGATCACCAAGTGCAAAGATGTGTCATTAGAGACCAAAGCTAAGATCATACACACCCTCATATTCCCAGTTACTACATATAGATGCAAAAGTTGAACAGTGAAGACAGCTGATAGGAAAAAATTCATTTCAAACATGATGTTGGGTCCTCACTTGGTGGCTCAGTTGGTTGGAGCATTGTCCTGTACACCAAAAGGTTATGGCTTCAATTCCCAGTCAGGGTACATACCTAGGTTGCAGTTTCGATCCTGGTTGGGGCACATACGGGAGACAACTGATCAATGTTTCTCTCACATCTCTGTCTCTCTCTCATACATACACATGCACACACGCACACACACAGTCCCCCCCGTCACTCACACACACACCTCTTTCCCTTTCCTCTCTAAAATCAATAAACATTTATTTTTATGGGTGAGGATTAAAAAAGAAATGTGGTGTTGGCAGAAAATTCTTTGGACACACTGGACCACCAGAAAGATAAACAAGTGGTTCACAGAGCAAATTAAACCTGAAACATCTGGACTAGACACACAAAAAAAGGACAAAAAGACAAATCTGAAGCTGTTCTATTTGGGGCACATCATGAGAAGGCAGGGTTCTTTGGATCAGAGAATAATGCTGGGGAAAACAGGAAGCAGAAAGAGAAGAAGTTCAATATGAAACTGACTCCATAAAAGAAGCCATAGACATGACTCTACAGGAGTTAAGCAGGGCTGTTGAGGACAGGACATTGTGAATATCACTTTCACAGAGTTGCCAAGAGTCACAGCCAAAAAAATGGCACATTAGACACACAAGGAGGTGTGGAGAGTATTCCCAGCAAAGGGAATAGCAAATCCAAAAGCTTTGAAGCAATAAAGATATTGATTCATTTGCAGAATGGAAAGAACACCAGGAGTGTATGGCAGAGTGAGCAATGAGGTGGGGCGGGACTGAGGAATGAAAGTGGAGAAGTGTTCAGGGCCAGGGCCAGATTATTTGGGTCTTAGAGACAATGTTCAATATTTTGGATTATCTTCCAAATGCAGTAAAATGCCCTTGAGGTTTTTACGTAATGCAGAGATGTTTACATTTCAATTCCCCTGGACAGTATGGGGAAGAATGGATTAGAACTTGGGGAGAAAGAGTGGAAGCCTCAAGACCCACCTGGAGACCGTTTTAGTAGTCAGCAGGATATGCCATGGCTTGCAGAGGTAGTGACAGTGAAAATAGAAAACAGGGATGATTTGAGAATTAGAACTGACAAATGAAGTAATGATAGAATACAAAGAACAGTGATGAAAAGCAGAGAATCCAAAGTAATTGTCAAATGACTGGCTCCAATGTGTCAATAAGGAAAAGGAGATTGGAAATTTCAGATATCTAAGATAAGGACTCAACATTTTTCTTAAAGGCTGACAAAAGTAATTTCTGACTGTAGCAAAGGCAGCTAAGTGAAATGTTGAGAGTGCAGTCCAGACTGGGCTGACTTTAAGAGTGACTGAAAATGGAAAGCAAGGATGGTAATACAGACAACTCTCATTAGAGAGGCTAAGACATGAAGCACAGACACAAAGGACAATTTCTGGGAGGTGATATGATTTCAAGGGAAGGCTTTTGTTGCTTTTTATTTCTTAATGACACAAGAACATCTTCAAATGTCAATGAGACACATTTTGAACAACAGAACTCCCTTTTATATCTCCAAGCTATATCTCCACATAATCACACACCTAATCAGTTGCCAAATTATGTTTTCCATCCTTAAATATCTCTTGAATCCACTCTCTTCTCTCCATTTTATTGTCTCTGCATTAATTAAAACTTTTATGTCTCTTAACAGAACTTCTATTATGGCATCTACCCAGAGGTTACCAAACTGCCAGGTTAAGGATATACATCTGTCCAGAAAAAGTCCAGCCATTGGTAATGTAATGAGAACAGTTGCATGACATCATCCATGTAATCTTGGCAGCCAAGGAGAGTGGACTGGCATGTGCATGCATGAACAATGACAACTTTACTGTACTAGTAGGAGGTGGGTGGTAGCCACCATTGAGTGAGCACATGTACTGCGTGTCTGTCACATTCAAAATGATTGAGCAAGTAGAGCAATAAACCTGCATCAGATTTTGTGTTAAGTTTGAACACTGCTCCATGGAAAGTATTTGGATGACTCGGAAGGCTTTTGGGGACAATGCAAAGAGAGAAGAGCAAATGAAAGTGTGACACAAACATATCAAAGATGGTCAAGAATCTGTTGAAAGGAATCATGTTCTGGAAGGCCTGCGACAAGCGAAACACCTGAGAATGCTGAACAGGTAAGGGCTGCAGTCAACAAAGATCAGCGACTGACAGTGTGCCCAATCTTTGTACATGCTGGCCTTGCTTTTGCTCATGACTCCATCCTCTTCTACATGCTGGTCTCTCTGCCTGGTCTGCCCTCTCTACTAACCCATCCACTCAGACTCCTCCTTTGTCTAATGTTTACTCATTCTTCCAAAAAAATCATAATATCACCTCCTCTTGGAAATTTTGCCAGATTCCATTTGTTCTAATTAGCTTGTCCACATTCTCCCATAAGACTCTGTTCATACTCCTTTAAACACTTACCAAAAATAAGTGTTTCTTCTACCAGATGTTCTTTAGGAAAAAAAATATTATATCTATATAAACAAGTTCTAACCCATCTAGCATATGTGAGGAGTTTCATAAATATTTAAGTGTATGAAAGAGTAAGCCAGTGAATAAATGGCCTGAGGAAAAGTCCAGGCCCTTTAGAATGCTATTCAAGGCTCTTCACACTTGACACCCCTCCCCCAGCTTCACTTCTAGCTCAGCTTTTGCTGTCTTACAAAGGTACCCTGTGCTATACCCAAATGCATGTGCCAGAGTGGGATTTGGTAAACTGACATGACAATGACAGCAGGGGTGGAGGCAGGGCAGAAGACAGAAGTAACAGAAGGGAGGACTTCAAGGAACTGAGGCAGCAGGACAAGGATGAGTTATCCCTGTGGATATTAATATTCAAAAATTATAACAGAAGTAGTGGTGAGTAAGAGACTATCAGTCAGGTGCTGAAGTCATCAAAATACAAGGGAAAGTTACAGTCATAAATTACTACAAGGAGTGATGGGCAATAAGATGCTTCAAAAGCCCTGAAAAGGGGGGAGGGTAGGGGATAGATGACCTCTGGGTGGAAAACAATAATGAAAAAGCAAAACACCACCTTCTTCCAAGTCCAGGAATCTGTGAGGTATGATGGGAAATGAAAAGGAAGCCACTACTGAGGGCAACACATCACCATATAATGCTTCTGCTAACAACCCTTGTAGCAGCGCAGTTTATATATAACCAATCGTTAAGAGCAATTCATTCCAAGAAGGATTTATTCAGCTGCTATATGATGAGTGAAGGTGTTACAGAATTAATGCACAGAATAGATGAAGTGGGTGGAAATAACACCTGAAAAGGTGTTTTCCACCTCACAAAAAGGTGACTATGCTATCACGATATGTTTATTTTGTCTTCACCTGTCTTTAGAGTCACACCAAGAACAAAGTCTCCTTTTAACAAATCTCAGAACTAAGCCCTCTGATTCCATCTTCTGCCAATCAAATCACTGGAACCAAATTTTAGAGAGCATGTTTCTGCCCATGCACAAAGGTGGCTTACTATCTGATAATGAACCCTCTTTCATGCATTTTGGACAATTGTACAGGTTCCAAACTGGAAGCAGTAGGTGTTTCAAGCATCATCATTACATAAATCACAGGCTGCAATGATAATGTTTTAACACAGTTTATTCTCTTAAGAGCTTAAAATGCTGAGCCACAGAAATAGCTTAATTGGTCTCAGCTTTCCTCCAAGGTATGACGGATGCTATCAAGTGTTGCTCAATTAAAAGTTGAGATTCAGAGAAGTCGTGACCTACCTCCAAACCCCCTGCTTCCTCTGAGGAGGAGGCTAAAGAATCAGCCAAATGATCTCAATAGAACTCTGCTACAGAAAGTTCTGCATGAAAACCTCAGTGAGCTCTGTTCTTTGCCATTAACAAGTTTCTATGTGATAAGCTGTTTGCCAGTAATAAATGTAATTATGCAGATCCATCCTATCTCTTCTAATCTCACATGCATACGCACAAATACACTTTTTAAAAAAACAATAGATTATCAGGTACAAGGGTGATAAAAGACCTCACAATAAGGCAAAGACGTGCCATCCACACAGGTAATGAAATTCTGACTATGACATAAAAGTGTTATTAACAGCTAACACCTAGTGAGAATTTCTACAAGACACTGTTCTAAGTGCTTTGCATGTATTGATTCTCATAAGCCTTACAGCAATCACAAGGTAGGTATGACTATTACTGCCACCTTACAGATAAAGAAAGTGAGACACAGAGAGGGAAGCTATTTGCCCCAAGGTTTTTACAGCTAGTTCAGAGGTAGAATCGGGATTTGAACCTAGTCATGCCAGCTCCAGAGTCTAAAATTTTAGCTGGGATGCTATGCAACCTCAAACACACACACAATGGTCTCACCAATTATATTTTTCTAGCATAAATCTTTTTCTCATAACATCCAGGAGGTGGGACCACTTCCCAGAACAGAGGTAGAAACAAACGCTTTGCTATAAATCAGAATGATACTCTAGCTTAATTTTACCCCAAAGTACTATATGACCTGGAAGCAGCTGCAACTCGGAGAATAAATTTGTTCTCAGCAAAAATTATCCTCTAGTACAGTGGTTCTGAAAGTTTAATGGTCATGACATTCACTTGTCCAGCTTATTAAAAATGCATTTTCAGAGGACCCAGCTCCCAGAGTCTGACGCGCTAGATCTGGGATAGGGTCCAGCATTCCATGGCGTTAACCAGCCAGCTCCAGGCCAACCTACTGGAGATGACTCCCACACCACACTGCGTCACTGTCTCCCAGGAAGAGACAATTCTTAGTAATTCTAGTTATGAATGCGGGAAGGGAGGTTTACACTGGTTCTTGGATGAAATAAGACAAAAATAAGAACTTTGATATATTTTAAAAGTCAAAAAACAATGGAAGCCGTTGCTAGAAAAATGGTAATAAAGTATATGAGAAAGAGCACACGCCTGGGAGGTAGATAAATGTGTGCCCCAGACTTCCTGCTTCACTAGTGTGTAGTTTGGGAACCTGGGCCTCCACTGTCTCATTCATGAACTAGAGGTGATGTTGTATACAATCCTGGGGCAACGTGAGACCATTTATACCTATTCCCACCATAGGCACCCAAGGCTGAAGGCCGAGCAGCCCTCTGGCCACTGGGAAGCGAGGAGAACGATGGAAGCAGCTGGGGTCTGAGGGCCTCGTGGAATGTCGCTCCTGCTCTGACTGCCCATCTTAAGGTTCTACTAAGTACATAAAAGTCCAAATTTCGGCCATAGGTTTTCAGGTTTCTGCAACTCCCCAACGAATGTAGTTATTACCTGATACAACAGAATTGTATGTGATTTTTATTCCCTATGCTTCATATTTTTCTGAACTTAAAAAATAAAGAAGCTGTACATGGAAAGAATACCTCATGTGTTTCCAGCACCAGAAAAACCTGTATTACTAATTCATAATACAAGATCTTGCCTGTGGATTCCAAATACTAACTTTGTTCCTTGTGAATCACAGAAAATCAAAACAGTTTTAAAAGATTAAGGAAAAATGCCTAGTACGTTTTCTTAGAACAGTATATCAGTATGTTTACTTCATGTTTCTGTGAAATTCTATTAATAGGTACCAAGCATGACTTGTGAGCACACACAGAAAGCAGTCACCACAATAAAGCAGTATGAATTCATTAAGAACAAACCCTATCGAATTAGTGACTTTACCTAAAACACAGGTTAGTGACATCGATCGACAGTAGACATGTTACAGACATCATCCCTGCGTAAGCTGGAGAAACCTGAAGTGGCAGAAAACGAGACCAAAGAGAGCCAATTAATGCATAGATGGTAGGGAAATTCAATAGCATGGTATTTCATCAACATCCTGAGAAAAGATATAAAAAAGACGGTAGGATAAAAAGTATGTTTATTAAAAAGACAGAAAACTGTACAATATCAACAATTAAAAAAATACTGATTTAAAAAAAGTATGTTTAGTAACTCTGTAGATAAGCTAAGAGGAATAGCTTGTTATAGAAAAGATTCAAGCTCTAATAATCTCCCAAAGATAGTTAAGAGATTAGAACCTTCATTTTATGACCAGGAGAATAAAATATCCAAGAATGTTAAGTAAAGTCAAACTTGATAGTAGATGATGCAAAAAAAAAAAAAATGGACAAACTCCATAACTCTGTGTTGAATAGCTTAAAAAAGCTAACACAAACCTAGGCTTAGCAAAGGTATAATTTTCTAATGGAGCTGTATTGTCTTGCTGGATACCTTTAATAAAGGTATAATGTATTCGTAAGCAGGTGAGCTACCTCTGGAGCAATGTGTACAGTTTTGTGTGCTAGATCTGAGGTTTATATATCATCTAAATCCTACCTGAAAATTCAAGCCCTGTGCAGACTCTGCAACCAGTACTATCCACTAGGTAGCCCTTCTTTTATTCTCCCTAAATAGGTAATGCAACAGTTTTAATGCACCCTCACTACAGGCACTTGGTCACTGTCTTCTGCACAAATTCATTTCCAAACTCCAAGCCAGCGCATCCCTCTGTTGTGGTCTAAAATATCAAGAACCATTTCTTTAACAAGGATCTCTCCTATCTTCCTAAGATGTTTCTTACTGATTTACCCATGTTCACCCAATTCTATTGATTTAATACATCCTATTCATAAGATTTCCAGATCAAATAAAAACAGAATGCCATGTTAAATATGTCTTTCAGATAAACAACAATATTTAAATATAAATATACCCCATGCAATATCTGAAACATACCTACCTTCTAAAAAATAGCCCACTTATGGGAAAATACAAATAATTTTGTCTTTTTATAATTCTAAATGGCCTACAAGATACACTACCCATATATATTACTTAACCAAATAAATGCCCTTTGCCTGTTATAGTACATTTCACTTTTAATGAATACTACAAAGATTCTTTATTGTCTCTAAGATAAAGCTCGAGTCCTTAGCATGTTATACAAAGCCTATCCTAATTTGACCCCAACTTCATTCCCCAGTGTCATTTCTCACACAACCACGTTCTCTTCTTGGGTTGCAAGTGGCCCCCTAGTTACATGTGCCACACGCTGCTCCCCTAGCCTGCAATTTCCCGGGGCTAACTCCTGCCTATTCCAAGATTTAGCCTTCCTGCCAATTCTCTTCCTCATCCACAAATCACAGTCTTCAAATTAATTCCACCAAATCCCATGTCACCCAAAATTTGCTTATAGTGAGAACATTAGGACAAATTCTTCAGAGTTTTCTAAATACATTGCCCGTGATTTTTAGCCCCCAAAATAAACCATAATTATGTGTAAAGTCTATTACTGATAGAAATACAATTACCTGAGGAAACAAGTATACTTTCCATTTTAAAGGTAACTCATAGCCACATTGAATTTTCACTGTTGGCCTCACATAAAAGGTTGCTCCCCTTGGACTATCATGAACTTACTCTTCCCTTCTTTCCCTCCCATGGCTATGCACTTGTAGGTCCAAATTCCCTGCAGGATGAGTGTCTTAGGTGAGAGTGGCAGTGAAAGGTGGATTGAAATTAAATTCTGCTCATTTCTCTCCCCAAACTGCATTAGTAAAAAAATTGCCAGACTCTTCATCATAAAAGTTATTAGGTCATAGGGGCTAGCATGGACAGAATACAATTACAGCAGCGTAAAGCCCTTCTGAAATGAGGGATTACTGAAAGGAGCTAGACCAGCCATCCCTGAGCATTCATCACTCAGTACTCTCTAAAACCCCAAGAGGGGCATGTCATATCCCAGTCCCCCAAATCCTAATTTCAACATCTCTGGAGTTTAAAGGTAAAAGTCTGGCCAGAGCTTTGCCTGGATGGAGATGGTAGAAAAGTTGTTTTGTGAGGCTTCAGGCTCTCTGTCCAGATTCTTAAACTTGTCCTCTTCCCTCTTTTTTCCTTTAAATTCACAGAAGAGATGCGGATTAGAATCTG
This sequence comes from Glossophaga mutica, assembly GCA_039655065.1. Classification (NCBI taxonomy): domain Eukaryota; kingdom Metazoa; phylum Chordata; class Mammalia; order Chiroptera; family Phyllostomidae; genus Glossophaga; species Glossophaga mutica. The sequence continues at coordinate 53,265,035 of CM077303.1, read as the reverse complement.
GGCTTTGATCATTCTACAGTACATACACATGATTATGCATAATAGCTAATAATCATACAAGGGAGAGATAACTTAAGTGAAAAAATAAGGGGTGGCAAAAAGCAACCATTACCTAAAAGATAAATTATAAGTAAGGACACAAAATAATAACAAGTAAGAAGAGGAGGAGGACGAGAGGTCAAGAAAACAATACAACTAAATCATCCAGTAATTAATAAATAAATACAATAATAGTTATTCATGTACTCACAGTTGTAAACCTACTTTTGCCAATATAGGTAACTAAAGAAGATAAAAACTTTAAGACAAATATATACCAACTGAAACAGAATTACTGAATCTCATAGATTATTTCAAATAGACATGATAAATTTGACTAAGATGATACAGAAATATATCACATGAAGCAAGATTGTTAAAACCACCATATTATTCAATGAGATCTACAAATCCAATGCAGTTCTTAACAAAATCCCAGTGGCATTTCTACAGCAATAGAAAAAACAATCCTAAAATTCACACAGAACCACAGAAGACCCTGAATAGCCAAAGAAATCTTAAGAAGAACAAAGCTGGAGGCATCAGACTTTCTAATACCAAACAATATTACAAAGCACAATGGTAGTGGCAAAAACACAGACATACAAACCTGTGAAACAGAATAAAGATTTCACAACTAAACCCACAAATGCTGCTGGGAAAATGAGATTTCTACATGCAAAAGTAAAATTGGGCTCTGTCTTACATCACATACGAAAACTACTCAAAATGGATTAAAGATTCAGATGTTAAAATCTAGAAAACATTTGGGCAAAGCTTCAGGGCATTGGTCTAGGTGATGATTCTTTGATATGACACCAGAAACTCAAAGAACAAAAAGCAAAAATAAACAAGTGGAACAAAAGAGATCTCTCTGCACAGCAGGTGGGGGAGGGAGGTTGCAGGGAAGGCAACCTACAAAAGAAAATATTTGCAAACTGCACACAGGCACACCTCAGAGATACTGAACTCTCTGTCCCAGACCACCACAATGAAGTGGTATTGCAATAAAGTTGCAATTATTCCAGTTGCTGGTGGTGAGTCTTGCCTTCAGTTTGTAAAATACTGGTAACCTGTGAAGCACTATAAACACAGTAAGGTTAAGCACAGTAAAAGAAGGTATGCCTGTGTGTGATAAGGAGTTAATATCCAAAATGCAAGGAATTCTCACAACTCATTCGCAGAAAAAAGGAACTCTCAAAAATGGACAAAGGAATGGACATTTCTTCAAAGAGGACGTACAAATGGTGAACAAATACACAAAAAAAAAATGCTTTGCATCAGGGAGTGCAAATCACCAGTGTTCAAACTTAACAAGGGTCTAACTTTTTTTTTAATTAAAGCATCCATGTAAATCTCTAAGAAAAAAACTCCAGTGAAAAAATCATCAAGTCATTACATACTTTTGACCTCAAAATTTTACTCATGAGCATTTATCACAAAGGAATTCTCATACAGGTTCATGAGGGGGCATGTTTAAATATGTTCGTTGCAGTTCTATCTCTGATAGGATAGAGATGAAGGTAATCTGGGTATCTCCCCCTGCCTCCCCTGGGACAAGGAACACTAAATGTATGATGCATCACAGGGTACCACGAAGGAGTTAGAATAGACTAGACCTACCCACAAACACAAAGATAGGTCAAAAAATGTTAAGAAATAAATATACTATGAAAATATCATTTATATGTTTAAAATACAGAGATAATATAAACAATAAAATCTGAGGTTTGCTTCGAAATAATCCACATAGGGTGGGGGTGAGATGGAGAGTCAGGAAAAGAGAACAGTCTGGGCCATGAGCTTACAATTATTGAAGTTGGTAAAGAGTGCAGAAAGTTTATTCTAATTTTCTCTCTGCTTCTGTGTACTTAAATTTTTGTGTAGGAATTCTTAAATGCATTCCGCAAAATACAAATTCTACCCCCAAAATAAAGAATATATAAAAACACATCAGAATGGTTACCTGGGAAGTAGAAGGGAGGAGTAGGGAAGAAATATAAAAGGAAAACTAAAAAAGGCCTTACGTGGGCCAATGATAATATATGCATAATATCTCTTGTTAACTGGTACATTACCATTAATTTTTCTAATTCAGAGAAGCTTCCAGGTCTGTAGCAGTAAAAGGCGACTGTTGCCCATTAATTGGTAGTCATTGCTTTCATTTGTCAAAGCAAACTAAGACGAAACAATGCTCCTTAACTCAAAAAATCAATTCAATACCATGACCCTCCTTAACAAGATTATTTTCCAAGTGACTTCTTTGGCATATATTTCACTATTGATTTACTATTGCTGTCTAATATTTACTTATTTCCAAGCAATTGGTTTATTTTTTTTCTCTCATTATGATTTCCAGACCTTAGTATTACATATTTTCCCTCTGTAACTCAACTTTCACATATTTTAAAACAACGCATGTAGCCAACTTGAACAATACAAAGATAAAGGAGTAGAAAGAACTATTTATTACAAAGAAAAGTTGAATTTTTTATTTCACTTTGCAATATGTCTTATTACACTTTCTAATATGTCTTTTAGTCTCGAGGCCATATACGTGCTGCTCTGAGACATAAACTGAACAGTGCATATAATCAGGCCCCATTGAATCCAACCTCAATATGGTATGCCAGAAGACTTTTATTTACCTATTAACTGCAAATGGAAAAACAGATGCAGTCAGAATATAGCAATTATCTTTGGTCCCCAAACAAATTTAAAATAAACGCATAGGTACCAAAGGAGCAGAAGAGGTGGAGAGAATAAAATGTATAATAAATGATTCAAACCAGTAGTTCTCAAACGTTAGCCTGTATCAGAATCAACTGGAGAGCCCATTAAATCACAGTTGCTGGGGACCCAACTTCAGAGTTCTGATTTAATATCCCTGGGTAACACCCCAAGAAACACTGTTGTAGCAAGTTCCCAGGTGTTGGTGATAATGGTGGTGGTCCAAATTACCCTGCTCATGTCCAGGATCCAAATCCCTGACTGCTACAGCATGCTGCCTACCATACCAAAATGAAGTTTATCTTGCCTACCAAAAATGCATTTCATTTATATGCATGTATATGAAGAAAGTCTTTAACAGGATTCATCAAGGTGACATTGAATACTTCACTTAAAGAAACTGGACTTCCAGTTTTCCATGCCAATAGCACTCTCACAAAGTTGGAGAACATTCCTAAAACCCACCAGACTTTCTGTTACAAGTGTGGCAAGCATCAACCCCAGAAAGTATTGGATTAGTGAAAAAGTCCAAAACATTTCTTCTGTATGGTGGCTCCAGTAGTGCTTAGTTATCTTTAATTTCATTCAAAACATTTTGTTAGATTGTATTGTGACAGATGTCATATCAGCATGCATTTTTAAGAAAACATCAGAATGGTGAATTTTTGTGCAGCCATTTTAATATTGAAGATGAAAGAAGATAGGCAACATTTTTGGTGTATTATGCTTTATTATTTCAAGAAAGATAAAAACACAACTGAAACACAGAAAAAGATTTATGCAGCACATGGAGAATGTGCTGTGACTGATGGAACATGTCAAAAGTGGTTTGCAAAGTTTCTTGATACTGTTGACATTTTGGCCAAATTATTCTTTGCTGTGGGGCTGTCTTAAGCATTGGGAGCGCCCCCAGCCTCTACCCACTTGAAGCCAATAGCGGGAGATAGCTGACATATAACATCCAAATCAATAAAGTTGTTGGTAAAAATGAAAAATGTGTCTTATTTTATGAAAAAAAAAAACAACAGACTTTTTGGCCAACCCAATATGTATGTTATAGAAACATACAAAAAACTATACATAGTCCTTCAAAGTTTATATATTCATGTTATTTCAAGGCCAATGTGTTTTTTAACTTCCGTAAGTTGTATTATTATTCTGTAGACTTTTTTGTTTTTCATTCAACATTCTAGTTTTAAACTCTAGCCATGCAAATGAATGTGCATCTAGTTCATTACTCCTACCTGCAACCAAGTACTCATGGAGTGCATCTACCATATTTTGTGTTTCCATTCCTCAAGTGATAGATACTTGGGTTATCACTAATGCCCAATAACCTCCAGCAATGTTATAATTAAAATTCTGAAACATATCTCCTTGTGGGCTATTTTACACTGGGATAATAACTGCAAAGTAAGAAGTGAGGGTAGGTAGAACAGAAAAATTCAAAACAAATGCAGAAAGTAACTTCTTGATAATATCAGAGGACATGTTGCTGGAATTGCCTTTTTATGGTGAGCACGCACCCAGAGCCCACGAGCTGAGAAGAAACTAGAAGCATCAGACAGTCCAGGGCAAGCCAGTCAATTAGGAGGAATTAATGTATAAATTTAGAAAAGTGGCCATGTTACGCTAGTAAATTTCATTATTAGCAATTGTTTAAGAAAAAGGAAGCCTTATCCCACTTACTGGACACTGTCTACCTGCTTTTTAGTTTATGTACTTTTCACTCTAGGACAGTTAGGGAATGTTAGAGGAAAAATTTGTTTTCAATATTTAGACAAACAGATCCTCAGCAGTCGTAGTCACCAATGGTTCTCAACGCTGCCTGCGTTTCAGAATCGACCATCAGAAATCTCCAGTGTCAGGCTGGCTCCATGCTGGCTACTTAACCCTGGATCTCTAGAAGTGAGCCCAGTAGGCGTATTTTTTAAAACTTCTCATATAACCCAAATGTGCAGAGAGTATTGAGAGAAATCACTAAGCTGACCAGTTTAAGTTACAAACACTCACTTAGAATGTCAATCGGGATATCAAAGTAACAGAAAATATTGCCTCAAATTAGCAAACACAGTAAAGGAATTAATTTATCTGCTCACCCAGTCACAAGTCCGTAACGCAGACAGACTCCTATGAAGGTGCGCCCAGGTTGCAGCCATGCACCTGCAAACTCTGCCACTTCCACACTGAGGCCTTCCTTCTTCCTTAGGCTGGTGACAAGGTGGTTAGCAACAATTTCAACGCCGCATAATCCCAGCACACCCAATAGCTGCTTTTATACAGAAATGAAAGCTTTCCCAGAAGTCCCCAGCATAAAATCACTCACAACTAATTGACCACAACAGGGTTCCAAGCTGCCAGTGGTAATTGAATTACCAGAACCAGAAGATGTTGATAGTTCTCAACTTGACTATGCATTAGAATCACCTGCAGAGTTTGTTAAACCACAGATCACTGAGGCCTATCCCCAGACTCCCTTATTCAGTGTTTCTAAGGCAGGGCTTAAGTCTCTACACACTCAGTTGCCAAGTTATGGTGATTTTGATGCACTTTGAGAACCACCTGCTGAGAACGTAAACCGCTTTCCCTTAAAGCACGTGGGCTATGTGAACGAGTAAATGCCTGAGGTCGTTAAAATAGATTCACAGATTTCCTAAAATTTCTTTCAAAAGGTAGGCTCCCCTCACTGCAGACTGGACTTAGTAGCTTAGTTAGACTTAACTTCTAACAAATAGAACAAAGTGGAAGTGATGGTGTATGACTTCAATAGGTCGTAAAAGACATGGCAGTTTCCATCTTGATCAACCTCTCTCTTGAATCATTCTCTCTGAAGGAAACACATTGGTCACGCAGTGAGGACACTGAGGAGAATCACACATGGTAAAGGACAGAGGCTGGCAGCCCAAAGCCGTGGGAGCAAGCCCTCTTGGAAGCAACTCCTCCAGCTCCAGCGATGAGATGCCTGCAGCCCTTGCCATTATCCTGGCTGCAAACAGGTGAGATTTCCTGAGCCAGAACCCCCAAATTCCTAATCCACAGAAACGTATAAACGTGTGTTGTTGTAAGCCACTAAATTTTGAAAGTAATTTTCTGTGCAGCAATAGATAACTAATAGAATAAGTGGATAAAACTGGAAGGAGGAAAAATAGAAACCATCTTGAGTAATTACTCAATAGTCTCAGTGCAGCTTTTTTCAGTTAGTGAAAGTTTACTATGAAAACACCTGTGCCTAGAAACTAAGGGAATCCAAAATGGATTTTAAGAACAGGGACTTAAAGGTCTTTCAATATCCAAGGAACCCACAGGAATCTCACCATCAGTTCAGAGATCCTTACTCTAGTGCTGCGTCATAGACTAACACAACAAAGTGATCTGCTCCATTCTCTTCTTCCTTTTGACCATCCTCCTCACACTCTGTTCTCTGTCTTTTGTTGTTTCTCATCTCATAACCTTCATTCCTATGTTCTGGTTTGAGTCTCTCCCCAGGGTTTCTCAGACTCTCCCATTGCTTCTAAGTCTGTGGACCGACATCAGCAATTTCACATGGGAGTCTGTCATAAATGCATTCACCCAGACCTACTGAATGAGAATCAGCATTTAAGTTATAGAAATGCTGATCTAGATCCTCTTAAGCTCCCACCTCTTACTGCAGTGGTTCCCAAATTTTGATGTACCTTGTAAACTACCTGGGATCTTTAAAAAATACTAATGCTGACAGATGACAGAAAACTGAAAAGAGATTAAAACTGAAAAGAGATTTGACAGATGAGAAAACTAAAAAGAGATTAAGTAATGAGTAATAAAGCTGAGATTCAAACACAGGTTATCTAACCCCAAAACCCAAATTATCAATCATCCCACTCTACCCCTCTCTAAAATAGTTTCCTCTTCCTTGTCATAAAAGACAAATACTGGTGTGTATACAGGGTGGAACTGAGGTATTAGGAGGGGGAGTGTAATATCTTTAGTGATGCATGTGGCATCCTGGTCATTGTCCTGCTCTTTTTCTTCCCTCAGCCCAAGTTGTCAATCATAGACCTCTCGGTCCCGTCCTAGAAGGCTACAGTGCAATTCTTCAAAGGTGGTACTGTCAGTGTGTTTTTGAACGATCACCAGAATGTTTTTATTTTTTTATACACCAGCATAACACACTCTCTATTTTCATAGATTAAGGAGTGTGAGAGATACAAACCTATAAATAACCATTTTCAATTAACCTTCTGCCCTCTCTGTCTTTCAGTTTGATCCAAGTTATCTCTCCTTCAGAAGCCACTTACAATTGTCACTTGATTTTTTAAAATATATTTCTTTTCTTGTTTATGCTGCTTCTGCTATTTTGTTGTGGTTAATCTCTATAATATCCCTTGGTAAGTTCATTAGCCAGGATGGTTTTTAATTTAACTAAATTTCATTTATACTTCTTTCACATGTTTTCAGAATACTCATCCTTGTGTAACCCTGCAGCTTAAGACATGTGCAGACTTATAGACTTGGAGCTTCCAGTTGAGATGATGGTATAGGTAAATATGGTACTCACATGCTCCCACAATCACACCAAAAATACAACTAAAGTACAGAACAACCATCATTCAGAAATAAGTGAAATCTAACTGAACAGAAGTCCCATAATGAAGAATATAAACAAGAAGCCACATTGAGACTGGTTGGAGAGGCAGAGGTGCAGAACGGGCTGGTCCCACACCCACATATGACAGATAAAAATTGGGAGGGACATCTCAGCCTTGGAGGTCCCTCCCTGAGTAATGAGAGATCTCAGCTCCACACTAGGCACCCAGCCCAAGGCTCCAGTGCCAGTAAGAGAAGTCCTGGTAATTTCTCCTGTAAAATCCAGCTGGGACTGTGGCTGACTGAGACAAAGGGCTTTTGGAGTCCAGGCAGTTCCTCTTAGTGGCAGTCAACCTTGGTTCATAGCTTGGCCTCTCCTGGGCACCTCCAAGCCCAGCACAAGTAGCAGCCATCTGCATGTCACTTTGTAGCTCATGCCAGGTGACTGCAGGCAGAACAGGTGGTGGCTAACCTTGGCCTGCACCTCCAGGGAAGACCCAGAACCAGAGCACCATGTGGACAGCTTCAGACCATATCTGACCACGTCCAAAGAACCACCCAACCACCTCCACAAGTGACACATTCAAAGAGTGAACTCAGAAGGCACCAGAACTCTGCTGAAGTAAGTTCCTTTCCATGGGGTGGGCCTCTGCACAGCTGATCCTTCACAGTGGTCACAGCCACTTCTTGCAACTGATTGGCCTGGGAGTAAATCCCTCCCATTGACAACAGCAATCAAGGCTTACCTACAACAGGAGGGTTAACACATCCTACATCAGAGGGTACACCTGCAGTGCTCCACTCGGGTGAATAGGGAGGCTGTGCCACTAGACCCCACATGACATCTACTACATTAGACCTCTCTACCAAACCCAGAAGACGTAGCAGCTCTACCTAATGCATAAAAACAAACCAGGGAGGCTGCCAAAATGAGGAGATAAAGAAACCCACAGAGCTTCCTGTAATTAACAAGATAAAGGATTAATTCAGGTTTGTATTTTTTTAAATAGTACTGTATGTTTCACAGTGGGGGTGGGGAAGGAAGTACTAGCACTCTCTTTAACCTGGCCCAGCAAGTTAGGTCAGTTCCTGGAAAGAGGGAAAGGAAGATGAGCCAGGTTGTGTTGAAAAGCATGCTTCTCACTGCTCTTCAGCAAGAAGCGGAAGGGCACCCTCAGGAGCATCTACAGCAGGGTGGTGGGATAATTTGTTTCTTTCTCCAGCACCTGCAAGTTCCCTGTTCTCTGGATCAATTGTCTACTCTAAACTAATTTATAGCAAGCACCTTCCCTGCCCCCTTCTGGGACATCATCACAGGGGTCAGACAAGTTGATTCTCTCCAAGTTTTGCTTGATCCTTTGTTTGCAATTGGAAAATCCTCTTTTTCAAGGCCAGGCTGACCTGATGGGTAAGCAGAATCAGCAGCTACTGAGGAGGTAATATGTATCATTGACAGATAATTCCTTTGACTCCCAAAATACTTCCCTAGTCACTGCCCATGATTGAACTTCACCAAATAAGGACAAAATCTTTTAAAAGTGGCCAATTCTTATTTTATGTCGTGTTCATGTTCTGTAACTCTCTTTACATGTCTTGTTGAATTTAAAATATTTTAGTAATTATTTTAATAAAGAGGCAAGCACAAGTTCCTGGAGGAGCATATCCATTACTGGAAGATATATTATCAGATCTTCCCTATTCAATGATCTTTCATGCTCGTAAGAAGTTTAAAGTCAACCTGGTATACTATCTAGGCCTTAAACTAAAGGAATATTCAGAAGAAGAATTGTGTTTGGCTTTGTTGTTTCTAAAAATTACTTTTTAAGTCCAACAGATATCTTTACTTCCTCCTTCTCTAGAAGGCAAAAAAGCACCTTCGCACTTTTCCCAATGTACCATCCAAATGATCCACAATATGTATTTGAAGGCTGAGAAACTAGAGAGCCCAGAGTATCAGGCTTTTAGGAATTATTCTTTTCAAAACTGTGAGTGTGGAAGATAAAAGTTCTACTCACTACTGCTGCATATATTCCTCAAGCATGGATTCATAGACAAAATAACCAATTATAAAAGGTTTTCTAAACTAGGTTTGGTTTATAAATGATTCTGCCCTGAATTTCCTTCCATTTCTTATTTGCTCCTGATTCCTATAAACATTCCTACATTAGTCCTGTCTTTGCCTCTGATATGTCAAGTGATTTGGGGCTGCTTGCCCTTTTCTTTGCTACTAGAATAATTATTCTGTTTCCTTGTTTGCCTGATAATTGTATTATAACTTAACAAGAGAAAAATATTTCCAAATATTAGTCTTATGTTAATTTGTAATTAGGACTAACAGCCTGTGCCTTCACTTGTTTATTTATACTAATCAACTACCCATGTGTCAAACCTTATGCTAGGCACCATACAGAAAAATTTAAATAAAAAACAGATTTTACTCATTATGTCAGTTGCAGAATGGTAAGAACTGTATTAAAAGAAGTGTTATCTGAGGTATAAAATGGTAAATCTGCCCCATGTATTTCACTAGCATTTGGTTGGGGGACATAGCTAGAAAACAACAGAGGAAATAGAGACCAGATTAAATAGAAAAAGCCCATTAGGAAAGATGGTGTAGTGAATTTCATCAAGAAAATATATACCTACAAGGAACATGAATGTCAAGAACCTGCAGAGCACTTAATTTTAGGAAAAACAGGGCTGGAGGGAGAAATGAATGAATCTAAATTGTATAGCAGAGCACATATCAGACTGAGAAACCATATGATTGATTAAACTTTGATACAGATTATAAACTTTATAGGCACAAATTATATAAGTGATATAGGAGATCAACAATCAAGACATCTCATTTGGTGAAATCCTATCTGAGAAGTTCTGGACTTTGCTTCCAAAATATGCTTCTCTCTGAAAGTATAGAAAGTAACTTGTGGAAATGGCTTCCCTAACAGAGAATAAAGAGTTGGTTAAATAAAAATGCCAAAATCTTGGGGAAAAGTAACCATATAACTTTGTGTTTTGCAGTAGCTGGAGAAAGTAGGAATTGGCCCAGGTAAGAGTATGAGGTCTGTCCGGGAAAAAGTCAAGCCATTGTTAATATAACCAGAACAATTTGTGCGACATCGATCTAACCTGTCAGCCAAGGAGAGTAGACTAGAATACACATGCATGAATAATGACGACTTCACTGTACTAGTCAGTGGGGGCAGTAGATGCCTTTGAGTGAGCATGTATACTGTGTGGTTGTCACATGCCAAATGACTGAGCAAGTAGAGCAATGACTTTTCATCAAGTTTTGCATTAAGCTTGAACATTCCTCCACAGAAACTACTTGGATGACTCAGAAGACTTCAGCTATGGGCAACTGGTGATTAGCAGACTCATCACAACAATATACCTGTTCATGCATCTCATCTCATGCAGAGTGTTTTGGTGAAATGCCAAATCATCCCGGTGACTCAGCCCCCCTACAACCAAGACTTGGCACCCTGCTACTTCTGGCTTTTTCCAAAACTGAAGTCCTCTTTGAAAGGGAAGTGATGTTAGACTGTGGGAGCAGCTGATGGCGACTGGGAGAACTGTGTGAGGTCCCAAGGTGCCTACTTTGAAGGGAACTGAGGCATCATTGTCCTATGTACAATGTTTCTTGTATCTTGCCTCTTCTTCAATAAATGTCTCCATTTTTAACATTACATGGCTGGTTACCCTCTGAACAGATTTCATATACATTATTTGGGAAACAAATTCCAAGACATTAAAAGTAAGTCATGATTGATTCTATACCCTGGTCTCCATAAAAAAAAAAAAAAAAAGACTCGTAAATTTGGAAAATTTGAAAAAATCTTTATTACAGAGCATGAAATCTTGATTTAAAAAACAAAAAAAATAGAATCAAATAGGTGTTATATGGGATTTTTTCCAAAATGGAAATAGGTGAGAGAGATGGCTATAGAAGGAGAAACTAGTGTAGATGTTCAGAAGGGTCTCTGGTAAGCTCGGAATTTCTAAAATGTACAAATGTTGGAAATAAGATGTATAATCAGGTATGAATATAAAAGAAGTCTTAGAATTAGAAAAAATAGTGCAAAGCTGGCTAAAAACTATAGTAAGCTGAGGTTTGAAGAAAAATTGGGACAGAAAGAATAGAAGGAAGTTGCATAATGAAATCTCAATATCAAAGGAAAGAAATTAAATAAATCAAATGCAGCCCATAGGCAAGGGAATGAAAATGGAAAGGGGGTGTATAGGGCTTCAGTCAATTGGTTTCTCATCCCCAACAACAGCATCTTTGCTTTCTTGAGTTTCCATTTCTTCTTGGTCCTACAGAGCTCTTTACATAAGAGAGTTTACTTGTATCTGTACAAGATTGAGCCACATACTTGGTATACTTCCTTCTCAATTTTTCAGGTGGAGTCTTCTCTTTTACATTCTAGCTTTTACAGCTCTTCAGCCTTCTGAGAGTCCTCTTACTCTAGAGTGTTTAGGTGAATAAGGACAAATACAAATTAAAAATAAGACAATTTTCCCTGTTGAAAATAGAAAAGATTTCTCTCCCTTTTTCTTTGAACATTCACCTTAAAAAAAATTGCAAGTACTTTCTCATCTCTTTGAAATGTATATTAATCCTTTTGAAAACCAGATGGGCCTTTCATCAGCTGGCCTTTTGTCTATTTTATGACCTGGGAGCCATCTGTTTGAAATGCAAATATCAAAGGAGATAGCACCCCTATCTCCTGGTTTTTATTGAAGGACAGAAGCCTAATTTTAATGGACACCTTGCTCCCATTTGTAAAACTACTTCCTGTCCTAAAGAGATGAGAAGTTTGTTTTTCCTCTGGATGAAGCAATTTAGCTAATATGGATGGTCACCCGATTACCAGGTGAAGTTAGGATTAATTATGTGTGATGAAAGGTGTTGTCAACTCCTCTTTTTATATTTTTTTAAAATATTTTATTTCTTTCTAGAGAGAGGGGAGGGAAGGAGAAAGAGAGAGACAGAAACATCACTGTGTGGTTGCCTCTCACATGCCCCACACTGGGGACCTGGTCTGCAACCTTGGCATGTGCCCTAGACTGGGAATCAAACCAGCGACCCTCTGATTCACAGGCCTGTGCTCAATCCACTGAGCTATGCCAGCCAGGGCCTAACTCCTCTTACTTGAGGACCTATTATTGCTTATTCTGAAAACATGTATGTGATAGGTTGCATTTGCTTGGCTACATAAGAAAGCCCTGGCTGGTGTGGCTCAGTGAATTGATTGCCAGCCTATGAATCAAAAGGTTGCCAGTTTGATTACTGGCCAGAGCACATGCCTGGGTTGCAGATTAGGTCCCCAGTTGACGGCATATAAGAAGCAACCGAGGGATGTATCTCTCTCTCCTCCATCTCCCTCTCTCTAAAAAAAAAATAATAATAATAATTTTTATAAGGTATGATTCCTTTGTATATTCACATTCTATTGGTGGATTGCCTGTGATGTGCAGCATATTGTGTCTTAATTCTAATTTAATAATAAAAGTGTTTTCTTTCTTTACCCCTTTTGTGAAGAGGTTTCTGGGGTTGGGAGACTTTGTTTTTAATTCTATTTCTCCAACAGGTACCAATCATTCTTTTCCTGATAGGTCATTGAAAATCAGCATGCAGACACTTTGTGACAGGATGCAAAAGGCATCCTTAAAAATGTATGCCTGTAGTGAAGAAGGTAGACTTATAATACATTTAGCTTGGGAATGTTGCTTTATTCTATCTCAGCATTTTCAATGCTATATTCATTATTATTGGACCCAAATTTCTTAAAATACCTTTTTATTTTTTCTTGTTTCTAAATACAGGTCAGAATTGACCTTAAGTTGAGTTTGTGTTCTGAAAAAAAAAGTATGTGACCTGTTTAATAATACCAAAATGACACTTGAAAATTTTTCCCAAATGGAAAATAGTATTTTAGGCATTTTCATTGGTATATCTGAATACTAAACATTGTCAGACTGCATAACAGAAGAGTTATTGTTCTTGACTTAAATCACCATCTTCTATAATAAAACATTTCCTTAGGGGTCATGATACCATAGAAATGATTTGACAACACATTCTTTTTTTACCAGCTGCTACATACCAATAGCGCTAATTGAACTTTGACAGATATTTGCTGGTGAGAGTGTTGTGTTTCCACTGTGGCAGGAACTCACAGTCAGGCTGAATACTGACTGGGCACCATTTCACTCAGAAACAACAGCAAATGCTACTGAGAATTATGGAGGACTAAATTCCCTGTGGTCAGTGGCCAGTATATTTCAGGAATACAGAGTTAAACAAAATTGTCAGAGATGTCATTGCAATTCCAAGATGAAGAACATAGTTGACACATGAGTTTCATTTTATAAGCCAGTTTTCATTGGGCATGATTGAGGGGAACACTGTGCTGAGGAAGGTTCTGAGGTTGTATCTGTCATGAGTGTAGAAGCTGGGAGTAACAGCGCATGGGTCACATATTTACTATCCCTAATATAAAATCTCCTTTTTGACTCTGTATCTTGGTTAGAACTATCAGCAAAGTATAGGCTGCCCAGGTCTACAACAGGGAGCCAAGAAATGACTGCCACTGGTTGGATGACAAATTCTGACATGGGTTGTAGCATGAGAGATGAGTGGTAAGTTTTAACTGTAAGAACCCAACTCACCCAAAACCATAATTTGGGGAAATTGGGGAGGAGACATCTGTTCATCAACAGATGAAAATTCCCCCAATTTTAAGAGCTGAAGGGCTTCACTTAAACAGAAAAAAAAATACACAATTCAACTAACTTCCAAGAAAGCAAAAGAGTCATGCTAACCAGTGATCATCCGGGGCATTTCTGAAGAAGTCATCCTTCTCCTTAATGGTTGGTTTTTAACTTTCCTTCAAATCCCAATTCTCTGTATTTACTGACCTAGAAGGAATCTTGGAATTTAGGGAATACAATTGCCTTATTTTCTAGGAAAGGAAGGAAAGTGAGCCCCAGAAAGGTGAATTGTTTACTGTCATACAGCTGCTAAGTGGCAGAACCAGATCTAAAAGCCCTAGGACCAGAAGAGTCCAGTGCTCTTTTCATTCCACTCTCCTATGAGACTGACCTTCCCTTCTTAACTAACTTATCCTGGAGCTCTTCTCAGGCAAACTCTCACCTCATGGAACCTCTCCACACATACCTTGGGTCCTGCACCTAGCCTTGGTGGCAGGTCTTAAGTGGACAGATTTGAGCATAGGGAACTATGTGGCTGAACCTCATGGGCTTCTGATTCTTATAAGAATTTGGTGCCTGTCACCCCCGACCTGATCTGTTTTGTAGATGTTCAGAGTTCCATCAGAAAGTTGCATTAGGCTGCCATGCTGAGAAAAGGCTCCATCCTACACCTCTCACGTAGATCCAAGCCCACAAACAGTAGCTTGTTCCCCACCACCACCACCACCACCACTCGAAGGTCCTCTCCATTCCCCGAGAGTTTTAGTTCACCAAATCCTCAACAGTATGCCCCCATGGGTCCTCACCTCCTATTCCTGGCTGCTCCTGAACAGAGAAAATGTAGCACTGTTAATACCTGCTATGATTTCTAGTTTCACCTTTACTCTTAATGAAACTAACTAAATTAAACATTCCTGCCACAGTGCTCAAGTTTTTAAAGTCAAGACCTGTGACATAGAGTTCAATGGTCGACTCTGCAAACCTGAAATAGACTTACCTTTTCCCCAAGACTGAGGAAAATGCTTTTGGGCAGTTTCACACTCTTCTTTAACTATTTTAGCTGCTTAGCAGACTGAGGACTCCTGGGACTTTGTCTTTTGGGGCTCATTTAGGATGAGAAAATGACTCCAGTTTAGGCCATTCTTCTCTTTGGTTATATTCTGGGATCGGTATCAAAGAGACCATTTCATAAATCTTCTGATGCTTTCCATTTGTAACACATTTATTCTCTAAGTTTATCTAAAACACTATGACATGGACTTTTATCACACTGCCCAAATATAGAACAATCCAGAATACAAGCATGGAAAGGTTGGTTAATATTCCATTATTTCTTCTTAATTTATGTTGGCAACTAGAATGCCATGAGATATCAGTGCATACAAAGACACCTATAACCACATAAATATCAGCAGTGGGAACTCTCCTGGAAGGTGAACATTTTTAAGAACTGTGATTCATCATTCCAGACAACCAAGTTTTCGTTGCCTCTAGTACAAGCTTCCCTCAGGGCCCTAACAGAGCCAGAATCAATAGTGGGACATATTCTAGGATAAAACAAACCAAGGCCCTATGGACCCTCTACAAGGCTTCAGCATGGCAGTATCAAACATCTCTAAGGTCCACTCCTGCAAAGAAGCATTAGAGAGAAGCAGCTGCTGTAGGAACTGTAGTAAAGAATTAGAAACAAACAGCTCTTCTATAACTGCTCACAACCAGAGAGCTAACGAACTCTTTGATCTTCTCATCTTTGAGAAAGATCAAAGATCTTCAACTTTGCTTTGAAATAGAGACACAAAAATATCCTGGAGATCAGGACAATACAGAAAGTCTTTCTTTTGCCCCTAAAGCCCTAAATAGGAATCTAGATATTTTACTCCAAAATTATGGGCTACACTGAGGAAAATAAGTGGCCATTTGCTTTTTATAGAGTTTGTTAAGAACAGTCCCCAGGACCATCCACCATCTACCTATCTTGTCCTAGGAAGCAGAAAATAAAGATTACCTGCCATGAGAAAGCAGCCAAACAACAGAAAGAGCATCAAGAGCGTGGATGATAAGAGCCATTTACAGGCTGACAGCTTAAAGTCACAATAGCAGGAGGATGGACAAAGTAAGCAGGAAAGAGAGACCCTGCCCCAAGTAAAGATAGAGTGGGCAAGAAACTGCCCAGAAGAAAAGAGCACATCAAGGACCAGTTCAAACTGGTATGGACCCTCGAGAATTTACTCTTCAAATTCCTAGAAATGCACAGTACACATAAGAACCACCATAAATAATCAAGAGTATCAAATCAGAGACTGCATTTTCAATGAAGTCAACTGCTTCTGAAACGAAAAGTTCAAACAATGAGACACAAAGACATTACAGAGGAATACTATAAACCTCTTGCAAGACCCACTGGAAAGTGACAAATGAGTAGACATCAAAGCAGCTAGACTGACACCGGTCTGGCCTGACCCCAGCTCCTCATCACCTCTCTGTATGAGAAGGTTATGTTGGTAACAATAAATGCAGCTTTGTATATAACATGTCCAAAGTAAGGTATATTCACTGAAATATTTTTTTTTTTTAGAAACAAGTTTTTTTTTTAATTTATTATTTATTTATCTTTTTAGAGGGGAAGGGTAGGAGAGAAGGAGAGGGAGAGAAATATCAATGTACGGTTGCCTCTCGTGTGTCCCCTGCCGGGAACTGGCCCGCAACCCAGGCATGTGCCCTGACTGGGAATCGAACCGCGATCCTCTGGTTCGCAGGCCCGCGCTCAATCCACTGAGCTACACCAGCCAGGGCGTTCACTGAAATATTTAACTGTTTGAATGTGTTAGTTAGTTATGCATCTCCCCAAAGAAAAGGTATAATTGCTAATATGGCTAATGGAAACCCACATCTCTGGTCTCAGCACCTTACACCCATGTAACTAGAGCCGTCATGGGAAACTGGAGAGGATATCACTGGAAGCACATGAATGCAGAGAAGTCTTGCTCCGGGCAGGCCTGATCAGTAGTAGAGTCCCAGGGTGCTGCCAATTTTATCTTAATCCTACCCGTTCTCTAAAACTAGGGTCAGCAAACTATGGTGGCCTATGGGTCAAATTCAACCAACTATTGATTTTATAAATAAAGTGTTATTGGAACACAGCTACATCCATTTGTCTACACATCATCTGTGGCTGCTTTCTCACTATAATAGCAGAGTTAAGTAGTTGCAACCATCAACACAATTTCTCCATCACTTGCATTGTTTCTCCTCTTTGTCATCCCTTCTTTCCTTTTCAGGCTGTTATCCAGCCATAATCTTAACTCCAGAAAATGTCTAGATCCCCATCTGTCCAGGCAATCCAGAACCCAGCTACCACTAGTGATTCATTTTAGTTTTGTTTTGAAGCTTAGAGAATTTTTATTGTTGTTATTTACATTTCATTGGATTTGTTAAATTAAAAACATTGCTTTTGGTAACAAATCAAAAAATATAGAGGAAACTCTTTTTAAAGAAAGAGTTAAGACTCTCCTCCTTACTACGTCCTACCACTTGAAATAATTGGTATTAGTATGTCAGTCCTTCCACACTTTTCTCCAGGGGTGACTATTTTTAAAAACTCTACTATTATAATACAATCGAAAGATAAAATACTTAATATTTAATATGCAGAGCACATTTAATCACTTGAGAAATAATCTGAATACTTTTATGTTTCAAGCACTGTGCTAAGTGCTAAAAATCAACTTAAAATTCTCTAGGGCAGATACCTGAATATCAGTTCTTTCTTTTCAAAGTGTAGTTAAACAGCCCCACCACACTTAATAAAGTGATGGCAGTTTGATTGCACAAACTAGCTAGTCAGGCCAAGGATGGGTGACATGAGGCACAAGGAAGACTCATAATTAAAGTTATTCTCAAGATCTAAAAAGAACATCAACTCAAATTCCAGGGTAAAACAAACAAACAAACAAAACAAACAAAACAAACAATCAGTAGGTATCTTCTTAAACTCTTTTATGTCATTAGCTATATTTAGCAACAACTGTGGTTCTCTGCCTTCCAGGAGCTTGGTAGAAGTGCACTCTTGCACATTCTTGAATGTAGGTAGAACTTTGGCATTTTCACTGGAGCGAGGAAACTGGAAAGAAGGAGACCACACAGCAGAACTACACAGGAATCAAGGCATAAAGCAAAGAGGGCTTTAACTGAGGCAGAAGTAGGGGTGCTATAGTGGGTCATGTGGCTAATAGAGACATAAGATGATAGAACTCAGTGCTGTGGGAATGAGACACTGAGAAAGAGCAAGTGTCCAGTTTCTGACCTGTGTAATTGGGTGGGAGGAAACAATCCCACTCACTGGGAGAACTAATAGGAACATAACTGAGCCAAAGAAGGACCTTGTGAGTTTAATTTGAGATAAAATGTGTCTGAGGTACTATGTGGAGATGTTCAGAAGTTGGATCTACAAGTCTGGAATGCTGGAAGGAAAACTACAGTAAAAAGAAAGATTTGGGGTTACTTAGAGAATAAATAATAATAAAAGCCATAAGCTTAAATTAGTTCTTTCACAGAGAGGTTCTAGAGCAGCAGCAATATCCAATATAAATTTCTGTGGTAACAGAAACGCTCTGTATCTGCTCAGTCCAATATAGTAGACATGTGTGGCTATTGAGCACTTGAAATATGGCTGGTGTAACTAAGAAACAGAATTTGTCATCTTGTTTTATAAATTTTGATTTATTCAATTTTAAATAACCAGTGGCTCCCATATTGGATAGCACAGCTCTCAAGTAAAAAGAGAAGTGAGCCAAGATTGTAGTCTCAAGAAACATTGTCAAGCATACATTGCCCACATATATATACACACACATATATGCACTCTGGGTATATGTTTGTGTTAAAATGGAAGAGTTTCAACTTCTGCCTCCAGCCAACATGCAGTAACAGACACCAAATTCACCCTCCCACTTATAACAACTAAAAAAAAGGCAGAATACATAAAACAACACTTTTCAAGACATTAGACCTCAAACAATGAAAGGACAGAGATGCCCTGAGAAACAAATCAGTTAAGTTTTATGATTGCCCAAACTTTTTGCTTACAGAAAATCTCCAGGCTATGATGCAAAAAGAGGGAAATAGGTAGCCCCAGGCTAATTCTGTTAGTTAATGAAACAGAGTTGGGAGCCAGAAAGCCAAGGCACCTAAAATCGACAGGCAAACAAAATACCAGAGTGGACAGAGCTGCTCAGAGAGACAGACAAAGTCAGAGACATAGGGTAAGAGTGCTCTGGAGACCTGCAAAATGTCCCCCTTGGGTTTTAAGTAAGCACATGCATGTGAAGAAACCACCTGAATCCAGGATTTAAAAAAAACAACAACAACTGAAGGAATAGAGGGAACAATCCTTTGGGATGACACAGAGCCAGAAATAGTTCCTGTTCGGCCAAGTGAAAAAAACTCCTAATTCCCAAAGCATTGGATTGAGTACTCAGAAAAGATTGGCCTAAGTAAGCATGGATGGACCTGAAGAACATTATGCTAAGTGAAATAAGCCTGTCAAAGAAAAACAAACACCATATGATTTCGCACATATGTGGAATCTAATGAACAAACTGAACTAACAAGCACAATGGAGACAGACTCATAGATACAGAGCAGGCTGACAGTTTGGCAGGGCAGGGAGGGTTGGGGGGGGTGGAGGGATAGAGTAAAATGAGAAAAAGAACTCTAGGACACAGACAACAGTGTGGTGATTGTGGGGAGTGGGGTTTGGTGGAGGTGGAAGAGGGTATAACAGGGATAAATGGTAATGCAAAATACAATAACAAATTATTAAAAAAAAATAATAGGGTTTTACTGACTTTTAGTTTTCCCTCTAGAATAGATTTAGCACCAGATATTTTTATAAATAAAACATATTTTCATCTTAATTTATTTATTTTAGTCATGAAATAGGCTGAAAAACATACATTATTATATTTTTTATGTTAACAAACACTGGAAAGCAATTAAGCTATTCCTTTGCTTATTTCTGATATCATTTGTAGTATACCTGAAAGGATCTTTTAAAAAAAAGTGTATTTAGTCATTCAAACAAAGCATAGTGAAAAATAAAGGGAAAATGAGAAAGAGAAAAGGTTAGAAAATGTATCTGATAGTTGATGATTAAAACATTTCTGTTGTATGTATGATTTATTAAAGATTAAAACATGTAGCTACTTGAATAATAAATATCCCTATAGAAAACATAAAATATAATATTTGCCATCTCAAAAAAAGAAGAAAAGATGGGCCTCGGTAGCAGAAAAAAATTTTAAAAAGCCCTAGCCCAATACTTCTCAATCACAGGTGATTTTTGCCTCCCAGGGGATGTTTGGTAATGTCTAGAAACATTTTTGGTCATCATCTTAGGGAGATGTTATTGGCAAATAATCAGTACAGATAGATACTGGCAATTTTGCTAAACACCCTATAATATATAGGACAGCACTCCAGGAAACAAAAATTTTCCAATCCAAAATGTCAACAGAGACAAGGTTAAGAAACCCTGCCCTAGACTAAATGCTGCTCTGGTCTCACCTAACAAACTTTAAAAGCAAGACCTGAAAGGATCACATCCTTTCTAAATAACAGCTGCATTCCACAACAAAACTCAAGAATATTTATAGAAATACAGAAATAGCCAGCATCCAATCATTTAAAATTCATAATGTCTGGCATCCAATTGAAAATTATAAGGGATGCAAGCAACCAGGGAAATAGAATACATAAGGAAAAAAAATCAGTCAATTGAAATCAATGGAGAAATTAAACAGATAATAAACTTGATAGACAAGGACACTAAAAGTTATTATAACTGTATTCTCTATGTTCATGAACTAGAAGAAAGATTGAGTTTGGTAAGGAAAGACAGAAAATATAGAAAGACCCAAACAATTTCTAGATGTGAAAATTATAATATCTAAGATGAAAAATACACTGTGTGATATTAACAGTGGATTAGCTATTGCAAAACAAAAGATTAATGAACTTAAAGATATAGTAATAGAGTATCCACAATGAAATACAGAAGAAAAAACAGAAAATAATTAACACAGCATCAATGATCTGTGGAACTCAAGTGGCCTAATATACATGTAACTGGAATACCTGAAGAACAGAAGAGGGAGGGTGGATGGAAAATATTTTAAGAAAGAAAAGCCAGGCCATATATGAGAGATCTACAGCCAACATCATACTCAATGGGCAAAACCTAAAATCTTTTCCACTAAGGTCAGGAACAAGACAAGGTTGTCCACTTTCACCACTTCTATTCAATACAGTATTGGAAGTCTTAGCCACAGCAATTAGACAAGAAAAGGAAATAAAAGGATCCAAATTGGAAAGGAGGAAACAAAACTGTCCCTGTTTGCAGATGACGTGATAGCGTACATAAAAAAATCCTATAGACTCCACCAAAAAACCGCTCAATCTAATAAATGAATTTGGCCAAACAGCCGGATACAAAGTCAATATCCAGAAATGAAAGGCATTTTTGTATACCAACAATGAAACAGCAGAAGCAGAAATCAAGAAAAGAATCCCATTAGATATAGCAAAAAGAAAAATAAAATACCTAGGGGTAAACCTAACCAAGGAGGTAAAAGAACTATATGCAGAAAACTACACAACACTGAAGAAAGAAATCAAGGAAGACACAAACAAATGGAAGCATATACCGTCTTCACGGATCAGAAGAATCAACATCATCAAAATGTCCATACTACCCAAAGCAATTTACAAATTCAACGCAATACCTATTAAAGTACCAATGGCATATTTCACAGACGTAGAACAAACACTTCAAAAATTTATATGGAACCATAAATGACCCCGAATAGCTGCAGCAATTTTGAGAAAGAAGAGCAAAGTAGGAGGGATCACAATACCTGATACCAAACTATTACAAGGACACTGTAATCAAAACAGCCTGGTACTGGCATAAAAACAGGCACATGGACCAGTGGAATAGAACAGAGAGCCCAGAAATAAACCCAAGTCTCTATGGTCAATTAATATTTGACAAAGGGGACAGCAACATAAAATGGAGTAAAAGTAGCCTCTTCAACAAGTGGTATTGGGAGAACTGGACAGCTACGTGCAAAAAAATGAAACTTGAGCACCAACTTACACCATACACAAAAATAAATTCAAGGTGGATAAAAGATTTAAATATAAGCTGTGACACCATTAAAGTCCTAGAGGAGAACACAGGCAGGAAAATCTCAGATATTTCACACAGCAACATTTTTACTGATATGTCCCCTAAAGCAAGGGGCATAAAGTAAAGAATAAACAAATGGGCTCTCATCAGAATAAAAAGCTTCTGCACAGCTAAAGAAAACAGTATTAAAATAAAAAGAGAACCAACCATATGGGAAAACATATTTGCCAATGATACCTCAGACAAGGCTTTAATTTCCAAAATATATAAAGAACTTACACGACTCCACTCTAAGAAGACAAGCAACCCAATTAAAAAATGGGCAAAGGACTTGAACAGACACTTCTTCAAGGAGGACATACAGAGGATCCAGAGACACATGAAAAGATGCTCAATATCGCTAGCTATCAGAGAGATGCAAATTAAAACCACAATGAGATAGCACTTGACACCAGTCAGAATGGCCATCATAAACAAAGCAACAAACAAGTGTTGGAGAGGTTGTGGAGAAAAGGGGACCCTAGTGCACTGTTGGGGGGATGACAGGCTGGTACAACCACTATGGAAAGCAGTATGGAATTTTCTAAGAAAACTAAAAATGGATCTACCTTTTGACCCAACAATTCCACTGCTAGGATTATATCCTAAGGACCCCGAAACACCAATCTCAAAGAACCTATGCACCCCAATGTTCATGGCAGCACAATTTACAATAGCCAAGTGTTGGAAGCAACCTAGGTGCCCATCAGTAAATAAATGGATCAAAAAACTAGGGTACATTTACACAATGGAATTCTATGCAGCAGAAAGAAAGAAGGAGCTCCTACCCTTCACAACAGCATGGATGGAACTGGAGAGCTTTATGCTAAGTGAAACAAGCCAAGGGGTGAAAGACAAATACCATATGATCTCACCTTTAACAGGAACATAATCAACAAAAACAAACAAACAAGTACAATATAACCAAGGACACTGAAATTGAGAACAGGCTGACAGTCACCAGAGGGGAGAGGGGAGGGAATTTCAGGGGAAAAGGGGAAGGGTTTAGAGCAACAAGTATAAAGGACACATGGACAAAAACTGGGGAGGGGGGGAGGAAGTGGGAGGGAGGTGGAGAGGGCTGGGGTGGTGGGCTGGGATGGAGTAAAAGACAGAAAACTGTACAAGAACAACAATTAAAATAAAAATTAAGAAAAGGAAAGAAAGGCCAATTTTTTTCCATGTTTGATAAAAGCTATAAACGCACAGATCCAAGAAATTTGATAAATCTCAGTATGAAGAAAATGCAACTGTTTCTAAGTTTTGATAGAAGCTTCAAGACTATGGATACCACACCTGTCTGGAGTTGAATTATGCCCCACCCCAAAAGATATATTGAAATTTCAACACTTAGTATCTATGAATATGACCTTATTTGGAAATAGGGTCTTTCAGATTTAATCAAATTAAGATGAAGTCATACTCAATTAGGGTGGGCCCTAATCCAATATGACTGGCATTCTTATAAGAAGGAAGATAAAACAGAAACTCAGAGACCCACAAAAGAATGCCAGGTAATGACAGGCAGAGATTGGAGGGTAGGATATACAAACCAAGTAACTCCAATGGCTGGCCATGCCAGAGACAAAGAGAACGTCAGGGAACAGAACCTCCCTTAGAGCCTTCAGAGAGAGCATGGACCTGCTAATACCATGATTTTGGAATGCTGGCCCCCATAACTGTGAGAAAATAAGTTTCTACTGCTTTAAGACACCTGGTTTATGGTAATTTGTTACAGAAGCCCTTAGAAATCAATACACTATATATGCAGGACTGAAAAATCAACCAAAACTGTTTCAGACCAACACTTTCTCCCTGCCTTCAGGATATAGAAATGTTGAAATAGAAAACTGCAGAATTTTTCCAATGAGCTCTGAGTCTCACCCCCACCTCCTCTCACTTAAAGTCTGATGAATAAATTGATACTGAAGAAATTCTCTTTATGCCCTAGAGGACATGTAATCACTCACGTGTCCCTGTACAGCCAACCCAAAGCCCACAAAGATGGATTACTAGGGGATTGGATCAAAATAACAAGGAGCTGAAATTTCTAGGAAGGGTTCCACTGATTCAAGGCTTCTAAAAACATTGCCCTCAAGTACAGGAAAAGGACTTGGGTGACGAAACTACCAGAAGAAGTGTCAGTCACTCAAGAAAAACTAAATAGTTTGTCAGGCAGCACTGCTATAGCCTGATGCAACATTCAAAGAGGATCACAGGGCAGTGAACTCGTTTAGCCTCTGGCTGCCCCTGAACACATCCTACGTAATTCACACCAGGCTGTGGTGGAGTGTTTTACAGCACATCCACCCTTTAATTCTTCAGTCACAGACTTTGAGGGTGGAGTATTTTACAGCACATCCACCCTTTAATTCTTCAGTCACAGACTTTGAGCTCTGAGGAGGCAAAGACCTTGAAAAGAGAGCATATGCAAGAGTACACACGGAAAGGTGGAGGAAAGGAAGCCTACAGGTCCCTGGCAGCAACTTGGCTGTCTTAGTTAGCTGCCCTTGCTCATGGACCTTCTATTTCACACACAGATGCTCAGTGAGGCATCACATCTTTCTCTGTATGTGTGGTGTCAGTGGGGTGTGTGTGTGTGTGTGTGTGTGTGTGTGGTGTTGTGTGTGGTATACAAGCATATGTGTGGAGGTATGGTGTGTGTGTGTTGGGTAAGTTTGGGGGTGAGGCAGAGGTGACTGAATCCCTGGATTAGGTTGAGTGAAGCAAGCCCCAGTAAGCAGCTGCAGCATAAGCAGTGACTTGGAGCTGATCCAGTGTCTGGACTATTTTTAGCAATGACTTGCCATGACTTTGCACTCTTGCCTAATATAATTGACGGCAGCAGGATCCCATTGGGAACAGCAACTGCAGCTAAGGACTCTGCTTTCCAGATCACACCATCCCATAATCCTTTTGAACAAATCACAAAGTATTTCTATACCTCTGAGACATTTCAAATACTACATATTTTCCAAAATTTAAGGGGCAAAAGAACAAAGCGATTCAATATACTGACACAAACACTATATGGGAACTTTTAATCAGTCACTCCAGTCACCTCAAAATCTACAAATGCCAACCTAGGGCAAAATTGTGATTAGCGTTTTCTGGAGGCAGTGAAGAAAAGACAATGGTGCCATAGTTAGTATGAATTTAATAGTCTCTAGGCCCCCTGTAAAGCTATAGGGCAGGTAGCTACTAAGTAATATTAGTGTTCTTTTATAAAGGAATGCTTATCACAGATATTATAAGAATTCGTATCAACATTATTATGATATTTGTTGCCCTAGCAAATCCATCTATTTCCTCTTCAGAAATGTAAAAACAAACAAGCAAACATAAAAGCTATTAAAGACAAGTTTAGGAACTACAAAAATGCCAAATCAAATGAAAAAGCAAGTCTGCACTTCGATTGCATGAATAATCAGAAAATGCCTCTGAGAATTACAGACTAATCACGAAACCAGAAAGAGACCTGAGCTCAAAACTTTCTTTCTACAGGCAAGGAAATGAATCCTCTGAGAGGTTAATAACTTGCCCAAGGTCCTATCTCTTTTAAGTGGCATCTCTTCCATTAATCCAAATCTTTTGACTTTTTACCCAACATTTTTTATACTTCCTGGACTATCTTGGTGCTCTTTTATGTCTGGACCTATATGCTAGGTGCAATAGAAACCACAAAAATGAAAACCCAATAACGTCCAACCAGAAATGTACTAGAACTCTTGCTAGTATGGCTTTGCTGAGATAGAGAAAGACTATGACCACCTTATTCTCCACGAAGAGGGGAAGTCAAACAAGCAGAATCTGTAGACTTCAGAAATTGCTTCCCCAATGAAACTAGATGGTTCCTGTTCCTAAGAGTCCTCCTTGCTGAAACTCTAGCACTTTAGGTCTAACTAATACACTGGCCTGCTCTGATAGCTCCAGCATGCAGAGAGAGTTGACTCTGGGTAAAGGAAGTCCTAGTATATGGGTGAGAAGTAATGGGGAAACTAATTACATCTCATTTTCATTTTTTTTTTATTTATTTTAATTGTTGTTCTTGTACAGTTTTCTGTCTTTTACTCCATCCCAGCCCACCACCCCAGCCCTCTCCACCTCCCTCCCACTTCCTCCCCCCCTCCCCAGTTTTTGTCCATGTGTCCTTTATACTTGTTGCTCTAAACCCTTCCCCTTTTCCCCTGAAATTCCCTCCCCTCTCCCCTCTGGTGACTGTCAGCCTGTTCTCAATTTCAGTGTCCTTGGTTATATTGTACTTGTTTGTTTGTTTTTGTTGATTATGTTCCTGTTAAAGGTGAGATCATATGGTATTTGTCTTTCACCCCTTGGCTTGTTTCACTTAGCATAAAGCTCTCCAGTTCCATCCATGCTGTTGTGAAGGGTAGGAGCTCCTTCTTTCTTTCTGCTGCATAGAATTCCATTGTGTAAATGTACCCTAGTTTTTTGATCCATTTATTTACTGATGGGCACCTAGGTTGCTTCCAACACTTGGCTATTGTAAATTGTGCTGCCATGAACATTGGGGTGCATAGGTTCTTTGAGATTGGTGTTTCGGGGTCCTTAGGATATAATCCTAGCAGTGGAATTGTTGGGTCAAAAGGTAGATCCATTTTTAGTTTTCTTAGAAAATTCCATACTGCTTTCCATAGTGGTTGTACCAGCCTGTCATCCCCCCAACAGTGCACTAGGGTCCCCTTTTCTCCACAACCTCTCCAACACTTGTTTGTTGCTTTGTTTATGATGGCCATTCTGACTGGTGTCAAGTGCTATCTCATTGTGGTTTTAATTTGCATCTCTCTGATAGCTAGCGATATTGAGCATCTTTTCATGTGTCTCTGGATCCTCTGTATGTCCTCCTTGAAGAAGTGTCTGTTCAAGTCCTTTGCCCATTTTTTAATTGGGTTGCTTGTCTTCTTAGAGTGGAGTCGTGTAAGTTCTTTATATATTTTGGAAATT
This sequence comes from Glossophaga mutica, assembly GCA_039655065.1. Taxonomy (NCBI): domain Eukaryota; kingdom Metazoa; phylum Chordata; class Mammalia; order Chiroptera; family Phyllostomidae; genus Glossophaga; species Glossophaga mutica. The sequence continues at coordinate 53,237,791 of CM077303.1, read as the reverse complement.
AAAGCCTTGTCTGAGGTATCATTGGCAAATATGTTTTCCCATATGGTTGGTTCTCTTTTTATTTTAATACTGTTTTCTTTAGCTGTGCAGAAGCTTTTTATTCTGATGAGAGCCCATTTGTTTATTCTTTACTTTATGCCCCTTGCTTTAGGGGACATATCAGTAAAAATGTTGCTGTGTGAAATATCTGAGATTTTCCTGCCTGTGTTCTCCTCTAGGACTTTAATGGTGTCACAGCTTATATTTAAATCTTTTATCCACCTTGAATTTATTTTTGTGTATGGTGTAAGTTGGTGCTCAAGTTTCATTTTTTTGCACGTAGCTGTCCAGTTCTCCCAATACCACTTGTTGAAGAGGCTACTTTTACTCCATTTTATGTTGCTGTCCCCTTTGTCAAATATTAATTGACCATAGAGACTTGGGTTTATTTCTGGGCTCTCTGTTCTATTCCACTGGTCCATGTGCCTGTTTTTATGCCAGTACCAGGCTGTTTTGATTACAGTGTCCTTGTAATAGTTTGGTATCAGGTATTGTGATCCCTCCTACTTTGCTCTTCTTTCTCAAAATTGCTGCAGCTATTCGGGGTCATTTATGGTTCCATATAAATTTTTGAAGTGTTTGTTCTACGTCTGTGAAATATGCCATTGGTACTTTAATAGGTATTGCGTTGAATTTGTAAATTGCTTTGGGTAGTATGGACATTTTGATGATGTTGATTCTTCTGATCCGTGAAGACGGTATATGCTTCCATTTGTTTGTGTCTTCCTTGATTTCTTTCTTCAGTGTTGTGTAGTTTTCTGCATATAGTTCTTTTACCTCCTTGGTTAGGTTTACCCCTAGGTATTTTATTTTTCTTTTTGCTATATCTAATGGGATTCTTTTCTTGATTTCTGCTTCTGCTGTTTCATTGTTGGTATACAAAAATGCCTTTCATTTCTGGATATTGACTTTGTATCCGGCTGTTTGGCCAAATTCATTTATTAGATTGAGCGGTTTTTTGGTGGAGTCTATAGGATTTTTTTATGTACGCTATCACGTCATCTGCAAACAGGGACAGTTTTGTTTCCTCCTTTCCAATTTGGATCCTTTTATTTCCTTTTCTTGTCTAATTGCTGTGGCTAAGACTTCCAATACTGTATTGAATAGAAGTGGTGAAAGTGGACAACCTTGTCTTGTTCCTGACCTTAGTGGAAAAGATTTTAGGTTTTGCCCACTGAGTATTTGTTTCCATTTTAAATATTTCTTGATCTAGGCACTAAATAGTACAAAGTTGAATAGAACATAGTACCTGCCTTTAAGGATCTTAATTAAATGATAAAAACTTAAATGTATCAGGTGCTATATTAGAGGTAGGTAATAAGTCCTAATCTGAGAAGCTTTTTTGATAATGAACATAGAAGTTGATCTTCAAAATAGAGGCAGATGTGACTAAAGGACACAATCAACAGAGTGAAAAGGCAGCTTATGACATGGGAGAAGATATTTGTAAACATATGCATGGTAAGGGGTTAACATTCACAATATGTAAAGAACTCCTACAACTTAACAGCAACAAATAACCCTGTAAAAGTGGACAAAGAACTTGAGTAAACACCTCTCCAAAGATGGTATACAAATAATCAATGAGCACATGAAAAGATACTTAATATCAGTAATCACTAGAGAAATGCAAATCAAAGCCACAATGCAATATCACCTCAGACCCATTAGGATGGCTACCATGAGTAGAGAAAACAGAAAATAGCAAATGTGGAAAGGATGTGGAGAAATCAGAACTTTTGTGTATTGTTGGAGAGAATGGTAAAATGGTGCAGCCACTGTGGAAAACAGTATGGAGGTTCCTCAAAAAGTTAAAAATAGAATATCATATGATACAGCAATTCTGCTTCTGGGTAACCGAAAGAATTACTATTAGGGTCTCAAAAAGATATTTGCACACCCATATTTATACTATCATTATTCACAGTTGCCAAGAGATGGAGGCAACACAAGTGTCTATTTACAAATGAATGAATAAACAAAATGCAGTGTATACATACAATGGAATATTAGCCTTCCTTTTCACTTTGAAACTAGCATTTTTGTATGTTTAATGTTTTATTGTTCATGCTATTACAGTCATCCCAACATTTCCCCCCTTTGCCCCTCTACACCCAGCTCATCCTCCACTTCCATAGTCAATCCCCACACCATTGTCCAAGTCCATATGTTCTCTGACTAATGCCTTCTTCTCTCAAACAGTCCCCACCTACCTCTTCCACTCTTACAGCTGTCCACCTATTCCATGATTCCATGCCTCTGGTTCTATTTTCTCATTAGTTTATTTTGTTCATTGGAGTCCTCTTATAAGTGAGATTATATGGTATTTGTCTTTCACCAACTGGCTTATTTCACTTAGTATAATATTCTCCAGTTCCATCCATGCTGTCTCAAAAGGTAGGAATTACTTCCTTTTTCTGCTTTGTAGTATTCAATTGTACAAATGTACCACAGGTTTTTTTTTTGTTTTTTAAATACATTTTATTTATTATGCTATTACAGTTGTCCCATTCCCCCCTTCATTGCCCTCTGCCCTGCACACCCCCTCCTACCTGCATACCCCTCCTTTAGTTCATGTCCATGAGTCATACACATAAGTTCTTTGGCTTCTCCATTTCCTATACTATTCTTAACCTCCCTCTGTCTATTTTCTACCTACCATTTATGCTACTTATTCTCTGTACCTTTCCCCCACTGATAACACCTCCATGTGATCTCCATCTCTTTGATTCTGTTTCTGTTGTAGTTCTTTGCTTAGTTTGTTTTTGTTTTTGTTTTTAGGTTCAGTTGTTAATGAGTATGTTGTCATTTTACTCTTCTTCTTCTTTTGACCTTCTTCTTTTTCTTGGATAAGTCCCTTTAACATTTCATATAATAGGGGCTTGGTGATAATGAACTCCTTTAACTTGACCTTATCTGGGAAGCACTTTATCTGCCCTTCTTTTATAAATGACAGCTTTGCTGGATAGAGTAGTCTTGAGTGTAGGTCCTTGCCTTTCATGACTTGGAATACTTCTTTCCAGCCCCTTCTTGCCTGCAAGGTTTCTTTTAAGAAATCAGCTGAAAGTTTTATGGGCTCTCCTTTGTAGGTAACTGTCTCCTTTTCTCTTGCTGTTTTTAAGATTCTCTCCTTATCTTTCATCTTGGCTAATGTAATTATGATGTGCCTTGGTGTGTTCCTCCTTGGGTCCAACTTCTTTGGGACTCTCTGAGCTTCCTGGACTTCCTGAACGTCTATTTTCTTTGCCAAATTGGGGAAGTTCTCCTTCATTATTTGTTCAAATAAGTTTTCAATTTCCTGGTCTTCCTCTTCTCCTTCTGGCACCCCTATGATTCGGATGTTGGAACATTTAAAGATATCCTAGCGATTCCTAAGCCTCTCCTCATTTTTTTGGATTCTTGTTTCTTTGGTCCGTTCTGGTTGAATGTTTCTTTTTTCCTTCTGCTCCAAACCATTGATTTGATTCCTGGTTTCCTTCCTGTCACTGTTGGTTCCCTATAGATTTTTCTTAATTTCACATAATGCAACCTTCATTGCTGTCTGGGTCTTTTTTATGCTGTTGAAATATCCAGTGAGTTCCTGAGCATCTTGACAACCAGTGTTTGGAACTGTGCATCTGATAGGTTGGCTATCTCTTTGTTGCTTAGTTGCATTTTTTCTGGAGCTTTGAACTGTTCTTTCATTTGGACCTTTTTTTTTTTTTTTGTCTGAGCACACCTGTTATACAGTAAGGGGTGGAGGCTTAGGTGTTCACCAGGGCAGGGCAACCCACGTGGCTGAATTGTGATGCTATATGTGAGGGAGCGGTCTGAGAGTGAACAGTGCTGCTTGCTCTGCTCTCTGCCAGTTTTCAGTCACCCCGCTACCCACCATCAAATTGGGCCCTTCTGTGCTGATTCCCAGGTGGGTGGGTCTGTTTATGTTCTAGGACCCTGAGTACCACAGTTTTTAATCCACTCATCTACTGATGGGCACTTAGGCTGTTTCCAAATCTTTGCTATTGTAAATAACACTGCTGGGAACTGTATTCAGCCTTAAAAAGGAAGAAAATACCATCATATGTTATATGGCCAAACTGTGAAGACATTATATTAAGTAAAATTGGCCAATCACAAAAAAATCAAATACTGTATGATTCCAATTATATGAGGTATCTAAGTCAGTCACGCTCATAGAGTAGGCTGCTAGGGGGCAGAGGGAGGGAAAAATAAGGAGTTGTTGTTTAAGGGGTATGTAGTTTCAGTTTTGCAAAATGAAAAACATCTGGAGGTCTGTTGCACAACAATGTAAATATATGTAATCTTATTGAATGATACACTTAAAATGGCTTACGTTGTAAGTTTTATGTTACATGGTTTTTATCACTATTTTTTTAAAAGGAGGCTGATGTAAATTTTTCAGGTGTAACAAGCTCTCCTTATTTCTGGCCACCTCTTACCACCAAACAAATAAAGTTGATTCATAAATTGAGAACATTGGACTCAAAAACCTAATCCCTCATCTCACCTCGTATTACTAGGAAATTAGCATTGAGAAAGAACTGTAGTCTCTGATGATGATGGAAAATCTTCAAGGTTAGGTCAGGAAGGGCAGTGAAAGCTTTAGATGGGTGGGAAAGAATACTGTTGGTGAAAGAAGCCAACTAGATCAGCAGAGGCCAGGTCAGGAGAGAACTGCTTATCGTTGCCAGCAACAGCAGATCTGCAGACTGCCCAAGAGGAAAATTTTTCCTAACCAATGTCCACAGATTGAAAGGAACATTGGATAATTGCTACCATGGGACTGTTGGATCCTGTAATTTGTGTATTAGAAGAAACACAATTTTGCTGATTTCCTTTACTTTTAAAACACTTTCTCCTGAAGCACTGTGACTTGCAAGTAGTAAAATTAGTGCCAGCGATGGGCAACAGCCAATGAACGGGAAAGAACATTGTCTCCAGAGTCTGAGTCCAGTTATACCACCTCCCAGCCAAGCAATTCAGGCAAGTTACTTAAGCTTTCTGATACTTAGTATACACATCAGAAAGATGGGAATATTAATGACAACTCAAAGAGCAAAGATGACAAAGATAATACAGATAAAACTAGCACAGTAGCTGCCCACCTTCAAAGATGAAGATCTGGATAAATTAGACCTACAAACTTTTTAAGGAGCCCTCTGCCACACAATCACATCCCAGTATCATTGTTCCAGTCCTCATATGAAAGCATGCCTATTTAAATCAGCACCATCCTGAACTCTCCCATTCACCTTATGTAAACTCTCTGCCCTTCCCACCACATTAGTCAATGAATAATTCTCTGAAAAATTAAAGAAGAAAGGACAGAGGCAGTAAGAAGGGCACAGTCCCCAGGACCAATCCCTAGCACCGATCATCATATTCATGTTTTCATAGGAGACATTTGCATAATATGTAGCTTGAGTCTTATTAAACCCCTGCTCAAAACCTTCTATGGTTTCTGAAATGTATGTGCAAGTATTTAGGGGGAACAATGAAATGGTTTGATGAAATGAAAGAATAGATGTATTTAGATATGAAATTGTATTAGGCAGTTGCTGTTTGTAAAATTCTTTTAATTTTATTCCATGTTTGAAAATTTTCATAATAAAATGCTAAGGGGAAAAAATTATCCATGGCTCCCTAACAATGCAGTATAAGCACAGAAATACTCAGTATATGATCATTGGATTAGAAATGGGTGAAAATGCTTTTACAGGTGACAATTTCCAATGTGGAAATAGCACAAATCCCAATAGCATTTAAATGATGGGTATATGATATAAGACCTGATTTTTTAAATGATAACGTCTGATTCATTTTACAAGTATTGTCAATATTCATTGTGAGTGGACTGCATTTTATCTGGTATATGTTCTCTGGAAAGCCACTATCTAGACATGGAAAAATCCACATGGATGTTAATGTCACTACAGAGTTATTGTGTGTTTATGACAACTATAATCTCAAATCCACTCTCCTATCACCAGCTGACTAACCAGGATACAAGGATGCACTCAGTGTAAATTCTAATGTGGAAATTCTAGTCTCAACTCTGTTACCAATTTTCTACAAAACATTCATCAAGTAACTTATCACAACTGTACTTTGGGTCCCACAATCACCAAACAGGAGTCATGCCAAGTGTATTAGACAGTGGCGCAGCCACAGTTAACAGCCCTGCCTCAGAGACATTGCCTCTGAGGCCTCTTGCTTGTTGTGGCCCTTGGGCCACCTGTAAGGTATTGCCCTATGAAGGTGTTTACCGTATAACAGACATGGGAATGATCATCATAACTTCTAACTGTTATACCATAGTTTAGACTCACAGTATTTTTCACATATATTATCTTTTTTATTACACACAGCATTCCTTTTAAGTAATGTTATCTCCCTTTTACAGATGAGTAAACTAAGGATCAACAACATGATAAAATTTCCTTAAGCTCAATACTGAGTCAAGGACCAAGCCCAGGTCCCCTCATTCTAAATCTTGTTCTGTTTTTAGTGTATTGTCATCCATCCCACTTTTCAAACCTCCAGGTCCTCTTATTTGATGCAGCTCCCACTCTAAATCAAAGTGGCCTCTCCAAGGCACACACTTAGGACCTCTTATGATCGCTGTACCCAATTCCTGGCTGCCATTTTTCTCCCATGCCACAAACGAAGGGTGAATACCATTGCATCAGAACACTCTGGAAGTTTTTCTCCCACTGGCTAAGGATGCCCTGTCATTCATCCTCCCCACATGTCCAGCTCACAGAGAGTTTTAAGAGCCCTTTCTAAGATAAATACATTTGACTGTGCTCTAAGACCTCCTTCTAGTTAAAAAATGCAACTAGTCATCTCTGCCATGCAAATAGGCACTGGGCAACAGCTAAGATGGATCTTGGACACATATCCTCATAAAATATTGAGAGACAGAATTTTCCAAAGGCCCCTGAACCTAAGACTACAAAGTTATGCTTATAGAACTTCAAATAAATAAACATTTAACACTTTTGAAGATATAACAAATGTGTTAAAAAGGGAAGATGCATCATCAGAACTGTCAAATAAAGGGAAACTACAGGGAACAAGAGATGAAGAGAGTGGAAGTGAGAAAGAAGTATGTGTCAAGTGTTTCACATGTGTTGTCCCATTTAATCCTCAATACCACGTAATAAATGGTTATTATTATTATATTTGACAATAGAAGAAATTGAATCCCAGAGTCTTTAGGGTATATGCCCAGGGTCAACTAGTAGATGAGCAGGGATTCAAACCCAGATCTCTCTGAATCTGGTGATCATTTTACCACTAGAAGAACTAGGAGAGAGAGAGAGATCAGGAGTCATACAGGTCCGTTTTTTTAGAAAAACTTCATAATCCATTGTCCACCTCACCCCATTAAACCATTGGTAGCTCAAAAGGCCACATTATGTCCATGTTAGCAGTTCTTTTCCAAGCTTCTGACATACCATTGTGCTCACTGACAGGACCCTCAGTGTTTCTCCCACAGAGGTCACCTGAGTCCATGCTGGCATCAGTAATGAAATTCAGCATCATCTGCAGTCACATGCCTGACATCCTGGCAAGGAGTGGGTAGGTCACCTTAGCCACCTCTGTCACAGTGTGTCAAGGGGAAACCAGAAGATCACGGAAGTCAGACCCCCACAGATTGTTCTGTAAACCAGAATAACAATGTTCACCTTACCCAGGTGTGGCAATCCCAGGTTTGTGCTGGTTTGTGCTATGGAAATTCACACTGGTCAGATTTGCTCCAGTGAGAGAGAAGTCAGCCAAGCTGGGTCAGCTAAGAGACTTCTAATGCGCTAGGATGGACACAGCATTAGTGGTCTAGCCCCACATTTTTCACCTCGAGGACACCCAGCTCCCTCTGCATCCATCTACACTTCAGGTTTCCTGGAGGAGATCTTTTAAAATATGCTGCTGGAAAAGAAAAATTCTTGAAAACACTATTGATTCTAAATCTTTCATTTTACCCATAGGGATCTGGGTAAGATCCCCAAGCCACATATGCAGGGGCTTGATCAAGGTCACTCTACTAGCCAAGATGGTAACAAGAACTCCAAAAATCCCCATGGCTAAACACAGCAAAAACTTATTTCTTACTCACGCTGCATGCCCCACGCAACCCTTCCTGTTCTCTTCTCAGGGACCCAGACTGACAGAGGCTCCATCTTCACATATGATTATATATGGTCACCACAGCGAGGAAGACAGTTGGCATCAGGCAGTAGCGAGTCAATGCTTCTACCATAAGTGGCACATCTCTTCCACTCACATTTCAGTACCAGTGGAGGTCACATGGCCACATCTGACTTCAAGGGGCTAAAAAGGTATAATCTCAGTACCTAGCCAAAAGGAAGAGGAGGCAATGTTTGTGAGCAGCCCTATGACCACCAGAGTCACAGAGCTAGTTAAGTGCAGAGCCAAGAACTCTAGTCTTCCAACACCCTGTTTATGTGTTTTTCTATTTCCTGTCCTTCAAGTCCTAGGTCAAGCCTAACTTCTTCACAAAGCTATCCCTGATTATTCTGGCCTATTGCCCTCTATCCCTGTATTTCACTTCTCTGATGTTTTTAAACTATATCTGAAAACACTGGTGACTGTCCTCAAAGAAAGCCCAAAACCTTCCCTCCTTTAAGTGTAGGGAATTTTTATGAGGTAAACATACCTGTGCACTGAATGCAGGTATGCTCACAGTTTTGAAGAGACTTCTCCATTGATGCTGGACCCTACGGTCTCAAAAATAGGTGCTAGAAAGAGAAAGGTCCCTCACTTCTGGGCTCAGTACAATACAAGGCAGGGAGAATTTAAGTTAAGAAGGCATAGTCCCAAGCTTAAGAGGGTTCAGTAGAAACTGAGCCATGGAAAGCATTTTTACTCTATGAAGTAGTGTCTGCTAGTCTGGATACTACTTTTGTTTTATTTTGTTTTGCTCTACAATCAGCATTCATTCACATTCCTCTCCTACACTCTCCCCTGTAGCACAGGGTCTTGATACCTAGAACTACAAGAATCCCTTGCCTACAGAGGGATGCATGTAACTTATGTTTACCAGTGAGATGAATTCATATGCAATTTGAAAGGAATCCATTCCTTTCAAAGAAGAAAGAAGCCATTTCTTCCTCCTCCAGCAGTGGACCCTGACCCATGAGTTTTACACAACAAAGGTTTTCAATAGCCTCTGCATTCTCCCACCATTCACTCAGGAGGTGAAAAAGCTGTGAAGTCAGCAGCTATTTCCTGCAGGTTCCTGACTCTCAGGTGACAGCAGTCTAACTCTGGACCACAGAGAATGGCAAATTGAAAACTGATGTCTGATCCCCTATTTTCACTCCTTCAGGCTTCCCAGTGGTTTGTTAAGCACCCCAATATCTGGATAAAATTATATAAGATTCCCATTTTTCTGACTGAACTGCAGCTGGAACAATTTACCTTTTTAAATCATTTACTTCTGAGTATAAAAGCAATATATAAAGTGTAAGAAATAAATTTAAAGCTATCACCCACCACCCAGATATTCCCCTGTACATATTATTGATATATTTTATTCTAATCTGTTTCCTATACAACACTCTTCCAGTCTGAACACATGGAGATTTCAATTTACACATAGATGATTCCAAAATCCTAGCTTTTCATTTTCTGGAGCTCCTCTCCTCACATGATCTTGTCCTCCACATTAACTCAGCCACTTACTTCCATGGCCATGTCCATCAAAACCTTGTCAGTACCCAAAACTGCAACCCTTCCATGAACTCATTTTTATGCATCTCACTCCCTGACCACCACCCACCTTTCCAGCTCACACCCTCTGGTACCCAGAATCCATCAATGTTGAGACTCCTCATGAATAAGACTTCCAATTCATTGGTCCTACCAAATTCTCATTCTTTCTCACCCACTGATATTTCCTTTTCCCTTCTTACCCAGCCTATCCTATGGTAAATAATTATAATCAATTCACTCCCTTGTATTGCCTCATCTCCCTTACCTCTCTCTTACTTCATCACATTTACTATGGCAATACCACAACTCTAATTAAATCCAACTTGCTACCTATACTATGCCTGCCTCTGTGCAGCTGAATGTGACTGAAGAAAAGCAGGCAATCTATGATAACTGGTCTCACTTTAAAGCCATAAGCAAGAACTTCGTACAGGCTCTTAATGCTGCCCAATAATCATATTTTACTTCTTAGTCTATTCACTCTAGAATAAACCAAGGTGTATTTCACATCTCCACCTCTCTTTAACCTCTAAACCCTATAGCCCCAATCAACATTCTCAGCCTATGACCTTGATTTCTGCTTCACCAATAAAATCCTCAGATCTGAATAGGCATTTTCCAAGGAAGATATACCAATGGCCAACAGGCACATAAAAAGATGTTCATCATCATTAGTCATCTGAGAAATACAAATCAAAGCCACAATTAGATATGGCTTCACACCTGTTAGAATGCCTAGCACCAAAAATATGATAAATAACAAATTTTGGAGAACATGTGGAGAAAGGGAAACCCTTGTACCCTGTTGGTGGGATTGTAAATTGGTCCAGCCACTATGAAAAACAATATGAAGGTTACTCAAAAAATTAAGAATAAAACTACCATATGATCCAGAAAATCCTTTTTCTGGGTATTCTGAAGAATATGAAAACACTAACTCAAAAAGATATATGTACCCCAATGTTCATTGCAGTATTATTTACAATAGCCAAGTTATGGAAATCTGTGTCCATTGACAGATGAATAGATAATGAATATACTCTCACACACATGCACACACACTACTCGATGGAACACACTACTCAGCCATGTAAAAAAAGATGAAATATTGCTGTTTGCAACATCATGGATGGATCTTGAGGGTATTCACTTAGCATAATGCCCTCAAGATCCATCCATGATGTTGCAAACAGCAATATTTCATCTTTTTTATCTTTATTATTTTCATCTTTATTATGCTAAGTATTCACTTATTACAGTACCCTCAAGATCTATCCATGATGTGCTAAGTCACATGTAAAAAGACAAAAAGCATACTATTTTACTCCTCTGCTCAAATGCTCCAGGGTTCTGATCCAACTCAGAGTAAACCTAGAATCTTATAAAGCCTCACTTTTTCTGGCCTCCTTCTTTATCTCTGACCTGATATGCTACTTCTTGCCTCATCTGCTCACTCACTCTGCTCCAAATACTCTGATTTCCTCACTCGCTCTAAAATGGTCCCATTCATTAAAGTCTTTGTGCTGACTGCTCCCTCTGCTTGGAATATTCTTCCTGCAGAAACCTTCATGCCTACTTCTGTCACCTTTCATGAACGATGCCCATGAATGAGGTCTCCCTGGACCAACCCTATTTAGAATTACAATTCTCCCCTCATCCACTTCCTACTTCCAACCCCTATTGGCTCTGCCTTCAAACTACATCCAGAATCTGGTTCTTTTCCCTCTTTTCAATGACTTGTACTTATCTTACATTTATTGTTTATTTCCTGATTTCCCTTACTAGAATACATTAGACCAGGAGTGTTTTGTTCACTGATATATATCAAGTGCCTAAAATAGTGCCTGGCATAGCCTAAGTGTTTAATGAATATTTTTAATAACTTCATACACATTTTAACATGTGTGCTTTTTTGACAGACAGGATAGTGTCTTGTCGCATAAGCCATGAGAGAACAAAGATCCAAGGTCATGCTCTACCATCATTGCCCTACCTCTTCAGGATACCCTCTCCTCCACCTTTCAAAAGAAGAATGTTGAAGACACTATTGGTGCACCACCCATCTGTCCTTCATATTCATCATTCAGTGAACACCTATTGTTCCTTACTGCAGGCACATGTAACTCTTAGCCTGAAGGCTTTCCCTGGCCACAGGGGTGAACTCTGCCACACACCAAGTGGATAAGATGTACCAAGAAGTTAACAGCCAGGAGCAATTCTTGACCAATGTCACATGGTGGTTGACAGAAAAATGAAACTAGTTTCTTTTTCCCTCAGGTAGAGTGACCCTGAGTTATGTTATACACTGTCTTCCCAGTTGATCATGGTGGTAACCTACACAGTAATGCATCCCACATTGGCTGCCTTCCCTTTCCCATGTGACCCCCTACTCCCCTACTGGTGGTCCCTAGAATCATCTTCTGAATAAACTATTTGTTTTCAAATCCTTGTCACAGAGTATGCTTTTGAGAGGGAATCCAAGCCAAGACAAGGCATTTGGATCAATGCTTGTCAAAATTTTGTGTTACACAATCCCTCAAGTTTCCCCAAAGGTATGCATGAGCTCTCATAAAGTGGTAGAGACCAACAATAGGAATTTAGAAACATCTCAAAAATCACCCAATGCGGTTTTATTTTCATGTTTTGTGTGCACTGTGGTTCCTCAAGATTTCTAAAAAATAAAATATAGTAAAGCTTCTCCTGCAAAATGTAAAACTTTAAAAACCATGAAACCAGTAGATGATCTCTAGTGATCTCAAAGACCCCTCTTAGTTCTAATACTTGGTGCTTAGCAACATTTCTTTAGGGTAACATCCAAGAAAGTTTCTACCTTCAGGTTTTGCTATGAGGTAATTACAGGTTTCTCATGGAGGTACCTGAAACTATTAAATTTGAAGGTTTCTCAGCAAATTATACACATATCTATTTGGGTTCATTACAGAACTCTCACATGTGCCTGGGTGTCACTGCTTGCAGATGATCCTCTTCCTCCCAGGAAGTGAAGTGTCACTCACACCCATAAGAGCTGCCTTTCTCCTGTCACCTCTTGCCTAAGCATCACAAGCAATGATAACCTGGCTGAGGAATGAACGGCTTGAGAGAAAACTCTGGTGTCCTGCTTTTCTCCCAGTTAAAATTAGGCCAAGTGTTTGACATTTTGCTTAAGAGCTGAGCCACTAGTGACACTCCACTGGGGAGCTGGCATTTCCAACACGCAAGTGAGGGTTGCTTGTTTATCGCAAATTAGGTCAGGTTCAACTTGACTATAGGACATATTAATATGGATAGAGATATGTTAATAACTGCATTCCTACTCCCCAACACTCATGGCCTTGCTGCTATTTGCTTGAATCCATTAGCGCTAATATAAGTTAAGCCATTTATGACTGATTATATCAGTCAGTTTAAGAATCCCCAGATTCCAAGATCACTTCTCATTACCCACATTCTAATACTTATAAGGGTTCAGTGGACATCACCCATGTCCTCCATTGCCATGTTAACTATCCCTCCCTCTTCCCTAAAAAAACTTCCAGCTTTGACACTTAACTCATCAGATGACTGTTGGAATCGGGAAAATAGCTAAAGGACTCTCCCTGTGAGATTTGGCTGTCCAAGAACAGAGAACAAAGAACTTGAGGCGGACTACCATTTAAGGAGATGTTTAGGTTTAAATTTCCCATTCCCCCTACCCTGTAACGCATAGATCCCGCACGCGCCAAAAGATAGCCAATGGCTTACAGCCATATCTGCCTCTGTAAAATGCGTACTTGCGTCTATAAAAAGGCTTAGCTGTAAGCGTTAGGCGCGCGACTCTCATCTGCAGCTCTTCTGAGCATCCTGTCTCCGGACACTCTGAGAGTTCGCCCCTGCACAGGTTAAAATCTTTTTTTTTTTTTTTTGGCAAATAAAGTAACACCTTTGAGTTCTAAAAGTTTCTGAACATTTGTTTCTCCCGTCGGTGAATGCAACAATTACACCATCTCATCTCCACTCATTGCTACTGTTGTAGAGCAACCCCCAGACCAACCTCACCTCATTTATCACTGATTTTAGCCTTTGGTTCAGTATCACCCTAATACCACCCATTTTAATTTTTGGCAATTTTAATACACATATAAGTAATCCTTCCAATAGCATGGCTACTACATTCCTCAACTTCCTCTTCCTCATCATCTCAGCCTTCTTCCTACCTCAACCACTGACTTCCATGGTCATATGCTGAACCTGGTCATTACCAACTACTAGGATACTCAGGCTACAACTAATATATCAATCCACATGATAGCATCACCTGGCATACTCTGCCTTTCTATCTGTTAAGTTAGACAAACATATTCCTATGGAAATCTTTCCCCTCCAATTTTAGACTAAACAACATCCCTTTTACCTATTCAAAGACTTCTCCAAAAATTTCTCTCATCAATTTTCCATCTCTATTGAATCTTTCCAAAGAAAACACAAACATGACATTTTTTCCCATCTTCAAGAGATAAGTTCCATATTGACTCACTTTCCCCATAAGTCATTGCTTAATTTCTTTGCACCCTTTTGCAGCAAATCTGCTCAAAAAATGCTCTGTAATTTTGTTTGTCCTTCCATTCTCTCTTCAACCCACTCCAATCAGCTCTTCTTTATCTATACCACTCCACCAGAATTGCTCTTAAAGAAGTCACCAAAACCTTTATGCTCTAAATCCAATGGTCAATTCATTTTACTTGACTTACCAGCATTTGACACAGTCTATCCCTCTTTCTTCTTTGATACTCTCTTCACATGACTTCCAGGCCACCAAAATATCTTAATTTCCTCCCTACCTTGCTGTTCTCTCCTTCTCAGTTTCCTTTCCTTGCTCCTCCTTTTCTCCCTTACTTCTTAATATTGAAGGGGACCCAGATAAATGGTTTGAAAGTATTTTCTCCTCTTCCATAGGCTGTACTTTCATTCTTAATTGTTTCTTTTGTTGGGCAGGAGCTTTTTAGTTTGATGCAGTCCCATTTGCTTATTTTTGGTATTTTTTCTGTGCTATTTATGTCATAGCCATGAAATCTTTGCCAAGACTTACCTCATAAAGCTTTTCCCTTATATTTTCTTCCAGGACTTTTATAATTTAAGTCTTTAAACCATTTTGTGTTGATTCTTGCACTTGGTGCAAGATGAGGATCCAACTTCATTCTTTTCCATGTGGCTATCCCAACACCATTTACTGAAGAGACTATCCTTTCCCATTGTGTATTCTTGGTACTCTTGCCAAAGATCAGTTGACCATATATGCCTGGTTTTATTTCCAGGCTTTCTATTCTGTTTCATTGGTCTACATATCTTCCTTTATGCCAGTATGAAGCTTTATAATTTTTTTTACTATTTTGATTACTGTGTTTTTTGTTAACTTCCAAAACATATAAGGAACTCAACTTGAAAAAAGGAAAGCTGATTTAAAAATGAGCTAAGGACTTGAATAGACATTTCTTCAAAGAAGACATATAAATGGCCAACAGTATATTTTAAAAATATTTAACATTATTAATCATCAGGAAAACACAAATCAAAACCACAATGAGATATCACTTCACACATAATAGGGTACCTATTATCCAAAAAAAAAAAAAAAAAAAAAAAACCCTGTTGGTGAGGACATGAAAAACTTGAAACTTTTGTACATTGTTGGTAGGGATGCAAATTGATGCAGTCACTATGGGAAACAGTATGGAGGTTCCCAAAAGAATTAATAGAACTACCATATTATCTAATAATCACACTTTGAGACACTTATCAAAAAGAATTGAAATCTGGATCTCAAAGAGATATTAGCACTCCCATATTTATTACAGCACTATGCCAACATGCAGAAATACCCTAAGTGTCCATTGACGAATAAATGGATACAGAAAATGTGGCCTACACATACAAGGGAATATTATTCAACCTTAATAAAGAAGGAAATCCTGCAATATACAACACCATGAATGAACCTTAAGGCATTATGCTAAGTGAAATAAGGACAAATATTGTATGATTCCAATTATATGAGGTATCTAACATAAAACCAGAGAGCAAAACAGTGGTTGTCAGGGGTACATGGAAGGGAAGATGGGAGTTGCTAATCAATGGGTTTAAAGCTTCAGCAATGCAGGATGAATAAGCTCTAAAAGAGATATGCTGTACAACATTGGACCTATAGTTAACAATATTGTACTGCATTCTTAACAATTTGTTAAGAGGGGAGATCTCATGTTAAGTATTCTTACTACAATAAAATACAAATTAAAAAATTTTAAATATATACGGAGACCCCAGAACTCACTCTCTGATCAGTCTCTACTCCATCCTTACTCATTCCTTTGGTGATCATTAAAATAATATGATTTTTAATACCATCTTTATGCCAATGATACTCAAAAAGATATCTATAACTCAAATCTTTCTTCTGAACTCCAGTTTTATATATCCAACTGCTTACTTGACACCTTCCTACATATGTCTGTTTTAGTTTCCTATTGCTTTAAAACAAATTACCAACCACAGTAGCATTAAACAACAGCCATTTATTATTGCACAGTTTCTGTAGGTCAGAAGTCTGGGTGGGCTAAACTGGCCTCTGCTTGGGATCTAACAGGGCCAAAATCAAAATGTTGGCTAGGCTGAACTCTTATCTAAAGATTCTGGTGAAGCCCTGCTGGTGTGGCTGCTCAGTGGATTGAGCACTGACCTGTGAACCAAAACGTTGCCGGCTTGATTCCCAGTCAAGGCACATGCCTGGGTTGCCGGGTGCTGGAGGGGTTCCCAGTAGGGGGTGCAAGAGAGACAACCACGCATTCATGTTTCTCTCCCCTCTCCTTCTCCCTTCCTTTCCCTCTCTCTGAAAGTAAATAAATAAATAAAATCTTTTTTTTTTTTTTAATTCTGCTGTAGAATTGAATTCCAGCTCATTCATGTGATTGACAGAATTTTCAGTCCCTTGAAGCTTTAGGACAGATGTCCCAGTTTCTTTGATGGCTGTTAGCTAGGAGCTGCTCTCAGCTTCTAGAGGACACTAACATTTCTTATCAGCTGGCCCCCCTCTATCTTCAAGTCAGCACCAGCATGGAGAAAACTTTTCAGGCTTCAAATCTTTCTGACTGTCCCCTTCTGCGTTCTTCTTCTACCACCAGCCAGAGAAAACTCTCATTTTCAAGGGCTCATATGTTTACATTGGGAGATAATCCAGGATAATCTCCCTATTTCAAGCTTAACTGATTAGTAGCCTTAATTACATTTGTGAAATCTCTTTGCTGTGTAATTTACCATATTCACAAGCAAGGTATCTCATTATCTTTATAGTCCTAGAAATTAGCGTGGGAAATCTAGAGGAGGAGAATAGTTTTAGAATTCTATCGACTACATTATCTAATTGACATTTCAAACTCAGCATGTTCAAAACTGAACTCCTGCCATTCTGCCACAAAACATGGTTCATTCTCCATTTTTCCCACCTCAGTTTCTCAGGTCAGACACTGAAATCATACTTGGCCCCTCACTCTCTGGCATGCCACATCTAATTTATCAGGAAATCCTATTGACTGTACCTCCAAAACATATTTAAAATACAACCATTTCTTACCACCTCCACTGCTGATGCCCTTCATACCATTATCATCTCTTTCCTAAATCACAGAGTAGCACCTGCTTCTGTTTGTTTTTTTGACTACCTGTTTCAACAGAGCAGCTGGAGGTACCCTTCTGTAACATAAATCAAATCATATTCCTCCCTATTTTAGTTTGATTTAAAGCTAAAATCCTTACAATTCTTACAAGCCTCTCCATGATCTATACTTCCTCCCTTTACCTCTTTGACTTCATTGCTTATTAGTCTTCCTCTCACTAATTCTGCTCCGGCTACTCTGGTCACTTTGTCTACCTCAAACATACCAGGCATGCTCCACCCCCAGCATCTTGGCATTGGCTATTCCTTCTGCCTAGAACGCTTTTCTTTCAAATATACAAACAGCTAACTCAATAACCTCAAGACTTTTCTACTATGTCACTGGCTCAATGAGGTCTACCCTGACCATCCTGTTAAAGCTGAAAATTAGCCCCTACATTTTCAATCCCCCCTACTTTGTTTATTTCTCTGTTCAATAGTACGTACCGTTTTCTAACATACTTTATCATTTACTTTTTATTATGATTTTATTTATTGCCTGTCCTCCCATGTCCTCCCTACTGCACTAAAATGTTAACTTTAAGAGGAGCGTGATCTTTGACAGTTTTTTTACTGATATATCCCAAATGTCAATATAAATAGTACTTGGTTAATTAATAATGGTTGAATGAGTGAACGCATTATTTATATATGAGATAGAGATATTTATTTATTCCTGTGGGGTTGAGACAAGATTGGCAAGAATAGCCCACAAAGAGAGCTTTAAAATTCTGTCACATGGCTACTCTTTATGTCTCATTCATGCCCCAAATGGAACAAAATTAAAAATAAAAATAATTAACTCTTAGCAGGCTTTCCTTTCATAATTACCTCCCCTGTTGAACCATTCCAATATGCAAAAGGATCCAAAATTTCATACCCAATGCCACTCTCTTTGTTCTTTCCATATCAATTCGCTGATTTATGGAGCAAAGCTATGCTAAAGTTAACAAGGCCCAAAATATGAAACAGATCATTCACTGATTATATAATCCAAACTCTTCTCCTGCTACTTGAGCATCTCCAGATATATACATGCCCCAAACTTAGAGTGTCCCCATCTTAGGTGTCCGTGATCAGCCCTTCCTTGTCTACCTCTTTCAAATTAAAGGTACTAAGATGCCTTTATTCTGTTATCTTGAGTCTGTAATAATGCTTATCTTTCCTTTGAATAATAAAAAATACCTACCATTTACTGAGCCTGTACTACACATCCTATATTTTGCTAAGTACTTTACATCATAAAAACTCTAAGGTAGATATTATTATTATCCTCTTTTACAGATGAGAAACTCTAAGCATGCAAGTTTAAGGAATTGCCTCAAGTCCCACAGCAAGTAAGCGTGGATGAGTCAAGACTCAAATTCAAGCAACTCTATTTCACCCTCAAATTCCACTTACTTTCTCCTGTCCCTTCTCTCAAAGCTAATTGTCTCCTCTTGTTTCCAGATCAGTGCTTGGTGACTATCATCTTGCTTCAGGCAGCTGGCAATTTTGCACAGAAGCTTGTATCTCACACCATTCTGAAGTCAGGCATCTAGCAGCAGATAGAATGAAACCGTAGAAACCTAGATGCTCTTCTACTGCAGGAACCTCCAAGTAATAGGGAATCTATTAAATTAATAATATACTTTATTTATCAATTGGTACATATATCTTTGTATGTTATCTAACTTAAAGTCCATTTATTCATTCAATATATATTTGCCAAGTGTTTGGTCTCAGCACAAAGATGGCATTGGCAATGGCTCCCCGACCAGTCTTCCTCTCTTCCTACCAAAACATCCATTTTTGTTTCACCAACACTTGTGACTTGCCAGGTACTGGTCTAACTGATTTACAAATTCTGCCTTAAGAAGTCACCCATTGCTGCTGCAGCATTTCGAACACAGCGTCCTCCTCAGAAAACTGCAGTGCTTCCAAGTGCCTCTCAAATTGGAAATTCTTTATCAAGGCTCTCAAACACAATACATCAAAAACCATTTTGCATGGTATGAGATCCAATATAAGTAGAAGATTCAACATTAATAGCGGAGTTGATATTTTCTTTCCCCTCTACTCTAGGCAAATAAATACTTTTACTCTTTTTTACCAAAAGAGAGTAAAAGTATTTTACTCTCCTGTCAATGCTTTTACATATGCTAATATTTCCTCAAACTCTTTGGAATCAGTAAATTTCAAAGGTTTGAATGGATACATTTGAGAAACTGGGGGTCTTCTTCATGGATATCTAGTCTAACCCTCTTAAAGGTAAGAAAACCAGGACCTATGAAATGAAAGTAATTTTCCACTAATTAACTGCAGAACTGGAACTGAACAGTGATTTCTGCTCCTGGGTCATTTTAGCAAAGAAAGAAATGAGTACACCCTGATGAACAAATAGGAAGTTAAATATGGATGAATCCACACAGCGTAATTTTTCAATGTAAAAATGGATTAATTGTCAAGTAGAAACCATTTTTTCTTTAAGACAATTTGTAATTTTCATTTTATTTTTACTGAGTAATACTATTGATTTATACTCTGTATTTTGTATTGATTCAAAAGGACTCTGCCAGGGTCTGCTTTAATCTATAATTAAAGAAGAAAGCCTCCAAAGCCATTACCTGAGAAGTTAATTCCTGGCAACTTACATTCCGTGCTGCTCTTTCACAATCAAATACCTTACAACATTTTAAGGATATACTTTACTCTTTCACCAGTTCTGCTTAAAGAGAAAAATTGTGTTTAAATGTCTAGTCATTTGAAATAACATTTCACATTCATCTGCCCTCAGGTTTTGCTTAAGAATGTTGCTGGTTGACAGGGGGAAAAAAGGCACATTCATTGTAAATCTTTCTCCTTATTCTCTCTTCCATTAGGTTAGTGCTTCCTGTTGTTGTTTTTTCATAACAGCCGATTGAAATTCTGCCATTGATTCTTTTTGTGACACAAAGAGCAGCTGTGATTACAAGGTCAGGAAACATTGAGCACAAACATACAATCTGACACTCAAGGAAATTCTGACAGAGGAGCAGCACCTCCCGCATCCCTGGTCAATGAGCCCACTTTTTGGTACATAAGACTCCACTCCAGCTGAAACTCCATGATTCAACCTAAACCCCAATGGCCGCTGCAAAGCTGCCCAAACACCTCCCCATCGCTCCCTTTGCTCTCTTTTACTGTGTCCCTTACAAATCCTCTCCCTTCTCAATCTCACATTTCCTTCCCATATTCTCTGTACCTCCATCTGTCTTGCTTTTTTAATTTTTATTGAATTTATTTAGGTGATATTGGTTAATGAAATTATACACATTTCAGGTGTATGATACATCATCTGTGTATCGTACCGTGTGTTCACCATACAAAGCCAAGTATCCTTCCATCATTATTTAGCCCCCCTTTACCCTCTTCTACCTCCCCATCTGATAATCACCATACTGTTGTCTGTGTCTGTGAGTTGTTTTTGTCTGTTTGTTTTGGGGTGTATGTTTTGTTTTGTTTTGTTTTGTTTTGTTTTTGCTTAATCCCTCCTCCATATCTGTCTTTTGTTCACTATCCCCCTTTTATTCCACTTTCTCTTATTCCCTCCCTTCTGTTGTTTTCTTCACCTCCCTCTTAGAATCATGGCATCTGACCTGGAACCTAACCTAAGCTCTCTCTGACCTTCGAATCCCTCTGTAAAATTTCCTCTGAGTGTCCAGCCTCAGTGGTTAGAAATCCCTTCCATTTTATAAGCCAACCTATGTCTTCCTGAATCTTTACCTAGAAACACCAGTTCTCAGCCTTCTGGGCCCACAGTTAACAAGTGTAAATTCCTCTTCCCATGACCAAGTTGCCTTTTCAGGGTGACGTTCCAGTCACAAGGCCTCAAATTCCTTCACCTTTTAGTTCTCCCCTTGAAATTATCCCCTTCAAAGTGGGACATCCAGAGTGTGCCCAAAATTATACCAATGTCAAAGCTTGTTTTGCTGTCTCAAGGATTCCACTGTTTAATCTAAATCACTTTTGGTCCTCTGAACTCCCACCTCTACTGTCTGGGCTTTGTAATGATGTTTAACTTAAAATGATTTACAAATCACCAGTTTTATCACGTGTGCTGGTCATATTCCTATAGCAAGACTGCAAACTCACTCCAGACATAACCCATGACTCATTCCTCTATGTTACTCAGAGCAAAGCCTGGTTCACGCAGGGAGTCTCTCACAATACCTCCTGCCACCACATTAGCCAGTCATAGACATTGTCAGCTCACGGTCTTATGCTCTGGCTCCTGGTGTAAGACAACTTGCTGTCTATTCTAAGGAGAAACACTGGTCTTTTTGCTCTGTATCTGGGATGGGAAAATCCATTTCTCTCCAAATCTCATCAATGAGGTTTATTTAGACCAGGAGTTCATGTATCTAGCTATGTGGCAGAGTCATCAAGGGACATGAATGTTAAAAAAAAATTCAGGTTCTCTGGCCTCACCACTGACCTCCTTTTTTAATCTGTTCATGGAAGAGATCGGGGGTGTTGTATTTAAGGAACTCCCCCTATGTGATTCCCATGCAACCTGTCTGCTCACCAATACTTAGAAACTTCCAGATCATTTTGCCTTTGGTGATAAACCCAGTTTGTTTTTCTAAATCATTTCTCGATGGGAAATGACACTTCTTCAACACAGTAGTAAGGACACTCAAGTGCGAGAGGTTGGTAACCAGGGAGAAGAAAGAAGGGGAGGTCAGAGGCAGATGGAGAATGGTGAAGAAGGTCTTTGCAAGAACACCCAACCACATTACCACAGCAAGAGGCCAGAGGAGGACCTGGGGGATCTTCCTCCTCGTCCTAAAGTGACTCTGAAGACAGAACTAGAAGCAGCAAAGAAATAAAACACATGCCCAGGTCCTGTGGCGCAGGTACCACAGGAATCATGTGGTATAGCAGAGAGAGTGAGATGGATGGTGTTCAATCCTTCCCGCCCTTAATGGCCCTGAGGCCTTGGTTCAGTTCACTTTTCCTGTCTGTACGTTTGTAAAAGAGTTTGTGCAGATGAAACGAGAGGAGGTGTGGGAAGCACAGGGCAGGCGCCCGATGGATATCATTTCTCTTCCCCTCAGATCTACGATGGTGCTCCTTCCTGGAGACCCCAGTGAGGTACGACAATGTGTTTTAGCTGATACTGTGCTGGAAATGTTTTTAAAGTAACCAAACTTTAGAAGATATCAAAATAGATCTCAGCAGAGCAAAATGTGAGACACAGCACATAGATTTCTTCACTTTTCTAGACCTGATACTTAGAAATTAAGAAAGTTAAACTTCATAAATCACACTTAATTTTGATTTTGGGTCAAAGGCTTGCTTATCCTTTCCATCAGCTTCTGACATTTCAGGCTGCTGGCCTGCCCGTGTCTGTGCAGGCTTGAATGTGCTGCTTGTACCGGTCCGAGGTGACCAATGGAAAGACACGCTTCTGCCCTCTTGACACTGCCTTTCAACTAAAAGCTTAGTAAAAAAACATTAGCTAACTGCATTAAATGTTTATCACACACGTTTACTGAGCAAGTATATCTAAAATCTAATTTACTCATCATAACAGCCTTATAAGTTAGATGCCATTATTTTCCCCATTTCCTACATAAAGAATCTCAGGTTCAGAGGTATTAAGTGGCCCAAAGTAACATAGTAAAATAAAGGTAACACTAGGACTCAAAGGCAGCTCAAAAGCCCATGCTTCTAATCAAAGTATTCTCTGCCTCTTGTGTCAACAAAATTTTACCAAATGCTTCTTACATGTTGTACATTGTTCTAAGCAAAATGGGGATACAAAATTAAATCAAGCATGGTCCTCCCCCTAAAGGAGCTTAAAATTTAGTAGGAAGATACAATAACAATGACAATGGTGACAATGTACCATGTGCAAGAAAATATTCTAAGAGCTTTAAATACCAATGTATTAAACATACTTAATCCTCCCAGCAAGCCTGTGAGGTATGTGGCAATTTTCAAGATAAGCAAACTGAGGCACAGAAAGGCCAAGTAACTTTTACAAGGTCACTTGGTAGCAAGTAGCAGGTTTGAGACTTGAACATAAGTAGTTTAGTTCCATTGACCGTGAAATAGCATCCATAGCAGTGATCCAAGGTAAAACATGATGTGTACTAATAGAAGCGCTACTAAAATTCTGCTGCAGTTAAATAAAGGAACAGATTACTTCTGGCTGGGCAATGCAATGTAAAATCTTTTCATGGCAGAAGAGATTCTTGACCTGGACCTTAAAGGATGACTAGGGACTCTGATAGATCAGAAAGGGAATTCTAGCCAGAAGTCATCGGCAACAGTGCATAAGAAGAAAATCACGGAATGTGGATGGGGAACATAAAAGATCAATTCAGCTGACACATCAGACTGTACGCTGGGTAGTGGGAAATGTGTTGAAAGGGAGGCTAAGGCCACAGTTCTCCCTTTGTTTTGTCTTCTGGGGAAAAAGTCAGAATATGACTTTCCACTCAGCCAAAGATGAATGAATTTTCCTGTTCTAATCTCTCTAAGAAAGGCAGGGAACATTCGAATCCCATCTGTTTAACATCTTTATTTCTTTAGCTGGAGCTTAACTTGATAAATGGCTATATGACACATAATTTAGGAGCACAGACTTGGGAGCCAAATAGACTAAATTCAATTCTAGTCTTCACCACTTATTAGCTATATGGTGTTGGGAAAGTCTCCCATCCTCCCTGCCTTCATTATTCTCTATAATGGGTATGATCAAGTGTTCTGAGGACTCAAGGAGGTACTACATGGTAAAGCACATAATACCTTCATTGGCACATAGCACTCACTAAACATTAGATATTATTATTGTTGTTTTTCTAATATTAATATATATATACCTATTATTCCTGAGCAATATTCAAAATATTTAACAATAAGTGTGGCTTGGGCACTGACCAGCCAGAACCAACACTGGTCATGATAACATATATGTAAACTGTCTAAATATCAGCCCTGGCAATATGGAAATTTGTGAAAGTGACCATGGTCCTTAAAATAGACTACTTTCACAAGCAAATGAAATTGGAAACTTAAATTAATGCTAAGTGAAATTGAGCATTAGCTTATTAACCAAGTAAAAACTATTTGGTGGAGCAGATGGGTGAGCACTAACATGGTTATTTGTAAGAATTATGTGCATATAGAATGAATAGCACACATATACACACCAAAGGAAGCAACAGGTATAACATTTAGTTTTAAAGAAATATCTGAAAGATGTCCTTGGCAAAGACTGTTTAAAACAACAACAAAATGAATCTAGGCAGGAAAATGAGAGGAATATTTTTTAATCAACTAAAACTGTTGCAGCAAAACATTTTTAAAAATATATAAATAGACACTTCTGGGGAAAATTAACAGTGGAGTTCCCCATGGACCTTTCTATTTAGCATTTTTAAAAGAGATCTAGAAAGGCAATGTACAATAGTACAGCCAAATTGCAGAAGATATTACATTCTTCCAGGTAATAAAATGCCAGGCCAAGAGCATAGGGGGGATAAATGGTGATGGGGAAAAAAAGAAGAAAAAATTAAGTCAATTCTAATAAAAAATAATCTTCATTTTTTAAAGATTTTATTTATATATTTTTAGAGAGAGTGGAAGAGAAGCAGAAAGAGAGGGAGAGAAATATTAACATGGGGTTGCCTCTCATGCATCCCCTACTGGGAAGCTGGCCCACAACCCAGGCATGTGCCCTGACTGGGAATTGAACCAGTGACCCTTTGGTTCTCAGCCCACACTCAATCCACTGAGCTACACCAGCCAGAGCAAAAAGATTCTTTATTTTTAGAAAAATTTTAAAAAGAGTAAAACTCCTAGGAAAAAACATAAAATAAAATATTGGCTTTGACAATGATTTTTTTGGACATGACATCAAAAGAAGGCAACAAAATTAAAAATAAACAAGTGTAACTACATCTACTAAAAATCTTCTGTACAACAAAGGAAATGATTAACAAAATAAAAAGGCAACCAATGGAATGGGAGACCTGTGAGGTTTCACATATAGGTAAGAGATCATACAGTATTTGTCTTTCACTCTCCAATTTATTTCACTTAACATAGTACCCTCAAGTTCCATCCATGTTGTCACTGATGGCAGAATTTTCTACTTTTTTAAGATTGAAATACTCTATTGTATGTATACATACCATATTTTTACTTATTCATCCTTTGATGGATATTTAGATTGTCCCATGTCTCGCTATTATGAGTAATGCAGCAATCAACATGGGGCTTCAGATATCTTTCTGACATAGAGATTTCATCTCCTTCACATATATACTCAGAAGTGGGATTGGTTGATTATATGGTACTTATAATTTTAATTTTTTGAGAAACCTTCATACTGTTTTTCATAGTGGTTGTGCCAATTTATACTTCCACCAACACTGCACCAAGGCTCCCTTTCCTTCACATCCTTGCCACCATTTGTCTCTTGTTCTTTTTATAATAGTCATTCTAGCAGGTATAAGGTGATATCTCATTATGGTTTTCATTAACATTTCTCTGATGACTTGTGATATTTAACACATTTTCATGTTGGTCATTTGTGTATCTTGTATGGAAAAAATCATCTATCCAAGTCTTCTGCTTATTTTTTTATTGTGTATATTGCTATTGATTTGTATGAGTTCCTTATATATTTTGGAAATTAACCCCTTATCACATATATGACATGCAAATAATTTTTCTCCTTCTGTAGATTGCCTTTTCATTTTGTTGATGGTTTCCTTTGCTGTACTGAAGCTTTTTAGTTTGATGTAGTCCCACTGTTTAATTTTGCTTTTGTTGCCTGTACTTTTGATGTCATGATCAAAAAATTATCATCAAGATCAATATAAAGGAGCTTTGCCCCCATGTTTTCTTTTAGGAGTTTTATGGTTTTAAGTCTTATGTTTAAGTCCTTAATCCACTTCAAGTTCATTCTTGTGAGTGGTATAAGACAGGGATCTGATTTCTGTTTTTTTGCATGTAGATATCCAGTTTTCCAAACAGCACTTATTAGAAAGACTATCCTTTCCCCACTCAGTATTCTTGGTTCCCCTGTCAAGTATTATTAATTGACCATATAAGTGTGGGTTTATTTCAGTTCTGGTCCATTGATCTACATGTCTATTTTCATGTCAGTAACATATTATTTTGATTACTATAACTTTGTAATATAGTTTGAAACCAGGAAGTGTAAGGCCCCCAGTTTTTCTCTTTCTCAAGATTTCTCAACATTGCTTTGGCTATTCAGTGTCTTTTGTGATTTCACACAAATTTTAGACTCATTTTTTTCTATGTCTTTGAAAAGTACCATTGGAATTTTAATAGAAATTGCATTGAATCAATAGATGGCTTTGGGTAATGTTAAATAAACATTTTAACAATATCAATTCTCCTAATCCATGAACATGAAATATCTTTCCATTTATTTGTGACTTCTTTAATATCTTCACTAGTATTTTATAGTTTTTGATATATAAATCTTTCACTTTCTTGGTTGAATTTATTCCTAAGTATTTCATTGTTTTTGATGCTATTGTAAATGGGATTGTTTTCTTTATTTCTCTTTTGGATAGTCCATTTTTAATGTATAAAAGTGCAACCAACTTTTGTATGTTGATATTACACCCTGAAACTTTACCAAAATCATTTATTAAGCTTAACATTTTTTTTTGGTGTAGTCTTTGGGATCGACTGTATACAAGTTCACTGACATGTAAACTTTAGAATAAGTTTTTTGTGTTCGCTGTAGTTCTGCTGAAATTTTATGTTAACATTAAACTTGATTTGTATACTACTTTGTGGAAAAATGAGAATTTTATAATGTTATTTTATAATGTTAAGATATTCAACCATTGAATATGCTTTTTCCCAATTATTTGGATCTTCTTGATGTCCCTTCATCAGAGTTGAAAGATAGGATTTAAAAAGCATCACCTAGAGCACCAAAAATAATTTTACTTAAGAATATGTCTCTAAAATGCTTTTTACATGTCTGATAAACTAAGAAAACTCATTATCGCTAAGAAATGGTACTATGTGGAACTATAAACAAGTTAGGAAAATCATTTTCTAGTCAGTTAAGAGAAACTAAGGGTGTGGCAGAGTGTATGCTCTTTGAGGCAAATGTATGTCCTTTCTGAGGAAAATCCTACCATCTGATATTATGCCCTCTGTTCTACTATTGTCAGGCAGAATTATTATATATATATAATAATATATATATAATTATATATATATATGTGTGTGTGTGTATATATATATATATATCAGGATTCTGCATTCTGACTCAGAAAGGCAAATAAGCAAATGGGAGACTGTTCTAAAGACTTGGTCTTTCAAGCTACATTAACCTGCAGAGAGCAAAAGAAATAGAGCTGTAAGACAGCCTGCTTCTTACACAAAAAGAATAAATGTTACCCACTAATTGAGGGAAGGAGAAAGGGAGCACTAAAAATGGGACCCCCTCTCTGTCAAAACCCTGTTCATTGAATGGCTTATGTAGGGGAAGGAGAACTAACTTTCTGAAACATTGTTCAACACCCACAACTTATCAATATTTATCATATTATTGGGTGGTGGGAAGAGATCCATTCTTTCTCTTATTCTCTCAACCCACTCTTAGTCCCAGTGTCATAAGTCATGCATGGAACCTCCCTCTAGGTTTTCTGACAGTCATTTACAGTACTGGAGGACATTTCCACTGTGTCCTGAACCTACCATATACTTTCATGCCTTTGCTTAAGCGTTTCCTTCTGTTTAGAAAACCCTTCCCTCCCATTTCAGCTCTTAGCAACCAGGTCAACTCCTATTCACCCATCAAAGCTCAGCTTAAATATTATCTCTTCTCTGTGGCTTTCTCTCATCTTCTCCTCTTCACAGAATGAAATGATCTTTCACTTTTACTGCCACAGCAGTTTATATATTTTCCTATTATCATATGTCCCATTTATCTCACTGAATTTTATTTTATTGTTTAACTTGGTTAATATATACAAAGTTTTTTAACTTATGCTGCTGTGCCATACCTATGGTAAACATTATATAAATGTTAACTATCATTATATTTAGCAATGTTAATGTATTATTACTGTTTGTGTGTAAGTCTCCCCTATCGGCCTTGGCATTACTCAAGGGCAATGTCTCATTTTTTTAATTTCCCCAATGCCTAGCACAGGGTGTAGCATACAACAGAAATTTGAAAATGTTCATTGAATTAAGTTCTCTCAGGAGAGTGGGAACTGCCGTGCCCGAAGCTGGGGCATGATACTGACTTTGACATTTCCAAGCTTATTCGCCTTGAACTAAACCTTTAGTTGCTCTGTCTCTCACTGATGCTGTCAGTTGGGTGCTGTAGTCATTGCTGGTGAAATCATCCAGAATAATTGAGGTACACCCAATCTATGGTGTACAAGGAAAGCATGCAAAACAACTTCTCAGAACTCATCCTCAAGGGGAAAAGAAATCATTTATTTTACATTGGTTCACTGCAGTGTGTCTGAACAATCTTTGCCACTGAATTGCAATAAAGTTTGGTGACTTCATTTCCAGCAGGTAAGTAGTTATATACTTATGGTTACTTCATCTTTTTTCAAAATCAATTGTGCTTGAGGCAACGATAGGGGAAACGAATCACATGTACAAAACCAATATCCACAGGGACTTTTTTTTAATTTGGGAAGAATTAAATCTCTTTTTCTAATACCTATCATGTTTATGACCTAAGATGCAATATATTATGCTTCCAACTGTGTCAATTTTCTGCTGAAATGAATGTATTGCCCTCTGTCTCAATTAAATTATGTGAAGTAGTCTTGATAAGTTATTCTGGAAGAAAAAATGTTTTGGACATGACTCATCTAGAGACCACATTATATTTAGATGCATTAAAAACCTGAGCCAGCTTCCCAACCAAAAATGTAGTCTCACACCTACACAAAGGGCAAAGACTGTATATCTTGACACTTGTCAATGAAGTTACACATATTCATTTACCCTAAAAACAATCTGGATTACTCCTAAAGTGTGTGTGTGGTGGGAGGAGGGGAGCTACACAGTGGTACAAGCCAGCAAAGTCAAGTCATCTCTAACTGCATTAACTTCAGAAACAAACACTGTTCATCCTGCTGGGCCCCATATTGCCCACTCAGGGAGCATGTCTAGGCACAGGCTATCCTTGGTTCCAGCCGACATATTTCCTATCAAGCCTCCTATCCACCAGAGGAGTATCAGAAAAGCCTAGGACACAGGAAAAGAGGGCATCTTGATTGTTTTCAGTCCCAGCTTTTCTTCCAACGCAGTGGCCATATTGTTTCCAATGAGAACGCCTTAGTTCATGCACCCCATAGGGTTTTCTCTTTCTATTTGAAGTAGAAAGCTGCTAAGGAAAAATGCATGATCATTTCAACCTGTGCCAGACTCTCGTATTGCCCAAGCAATAAGTGAAATCTGTAAACAAACATCCCCAGCACTTAGACATCAGAAATTTTTCAGTCAAGAGGCTGAAGTTATCTCTGAGGATCTGTTAAAGTGACTTTATTCAGGCTCAGGACTTCTCTGGAGCAGATAGTAGGACTTTCTAGTCTTCTTGGGTTCCTTCTCCTCTGCCCAATATCATCCTGTCCACTCAAGTTATACTGAAACTGCAAATATATGTACAAATACTTGTATACTCATGGTTACTTTATCTTCTTTCCAAAATCAATTGTGTCTGAGGCAATGATAGGGGATATAAATCACATGCACCAAACCAATATCACAATGACTTTTTTCATTTGGAAATAATGAAACCTCTCTTCCCAGTAGCTATCAATTATATATTATAATTGATATATATTATTTATAATATATATTATATATACATATATATGTAACTATAAGAATGTGAGCAAGGGCTGATGAACAAAAGCAAATGGACTTTGAGAGATGAGACATAAGCAGATCAGCCTGCGGGCTTAAGGGACACTGTGGGGAGGTTATCACTTACTTGACTTCTGCAAATAACCTGCCAACATCCTGGTGCCCTGAGCAATAGTATTTTGGGGGACATAAGGAGACAACATCCTTGGAGTGGACAATGGCATGTCCACAATGGGTGCTGGCAGCAGAGAGTGGGAAGCCTTCCTCAAGCATCTTTGCATGTGTGGTCAGGAGAGAGCACTGGAGTAAACACTGGTGGTCAAAACAATTTCATTAACAGTAGCATCAAAAAGAATTAAATACTTAGGAATAACCTAACCCAAGAGATGAAAGACTTATAAACAGAACACTACAAAACATTGTGGAAAGAGATTAAAGAAAACACAAATAAATGGAAAGGCATCCGGCATCCATGACTGAAAGACTTAATGTTGTTAAGATGTCTATGCTACCCAAAGCAATCTACAGATTCAATACAATCCCTATCAAGTCCCAATGGCATTTTTTGCAGAAATGGAAAAATTAAACTTATAAGGAATCTCAAGGGTCCCCAAATAGTTAAAACAATTTTGAAAAAGAACAAAATTGAAGGCTCACACTTTCTGGTTTCAAAATATATGTGTCTTACTAAGCTACATTAACCAAAACAATGTAATGGTGGCAAACAGACAAATAGATTAATGGAATAGAATAGATAGCTCCAAAATTAGCCCTTGAATGGGGTCACATGATCTTCTAAAAGGATGCCAAGACAATTCAGTGGGGAAAGGATGGTCTCTCAACAAAGGGGACCATGAAACTAGATGTCCAGATATAAAAAAATAAAGTTAAAATCATATTTTACACCCTATACCAAAATCAACTCAAATGAATTAATGACCCAAAATGCAAGACCTAAAACTGTAAAACTTCTAGAAGAAAACAGACGGGACAAGTTTCATGACATCGGACTTGGTAATAATGTGTTGTATAGGACATCGGAGGTGCAAGCAACAATAGCAAAAACAGACAAAACTATATCAAACTTTAAAAATTTGTACATCAAAGAACATAATCAACAAAGTGAAAAGACAACCTAAAAAATATTTGCAAATTATATATCAGAAAAAAGATTAATATCCAGAAGACATAAAGAATTATTACAACTCAACAAAAAGAAAATCAAATAACCCTATTTAAAAATGGACAAAGGACTTTAATAGATATTTCTCCAAAGATGGCATACAAATGGCCAATGAGCATATGAAAAGATACTCAACATCACAAATCATTAAAAAAATAAGAACCAGAACCCCAATGAGATATCACCTCACACCTGTCGGGATTGTTGTTATCAAAAACAATAATAACAACAGAATAATAAGTACTAGTGAGGATGTAGAGACATGGAACCCTTGTGAACTACTGGTGGGATTGTAAAATGGTGAAACTACTGTGGAAAACAGCATGGAACTTCACAAAAATTTAAAAATAGAACTGTATGATCCAGAAATCTCACTTCTGAATGTATATCCAAAGTAGTTAAAAGTAGGATCTCAACTCAATATTTGCACACCCATATTCATAGCAACACTATTCACAATAATCCATAGGTGGAAGCAACCCAAATGTCCACGGATGAATGACTGGATAAACAAAGTGTGCCATATACATAAATGGAACATTGTTCAGCCTTATAAAAGGAAGGAAATACTACCACAGTTATAACATGGATGAACCGTGAAGACATGCTAAGAAAAATACTCCAATCACAAAAAAACAAATACTGCATGATTCCACTTATATGAGGTATCTACAGCAGTCAAATCAATAGAAGCAAAGTATAATGATGGTTACCAGAAGCCAGGGGTGCAAGAAGGGAAGTTGTTTAATGGGAGTAGAGTTTAAGATTTGCAATACAAGAAATTTCTGGAGATCTGTTTCACAAATATGTGGAGATATTTTAACATTACTGAACATTTACTTAAAAACAGTTATCATGGTAATTTTATGTTATGTAGTTTTTACCACAATAAAAAAAAACTAAAAATAATAGTGGCGATCACTGCATTTGATGTACTAGTTTGTACACACATGAGAGACACATCTTGGGGGTTCACAGAAATGTCCATGAAAACTTTAAGAAGGTAAGTTAATACTAGGAAAGGTTTGAAAAATCATTTTGATTTGGAGATTATTATAAATGCATACTTAAAATAAAAATAATTATATTTTGTATTATGCACCTATAATATAAATGTGAGCTCATTTTGCCATCGTATCAGGAGACATCTAGATTATATATAAATATATGGCATCCTATATATTTTTACCTATAAGGATGACAGAGGACACTCTTTTCTTGACTTAGCAAGTATCTTCAGAAATTTGGCCAGCTCTGAACATCGCAAATGTGTCCCCAGCTATTTATATTACCATAAGCATTATAGCCCTATATTATGCGATGTGGTAATTTGATATATATGTCACAACTTCTCAACATTAAGGGAACTCATGATTTCAGAATAGATATAAATTATTCTTGACTGTAATTAATAATATGATGAACTAAAAGAGGAGACAATAATTCATAAACTAGATTTGAAGTGGTGCCTTGGGGATACTTCAGCACTAACAGCAGATCTATCCTGTCTCAATCCATCACCACTGAGGGATAATATGTCATGGGATTGTTATCAAGACCTAAATAATTCAGAAGTCCCATGGGATATAATGAAGGATTAAGTTAAACTTTATTTTGTGGCAAGTCATAAAATCTGCTTTTGAATCTGCCAAGATGGATGACAAATGCATTTAAAATGTAACAATCAATTCAGTAGCTTTTATAGCTAACAAGTTGATATAACCTCTACTGCAACCTCCGCCCTCCCCTCAAAAAATCCTTTTTACTGTTGGAATGCAATATGCATCAGAAAGAAAAAAACAGAATCAGGGGCACCAAAGAAGAGGCTGCTGCTTTAATCACATGGGATGATGAGAGTGAACTAAGTCCACTGGCCAGATGTCACTTCAGGGGGCTCATGTCAGTAGCACATCTTTAATAATCATAATCATAATCATAATCATAATCATAATCATAATTTGCCTTTCCAGTTGCCTGGTTGTTCCATCCATTGTGTTTCATTGGTTCAAGCCTGCTGATTTCACCTCCCTTTGAGTGTCCAAGATAAACACTATCCATGACTGTGAACCTTTCTTGTTTACTGAAGTTCGGAAAAGATGGATGGAAATATATCTTATTAAATAAAAATTTATGTTATTTTATTAAAAAAATGAACCATCCAAGTTTAAATATCTGTTCCTAAGATACTAATAGGAACACTAGTAGTTCTAATATTGGATATAGTTGGAAGTAAATTAGAAAGGAGGAATGAGTCAAAAAAAGAAAGAAAAGATGAAGAGTTTTGTCCTGGCCATGCTATGTGAGAGTTATGAAGACAGATATCTATTAACAACTGGAAATATATAAATAGAGGTTGAGAAAAAGGTCAGAATGAAGTCTTGATTTGGAAGTCTTCAGCACATGGGCTGGCTGAAGCCCTTGGAATGGATAAGATTTCCTTTCCAAAGGTGAGAGCGTAGAAGATAGAGACTCAAAAGGGCATTAATTGTGCCTTGAGAAATGAAATGATAGAGGGGAAAGAAGAGGATAGCATGGTGTCCTTGAAGCTGATGAAGTAAACAATGTTTCCTATGACTCGAAAAGGTTCTGCATTCACTTACTCAGTTTTTAAGGGTCATGGAATCATTATGTACTGGACTTGCTTCAAGAGTGAAGTCCCAGGATATCTATGGTCAAAAATGAATGAAATGTGATTATGAATATTTTTATCCAAAACAGGAACCAAGCTGAGTCAGAAAAAAAAAAAAAAGAAAGAAAAGTTGGAGGAGGGAAAAGAACAAACCTAAGTCTGAATCAAGTCACAGGGAAAGGTCAAAGGAGAAGATGATCCTTTACACATACACAAAATCACAGATGCTGGGCAGACTGGGGTCTTGTCTTCACTGGAACCCAACACCATTAGGAGGGGTTCAGTGTACACTCAAGAGCTGACCAGCCCTTTGTGTGAACAGAGTTCCAAGAGCTTCACAGTGTATCATACACAGTAGTTAAGGGCACCAACTATAACATCAGATAGACTTTAAGTCAAGTTCTGCATCTGTCACTTACACACCTGTGACTAAAACCCATTCTCTCTGAGATTCAGTTTCCTGATCTGTAAAATGGAGATGATAATAGTATATAGCATACATCATAGAATTGTAGTAAGAGTTAAATGAGATATTGTATGGGAAGCACTTAGCACAGTTCCTAGAATAGTAAATGCTCAGTAAATCTGTAAAACAGCCTAAGCCCTACTGATTACATTTCCCCACACTGAGAACCAAAACTATCTCAAAAAGAAAGTATCATCTGATAGTTCCTAGATCTATTTGGAAATTTTGTGACTTTACATCATCATCATGTCAAGAAAGCCCAGGACACTTTGGAAACCCCGCTCCTTAAGATTCCCTTCACCCACACTGGGTCTAGTCCCTCAGTGTAGTATTATCTGGGTGTCATCTTCCAACGTGTTCCTGGGCCATGGATGGTTATGTTGCTTTGCTCCCCAGACCAGAGCCTCCCGAGTGACTTACCAATACTCAACTTGTCCTTGACCCTCATGTCAACCCCATTTTCTACACATACACCAAGACCATGCTCAGAAGCACCAAAGTAGACTGAAGCTTTCCCAGAAAAACTCAGTGTCTTCTAAACAGTTTTTATCCTCCTTTACATATTATTTAAAATTCAAAATAGATTTAATACTGACATGAGACTAAGTAAGTACTGCTCAGTCTTCAAATTATACAGTTTCCATTCACATACAATTGCCCACTTGGAGAATCATTAAACAACCAAAGATCTGTTTACCTGGGTCCCAGGCCAGTCCTGCTCTCAGTGGATGGTAATTTAGGGAAAAGTCTCTTTACTTTCTGAACTCTTCTTGCTTGGTTGTAAAATAATGAAGTTAAACTAAGGATTCAGTTTTTTATCACATATTATTTACCACAAAACTGCATTTTCTTTGTATTTACCTCTACCCCAATCTAAGATAAATGGCTATATTCATTTCAGATAAAGAATAGGTATTGATTCTGTATAGTCACAGCTAAGCAGTTCAACAAGATCTGGATTTCTAGGAGCTTGTCGCATAATTTTATAGCATGAAGAAACAGGAACTGATAGTCATCATGTCTGGATCCCAAAGTACAGTCAAAGATTCTAGACTTTCTGATCTTTAACAATGTCTTGGTCATAAGCAGTTATAACCAGATTACCGCCCTAAGTTTTCCTGAGGTAAGAAGACTACTTTACAATTACACCAAATAAAACTTCAGAGTCTTTACCACTGGCCTCTCTGTGAAGACATCTGAGATTACAGACAGCACAGGAAATAGTGACATTCACTCCTCACATTGATCCTGCTACTAGAGCAGGGGGAATCAATACTCACTACTGCAATGATTTGCTGAATTTTCCGTCCAAAGAAATCAGCTCCTAATTTGGAAGTTTTCCAAATTAGATGGAAAAAAGAAAACTCTTAAAAGTAGGGCAATCAAGTTTTTTGAAAGGTTCAAGTGCCATTTCTTCTGCAATGGGAGGCCTCCTAACTGGAAGTATGATCTCTAAGTAGAACAGCATCACAGCCTGATATGGTCCGTCAAATAGGAGCAGCTTATTCTCCCAAACCGCCACCCTGTGAGAATATAATTTAAGCAGTACTCTTATTTCCACTAGTACTTCCAGAACTTTCCCCTTCTACTATCATGCAAAAGTCCCTCAAACCATCCATTTCTCCCCCTAATGAACGTCACTGTCCTAGTTATCCACCACCCTCCTGACTATGGCCTTAACTTCACTAAGACATCTGGTTAGTTTTCCTCTCTCCTCCTAATACTACTCCTGATACTACCATCATTCTGGTAAATCCCAATATTGGTAAAGACAACTTATATAGGTCTTGGTCACATAGTTCCCTGACTTCCTCAGTACCAGTGACCTTCACCTCATCTCCACAACAGAACCCAGTCCCATCACCAAGCCTGTACCTTCCTGGTCAGCATGCAGAATTGTTCAACCTCCGAAGTCAAACTCCATTATTCCATTTTCTAATCAAAACCTCTACTCATCTACAGATCTCTCACCACCTCATTCCCCAACACACCTTTTCTTTTTTTTTTTTTTTACTTTGCCACTATCTTTAGTGCCTCAAGCCACCTGGTTTTCTTTCCCAACTACTCACCAACTCCTAGATTCACAACCTATCCTACTTATCCTGGACCCCATGGGCACAGTCAGTTCCAAGACTGACACAATTAGCATGCTTGTTGCCTCGATTCACCATGCCCTAAATCAATCTGATCAGCTTTTATTCTCAAGTACTCAGGAGCTTTATTCTAAAATGCAAAATTGAGAATTTAGCTTTCAATTGTAACTTCTAAAACTTATTATTATTAAATAAACCATGGAATTTGGAGGTAGACTGATCTTAGAAACAATCTAGTTCAAGTGCCCCTCAATTTGCTGATAAGAGAATAGAAAGAAACTCTAGGAGGTGAAATAACTTGCAAAGGTTATAGAGCTCATTAGGCAGCAAGGTTAGAACCACATGCTTGGGCTTCTGACTTCCAGGCTCCAGGCTCCAGGCTTAAAGTTTTTTCCTTTATGCCACATCACCTCCCCTGGCCAGTCACTCACTGACATTTGTTAAACACAGGGGCTGTAATAAAGGACAGTTCATTCTCCAAATTAGGGAATTTTATACTATACAAGCATCCATGAAGACATAAGAATGCATTATCTTTGTTTTGATTTATTTTGTTTCATTTTTATCAATCATCATCTTGTCCGACTGGGGAAAATAACTCTTAAATATGAACAACATAGTTACCACAATCTATAGTCACTGACATCCCTTGAGTCTGCCCAGACTTCTACACCCCAGGCCAGGCTGTCAACTTCTTTTCACTTATATGTGGAATCTCATGAACAAAATAAACTAACAAACAAAATAAAAGTAGAATCAGAGCTGTCAGTGGGGGCAGGTGGAAAAGGTAAAAGGATTAAGAAAAAAAACTCTCATATACAGACAATGGTATGGTCATTACCAGAGGGTGCCGGGGTAGGAGGAGGCAAGGAAGGATAAATGGTGATGGAAAAAGACATGACCTGGGGTGGTGAACACACAATACAATATACAGATGCTGTATTATAGAATTGTATACCTTAAATCTGTATAATTTTATTGACCAATGTAAGGTGAATGCATTCAATTAAAAAGTAAAATAAAATAACTATAAAAAAAACATATGGGTCCAATATAAACAATAGGATGCACTATATGTGAAAATTCTCACCTTAAAAATTATCTCTAGCAGTACAGTACTTCTATTATTTAATTTGTATTCTACTACATTTGGAATTATTTGTAAAGTTTTAAGAAAAAATCAGACAAATAATATAGACACTGAAACAGTCCCCTCTCCAGACCTCAACATCAGAAATTCTGGTAATAAGCTGTTGTGAGCAAGGGAACATCCCAGAAAGGAGTTCTTCACACACGTTTGTGTCTGTCTACAGTGCCAGGTTTATTAGGGGAGACCTCCCCAATAAGTCAGTAGAGTCACACACAGAGAGGGGGAGCTTACAGAACAGAAACCAGCAGGGGAATCACCCAGCATACAGTCCCATCACTGGCAGTGTCCGCAAGTGGAGAAGTGGGCGTTGGTCTCAAACCAGGTGGCTACAGTGACAGGACATGTCCAGGGGAGCACAGATCCAGCAGAGCTCTGCGCATGACCCATGGTACAGGGTCGAGCTTTGGATGGTCCGAACTCTGAGTTCTTATTGCCCGCCAGGGTGGAGGTCCCACACATATCAGTGTCCAGATGGAAGCCTTATCCGAGTGACCAGACTTGTGGTTTGGGGCATTTCAGTCCTTCTGAAGGGTGTTCCCATTATACCCCATTACCTCAGTCTGGACACAGCACTTGACAGAACTGCCATAGCTCACAGTGACTCCATACTGGATTGTCAAAGGTGTCCGAAAAGCTTGCTGTGCTCATGCTCAACACAGTGGGGACCAAATCACCTGGGTATTTTTTAAATTTTCCCAGGCAATGATGATGCCCATTTAGTTCAATAACTTTTTTTAATTTTATTTTTTTTATTTTCAATTACAGTTGACATAATATTATATAAGTTTCAGGTGTACAACATAGTGATTAGACATTTATATACCTTACAAAGTGATTCCCTCATCTGACACTATACAGAGTTATTAGAGCATTATTAACTATATTCCCTATGCTGTACTTTACATCCCCATAGTTCAAGAATATTTATTTCATATAGCTACAGCCGCAAAGCATGAGGTGGGTACAATCTTTTGAGGTCCCACTTCTAAATAGCAAAATAATCCAGAAACTTCTTGACAGCTACTGCTCTTGAACTAAAGATTCCTAAACCAGGCATGTATGGAAATCAGCCCAAATCCCAAACTCAAACCCACTGTGTTCAGGTGTATAATTCCGCCACATGGATATTTTCAATACCTACTGTGATGTCATTAAACATAACATTAGTGGCCTCATGTAACATCATCTCATGGTTTTCTTCTCTGTTGCATTTTTGCTATAACTTGGCCTGTATGACCTAGGGTGTTTCAAAGCTACTCTGGGATATTACTTCCTCATCTGTAAAATAAAACTTTGCTTACTCTTAGTCTGAAGAGCGGCAGTCCCTCTGCAGCTGCTTTTTCCTCAAGTGCCCTCTAAAGACTCCCTCCTGGCCCAAATTCTGGTAATATAAACCAGTTACAACCATATTGGTTTTGATAATGAAGAGCAAAT
Organism: Glossophaga mutica; assembly: GCA_039655065.1. Taxonomy (NCBI): domain Eukaryota; kingdom Metazoa; phylum Chordata; class Mammalia; order Chiroptera; family Phyllostomidae; genus Glossophaga; species Glossophaga mutica. The sequence goes on along the minus strand of CM077303.1, from coordinate 53,198,514 downwards.
ACAACCATATTTTATATATACAAGACCAAGTTGAAATACTGTTACTATTAAGAACTTCCAGTAAGCCAGCCACCGTGCTAAGTATTTTAAAATATTATGTCACATTTAATTTCTTTGGGTCCCTACAAAGACAGAAGCTATTATTGACAACATTTACAAATGAAGAGTTAGATTCAAAGGGATGAAATAACATCCCCAAAATGACCCCATAAATGGCACAACAGTTTCAAACCATATTTATCTGATTCCAGAGCCCTGTATTCTGTTTTATTTCTCTTCATGTTTACAAACTAAAATAAGTAGATGTCCCACTGAGTACTGTCCATGCTCACATTATTAAGAATTTGAATATTGGGTTTTGAATCAGTAAGTTATGACTATATTTTGTTTTTACAGAAACTTAATCCTGTGAGCCTTACAGAGGTCACTTTCCATTACAGAAACACACACAGTCACAGAGAATCAAAATAGCCATTAGATTTCCCTCTTTTTTATAGCTGTGTAGTATTCCATTATGTAAATGTACCAAAGCTTTTTTATATACTCATCTACTGATGGCGTTTGGGCTGTTTCCAGATCATGGCTATTGTAACTAATAATATTGCAATGAACACAGGGGTATGTGTATTCTTTTGAATTGGTATTTCAGTATTCTTAGGATATATTTCTAGAAGTGGGATAGCTGGGTCAAAAGGCAGACCCATTTGTAATTTTTTGAGGAAATTCCATACTGTTTTCCATAGTGGCTGCAACTATCTGCCTTTCTACCAACAGCACAAAGGGTTCCCCTTTCTCCACATCTTCACCGGTACTTGGTATTTGTTGACTTATTAATGGCAGCCATTTTGAAAGGTATGAAGTTATATCTCATTGTGGTTTTAATTTGCATCTCTTTTATGATTAGTAACAATGAGCATTTTTTCATATGTCTATTGGCCATCTGTATGCTCTCTTTGGAGAAGTGTCTATTCAGGTCCTTTGCCCATTTTTCAATTGGATTTTTTGTCTTCCTGGTGTTTCATCTTTGTACATTTTGGCAATTAACCCCTTATCAGATGTATCATTGTCAAATAGAAGGTCTGTCCCAAAAAAGTACAGCCTTTGTTAACATAACAAGAATAGTTTGTACAACATCGATGTAACCTGGCAGCCCAAAGAGTGGACTAGAATGCACATGCGTGAACAATGACAACTTCACTGTACTAGTCAGTGGGGGCAGTAGACACTGTTGAGTGAGCATGTGTACTGTGTGGCCATCGCATTCAAAATGACTGAGTGAGTACAACAACAAATCTGCATCAAATTTTGTGTTAAGCTTGAACATTCCTCCACAATAACTATTTGGATGATTCAGAAGGCTGAGCTATGGTCAACTGGTGATTAGCAGCTTCATCATGACAATGCACCCATTCATGCATCACATCTCATGCAGAGTTTTTGGTGGAACATCCAATCACCCAGATGACTCGGCCCCCACTACAGCCCAGAGTTTGCTCCCTGTGACTTCTGGTTTTCCCAAAACTAAAATCACCTTTGAAAGGGAACAGATTTCAGACCATCGATGAGATTCAGGAAAATACAATGAGGCAGCTGATGGCAATTGGGAGAACTGTGTGAGGTCCCAAGGTTCCTACTTTGAAGGGGACCGAGGCATCATTGTCCTATGTACAATGTTTCTTCAATCTTGTATCTTCTTCAATAAATGTCTCCATTTTTCATGTTACATGGCTGAATACAGTGTGTTCCCTTTTCATTTTATTGATGGTTTCTTTTGCTGTGCAAAAGCTTTTTAGTTTGATGTAGTACCATTAGTTTATTTCTTTCCTTTGTTTCCCTTGCCCTAGGAGGTGTATTGGCAATAACTGCTATGAGAGATGTCTGAGATTTTACTACCTATGTTTCCTTCTAGAGTTTTCATGGCTTCATGACTCACATTTAAGTCCTTTATCCATTTTGAGTTTATTCTTGTGTATGGTGTGAGTTGGCGGTCTAGTTTCACTTCTTTGCATTTATCTGTCCAGTTTTCCCAACACCATTTACTGAAGAGACTGTCTTTACTCCATTGTATGCTCTTGCCTCCTTCGTCAAATATTAATTGACCATAAAGGTGTGGGTTGATTTCTGGGCTCTCTGTTTTGTCCATGGATCTATATGCCAGTTCTTGTGCCAGTATCAGGCTGTTTTGATTACAATGTATCAGGTATTGTGATACCTCTTTGTTTTTCTTTCTCAAGATTCCTGAGGCTATTCAAGCTCTTTTTTGGTTCTGTATAAATTTTTGGAATATTTGTTCTATATCTGTGAAATATGCCATTTCTAACTGAAATAAGCTAGTCAGAGAAATACAAATACCATATGATCTTACTTATAGTGGAATCTAATGAATAAAATAAACTGACATACAGAACATAAAAAGAGGCATTGATACACGGAACAGACTGAAAGCTGTCAGAGGGGAGGGGAGAGAGGGAGACTGAATGAAAAGTGAAGGGACTAGTGAAATAACATATATGCATGACCCATAGACACAGATAACAGGGTGGTGATGGCCAGTGCAGGGGAGACAGGAGCCAGGAGGAGGTGAGCACAAGGGAAAAAGGAGGACATCTATAATAGTGTCAACAATAAAAAAGAAAGTTAAAAAAGAAACATTAAAAAAAGAAAACTCAAAAAAAAAATAGCCAATAGATACAGCCACCAATTGCTTGTGCTTATACAGAAAGTCTTGGAGATAGTCTACTGCAACTCATTCATTACATACACATAGTGACACCAAGGTCCAGAGTCTTACCTGAGGTCACAGATCTAGTCAGAGGCCGAGCCGGGAGCCCTCTCCACTCTTCATGCTGCCTCCCACAGTCAGCATCACCAACTTCCTTACAGCCACGAATGATTTTTTAATCCACTCATCAATTTTTTAGAGACACTGCTAAAATCCCATCACAATATTTCTGCACAACAAAGCTGTTTCTATGTAGCACAGAACAGTTCAAAATCATACCACTTTGTCTCCAAAGTCACATACAACCCGAAGATTACATGAAATTCTGAAGACGAATTTCTTTCTGGTGTCTCCCCACATGCCAATTACTCTTCATGTGGGAAAAGCCTGGTTATGTATTTGCGTATGTTGTTCCTTTTGAAAGGATTTGACCAGACCACAGCATATGCAGATCTTGGTTCTTTTACATGAGGAGCACTTGCCCTTTACTGTCCCCTCCTTCTCCTGACATATCTAGATCACTTTTAACATAAGACAAAAAAGCACCAAGCTTTGTGCCCAGGTGACAGGTAGGGGAAATGCCCACTACATAGAAGCAGTCATTACTTTCACTATGTTTGAAAATGCACTGTATATATTTCCTGTTCAATACAGATTTCCACAATTCATTCATTAAGCATACAGTCAGTGAGCATCTCCTGGATGCCTTGTAAGAAGTCAAATGAGCAGAGAGATGAGCAAGGCAGAACTCCTGCCTTCAAAGTCTGCCAGAAACAATGGGTGTACACAGACAAAGCAATAGAATTTCATAAATGCTATGATAGAAGTAAATTCAGGGTCTGTGGGATCTCACAGGAGGGACATTTAACTATGTTTGTGGGAGGAGAGGCGAGGAAATTTCCAAGTGGATATCTGAAGTGAGGTGAGTCCTGAAGGATGGCTAAGAATTCTCTAAAGGGACTAGATGAAGGAGGAAATTCAAGGCAGAGGGAATAACATTTCCAAAGACCTGAAGCAGAAAATAATATGAAATATTTAGGAAACTGAAATCAGTGAAACACGAAGCTGAAATATGGGGCATATCTCTACCATAAAGGGTCTTTCATCCTATGGGCCCTGGGAAGACCACTAAAGCTGGGAGTCACCCTTTACGCCTACATCATCACCTCTGTCTAATTCATCATCACGTCTTAGTGATTGCACCTTCAAAATATATCTGCTTCTGGCTACATTTATTATTACCAGGATGCAACCAGCCATCATGGTATCTTGTCTGGACCACTGCAAATGCTTCCAAATTTGATTCTTGCACTTCCATTTATGTTGTCCTTTGAATGATTCTCAGCTCATCAACCAAAACTATATTTTTTATTATAAATATCATGCCAACATTCCACTATAAAATCCTCAATGGTTCCTATTGCTTTTATATACTCAAAAATCTTTGATATGACCTACAATACTGCAGGATATTTTCTCTCCCTGCTCATCAAATGTGTAATGCATGCCTCCCTTGCTCACCACGCTCTGACCTGCTTTCTCTTCCGTAAGAGCACCAAACCAGTTCACACCCCAGAGCTTTTACATGGACAGTTCCAACTACCCAGAAAGCTCTTCTACCCAATCACCATCCAGTTAATTCCTAGGTATCCTTCAGAGCTCAGTTAAATCTCATTTCAAAGGGAGTATTTAGTAACTCACAAATCTGAATCTATCTCCTCTACATCTCTCGCAGCATCCTGGCCTTTTTCTTCATAGTACAAAGCACAGTATATAATCAGACATGCATTTGTGTAAATATTTATTTAATACCTTTCTCCCCCAGTAGACTATAAGCTCCATATGGGCAAGGCCTACTTCTATTTTCTTCACAGCTATGTAACCAATGTTTAACATAGTGTCTGATACAGAGTGGGTGTTTAATAAATATTTGTGAAATAATGAATGAAAAAAAGCCAGGAAACAAGGACACTGGAGAAAGATAGATGTCATGTAGACATTCCAGGGTCAGCTTCAGTCCTCCATAGATTCTTCTCATCTTTACTTTTTTTTTATAGCTTCATTGAAATATACTTCACATACCATACAATTCACCCATTTATAATGTACAATTCAAAAAAATAAAACTAAAGTGTATAATCCAACAATCTTTTGTATATTAACAGAGCTGTACAAAATTCACCACAATCAATTTTTGAACATATTCATTACCCCAAGAAGAAACCCATACCCCTTAACAGTCACTCCCCAAGCCCCTCTCCCCAACCCTAGGCAACCACTAATCTACTTTCTTCCTTCATAGATTTGCTTATTCTGGATATTTTATATAAATTAAATTATTCTGGATATTTTATATAAATGAAATTACAAAATATGCAGTTCCCTGTGACTGGCTTCTTTCACTTACTAATATTTTCCAGGTTCATCCATGTTGTAGCATGTATCAGTATTGTTTTTCACCTGCCAAATAATATTTCATTGTATGGATATACTACATTTTATTTATTGATTGATCAGTTAATGGAGATGTGGTTTCTACTTCTGAGCCATTGTGAATAATACTGTTATGAACAATTGTAAACAATTTTTGCATAGACTTAAGTTTTCATTTCTCTTAATTATATGCCTGTGAGTAAAATTGCTGGTTTGTATGATAATTCTCTGTTTAGCTTTTTGAGGAACTGCCAGACTTAGTTTCCCAAAGTGAATGGTCCCTCTTTCAACCTTACCAGTAGTGTATAAATAGAGTAGGATTTCTCCACAACCTTACCAACCCCTGTTGTAATCTTTTTTATCCTGGCCCTTTTAGTGGGTGTAAATAACTCATAGTGGTTTTCATTTGCATTTTATTGATGCTAATGATATTGAGCATCTTTTTATGTGCTTATTGGCCATTTGTACATTCTGACCTATACTTGCAAAAATCCCAACCCATGGCAAATAGACTATATTAAAATGTACCCATACCCCTCACTGAAGATAATATGTATGTCACTTATAATACTGGGTTGCATTGCTATTGACTAGCTGATGAAAGTTATATGTTGTAAACATGTAATCAAATAGACATTGATTTCAATGCTGTGATTTTATTTTCCTATTTTGAAATCAACAGAACATCTTTTCAGCTGTACAAAACTGCTCTGGGTCACACCTATGTTTCTTAATGGTCATTCCTACTCAGTGGTAAAACAGGCTATTATGCATAAGTCATTGAGAAAAGAAAAGCAATATTATACTGCCTGAAGTTTTGAGAGCATAGAGCCAGAATAATGCAGGCCCAATCAGAACTATTGCCTTAGTTTTTCTTTATAGTTTATTTCCAGTTTTGTAGGAGGGGAGACTAAAAATTAATACCAGAGCTCACTATACATCCATTTTAATTTTTGAATATCTGTACATATTGTCACTTTTAAGTTTTCTCTTCACAATATTGATTTATTAATTTTTGAAAAATTATTTTGTAGTCTTCCTAAAACCCCTACTTATAAATTCCCTTCAAAAAGTTAGAATTTAGGGAGGGAAATGGAGACAACTGTACTTGAACAACAATAAAAAAAAGGAAAAAAGAAAAAAATTAGAATTTACTCAGTGCTTCTATGCACCATGCTGTGCATCTAATATTTATTATCTCATTTAACATCAGAGATGCCTGTACTTGATGAATAACAACTCTAACTGGCTAAAGATCTGCTTTTCGTAGTTAACAAAGGCAAATAATCTTACTGATTTCATGAGAAATTTGAGAAATGAGAAATTTGACTCATTCAAAATTATTGGGGTGGCTAACACATTACCCTATGATACATAGGTAGGTAGGTAGGTAGGTAGGTAGGTAGATAATAGATAGATAGATAGATAGATAGATAGATAGATAGATACCCCTCACAGAAAATTCAGTTCCTTTAATTTGACCTTTTCTCCTCTTTCCTTTTGATTCAGACTAGCTCATTCAGCCTGAAGAATATCCTGACTTATCTGCTTCCCCTTCTTAATCACTAGTAATCAGGACAATGAATCCCTGGTCAGCATGAAATTTAGAGGCAAAGCCTTGGGTCTATTGACCACAGAGAAAGATAACATCTAGGCCTCAGTTGTGTTTCAGCTCCAGGCCCAGGAAAGCTAAACAATCCCACCGACCAAATCCTTGTGAAACCAGACAGAGTAACACCATGACTGGCATTAGGACCAAATGCAATGATGAACTGTGCCCTACCCTAGCACCAACTAATCAACAGAGACCACAACCCTAATTCATTAATCCACCAGGATTAATGATTTTTCCCCTATGTGACCCATCCCCTGAAGCCATTGGTGAGCCAGGTTTTTGAGCATGAGTTCACCTGTGACTCCAGGCATGGTTACCATTTCCTTAATAAACTTTTACTTTCTTTGCTGCAAACTCCTATTCACATTTGATTGGGCTTTGATGCATGCAGGTGAATGCCCCCTCTTAGTTCAGTAACGATAGATAGATGATAGATAGATAGATAGATAGATAGATAGATAGATATGATGGTGATGATAGATAGATAGATAGGTAGGTAGGTAGATACAACAGATAAGATAGATGATAGATAGATAGATAGATAGATAGATAGATAGATAGATAACCATATTTTTAAAGACTATAAGATGCACCAGACCATAAGATGCACCTAAGTTTTAGAGAAGGAAAATAGGGGAAAAAATTTGAAGCAAAAAATGTGGTAAAATATTTAATAACCCGTGACCCCACTCCACCACCACTCACCCCCCACAGCGAGCCAGGTAATCTACATGCAGACTATAAAATGGACCTTCCTGTTTCTCCCAAATTTGGGGGGTGCATGTTATAGTCCAAAAAATACTGTAGATAGATAGACAGACAGCTAGATGGTAGAGATTTGAGAGCATGAATTATGCCCAGAGAATCAGGAAGGCCCTCTCCCCATGTTAAGAATCTCTAAACTCAGTTGTGTATACTGCTCACATAGCTCAAAAGAGCTATTGAGTACCAGCAAGATTGACAAAGTTTCTCATCAGTTAAAGACAAAAGCTACATAAGTCACAGGTATTCACAACTTCATCAATCACAAAAATTTAGTGAACCCACAGGCATCTCAAAAAGACTCAGCTGAACTGAGATGCAGGGACCAGGTTGGTGACATAGGATTCTCCTGAATTTCCCACTCCCTATGACTGCACCGAATGAAAGGCTACACATGAAGCAATTCCCTCCAAGAGAAACCCAGAAACTAGCTAAGTGATCTGACACATGGAGCGACTGCGAAAATACTCACATTGAAAAGGCTGAGACACACTCTCACCATAAACTCTTCTCCCAGCACAGTGCCCTACAGTCCGCAGGGAAGCCCCAGCTCCCAGCGTCTCCCCAGAGGCAAAGGGTTTGGACCACACAACTGGTGCCCCACCCACCCAAGGGATAGGCCCCCAAGTCACCCAGTTCTGAAAGACAAAAGGGCTTGTATTCATGAGTCCACAGGACTATAGCAAACAAACAAGCAGTTCTCAACAGGTACACAGAACTAGCCTTACCTATGCCCCTAGGGTTCAGCACAGAGGAAGCAGGAAGCAAGCAAAACCCCCCATCTCCCAGTCTGACTGCATACTTTACAAGCTGCTGCCTGAGGGTCAGGCTTCTAATTTGCACACATCTAGGTGCAGCTGCACTGTGGTCCTCCCAGAAGCCCAAGGAAGTACTGCTTCCCCGCTTTTTTTTCCTCCATCTTCTTCCAACAATAAAATCAAATCACTAGCATCTCCCTGGAATGAGCTTGTCCACATATCAAGCATCCCAACTTTTACAGCTGCCATTCAAGGGACAAGCCTCCCAATCACCTAACTCTGATAAGCAATGGGGCTTGCATTCATGAGTTTCACAAGACTATAGCAAACAAGGGAGCAGATTTTAAACAGGCACAGAGTACCCTCCACAGCTATAGATAGACATGAGTTCAGCATAGAAGGAGCAGGCAAAAATGCTCATCTCCAGTTTCTCCCTGGCAGGGGTTTCACTGAGTATTTTCCCAACCGTTGCCTGAGTGCCAGGGTCTGGCTTCTAATCTGCCAGCATCAACATGCTGACTACAGTCCTCCCCTTTGGGACCCCAATGAGATACACTCTCTACTATGGTAGCCACTAAGAACAAAGGCAATCAATCACTCTGGTACCCAGAAAATCAGGCTAGGCTGATTGACAAAGTTCACCTGCTGCATGAGACAGGTTTGTCAAGACTGGAGCAGGGAGCAGTTTTATGTGAAGTGCAGAAACCAACACAGAGAATCAAGGAGAAACTGGTGAACTCCTCCAGGTTCACTGGAAGCTCCAAAACAAAGAGCTAGAAATGACATCGGAGAGCAGGATGACAAAGTTGAGGAATTTTTCTCTATTTCAGGACTACAAATAGTCTTCAGACAATAGCATTCCATCACTGAACTCTCTATCTACTGTTTAATCTAGGTTTTGCTTTTAATTGAAACAAAGTAACAGTTATACATAGGGAAACAAGTGAAACAGAATCCAATGTATACAATAAAAATTAAATCTCCTTCCTACTCCAAATCATCCCAATTCCACTGCCCCAATTAACTGTTAGCAGTTTCCTGCAAGCTCTTTAAGATAGCTACTAGTTAGTACAACTTGTCAGTTATAAAAATCGTCATAGGGATGTAAAGTACAGCATAGGGAATATTGTCAATAATACTGTAATAACTACGTATGGTGGTAGGTGGTACTAGACTTACTGAGGGAGTTACTTTGCAAGATATATAAATGTCTAATTACTATGTTGTATACCTGAAACTAATATTATATTGTAGGTCAACTACAATTTAAAAATAAAAAATATTTTAAAAACATTTATTTAATGACATCATACACACTGCTCTACACCTTGCTTTTTAATGATAGAGATATTCTATATTAACACAAATATATTTATGAATCAACCATCACTTAATCAATCCCCAATGGATAGATATATTGGCATTGTTAATAGAAATATTAAAAATGCTGAGATACTCTCTTGCCATAAACTCCTCCCCCACCTCCCAGCCTCCCCCTCAGAAGCAAAGGGTTTGGACAACACAACTGGTGCCCCAACAGTTTTCATACATAACTACATCAGACAGTTATCTTAGGATAAATTTCTAGGTGTGGAGTTGCTAGATCAAGGGATATGTACACATTTTCAGTTTCATTAGATAACATCCAAAATGGTTGTACCTATTTTTCTGTCACCTACAATGTTCGAGGTTCAGTTTCTTCACTCTCCAACCCTGTGTATTATCAAACATCTAAATGGGAGCAATCAGGTAGGTATCTCCTTGTTTTGATTTGCAGGTCTTCATAAGGAATAATGAGTATTTTTTATTAAATTTATACAATCTATTCTAATTTCTTTCTCTATGAACTATTGTAAAGCAACTCAGAGATGCCACATGGCTCCAACAGCAAAAGCATCTGGGAAATATTGGACTCTGTTTAATTTCTGACTGTTTCACTCTGTAGCCTCAGGCTTGGCTGACTAGCCAGAAAACCAGAATTCAGTCCCATAAATGTCATGCCCACAGGTTATGGGTTTATAGAATATGGATAACTGCCTGATATTATCTGTTGACTTAGAAATGCATGGTTCTTTCTGGTGGTCTACATGACTGCCCACCATATGGTTTTACTATTACCCCTTATAAAAAGATACCCTGTCCTGGGAGGGGTGAGGATAATTCCGGCGGCAACCACTAGGAGTGCAGCAGCTTTGTCAGTGTGTGTAAGTTTCTCCTATTAAAGCTCTTACGAATTTGAATAAGACTGCTTGGCAGTTCTTCAGAATCCATCCTCAATTTAGACTTTTGGGGTTCTCCCCCAACAACTGCCCATTTCTATTCATTGCCTGTATTTCTACTGAAGTGACTTTTAAACAGGCACAGGAGACCCCTCCTCATTTTTTTCTCTTATTAAATCTTCTAGTGCTGCTTTGGTTTGAAATGGCTATTTGAGAAAATATCTCTTTTTTTTCTCAAGGAATAAGAATCACTTGAGAGTTTAAGCTTTTCCTCATGAATTCATAAAGCCTAGATTATTTTTTAAGTAGCATATTGTTTTTACCACTACAAGAAGGCCACAAAAGAAATCTCATACTTTTATATATTTATGCAGTTACAATTTCAAATTTGATAAGCTTGACCAGAATATGGGAAAACTTACAGCCCTTATCAGGTAAATATTTAATACCAAAGTAGACTCCCTTGAATTTTCACTACCTCTTCGTTTCCTTGTTCTCCATTTTTTAGCAAAAAAAGATTCTCCTTCTTCTTCAAATCTTCTATAATTGAGATTCCTTTTTACTTGATCATTTGGTCAAATAAATTCTTGACCATCAGGAGTTCTTAGCTTAAGGTGGATATGCCATAAATATTTAGGGGGTTTTGAACCAACATATGGAAAATTCTAAGCCTCCTTCGGAATGTCTTTTCATTCGAATGCCTGCTACTTTGGGCAAGAACTTCCAAGGGCATGGAGTGATGTTCCCCCATTTTCTGATGATAAGATCATGGATCCATCTCCATTCCATCCTCATTATATACTACACAAATGCTTCAATGGCATTCTGGACATTTTGTTACACTTAGTTTACATGATATTTACATATCTATCTAGCTGACTAGTCTGGAAGTTCCTGAAAACTTGTATCTAAATCGTATCTATTACTGCCTAGCATAAACCTTAGCACATGGTAAAGTTTCAGTAAATATATTGAATAAGCAAAGTAATGAAGTTGTATTAGCTCGTCACTTACTACAAATTAACACCATACTCAAGGTAACCAACCCTTCCTCATTCACACTTTAAAACATGTTTTAGGAAATTTCCCCAATAGACCCCTTCCCCTGGAAGCAGGAAGATAATCAGGTCTTTCTAAAGACAATCAAGAGAAGCTTTTGGAGCCTAATCAACCCTTGTCAGATCTTCTTCAGTGATCATTAAAAACTCAATTATGGAAAATCCAGGCTTGATATATCTGACAAAGCAATTTAAAATATTTAATACTGAACTCTTCTCAAAAGGAAACTGCTCTCTTTTCCTGGTTAGATGCTATGTTATCTTTCTTCAGTCCGGATGAGGTAGCTGTTTATGTAAAAAGTAAATGTATAACTAAAAGTGAAAGTTGTTAGTCACTCAGATCCCTCAGAAGCCAGGCTTCCTTGAGAACATCTGTGCTGGGATTTCTATCTCCTTCTAGAGATGATGTTATTTCTCCTTTCTCACAGAGCAGACTCTAGCCAGAAAGGCATCAGTATGTGGCCAGCACCGGAGAGAGCAACCTCCCAGGGATGCAGGAGCAGCCTCATTTCCAGCTCGAATTGTTTCTTAATGGAATCTACAATGCCAAAAAAAAAAAAAGGTCTTGCTGAATTCTGAACTGAATCTTGTCACAACACACTGATTAGACTGACAGCTTAGCTTGAGATCCTGAGAGAAATATAATTGAATAGGGACTAAGAGACTTGAGGGGAACCAGCCCACTCCTGATGTTGTATGATTGAGAATAAGAAGTAGCCTGGAGTCACAGAAGGTAAAGCTGGAGAGGAGCATCTCAATAATAAGATACCTGGATCAGGTGAGGAAACCGAATCCCAAAGAAGTGCCCAGTTTTCCTGGGTGGAAGTGTGACTGGGAACTAAACATAGAGGTGGTGAGTGTTGATTCCTCTTTTCAATAAATCTGGTGGTGAAAGGAAAGAAAGCAATAGGAACTCTTTAAATAATTCGTATATCATGGCAACAATTGGTGTCATGGGTTCTCACCTGATATAATGGGTTGCAGAAAATAAACATTTTTAAATAGCAGGATAGATACCATTTGGTTATGCACTCTTTGCATCTACAAATTCATTCAGTCTTTACCTTTTGAGACCTAAGAAGTAGCTCCTACAGACTCTGTAGGAGACAGAATAATGGAACCCCCAAGATGTTTATGTACAATCCCTAAAATCTACAAATATTTTACCTTACATGGCAAAAGGGACTTTGTAGATGTGATTATATTAGGAACATTGAGATAGGAAGATTATCCTGGCTTACCCAGATGGGCCCAATGTCATCACAAGGGTCTTTATGGAAGAGAGGTAGGAGCGTCAGCATGAGAGAAAGATGTGATGATGGAAGACATCAAAATGAGGTGAAGAAGGGGTCAAAAGCCAAAGAATCCAGGCATCCTGTAAAAGCTGAAAAAGGAAAAAAAAAAAAAAGGTGGAGGTGGGAGATGGGGATTCTGCCATGGAGGCTTTAAAAGGAGCACAGCTCTGCTAATACCTTGAATTTCTGACCTCCAAAACTATAACACAATTTTTTTTGTTGTTGTAAGCCTCTGACTGTGTTGTGACTTGTTCCAGTAGCCATAGGAAAATAATACAGAATCCAAAATGGATTACGAAGAGAAAATTAATTGGCACACTTAGTGGACTTTAGCCCTGGGTCAATGAGAATATGAGCAGTATTAATATACAGGTGTGATCTAACCACCATCTTTCCCCAACCCAACCACGGTCTTCCACAACTCTGTGCCATGTACTCATTCTGTCCCCTTGTTCAACTATTATTCTCTCTTGTCCTTTTTCCACCTGTGACATTCCCATTCGTACTTTAAAGTATTTCAGATGTTAACATCTTGTCTATGATGGCCTATCAGATGCCTCCAGGCATAGGTTTTCTCCCTTGTTCCCATTGGACTTTGCACTTCTGTCATTAAACCTACTACGTGCTCCCCCTACTTCATCTCCTGCTCTTGCCTTAGTCTTCACAAGGGTAAAAGTTAATCCAATCCCCAACTAATACAACATCAGGCAGTTTGTTGGCAAAGGATTTCCCTATTTTTAAATTTTATTTTTAAATTATATTTTATTGATTATGCTATTGCCGTTGTCCCAGTTTTTCCCACTTTCCAGAAACCCTCTCTCTCCCTCAGACAATTCCCACACCATTGATCATGTCCATAGGTCATGCATATAAGTTCTTAGGCCACAGAATGTCCTATACTGTACTTTACATCCCCACAGCTATTCTGTAAATACTTATTTATACTTCTTACTCCCCTCACTTATTCATCTATTCCCCCACAACTGCCTGCAATCTGTCAAACATCAAAATGCTCTCCATATCCATGATTCTGTCTCTGTTTTTCTTATTTGCTTAGTTTATTTTTTAGATTCAGTCATTGATAGATTTGTACTTTTTTTGCCATTTTATTGTTAACAGATTTGATCTTCTCTTAAATAAGTCCCTTTAACATTTCATATAACGCTTTGGTGATTATGAACTCCTTTAGTTTTTACTTGTCTGGGAAGCTCTTTATCTGCCCTTCAATGTTAAATGATAATTTTCTGGGCATGGCAATCTTGGCTGTAGGTCCCTGTTTTTCATGATTTTGAATTTTTCCTGCCAGTCCCTTCTAGCCTGCACAGTTTCTTCTGAGAAATTAGTTGACAATCTTATGGGGACTTCCCTGTAGGGAAAGGAAACTTCTTTTCCCTTGCTGCTTTTAAGATTCTCTCTTTATCTTTAACCTTTGGCACTTTAATTATGTTGTGCCTTGGAGTGGGCCGCTTTGCATCCATCTCATTTGGGACTCTCAGTGCTTCTTGGACTTGCATGTCTATCTCCTTCACCAAACTAGGAAAGTTTTCTTTCATTACTTTTTAAAATAGATTTCCAATCTCTTCCTCTTCCTCTTCTACTTATGGCACCCTTATGATGCAAATATTGGAATGCCTGAAGTTGTCCCAGAGGCTGTTCATACTATTCTCACTTTGTTAGATTCTTTTATCTTCTTGTTGTTCTGATTAGTTGTTTTCTGCTTCCTTACGTTCCAAATCATTTATTTGATTCTCAGCTTCATCCATTCTATTGTTGTTTCCTTGTAAATTGTTCTTTATTTCAATTAATGAATCCTTCATTTCTGGCTGGATCTTTATTATGCTGCTGCGGTACTCATTAAGTTCCTTGAGCATCCTTATAAAGAATAAGATTATATATTAGCAGTGTGATAGATTGCTTATCTCCATTTCGTTTAGTTCTTTTTCTGGAATTTTGATCTGTTATTTTATTTAGGCCATGTTTCTTTGTCTCCTCATTTTGGCAGCCTTCCTGTGTTTGTTTCTACATATTAGGTAGAGCTGCTATGACTCCCCATCTTGGTAGTGTGGCTTAACGTAGTAGGTGTCCTGTAGGGTCCAGTAGCACGGATTCCCCTATCACCCAAGCTGGGTACTTGAGGTATGTCCTTTGTGTGTGCTGAGTACACCCTCCTCTTGTAGTTGAGCCTTGGTTGCTGTTGGCAAGTGAATGGGAGGGATTTACCCAGGCCAGTCAGTTTCAAGGATTGGCTGTGACCACTGGCCATGAACCTCTGCCTTCCACGGAGGATCAACTATCCAGGAGCAGGGTGGTAGTGCTCAAATGTGGTCTGTGGCTGTCCACTGGGTGTGCAGGCCCTGGGGTCTCCCAGGTGGTGCAGCCCAAGGTCAGCCCCCACCTTTGTTTTGCCCTGGGCTACCCTTCCAGACCTATAAAGCAATCTGAGATGGCTGCTACTTGTGCTGGGCTTGGAGATTTCCTGGCAAAACCAAGCTGTGAATCTAGGCTGGCTGCTGCTAGTGCTGTGCCTGGGACCATTTAGCAAGAAGTATGGGGGTAAAGGTGGGGGTGTTCACTGAGTCCAGCTGTGGCTTATTTGAAAGGATTTAGGCAGTTTGAAGCTTAAGCCAAGACCAGCCATTTATATGGAAAAGCTACCATTAACAGTAGTAAGTTGGGTGGGACAGAGCCTCAGGGGATATCCAGGGTACAGCAAACAATGTTAGCCAAATTAATGGAGCCTCAGATACTGCACCCACCTGCCAGCTCTGTGGCTCTGCCCACCCTTCTGTCTGGGAGAAAGCTCACCCCCAGCTCTCACCTTGATACCAGACAACAGTTCCTCCCAATATACCACTGGTGCCTTTCAAAGTGCTATCCCGTTGCTGGAGTTCAGAGGGAGTGAATCTGAGTAAGTTCATGTGTGGGTCCTTCAAGAGGAGCTGCTTGGGACTCTAGAAGTTTCTTCCACTGACTCAATCCCTGCTGGGTTTTGCAGCCAGAAGTTATGGGAACTTGTCTTCCTGGCAGTGGTACACTGGGCTGGGGGGTATGGTGTGGGGCTTGGATTCCCCGCTCCCAGGATATCCCTGCCAAATTTTTATCCACCACGTGTGGCTGTGGTACCAGCCCTTCTGTGTCTCCACCCCTCCTACCAGTCTGGATGGATGTGATTTCTTTAATTCTGCAGTTTTCAGACTCCCATTCAACTCAATTTCTGCAGGCTATGAGTGATGGTTGTTCTGTAATTTAGTTGCAATTTTGATGTGGTTGTGCAAGTAGATGAGCCATGTTTACCTGTGCCGCATCTTGACTGGAAGTCCCTTTTTTTTTTAAATTATTTTTTATAAATTATCTCCAAATCAATCATCAGTACTACAATGTCTTAATTACCGAAGCTTTCTAATAAGTTTTAAAATTAGGTACTGTGAGGCTTTTCACTTCGTGGGGGTTTTTTTTCAATATTATTTTGGCTATTCAGGGCCCCTTGAGATTCTAGGAATGCAATCAACTTTTGTATGTTTGCCTTTTATCTTGCGACCTTGCTACACTCATTCATTAATTCTATGAGATTTTTGTTGTTTTTTTGTATATTCCTTGACATTTTTTATAAAATCACATCACCTGAAAATAGGAACAGTTATATTTCTTCCCTTCTGATGTATGTGCCTTTTACTTCCTTTTTTTGACTTATTGCTCCAATTAGACCTCTCAACACTGTAGTCAATACAAGGAGTATGAGCTGGCATCCTTTCTTTGTTCCCAATCTTAGGGAAAAACAGGCATCTTTAATCATTTAGTGTAATATTACCTGAAGGTTTTCTGTCACTGTTTCATATGAAATAGAGGAGATTCTTTCTATTCTTATTTTTCTGGAAAAAAAATGTTTAATCACATATGGGAATTGAGTTTTGTCAAATGCTTTTTTTACATTGATATGGTCATTTAGTTTTTCTTTAGCTTGGTAATATGGTAGATAACACTGGTTAATTTTCAAATACTGAACAACTTTTTGCATTCCCTTGAAAAACTTTATTTGGTCATGATGTATACCTTTTTCTAAATATGACTGAATTCTACTTGCTAATATCTTGTTAAGAGAGACCTCTGGGCTCTGAGTGATTTCCACCTTCTTGTGTCTTGGCCTAGAAACTTTCCCTAGGCAATAAATGGGGCAATATTAGGTCTTAACACATCTGTTTTCTGTCTCTTTGGGATCATTTTGTTTGTTTTGTTTTGTTTTCTGATTACCAATGTCTTGAGAGTTGTTTTATACATTTTGTCCAGCTTTTTAGTTGTCCAAGCAATAGCATAAATCCAATCTTGTTACTCCATATTGGTTAAAAGTAGAAGTTCTTCTCTGCCATCTTATGTAGAGTTGTGTAAATATTGCCCAGTAAAACCTGATTTTGTTTATCAACTTATTCCACATAGCTTGCTGATAAGCATTTAAGTATATGCTTTTAAGCTGATAGCTTGCTGATAAGTATATCTTGCTGATATACTTTTGTTTATGCACATGGCTCCATTCCCACTGAGGGTCTTACAGGTTTCCCTAGCAGCCCTGTGAGATGGGCTGGGGCATCTAACAGCCATAAGGACATCTTCGAGGCTTGCAGGATGGGGAGAGCTACCCTTTCCCATGTATTAGCAGAAGTGGCAGATGGCAGTTTTCTTGCTTAATAACCAGATGGCATGTAGCTATGCCCTGTGGTGCAGGAAGGAAGGAACTGGGTTGATCATGTATTTTCTACACTTAACCTCCTTTTCCTTGATCAAATTTTTTCTTTGATATTAGTCATATGTCTATGTTAGAATAACCTAAAGAATGGGACCAGTACTTTATTGTGGCTACAGAGAGCATTCATTTTAACTTCATAAACTGTTAGCATATTAGACCAGCTAGTAACTTTCTAGTCTGCTAACCAAAGTCATAGATTTCTGTTCACTTGTATTCTGAGTCATAATGTCTGTTTGTATATGTTTGTATATGCTCCGATCCATTCTAAAACCTTTTATCCAGCTGTTTTCAGGAATGATAAAATGTCTAAAGAACTACAATTTAATCTTTTTAGTATCAGACTATTTATTATAAGCTTTCAAAATAAATCTTCCTAAAAACTTCATATAATATATTTGATTTTATTGAATGGTATTCTAAACATAATTTAATTTTTTTCTGTTAGAGACATCAATTAGGATACAGGTAGAGTTGATGTTGTAGAAACAAATGAAACTAAAATCATACCGAATTTTAATCCTAGAGATAATTTAGAGCACTGTAGGGAACTGTTTCATGTGTCATGGAAATGTAGCTCAGCCCTCACATGGAAAACCAGTGGGGAGCAAGTTGGCACACAGGACCACGCCCACAGATAGGTTTTCCTGTGGGGAATCAAGCCTGCATTGTACCTAGACTGCTATGAGACTTGCTTTTGCTAAAATTCCCTCACCCTGTATTGAGACAGCAAGTGCTTACTGTAACTTCCTAAGATCTGTGTTAACCTCCCAAGTATGGAGTGTGACTGGTTCAACCACTTTTCCTTTTGGTCTGCAACATCCTTCTCTTTGAAGTAGTTAGGAACATTCTTTCCTTCCTTATCTGTAAAAGGTAATCCCCTACAGTGAACCTGTGCATAGTGAATGAGGACTACTCTCCATGTAATGTGCCCAGAGGAGCAATAAAAGCTTGTTCAGGCAGGGACTGAGTGCTCTGGCCCTCTCACCCTCTCGCCCTCTCTCTCTCTCAGAGAGTGGCCATGCCGTCCCTTTTTCTCCACAGGACTTCTGTTGTCTGTGTGTATTTGTTCACGAGCAGCCACAACATACATGGATCCTGCCGGCCAGGGTCTGCCACAGAGCATAACTTCACTACAGTTTTAAAAAGAAGCTGTAAGTAGATATCCATTTAATTATGTAGCAAATTATAATGACTCAATGAGAATGGAGCGCCCAGCATTATAACCAAAACCAAATAATGCCAACATTAACGTGACATGTTTCACTGGGTTTCAGAATCATAGGGGTCCTGAAGGGTAATTAGATATTAAGATGTGTTTTTTCTTGTCTGTATTTAGCTAGTAGGTTGATCTTTCTAGGGTTACATATATAGTACCTTCAATGTACATAAATGGTATAAAGAGAAAGGCTGTTATGTCATTGAATACGTTCCAAGCTACTTTTCCTAAAAACTGACCTTTTCTTTTCTGGTTCCATTTCCTGCTTAGTACTTATGCCTCCAGGCTGGCCATAGCCTTTTTTCCTCAAAAGAAACTTATTTGTTTTACAGATGCATCTTACTGGTTCATAGATTTTAATGCATATTAAGTTGTTTTTATTTTAAGGTCATGTAGATAACATAGGCAAACAATGCCATTTAAGAAATAAAGGAAAGTTCACAAATGGTCTTGGGAAAACTCAATATCCACCTACAAAAGAATTGGCTTATTCATTCAAACTTGCCATATTGTGAATTTTTTTAAGAAAACCAAACATCAATCATTTTTTGTGGTTCAATCTATTACATAAAATAAATTTCCCAACAGAGACCTCAAAAAAGTGAAAAAAGAACAAAATCTATGGTGGAATTATTCCTGATTGATTTCCATGCTTACCAACAGTCATACCTTTGTCAGTCACTGTCTCGCCATCTGAAATCAAGCTTTCTGAGATGGCAATTTCATTGTTTCTTCGAGCCAGGACCCTCAACCCATCCCAAGAAATAACTTTGTTTAATTTGAATTTAGATTGGCATTTTTCACTTCTATTTTTGAAAATGTAGTGTATTTTCACTTACTTGTCATGTTGGTGTCAACATATGTCTTACCATTGCTTTCTTTGAATTTACTTATGAAAAACAAGTATTAATGTTTTACTGACATAAATACTCTTTTATAGATCCCCTCTTTTTTGTTAAAAATAGGCTATCCATCAGAAAGACACAAATTAAAACCACAATGACGTATCACTTCACACCTGTCAGAATGGCCATCATAAACAAAGCAACAAACAACAAGTGCTGGTAAGGATGTGGAGAAAAGGGAACCCTAGTGCACTGTTGGTGGGAATGCAAACTGGTGCAGCCACTGCAGAAAACGGTAAGGAATTTCCTCAGAAAACTAAAAATGGAACTGCCTTTTGACCCAGCAATACCACTGCTGGGATTATACCCTAAGAATCCTGAAATACCAATTCAAAAGAACCTATGCACCCCAATGTTCATAGCAGCACAATTTACAGTAGCCAAGTGTTGGAAGCAACCTAAGTGTCCATCAGCAAATGAATAGATCAAAAAACGATGGTACATTTACACAGTGGAATACTATACAGCAGAAAGAAAGAAGAAGCATCTACCCTTTGCAACAGCATGAACAGAACTGGAGAGCATTATGCTAAGTGAAGTAAGCCAGGCAGTGAAAAACAAATACCATATGATCTCACCTGTAAGTGGAACCTAATCAGCAAAACAAACAAGCAAGCAAAATATAACCAGAAACATTGAAATAAAAAATAAACTGACAGTAACCAGAGGGGAGGGGGACAGGGATAATGGGGGAAAATAGAGGAAGGGCCATCAAGGAACATATATAAAGGACACATGGACAAAGCCAAAGGGGGTAGGTTCAAGGGTAGGAGGTAGGGATGGGTGGGGTGGGGGTCCATGATGGGGTGCAAATGGAAACAACTGCACTTAAACAACAATAAAAAATAGAAAAAAATTTAAAATACACAATAAAAAATTTTAAGTGCCACATGTAAAAAGTAATTAAAAATGAGTTAAAGACCTAAACATAAATGCTGAAACTATAAAACTCATAGAAGAAATCACAGGGGGAAATCTCCATGATGTTGGATTTGGCAACAATTTCTTGGATCTGACACTGAAAGCACAGGCAACAAAAGTGATACTAGATGAGTTGTACTACATCAAAACTAAGCTTTTTGTGTATCAAAGACACAATCAACAGAGCAAAAAGGCAACCTACAAAATGGGAGAAAATATTAGTAAATTATACATATACTAATGTATAATTTAATTTATAATAATAATTTTTCTTTGTTTTGTTGAGTAGTAGAAGTTCTTTATATATTCCAAATATTAGCACCTTGTAAATTATACATTAGCATATGGATGCATTAGCATATGGATAATTTATAAAGTGCTAATATTCGGAATATATAAAGAACTCCTACTATTCAACAAAACAAAGAAAAAAATAGATTCAAAATCAGTCAAAGGATTTGACTAGTCATTTCTCCCAATATAATATACAAATGGCCAATGAATACATGAAAAGAGACTCAACATTAGGGGAATTAAAGTCAAAACCACAAAAATAGCTAACTATCAAAAAATAAAAAGCCCAAAAAATAAGTGTTGGCAAAGATGTGAAGAAGGGAACGCTGTACACTCTTGGTGGGAATGGAAAATGGTTAAGCTACTATGGAAAACAGAATGGCAGTTCTTCAAAAAAATTGAAAAGTATTACTGTATGATCTAGCAATTAAGTCTCAAAGAGATATTTGTACACTTATGTTCAAAGCTGTATTATTCCTGACAGCTAAAAGGAAGAAGCAACCCAAGTGTGCATTAATAGATGAATGAATGAACAAGGTATAGTACATACATACAATGGAATATATTTAGCCTCAAAAAGAAAAGAAACTCTGATACATGCTACAACATGGATGAACCTAAGGACATTATGCTAAGTGAAATAAGCCAATCATAAAAAGAAAATATTTTGTGAATCTGCTTAGACAAGGTATCTTGAACACTCAAATTCATAGAGACAGAATGGTTGTTGCCAGGTACAAGGACCGAAGGGAAAGGAGAAGTAGACTGTTATTATTTAATGGGTATACAGTTTCAGTCTTGCAAGATAAAAAGAGTTCTGGAGATTGGTTGTACAACAATTGGGTGTACTTACTACTGAACTGCACACTTCAACATGGTAAAAATGGTAGAAAGGGTTCCCAGACCAATTCCAACGTGTGTATGTA
This sequence comes from Glossophaga mutica, assembly GCA_039655065.1. Classification (NCBI taxonomy): domain Eukaryota; kingdom Metazoa; phylum Chordata; class Mammalia; order Chiroptera; family Phyllostomidae; genus Glossophaga; species Glossophaga mutica. Next base: position 53,176,652 of record CM077303.1, on the reverse strand, counting down.
TGTTGGAGTGGGGCACAGGTGGTAGTTACCCCCATACCAACAAACGATTCTCAGACACCAGCAGGGTATCCAAAAATTTAACAGTCTACCTGGAGTTAGCATCAGATTACACCCATGGTTCCATCCTACAACACACACACGCACGCACGCACGCACGCACACACACATACTTCCAATGCTAGCCACAAGCCCAGACTACAGATTGGAGGTTCCAATGACCCTCTTTAACGCAGAATGCCACTTGTACTTTTGACCTACTAGCTATAAATCAGAGCTCCCCCAGTCCCCCTTTTTGGGGTTTGATTAATTTGCTAAAATGGCTCACAGAACTCAGAGAAATATATTACTGGCTTACTATAAAAGGATATAACGCAGAAATGGCCAGAGGGAAGAGATGAGTAGGACAAGGTACCTGGGACAGGGCGAGAGCTTCCGTGCTCTCCACAGGTACTCCACTCTCCGTGCATCTGTATTGTTCACAAACCCCGAAACTCTGCAAACCTGTCCTTTGGGGGTTTTTTACCGAGGCTTCACTACACAATCATGATTGATTAAATCATTAGTCATTGGCAGTTAATTCAACCCTTCAACCCATTTCCCCGCCCATAGGTGAGAGTAGAGGCATGGAACTGAAAGTCCCAAACCTCTAATGACAGAGCTGGTTCTCCTGGCAACCAGCCCCTATCTCTAGGTGCTTTTCAACAAAAGACACCTTTTCCCACTCAATACTTCAGAAATTTCAAGAGTTCCTGGAGCTGTGAGCCAGGAGTTGTGGATGAAGACCAAATATACACAAGAAATATATTTCTTATAAATCACAATATTGCAGAGAGTAAATTTTTATGTGTATTTTCCCACACTTTTTAAGAGTTTTAAATGTTTTAATCAATTGGTGCTATAAATATCCTGTACAGCTTTTTGTGTGGATGTAAGTTCTTTGGGATAAATATCCACAAGTACAATTGCTAGGTCATATGGTGGTTATATGTTTACTTTTTAAAGAAACTCAAATCATTTTCCAGTATTGTAGCAATTTTACATCCCCACAGCAAAGATTGATCCAGTTTCTATGCATTTTCTCCAGCATTTTGGAGTGGTCACTATTTTTCATTTTAGCCATTCTGATAGGTGTGTAGTGATATCTCCTTATGCCTTTAATTTGCATTTTCCTAATGGCTAATGATGTTAAACAACTTCACACTTGCTTAGTTCCATCTGTGTGTCCTCTTTGGGGAAATGTCTCTTTATGCCTTTTGCCCATTTTCTAAATAGTTTATTTTACTACCTACTTTACAAACTGTGTAAATTTGAAGGAATCTCGGAAATGCAAGTGTGTATATACGGAAAATACAACCACATAAGTCCAAATAAAATTTTCTAAAATAGGTTAATACATGGTTAAACGAAAGAACAAAAATAAAACTCCACAGCAATTTCTCAATAATGACATATAACTAATACCTGCAGTGATAAATATATTAATAATTCTCTGCCCCACAGAGTCACTTTGAAACGGATTCAGCAGCCTGGCTGTCATCTACGGTGTTGTGACAGGTTTTAGTCCCAAGGCTCTGCAGGAATCACTTCACCGTTAATCCTAGGGTCAGCCTCCGCTGATCCAGGAACCAACCATGTTCTTCAGTCAGGCATGAGGCTAAGATAAGGCAGTCAACTCCATTGAAAAAAAAAGGTTGTTTTGCCAGACCCCTTACTCCCATCCCCAAGTTAACCTGCAGAAAAATAGTAACCAAAATTACAATAACTACTAACATTAGCATAGTTTTTCATAGTTTCCAAAGGGTTTCAAAATCAATGTCAACTTCTATTGTATCATCTGAGTAAAATTAAAAAGTAATTGCAATAAAATAAAATTAACTGATATTCTATGAGTCTCGGGAATGCTGTAAATCCAGAAAATAATTGCTAACCATACATTGATTCTACTGAATCAATGCAATTCTTTGGAAACAACTTCAAACCCTTCTAATTAAAGGTAGCTTAGCAGGGTTAGAAAACTCAGAGTTTGTTTTCTGAAATGTTGAAGTTTTTTCTTAACTTCTGTTGTGTGCTATTGCACACATTTTATTACCAAGGTGATTTTTTTCTTTGTTTTCATGTCTCTCAACAGGATGGAGGGGCTGATAAAACTTGACTGTAAATTTCATGGGAGGGAGGTGGGGAGGCCTGGGGCAGTGGGCTGGGATGGGAGTAAAAGACAGAAAACTGTACAAGAACAACAATTAAAATAAAAATTGAAAAAAAATTTGATTGGAGAGCTGAGTAGCATGAAAGCCCTTCAGCACAATATCCACCTGAAGGACCTCTTTCTCAGGGGTAGCCTGTGTGCCGACTTTGATGGCTACAGACAGTTCATGGTGGCAACTCTTCAACAACTAAAGGTATGCTTATTTCAATGACGCCACAATGTGTGGCAACCACACATTGATGTTTCCCTCTCTTTCTCTCTCCCTTCCCCTCTCTAAAAAATAAATAAGTAAAATATTTAAAAAAAGAAAGAAAGTTAAATCTGAGGTTCTACATCCAGGTCCCCTCCAAAAAAACATTAGTTGAAAAATACAGGGAACAGGTGGCTTAAGGGTAATTAAGGAGAGGGAAACTACCCTACGGAGTTTAGGTGACCACTAGCTCCATATAAGCCAATAGTGTGACATGAGTGAATACTAAAAACCAGGGACATATTTGACTGTATTAGAAACCATCTTTGTTTCTTACCAAAGAAAGGTAATATTTGCATTGTGGTTTTCTGCTTGGGCTACGTATGGATTATATAACCAGGTAGAACAGGGATTCTCAACATCAACACCACTGATATTTTGGACTGGATACTTCTGTGTTGTAGGGGCCTGCCTTGTACATTGTAGGATGTCCAGCAGCATCATTGGTCTCTACCCACTAGAGGCCAGTAGTATCTGTCCCTAGTCATGGCACCAAAAATGCCTATAGACAGTAACAATTACCCCTGTTGAGGCAAAAAATGTCTCTAATTGAGAACCACTGAATTAGAGGTGCCTCCACAGAATAGCTGCCCTCACTTTCAAGGGACACTTTGGTGCAGTGTCTGAGAGTGTGAACTAAAAAACTTAAGTCCTTAAGAAAACCTGGGTGTCCCTTCCTTTGACACTAGTGGGAAGTGCAAACTATGCATAGGAACCATCACCTGGCCCACACCTAATCATCTTTAAAAATACCCAACAAATTCCTTTTCTGATGCTCTTGAGACATTTTTACATATTTTTGAGATTTGTCCAGCTCTCCCTAGGAAGCTCCATTATGGAGCTTTCTGAATAATAAGCCTGTTCATATTCTCTTAATATGCATGTGGCATCATCAGCCTTGACATACAAATCAGATGTAGTTGGGGGTACATCCTGCCTATGCAGTGAGACCACATTCATACTTCTATGTAGAGTTCATTTACTATATTAAGAAAGGATATCGTATCTCAATTTAAAGAGCAAATAAAAGTGTTGCTTACATTTATAAAAAAATAATAAAAATTTAAAATTTAAATCCAATCCTGACTCCAATAATTATCTGTATGACCTTAAGCAAGTCACTCAACCCAGCTCTGTGCTGATCTTCTGATCTCATAAGACAGGGATAAAAAATATCAGAAGTTACTGTAAGTCATTGGGTTATTGTAAGGATTTAATGAGTAAATATATGCGCTCACACATGCTTGATGTTATACAAACATTAGCTGTTATTATTAATTAACTTAAATCAGTCCATCAGCTTTCTGGTGGGACCCTTAAAAGATGTCCCCAGATCTTCCCTTTCCTGTTTCCACCCAACATCGCTCCCAACCAGTACCCTACAGTCCCTTCTAAGAACCATGACTATGAGCCCAAAGAGCAAAACAAGGAGAGGAGCAAACAGGCAAGAAAAAGGGAGAGGAGACAAGAAGGAAATCGGTAATGAAGGCCAGACCCTACAAGGAGAGTTTTTGGATTAGGAAGAGTGAAATGTTTAAAAAGGAAAATAAAGCTGTCACAGTAAGCTTTAGAACACCTTCAAGTAAATTAATTGGTTTAATGCAACCTAGAAAGAGATGTCAAAATCAGAGGGAAACAGCATGAAGCACTGGCTAAATTCTTCAGCCAACTTTGGCTATGAACCGTTATATGCTGTAATATAGGTCTCCACCATCTCCCCTGAGCCTGGCATGGATCTGGCACACAGTAGGTATTCAAAAAACACTTGATGGATGAATGACTGATCTCAGAACCATCACACAGCAGCTTGATTGAGAGAATGGGGGCTTGGAGACTACTCATAAATCTACTCATAAATCTGGTCATTAATGCCAGTTAAGGAGACCCTTTAAGGCATTTTTTTCCTTAGGTCCCAGTCAAATGTCTACATTGTTTTTGCAAGAATTTCAACAGACAGAAAGACAGAGGACATTTTGCCTGTTTAGTTACACAAGGGCTCATCAGCATGTCCAGGGTAATCTAGGTTTTTTTCTGGATAATTCTCAAAAAATCACATTTATAACCCCAGGAGAGTATTTTCTTCCTAATTTTTACATCCCAACCTAAGACATTTTAGATGATGACTCCGAAGGATGTGTTCCTAAACTATTTGGAACAAATAAATGGCCTCTCCAGGGGTCTTTTTAAGGAAAAAATGTTCACGGGAATAGGTCAGTCCTATCATGTTGGTTTGAAAATGACTGCTTCAAAGTTTATGCAGTTTCATCTTTTAAGGAAGTGACTGTGATCTTCTGTTGTGGGCAAAGGAGAGAATTTGTGACTAAGAAAGAAAGGTTGTAATTCAGAGACTCTCGAGCTAGATTTTGCCTTCAGTTTTCCATCTTTTTGGTGTTGGAAAGCAATGGTACATGGTGGGAGTAAAGAATGAGAAAAATCAATGAAATCAGTCAACTCAAGCAAAATGAAGATGGATCTGCATGTATCTTGTCAGGGAACAAGGTGAAGCTGCCACTGCTGATAAGAAGGCAGCAGAAGCAAAGAAATGCTGTTTTCAAGGCAATAAAAAAAGATCCGGGAAGTGATCTTCACTGCCTCTTTCCTACGGGGAAATCAACGCTGAGAGCAGAACAACCACACAGAAATTTCTGACTCTGTTCTCAAAACCTACCAAACTGTCCTAAATCCTCCAAAAAAAAACTTTCTCAGAGAAAACCCATTATAAATATCACGATCTTAGAGAAGGCGGATTCTGGTTTGCCACAGTAGAAATAAAGCAGGAATTAAAAAGAACTTTGCACACAATGATAGGCATGGACTGAAATACACATTTGTGTGGTTATTCGGTTACTCAGTTTAAACACACTTTAGACAGTTTTACTATACATGAAGCTATTGTTTAGAGTTGATTAATATCAAGATTTATGGCTGCTTTTATAAAATGTTGATTAGGCAAAGAATTTCACTTTAAACCAGAATGATAATCTGCAGCAGACAATGTCAGATCCTTACCTGCACTTGCAGAGAGCCAGGAATGCCTGGAAATTTACTTTTCCCCTGGAGCAACCATTGACCAAATACTGACAAACTGGAGTATAAAAGTCCAGGCTTCCTTGCCCAGGAGTGGGAGTAAAAGCTGGTGACCCTCCCACCCCCAGGCAAGGTCAATTTAACCTCCCGAGTTCCCTGAAGGATTAGGCTGAACTCTCTCCTGTCCGCTTTGCCTGGAGCTGCTCTCTAAATGGCTCCCACTCCTTGTCCTTATTCCTCTACTCTGTGTATAGGAGAAAAGATAGATAACAACAAAAACAAAATTGAGAAAAATTCTGTAATGTTAAATCTTAATTACAAACATCATGATTTTTAAAAAATACATGTTCCTATCTCTGTCCACTGAAAAGGGTCAAAAATGATGACAGTCCAGTAGGAATGGCGATATCTATCACCTACATCTTGATTTCTAATTCTCCACTAAAATACATACTGGGGTTTGTTAGGAAAATTAGCCGATTTTAGACGGGCAGGAAATGTATAAGACAAGGGCATCTTGTTATGTCAAAAAGCAAAGAAGCACCGAAAGACCAACAGAGTCACATCGAAAGGACCCAGAGCCAGCCTTCAGGGCCTTGCCTGGCCATTGATGCAGCTGTGAGCATCAGAAAGAATGACTATAATGGGTATGAGGCACTGAATAAACAAACATCCCTGAAACCACAATAAAATTAAAGAAAGAGAAACAGAAAAAATGGGAGAAAAAAGAAAATTATTATTTCATAATTAATGCAAAAGTATTGACAGAAATTACCACCTTGCTACCTCTACTGTCAAAACTGATTTAGGCAAAGATCCTCAATGGTTGCTAAAACCACTGAATGAAAATTTATCCCATGGTACAAAATCTCTCCTCATAGATTACTTACAAATTGTGAAGCAAAAATTATACCTTTATGATAGGGAATCTAGTAGTCACCACCTTAACCAAGGAGTCAAAACCTTGAGTTTCTAACAGCAGGACAACCTAACCTTGAGTGTCTCATCATTGTGATACAATATAAAATATACCATACATGTGAAATATTCTTCCCTAAAAAGTTTAATCTGAATCGAATCAAGCCTCTAAGAAGTAACTTGCAATTTACAAACATAGGAAATAGCAGTACAAGTTCAGTAACACCATAAGGAAGCAATCAGAATAACCCAGAATTGAGAGAGTTTACATGACAACTAGCCAGGACTCTTTAAAAGTCAATGCCATGAAAAAAATGGCTAAATACTCTAGATTAAGACATACTAAATATTCATAACAACCAAATGCAAAGTATAAGTCTTGATTACATCTTGATTCAAAAAATAAAGATATAAATAACATTCTTGGGACAATTGGAAAAATGGGACTAGATAGCAAGTATTATAACAGAATATTATAGATATGGACTGTATATAAATATTACAAAACTATTGTTAATTTAGATAACAATATTGTGTAGGTGTAGAAGAATGTTCTTATTCTTAAAGTGATGCATGCTGCATGTATATAGAAGCAATTTATAATATCTGCATCTCATTTTCAAATGGTACCACCAAAAATTAGATATAGAAAATATGGTGAAATGTTGACAATTATTTAATATAGATATAGGGTGTACAGATGCTCACTGTGCTATTTTTTCAAATTCCCTGGTACTTAAATTTTTTCAAAATAAAGAAATGGAAGAGAAAACACGGGGCTCCATGGCAGTAATGAGTCCTTGTCAAGAAGTAATGTGAACGATCACGTCGGCAGTGTTCCTGCCTTCTGCAGTTATTGTAGGCTTACGATGTTCCATTGGTAACTAAAAGAACTTTATTTAGAAGGGTGATGCATGATTTAGGCCTTAACTATGAAGATTTTAGGAAAATTTAATTTTTTCAAGTGGCCCCCAAAGTCATATCATTTGAAAAAATGTATGGCTTTCTTCAAATTTAAGTCACTTACAGGTAGTCCTTTATTCATTTCACTGGCTCAATTAAGCATTTGCTAAGGTTTGAGGCATCATTCATTAGCCTCTTGCTAGTATCAAATGAAGTATTGAATTGTATCTCTGAGCGATCTACACTTTCTATAAACACTTGGAAAGATCTACTTTTTCTGTTTATAATGGAAAATCATTTGGACTCTGCTAGAAGAAAAAACATTCTAACAATTGAAGTAGGAAAGAGAATCTTTCCTGCTTATTCAGCTTTCTAGATTCTACTATTTTTAACATTAAATTAATTTATATTATGCATAGGACCCTGAGTATTCCAACTTAACATCTTACAAATAAAAACACAGGGCTGTAGAGGTTAAATTACTAATATTTGTACAGGGTCATACAGTTAACTAGAGGTAAATTAAGACTGAATCCAAAGCTTTTGACTTCTAATTAAAATATTACATAAAGGAAAAAGGAGTCATGGACATGAACAACAGTGGAGTGATTGCAGAGGGTGGGGGATATAAAGGGACTAAATGGTAATGGGAAAAAATATATTCCCTTCCATCTTCTTCCTCTTCATTCAAAGGGAAAAGGAGGGACTCTCAGAAATCAAGTAAGGTCTAGCCTTCTACATTTTTGAGGTTTATTAAAAATTGTTTAAATTCTAAAATAAGTTACAAAAATGATCATATATTAAGTGAGAAAAGAGTTTCACACGGTACCAAAAAGAAACGGGAATATTTAAGATTCCTAAATCTCTGTCCTCTTGCAGACTGAATTATGTGAGAGAGAGGGAGAGAGCGCAGGCACCAGGCAGGCGCAGAGAGGAACCCTAACACAGGCAGTCTAACACATTCCATCCCCTTTCACACTGTGACACAGCTGGCTAGGTCCGATGAAAGCATATTAATTCACTTACACGTCCTCTCGGTGATCCAATGAGAGACTGAAAAGAATGGAAGGGGTAGTGCTGGGAATTCAGGCAAGTGTTGTCTTTCAAAATAATACAATGAGAGCCCTCTTATCTGACGGAACTGGAACCAGCTGAAAAATGAATAAAATAAAAGTCAGTATAAAGAGGAAATCATATGAAGTGAGGCCCTCATTAAAAGTTTTCTTTTAACTTAAGACATAAATCCATATTCATTCACCAATCTTTTGATGTAGGACCAAGGCCTTTGCTTTTACTACGTTAGGAATTACAATGATCTGATAGCAATATTTACTAGTGCTTTGCCTTTAGCAAGTGTTGTCAAAACATTAAATTGAACTTTCTTGTCTACAGTTAAAATGCTTCGGTTTATATAATATTTAACTAAATTACGTAATTCTAATAGCAAGGACAACTGGTATAAAGAGAGTTGGGAACAAACACACCTCCTGGGAAGCATATAACTCAACTGGCAGGAGCCGAGTAGGCAGAGGTTTTATAATCATTAGCAGATGTTGAAATTTATCAAAAGCTTTTGCTGCATTTATCAAGATCATCATAAAAAAGTTCTTATTTAGTCAATATAGTGAATTACAATGATAGATTTCCTAAAGTTAAACTGTCCTTACTTGATCCAATATTTGTAATGCACTGATGGATTTAGTCACATATGTTGTTTAGGATTTTTACATATTGTTCATAAGAAAAATGGATTTACAGTTATCTTTATTCTGTCTTTAGCTGGCTTAAAGTCACACTAGCCCAATAAAATGAGTTGGGATGTTTCCCCCTCTTTATTTCATATTTTATTTATTTACTTTTTTAGAGAGGGGGGAAGGGAGGAAGAGAGGGAGAAAAACATCAATGGGTGAGATACCTTGATTGGTTGCCTCCCACATACCCACAACTGGGGACCTGGCCTGCAACCCAGGCATGTGCCCTGACTGGGAATGGAACCAGTGACCTTTCAGTTCACAGGCCGGCACTCAATCCACTGAGCCACAGTAGTGAGGCCCCCCTATTTTTATTTCTAAAACTTATAATAAAATACTAATTTTTTTTCTTGAAAATTTGGTAGAACTCTCCAATGAAGCCATCTTTGTCTAGGGCTTTTGTTGGGGTGATGGTCTTTGATTACTACTTCAAAGTCAAATGTTCTTTGTTGTCATACCAATTTTATAATTTCATGTTTTTCAAAAAAGACCCTAGCTTATCTAATTTTTCAAAACATTTTTTGTTTTTAATTTATTTATTTTTTAAATATATTTTATTGATTATGCTATTACAGTTGTCCCATTTCCCCCCCTTTATTCCCCTCTGCCCCACACCTCCCCCACCCTCATTCCCCACCATCAACAGTTCATGTCCATGGGTCGTACATGTAAGTTCTTTGGCTTTTACATTTCCTATACTATTCTTAACCTCCCCCATCTATTTTGTACCTACCATTTATGCTTCCTATTCCCTGTACCTTTTTCCCCCATTCTCCTCCTTCCCCCCATCCCCTGCTGATAATCCTTCATATGATTTCCATTTCTGTGATTCTGTTCCTGTTCTATTGTTTACTTAGTTTGGTTTTTGTTTTTGCTTTTGTATTTTAGGTTCAGTTGTTGATAGTTGTGAGTTTGTTGTCATTTTACTCTTCACAGTTTTTGATCTTCTTTTTCTTGAATAAGTACCTTTAACATTTCATGTAAGGGTTTGGTGATGATGAACTCCTTTAACCTTGACCTTATCTGGGAAACAATTTATCTGCCCTTCCATTCCAAATGATAACTTTGCTGGAGAGAGTAATCATGGATGTAGGTCCTTGCCTTTCATGACTTGGAATACTTCTTTCCAGGACCTCTTGCCTGTAAGGTTTCTTTTGAGAAATCAGCTGATAGTCTTATGGGAACTCCTTTGTAGGTAACTGTCTCCTTTTTGCTTGCTGCTTTTAAGATTCTCTCCTTATAAAAAATTTTATAATTTCATTTTTAAAAAAAAAAAAAAAAAGCTCATCTAATTTATCTAATCCAATCTAATTTTCCTTCCTTATCTAATTTTCAAAACATTTTCGCAATAATCTTTTTTAATCACTTTTGTGCAAGAAGGTTGTAGCCTCCAGGAAACTGCAGAAGTCCTCTGATATTAGTCTGCTCCCCATTTAGCACTGATCTACTTCAAGCCCCACATCCCTTCATTCTGGGACCCAGCCCTCAAAATGGAGAGGGGTGCTGGGGAGGAGGGAGGGCTGAGAGCCCATAGATCTCTCTGTACCTACTGTCAACTCCCATTGCCCCAGCCACACTCACATCCACGCTAATGCTATCCAGCTATCAGGAGGACTACTGGGGTTTGTTTTGTTTTATTTTGTTTTCTGTTTTTTGTTTGGTTTGGTTTGGTTTGGGTTGGTTTGGGGGGGTTGTCTTTTTGTTTTGTTTTGTTCTGTTTTGTTTTGTTCTGTCTCCTGGTGGCAGTGGAATCAACCATGAGCTACTCAGGTAAATACCAGGGCAAATCTTACTTAAAGATGCACACCTAAAATCCTTTCCCATCCTACCTACTGCTCATGGTAGGTACATTCAAGCAATGGAATTGAGCATGCATTTGTGTCAGGCTCTGTTCAAGGTACCAGAACACCCGGTAGGACAATATGTAAAGGAGCCTGCCCTTTTAGAGTTACAGTGGAGTGCAATGCTGTCCAATAGAAATATAATACAAGCCATGGGTATAATTTTTACTTTTCTAGTGACCACATTTTGTTAAATAAAAGGAATAGGTGAATTTAATTTTATTAATGTTATGGGCTGAATAAAGCCTCCCCATTCATATGTTCAAATCCTAACCTCCAGCACTGCAGAATGTGTCTGTATTTGGAAAAAGGCCTATGAAAATGTAATTAAATTAAAATGAGGTCATTAAAGTGAGCCCTATTCCAATATGACTGGTATCCTTATAAGATGAGGTTAGGACACAGGAGCACACAGAGAGGATACTATGAAGACACGGGGGGAAAACAGCTATTTAAAAGCCAACCAGAAGTGCCTCCAAAGTAACCAACCCTGCTGATACCTCCATCTTGAACTTCTAGCCTCCAGAACAGTGAGAAAACAAATCTCTGCTGCTTAAGCTACTGAATCTATAGTGCTTTGTTACAGCAGCCTCAGAAAACCAACACAAATAATAGATTATATTTAGTCCAATATGTGCAAAACACTATCATCTCTACATGTAAACATTATAAAAGTGAACTAATGAGCTATTTTACCTTCCTTATTTTACTAAGTCTTCAAAGTCTAGAGAGTTTTTTACACTAGCAGCACATCTCATTTCAAACTAGTCACATCGTAAGTGCACAATAGCCACCTGAGGCTAGTAACCACCACATTGAACATGGAGGTCTAGTGTGCAGCCCTCTTTCGAACCAAGCTGCCATTTCCCACACCCTGAAACCCACACATGCTCTTAGCCTCAGTGTCCTTTAAAGTTTGTATGTTTGCTGTTTGTTTTCCATTTGTCTGCCAGACCCACGTACTTCCCTGTGGCTTCTGTAGCATTTTAGTGTTGGTTATGGAGCTGGAACCAGCAACCCAGGCTGAGTTCATCTTGTCAGAAATCTGAAGTCTCCAAGCAGCACTGGGTGGGCGGGGGTGGGCGGGGGGAGGGGGTGCACGGCGGGGGCAGGGGTGGAATGCACACTGTTCTCAGCTAGTCAGTATTCAAATCAAAGAGCATTGTGATGGCTCAGTCTTCTCCCTGCTCAGTTTTACACAAGTTTTTCCTCTGTAGATAGTTGGGTTTTTCCACAGCTTCAAAAGCAAGGAAATTGAGTAGGATATTCAAAGGTTTCAAATGTGCACTCAGGACTATGAAAAGAAATAATAGCATAGAACTCCTCCAACTTCCAGGTCCCCATAGCAAAGGCCCACTTCTGTGAAACACCCTCCTGAGATACAAATAAAATGATTCTTGGCCAAAGACAGCTTTATTCCTATCTATTAAAAGAAGAGCCACTTAATGCTACACTTCAAATGTTTCCTTCCCCTTCATATTGAACACTGGGGTTCAGCTTTCATTTTCACTTCTAAAGTTATAATTCACTAACATCCTAATTAGAATTCATAATACTTTTTAAAGTATAAGTAATTCAGATATCGGCTGGCATTGACCTATTTCGTAATATCAAATATAGATTAAAATCTTCATGCTGTGGATCATATAAAAACGCAGTGGCATTCTTGAGATCTCTGTCCATTTCAGTGGGATCAGGGGAGGGTGGGGGACCCTCTAATTGCTATTTCATCTTCTGCCTCGACAGAGTAGAGATTGAGATGAGGGGTCCTATATCATCCACTCCCATTCTGCTCAACCCTGTTCTGCCTTGGATTGTTCTTGTCCTTAATGTCTCCCCAATGAACCCTCTAATTGAGGCATTTTGAGTAAATAGAAAGTATTATTGAAGATAGTAAGGAATAATGTAAAATTAAATAATAGATATTTGTATTGCTAAAAGTCGGTCTGTTGGCTATTTCCTTGACTTGGGCACCAGCCACTGTCCACATCGTTGTTTCTCTCTCTCCTCCTTCCCCCACCTTTTTTGTCTCTCCCTCTACCCTCAGCCACCTCTAAATCCGTGTTTGTTTCTAAGGCACACACTGCTTCAGTGATCACAAGTTTGCCTTGCCTCCTACAGAGTCCCACACCCTACCCTATGGTTTCACCTTTGCTTCAAGTAGCTTACCAAGGTATTTTTGCTCTTTGAAATATACCTATAACTATACTTTAAGAGATCTCAGTTGGGCCCTGGCTGATGTGGCTCAGTTAATTGAAGTGTCATCCCGTGGACTGAAGGGTCACAGGTTCAATTCCTGGTCAGGGCATATGCCTGGGTTGTGGGTTTGGTACCCCATCAGGGTGCATATGAGAGGTAACCAATCAAGGTTTCCCTTTCATATCAATTTTTTATTTTTCTCTCCCCCTCTCTCTCTCCCTCCCTTCCCCTCTCCCTTAAAATCAATGAGTATGACCTCGAGTAGGGATAAAAAGAAATTTTTTTAAAGAGGTCTATTGGGTCAATTTCAAGAGTTGTATATATCCATTCTGTGAATTAAACAATACATTTTTCCTCTTTCCTTCATCCCTCCCTCTATCCATTACCTCTCCACTTAGGGGCTTCTATTTCCTTCTTGACAGAATTCTGTTTAAAAAATAAAAATGTTATAGAATCTTCTATGTCTCATTTTCATAGTTCCTTGTTTTCATTCTCACTAGCTAAGAGCCAACTGTGAGCTGATGCTGTGTTCAGATATTTCCTTCTTCAGTGGGGTATTTGCATTCTAGTAGAAGAGCCAGGACCTTACCAGGCTGACCAAAGCAAGTAAAAATTCGGACATCCTCATCTTAAGCACAAGGCAGTTATCTAAAAACAAGAGCCCTCCCTTTGCCTCCCTGACTGTGGTGGCCATCATGAGTGTTGAACAGAAGGTTACTCTTCTTATAAATGAGAAATAAGACTTAGAGGAGTCTCAAACCAGAAGGAGAAGTAGACAGAAGATATAACTCATTTCTATCATGACTAGAATCTCAGCATCTTAACCAAAGGGCACCTTGGTTAGGTGTGCAGACCCAACAGTTTCATATCAAAGAGACTGGTCATTCTTTAGGAGAGAGCCTGGGGCGGGGGGGGGGGGGGGGGGGGGGCGGGGGCAGGCTTTGCTGTGAGGTGTCAGAGTGTGTGAGTTACCCCAAAGAAGTACAGCTCCATCTTCGTATCACCAGCCTCGCAGCAGGCAGTTATTTCCCCTCTCCTGAACTCACTCAGTAGGCTCTTCATTTACATCCTCTTTACAGCATTTACTCTCTCTACCTTCTCTTACAATTACTTACTTTCACACCTTTTCTCCCTGTTAGAATCAAATTTCCTGAAGGCCTGGAAATTCACATAAATGTATCTCTGCTCAAATGTTATGTTATTGGAGAGCTTCTCCCTGACCAGCCTATGTAAAACTAATACACTCTCTATACTCGTTTCTCTCTCCATTCTCTGCTTCGTTTTTATTTATAGTTCTTACCACTGCTTGACATATATTTTTTATCCGTCTCCCCAATACATACCCAGGAATACAACTCACTGAAAAGAGAGATCTTATTGTGTACTCGACTTCATTTCCAGCTTACAAAATATAGCCGGGCACACAGTAGGCACTCAATAAATATTTGTTACATGGATGAAAAAATCAGTCATATTTTTTCAGCTGTCTTTCTATGTATCCTCCACAGTACTTGATACAAGGCCTAGCATTTCTTTGGAATCTAGTAATTATTTGTTGAAGGGAGGTAAGAAGAAAAAAGGCAGTAAGGAATAAAAGAGGAGAGAAAGAAGTATAGGTAGAATAAAGGAGAAGGGAAGGAAAAAGGAAAGGAGAACTAAAGGACTAAATAAATGAATAGGCTGTACACCAGGAAATGCATCTTGGGAAATTATGGGAAAGACTGCAAATGTCATTAAAGCCAATTGGTACAAGGAAGAAGACACAGATAAGTGGTTCCTTTTCTTGGTATAGCCATTTACTGCAGAGAGTTGAGATGCAAGGAAAATTACTGTAGGAGAATTGTCATCCTACAGTCTGGCAGGTGAAATATTGCATGAATTTAGGCACTAGGACTGCTTGGCCAAGAGCCACAGAGCTAATTGTTACTTGTTTGAGTCTCTTAAAATTGCACCATTAAAGCTTGCATTCTCAATACAATGAAAAAATAAATGCCTGTGAGCCCCATAATTAAAGGATGGTCTAGCAAATTAAGAAAATTACTTTTCAAAAAGAGGAAATTAAGGCATGGATTTGGTCCAGGAACTTATTCAACTGCCCCTGTATAGGACCAATTCATACTTTCTCCTGCCTTTTCAAACATTTTTGCCATAAAGTCACTTCTTTTCAGCCCCATCTGACTCTTATCAGCCAAGCCACGCTGACTAGCCTTCATGTTCCACCTACTCAGCCAAAAGGTACATACGAAGATGGGTTTATTCCCTACTGAAAACATAAGGCCACTGAAGATGTCCATGAGATAGTAAAGCATAGCGACTAAGAATTCAGTATCTGAAGTCAGATTCCTGGATTCAGATCCTGGATCTGTCTTTTAATTGCTCTGTGACTTTGGTAAAGCTATTTAGCCACTAAAGTTTCAGTTTCTACCAGTAAAATACACAATAATAATGCCTGGCTCATAATGTTGTAACAAATAGTTTGTGCAAAAAATATGCAAACATAGTTTTGTAATAGTATATTTAATATAGTTCTTAGCAAATAATAAGTGTTTATTGAATGTTAGTTCTTTTCTGTCTTGTTTGTATTTGTCTTTCTTTCTTCTTTGACAGATAAATTCCTTAAAGGAAGAAACCATGTCTTCCCTTTCCTTGATAATGATTCATTTTAACTAATAAAATATTCTTTTTTAAAAAAGAGTGTACTCACTTCAGGGATTCCACTCATCCTAAATCAGTAATCTCCACTTATATTTTCCTAAGGATAGCATCCAGTTGTGAAACCATTAGAAAGATTTCATGAGTTTGCAGGTGGTTAGTATGCACCTGTGTGGTATTTTCAGGTAATATTTTGCTCCCTATCATTTCTTTTTCTACTCATCTCTTTCTTTCAACTTTGCTGTCATCTTTGACTTCACTCTCCTACTCCAAAAAGTTACACTGGATATTCGCCACCAAACTCTCACCACTTCTTTGTTGTATAGCCATGTGGAAACTCAAATCACATTCTCCCATAAAATACAAACACCTACTGATGAAGGATAATGTGATCTCCCAACGTTGGGAGTCTGCTCTCACCACTCCCCCCACTTCCTGAAGAGTCAAAATACTGTTCTCATTATCAGCAGGGATGGGAACAAGCCTGACAGATATCCTGCCCTCGAACACTGAAGCCAGAAGGTGAGACAGCAGTGCTTCCATCCTTGACCCTGATCTACAGTCCTGCTGAGTGACCTTACCAAGTCAAAGTCTTTTCTTGCCGTTGTTGAAGCTATAGGGACCATTCGATTAGTTCCACCAACTTCAGCCCATTAATTTGACCTTCTTCCATGCCCCAGATCCATCAGAAGAAGGCTCACACTACAGCAAGAATCTCCCACCCACCATGGTGCCAATGTGCGCCATGGCAATTCAGAGACTTCCCATAGAAACAAATTTTTTTAAATGATTAAGAAAGGAAAGAAAGGCCAATAGGAGTCTGTGCGTATCAAAAAAAAAAGGCTCCCAGATCATAGTTTGACAAACATGGTGCATTGGAGAAATGATCAACTTGAGTATTCAGAAAAATAAGGGCACAGTTACTTTCTAAAGAACAGAATCACATTTGGAGATCACTGGAATAATTCTAGCTTCACCATCTGCCAGAAGTTTAAGCCTGTTTTCTTACATAATCAAAACCTGGGTTACAGCTGTTATTAATAATACATCTGTATAACTATAATTGCTTCAAGCTCGATTTTGGCATGATTAAGGATAATCATAATCCCTTGAAAAGTCTAGAGTTTATTCTGTTTAAAGTTACTGTTAAAGTAACGCATTTTCATTTTCCTACTTTTCATTCAATTAATCTGAAATCAAATATGCCTTTTTCCAGATTGTGTTAACTTTAAGCTTTCATTCCATATACCAAAGTAATAAGTTTGAGTGTCTAGCAGATAAGAATAGATATGCATTTTTGTTACCAAATCCTATAAAAACTTTTAAAATATGCACAATAGTATTACATTTATGCAAAGGTCATATGTAAAGCAGCTTCAGCCATCTGTTTTGAAGCTAAGAGGCCATGAGTAATTGAAGGTTAAGGGCTCTGGCACAAAAAACAGAGGTTGCTAATGGCTACTGTAGCTGCCCAGGGGTCTTGTACTGCTTTTTTACTGCCAACTAGTCACAGTTGCAACCAGCCAAAGTCAGGCTGACTAAGGTTAGGGGTCACTATTTCCAGTACCCCCCAAAGCCATTCCATTTTTTAATATCTTCTCACATCACTTGTCTCTCATATTTCACTATCGTTCCGCCACTCATGACTTCCTTGGACATGTGAGGACTCCTCAACAAGGCTTCTTTCCCAACTTCAGCAGAAGAACTCTTGGCTTTACTCATTTCTTATTGCACTTTCAAGGCACGGCCCGCATCTTCCCAGCCTAAACTTCAGGAGAAGAAAGAGGCATTGGAATTCATTCTTTGTCATGAAGTTATCGGTGTCACTGCCTACATGGTGCATACTCCTACAAAGATGCCAATTAATGACCTCAACACCCTTCCTCCCCCGCAGCGCTCAGCTTTCTCAATAGAAGGTCTGTAGTCAACTCCATCTAGACTGAAGGTCCTATTTCCAAACCTAAAGCATCTCTTATATCCTTCAAATCTCCCAAGCTTCCCCAAGAGGAAAATCTCCTCTCTCTGGTTTCTGCTATCAGCATCCCTTGTACCTCTATCCTTCAGCCACTTCTCCTCAATGTTGTAGCCTCCCCTAGAGAATATGCAGATTACCTGAGGACACTGAGCCTAATAGCCTCAGGTTGCAACTGGGCCAACTCTCTTCCTAGGTCTCTAAACACATGCCTTGCTAAGTGGATTTAATGCACTAGTTATCCTACTTGTTACTGAACTATGTATACAGGTCCTATGGTGGGCCCACTGTGTACAGGGCAACACCCCTCCCATGCCATCTATGAGACACTAACATCTGTAACAGCCATTCCTGAGACAGGATTGGGACCTTGCCGATACTGCAGTGGTGGGGGAGTGGGGGTGCCTTAGGCTCCCCTGTGTCACAAAGACTCAAGTCACATCAGGCTTTCTATGGCCATCTTCCTACTATGTAGGCCAGACAGCACCTCAAAATCCAACACAACAAGCAACCAACAAGGATTAGTAAAACAGTGCATCCAAAATGGAATTCTATTAAGAATTCAGATTTTAAGAGTTTACATCAAACCTCAATCATATGTAATACATAGAGTTGCCCTTTGTATATCAATCTGACTAATAATGATTTGATTTTCTATAGAATACAGCACTCTGTGAAGTGCAGTAAAGGCTGTCTTTGGAAATTCACTATGAAACAATTTGTGTTAAGGCATTTTTAGCTAGAGACTTGAAACATGTTAGGTTTTCAGAGCAAAGTGTAGATGTGCTTCACGAACAGAGGAAATGCAGCGTCCTAAGTTTCGCACCACTATATTCCCTTTACCCGTTCCTTCCTGTCTCGGGAAGATGGAACATTCATCTTTCCTGGGCTCTGTATTATTTACATGCTTCTCAAATTATCTTTCTTATAATTATTTCACAAGTACACTCTAGGACAGATTCTCAAAAACAAACAAATCTCGCCGAGATCTCTTACTTGCTTCTCCCCATTCCCCTCCCTTCTTCCTGCCGGTTCCTCCTCTGAAGGTCAGATGTACCTGCTCTCCACCTTCTTCATGGATGTTCTCGACCACTCTTCCAGCTGACTGGTCCCAACTAACAAGTCTGCCACCGTTTCACATGAATAAGTTACCTTACAACCATCCTGTGTTAAGTCATGTGATTCTTTTCAAAGTGAATTATGCAAGATAAATTACTATCCCTAAAGAACTTGAGTCCAAGAATTCACTGAAGCAGTCTGAATGAGGTTTTACAAGTGAATTGTTTCAAAAGTGCAGATGAATTTAAAGGAAAGAATCAGAGCATTCCTTACTTAAGAGCACATTCATATTGCTGTAACAAAACTGAAAGTCTTGAGATAATTACTAGTTTTTGTTTTTCCTTGATAACATATCTATAGGTTGTTTTTATGAGATGCTTTCAATCTGCAGCAGTGAAAATTCCCTACTTACCCAGCCAGCTATAACAGTGATGTATTAACTGAAGAGGGAAATATGAAACAATTTCAGGACACAATGAATACCAGAAGCCCGAAAATCTACTGAGGAGCAGTGTGTGCAGTGAGAAAGAAGAGAGCTCCCAGGAGTAGAGTAAAGAGGTTTGGCCATGTATCCAAAGTAGGTGCCCTGGGGGCCATGGCGGGTAAGGAGCTGAGAGGAACCCAGGCAACAAGAAGGCCACTGAGAGTCCTTCCACACTCAGCCAGCCCCTACGGCTGTAGCTTCCTCCTTCTTCCTCCTCTGTCTGACTCTTTTCCAGCTGAGGTTTCTGGGAAAAGGAGAGAAGATAAGGCAAGGGACAAGTCAATTGTGGTAACCAAGGATACCAAGGGAAGGAATAGCAGAGCATAAACTTACCAACTAGTTCCCCCAAAGAAGATTAGAGAAACAAAGCACCAACTTCCAACTTCTGAAGGAAGCCAGGAAGTAAAGAGGGAAAGAATCGTAATTCTTAAGAGGAAAACAAAATGTTTACTAGAAATCAGATATTGCATAATCAACATTTCTTTTATTCCAACTGTCTTCTACAAAGTTAAAAGAGTCATATAACTTCTCAAGCCCAATCTTTGGGTAATTTAAGTGCTTTACGATCTCCTCCAGGCAAGCAAATATATCAGGAAAAACAGGGGAGCATGTACACATTAGGTTGCATAAGCTCTTTGTAACTGACAGCGAACGTTGAAAACTTTCCTGGCATAAAATTCAGACCTAAAGATATATAACTGGTGAATTTTTCCATTTGCATTTTTTAAAATTTCATTGTGCTTCTAACAGAATTGGTGAAATAAAAATGCTGTGTTTTTACTTTTCTTTTTTCATCTATAGGCTAGTAAACAGACTTCTCCAGTCCTTCCAAAGTTATCACAAATAGCCTAGTGCCCTCTATTGGCCATCCCACCACACTGCTTCTCTACAGCCTCTGAGGCTTCCTGAATTGTTTTTACACATTCTGCAGCCATAGTTCCACAGATAAATTAGTGACTTAAGAAAAGTGCTGTTTGGATTGAGCATAAATCAATTGACAAAGAAAAGGAGAAATAGGCATAATGGACTCTAAAATCAAGTACTAAAATTATTTATGTCATGGTCAATTATGTCATGTTCCTTTTTCAAAAAAGATTTAATTGGACTTTGAGAGTAGCATGCTAAGTAAAATAAGTCAGATGCAAAGAGACAAATACCATATAATATCATTTGTATGTGAAATATAAAAAACAAAGTCATAGAGGCAGACAACAGACCTGTGGGTTGGGGAGGGGGAGGATGGAGGGAAGAAGGCTAAATGGATAAAGGGAGTCATCATATGGTGATGCATGAAGACCAGGCTTTGGGTGGTGAGCATGATGTAATATATACAGATGTCCAGTCAGAATGTTGCACACCTAAAACTGATATAATACTGTATACCAACACTACAAAAGAAAGAAAAGAAGAGGAAAGAAAAAAGAAAAGTAGCATATGAACTGAGTATGTGAAGATGAACAGCATTTTGAAAAGTAGAAAGTATAAAAAAATATAACAGTAGAATTTGGGTTGCAAACGAAAGAATTCTGGCTAACTTAGGCAGAAAAGGAATTTACTAAACAAATTTCAGGTAGCTCACAAAATTGATGAGAGGTCTAGAAGCTGGAAAAACAATAGCAGGAAACAGGCAGCTGAGCAGGACTCTGCCACAGTCACATAACTGAAATGGACTGGCTAGATGCCATGGTCACTGTCACAGTGAATGACCTCTAACCATCCTGCACCTGTATGTCATTACCTCAAGATTCAAAGCCTAATAACAGGAATTATTGGGTCAACTGGCAAAAATTTCAATCGGGTTAACTAGTAGTATTGTGTAGATGTTAATTTACTGCTTTCAATAGTTGTGCTATGGTTATGGATGGGTTTTCCTTGCTCTTAGGAAACACATACTGAAGTGTTTGAGGGTAAACAGGCATCATATCTACCATTTACTCTTAAAATTTTAATTTTTAAGAAAAAAGATACTATTTTTTTCTTAAAAACAGCCTTGTTACATGGCTGAATTACCAATAACTGTGGCTTTATGTGACTCGCTTCAGAAGCAGACAATGAACTGAATCAAACCTAACCACAGTGACCCAGAAGCAGGGGGGTGAAGAGAGAACATCACGGTAGCCCATGATGGGGAAGCTAATTCTCTCCGACTGAGCTGGGGATGGGCCCAGAGAGAGAGATGCTGGGAGGAGAAACTCCTTGAGGAGGATGAGTTGGGCGCTTTCAGGGAGCAGTGCGTTCAAACTCCTAGAGAACCATTTCTTGGCAGGAACCTTGAATCCTGTAGTCCGTGATCCAATTGTTTTTTTAAATGACATTGCAGGGATGACTGGTTGTTGTTGCTGTTTTTTCCAATAGAGAACTTTGTCCTCCCTGCAAAGGTTTATTTTATCCTCAAATGTGAAAAATCCAGAACCTCCAATTTTGCAGAAAAAAAGCTAGCAAATGATTGAAAAGTAATTTCAATCCCAGACCTGTGAGGTCTCATGTGAAACAGAAGGGCCATCCCACAGCCCCTGCCCCTTTCTGACTGACCTGCTTCTGTGGCAAAGACCTCGTAAGTGATGTTCCCTTGGAACATAAGACAATTATCAGCAAATGGCTTCTCTTACCACTAAAATAGTGAATTGTGGTCCTGCCTCAGCAACAATGGATCATTTATGTTCCAGAAATTGGACAGGGGTTGGAGAAACAGAAATAAATAAAATACAGTCTCTACCCACAAGGATTCCAGTCAAGCACGCTACAAAGACAAGTGAACGTAATTAGAATATAACACTGTGCACTCAATGATAAAAATATGCACAAAGTGGGAGCAAAGAAGAGAGGGTGCTAGCAAGATCCACTATTTCAAACTCGCAGTTTGTATTGCAACCCCAAATTCACCACATTCATTCAGTGAGGACTGGAGGTGGCCTGGATTTCTCTCATATACTTGATACATGGTTGCTAAGGAAAAAGCTGGTGATAAATATATTAACCAAAGCATGATTTACTTATAATCAGAAAAACATCAAACATAAATAGCAAGCTACTCAGAAATACACAAGAGGGAGTTTCAAGAACAGGATGGTAGGCTGTGTCAGAGAGCGATGAGGCTGAGGAAAATGCAGACTGAAAGGATTACCGGATTTAGCAAAGAAGTCACTGTTGAGTTCAAGACAAGCCACTTCAGTACAGTGATGAATACAGGAAGCCAGGCTCAAAGATGTGTTTAAAAAGGAAGTAAACACAGCAGGCACAGACACTATTGTAGGTACAATTACCTTAAGTGAATGCTGTGGGAGACAGCACAGGGGAACATTTTCCTCAGGGGCCCACAGGCCTGCCTGTGGGGTAGAGGTCAAGAGAAGGGGCTCTCCAGTCCTAGAGACCTGGGTTCACACTCCAACTCTGCCACTTAAAATAATTTGCCCAGCCAAAGCTCTGTAAAGTGGGGTAATCATAACACCTACCTCATAAAAATACCTAGCACAGAGTAAACACTCTGTAAACTGTAAAGGAGCCAAAGAAATCACCATAGTTCTTCAATTCTAAAACTCATATTTTAACATTTCTGAAATCAGAGTGTGTCGAGTTTAATTACCAGTATTTTCCCTGCTTAGCAGCACATAAAATAATGACTCAACTAACAATCAATTGCATCTTAGATTTAATAAGAGTTAGTCCCTAACCCTGAAGCAGCTGAGTAGCTGGCTTAGCTTTATGCAAATCGTCTTCTGAAGAAATTTTAAAGTACATGTTTTCCTTACATTCACAAGGGTTTAAGAGTCTCTGGGTCCTCATTACTCATAATATGGCCCCCAAACCAGCAGCATCGGCATCACCCGGGGCCCTGTGAGAACTGCAGGCCCCAGCCCAGGCCTATCTCGTCAGAATCCTCCCTTTATCATGGCCCCCAGATAAGTTATGTGTGCGGTCAAATTTGAAAAGCACTGTCCCAGCTTTTTTGTTTTTTAAAAGTTGGAGATATTGGTGTAATTGGACATTTGGATTTATTTCCTTAACTACTCACCAAAATATTAATCTTTCACTGAAAATATAATAGCAAATAGGGATTTCATTGATGCTTTAAAATCTTTCAATATTCATGAGTTATCTGGGGATTAATATAAGTGCACATGGAAATCAAAATCTCTGGAAATCGCAGATAGTATTAATGCCAAATTTAGGGAGATGAAGAATAAAGATTTAATTTAAAAAACCTTTTTCTCCACAGCTTTGCTGGGTTTGGTCTTAATATGATGTTCCAAATTTGTACTCATGGTCAAGCAAAGTCCCAAACAGACTGAGCACCTATTTTGCACAAGGACAGAACACTTTTGGGCTCCAATTAGCCTCCTGACCAACCTAAGCAAACAATAGGTCACAAGATATTGGATTGAGCATCATATAATTAGAAATACTGGAGTGGTATGAAATTTGTTCATATCTACCAGAAAACATAAATCAATAATATGGACTTTTATGATGCCCTGATTGAGGATAATAGCATAATCATGACCAGAGGTAGCACGACTTGGATTATCCTATTATTCTCCATGATGCATTCAATCAAAAGGGAACGTCAAATTAGGAAGCACAGCCCTGAAATGGAATAGTTAATGTTCCACATAAAGAGTCTGAATTGGCCACCACAATGCAAATAACTAGAGTGATGAATGTAAAAAGATTAGCGGTCCAGATAACCCCCTGGATGCTGTTATTTTATAACGCAAATAAATTAGATTTTCTATAATTAATGTAGGTAGAAGAAATTGGATTTGGCTCTCCTTTTTAAAATTCTCTTGTTTTTATTACACTGAGTAGGCATTTGTGACTCCTTCCGTAGCCCCCAGGAATCTGGCGTCCATTCCCAGCCTCTTGCAGCTGGGGTCCCTATGGCAGCTCATCAGAATTTAGCCAAGCCCACATAGGCTCTCTCTCACCCAAGGCCCATCTCTGCTCCAAGGAAAACACCCCCACTTACTCTCCTCTGCTTCAGCAAACACTGGGCTACAAGTTACTTCCTAAGTGTAACATCTCTGCTGCCCCATCAGCAAAGCAGTCTGTCCCTCCTTTCTGATTCCCTGAGGAGGAGTCACGCCCCTGCTTCCTACGTGTGGCAGCAACAGTGGACACAGAGCAAGCTCTCCAAATGGTGCTTGGCTTGGGCTCCTCCAGAAGCAGACAGTGAGACAGGATTCAAAGCAACTTGTTTATTTAGCAGATTGTTTCAGAACACACTGGTGGAGGAGTGGGAAACCTCTATGTGGTGGGCAGTGTGAGGCACTGCCCACATCCCTCAGGAAGCAAGGCTGTGTGGGCTACCAGAAGAGCCTCAGCGTTCAGCCTCCCTCAGAGATTGCCCTGGCTGGGGAAAACGGCCTCTCCCCAGATCAGGCCTCCTTCTTCACATAGCCCATACTCAGTGACTAATCATTATAGGGTTGTAAACATTCAACCCACTCACCCCAACTCAGGAAAGCTCCAAAGGGCCAATCCAGCCTGAGAGCTCTGACAGGTCAGCTGAGGCCTCTGTATAGATCACAGTGCAGTCCAACCTCTCCCTCTGCTACTATTGTACTTCATTCCCTCGTCTCCAGAGGGTTGATCCCAGAAGAACTCCTACTAAATAACCTGCATGCTAATGAACCCAACCTGCACTCTAGGAATGGAGAGGGAGCCAGCAGAAGTGTGTTATCAAGCAGTTTACAACTGTGGGTAATGAGCTCAATCTCACTGGAAAAGTTTGAGAAACATGTGCCACATAACTATGTGAGGGGTAAAGGAGCTGAGGTAGTCACTGGTTGAAGACATAATTCCTCCAGGCAGATTCACGGGGTTAGTGCTTGGGGTGGAGGGCACAAAAATGAGAAGTGCCAGTGGGACACAGGTGGCTCTCACAGGTCCACCTCTAGCCACCTGCTCCAATTTAGGCCTGAGAAAGAATCATCTCCCCAGACTAACAATGCTGTGAACCCAAAGAGAAAGAAAAACCAGATATGGAAGAGCATGGGAAATGCCAGCCACAATTAGGAATAGATTTGAGCTTACAACCCAAAGAGTGGCCATATATCAAACACTTATTGAGGGAATAATATCTTCCAGACATTCTGTTTGGTGATTCTCACCAATGAACTCAGTCTTCACAATTCTATGAGGTATTGATTTCTATTTAACAAATGAGGAACCAAAGTTTAGAGGAAGAAATTTGCCCAGGTTAGAGGCTGAATCCCAAACCTGACACAAATTTCCACATTCTTAACCTGACTACAGTTTCCCAACTCTCTAGGAGCAAGAAACAGATTTCTCAAAAAAGGAACACTTTTAGTGAGTGTTGGAAGCAAAAGAACTCTTTCTGTGAAGATAAACATCACTCACTTTTGTGAAAAGCAAAGAACCACACTTCCTTTCCCCCTGCAAGCAGTCAGTGTGGGGGCAGAAGGAGAAAATTTAATATCATAATAAGAATTTAATAGTACTGACTTCCGGTCAAGTTGGAGGCATAGTTAAACATGGCTCACCTCCTCAACAACCACATCCAAGTTACAACTAAATTATAGAACAACCATCACTCAGAATCAGCAAAAATCAAGTTGAATGGAAACCTGACAACTACGGAATTAAAGAAATCACATCCATCCAGACTGGTAGGAGGAGCAGAGATGTAGAAGGGGCTAGTCCACATACACATGTGGTAGATAAAAATTTGGGAGGGATATCTTGGGAGTGAGGAACCCGACACACACCAGGCACCCTCGCCCAGGGTACCAATGCCAGGAAGATAAGTCCCATAATGACTAGCTGAAATATCAGCAGGGATTGAGTTAGTAGAAGAAAATTCTGGAGTCCCAAGCAGTTCCTCTTAAAGAACCCACATAAGACTTTCTCAGACTCACTCCCTCTGAGCTCTAACAACAGGGTAGCAGATTGAAAGACACCAGAGGCACACAGGGAGAAAATGAAGTGTCTGTCATCAAGTCAGGAGCTAGGGGACAGCTTTTTCCCAGACAGAAAGGTGGGCAGAGCCACTGGGCTGGCAAGTGGTGCCATATCTGAGACTCTATCAACCTAGCTAACAATGTTTGCCCCACCCCGGAGATCCCCTGAAGATCCATCCCACCCAACTTATAGCCATTAACAATAGCTTTTCCATATGAATGGCTGGTCTTGGCTCAAGCTACACAACTTCCTAAATCCTTTCACACAAGCAACAGAGGCCTCAGTAAACCTCCAGCCCCATACTTCTTGCTAAATGGCCCCAGGCATGGCACTAGCAGCAGCCAGCCTAGATTCACAGCTTGGCTTTGCCTGGGAATCTCCAAGCCCAACACAGGTAGCAGCCATCTCAGATGGCTTTATGAACTCAGGCAGGGTGGCCCAGGGCAGACCACAAGTGTGGGCTGACCTTGGCCTGCACCACCTGGGAAATTCCGAGGCCTAAGCACCCAGTGGACAGCTACAGACCACATTGGAAGTACCCCACCCTGCCACTGCACAGCTGATCCACCATGGAAGGCAGAGGTTCATGGCCAGTGGTCACTGCCAATCCTTGAAACTGACTGGACTGGGTAAATCCCTCCCATTGACCTGCCAACAGCAACCAAGGCTCAATTACAAGAGGAGGGTGTACTCAGTACACACAAAGGGCATACCTCAGGTACCCAGCTTGGGTGATAGGGGAGGCTATGCCACTGGACCCTACAGGGCACTACTATATTAGGCCACAATATCAAGACAGGGGGTCATAGAAGCTTTACCTAATACATAGAAATAGACACAGGGAGGCTGCCAAAACAATGAGACAAAGAAACATGGCCCGAATGAAAGAACAGAAAAATACTCCAGAAAAAGAACTAAACAAAATGGAGATAAGCAACCTATCAGATGCAGAGTTCAAAACACTGGTTATAAGGATACTCAAGGAACTTAGTGAGAAACTCAGCAGCATAAAATGACCTGTCAGAATTGAAGGATACACTAATTGAAATAAAAAACAATTTATAGGAAAACAACAACTGAGTGAATAAAGCTGAGAATTAAATTGATGATTTGGAACATAAGGAATCAAAAATCAAGCAAGCAGAAAAACAAGAAGAAAACAGAATCCAAAAAAAAGAGGATAGTATAAGCAGCCTGTGGGACAACTTCAAGCGTTCCAACATTTGCATCATACTGGTGGTAGAAGGAGAAGAGAAAGAGCATGAAATTGGAAAATTTATTTGAAAAAATAATGAAAGAAATCTTCCCTAATTTGGTGAAGGAAATAGACATGCAGTCCAGGTAGCACAGAGAGTCCTAAACATGATGAACCCAAAGAGGCCCACTCCAGACACATCATAATTAAAATGCCAGAGGTTAAAGATGAGAGAGAATCTTAAAAGCAGCAAGAAAAAAGTCAGTTACCTTTTCTGAGGAGTTCCTGTAAGACTGTCAACTGATTTCCCAACATAAATACTTCAGGCCAGAAGGGGTTGGGTCAAATAATTCAAAGTGATTAAAAGCAAGGACCTACAACCAGGACTACTTACCCAGTAAGGCTATAATTTAAAATTGAAGGAGAAATAAAGAGCTTCCCAGTCAAGAGAAAACTAAAGGAGTTCATAATCTTCAGCTATTGTTATATGAAATGTTAAAGGGATTTATTTAAGATAAGAAGATCAAAATTAAGAACAATAAAATGACAATAATTACATGCTTGTCAACAATTGAATCTAAAAAACAAACTAAGCAAATAAGAACAGAGACAGAATCATAGATACAGACAGCCAGATGTTTGCCAGGTGGGAGGAGGGTGTAGGGGAATGGGTGAAGAGGTAAGGGCCTTAAGAAGTACAAATAGGTAGCTACAGAATAGCCATGGGGATGTAAAGTGCAGTAGAGGAAACAGAGGAAATGGAGCAGCCAAAGAATTCGTATGCGTGATGCATGGACATGAACAATGGTGGGAGGGTTGCCTGAGGGAGTGGGGGTGCTAGGTAGGGAAGGGAAAAGGGGGAAAAACTGGGGCAACTGTAATAGCATAATCAATAAAATAATAAAATTTAAAAAGAATTTAAGAGTACTAGGTGAAATTACTTATATTTTAAACTGTCAGAGTTTTTGTTTACTCCCTAGCATTAGATGTTCAACTGCTGAATTGAGATTTTGTTTAACTTAATGATTATGACAGTGTTATTAACTGAGAGTAAGCAGAAGGGTCATGGTTTGGCCCCTTTTCATCCAGTGGCAAACACAGATTACCACCACCAATAAATTTCCTAAGGAAGATGGAATACAAAAATAAAGCTTGTGTCAATCACAGGCCACATCCCATACAGCAAGCTAGTTCAACTTACCACTTACATACTGACTAACCTACAACATTCATATTGACAGTTTTCACAACTTCTAAGAACTATAGAAATAACTGCTACTAAAATACCTGTGTATGATACCTGGGTTTCGTTTACAAATCTCACTGTCTTTTTGTATTTCAAAAGAGATTATAGCTGCCACTTAAATAAATTGATAGTGCTCTCAACAACTTACTGCAAAATACACAGAATGACAGCAGAGGGAGTGGCAGAAGACCACATCGACTTATAGACTGAGCAGAGCAACCCAGAACACAGGAAGACTTCTGTTCCTTGGCCACAGTCTCCAGACTTTAGAAGGCAGGTGAGGCACCACAAAGGCTCCAGGGAAGTATCTGTTCCTCTCTCCTCAGGCATCAGTCCTAGAAACTTCTCCAATGTTCTTCTGTAGTAAGTGGTCAATTGTTAGGGCACTTTCCCAGGACTGGACTTTCAGGCTCAAAAAGGGGGGGGGATTTTTCCACATGGCACCATAAAACCAGACACAGCAGATGAACAGGTGGATCCTAGAGCAAATTCAGCCTGAAACATCACTGGAGGCAGAGATGCCAAAACTGAAGTTGCCCTATTTCAGGCACCTCATGAGAAGGCAGGGGTCTTTTGAAAACACAATAATGCAGAAGGAAATCAAAGGAAGCAGAGAAAGAGGAAGAATATGAGATGCACTGACTTCATAAAAGAAGCCATAGGTATGAGTCTACAGGAACTGGTCAGGGCACTTGAGGACAGGGCACTGTGGACATTGCTTATTCACGGGCTCACTGGAAATTAAGAGCTGACTCAACAGCAAGTAACACACACCACCACCACAAAACTAGAGGAAAAACTAGGTATGTCAGATGAGTTGGTGAGAACAGAAAGAGAAAAGACATATCAAGGATCAAAAGAATAGAAGTAAAATGTAGCAAGTTACTTGCAGGGTTTTAAGTGGAAGTAGAGAAAATAAGATAGAATTACAGGCAGATTTTTTAAAGAAGTAGACTCTAATTTTAGAATATAAGTAAACTACTATAATACTCTGTAAAGATTCTGAATACTTAACATTTCCTTCTGGAATTGTAATTAACTGGTAGATCACAGTTCATAGCTTATCAGCTACTCTTCATCCATTTAACATACAGCCTATAGACATATGAAAAAATACTCATCACTAGCCATCAGAGAGATGCAAATTAAAACCACAATGAGATACCACCTCATACCTGCCAAAATGTCTATCATTAATAAACCAATAAACAAGTGCTGGCAAGGATGTGAAGGAAAAAGAACCCTAATGCACTGTTAGTAGGAACGCAGACTAGTGCGGCAACTGTAGAAAACAGTATAGAATTTCCTCAAAAAATTAAAAATGGAACTGCCTGTTGACCCAGCAATTCCACTGCTGGGAATATACCCTAAGAATCCCAAAACACTAGTTCAAAAGAATTTATGCACCCCTATATTCATAGCAGTGCTATAACAATAGCCAAGGTTTGGAAACAGCCTAAATGCCCATTAGTAGATGAGTGGATTAAAAAACTGTAGTACATTTATACAATGCAATACTATACAGCAGGAAAAAAGAAGGAATTCCTACCTTTCATGACAGCATGGATGGAACTGGAGACAATTATGCTAAGTGAAATAAGCCAGGAAGTGAAAGACAAATACCATATGAGCTCACTTATAAGAGGAATCTGGTGGACAAAATAAACTAACATGCTAAACAGAACCAGAGACATGGAAACATGGAACAGACTGACAACTGTAAGAGGGGAAGAGAGCAATGGGGGCTGACTGAAAGAAGGGATTAATCAAAGAACAATATGAAGGACCCATGGACATGGACAACAGTGTGGGGACTGACTGTAGGCGTCGGGGGAGAGCTGGGCAGAGGGAGGCTACAGGGGAGGAAAGTAACAACTGTAATAGCATAAAGAATAAAATATTTTTTAAATTAATTAATCTGTGAGGAAATGTAAGCTTACGTCAGTCAAAAGTGCTCAAACAAATAACACCTCAGAGACTAATCACTTGGGAGAGGAAAATGCTCCCAACTCCACTATAGAAAAATTGCTAATCTTATGACCCCAGTGATTACTTTGCAAATCACAGGGTGGTTCTTTGTTACGGGGATGGGTAAAACCTCACCATTTATCTATATCTAAATCTGGGACATCTGGCTACCCTAACGTTGTCTATTAGAGCATAAATCACAGGCCCAGGAAGCTATGAACAGTGAAAGGCACAAAGTTATGAAAATTTATGGTCATCCAAACAAAGCCAAGTGACTACATACTGATTTATTTTTAGATCATCTTTCAGGCACCTCTCCATCATGGTTTGAATTTAGGGAAAGGCAAGTTTGACACATCCGGTTAGTTATACCTAGCGCTCATGTTTAAAATAGTACTCAAGAAAAAGTGGCAAAAAGCTCATTGCACACAACAAAAAATATTATTTATTAAATGATTGCTTTATTATTAAAACTTTTTTAGGAAGTTAGTCCTTGGTCCAGATGATTAGTTTGTCTGAATCCTGTGAATATTGGCCTTTGCCTGAAGTGATCAGAAATAGACAATTGGGTGGTACAGCAATAGGTAAAATTATATTTTAAATTGTCAAAAATTATAAATATGGAGTGGAAAAGTACATTGAAGAATTGGATATATAGCATGATTATTCTTTTTAACAATCTCTATAAACTGTGTGTGTGTGTGTGTGTGTGTGTGTTATATAAAGACAGTAAAAGAGAGAATATATATTAAACTCTAAATAAAGGTTACCCCTAAGGTGAATACTTTTGTATGCTTGGGTTTGGGGGGGGGCGGGGTTTAGTAAGCAATGATTTATTTTTTAAAACCAATGAAAATACTTTTTTAAAAAGATCGCCTCCTAAGTCCTACAAGCATGCAATCTTTAACAGTTTTCTCCTCAGTGGTGAAACAAGATATACACATAGTTTATGAAGAAAATTAGACAATCTATTTAATTGGCTTAGAACATTTCCTAAGCCCAGCAATCCAAAATTCAAATTTATAATAAAATAATATTATAGATTGTTTTTTATTTTCATGCTTGTATGACAACCTTACAAATCAAATAAAATAGGACTCTTGAGAAAAAAAGTCTTAGTAAAACAATCTTGCATTATATAATGAATTCCACTGATACTAATTGAGCGTTGTAACACTCTGCTTCTTTAACATTTACTGAATTTTTACCAGCATATCATCATACAAAATAAAAGTTTAGAAGCACTCTGGTTCTCATATCATAATCCAACTCAAGTACAATCAAAACTGATTGGATGATAAACAAAGCTTCAAACATTAGAATTTAAACGATAGCAGAAGACAGAAAATGATGCTGCGGACTCGGAAGGAAAGGATGACTCGGCCCAGATTGAAACACAAGACATGAGCCCCGTCACCTTCTCGTCCCCACACCTGTGCACCTAACTCCGCTCACCCTGCGTCCCTCCACTGCCAGTGGAAGTGTTTTCCTTCCTCCCACATCCTGCTTTTTCTCTAAGACTGCAACCTAACTTTATTAATTCTCTTTTACTGTACATTTTTCTTCTCCTTCTCCTTAACTCTTTCAAAAATTCTCCTTCAGCCACGTAACTCCCTCAAACTACCTTCCTATAACTCTTCTCTCTCACTGCCAACTTTCTCAAGAAAATTAAATTATCTTTTCTTTCTTATGCCAATTCACTCACTGTAGAAAGGCTTCAAATGCTTCATTCCCAACACTCCCAAGTCACCTAACAAAGGTCACTGGTGACCTCCATTGTCAAATTCATTGCACACTTTCTTGATCTCACTAGAATTCTACACCTTGCTGTTGCATTTGATGCCATTGGCCACTTCATTCTTGAAACTCTCATTTCTTGACTCCTCTATCACAGATCTCTCCTTTCATCTCCTCTCACTGCTACTTGTTCAGTTTCATTTGCAGACTCACTCCCTCTGCCTCTGATGACCCTTATAGGTTGACACTCTCTGGGGTTCTGTCATTCTAACCCACAGTGTCAGTGATCCACCGGATTCCCCTTGCAGCTTTAATACGTAGTCCCAACAACCTGCTCCTGCTTCTTTTTAGAGGGCTACCCCAGGGCACTGGAGTTCATTTTGCCTGTCTGAACTAAGGCCTGGAATTGCTTGAGAATTCACAACACCAAAAGCAGCTACTACCCAGTGCTGACAGGTACAGGAGTATAAATATTCATCTCTCTAAGTCCCAATCAGGACCTCTCCCAAGTGGGACCTACCCTATCTTCAGAGCTCCCCTTGGGTTTAAAGCAAGGTCATTTTCTGTCTAACTTGGCTTAATATCGCACCCCTTTCTTAACTTACTTCCTTTTCCTGACCCACCTACCTCCTTCCCTACTTGGCCTGCCTACTCAGTCATCTTTACATGAATTTCCATCCCCAGACAGCTCCTGGGGAACCCAATCTAAAGTGTGCATTGGAAATCTTTTCTCACACTGCTCACTCTCTCTGGGTGATTATATTTATGCTCACAATATCATCTCCTACCTATACGCTAATGACTTCTAAACAGATCTGTTAAGTCCTATTTTTCCCATGAGCTTAGACCTGTGTACTTAACTATCAGCTGGGAAGCCTCACCCCTGATATCCCCCAGATAACTCAAACCCAACACATACACAAGCCTGAACTCATAATCTAGCACCAGCTGGCTCTTTTTCTATTCTCCCCTTATGATAGGATAAGGGGAGAATACATCCTTCTTCTGGCACCAACCAGGAGCCTGGGACAGACACATCATGTTCGGGTCTCTCCTTCCCTTACCCTCCATATCTAACTTAGGCCAAATTCTGTCAATTCTAATTTCTTAACACCTGCCATATCAATACCCTCATTTCTGTTCCTACTGCTATTGCCTCAGTCAGGTCCCCATTAGCTGTTTCTGAGATTTTTTCAGTGAAGAGAAAGCACAGTGTGCTGTCAGATACTACAGTGTAGGATGGGTCAGGCTCTGGAGCCACACTAATGGGTTCAAATCCTAACTCCCCCAAGCACTAATCTGTAGAATATTGAGAAAATTACTTACCCTCTATGCACCTCAGTTTGCTTATTTGTAAAAAAGAAAATGTATGTCATAATTATCTATACCCCAGAGTTGTTGTTTGGTCTAAATGTAAATTAATAAAGATAAAACACTTAGAAGAATGTCTGGCACGTCCTGGTAAAAATACATATTTATGTTTTTGTTGTCTTCCAACTAGTGTGTGGTAGCAGTACTAGTTCATAGCAGCAACCAGTACTGGGGATGAGACACTAAGTGTATTCTATACTAAGCCAAGAGAGGCCCAAGAGCAAGACCTCAGCGACTCCAACACAGAGAGAATCTAGAGCACCTCCCAACCCCAAAGAACTACCTGAGGCCCTTAGGAACTACAGGAAGTCCTCACTTAATGTCATTGATAGGTTCTTGGAAACTGAGACTTTAAATGAAATAACATAAAATAAAACCAATTTTACCATAGGCTGATATAAACAAGAGTTAAATTCCTATGGCATATTTCCAGTCGCAAAAACATCACCAAACTTCTAAATAAAAACCCAAAACACTTCTAATATTAAACACTGAAATAAATGCGAGCTTTACATACATTTAAGAAAGACTGATAAAAACAAAGGTGGGAACCAGCCCACCTTCCATCAAAGGACACACCCACATTCACTCAGACTGGGACAATTTAGACACACCAATTGACCTAACATGCACATGTTTTGAATGTGGGAAGGACCCGGAGGAAACCCACACAAACATATGAAGAACATGCTAATTTTACACAGATGGAGGCCCTAGCTGGGAATTTTTTTTTTCTCAACAACATTATAGAAAAGCAATGTTGAACACCATGACATTGGTCAAGGAAATGCTATATATGGAATTTCCATCTCTTGTAAGTCAAAAACAATTGAATTATTGCATTTTCACATGGGTCAATTTGATACTTTAATATAAATGTACAAAAATTCTGTACATTTAATATAATGTACAGAAATACTTTACTATAATGTACAGAAATGTTTCAACCAGAAAAATACTATCTTTAAATCTATTTTGTTAAAGACTTTTAAAAAGTGGCCCCCCTCTTGAAATAATTTTAAGAATTTTTCTAAGCCAAATCCCTAGAGCCATGTGTCATATCTCGTCTTCATCAAGATCAAGACACTCAGCATTTATCTGATCAGGCAAACTCAGGTTGAGCTTCTGCTTCCACAGTCCTCACTGCACAGATTCCTGGGGTCTCTGCCATGATCCCTGTGACCTACCAGATGCTTATTTTTAACCCTAGATCACAGAGTTGTAAGCTTCTACACGTGACTTGAATATTAAAATCCTCAGTGGAGATGCTTCTCCCTGCAGATATGCCAAGAAGCTGGCGATAGTGTCTGTTTTCTACTTGCACAGCCACGTCAGCAAGTTTTCTGGTCCATTTTGATGGTGTCTGGAAATGACAGTAGCAACAGTTGCTGCAGAAGCATCTCCCTCTTAGAAAAGGAGAAGAGTGATCACAAGCACGTCTGGCTGAATGCTGAAGATGTGGGGCGTTAAACAACCGGATGTGCTGATTTTGCAACGGCAGCTGGGTTTTCATCATTATGTCATTGTGAACTCCCACCCCAAGTCCAAATACTAGTTCAAACTCAGATTATCACTTCTGGTAGACTGTGAGGGGAGAGGAAAGTTTTAAAATGATTTCCCTATATGGCATTACTTATACTCTTTTAATCCAGATCCCCAGGCACTTTTGCAGATTCTATAAGAGGAGGCATTTTAGGAAACCGGAAAGTAAGTCAACAAGAATACTAGGTGTAGGGACAACTCTGATACCCTAAGAGGTAAAGCAAAGCTCTCAGTTTGAGAAATGTTAAATAAAGAGTGGAAGGACGGAAGACTCTCTTCCTATCTCAAGGCACCGAGGAGTCAGGCTGATGCTACAGGGTAGCAGGAAGAACATTAATACATATTACTGGCCTAACTCCAGCGGCTAGGCTGACAATAAGGAGATGGGATGGCAGCAAACAAGGAGCTCAAAGGGGAGGCTAAACGCTGCTCAGAAAAGGGAAAGAAAGAAAGCTGTGGAGACAAAGCAATCAAGAAAGGGCTTTGAAGGAAAGCATGTAGCTCTAAAGGGAATTTGTCTTTTAAGTTGTTTGTGTTGAAATACATGACACGCATCCCTCTCTCCTCATTTCCCACAGTTTTCTATAGAAATCACTGATTATTTTATACAAGCAGAAAGGTTTCTGTTGGTTTGTTTCTATTGACCCTACAGAGATTTTGAGTTTGGCATCTAGGTTGGTCCAGAGGTTGATCATGGAAATGCTGAAACCAGGCTTCCGTGAACATCTGAGGGGAGTTAATACTCTACAGCACTCACAAAGTCCTCGCTAAATCTCACCACTCCCTTCACTTCAGAAGAGGCTTGACTGATGAAAGATTTGTCTTAACTCTGAGAAGAGAGATTTCTTACAGAACTGACACTTGATCCTGAATGACCTTCACAACTGCCCCAGACACAAGGCCAGCAAAGAACAATTCTCTGAGTTGCAATAAATAATGTATGTTTTCTTTTCATTTGTAAGTAAAATAGGAGGTAAAGGCACCCCAGAGTGGTGAACCTAATGGAATGATGATGCTGCAGTTACACCATAGCAAAACTGCACAAAAGGAAAATTCCAGGTGACTACTGCATGGCGGGGCGCCAGAGAACCATAAACACCTCCATCCTCTAATACAGCGGGGCCCTGGGAAGAGGCAACAGGATCTCTCTGAGGCTTGAGCTCCCTCCCAAGCCCCTCCTAGGATCAACACTGCCCTCTGGTCGTGCCCTGCCTGAGAGCTGTCCTCCATCTAAAAGAAGCCAAGCAGATGAGACAGATTTTTACATTTTCATGTATCTACTTTCACGCAGGTGTGTTTGTAGAAACAATCTGAGTAGATTTAGCTGAAATAATAAAGAAACTATAGCATTTAACTATGTCTTATACTTCCAGACAATCCTCGCAAACCAATATTTTCCAGCCTTTCTCATTGTAAGCTGGTCTCAGCAAATCATTAAGAGGCGCAGGAAGCCGGAGAGTACAAGCTAGTGGTGGCAGCACCTGTCATGAGGGCCAATAAGCAAGAGAAAATAGTTGCGATCAGAATGCCAATATGAACCCCACCCAGCTGGTAGACCCGTGAAAGTATGGAACCTTCTGGGAGGCAGGGATAGACTCGCAGGGGACAGAGAACTAACCGCAAGAGAAGAGGGCATGTGGGGACAGTGGAAAGATTTTGTTGAATTCTCACTGGAAAGCTGTGAGTCACACTAACTTAACTATTGACATCTCCCAATTGATCTGGGCAGGGGCAGGAGACACTTTGTTATGTAACTGATTTACCAAGCCAGCTGAGTTCCCAGAGTCAATTCTTCAAACTAAAAGAGAGAAAAGAGAGGAAAACCTAACTAAACAAATAAACACTGTAAAATGAGGTACACTTTGTTATCCACTTCCTGACGTCCGGTATATTAATAAGAAAGGGCTAAATACACACTTGCTGTAGTTCTCTGACCTGAGGCACCTGTTGTTCTGCCTAATTCCACCTTTAAAATTTGAGACAGATGAGAGATTTTACCCAGGGAAATTTAGAACTTCCTCTGGGGTACTAGTAATAGTCTCCTGTGGGTGGAGGGGATGGCAGGAAGCTGCTTTCTCACTTCAGCCAAGTTGGCAACCTTCAGGAAGACTGAAAGGGGAGCTTTGGGAACACAGCTTTGAACCCCTGGGAAATCCCCGGGAAGCCTGAAATACGACAGTGGATTTTTTAAATGTACACGTATATATAACAATGTCTCCCAGTGTTAATTAATCATTCCTTTTCAAGCATGAATGCTCCAATCCTAGAGCTTTCTGCCCCTGTGGAATAGTACAGACAAGTTTGGTCAGTTATTTAGAATTCAAAAAGCTTAGGTAGAAACGTAAAAGGACCTGTGATGCTGGCTGGATCTGAACAGATGCAGAGTGGTGCCCTGGGCCAGTTGTCAGGAGACTTCTGCATCTGCCTCTAACTCCGTGAGACTTGTAGCCATTGATTTCCTCCCCTGTGAGGTGAGGCTCGGATAGTAAATACTGTCGTTCATCCGTCTTGCATTCTCTGGGTGACTGGCAGCGGGTACCTGGATGGTTGTTGGTGAGGATTCTGAGGCTGAGACTAGATTCAAAGGGAAAGAGGATTGTACTGATTAGCGATGCCTGCAGTGCACACGGATTAGAAAGTATTGAGGCATGATCTACAATACAAGTTGGGGCAAAAGTAGGTTTACAGTTGTTCATATGGCAAATGATACAATAATTAGTAAATAATAATACAAGAATAAACTGTGTTTTGCATATTCACAAATGTACTCAAACCTACTTCTGCGCCACCCTGTAGGTCGTTCTTTACTGGGGCCGCAGCCCTATAGGCCTATGA
The DNA here is from genome assembly GCA_039655065.1 of Glossophaga mutica. Lineage (NCBI taxonomy): Eukaryota > Metazoa > Chordata > Mammalia > Chiroptera > Phyllostomidae > Glossophaga > Glossophaga mutica. Next base: position 53,138,575 of record CM077303.1, on the reverse strand, counting down.
TTTACAGACTTCAGCCTCACTGACTCAGGACAGGTGCCTTCCCCTGGCCTCCACTGTCTCTTAGGAAAAGTCAGAGGCTACTGTTATTGCTGTTCCCTTGCACTTGACAACATGATGTTTTCTCTTGATGGTTTCAAAATTTTCTTTGTCCAGATTTTATCATATTTACAACGATATGTCTGAGTGTGAGTCTTTGAGTTTATCCTACTTGGAATTCATTGAGCTTCTTGAATATGTAGATTAATAATTTTCTTTAAATATGGAGAGTTTTCAGCCATCCTACTTTCGTTAAATAAGGGAAGTTTTCCATTTCTCTGGAGTTGCCTGACTAATATACATACCAACCACCTTTTGTAGAATTTTGTTGCTGTGGGAAATTCTCAGATTTGGCTCTCTCCTAAAGATTGAGAGGCTTAGCCTCAGGACAAATTCCAAGAGTCACTCAAGGTCTCTCTCATTTTTTGCCTCATAAATGTGGATTAAGAAAGTAAATTGTAAAAGCAAAGCTGTTTTTCATCCTTTACAGCTGCATTTAACTCCAAACTACCATAAAACCAAAATATTCTAAGAATGCATACAAATCAAACATCACAAGGCCAAGGTGAAATAACATTAACCAATCTGATAGAAATATTCAAATGAGCCCTGTTTGGTGTGGCTCAGTGGATTGAGTGCTGGCCTGTGAACCAAAGGGTCATCAGTTCGATTCCTAGTCAGGGCACATGCCTGGGTTGCAGACCAGGTCCCCAGCTGGGGGCGCATGAGAGGCAACCACACATTGATGTTTCTCTCTCTTTCTCTCTCTCTTCCCCTCTGTCTAAAAATAAATAAATGAAATCTTTAAAAAAAAGAAATATTCGAATGAATTTAGGACAAGACCAATCAAACCAAAGATGGAGATAAAACCACATCATACTTTCCACTGATTTCTCTACCACTCAGTAGAGGGCACCCCTATGATCACAGAAAACATACCTGGACTATTTCTAAAAGACTTCCAAAATGAGTTCAGACAATGTCCCAATCTAAATAAAATGTGGTAGAAGAATTGTTGAAGTCTAGTGACAAATCTGCAATTGTGACAAGGTTACTATCCATATTGCACGTGCATAGTCTATACCAGCTCTGCAAACAACAGTCTGAGCTTGTTTGCAACATTGGCAAAATAATCTGGTGGAAACAATGACCCTGAAATAACTGACAAAAAAAAACAGTAAATACGCATTGTAAAGCAACTCCATTTAATTCTACTTAAATGATGCTATGTCTCCTTCATTAGAGATATTTGAAGAGAAAAACACACTGGCCTATCTGATCATTGCAAATCACCACAAAGAGCAATCCTATGTCTAAGAGGATTGCGCAACTGCGTAATCACACGGTAATCTTGCCAGCTGCCTCTAGGGCAACTAGCTCTGCTGGTTCCTGCTGCACTCGTCAAGGTGAACCTGCTTTTACTCCAATCAAAGAGAAAATGAGAACAGGTAGCACAAGAGAACCCGACAATCCCCTGCAGAACTGATCTAGGAGACAGCGCTTTCCACATCAACAATAAGCTGGTTTTAATTTAAATCTTCATAGCCAAGCACCATTTCTAGCCTCATACAATACTAAGTAGGACCCTACTCCTTTGGAGGACTATGTGATTAGAGTGGCACACCTGGGTGCCCAGTCTACTCTCACCACCTCAAAGTTCCTAACTGTAACCGCATATGCAATTACCTCCTTTGGAGGTTGTTACCCTGGTTGACAACCATGGGTGAAAATTCCCCCTGAATAGCTATTCCTAGAAGAAGGGGGTGTAAAAGGTGGGTATTCCTCATTTTTTCCATCAAATCTTCACAGGCCCTCACTCTGTAACATTCACTGAACCGGATCACAGGATGCCACAGTATATCAAACACAGGGCCTGTCCTCAAGGAGCATCGGTCCGAGTGTGAAACCAAATAATTACATTGCAAAGTACAACTGAGACGTATCTGCATGGATCACTTGGAATTCAGAAGAAGTTAAAAATCTCTGGCTGAGAAGAGGGGAAAAGGACATTTTTGCTGAGAAAAGCTATTGGGCCAAGTTCAGATTTTTAAAACTCTGCTTATTCCTGTTACTCCCTATTTCCATACTGACTCCCATTTAACATTTCACCAGTTTAACCAACTCTGTCTGTTGCTCTCTCATAGAGGCACAATGCGTACTGAGCGGTCACAGTGTGTCAGGAAGTCAGCTGCCCTCTAGTCCACCCACAACTTCCCCTTGTAAGTTAGTTGTATGTTTACCAAGACTTGATTGTGTTTGTTCCCAAACCTGTTTATGCTCATTGTACTTGTAATCTGGAAGGGGGACTGTGGTTGGCAGAATAACACCAGCAAAGATGTTCACACCCTAATCCTCGGAACTGAGGAATATGGTGCCTTATGTGGCAACAGGGGTTTTGCATATGTGGTTACGGTTAAGAGCTTTGAGATGGTGAGAGTAGACTGGGTACCCAGGTGTGCAATCTAATCACATGAATCCTTAGGATCCTCAGGAGAGCTTTCTCTGCCTGAGCCCATCAGAGAGAAATGTGGTAAGGAAAACTGTCAGACAGTTACTGGCTTTAAAGATGTAGGAAAAGGGCCATGAGTCGAGGAAAGAGGGATGGCTCTAGACACCAGAAAAGTTAAGAACGCAGACTCTCCTATGAAGTCTCCAGGAAAAAAAATGTTAGCTCATTAAAACCTGTGTCAGACTTCTGACTGACAGAACGGTAAGATGATGCATTTGTGTTGACTTAAGCTCCTAAATTTGTAGTGATTACAGCAACAACAGAACAAGAATTAGGGAATAACGACCTCCGCCCCACCCCCACCCCCACACACACCCTCTTAGCCTTGTTGTAGGTGCTGTGGTTTCCTATGCCCTATGCGTGAAGGAAAGTCTTTGCACAGGTGACCTCCCATTGTGCTCCCAGGGCCATGACAGCGACGCCTGAACCCTTCACGGTCAGAACTCACGTACTCTGGAAAATAGGGAGGCTGGCCTCTAAACTGAAGTTTTTTATAATGGTTTTGCTAGATCAAAGCCTGCATATATTTCTTAGGCAGGGAATTACAGGGCTGTGAACTAAGTTGTAAGGAATGAAAAGCTTAAAAATAAGAGCCATACTTTAGCCTCCACAGACTGACGGCCTATGAATTACAAAAAGAATTAGGGGAGGCATGTGCAATAGTGAGAAGAGCACAGTCTCTGGAAACAGGAGGGACTGAGTTTAGTTCCTGGGAGAAATCCTTTAACTCTGTTGATAAAATGGGAATAAAAATACCTAGTTCAGAGAGCTTTGAAAATTACCAATAATGCATGTAAATCCCCAGGCACATATACATTCAAAGCATTCATCACTATTAGTGTTACCCACCACTTGCAACACGTGCTGCTGCTTTTTTTCAAGAATGAAAAGGCTTTTTTTTTTTTAATGAATGTATCATTGACATGCAATATTAGTTTTGGGTGTACAACATAGTGATTTGACATTTATATTTCTTATAAATGCAGTCCCCTCAGTAAGTCTAGTAACCACCTGTCACCATACAAAATTATTACTATAATAGTGACTGTTTTGTTTCTTGGCCCCTAATGCTACATTAAGTCTCACTTAGAAAGGTAACACCTGCTATATTCAGGTACTCAACATTTTTGTTCACATATACTGCCTCATTTGATCTTGACAATATCTTGAGAGGTAGACAGAGTAAGCTTTATTGTTTTCCAGAGGTAGAAACTGAGATGTGGAGAGATGAGGTGATTTGTAGACTGCTATTACGTGGCAAAGAAAATTCAAGAAGGCAAACACCGTGGTACTCTTTGCGCTGTCTCCCCACCTGATGTCTACTGATTCTGTCTCTGGTTCCCGTGGGCAATGTGGCTCCTTCTGTTTGTGTAGCTTCCCAGCAAGACTCTTGATGCTGTGCAGTTTGAGGTAGAGTCAAGGTACTCGTTGTCCCACACTTATACTGACAGCCTCACACCTCCCTGGGCAGAAACTAACCAGCTGTCTTCTCCTCAGCCATCCACAGCACAAATCCTCCCACCTACATTGTGCAGCAAAGACACTGTGTCCAAGCTGGTGGGCAGGGTCCACATTTAGAATTGTGACCTTGCTATAGGCTGGCAATAGTGGTCAGAGCTGAGAAGAGTTTTCAGGTCTGTAAGGTCAGCCCCATAAAGAAATGTGACCATCACCCTAATCCCTCCACGGGTCTATAGAAAGGTCAGGAGGAAGACAGCTTGACTGTTGCCTCAGTTTCCCCAAAGGGGATCACTTTTCAGGATGCCAGTTGAAATACGGTCTAAAGGCACACAGTACAAGGTCCGATGGCCCCCTTCTGCCCTTGCCTCTCTAGAGGCAGTCCCCATGTGTCATGAACAAGGACTTCAGCAGGGTGTTATAAGTATACCCATTCTTTGAGGTCTCCAGTTGCAAAGTTCTTATGCCCTAACCTGAAATGTCTCCCTTCTCAAGGCTTATGAAGCCCACCAAGAACTCTGGTACTGGGTAGGAGATTAGAATTTGGACCAGAAGAGCAACTATCTCAGTCCCCTGGTCATCCTGCTTTCACAGCCCATATTGGGGGAAGAAGATGAGAAGGAGGTAAAAATGAGGACTAACATTAGTGAGTGCTGACAGCCTGGCCAGATGCCGTTGGATGTCCACTGCAGTCCAGGGAAGTATGGAGCAATTTTGCCCCCTGGAGGACATTTGCTGGTGTCTGGAGACATTTTTAGTTGTCTAAAAGTCGCAGCTTGGGGAAGAGTGGTACTGGCATCTAGCAGGTAGAGGCTGGGGATGCTGCTAAAGACCCTACAATGCACAGGGCAGCCCTACAACAGAGGATTATCCTGCCCACAGGGTCAATGGTACTGAGGTTGAGGAACCCGGACCTGTAAGAATCAGTCTCAACACTGATAACTCAACTGGCCTTACTCCATTTCCTTTTCTTTTTTTTTCTTTTCTGCTACATTTTTTAACAAACTGACCCAAGGATGCAGTACCATCTCATCACTAATAATCATTGTAATAATTAACATTTATTGACAACTGACTACGTTCCAGATATTAACCCTTTAATCCCCAGAACAATCCTATGAGACAGGTTGTTATTTTCATACCCATTTTAGAGATGTGGAAACTTAGAAAGGTTATATAATTGGTTAAGTATTACCCAGTTAGCAGAGGGTAGAGTTAGGATTCAAATTCAAGCAGGAACTGATTCCAGAAACCACGGCCTTAATAATCATGCATCCATAATTTCTCTAGGCTTCTCTTGCCTTTGTAAAATAAGTTAATGCTTTTTAAATCTTAATAATTTGTATATCACCTGCTTGGTTTTTTTTCTATATTACAGACTATATTATTATTTGCTTAGTGTTCGTCTTTATGTCTCAACGTTTTTTTACACAGCTTCATTTTACATGCACCTAAATGCAATCCTGATTGGTATATGGGCTAGCTATAATTTTTCCAATACAAGTTACAAAAAGTCGTACTTAAAAACTTACTTGGCTATGCACCACCTGTACCACCTGCATATTATTTCCTCTACCACCAGGGAGAACCTGCCTCTCTTTGGTAAATACTGGTTCAAGTGTTTCCTTCCAGTTTAATGTTTTCTCCTCAGGCGAAGTGGCCTAAAGTGTAAAATCCCACATGTCTTCATGAGGAATGTAATCTAAGACTCAAAATAATTAAAATGAGAAACAGACATACAGACTCCATTCTAATAAACCTGCAAGGCACCACCTGCATGAAGACGGGAAGCTGGTGAAGAATTGGTAAATGACAGCAACAAGGAAAGAAATGAGAGGATATTATTGGTGAGAAGCCAAATGATTTGAATTTGGGAAAGAATTGGGAACTGGAGTCACCAAATGCTACAGAGATGTTGAGAATAGAAGGGTTTCTTTAAATTCTGTCTAAGCCAGTAGTCGGCCCCCACCCCAGGTCTCCAACACCCCAAAAGTTCTTTACCTGGCCAAACTATCAAGCATGAGGGTATAATAAAGACCTTTTTAGGTCATATAAAACTTCATAGATTTTTGATATGATCACAGCTATACATTCATTTAAAATTATACGTGGTATAAATTAAAATTTTTTAATATTTGAAAAAACACACAAAATCTCAATATACTTCCCATACTCCCTTTCTTAGAAAGCTATCAAAAGATGGGCTAGGGTTTTTTTTAAATGCAACTTATTGGGGTAACATTGGTTAATAACATTATAAATTTCAGGTGTACAACTTGATAGTAAACATCTATCTACTCTGTGAACTTGTCTGGTGACCACCCTTCTGTTATTTGTATCTGTGAGTTTTGCTTTGTTAGCTCATTTGTCGCTTTTTGTTTTATATCCCACATATGAATGAAATCATACAGTTCATATCCTCTTCCATCTGACTTATTCAACTCAGCATAATAATCTCAAGACCCATCCACGTTGTTGCATAAGGCAAGATTTCATTATTTTATGGCTGAGTAGTATTCCATTGTATATCTGTACCACATCTTCTTTATCTGATCATTCATCAAAGGACACTTAGGTTGTTTTCATATCTTGGCTATTATAAATAATGCTGCCATGAACATAGGAATACCTATATCTTTACGAAGAAGTGTTTTCAAATTTGGGGGGAAGAAACCCAGAATAGGAATCCCTGTGTCATATAAGGCTTTTAGAAGGCTTATATGACTTTTAGAAGGCTTTAGAAATCTTTTTATTCTAATTTTCTTTAATCAGTGAACGTCACTGGTATTAAGAACAAATAAGAGCTGCTTTTTGGTTTTTTGTTAATGTTGTTTCTGTTGCTTTTAAACTTGCTGTGAAAAGTAATTCCCACATCTAATCAGTAATCCAAACTCAAAACACTAAAATAATCACCTTCTCCACGCTCTGATGGCATCCCCGTATTTACTATATATTTCTTACCTTTGAAATAGTTCATTATTTCCCATATCTCCCATACGATGTGATGAGGTCAGGACACCTGTGTTCTAAGCACAGCTCCTCCATCTGTCAGTATGGGTAAACACCCCAAGCCTCAATTTTCTAATCCACAAAATAATGCTTTTACACTAGATGCTTTCTACACTCCTTCCAGCTCTAACACTCTATGATAAATTGCTTGCATGAAAATTCAGAAATAGTCCAGAGCTAAGGTTCTTTGTGCTAGAACTGAGAGAAACGCAAAGAGATGAGGAAATTTGAGGAGAGAGAAGCATTAGTGTAGAAAAGCCTGCTCGCGTTCCTATAGGAGTGGGCATTCTATCCCATGGGCCACGGGGAGCTCTGCTGCAGGGGGCAGTCAGCGGGCAGGTGTTAGCTGGAAAGACCCAGAGAGACAGCGGTCTGCCTCACTGGAAGGTGAAACTGCTCGAACACGTATTGCACTGTAACTCCAATCTGGTGAAATTTTGCAAGAAAACCCGCAAACCTAATTTAGCGAGTGAAATCCCTGTTTAAAGTTTTTCACATCTCCCTCACAGAACCTGAAAAACAGAAACACTTAGGATCATTTTCTGGTGTCAACCCAGACCTTGGTTTTGCCATCACATTGGCTCTCTTGTACTGTAAGTCCTCATTTAACAACATCTGTAGTTTCTGCAACTTGAAGCAAACTGATGTATAAAGAGCCCAATTCTACCATAGGCTAACTGATATAAACAACAGTTGAGTACTTATGGCATCTCACCAAAGTTATAACAAAACAACATTGAACAAAACATATTTGAGGACTTACTGTACTTAATCTCCTCCAGATGTCTGGTTGCAACGGACTCAGAAACAGTGTTTGCCGTCATCCACTCGATGGATTGTCCAATGGTGAGCTCATGGAGGAGATGTTTCTAAACCTTCTCCTTAGAAAACGTTTTTCATCTTTCTTTTCATAGCAATTACAGCCTTTTCTTTGAACAGGTCAAGTAAACTTTCCTTCAAGATGTCCCTGCAGTCTTCCAGAGCTTTTCCTTATTCTTGACCTCTATCCCAAGACACACACCCCACCGACTTCCCACTTAACTACTCAACTTAGTTCCAGTCTCCCAGCTTCTGACTCTGTTTCTTGGTTAAAGTATCATTTCACCTTTTGCACCTTAGACTGCTTCTCCAGAGCCAAGACCTGGCTTCACCCCAGGACCATGATTTGCACTCAACTCCCAGTTCAGGTGCTTTCTACCACTGTCAGTAAACACTCTATCATTTAGCTGACTTGTACTTCCGGCCCTTGTGACCAATGTCCCCACCAGATCAGGCCATGAGCAGAACCAGTCTGACAACCCAGCCAAGTAAGGGAAGTCCTTCAAGCTTCTCTATAAAAATCACGAACCATGTGAGAAAGAAAAGTCTGGAGCCTAGTTCAGATCATATGACTGAGAGAGCAAGGGTCCAGTTGCCTGCCTGCGTTGTTGATAGGACACCTAATGAGGACCAACTCCTAGCCTTGAGGAAAAGGAGAGAGTCGTGAATATTTTTTCATCTTAAATAGTTCCCCAAGGCCCACGACAGTGGTTACTCCAAACAAACACCCCTTCTTGGGTGTGGAACATTGATTGCCCTATGGCAAATGGCCCCTAAGTGAAGGAAAGAATTCTCAGCTCAACCACAGCCTTATAAATGGAAAACAAAACAAGAGCCCTCAAAAATTAGGAATTATTGCTCTACTCAGAGATATCATTCAAAGAAAATATACCTAGTGAATATCTTTTGATGCAGAAAATAAATATCAATAAAAGAAACATAAAACAATTTCTGATAATAGAGCTGCATTTGCTTATTTTCCTATACACTTACATTCTGAGTGACTATATATTTATGTAACTAAAAACATCATTGCATTATTAGATCCATAAAACTAATTGGAATTTGATTTGTTCATTTTCTACTTACTGATATGTTGAGAAACTGTGGTCACTTAAAACTCTCCAAGCATAATTTTGGAAGAATAAAACTATCCATCAAGAGCTCGATTGATTTAAGCCATCATAATTACCTCTGCACTAGGCTGCTACAAAAGGTCTCTATTTTTACAAAGCGAAGATTTTTCAAGGGGAAATATTCACCTTCAAGTCTGGTTAAACTGTCCTATTCTTCCTCGTGGAAAGAAGCAGCAGCCACTCTCGGTGCTCCTCTGAACACCATAACACTATTATTTTCTTGCACACGTATTTTTTTATTGACTTTGAGAGAGAGAGAAAGGGACAGAGAAAGAGAGAAACATTGACATGTTGTTCTACTTATTTATGCATTCATTGGTTGCTTCTTATATATGCCCTGACCAGAGATCAAACCTGCAACCTTTGCACATGGGGATGATGTTCTAACCAACTGACTACCTGACCAGGGCCTCTTTCACAAATTTTTCTATTCAAATCAACAGCTGAGTAATTCAACCGATGTATGCAGGCCCACTGCCTTTCTCTGATAGAGCTAAAGGAGAGATAGGAGGAAAGAGGGCAGAAGAAAGAGTTACCCATTCCTTTTGTATTTCCATTGACCTTGACCACAGTCTATTCTAATCTCCTTAGCTTCCCTTACTGGTGAAAATATATCCTGCCGAGGTTTCATCACAGCCTTGTAGACAGATCACCCCAACTGGCAGACTGATCATATGACCATTGGTAGCCTCGGCAGGCTCATACATCTGCTTGTATTGTCTTTCTCATCAGTCCAAGTTTCCATAGTAAAGTCAGCCAGATAGATGTAGCCTTTCCACTGCACAAAGAGCCATAGCCCGCTTCTTGCCCTCCTCTCCCTCCCATTCACCAGCCTGCGTCTGGAGCTTTGAGCCCTATTTTCTTCCCAGCATGCACAAGCCCTGTTACTTATGTATCCTCCTCCCAGTAGTGGAGTAAATATAAATTGCCACATTCAAACACAATCTGTTTCCTACAATTCAGACCTAAGGAATATCTAATCTTCCCAGTAGAATCTTTCTTCTTCTCCCCACTCCACCATTGAACAAAGCAGGATTTGAATTGTACTTTTGTTCTTTTTTGGAACTGGGAGAGGAGGCATTCCAGCTTCATTGAGATATAATTGACATATAATACTGTAGTGTATAACATGGTAATTTGATGCATTTATGTATAGCAAAATGATTACCACCCTAGTGGCATATAATCATCATTTCTTTTTTGTGGTGAAAAAATTTAAGATAAATGGTAATAAAAAAATGCAATAAAAATAAACTTTAAAAAGATTACTCTCTTAGCAACAGTCAACTATACAATACAGAATTATCAACTGTAATCTTCATGCTAGGCTAGATCCCCAGAACTCACACATTGACCAACATCTCTCCACTTCCCATCCCTGGCCCCGGGTAATTACCATTCTACTCTCTGTTTCTTTTTAAAATTTGGTTTCTTTAGATTCCACATCATACAGTACTTATCTTTCAGTGTCTGACTTACTTCCTTTAGTATAATGCCCTCAAGATCCATCTATGTTGTCACAAATGGCAGGATTTCCTTCTTTCTATTGGCTGAAATATATTCCCGTGTGTGTATATCACACCCTTGTCCATTCATCCGCTGATGGACAATTAGGTTGTTTCCATACCTTGGCTATTATCAATAATTCAGCAATGGACATGGGAGTGCAGACAGCTCTTCAATAACCTATACTCAGTTCCTTTGAATAGGTACCCAGAAATGGAATTGCTGAATCATATGGTAGTTTTATTTTTAATTTTTTGAGGAACCTCCATACTGGTTTCCATAATTGCTGTACCAATCAACATTGTCACCAACAATGCACAAGTGTTCCATTTTCTCCACATCCTCATAAAACACTTGCTATTTCTTGTCTTTTTTATAATAGCCATTCTAACAGGTATAAGGTGCTATCTCATTGTGGTTTTGGTTTGTATTTCCCCAATGATTGGTGATGTTCAACACCTTTTTATGTGCCTTTCAACCATTTCTATGTTTTCTTTGGGAAAATGTCAATTTCTTCTGCTCATTTTTAATTAGGAATTGTTGCTGTTCAGTTGTATAAGTTACTTATATTTTAGATATTAATTCTACGTCCAATACATGGTTTGCAAAAATTTTTTCCAGTTTTATAGATTGCCTTTTCATTTTGTTAATTGTTTCTTTTGCTGTGCAGAAGTTTTAAGTTTGATTTATTCCTACTTTTTTTTTTCTGTTTGTGCCTTTGGTGTTATATCCAGAAATTCTTTGCCAAAATCAGTGTCAAGGATCTCCTTCCCTGTTTTCTTCTAGGAGTTTTACAGTTTGGGGTCCTGTGTTTAATTCTTTTATCCATTTGATTTAATTTTTTCTATATCCTAACCAACTTCATAATAGCATTATACATGATCTGTGTCAAGACAAGGACCAAAAGTGGAAGGCTGGAGTTTTGTTATGTTCCATGGCATCTTCCCCTAACCTCTAGAGCCACGTTAGTGAACCAACATTGCAATCTTTGCCAGGTTGGGAGGTGAGAAAGGGAAGAAAGAGAATCCAATTGTCTTCTACTAGGGGTTAGAATAATCTTAGGGGCAAGGGAAGGAAATAGAAGCAGAACAGAATGTGCATCTATCTTTACTCTTCTTGTCTCTTCTTTTGCCCACAGTATATCTCTTTTGTAGCTTCCTTGAGGATAGACTATTATTACTCCCTTCCTTCCCTCCTTCCTTATCCACTATGACTCAAGCAGTTTCTGGCTGTTGATATGGTAAGGGGAGGAGAAAGGAAAGGTGAGGAGAAAAAAATGTAGCCTTGGAATTAAGTTCTGAGAAACAAAATAAACACCCCATAGATGACTTATGTAGTCTATGTAGCCTTTTCTTCTTTTCATCTTTTGACCCCCTTCATACATTTCTCTTGAGTTAATTTTTGAGTGGCTTAATTCATTTTTCTGCATGTTTTTATCCAGTTTCCCCGGCACCATTTGTTGAGAGACTATCCCCCTTGCAGTTGATATTTCTGGATCCTTTATCAAACATTAGAGACCATATATGCAGGGGGCTAGTTCTAGGCTTTCCATTCTGTTCCATTGGTCCATGTGTCTATTTTTATGCTTGTTTCATACCTTTTTAATTATGGTAGTCTTGTAGCATAGTTTGATGCCTCCAGTTTTGTTCTTCTTTCCCAGAACTGATATGCCTATTTAGCATCTTTTGTGGTTCCATCATATTTTAGGATGTTTTTCCTTTGTATGAAAAATGCCATTGAAATTTTGATAGGGACTGTGTTAAATCTATACATAGCTGTGGGAATCACAGACATTTTAACCATAGTAACTCTTACAATTCATGAACATAGGATGTAATTCCATTTCTTTGTGTATACTTTAACTTCTTTCAGCAAAGTCTTATAGTTTTCATTGTACAGATCTTTCACTACCCTGGATAAATTTATTCTTAGGTATTTTATTGGTTTTGATGCTAATGTGAATGGACAGGTTTTGTTTATTCTTCAGATGTCTTAGTATATAGATAAGCAACTTACTTTTGTATATTGATTTTTATATCCTGCAATGTTACTGAACTTATTGATTAGATCTAATAGTTTCTTGTTCTTGTTGAGTCTTTGGGATTTTCAATTAATAAGATTATATCATCAGTAAATAGTGATAGTTTTACTAAGCTTTTATACTTTCTTTGGTTCTTAACAACTCATCCAGCCGACTTTCAGAAACCTGTCTTTTGTTTTCCAGAAGGTGGTGCTATTGCTCAGCTCTGTGGTTTCCCCCCTGCCCACTGACCAGCCTGCCTCCAGAGCACTCTCTCCTGGAGCTCACCCGCTCTCAAGGACACACTCAGGAACGCCCTCAGGAACACACTCAAGGAGCCAGCAGCAGAGTCGGAGGTGCTGTGTCTTTAGCACTTGGGACTTTTGGGGTGCCCTCCCTGAGTCCTTTAAGAACTGGTTCTCAGTTTGCTGTAGCCTCTGGATCTCATGGATACAAGCCCTGTGGGCTTTCAGTTGCAAGTCTTAAAAAAATTTGGGTGCCTATCTCAAACCCTTCCTCCTCAGGGAGAATCTCAGAATTGGGCATTCCTCCTGATTGTGAGTCACCACAATTTACCGAGTAAAAATTTCCAGTTTACTCAGTCTTCCATCTTGTTCAGCACCTGAGCTGAGGGACTGCATCAAGGAACTTCCTTGCTCTGAGTAGAATCTTTCTAATCTTTACACAACAAGTCCAAAGTGACTTTGGTCATAATCAGTAATGAGCCCACACATCACCAACTTCATTTGTCTGTTTTACTCTCAAAATCAAGGTGACCGGAGGGATCTCTGGGCAGTCAGCCAGCCCTTCCATGGCGTTGCACTGGCTTCCATAAACTACATTTTGGGGGTTGAGATGAGAGCCCTGGTGACTCCACAAGGACTTTCTGAGGCTAAAAGTTCTGACAGCATTCTGGGGAGAATACCACTTTATTTCCCTGTGGGCAAAAGCACCAGTATACCAGATTTTTGGACAAATAAGAACTTCCAAACCTGAGTTCCTCAGCAGCATGTGGGCAAACGTGTACCTCTTTGCTCTTGATCACTACTTCCAAAAAAACAGCTTGTCCTTTTAAATAACTGTTTTCCATGGCAACATACGTCCTCCCCACTGAGAGTCACAGCAGCCAAAGCTGGCCTGAGAAAACCCATAACCTTTACTCGCAAGCGACTCTCTCAAGCAGCTCAGGCAGTCCCATGTGTGGCGGTCTTTTCATCCCTTCTGTAGTAGGGGAGGCCCTTCGCAGAGGTCAGCAGGAAGAGCTCAGTCTGTGTTTCTGTGGTCAGCTTGGGAAAACAGAGCAAAATATTTTACAAAGTAGTGAAATAAGCCATGAAAAATTCCACACAAATCCAGTGCCAAAATCCCAGAACACTGGTAAGTTTCCCTGCAGTAACATCAGTCCATATTTCAGAATACAGGAGGGGAAGCCCTAAAAAATAACTTTCTTGTTCAAAGAGCAGTTTGTCCTTTGATAGAGCTGAAAGTCTGAGCAGCATTTCATAACAGAGCCCCACGGGAATGATTCGAAACAAAACGAGCTGCATTCACCCCCTCACTCATCATTCGACAAGTATTTATGGAGCATCTGCTACATGCCAGGCTCTGTGGGGACTCAGAGGGGTTTCCAAAGACAAATCAGCCCTGTATCCTTTACTATAGGGATTTGGCCAAACCAAGAGTAAGGAAAACAATACCCTTGGCACCATCAACATAATAATTCCTATTTACTAACTACTAGGAACTATGCTAGGTATTCTCATTTCATCTTCCCGACAACACTGCCAGGGAGGCACGGATGACACAGTGGGAGGCCAAGTTCCTGGAAAAGTGGCCAACGGGTACACAGCTAGCGGCATGTGGCACAGTCAAGACAAAACGCAAGGCCACGCTGACCCCAAAGCCTACAACCTGGTGCATACTGCACAGTACACTCAGAGAAAACACACTGGCAGTTCTAAAGAGACAGAAATTACCCTTTGGCCTTTTCTTGTAATTTGGGAGTAGGGGAAACCATGTCTGCCCAGACTTGATGGTTTCAACTTCATGTACATTTAACAAAAAACTTTCCTCGGCCTAGAAATGAGTTCAGCAGCTTACTTCACTTTCTCATGCCCACCGATCATTACAGAAAAACTTGCCTATTGGATTATGGATTTTAACATCTTTGTATGGGAACCTGTCCCAGGGCGATCAGGTCCACTCTCATCGAGGCTCATCCACGTCCTATCTGCCACTTCCCTAGGTCTCCATTCTCTTTCCTGGGTAAAACCTTTGCCATGTGGCTGCTATGGGGCCAGTCCACATGGCCCCTGTGTCCCAGAGTATGACTGAATGCAGGTGGCTAGCACATTCCTTTGACACTGACCTCGGTGATTGCTTCAGCTATGGACAGGGGCCCCAAGCAGACCAATAAGTGTTCCTGGCACTCTTCTGCTACCACAGAAGAAAACCTTTTGCCCTTGGCTGGGTGTTAGATTGAAAGAATGTGAGTTCAGGCCTTTATCTGCCATGTTGCCCAACACAAAGAGCTGAGAGACAGAGCTTGAAAATATTGCAACCTGGATTCCACATACCTGAGGTTAGCCACACACCTGGTCTTTTCAGTTCACAGTGCTGTGAAGTACCCTGTATCCATAAGCTAGTGTGAGCTGGGTTTCTTTCACTAGAAACCACAAGTCCTAAATAATACATTAAGGCAATCCTAAATAATACATCCATACTCCTTTGATGATGTGTACCCAATCACTAAAATATTTTGCTCACTCTCAAAATATAGATACATGCATGTGTTTATTACATACTTGTATTCCTGCACTAGCATATTATGCATTTATAAAAATACACAAAAATATGTGCATTATAAAAGGATGATTAAAAGCTAAATGTAAACAAAAGCTTTAATGTTTTCTTAACCCCTTTGAATTGTCTTGCAAAGCCTCTGAATGGTCACACCACACTTTAGAGACAACCATGGAGAAAGTTCAGAGGGTGCGAGGGGTTGGGTGGTACTGAGACAAAAATCAGAGTTTGGGTCTAACAGAGCAGTTTCTCTTAGTGATGCACTTTCTGTGGGTGGATGGAGATCATTGGTAGAGACAAAAGACATCAGATCGGGAGATTGGGGAATTTAGAGGACAGGATGTCACCTACTTTTTAACACCATCACTAAAGCCCTCTGCACCTTCCCATGGAACCAATAACTTTCCTATCACTGAACTTTGGCTCCCATCACATCATATCACAGCCAGGTGACAACCCGTCTATCTCTTTCACTTACCTGTAAGCATTTTAATTACATTTCACTCATCTGCATCCCTAATGCTTGTTTAACAAAGGACTGGGAAACCTCTGTGGTGAACAAATGTATATATTACTCCAGCTTAAAACCAGGAAAAGAAATCAATTTAAGGCTCTTTCTTGGCCAGAGAAAAGATAGTTTAAAAAACAACAACAACAACAACAACAACAACGAATGTATCACTTCTCATCTGTGAGAACTTTGTTGAGTTTCATGCACATCACTTTAAACCTGGATGTGGTAGTACATCCAGGCCTGGGTCTACCGCTTCTGGGGAAAAGGAGACCACTTCTTATGCTTTGTCAATGGCTGACTAAAATAAATATGATGATAATAGCAAACATCCACTACATGTGATAAGTTCTTTATATGTATCAACTAAAAATAGTAAGTGCTGTCATCCTCAATTTGAATACATGAAAACTGAGACTTACAGAGGTCAAAATACTTGCCTGAGTTCACATAGGATTCAAACAGATTTGCGTAACTTCAAACCTGTGCTAGATTAGAGCTCTCACTTTTAAATAGTCCTCTCTCCTCTACACTGTCCTGGCTCCAATCCCTCTTAACCAGGATCCAGGATCTAATCCCTGCATTCTTACTGACTACAGCCCCATTTAACCCTTTTGCTGAGAATATCCTACCTTTCTAAGCCTCTCACCTTGGTAGTGCAGCACCTTTGCTTGGGGCACCTTACATAGAATCTTGATTCTAGCAACTCTCTGCTGCCCCTGCCTGGCACCCAGAAGCATAGACTCCATCACTTTTACCTAATCACTGTCTCAATTGCCATGAATGTAACTAAATTTTCTGGAGGTGACGTTAACAAAGTAAAAATAAATAGATAAAATTAATTTTGATGATATATTTTATTTAACCCATATACCCAAAATATCATTTCAGTAGCAAAAATTTGTTGAGATATTTTACACTCTATTTCCCATCAGAATCTGGTACATACTTTACGTTTAGAGCACATTGTAATTTGGACCATTCACATGCCAAGTGCTCAGTAGCCACATGTGGCTAGTGGCTACGATAGTCTGCAGCTTAGCCTTTGACATTAAATCCACCCTTCGCATTAGTTACGTGGCTCCCCTCTGGAGAGGAAATGGCATTACCAAGTTTTAATGCTGAGCTAAAACAAAACTGGATTATAAGAAGTGTCACTCAGGAGCCCATCTGACAGAGTGAGAAGAGAGCACAGGCTTTGTAGTCAGACAGTCTCAAGTACAAATCCCAGCACATGGTAGTTCAAAAGATCTCTACTAACTGGTTATAATAGTGAAAAATTAAGCATTTGTTTACATTTCCCTCAGTAGAATAATGAAGAATAAATTGTGGTATAGTCCCATGAGGGGATATTGTACCACTACTTAAATGAAGAAACTAGATCTACATGTGTGCAAAACATGCATATAACTTTAAAAATGTTCAGTGAAAAATAATGTAATATGTAATAGGATACCTTCAATATGAGACCATTTGTTAAAAGTTTAAATGCAGTCCTGGCCAGGTGGCTCAGGTGGTTGGAGCATCACCCCATACGCCAAAAGGTTGCAGGTTCAATTCCCAGTCAAAGCACACAAAGGAGACAACTGATCAATATTTCCCTCTCTGTCTGTCTTCCCTCACCCCCACCCCCTAGCAAAACATATCTTCTGGTGAGGTTTTTTTTTACCATTTAAATACATATAAAATAATTTATACATGTTTGTGGATATAGACTGATGGAGGGAAAGTATAAAGACATGGTTGGGAGCAATATCCACTTCATAAACAGTGGTTCTTGGGGGATAGAAGGAGGGAAATCAGGCAACAGTGTGGAAGAGAAGAATTCAGCACTATTTATAATGCCTTACTAAGGAGGAGGAGGAAAAAAGTCTGAGATGTAAACTTAGGCAGTTAAGAAATGACGAGTCAGGATGTCTCTTGCCTGAAGAGCACTACTTAGCCTCTCTCTTAGTAGATTGGAGGAGGCAAAAGCAGCAAGTGTGATGTTTAATCTAGAGAGTTCCTAGACGATTGCCAGTCTAACATTGGATTTCCAAGGCAGCCCATCTCCCCACAAGGTGAACCTGTTCTTCAGCAACACTGGCTTAGCAAAGGATAGAGGCGCACAGAGGGACAGCTTCAGAATATTGAACCCACCACCTAGACGAGCCTGGGAAGACATGCCTTTCTGAACAACCTAATAATTTAAGTTAATGGAGCATGACAAGATGTGCCTCCACAGTTTGCTCTGCCTGTAGGATTTCTACTCAGAGTTGCATACAGCATAAGAACATTTAAAGTAATTAATGCAAAGTTAACTGTCATGCAGGCATTGGAAACGTAACATAGTGCTTAAAAAGGATTTATTCCTGGAGATATTTTTTATCCCCATCTCCTAATTCATCTGTCCTTCTGCAGTGAGGATTCTAACACTAAAGTCCTATGACTATTTCTGTTTGCTCTTTTATAATTATGCAAAACCATGTGTTTTGTTCTGCCTGATCCCAGTTCAATTTAAACACTGATTAAATGGGAAATAAATTAACGTGCAAGTGTTGATGGACTCATCATAAATTGGCACCTACACATGGAAACAAACCAGCTACTGATAAATTAATTGCACTCCTTATTTGGGGGTGGGGGAGAGCACTTGATGTAATCAAATAGAGAGCACCCACAATCATGGGTCCCAATAAATGGTTATGTTACAAGAATGCCTATTAATTGCAAGCTCTTCTGGCATGGAGTATGCAAGCTCTAGTTAGAAAAATGAGGAGTCCAGTGAAAGAGAAAACGTAATCTGCATTGCCCACTTGACAATGCGTGTCCTACCAAGGGAACGTGACTTTTAATCAGAGAGTGAAGATGATTAATTCCTGATGAATAAAACATACTCATTTAAAGTAATAGGAATCCTGAAGGAAAAAGTTCCTGCAGAGTCCACAATCATGTCCCACAAACCAGCAGAGTGCCACTGGCCCCCACGTTCCCTGCAGATAAAACTCAGGAGCTCATTAAAGGTATTTTATTGCTAATCTTTATTTGTGTGCTAGCTTTAAAAAGAGGTAGCCAAATTAGCAAGCCCATTTAGGCCCTTATAAACCACAATATTTTAACCCCAAAATGAGACAATTATTAACTGTTCCCCAGCTTTTCTGGAGATGAGCTTCACTCACTGTGCTGAGGGAAGGAAGGTCTTCTGACTTCCTGAGATTAAAATCCATTGACAGCTAAGACCATGCTATTCAAAATGCAGAACAGGACCTCCAGCCAAGATGGAGGCATAGGTAGATACACGGTGCCTCCTCACACAACCAAAAGAAGAACAACAACAATTTAAAAACAAACCAGAACTTTCAGAAAAATTGAACTGTATGGAAGTCTGACAACCAAGAAGTTAAAAAGGAAACAGTCACCCAAACGGGCAGGAGGGGCAGAGATGGGCAGCCGGGCAGAGAGGACTCACAGCAAGGTGGTGGCTAGAGGACTGGGGTGGGTGAGGCAGAGGCTGGCAAAGTGGGCAGTCCCACATTTGTGTGCACATAAATGGGGAGGAACAACTGGGGAACAAGACAGACCGCATAACCCAGGGTTCCAGAGTGGGGAAAATAAAACTTCAAAGCCTCTGACTAAAAAAACCTGTGGGAGTTGAGGCAGCAGGAGAAACTCCCAGCCTCACAGGAGAGTTTGTTGGAGAGACACACAGGGACCTAGAATATACACAAACCCACCCACTGGGAATCAGCACCAGAAGGGCCCAATTTGCTTGTGGGTAATGGGGAAAGTGACTGAAAAGTGGCAGAGAAGTAAAGCAAGCGCCATTGTTCCCTCTCAGACCCCTCCCCCACATACAGCATCACAGCACAGTGACATGGGTTGCCCTGCTCTGGTGAACACCGAAGGCTCCACCGCTTACTATGTAACAGGCATGCTGAAACAAAAGAAAAACAGTCCAGACTTCTGGCCAAGATGGAGGCATAGGTGGACACACTGTGCCTCCTCACACAACCAAAATTAAGGACAACAAATATTTAGAAACAAGAAAACAACCAGAACTGATAGAAAATTGAACTGTACCGAAGTCCAACAACCATTCACCGAGACTGGAAAGAGGGGTGGAGTCGAGGCAGGAAAAAGTGGAGGTGCGGACCCGGGCATGCAGGCGGCAGCGGCTGGCAGACCCCAGGTGCACAGGCGGCAGCTAGTGGACCCCGGGCACGGGGTGGCAACTGTGCAGACCCAGTGAAGCCGCGCAAGGCAGCTGGCTGACCAGGTGGTCCCACATTCGTGCACAGATAATCCAGGAGAAGGGGAAGCGGCAGAAGGGACTGGAATCCAAGAGAGAGCGGAGCAAGCGCTATTGTTCCCTCTCGGACCCCGCCCCCACATACAGCGTCACAACTCAGCGACTGGGCTGCCCCGCCCTGGGGAACACCTAAGGCTCCACCCCTCACTACGTAACAGCTCCGACCAGACCCCCTCCCCCCAAAAAATGGCTCAAATGGGAGAACAAATCAAAGCCTCAGAGCCAATTCCTCCAAGTGACAAAGAGATAGCCAACCTATCAGATGCACAGTTCAAAGCCCTGGTGATCAGGGTGCTCACAGAATTGGTTGATTTTGCTCACAAATTAGATGAAAAAATGCAGGCTACAATACGTGAAATGAAGGAAAACGCATGGGGAACCAATAGAGACAGGAGGAAAACTGGGACTCAAATCAATGGAGTGGACCACAAGGAAGAAACTAACAACCAAACAAAAAACAAGGAAGAAACAAGAATTCAAAAAAAAAAAACGAGGAGAGGCTTAGGAACCTCTGGGAGATCTTCAAACATCCCAACATCCAAATTATAGGGGTACCAGAAGGGGAAGAAGAAGAGCAACAAATGGAAAACTTATTTGAACAAATAATAAAGGAGAATTTCCCCAATCTGGCAAAGGAAATAGACTACCAGGAAGTCCAGGAAGCTCATAGAGTCCTTATTATATGAAATATTAAAGGGACTTATCTAAGAAAAAGAAGATAAAAAATATGACAGTGAAAAGTCAGCAAACTCACGGATATTAACAACCATACCTAAAACAAAAGCAAACTAAGCAAAGAACTAGAGCAGGAACAGAACCACAGAAATGGAGATCATATGGAGGGTTAGCAACAGGGGCGTGGGAAGAGGAGAGAGGGGGAAAAGGTACAGAGAATAAATAGCATAGACGGTGGGTAGAAAATAGACAGGGGAGGGCAAGAATAGTGTGGGAAATGTAGAAGCTAAAGAACTTATGACACATGGACATGAACTAAAGGGGAGAATGTGGGTGGGAGAGGGTGTGCAGGGTGGAGGGGAATGATGGGGAAGAAATGGGACAACTGTAATAGCATAATCAATAAAATATATTAAAAAAATAAAAAATAAAAAGAATTTTCAAAAAAAATGTAGGACAAAGGACTTCACTGGATAAATGACTTCCCTGGATGGATAAACTTGAATGGATATTAGCTCATTACCAAGCAGACAAGTACCTCAACCCATGTTACAGGAGTGAGCCAGGACCAGATAACCCCCAGATCCACCACAGAGACAAGCAATCAGGTGCGAGGCCAGGAGAACAGTAGGAAAAAAAACAGAGATGCCGGAATTTGTTAAGGGGAAAAAAAACACTGCAAGGGTTTGTTTTTAATTACAAAGTCAACACTTCCTCATTTAAAACAAAATTCAAATAAACACACCAAGAAAAATAACAGTAAAAATCACCATGACATGAGTTATACTAAAGGTATTTGTCCTTCCAATGCTGCACACAATCATTTAAGAGCAGAGTTTTTCGACTTTGTCACTGTTGACACTTTGGACCCGATAGTTGTGGACACTGCCCTACGCATTGCAGGACATCCAGCAGGATCCCAGTCTCTACTCACTAGATACTAAGAGCGGCATCGCACTGTGGCAGCCAAAGGTTTCTCCGATCGTTGACAAATGTTCCTGAGAGATAAACAGACTGCAGTTAAGAGCCACTGGTTTTAGATTAGAGAAAGCACATGATACAGTTTTGAAACCAGCAATTTTTACTTAATATGTCACAAGCATCTTTCTATGTAATTAGAAACATTTCTGCAGCATCCTTTTTCATGGATTCAGAATAGTGCACCATATAATGCACAATAACTTATTCAACTAGCCCTGGTTTTCAACGTTGTGCTGAAATATGATGAAGATCCTTATACATATGTATTCATGCACATGATCATTTCCTTGTAATATATTTCGTAAGATTTCTGGGCAAAAGTTTGTTTGATTTTTTTTTCAACTAAATGTACTGGGGTGGCATTGGTTAACAAGGTCACATGGGTTTCAGGTGTGCGTGTCTATGACACATGGCCAGCATGCTGTTGTCTGCGTCTATGAGTTTTGTTTGTTTCTCTTGTTTGTTCACTTATTGCTTTCAGTTTTATGTCCCACATATGAGTGAATTCAAATGGTTCTTCCCTTTTTCTGTCTGACTTATTTTGTTTAGCATGGTATTTTGTTTTTTTCACATCATTTTATTTAAAACTGTTGATGCATCATTGCGCCATTTTCCGTTTGAGGTCGGTGTCAGCCTCTTCCTGAAACACTGCCTCGAACCCTGCTCTGTGAGTACAGGGGTTGACAGCCATGGTCCTGTTGTCTACGATGCCCCCACGGTGTCTAGAACAGCGCCTGGCACACAGCAGCAGCTCAGCATGTGTTGAATGGATGACTGGGTTAGTGAAAGAACAGCAGTTAAAGTTTCCAACCCTGAAAATTACTAGTTTTGAAATTTATGCAGAAAGAGCACATGTGAGGTTGAGCCTGAAGTAATAAATAGGCAGTAGATGCATACTGACTTCACAGAAGAAGGAAGGGTATTAAGAGACAGATGAAAAGTCCAAGAATACTGCTGAGTTTAAGATTAGACACTCAGCAGTAAACTGCTGAGTTTACAGTTAGAGTGAAGAGATTTGGGTGGAGGATGGAAGTGATGAATTATTTATTGAGTTCCCCTAGCTGTGTTGCCTCTTTAGAAGATAACACCTGTTTACTGCCCTCGTGACCATACAGCTTCCTTCCTGGGAAGAAAATCATAAAGACAGAAGGTGATGTCTTTGAATATTTTTGTAAGTCAAGACTACAAAATTTGGAAGATGCCTCTTTGACTAAACATTTGTTTGTGATGGAAATATTCCAAAATGAGATAGAATGCTTCATCTGCATTAACACTGTGTACCTGTTCATATCTAATTAGTGGACCTTGAACCCCAAAGTAATTGGGAAAATACAAATATGATTCTAACAAAGGTATAAAAAGGCTTCAACTAACATTTCATCTTTCGGCTATGTCGACCCACAAATGATGCATTAAGCTTCTCTTAGAATAAAAATCCCAACTCCCTCCACTCACATGCATCCTATTCACCTCTCTTCAAAGGCAGATGAGTTTTCTTTTTTGTGATAAGATACACTGTGACCTGAGCACAAATGGAAGGCAAGAATACAGTGAGCGCCTCATTTAAGATTGAAGGAGTCCTAGCCAGGCAGTTCGTAACTGGGAGAATTAAATAAAATAAAATACACAGATCCTGGCAAAGGGACCATGCCATCCTCACTGCTTAGTCCCAAGGTCACATTGTTCCAGACGGAATATTAACTAAACTCCAATAAAGAACAGAAATGTTTCTTTGTACCCCAATTTGTTTTAAAATCCAAGAAACACCCAGTTAGCTAACATGGTGGAGTCACTGGGAACTTGCAGCTAAAGTTATACAAGCTTCGTACTAAAAATGTTTCCATTATTATGTTAGCCACTTGATAACATAAAGAAACAATTTGAGTGTTAAGTGAAATTCCTCCTGAAAAGGCACTATTTAAAAACACCTTTGCAACAACCGCCTACACTAAGAAATTCTAGATGTGATAGATGGTAGTCTTCAACCTTGGGACCTTTTCTCAGCTTTCTTGAATTATAATGGATGAACAAAATTGTAAGAAATTTAAAGTGTACGATGTGATGATTTGATATATATACACAGTGTGAAAGGATTTCCCCCATCAAGTTAATTAAAGCATCTACACATCCATCACCTCACATATTTACCCATTTTTTACTGAGAACATTTAAGTTCTATGAAGGGGGACCCAAAAAAACCCAGAATTTAAACTTCAGGCACCTTCCAAGTACTCTCCATCAGATGCAATGCAGCTATTGAGATGGTTTTTCCACTGCTCAAAACCATTTTTGAACTTGTTGATTTTGATGCCTTTTTAGTGCTTCTGCTGTTTTTTGTTTCACCTCTTCCACATCAGCAAAATGTTTCCCTGTGAGGACTTTTTTCATCTGGGGAAACAAAAATGTTGCTTGGGGCAAGATCAGGTCAATAGGGAGGGTGGGGCACTGGGGTCATGCCGTTTTTGGTCAAAAACTGCTGAACACTCAGCACGATGTGGGCAGGTGTGTTTGTAAATCACCCCTCCTGGAATGGGCAAACGCACTGAGTCTTCAAAAAAAATCTGAATGCAGCTTCTCACAACGCCAGCTGGTACACTGATACAGATGGGTTCCTAGAACACTCACCTGGTGGAGAAGCCTGTATTACCAGGGGCCCGCCCTCCAGAAGACAATTTTGGGTTTTTGGGGGGGCCCCCTCATACTCCCAGCAAATTCCAACTATACAATAGTTATCAACTATAGTCACCTTGTCATGCATTAGATCCTCAGACCTTATTCACTTTATAACTGAAAGCGGTACCCATTTACAAAACACCCAGCTCCTGGCAACCACTCTACTGTTTCTAAGTGTAACCCCCGCCCCCTTTTCTTTTTTGAAGATTCTATATATGCCTAATACCATGCAGTATTTACCTTTCCTCTGTCTGGCTAATATTTCACTTAGCAGGTTCTAAGCTCTCAAGTTTCATCCATGTTCTCACAAATAACAGAATTTCCTTCCTTTTTAAGGCTAAACAATATTCCATTTTGTACTACATATATACTACATTTTCTTTATCCATTAATCCATCAAGGAACATTTGGAATGTTTCCGTTTTTTATTAAATTTATTGGGGTGACATTGGTTAAGAGGGCCATACAGGTTTCAAGTGTACATTTCTATGATACATATATAATCTGTGCCTTGCCTCTATACCTTGGGTATTGTAATGCTGCAGTGAACTGGGAGTACAGATATCTTTCAAGGTAATGAAAACTGAGATTGCTAGAAAATAATAGTCCTATTTTTAATTTCTCGAGGTACCTCCACACTGTTTCCCATAGTGGCTATATACCCATTTACATTCCCAGCAACATTGGACAAATGTTCCCTTTTCCCCACATCCTCGCCAACACTTCTCTCTCATCTTTTTTTCCTAATAGCCATTCTAACAGGCTATTGAAGTAATATCTCATTGTGGTTTTGATTTGCATTATTGATGACTAGGATGTTAATTACTTTTTCATGTGCCTATTGACGATTCATATGTTGTCTTTGGGAAAATGTCTATTCAGAATTTTTGCCTATTTTTAATTGGAAATGTTTCTTTGCTATTGAGTTGTGTAAGTTCTCGGATACATGGTTTGCAAATATTTCCTCCCATTCCATAGGTTGCCTTTTCATTTTACTGATGGCTTCCTTTGCTGAGAACAAGTGCTTTGGTTTGATTTAACCTGATTTTTGATTTGTTACCTTTCAGTGTCAAATTTTTAAATCTTTGTGAAGACCACTGTCAAGGAGTTTACCCACTGTTTTCTTTTTGGAGTTTAATGGTTCCAGGTCTTGTGTTAAAATCTTTAATCTGTTTTGATTTTTTATTTTAGGGGTCCAGTTTCAGTCTTTTGCACATGGCAATTCAGTTTTCCACGTGTTTATTGTTGAAGAGACTACACTTTCCCCACTGTATATTCTTCACTGCTTTGAAATTAACCATATACACATGGGTATATTTCTGAGTTCTGTTCCATTTCTATTGTTTCATTAATGTATGTGTCTTTTTTATGCCAATACTATACTGTTTTGATTACTGTAATTTTGTATTATAGTTTAAAATCTGGAAATGGGATGCTTGATCTGTATATGTTGCAAAATGGGTAACCACAATATTCTAGTTAACATCCATCACCAGTTACAATTTCTTTTCTTGTATCCTTTTAATTGGGCGGACTGCCTATAACTTGCTCACTGCCTACATTCATTCCTAGACAACAGAAGAGGAAATATGTGACACTATCATTAAGTACATGCTAGAAAAAAACCATGTGGGGTGGCTCACTGACTAGAATGGTATTGCACTTTTCATTGGTGGTCCTCCTTAGAGTCCATGGCTTTAGTGTCAAACCAAATGTATATATATTTTATTGGACAAAATATTAGACAAAGCAAGTCTTTAAAAGCTAGCATTCTGAAAACAGTTTTTCAAAATATGAAGGGGCCAATCTGCTGTATTTTGGGGTTAGTTAACATTGCTTGGGAGCAGTGCTGTTTTAACAGATTCACCCACTTAGCTGTCCTTACCTTCTAGTTTTAGATTCTGTGGCTCCTGAAACACAGTACTAACTCCATCAGCAAAGAGCAGAAAATAGCCCATGCTCAGTCCTTCCTGGGATTTCTTGACATGACTACTCCAACCAGACCCAGAAACGCAGGGTGGCCTCTCACCAACATTGGACTGAAGCAGTAGAATCAGGTATGTAACTCAAGGCAGGCACTGCTTGTTCAGCAGGTCTGCCCAACAGGGCTGATCTGAAGTCACAGAAAGGCCGCTTCCTTTGCTAATGTGTCTCCCTTCTGGTAATTTATTTTTGTATCTTTCAAGTTACTGGTTATTTTTAAAAAACAAACTGAAATAAACCTTGCATATAGTTATACACTCATTTTCCATTTAGTCGCATGTACTGAGCACCTTCCATACACCAAGTATTTAACATGTGCCTGGAGCAAGCAAGTCCTTCCACTCTTAGATTACGATAGAAATGGGTTGCCTGCATTTGCTGGAGAGGATAGGGATGTCCGTCAGTCAAGACTTTTGGTTGCAAACTCTGGCAAAAGGACTGTATTGGCAGAATCGTGGGGGTGGAAGTGGGGAGGACACAGAATAGGAGGCAGGACAACAGATCAGGTAACTGGTACCCCAGGGAAGGGAATATGGCAGAAACATCACCTCCAACCCCCACAATAGCTTCAGTTAACATTCAAAACCTGGAAACAAAAAGTACAGCATAGGGAATATAGTCAATAATATTGTAATAACTATGCATGGTGCCAGGTGGGTACTAGAATTACCAGGGTAATTATTTCATAAGGTATATAAATGTCTAATCACTACGTTATATGCCCAAGACTAATATTGTATGCCAACTGTAATTGGAAAATAAAAATTTTAAAGATTCAAAACCTAGGGAGAATGTTCAAGCAGAGGCTCACTCCATGGCACTGGAAGGTAGAGCTTCTTACATTCAAAAGAATACATTGTTTAGATAAATTTCTCCTATAAAAAGAAATTCATCAACAACAGATACAAAAATTATTATATCAACATACAGGTGATATTCAGTATAAAGACACTCACAGTAAAATGTGTTAGCTTTCAAGTCTGCTATGTATCGGTAAAGGGACATACACTTGGGAAAATTCCTATGTCCTTTGAAATTGAGTTGTTTTCTAATATTGATTTTTCCCTTTATCTTTTCAATACTTTTATTTCAGTGGGCTGCCCTGTTAACTTGTACAAGGTAGTCTCCAATACTGTAATTTATACTGTAAATCTGAGTGATTAAAGTCTAATGTTTTTCCAGATTTTCCTTTAAAATGTGAGCTAAAGGACGGGGCGGGGAAGCGGTGTGGGGGGCAGGGGAGGGGCATACCCAGCTAATCCTAATAGCTAACACTGAAACACTAGCTTACTATGGCGGTGGCCTTAAAATGACCATTTTACGTGTACTGATTGGATCTTCATAATAAATCCTGAGGTTGGTCATATCATCTCCATTGATTAGATGAAGAAACCAAGTCACAGTCGTGAGTCACAAAAATAACTTATACAGTGATCTCTTACAGCAAACACCTGGATTTGTGAAGGCTCAATCTGTGAGGTTCTGGATAAATCCCTTCTACATACATGCAGAGCAAGTCTGGAGACAGACTTGTACAGACGGAAATCTTGGTCTCCTCCATCTGCTAGATGTGTGAAAAGAGGTATTGCCTAGACCTACACCTTTTCCATCTGTAAGGTAAGAATAATGCTGTCTGCTTCACGACATACAGGCAGTCCTTCTCAAACTCCCTTCTACAGGAGAAACATCTTCCTAAGGCTTCCTATTTTTAAGAGTTTTTTAACGGGAGAATTTTTTCTATACTCTTACAAGGTTTTGCAAGGTATGTATAATATTCTTTTCTATGATATCCAGCTCTACATTGCTCCTAAGCAATTAAGAAACTACAGGCATACCTCATTTTACTGTGCTTTGCTTTACTGCACTTCACGGATGTTGCATTTTTTATCACCTGCAAAAAGATCACGACTCACTTTACTGCAGTGGTCTGAAACCAAACCTGCACTATCTCCAAGGTGTGCCGTACAAAAGTTCCGTGTGATGGATGTCTAGACAATTTTACGCTTTTGTGTTATGCTAACTGCCCAGCAGAGGTCTCGACCAGGCAAAGTTAGTAGCCTATACACATGGTACCATGTCAACACCCAGCGAACATTTTAAAGGGACAACTCATCTCAGTGATCCAAGCTTAGACAGCTGCAGGGGATAAAACTGTGGCGTTTGAATACATAAACTTTATGAGACTGGGCTCTCAAATTACTACTCAGTTTCCCCAAAATAAATGGTCTTAAGGCACTAGCAAGTTGCTCCCTAACTAGCATGGTGGAAACTTGTTTCCTAGCAGTATGCAATTTTGAACGTTTATATTAAAACAAACATGAATACACTATGGAGAGAAAACTTTGAGTAATTTTACAAATGTTTTTGATTGCATATATGTATATGTATGTATACGTGTGTGTGTGTGTATATACACACACATTTTACACGTGTGTATATATTATTACATCAATAATATTGTTTACAAATGAGCCACATTTACAAGTAAGAACACAAAGGCAAAATCACACTGGAAATCAGGTCTTTTAACACTTGATCAGTGATCAGTCCACTTTATTACTAATACTAAAGTAAAAATTCAATCATTCTATATAATTATATAACCCTAAGAATTTGAAACTTATTGTAAATTCTGTCCTAAAAAATATAAAAATTGAGTTACTTAATATTCTTAACATACTTACTCATAAATAATGTAAAAACACAGAAACATGAAGCATTCAGTATATATTTTTCAGTAGCACATGTGGGTGAAGTTATTTTCTTCCAAATAATTGATACTTTATCTTTAGTACCTTTATATAAGTATGTAGACACTACAGAAATGATTTTATGTGCAAATGATATACAGACATTCTACCCAAATTCAATTTTCCCAAAAACAATTAACTTTTTAAAAAGAAAAGCACACAAAAAATGTTAAAATGCTCTAGGTTCCTCTGCTTCTAAATCATTGTTGAGTTGGAAAACTACAACTTGTTCTACCAAGAATCTCAAATTAAAATATTCTCCGAAGTGGAAATTAGAGAGCAAAGTGCCATTTCAGAAATGACTATTCAGCTTTCACTCCAATATCTACAACTGCCTATCCTAACAGGTAAAAATATCCGAGAGAATTAGGCTTCAGTATATGAGGCCAATATGTTCTTCTAAGATGTTGATAAACCAAGACATGAAATATCGAAATCAAAACAAAAGCTATTAGTACTTGGGGCTAATTATCATACAGCTCATTAGTTCCTTAAACGTATCCCTCCTTCTATAATGTTAGTAAAGGGAATATTTTTACTGCAAAGAAAATTTTATTTTATACATCACCAGCCATGAATTTTTGTCATTAGTTATTACACAAATGGTGCCATCCTCCAAATGACATGATCATTTTATGTCCGCAATTGCACTCTGTATTTACAGAATTTTCATGATTCACATAAGTAAATCTAAGAGTGAAGGTTTACCAGTGAGAAGCAATCTAGCATCCTTATTATCTGATGTTTCGCAGATAGCAATGTAGAAGAGATGTAATTTTAATCACCTTCTCATTTGAGTCACCTTAGGTAAAAAATAAATGAGGAACTTAGAATGTCTAAGCCTCTAAAGGAGATTTTAAAGTGCATTCATAGAAATGGCTGAACTGTCAGGAACAACTTCCATGTCCACATCCTCTTGTAGTTTCTGTACCATTTTGTCTTCCAGCTGCTTTCCTTTGCCTTTAACAAAAGAAATCAAAAACTTTATCAATTCACTGTGACCTTACAGAACATATCAACACTTTATAAAGGAAACTGGAGGTTTTAAAATAACACTGGCCATTTCTAAGATATTTAGGAATAGTAAATACACTTATACAGGTCTT
Organism: Glossophaga mutica; assembly: GCA_039655065.1. Lineage (NCBI taxonomy): Eukaryota > Metazoa > Chordata > Mammalia > Chiroptera > Phyllostomidae > Glossophaga > Glossophaga mutica. Next base: position 53,108,313 of record CM077303.1, on the reverse strand, counting down.
ATAATATGCCATACATTAAGTAAGCATTCAACCTACATTTGCTCATTTCACTCTCATAACAACTTGCATTGTAATGGTAAGAGTAGCTGAGGCACAGAGACAGATGACCTTGCCAAAGGTCACTCAGCTGGTAAGTCCAGTAAATGAAAGTGATAAAATTTGAACCCTAGACCTCATGGAGCCATGTTCCCTGCTCTAAACACTGTATCACCAACCTCTGAGGTTCCCTAAAAACTTAGATAACAATGATTCACTCCTGTTGTTTTCTGGGTGTCAGTCTGTATCATCTATATGTGAAACAAACACTCCAGGATTCTGTTTTGTTTTAATAAAATTTGGTGCAAAAACAACCAAGATAGGACTTTAACACACATCCATTGAACATGTGCTTACAGAATTTAACCTTTATTAAGGTTCAGGCTTAGAATCATTCAGAAATCAAATCTTCAACTAAATCTCACCAAAATTTCTCTTTAAGAAGTCTGCATAAGTAAATTGTATAACAGACTGTACTTGGTACCAGCTAAGTAAAAAACTGGTTTTCTCACACCTCACAAAAGAAACTATGCACACAACTGCCCTTTAAATGAGTGACTACCAGTAAGTTCCATAAGCACAAAGAGAAGGTTCTAACACAAAACTATAGTTCTCAAACGTGCGTATCAGAATTGCCTGGAGAACTACTTAAAGACCAGAGACCTGGACTCAAAGGGCCTCAGCCTCCGTATTTATGCCAAGTTCCTCAAGCAGTTCCCATACCGACCAATGTCTGGGAACTACTAACACAAAACACTATCCTTTAATAAAAACAGGTATGAGACAAAATTGTCTATGAAATTATTTGTCAGCTCATTTTGATGAACTTGGAGAGATACGTTACAGAAAATAGGATTTTTATAAAGGACAGAAAAGAAATAGCATACATAAAAGTTGACTGGAACTGAGAAATATACTGAATAAATTGTATTTCTTAACCAAGTTATATCATAAATGTACTGAGATAATAACATTTACTTTGAACACGCTGAAAGTCACCAGAGGGGAGAGGGGAGGGAATTTCAGGGGAAAAGGGGAAGGATTTACAGGAACAAGTATAAAGGACACATGGACAAAAACTATGGGGGGGGGGTGGAAATGGGAGGGAGGTGGGGAGGGCTGGGGTGGCGGGTTCGGGTGAGAATAAAAGACAGAAAACTGTACAAGATCAACAATTAAAATAAAAATTAAAAAATAAATAAATAAAAAAATCCTTAAAAGGCTGGCTGACACCCAACTATACGGACCGCCAACACCTGGATTTGTCGCCGCTCTCCTGAAAGCAGAGCCAGTGCGTGGGGCGCCACTTACATGCAGCAGGGGCCCGGATGAGGTGGATGTTCTGCTTGACTTCTCTGATGTCCTGAGCTTTCTGTAGTTCTTTATTTTTCTTCAACCTGCAGTAAAAACATTAACACCAAAATTTCAATTACTGCAACTTTACACATTAATTCATAATTTTTAACAACAAAATGTATTAATTAAATAAGCCATACGGATGAAGAGTGGGAACTCAGTTATTTTCTAGTTCCTAATTAGCTTAAGCAGGACTCTGACACTATGAACTTTTCCGTTCAATGTATCCCTACTGCTGACTGGGAATGAGATGGGGGTTCGATGCATACTTGCTGAGTGAATGAAGGAATGAGACTGAAGCAAGACATTAAGTGTCAGAGGTCACTGTCTAGCATACACACGTAGTGTAAATCTCTTTAGTGCCTAGATCTTTTCTGCTCAGATAGAGAGCAGTCTCTCTTACCCAATTTTTTATTATTTTTTTACAGGGGCGGGGGGTCCCTTTTCTCTACAACCTTGCCAGCACTTGTTTGTTGATTTTTTAATGATGGCCATTCTGACCGGTGTGAAGTTACCCAATTTTTTAAATCATTCAGTAATTAGAAGAGCACAAACTCTTACGACATTCAGTGACGACAACAACAACAAAAAAACACTGAGACTTGTTCTCAAACATTTAGGCCCCTTTTAAACAATCTTTTAAAGCTAAAAAGCTGTTGGCACATGCTTCTTTTCTGTAAAAGATGACCACAGCAACAAGGATTAAAGTAAATGTAGCAAAATGCTAATAGAATATACAAGAGTTCTTTATACCATGCTTGCCAATTTCCGTAAGTTTGAAGTTATATGAAAGTAAGAAGTGAAATAAAACCAAATGCCTCTAGACGTGTACTAGTCATTATTTTTCCAAGAGTTACTCAATACATTTTTCCATACCTGTTCATTATGAATTTAGCTTGCCGTTTCTGTTTGATCTCTTCGACTCTCTTCATTGCATCAACTACAAAAAGATTCATAAGAGTTAGCCAATTATTCACACTCAAGCAAGAGCTCTAACAGTCATTTCTTTATTCTAATTTAGAAACTGATTAAATGAAAAAAAAATCCCCACTAAAACAGCTGAAGAAGGTATATACCCTTTGCTGCCATCACTATTAACTTTCTCACTTTCACAAGTATCATTTCTCTAACTACGTTAAAGCAGTCCTGTGCTTTTCAAATTTTATTCTACACAGAGCTCAGATTAACAGCAACTAATCCCATGCTGAACTTGTCATCTCCCTAAGTAATCACACCTTTCTGGTCAGAAAGACCACTTTTTCTTCAAGTGCCTGGGATACGGTCTGCACACTATGAATGCTGGTAAAACAACCAGTCAACCAGTTTCCCGTATTCTCAACCACTAAACGTCACCTATTTTGGAACGTGTGTACAGAAGCTGAGTCCACCTGTGCTCTAGTATCTGCATCAGCACTGGCCAATGTAAGACACACCACGTATGTAATTTTAAATTTCTAGCAGCCACATTAAAAATACAAAAAGGAACAGGTCAAAATTAAATTTGATGATATATTTTGTTTCACCAACATACCCAGAATACTGTCATTTCAATATGTGATCAATATAAAAAACTGTTACCAAGACATTTTATGCTTCTTTTCATACTAAATCTTCAAAAACCACACGTGGTTTATATTCACAGCACATTTTGGTTCAGACTAGCCACACCTGAAGTGCTCGGTAGACCCTGTGGCTGGTCGCTACCACACAGCACACTCCCTGTCTAGCTTCTGAAAGTGCGATCTGTGGAGCCGAAGAATAGCAGGACATTCACAGTCCTAGAAGTATCTCCCCACAATACAGTTATTAGTTGCAAGAGACAAAACACTAACTCTACAGTGTGGAAACCCGCAGATACCCTCTTAACCAAAGATTAATCAGCATTGCTGGTAACAGAACTAACAAAGAGCAAGTGCCTCCTGACAAGACAATGACAAACTCAACGTCATGTTGATGGTGTTCCTGCCAAATGTACATCATCGGAATTTTAAAACAAACACCTGGCCCGTATTCTTCAAAATGGTCAAATGTCATGAAATATGAAAACTCAAGAACTGTACCAAACTGAGAGAGACTAAAGAGGCACTTGCTCTTTGTTAGTTCTGTGTGTGACACGTACTATTCTAACAACTTTTGCAATAAAAGATATTGGGACAATTAGAGAAATCTAAACACGTCTAAGATTAAGTAATACTACTCTATCAATGCTAATTTCTTGATTCAAACAATTGTGTTGTGGTTATGTGAGAGAATGGTCTATTTTTAGGAAATACATATTAAGCTCTTTAGGGAAAGAGGATCATTATGTATGCAACTTAAACAGTTCAGAAAAAAATTATAGAAAGAAGGAAAGGGAGAGAGGAGAAAGGGTAAATTTAATAAAATGTTAACATTCAGGAAATCTAGTAGATGTAGGATATGTAGAGTAAGAGTAAGGATATCTATGTAAGAGTATTCTACTCTTGCCACTTTTCTATTCAGTCTGAAATTATGTCAAAATAAAAACTTATTTCTTTAAGTGCAGGCTGGGGACCAGCGACACCAACACCACCTGGGAGTTTGTTAGAAACGCAGAATCTTAGGCCCCACTGAGACATACTGTATCAGAATCTGCATTTTAATAAGATTCCCCAGAAGACCCCTGGTACCCCTAAATTAAAATGTTTACATGAATAACTATAAGACAATGTTAATTCTAAATCTGTGCATGCTGTGGCTTAGAATTAATAATATAGGGTGGAGCAAAAGTAGGTTTACAGTTGTTTGTATGGAAAATAATATAATAATTAATCAATAATAATACAAGAATAAAATGTTTTGCATACTTACAACTGTAAACCTACTTCTGCCCAATCCTATATACTTGATATGTCATTTTTTTCCTTTGTTTGCCTTTCAGCAAAAATGATAAAGGCAAGTTCTAGTACTCAGAAGCACTCCCACACCTTGAAGTTACTCAGAAGGGAAATAAACACACAAGTGGCACGTACATCCTTTCCAAGAACAAGACATTGCATTTCTGGATATTCCAGAAGACCAAAAAATTTTAAGTGTAAGAAGCATCTAATAGATATTAAAAATGGGTCTGCAAAACAGAGACATGAGTCAAATATAAATCATTCTTCCTACTATTACTGTTTTCAAAGTTCTGCTACTGTTGTTTCTGCAGACATCAGCATCTTAACAAAGGTTGCCAAGTCCACTTCTTCACACAATTTGATAATGTAAGCAATAAATATAAAACCATTGTTAACAGACTAGTTTATAGACAAGATGATAGTGCAATAGGGAATGTGGAGAATCAAGAAATCTTTTAGAAGAATAAAATGTTTTTCTGGAACACTACTAACAACTATTAACTGTGTAAGCCAGCAGGAAATAGCTTTATGTTCCAAAAGACTCATACTGTCTACCCAGTCAGGAAATCTTTAGAAACTCTATCTTTAAGATCCCAACATGAAAATACAACAGACTGTGTGCAGGAAAAAAAAAAAAACCTCAATAGAGCACCGCTTCCTACAGAACGTGCAGCTGTATAAAGGAGTGGGGCACGGGCATGGGACTGCGATCACACGTGAGCCACCCACCACCCACCAGAAGCAGTGAAGGAGGAGTACTCAGTAAAATGCACCAGAGGGCAGGGACTGTGTGCACCCTTTTCATCGCTGTGCGCCAGTCAGTGCTCACTGTTCAAGTGCACGTGGTCTTACAGAACCCAACAGTATTTCCCACAATCAATGTAAACAACATGAAATCAGCATGGAGGGTCCCAGCAACTGCACATCCACATGTGACTAAAGTAAGATATGCACCCCATCAAGCTGAATAACCACTAAATAAGGCATGCCAGGTACTCTCTTCAAGTAGTAACGACAGAGAGAACAAAGGCCAAAATGAAATAAAATTCTTTGGGGTCCAGAAATGCTTTAAGATCTTCCAATAATGTCCTTGACAAGAGTGCCTTTTGGAATCAATTTAAGAATCATATGAAAAATTTTTAACCATGTGAGATGATAGATGTTAACTAGAGGTACTATAGTGATCATTTCTCAATATATATAAATATCAAATTGTTATGTTATACACATGAAACTAATATATGTTATATGGCAATTATATCACAACAACAAAAAAAAAGAATCCTGGCCCTGGTCAGGTAGCTCAGTTGGTCAGAGCATTGTCCAGATAAGCCAAGGTTACGGGTTCAGTCCCTAGTCAGGGCACACACAAGAAGCAACCAATGCCTGCATAAATACGTGAAACAACAAATCAATGTTTCTCTCTCACCCTCTCCCTCTCGCTTTCAAATCAAACAAAAAGTAAAAGGAATCCCATGAAATTATTAATCTCTTTAGAAATCCTGAGTTTGAATAAGTATTACTTCCTTACCAAATAAACCCAATAAAACCAACTGCTTTTCAGAACAACTCTCCCTCTAATCACAAAACAAAAAAAATTTTAAATATTTTTAATTAACAAATTGAAACATTTTTAAAAGGAAGAAAAAAGAACATGCCAAGGGGTAGAACACTTAGTGCTATGTGGAACAGGTAACCCTAAAACTGGATTTCAATTTCCCCACACTTCAGGAAGATGAAAATTTAGAGGGTGCCAAATGCCACCACAGAGGCCCACAACTCTTCAGGTCCTCCCCTGAAGTCCTGTGACAGAGGAGAACGTTGAAAGGGATGCCCTGTCCGTGATCTACTACAGACCAATAAATTCTGTGGGATTCTGAGCACTAGGGACTCTAGTTCACAAACTACATCACCTCCAACCTGAGACTGAAATGGCTAAAAACTCCACAGGGGGAAGAAAGGCAGGGCCAAGGCCCTCAAACTCGAACACGCGTGCAAAGAGAGACACAGTGGAATCCACACGCTGGTTTAAGAAACTAAATTTTACTACATGTGGGCTTATTGTCAGTCTCTGCCTACTTCCGAAAAAAACAAAGACAAGAACAAGATATTACTGCTTTTCATTTCAGTAACCTATGCCTTCATTTTTACCTAAGTTAAGCACTTATCAATTCTGACAGAAAATTTGTAATTATCTCAAGTGCTGTACTTTTTTATTTTACCAAAGTGCTAAATTTTGTAAGGTATACAGAATACACTGCTTATATCCCTAAATCAAATTACCTAAACCTGTAAGTATTCTAGGTTTTGCATGTATTTTAACTACACCATGCTCGCCCAAAAAAGTATTCTCCATCTCTATTTTTTTTTCAGATTTTGGGATGTTTTATATGAATGGGCACTTCAAATAATATTAAATTTAATAATTACATGATTTTTAGAGTGGACACATTCAGCCACTTCTGGAAGGGATTTTGGGTAGTTTATACAAAAGACACAAATACAACAGAACCATTAAAATGAGGATAACAGAACAAAAGCTAACCAATAAAAAAGAGAAGAAATGTAACATTTAAACAACAAAGGAACTCTAAAGTTACGGCAATATCCCAAACCCATCTCTCCTGAAAGTGCCTGGCATTCCCTTTCGACTTACTTGTTTTACTCCACAGCTCTCGCTGGTATTTGACGGGTTCATTTCTACGTTTTTCAAATTCAAATGAATTATCCTGTAAGGGGATGAAAACACAATTTTTACAGAGGTATAAAGGAAACATTTCTTAAAATCTGTTCTTTTCACAAGCATTCTGAGTGTTTCAAACTATGAACACACGTTAGGAGTCCCTTCAGGGTGATCCAGCAACACAACCCAAGTTTTCAAATCCGTTCTCCGTTCCACACCACGATGCCCCAGACAGCCCTTCTCCACATCCCAGTGCTTCTCAACGGGAGCAGGGGAAAAGCTCAACCCCCATCCCTCGGCAGAGGCATATAACAATCAGGGGGATAATAAAACAAATCGAAGAAGTTTCCCTAACTTCCCAGTCCTCAATGAGACTCCCAGCCAGAAAATTTTGTAGCAGGCTGAACCGTATGAAACTACCACTTTTCATACATCAAAAAACAGCCAAACATTGAGAATTTCAATGGTTCAACCCTAAATACCTATCATGCTTATATATTTCAAGACCTATACACCTTTGTGTTATAGCCAAAAGGTGTGAAACTACACATCTTCAAATCAATGTAGTGCTACTCTGCATGGTATAAGCTTTGTCGTGCAATCCTTCAGGTCCCTTCTAAATGTAGTTGGTATTTTGACAGTTAGTAATCCTATTTATCTTAAAACATGCAAAATAATTTTGGAAAAGTTACAGGTTTCTTAGAAAAACTGCAGGTATTTCTTGGTCTTCAAATCTACTTAACACAGGCACATGGAACAAAACTAACCCTGTATCTGGCTATTTCATCTACAATACACACACACAACTCTATTTACATCACAATAACGTCACCAATGACAAGGTCACCTGCAAACGACTGTGACTGGCATCTTTCTTCACTCACACAGCTGCCACCTACACCTGAGGTGCTTGTTTCTTCTTGTCCATACTGAAATTCATTTTTCTAACAGTAATTGTAATTTGGCCTTGCATCTTGTCAAAACATATTCATTGAAAACGTCTGGTGTTAAAGAAGCCAGAACAGGACACGACTTCATGGCAACTACTTAGATACTGCACTTAAGGAGCAGAGAGGCAGGAAAGAAGTCCTGGGTTTGAGGGAACAGGAAGTCAGGGAGGGAGCAGACACTTGAAGGAAGACCCTCCTCCCTGGAGGGCAGCCTACGCAGCAGCGTCCCCCTCCTCCCTCTGCAGGGGTTGAATGTGGATCAGCTCCCTCAGATCCTCCCCACCATTCAGGAACAGCAGTGTGACCCCCAGGGCTCACACGTGAAACCCCTCATCCCCACTATTCCTCCGCACTCCAGTACTACCAGTTTCTCTGCTCTCAGACTCAGTCTTCCTAAGGGAATCTATAAACTGGGAAACGAGTCTATTACAAATCTCATCCGAGCCCTCACTGCTATTCAGAGATTCTTTAATTAATCTCTTAATTTCCTTTCAAAATCCCGAAGAAGCAATTTCCAACTTCACCCTAAACCATTTAAATGATTTCCCCCTTTCTTTGCAAGAGCTAAAAATAGCTTTTTTGAGAATAAGAAAAATTACTTCTACAGACTGGATTAGGAATTTTTTTCCTTTTCAGAATTCTACAGATTTACAGTTTTTAGAATCATGTGAGAATTATTACCATAACCAAATACAACTAAGTCACCCATCAATCATGTTATTGGAAGCTATGTTATAGTTAATTAAATCAGATAACCACCCTACCCCAACAGAAAACCCTGAAATTTTTAAACTGTAAAAACTATACTCATTGTCCTGGCTGGCATGGCTCAGTGGATTGAGCATGGGCCTGCAAATCAGAGTGTCACAGGTTCAATTCCCAGTCTAGGGCACAAGCCTGGGTTACAGGCCAGGTCCCTAGTAGAGGGCACGTGAGAGGCAACCACACATTGATGCTTCTATCCCTCTTTTTCCTTCCCTTCCCCTCTCTCTAAAAATAAAGAAATAAAAAAGTCTTTTAAAAAATCTTAAAAAAAAAAAAACCCACAAAACTATACTCACCACTGTAAGCTCTTTACCAGCTGCTTTACGGAAGGCTTTAGTCCACCTGACCTTGCGAGGATTGCGCTTCTTTTTAAAGTTTTTATGGCACTTGGATTTACAGAACCTGAACACCTACGAGAAAAGTTAAAATAGTGAGAAGTCAATATTAAAAATTTTTCTATCATAAGATATTACCCTCAGCCAGACAAAATATACCATGAAGTCTAAAAAATGACAGTGTTTCTCATTCACAATTGCCTCTACTTACATGACCATCTAGATGTGTCTGGACACTTCTGACGTGTCCAAAACTGTATTTTGACTTTCAAGCATCATCATAACTAAAAGCTGAAAGCCCTGAAAATATGGTTTAAAACTACCATTTTTATAGAATAACAATAAAACCTCATAATGATCTGGAATCAAGAGTAGTTTTAAAGAAAGTCATCTATTTAAATCACTTCCCATATCAGAATAATTCTCAAAATTCACTTTCTATGTACCTCATTGTGATTAAAAGTTTCAAACCACCATTCTGAGATCTTTGGTTCTTTTCATCCTTGCACAAAATAATTTCAAAAAGGCAAGTAGAACTGGCTATAGATTTATTTTCTAAAGTAGTCATACATGTACTAGGAAGATTCGTCACGACTTTAATTCTCCACCTTCATCCCAAATGATGTGATCTTTCAACAGCACTTGCAATTTAATGATGCCTCAATAATACTCAATATGCTCCTGAAATGGCTTATTGGGACTCATTGTTATGTCTAAAATGCATTATTTTGTTACTTTGTAATGTCTTCGAACACATTACAATTTGTGTGTTACTAAAGAAAATCTGAAGAGAAAAAGTAATTTTTTGAGTTGAATTATCACACCTAGAAGATGTGACCCATTTTTAAAAATAGGTCAAAATGAGGTATAAACATTTCAAGCTAAGTAAGCCTATGTATATATCACAAGCCAAAATACTTTTCATTTTACATATACCTTGTTCTATGGGGATTTTCAAGGAGGTCCTTATACACACTATGGCATACTTAGAAATGGTCAATGGCAGGTTAAGCTGATCTAGGCCCACACCACCTGAAAGCCATTTTCTGAGAGACTTGAATGAAAGTATATCTACATTCTTTAATTAATTTCAAAGTAGCTGGAAAATACAAGGACCACTATAGTTTCCTGGAGTAACTATGAAATTATTATCAGTGAAACTTCTTTTGAGTATTTTCAGCCCAAAGTACTAGTAATCTTTGTAAGTAAAAGCCTCCTGTGTTTAACACCTACTAGATAACTCCTAAACAAATCCCCATTTCTGAAATACAGCTAATGACAGATTTGAATGTTTCCTGGGTCTCCTCATTTCCAAAAAGAACCAACAGCTTGAAGTTACACAGGGAAGTCTACTTGAGGTCCATACCTAACACTTTATCTGAAAATCACAATGAAAAATCCGAAATGCCTGGAGTCACTGGAGATGGGAAGGGGATTCAATTAGCAAAAAAAAAAAAAAGTGTATCTACTATGTGCCTAATGTTGCACTAGGTGCTAGGGATACAATAACTAAAACATAAATCCCTATCCTCAGAACTTAGGCTAGCAACCTAAGTGTGGTAAAGTCTCACTTTGCAAATAAGAGAGATCTCGATTGGACCAGAATATAAAGAATGGGATAAAGCTATATACAATAATCACGTATATAACATGGAAACACAATACAGTGGTTAAATCTACAGTGGGGTAGGTGGTAGATGGATTATGTATAAGACAAAGCTTCATAGGCTCGAGTTTCCCTTTTAACCTAGTCCTGTAGCATCATCCTCCGTCTTCATTGTGCAAATGATTTATCTAATCACACCTCTTTCAAAGTCCTCCAACACCTTCCAATTCCACTAATTCAACATTTATGAAGCACTAGTTAAGGTTGTATATACTTTTCCTGTTTGCAAACTACGTAAAAATATGGAACATAACACTAATTCTACCTTTAAGAAGCTATCTAAGAAGTGAAAGAGGGGAAGTCTTATGACAGATGGTCCCAAAAGCTCAGAGCATAAAGGCAAAAAGACTGGTTAGGAGGCTAGAAAAGTGACAAGTGCCTAATCTGATACCAGGGCAGGGAAACAGAAAGAAAGCAAAGACATCGCTATCCTTTGCAAAGGCAAAATGAATAGTCCTTAATAGGACTAGATAAGGTGAAGAGTTCAAACATGACCCTTACATTTCTAGCAGATGACAGAGGCATTAATTCAGAGAGCAAAATGATCCGAGGTAATCAGGAACTCTCTCTCAGCGGGCTCACTGTCAGGTGCAAACAGCATTACCCTATCAAGTGCAAAATTCAGACCAGAAGGTAAGGAGCTAGAGACTGGGATTCATGGAAACAAAGGCATATTTCATTTTACTGCACTTCACAGGTGTTGCCTGTTTTACAAATTGAGGGAAGACCCCCCCCCCCCCCAGCAAAAAGATTACGACTCACTTTATTGTGGTGGTCCCAAACCAGACCTACGATATTTCTGACGTGTGCCTGTCTTTTCTTTCTTCATTAGTGCTTCAGGGCCTCCACTTCTTACTCCCCCAATTTTTTTTCTGGATCCACTCATCCTCCCTGTCCTTGATAACACCATAAGACTTCCTCATCAACTTGAAGCTCCAATATGCTTGCCAGATCAACACCCAACTCTACGTATCTCCCACAATCTGTTGTTCTTATCTCAACACCCTGCTGACAAGCATCAATATAAAATTAGGATGACCAGATCATCTACAAAGCCATACTGCCCACCATGAATCTGACTCCAACCTGGCAATGATTCGTTTTATAAATGTCTTTATCATGTTCCTGAAAGCAGGTATTCAAAATCTTCCACATGTTCTTTGAAGTTCCCAAACTTCAAAGCTTTGGTCCCTCACTATTCAGCAAGGACCCCTGCTCCTAATTTAATGAACTCAGTATCTTCCATCTACAATAGAGATGTAAGGAAATAAAATAGGAACTATAATTCTTTACCATGTCAAAATCACTTCCCAGGGGTGATTTTCCAATTCAATGGATCTGGTGGAAACCAGAACTCTGTTTGTTTGGGTTTTTTTACAAGTTCCCAGTGATTCAGAAGCAAATATAAGAAAGGTCAAATCCCAAGAAACAGTGTGTTAAAGAAAACAGAGGAATGACATTCATTCTGATATGAGAAGGGAAATTCATGTATCGTTCACAAATACTTTCACAACCAGGCCTTACAGTATATCTGTATGTGTGTATCTGATGTTTTATGGACTAACCTTTTTGCACATAGCCTCATGTTTGTATCTATTGCCCTACCTCAAGCCTCTATCACCACCCATAATACAAAGAGATGTAACTCCTTCGTTCTGTGCCTTTGCTCAAACTGTTCACTCTCCTTCCACTTAGAATGCCCTCTCCTCACTTTCTCATGCAAAATTCAAAATCCAGGATCAATGTCATCTCCTTTCTGGGCCCTTCCATATATGACCCTCCCCAATTCACTTCCAATAACTTCGTAACCCAAGTCTACTATTAAGCCACAGGCAACATTTCTAACCACCTCGACACACGGTGGACAGTCCCAAGTCTTAGTGATCTCTATGCTACGGACCTTAGCCAACGACGCCTGACTTGGCTCGCGTGCAACGAAGTTTTCTGATTTGAAGAAGCTGGCCCGCGTACTAAAGCGGCCACACTGCCCTAGCTGACCCCGATGCCCCGTGGGCGCTGGCTGGGCCCGCGCTTGAACCCTGTCACAGCCACACCTCGCCCCAGGGAAGCCTGATGACCAACTCCGTTCCGGACGCCCTCGAGAAGAAACTCCCCAAGTGGGAGCTCAAATCCGGAACTCCTCGCAAAGCCTCCCTCTCTCGGGGTGAACGCGGGTACCCCGGCCCACCGCCGCAGGCGCAGAAGAACGCCGAACGCTCCAGGCCTCAGCCCGCCGCTGTGCGCTGGCCTGCGCGCTGGCCTTGGCCGCCTCACCTTGCAATCGTTGCGGACGAACATCATGCCGTGGCCGGGGTATATAGGCCCGGAACAGAAATAACACTTCTCGATACGCATGTTGACTGCGCGTGGTGGACCACCACCTAGACGCCGAGTTTGAAAGGAAGTGACGCGATGCCGTCACCGGAAGTGGTTATCTCCGGAGTTCCGGACTCGGAAGAGGTGAGCATCCTGGCTTCTGCGGGCCCCTGGAAAGCGATCCTACCCTGACGGCGCCCTCGCGTGGCCACGCCGGCAAAAACACTCCTCATCAGACTGTGGCTCAAGCGCAGAGCAGCGCGATAGGCGGGGCAACCCTGTAAGAAAGTAAAACGTGGCTCCTCGCTGTCGCAGCGCGTAGTTTTCCTCTCTGCCATATCCTGTTACATCAGTCTTTATTCTTCTTCTGTTTGCGCTTTGCCCTTTGGAGAGCTTTCCACACGTTGCGTTGTCTGTAGGAGCTCATTTCTCCACCCTCTTCCCTAGTCTCTGGTTCCAGTCCCAATTCCACCTGCCAGGCGTCCGCTCCGAGAACCTCTGCTACTCCTGTACTCACTGCTACGGAAGCAGCTGAGTCTCTGAGGCTGGCTGGGTTTTACCAGCAATTTTTAAAAGACTTGGGCTGGTGGTCTTTACCTTCGCTCCAGCCCCCTTCTAAGTAATACACATATATGGCAGATAAACAAAACCCAAACGTTTTCACTTGAGTCCCAACCTCCAGCACTCCTCCCCAGAGGCAATCAGTTCCTTTTATTAACTGCCAGAGATTTTCTGTGCATAGCCAAACAAATGTACTGTATGTGCGTGTCTCCACTCTATTCTTTTTCTTTTAATTATTGTTGTTAAATTACAATTGTCTGCATTTTCCCCCCACCCCTGCCAAACCTATCTCCCTCCCTTGCTTCCATCCTCCCCCTTGGTTTTGTCCATGTGTCCTTTATAGTAGTCCTGAAAACCCTTCCCCGAGTTGTTCCCTCTGGTTATTGTTAAATTGTTCTTAATTTCAAGGTCTCTGGTTATATTTTGTTTGCTTTTTTCTTTTGTTGATTATATGTTCCAGTTAAAAGTGAGATCATATGGTATTTGTCCCTCACTGCCTGGCTTATTTCACTTAGCATAATGCTCTCCAGTTCCATCTACACTGTTGCAAGGGGTAGGAGCTCCTTCTTTCTCTCTGCTGCATAGAATTCCATTGTGTAAATGTACCATAGTCTTTTGATCCACTCATTTACTGATGGGCACTTAGGTTGCTTCCAGCACTTGGCTATTGTAAATTGTGCTGCTATAAACATTGGGGTGCATAGGTTCTTTTGGATTGGTGTTTCAGGGCTCTTAAGATATAATCCCAACATCCACTCTATTCTTTATAACACTAATAAGCATCGTAGTCACGCTTTTCTGCTGTTCTCTGTCTCTCCTCATTGCACTGGGAGCTCCATAAGGGCAGAGATTCTTGTAGTTTTGTTTACATCTATATCCTCGGTGCCTAGAATAGTTCCTGGCCCATAATTAAGCATTCAGCACACATGTTATTAATAATCAATGAACACATACCATTAGTTTTCATTATTATATATTCAATTGTATGAAGGTATTTTAATTGGTTTCCTGTGGGTAAACATATTTCCTGTCTTTTGACATAACCATCTATACTGACATGTTTACTTTTTACAAAAATAAAGGATTATATAGAACTGCTGGGTCAGAGGATACGTACAGTTTTAAAATCTGGTAAACAATACTAAACGCCTCCCCAAAATTTTTACCAATAAGTTGTCTGTTCATCACCTCTTTATCAAAGGTGGTTTTGCCAATCTAAGGTTAAATTTTTTTTTCTGTTATTATTTTAACTTGTAGTTAATTATGAATGAAGTTAGGAATCTTTCCAAATGTTTGAAATCTATTTTTTCTCTGAATTGCCCATTTATATTCTTCAGTTTTCCACTGTGTTGTTGATTTTGTTTTCTTTTTTTTTTTCTTTTTCTTAAATATCTATCAGTTGCCTGTCACACAGGTCCCCAAGTGGGAACCTGGCCCGCAACCCAGGCATGTGCCCTGACTGGGAATCAAACTAGCAACCTTTTGGTTCACAGGTGGGCGCTCAATCCACTGAGCTACACCAGCCAGGGCTGTTGACTTTTAATAGTATTTTACATATTAAGATTATCTCTCTACTGACAGAAATTATTTCCTGATTTAAGAATATTTTAAACTTTGCTTATAGTATTTTTCCACGTGGAGATGTTTTATTTGTGTGTATCTAGATTTATCCAATCTTTTATGGTTTTAGATTTAGTGTTTTGCTTGGAACTGAATTTTCCTCTTCAAAATTGTTTTTCCTAATTTTTCTCTATTATTTTTATAGTATCATTTTTCACGTTTTAATTTGCACCTACTCTGGAATTTACTTAAGTGTGAATAATGACACAGGATTGCAGTTTGGGACCCCTCCAGCAGAATATCGTATGTTCACTTCTCTATGGCTCTACCTTTGGACTCTGCTTTGTGTGATCTATTTGTTTGTGTGCCTGTTACAAAGTGTTTAATTATTTTAATTTTATTTTTTTGTTTTCTATTACAGTTGTCCCATTCCCCACTCCACCCCCGTTGCTCTCCCCGCCCCCCTCACTCCCTCCCCCAGTCTGTCCCCACCCTGCTGTCCATGCCCATGTCCCCGGGTCATTTGTATCTGTTCCTTAACTAGACCCTTCTCTGGTCGCTGTCAGTTTGTTCCTTGTTTCCATGCCTCTGGCTCTAATTGCTCATCTGTTTTGTTCATTAGGTTCCTCTTATAGATGAGATCATATGGTATTTCTCTTTTGCCACCTGGCTTATTTCATTTAGCATAATACTCTCCAGTTCCACCCTTTTGTGAAAAGTAATTTTTTAAAATAACTGGGTTTCCCTGAAGTACTCCTCTCCCTTCCTTCACCTCTTATTCATTGTTTCTAGACATTCTTCACAGTTTATTTTTTCACTTAAACTCTAGCATCAGTTTGTCTAGTTATAATCTGCAACTACGTATAATTTTTCCTTTTATCTAGTACTTAGTTATTTTTCTTGTCTAATTATTTGACTAGTAATTCCAGAACAATGCTAAAAACCAAGGCAAACACCAGAAATTTTAGTAACAGACATTTGCCCAACACCTCTTTGTCAACCAGGAGACTGAAAATTATTTTACCCTTAATCTTACCAGTCGTCCTAAACTCTAGTACACAAATCTTTCCCAGCTCTGTTTCATCCTGCCACTTGAACAAGAAATGTCCTGCCCTTCTCACCTACATGATCACCCAGCTTTACCCTCTGACCTTCAGTGTCAGAGTGCACATCCCTTAGCCACGTTTTTAATCCCCTACCTTAAGCCTTCATCTGAGGCTCTGTTCCCTTCAGCATATGAGCATACTCAGTGCTTCACTTTAGGCTGGATGGATAAGTAGCCTGTCTTAGCATTTTTTCCCTTTTAATCACAATAGAATACAAGAGAAAGGGGAAAAAACCATGTGTTTCACATCCAAGAAACTGAATTGAAATCTTGGAAATACTAGTTATGTATCCTGCATGAGAATTATGATTCCTAAAACTGAAGGTGTATGACTTTTATCATTACTGAAAAATTCTCAGCCATTTCCTTTTCAAATATTGCCTCTTCCTTTATTTTCTCTAATTTCTCCTCCTAGAATGCCTGTTAGACATAAGTTGGAGCTTTTATCTTTCCCCTAGATCTCTTCGTCTCTTTCATACTCCCTCTTCATCTCTCTCTGCTAATTCTCTGTACTTTCCTCTGACCAGCTTCTGGTTCACCGGTTCTCTCTTCAGCCCTGTCAAACTTGCCATTTAACTTCTGACCATTTAGTTTTCAATACCAATGGCTGTGTTTTTCATGGGTGAAGTAATTTGCTTTAATTCAAACCAGTCTTGTATCTTTAATAATGTCTTCTACTTTCTCCAGATGTCTCAGTTCCTTTTATGTAATTATTTTAAACATTTTTATTTTATGGTATCCACTTGGTAAGGATATTACTTGAAGTTCTTCGTGGCTAAGTACTGCTGTTTTGGGTTTATTGGCCCTTACTCATGGTTGAGGAAGGAATGAGTTATCTTTTTAAATCGTGAGTCCATGCTTAGTAGGGTGTTTTCTATAAGAATCCTGTAAGGTCTGGGTGGAGATGTTCACTCTGAAAAGATTTCGCTTTGCTTCTGCCAAGTAATCCAGATGTATCATCAACCACAAATCACTTTGTTGTTAAGCCTTTGATCAATTTCTTAGCTTAGACGTTCCCAGAAAAGAAAAGAAAAAGGTAGTGTAAACTCAAATGTCAAACCTGTGTAAAAACAGACTCAGGGTTATAAATTCTCAGGGGAGACTAAGACATACGAGGCCCAGGCTTTGCATGTTTGTGGGTAGGGGGCTGTCCGTTCCAGCACACTACTTCCAACAGATCCGAGGCTTTCTCTCCTAATGGCATGTAGCCACGAGCACAAAGCACCGTGGTCACTAATACTGTCAGAACCAAACCACACTCAGCGTCAGCTTGTTGCAGGTTCCCTCCGTGCTGCCGTTGTGGTTGCCGTGAGTTGTGGGGGAGAAGGGTCGTCTTAGGGTATTTCCTTACATTCTTGAGCAGTCAACAACACATTTAAGTGTATGTTCATTATATTTTATCTAACATTACCTAAGTATTTCATAGTGGGAGAATTTTTCAGTTATATAGTCACTATCACATAGTCATATTGCCCAAAATGGAGATTTTCCATTTATACAGTGAATGCCGAACAAAACATTCCTTATGGAATACTTCTTAAATAAATTTTAACTATCTTAACATCAACTTCAAAAGATCAGAATGTACTTCTCTGAATTCCTAATGTCTCATAATAAGCTAATACGGATTTATAACATGTGAGCCTTTCTACACGTTTTGAAGGTGTTTTCAAATTCTACCGCTCTGTCTTTGGGCATTAATAGTGACCCCTATTTTGAAAACTATTTTAATTGACCTTGCTGCCTCTTATGTACTATATCCAATCAACCAACAACCATTTGAGTAATGTGATGTGTACTGGGCATATTTCTGGGTAGCACAAAACAATTTTGGAGCTTAAGTCTTAGTAGGTGGAGACAAACATATGAATGTATCAAGTGATGATGAGTGACCTGTATAAAAGCAAAGCTGGACAACAGGTCAGGAAGTAACAATCTGGTTGGGGCCACAAAGGGGAGCGATTAGCATTGCATATAAACTGGGAAGTCAAGTCCTTTTGGGCAAGGTGACATCTGAATAGCTTTAAAAGCTGGGGGAGAGAGCCATGCAGGTAGATGGAAGACTAGCTTTCCAGACAGAGAGCACAGCAAATGTTCCTGAGGCAGCAGCACACTTCGCCGCTCCAAAGCCAGTGCACACGCGGGGGAGTGAGTGCAGGGGACGCAGGTGCTCCACAAATGCTTGATAGTAACGTATTCGGATTGCTTTTCCAGAGTAAGTTGTCTTGGCCGGCCCCTCAGCAGGGACCTAATGGATTTGTGTCCCTGAATTGGTTTCCTTCAGCATTATGACCTCTGGTTTGAAACAGTGTGATGGGAAAGGAAGCTATGTTCACATACAAACTTGAGAGACTAGATCATTATTTTATTATAAGCTCAGTTGGCACACTGTTCACAGAAGATACACTTCACTGTTACACAGGCTTTTAAATAGAAAAATACATTGACTCACAAAAATATGGCACTTCAATAACAAATTTAAACAAAAGTTTTCCAAAGAGAATACAGGTTAGTTATTGCAATAATAAAGATGGTTTGTGTATGTGCATTGTGTCACGTATACACGTATAACTGTACATTATATTTAAGGCAGATGGAATTTGTAGCGAGCTGCTCCTTTGGTTGTTGAAAAACGGAAACATAGAAAATTGACTTCTTTTTAACTACACAAATAGAGCACAGTAAATGTTCCCTGATGTCTAGATGTAAAAACATGACTTACTCCACCGACGTTTATGGCAACTTTGGAAGGCACTGCTTGTGATTATGACTCTGCCCCTGAAGTGTCTGAATCCTTTCCTCACTAGAACACACAATTCAAATTCGAAGGACATGACAACCTCTTTAGGATTTAAAAGAAGGTCATTTTAAACAGAAATATATAACATCTTAGCAACCACAGCTAAGTTTTTTAAGGGAGCTGTGGGAGGGCAGTGGCAAAAAACTGGATACTCAGTAAAAATGTGTTTGAAAATAATCATGTAAGAGCAATTGCTTTCCATAATAGTTGTGTTTTTCTGACTATACTTCTGCCATACATTTGCCTCCACAAAATACATTTACTTTTATTCTTTATTTATATAATAATGTATTTCTTTCTAAATAGCTACTAAGTATTTTAGATATTTTAACCTACTTAAACAACTTTAATAAATAAGAATTTCCCCTCTGACCTTTATAAATTGCCATGAAGCACAGTTTAAAGCCACCTTTAATGCGGTACAAAGACGTGTTGGCAATGTAGGAGAACACATGACCTTTGCGAGACCCAGCAAGTGCAGGTGCCCATGATCTCCCTGAAAAATGCAGCCTATAGAACATTTGGTTTGTCTTATATTGAGCTACAGTACAAATGTAACTGCTTAAATAGAAACATCTATCTCCCACTAAATGGCAAACAAACATTTACATAATTAAAAATTAATTCCTTCCATTCCACCAATGTAAAAATAAGACAAGTTGCAAATATCAACAACACAGAGCTCCACGGTGAGTACAGAAGATCCCTAGTTCCCATGTAATTGAAGGCGCAGTCTGCGACACCAGGCCAACGTCGTAAATGTGAAGAAAAAGAAGCTATATATTCACTTACTACAAGTAACTTCAGCATGAGCACCAGCTGAGTTCCGATGTGGCCAGCATGTAGGTCAAGTGTGAACGCACAGATCACAGTGAACTAAAGCCACAAAATCGAGTTCCCTGACCCTTTAATCAAACCGTCAGAGCAACGGGAACACAGCCAGGAGCCGGAGGCCCCACCTTTCAGTTGCTCACGTTACATTAAGTCACCCCTGCCCTCACCCCCAATCACTTTCCCACTGACAACAACCACAGTGAGTATATAATTAGTTAATCCAATTTGTCCGAGGTCTATACATATGGCCATAATTTGTCCAGTGCTCATTTTAAAGAGAATGCTTACATAAATTAATATTCGAGGACACTAAACAGATGTTTGTGTATATTTTTGTTTAATATTCAAGCAGTTGAGATAGCATTTTAGAAGGTTACTTACAGTACAAGTAGGATAATTTAATTTGGATTAAAGACTGGTAGTTTTATAATTGCATCTAAGATCTTCAATGTGAGACACCAGGCCGATCGATGTTAAGGCAGGTGACAATAACTTCAGTCCTTCATAATAAACACACTCCACAGTGGCTACAAAATCCTGAATCCTTGAATGATCTACTGCCACAGGCTAAGGATTTATAAGGCACTTTTGGCTATGTGCAATATTTCCCCTAACAGGCGGAATCTTCAAGAAATATTTACAAAGCTGCAGCAAACTGATTTTAAAACTGGATGCTTTATTGATTGGTCTAATTGGAGTGGTGAGAAGGAGTTTGTACACAATGCCCATTCATCTCTCTCTCTGGGCGGTGTACTGCCCAGAGAGAGAGAAGATTACAGGCACAGGCCACTTCAATCACTGCGTAGCTCCCTCGACTCAACAGCCGCACGCCCCCTTCTGCTTTCCTTCGCTTAGCTGCTCCGCAGAGGCGTGGCCATTAGACCGCACCACTCCTTCTGGGATCCAGGACTTGTCCACACACCGTTCCATCCGCTTCATGATCAGGTCCAGGAGCATCTCGATTGCCTGGCTTATGTTTGTCCCAGTGGCAGCGCTAGTTTCAAAGTAGGGGATTCTGGAAGACAGAGACAACTCACACAACGACTTGTAGAGGGAAAGAACAGTGAGCTTTGCCCTGGATAATTCTGCTTAGAAAATAGAGTACAAATACAAGCATACAAGGCCACAAAAGCATGTTACTAGCACATGTTACATTTAAAAAATTAAAAAGACAATGAAATCATTGACACTGCATTACTAATAGATGTGTAAAATTTCTGAAAGTTTTTATTCCCATTTTGCAGATGATTAAACTGTGGCCCAAGAAGACGAAGTAACTCGCCAATGTCACAGTTTCTGTTCCTAGAAAGGAACAGAGCTAGTCGTGGACTCCACGGCTGTTCGATTCCAGTGTGACCGACTCAGCCACAGGCTCCACAGCTTCCAAATCTACACACATCATATGGGGAGTTCCAAAACAGGTCAATCTCTTCTACTTGCTGCACATGGGGAAATGGAAAAAACTGAAAATACTGGCATCACAGAGAAATCTGAGGTCACTGGCTGTGTTGGCCAAACGCTTTGCTGCTTGTCACCTCCCGGTGGTATTCCCTGCCACCCACCTGAAGACATTCTGAATTCTGCTTCTCAGAGTTCTTCAGTATGTTTGTTTTGTTATCCAAAGATCTGTGGTATGCGTGTAATTTTTTAAGTAATTCACAAAGCTTTATTTCAAAACTACAAGGCTGCTTTTCACATAATCTCATGGTGGCCACGCTTTATACATTTGAACTAGTTTTTACAACAGGATTAATTAATGCATCGAATTAGTCTTTACAACAGGACTAATCAACTGCCAGATTCTTTGACCTTTTTTTAATAAAACCATGAACACAGTAACAAAATTGTATTCCCACAAACTGTTGATTTCATTTCTACCACTTAAGGAATCTGACCAAAATGCTCTCAGATGTAAAAACTCCAAAAGAAATTTTTTTTTAACACTTCAAGGAGCTCTGCAATTGGTTTCAATAAAGTATTTCTTACATTTATAGGGATTCGAAAATCCCTCATTATTACTTGTCCTAGAGAATGACTTTGTTTTCCTGTGTTGTCCTAGCATGTAAACACTGCAGCAATGACTCGAATTACAATTTCAGTTATTCTTGTATTATTTCCTGGCTAGAAGCAGCTTCCACATGAGAGCTTTTACAGATTTTTAAAACCATCTTTGTGCTTTTGCAGATGTTTTCAGGACTGTTCTGCTTCTTACATCACTAAGAAGCAGGTTAGGGTGTCCATGTGCAGGGATGGAAGGCTGTTTCTCCCTTGCAGTTCCTCAAGACGCCTGCTGTCTTATCTGCACACTTCCCACAGGACTGACAACCTGACTTCTGCACTTCTCTCCTGCTTCAGTATGGCTTCTAAAAACTGGTTAAGGAACTGACTTCATTTCAGCATTTATCTACACATCCGTTTTGCAAGAGAGGGTTGCTCCAATGATTCTACCATGTCTGCACTGACAGCCCTTCATATGCTGACTCCAAAATATCTTAATCAGAGAAGGGTCTCTGCCAGGCAAACTACATGGTCTTCGTGGTTTTGCAACCTCCTGCCTGTCTACCACTTTGGTTACTGTCAATATTTTTTCCTCCCTCATTATCAGTTGCTTTATCCACAAAATGAAGATAATGCATCTTTTCTACCCGCCCTTCCTGGTCTCATGCAATAGTTGATTAGCAAGTGTTAAGAGGGCATCCTTTATGGGGACTCAGTAAATAATTATTTATCAAGTGCCTATGATGTTACTGAGCTAAGTCTCAGGGAGAGTTTGTGATGTTGCCATTGTTACAGAAATTGAATTTTGGATGGAGAATTCTCAAAGCTCACATACTTACATTTTCTTCATTATGCTCTTCCTCAGTTATACCCGTGAAGAATCATTTAATGTCTACAGAACATTTCTTAGATTTAAGGGGAAGGCTTGATCACTCCATCGCCATTCGCCATTTAGAAATAAGCTGTTTCATGGGAAAGCAACTGGAAAATGAATCCCTCCCCCCAAAGAACAATGGGCTAAAATTGAAAATACAAAATAAAAGTAGTCAAACAGTAAACTTCCTTATAAATGCTAATCATAATAATATGCATCTAATTTTTAAAATTTCCACAAATTCAGTTATAAATATCTTTCCAACACTAGAGTCCTCAAACTCACTGAATGCCTCAACTGAATCGCCATTAAGCTCCTTCTACTTTCCATAGTTTCTTCCCTTTTGGCTCCTGAAAATTACCCCAAAGTCAGTTTCAAGACATAAGTGAGAAAACATAGTTGAAAGTACTTTTAAAGACTATGAAACCTGTGCGTGGAAGTCACAGACAATTTGGACAATGGTCAAGAGCCATAACCTCCAGAGCCAGGCTTCCCGGATGCAAACCTAGCACTTGTTACCCATGGTGGAGCCCTGATGAGCTATTAATCTCTCGGCCTCAGCTGCTTCATCTGGAAAATAGATAATGGCAGGATCTTCTTATAAGGGTTAAGTGAGTTGACATTTAAAGCACTTAGATTGAAATCTAACATGTAGGAAATGTGTCATTTTTTGACAAATGTGTCATTGATAAGTATTTCTTACTTCCAACACAGAAATGGGTTAGGTACGAAAGTTTGCTTGTGATTTTGTGGTTTAAAACTCAGAACACATAGAAGCAGTGTCACTGAATCATGGAATGTCATAGCTCCAAGAGACCTTGGCAACATTGTAAACATTAAATTCCCAGACCAGCCCACCAGTGTTGATTTAATCCACAATGTGGCTGTCCTACAGTACTGCCCTAAAGTTAGATATGCCTCTGTGCATCAGGGATGGCTCCCACAGACCAACTGACCCCAGCCAGAGTGCTTCACGCTCCAAAGCACTTGCCTCCCTTTACTCCTCATTGAGTCCCTCATTCCCCCAAGGGATCACCACCAAATGCTGACAGAAAATGGATCTTACTTTACTGATTAATACTCAAATATAAAGACTGATGCCTCTAGCAGAGCTATGAGCTATTGTCTCCTGTTTACCAACTTAAGCAAATATTTAATTGGTGGTATTTCAGGGTGTATGAATTAGATGTATATTTTAAGTCCTTCCTATTAAAAGATGTACAATATTAACAAGATGTAGTTTACATTTATAATTCCAAATTCAGGTAACAAACTTAAATCCTTCAATTCAAAGTGTATTTTCCTGCCATTTGTGAACCTCCAGATCATGAGAGCAGGAGTCAGGTTAACAGCCTTAAAATCTTTAGACGGATCCTTCAGAGTCTCCTGAACAATTAGGGCAACGCGGGTTTGTTTCTACAGGAACAAAATGCTAGAGCTCACCCCTCTCCACTGTCAGCTCTTTGCCCTGCCAGACAAAAAGCAAACTAGGTGTGATCACAGAGCAGACCCTGGAGTAAGACCTTCCTTCTATAATAAAATGATGCTCCAGAGACAGAAATGTGTCTTGTGTTCACATTTGAAAATTAGACTGTTCAGCTTGTCTGAAGGTTATAGAAAGTCTAGTGGATGGAGTTAGTGATACTTTCATGTTCACATCTTTTGGGTGTTCACTTTTAGAAGGCATTTGGGGAACTTCGTCTGAATACTTCTCTGTACCTGTGTAATGAGGGGTAACAGTGGTTCACAGGGTCGTGTTAAGGAGGAAATGAGCTAATACATGTATGGGGCTTAGCACAAGCCTAGCATCCAGCAAGCGTTCGATAAAAGTTTAACTAATGAGGTTATTTCTCTAAAAATAATATTCTGCTTTTCCTAAAATATACTCAGCAAAAGTTTAGTAATCGTAGTTTAAATTCAAGAGGATCAATTACAATTTTTTAACCATAGACAGAATGGTTTTGTTCCTTCTCTCCACGCGGTGGCGCTAAAGCGTCATTACCAGAGAGCACATCTCCAAACCTTTGAAAAAAGTCCTGTGCCGCTATCAATCTGTAAACGACCACGAGATGGCCATGGAAACACTTGCAGACCACCAATCCAGTGTGCTTTTAAAAATAGATTAATCATAAATTTTAAAATAAATGAAGAAAATGACAAACAGCTTCAAATCAACGAGGGGGCATCATCATTTGCAGTTTTTCACTAAGATAGCTATAAAACCAGCTCGTACCATAGACCGGGAGTCACATGCAGCTCGTTCCTTTTCTATTATTTATTTCTAAAAAACTAGAAGATCCAAGGTCCCACTTAGGATTTGTTAGGAATAAAATCAATTGTATTTAAGAATTCTCCCAAGTGGTTCTAAATATTTGGCGCACGTGGACCAGAAATTATGGAGAAATTTTTCACTAAAGTAGGAACTGAGTCTCACTTGTTTTCAGACTTTGCTGGATGCTTAATGAACATATTACAGTAAAGCAACGGTTGCAACCTTTGTGGTCTCATAGTGCACATAAACTACTAAAATTCTGTGGCACACAGAAAATACATTTTTTGCCAATCTGACAAAAATAGGTATAATTTTGATTTATTCACGAAAAAATAATAATAATAGTAATTACCTACCCTTTTACTAATAGTTATATTAATTACTAATAGTAAATAGAAATCATAATAGAAATGTAATTTCAAAGTAACTTTTTAAAAAATCACGTGCTGACACTTGTACATAAGGATTTCTGGTACCAAGAATTAACCAATCAGATGCAACCTAATCATGCGACATGACCAATAAGATGCAACTCTCTATGACCTATATTATGGTTCAAGACAGGGCATTCACACCAGAAGGCCACTATTGTGTTGGTTGTGGTCATTTTGTTAACTTGACAATCTAAGAGAAAAGAGGTCAGTGCCCGTGACCGAACAGTCTCGTGGCACACCAGTATACAAGGCACACCGGTTGAAAATTGCTGCAGTAAAGGGCTAGTGTATGGATGGTTTCAACCTGGGAGATTGTGCCAAATGAAATCTAGATCCTGTACTGACTTGT
Source organism: Glossophaga mutica (assembly GCA_039655065.1). Taxonomy (NCBI): domain Eukaryota; kingdom Metazoa; phylum Chordata; class Mammalia; order Chiroptera; family Phyllostomidae; genus Glossophaga; species Glossophaga mutica. Next base: position 53,082,561 of record CM077303.1, on the reverse strand, counting down.
GTGGGGCTCTGATGTCACCCAGTTTGCAAAGCAAACTACTAGAGCTCAAGCCATTCATACCTCATTTCATCTAGCTCAAACTAGATGAACACTGAGCATTCTGCTGAACTAAGCCACTTGAAATTCCAGAAATGGCCTACACTCATATTATGAATGCTGTAAGTAAATGGTTTTAAACTCATCCTTCATTCCAGAAACTCTTGAGCACCTTCCTCATTAATAGCCAACAGCCTTCCATGGGAAAACAAGTTGTTTTAAATGTGCTGTCCCTTAAAGAGTAAACCCTAAAAAGTCTCATCACAAGGAAAAAAAATTGTGGCTATATGTGGCAATGGATGTTAACTTATTTTGGTAATCATTTTGTAGTACATACACATACCAAATTATTATATTGTATACCTAAAAATAATTCAATATTATATGTCAATTATATCTCAATTTTTAAAAAATTTGCTGCCAATTTCTTTGCACAGCACATGAAAGATGTACATTTAATCATCATGCTTTCATCCCATTCACAATTTTCTGCAACTCTGAATCAAAAACAAAAGGCTTATCATGACCACCAGCTATCTCTGTTAAGTAAAGCAGAGTGTGGGGGGGAATTTAAGTGCAGCCATTTTTTTAATTTTTTAAAAAATTATCTTTAGACAGAGGGGATGGGAAGGAGAAAAAGAGGAAGAAAAACATCAATGTGTGGCTGCCTCTCATGCACCCCCTACTGAGGGCTTGGCCCACAACCCAGGCATGTACCTTAACTGGGAATCAAACCACTGACTCTTTAGTTTGCAGGCCAGTGCTCAATCCACTGAGCTACATCAGCCAGGGATAGGTACAATCATTTTTACTCACAAAGTCCTTGCCTGCCCACTGGCTGGCACTCCTTCAGTACCAATCTCGGCATCCCTTCCCAGTCTGTATCACAGCTGATACAATTAACTGTGTAAGGGGAAAACAATCCTTTTTCTCTTTAGCATGGATTTTCCAATGAGAAATAATTGAACATGTTACCCTCACCCATGCATGGCACAAGTAAACAACAGCTTCGTATTCTGTGTGTAAATGATTCTGTCAAGGAAACTATCTGCCAGCATGCACACCTGATAGTAGCTTGGCACCTACACCAATGGGTCTCAGAGTGCCGTCCTCAACCACCAGCAGCAACATCTGGAAATCAGTTAGAAATGTAAATTCGGGGGCTCCGACACAGACCTACTGAATCAGAAACTGTGGCGCCCAGTGGTCAGGTCTTCTGAAGCACGCTAAAGCCTGAGATCCAACAGCACCACCGACAAAAGGACTGTCAGCAACACTGTGTTCTCTCTTCGAACACATTTGTCACTGGCTTTGTGGGTATTCTCACAAGTGTTTCAGCAGCAATGTGAATTGTGATAGTTTTTTTGACTGGCAGGACTACAGATTCGAACAAACCTGTTTTGTTCTCTTCTCTGACTTTACTGACAATATTATTCAATATAAAACACTGGAAAATATTATTTTGTATGTATTCTAGAAAAATGTGATTGTTTTACTAATAAATCACTTTGTTGTGCTAGGAAGTAATATAAGAATATCATGTTACCACTTAACCAAGTCTTAACAGCAAAAAAGACTTTACAGGGAATGAGAGGTAAATGGATTCTCAGTCTACTAAAAATAAATTTTCTGTTATGCGTTATCATGCATCCGAAGTGCCCTCTCCATTCTGGGCTGCTGGATGAAGTTCTCACTCACTGATTTACTTGTCCCAGCACAGGCGGATTTATGTTCCACATCTGCACTGTAACATGTTCTTTATTAGCTTTGCACAGTTTTTCTGAGACATAGTCTGTCATTTTCTGAATATATGTATATTTCAGAAAATCACTTATGAGCCAATAATCCATTTTTCCAAATTGAGGATAGAAGGTAGCAAAATAATAACAAAAGTGAGAATTTATCAGACCTTACAGCAATGATATGAAGATATGCCATAAACCATGTTTTCAGACAGCACACAAATTAAGTCACCAACATAGGCCGTTAGTGCATGCGCAACCAATGAAAATATTATCATTAAGAATGAAAAACATTTCTGTAAAAATAATCATTAAATTTCCATGTCAAATTTGTTATAAGCAACAAACCAAATTTCTCCATCATATTTTCCTCTGAGACTTCCAAACAGCCTATAGAACTATACTTTATACTTCCTTATTCTTAAGAGAATTGTTTCCATCCTTTTTCATTCTTCTCCAATAGTTTCAATTACCTTATCTGCTAATTCTATCTCTCCTCATTTTAATTCAATACAGAAATTTCAGTTTGAGCCTCTCTCTTTAAAACACCCCCCAAACCTGTGATCTGAGCACAGGAGAGACAATACTGCATCCACAGACTCCCCCCAGAGTCAGAAGGCAAAAGGGAGCTCTTCCTTGGCCGGAAGTGGAAATCGGAGCACCAAGGCAACAAGCAAAGGGCTGAAGGAGCCCAGAGGAGGAAGAAGTCAATCCTGACTGTGCCCAGTACTTGAGAATATACTTGTTTGATCTAGCTAACCCCACTGGCTGCCCTATTTTCTGCTTTTTGACCTTTACTAACTTCTCAAAAGCATGGTCCAGGTTCGTGGTTTCCATTGCTTCATCACTTACTTCCTCCTCGCCCCCTTGCGACACAACCTCCAGCTTCAGCACTTCAGTACCCTCCGTGGTATTTGATCACTGCCACTACATTGTGGGAGCGCCTCTCAACAGGGGCTGGGGCGGGAGCCTATCTGAATTGCCTGTGGGGCTTTGTCACCTCAGGCAGAGGTTCTCAACCCCTGTGTAAGAAAAACATGTGATGAGCTTTAAGAGACACCAATGCCCAGGCACCCATTTACAGTGGCTTTGAAATATGTCAACTTGGCTAGGTTGAACATTTACCAGAATTCCTTTTCAGTTAGGGTGAACCACAGAGATCTGGGGGATGGAAATGAAGCAGAAGCTAATCTGCGGCTCTCATACCCTGTCATTTATCTGCTGGTTCATCTCATTGGCATAAGCCAACAGCCACACCGGCACCTGCTCCACCTTCTCTAGGTCCTCCTTCAGCTTCTCCAACTCCTGGACCAGGTGTCTTTGTTCAGCTCTGTAAGAAGTGTCCTGGCTGCTGCAGGACACCCATGCCGTCCAGTTCAGAGGTAGCAACGACTGACACAGGGTTCGGTCTGTCAGCATAGGTCCCGGCTGCTTCTTGTTCTCTCCCTCTTTAAATCATCTTCCCTTCCTGACTACCTGTATTGGGGACTTCAAGCTTCAGCATCAGACTCAGCACCTTACAGAGACTGCCTACGCAGCTCCCACAACTGCATGACATCAAATCCCTTTATATGCAAGTATATATTCAGCTGAACTGTGCCTGATAAACCACGCCAGACCAATTATGTCAAAAGCCCAGAGGTGAGGCCCAACGTGAGTATTTGTTAAAAGCTCCCCAGGTGCTTCTAACATGGTTCAACACCACCTACCCTTGAGTGAAAACTTCCACATCTTACTGCAAATCCCTACCAGAGTAAGCCAGCATCCTTGATGAGAATGACCCGCTTGCTCCATGAGCTAGACTTGAAAAAGATTTAAAATCCTGTTCTGCCTCACCCTATGTATTTTCTCTGATTGAGTCCTTTTCCTTTTCCTTTTCCACAAATTCATCCCCTGCCCACTTCACAGATCACTGCAATCTCCGTTCCCGTCTTTCCTCCTTCCATTTCATTCCAACCACAACCCCCAGACTGATCTGAACAAAGTACTCATCACACCCCTCTGTGTCCAAAGGCTTTCAGCAACTCCCTGCCTGCTGAACCTTCATCAGCCCAAGAAAGAGCAGAGCAGAGGTGGTACAATGAACAGGGAAAGGGCCTCCACTGGCCTCCTGGGATTCCGTCTGACAACCAGGGCCACCAGCCAGGTAGCAGCCCCCACCTTGCGTACCACTCCTCAACCCCACTTGCTGCCTCCCGCTTATGTTAAGTGTAATTACTATACACACACTTGAGCTCTCATTGTAGCAAAAGTAGAAAGAAAGTACAAATTCCTAAATTCCTTTGTGGAAGTGCCCTTTGTAAAGAGAAAAGTGGCTGACCCCTCCTTTTGTGTCCAATTTCAGCTGATTCTCCACCATAAAAACACAGTCTAACCCGAAGGGGATCTTCACACCCCTCTCCCAGCACAGAAATTCCAAAGCTGATGAGGCCCTCTCGTGTGCTGGAGCTCTCCACAGCAGCTTTACGTACACTGGCTTTGAAGTTTCCCCGCTGAACCCAGAGGATTTCCTTATCCTGGGAGTCTCCTACCTGCCTCTTATAAAGGAGACCTTACAAAACTAGGACATAAAGCTGTCTTTCTTCAAACACCAAGAAGCTGAGAAAGTGGGACTGAAGCACAGAATGAGGGCCCACCCCCAATGTGTTTTCTGTGGGCCCCACTATTATGTAAAATTAATATACAAAGTAGTTATTTTACATCTCCCAAGGCCTATATCCGAATGTTTTGGTTTTATTTTTTGCTTTTATATTTTGTGTTATCTATTCATGTACTCGTGTGTTTACACTGGAAATGTTTTCTCTAGACTGCTCCACCAAAGCACTCACCCGTATTTCTCCGCAAGTCCCATGGCTTCCTCCTCTTTCACCACTCTCTGCTCTTCCAGATCACTCTTATTTCCACAGAGCACTATATCTGGGTTTTCACAATATGCATGCATTTGTAGCTGGCCTGTGAATATAAAAAGGTAAGAAAATTATAGGTAAACAATAATATAAGTGTATGATCAAAGGAGAATACATGCAAAAGTGCTGTGAAAACTGTAAATGGATATATACAGTCTTCCAAAGCACCAGTGCCCTAATCTGTACAACTGAAAGGATGAGGCAGAGACGTGAAACTACTCCCGCCCTTAAACACACACCCCAGCTTACAGTGTGCCAGAGAGAAATGGGAAACCGTGTGAACCCTCCAAAACTGTGCGTGCGCGCACGCACACACACACACACACACACACACACACACACACACACACATGCAACAGGTGGCAATCTTTTTGATGAAGGCCAATTAAAAAAAAACTTGGAGGATTTCCTAGAGCTCACTGATAATTTTAAAACTTTTCCACATATTTTCTCTCCACAGCAATCATAATTTTAAAAGAGTTATCTTCCTATAAGCTAACCTATTTCTATCTAAAATGTTTTGCACATTGTTCTATTATTCTAAGGCAGAATAAATTCATTTAAAACTAGATACGGGATTAAATGAAGAGAGAAAACCCAGAATAAACAGTCAATGATTATTCCATCACCAGAACCCAAAAAGCAGGGGCCTCAATTCTTACTCCATAGACTTTATTTCTTTTCACCTGAAAACCTGCAGACATAATTTTCAAAAGCAATTCAAACAAAAGAGCTTCATTAAGCTAAATAGTTTCATTTGCCAAAGAAGGGAAATAAAGTCTTTTTATTACTTAACACGCCCCATAATGAAATTAAAGCAGCCGAAACTATCACAAAGTTTATGGCCTAATTTATTTTTTATCATGGTTAACCAGAAAAGTGTTGACACTTTAGTTCCTCATTATGAAGTTGTGTTCATTTTATCTTATCAGGAGAAAGTTACGGTAAGCATTTACTGAGTGTTAACCTTGGCCTGATACTTGGTGTAGAATTTCAAAACAATGACCTTTGCCCTCAAGCAACAACCAGGGAAACAAGAAATATACAGGTAAGACCAAACTGTGCAGTTTCCAGTAACAGCCCTGCCGTTCTCTCCTCCAGGCTGTCCTCATCCCCTTGAACACCCACCACAGCCTTCCTTCACGGACTCCCCTCACTTCCTTTAAGACTTGCTTCTCAGGTACCTCTGCTGTGAAACCTTTCTGGTGTCCAGAGCAGCTCTGTGCTGTCAACACCTTGTACATCCAGCGGCATGGGTCTAAGCCTGAACTCAGGATCCAGTGTGTCTAAGGTTGAGTCCTGGCTCCGCCATTTATTAGCTGTGCCACCCTGGGAAACTTATTAGACTGCTCTGTGCCTCCATTTTCCCACATGTACGTGCGGATAGTAATGGTACTTAAATCATAGGGTTAAAGTGAGGAGTGAATGAGTTAATTCAGTGATTCTTAAGCAAGATCTATGAACCAGCAGCCTAAGAACTTGTTAGAAATATAAATTATCAGGTCCCAACAGTGATCTACTGAATCAGAAACATTCAGTACAGGGCCCAGAATCTGTGTTTTAACAAGCCCTGTGGGTGATCCAGATACACACCTACATTTGAGAACCACGAAGTCAACATGTTGAAGCATTCAGAAGTGCTATGTAGAACAGGAAGAAGGAGGAGGAGGAGCAAAAGGGCCACATAAATATTACTGGTAATAATGTTTAATAATGTTTATTTCGGTCAAGGTAGAGTGACAGGTAAACACAGCTAGCCTCCTAGTACAACAACAAAATTACAACGAAACAATAGAACAACCATCACTAAGAACAGTCAGAAATAGAGGTGAATGGAAGTCTGACAACTACGGAACTAAAGAAACCACATCCACCCAGACGGATAGGGGAGACAGAGATGCAGAACAGGCTCACCCCACATCCATGTGTGGTGAATAAAAATGTTGGAGAAATATCTTGGGAGTGAGGAGTCTCAGCCCCACACCAGGACCCCAGCCCACAGTTTCAGGGCCAGGAAGATTAAGTCCCCAAAATTGCTGGCTAAACAAATAAAACAGTGGGAACTGAGTTGGTAGAAGAAACTTCTGGAGTCCGAAGCTGCTCCTATTAAAGAACTCACACACAGACCTATTCAGACTCACCCCCTGAGTCCAGCACTGGGGTAGCTACTTGAACGTTCATTCCTCATTTTTTTTTAAAAAGCATATTTGCAACAGGCAACCTATGGCATACAGGGAGGAACTGAGGTCTCTGGCATCAAGACAAAAGCTGAGAAACAGTTTTCTTTCAGATGGAAAGGCAGGCAGAGTCCATCTTCTCTTTTCTGAACCCTCGCCCCACAGAGCCACAGAGCTGGCAGGCGGGTGCTGTATCTCAGACTCCATCATACAGCTAACACTGTTCATCCTACACTGAAGATCCCTGAGGCTCCATCCCATCCAACTTCTGGGCCCACCAAGCTGTTAACAGTGACCTTTCCATATGAAAGGCTGGTCTTGGCTCATGCTTCACAACTTCCTAAATCCTCTCAAAAAAGTGACAGCCCATCTCAGCAAGCCCCCAATGCCTTGTACCTCTTGCTAAGTGGCTCCAGGCACAGCACTAGCAGCAGCCAGCCTAGATTCACAGCTTGGCTTCAGCTGGGAATCTCCAAGCCCACCACAAGTAGCAGCCATCCCAGATGGCTTCATAGCTTATGCAGGGTGGCCCCAGACAGAACAGGAGTGGGGGATGACCTTAGCCTGCACCACCAGGAGAACCTAAGAGCCTGCACACCTAATGGACAGCTAGAGACCAGGTCAGAGCACCACCACCCTGCCCCTGCACAGCTGATTCTCCATGGAGGGCAGAGGCTGGTGGTAAGTGGTCAAAACCATCCTTGCAGCTCACTGCCCCAGGTAAATCCCTCTATCTTCCTACCAACAGCAATCAAGGCTCAACTACAAGAGGAGGGTGTACTCACCCACAAAAAAGGGTACAACTCGAGTATTCAGTTTGGGTCATAGAAGAAGCTTTGCCTCTAGACCCTACGGGATACCTACTACATTAGGCCACAAATCCAAAATAGGGTGTTAAAGCAGCTCTACCCAATACATAGAAACAAACACAGGGAGGCTGCCAAAATGAGGAAACAAAGAAACATGGCCCAAATGAAAGAACTGAAAAAAAAAAACTCCAAAAAAAGAACTAAACAAAGTGGAGATAAGCAATCTATCAGATGCAGAGTTCAAAACACTGGTTATTAGGATGCACAAGGAATTCAGTGGGTACTTCAACAGAATAAAAAAAAATCTGGGCAGAAATGAAGATCACACTAAGTGAAATAAAGAAAAATTTACAGGGAACTAACAGTGGAGTGGATGAAGCCAAGAATCAAATAATAATAGTTTGATTAAAATAATAATAATAATTTTTTATTTGGTGGGGTCTGGGAAGTGTGGCTATTGGTGATTTTTCTTGTTATTTATTTTTTCCTAGCTTTTTCTAAAGACTGAATAACTTCTATAAAAAGTAAATTAATCAATGCTTTGAAAAGTCTCATTTAGATGCCCTGGCTGGTGTGGCTCAGTGGATTGAGTGCTGGCCTGCAAACCAAAGGGTCACAGGATTGATGTCCAGTCAGGGCACATGCCTGGGTTGTGGGCCAGGTCCCCAGAAAGGGGCATGTGAGAGGTAACCACACATTGATGTTTCTCTCCCTCTCTTTCTCCCTCCCTTCCCCTCGCTTTAAAAATAAATAAATAAAATCTTTTAAAAAAATCTCACTAAGAAAAAAGGCACATACTTAAATAAGTACAACTCAAGATGGTCTGTGATAAGGACCCTAAAATTAGCACCAAATGTAGTAGTAATAAAAAAAATTTATTCCAACTAAAGTCATCCTAAAAAATTTCTTGGAGGCCATACTTTGCCATATATTAAAGAATAAGTAGACTTCTAACATCACAGCCTTTTCCAATAAATTCTCTAGGTTTGTACTAATACAACCAATGGAAGCTTGCAAATGGTACATTTTCTTCCATTGGTTGTATTAGTACAAACCTAGAGAATGTCTATACATATGTATTTATGTATATACATATTTATGTATATATATTTATGTATATGTATATGTATATGTATATCTATATCTATATCTATATTGTGCTGGGGACCACTTCTGCCAATGCAGTTCTAGAGTCCTCCTGGCAAATGTCTGACCCTAAAAGAAAGGGCCTCTAAGCAGAGAAGAGACATGCATCCAGGGGTCTAATCCATTAAGCCTTCCAGAGATATTTATGTAGTATACCTAATCTGTATAATATATGTTTTAAGCCTTGGAATGGTACAAGATCTGATAATGCACAATAGGCCAGCAGATACTAACTTAACTTCTCTAGGTCTCTACACCCTCCTTTACAAGATGGGGATGAGTCCCTTCCATGGAAAGGCTGATTAAGAGATTACATGGAAAGTACTGCCTGATACCTGGAGCATAGGAGAACTCAACAACTTGGTTAGTATTACTAGGAAAAGCAGAGCATTTCAGTCATCTTGCCCCGAAACTACTAGTCTTGCTCCTTGAAATAGCATTTAAAGCAGCATTAGGATTTCTCCCAAAACAATTTAAAACAAAAGTAGACTGTAAGAGGGCATTTTATTGTAGGGAGTGGGAGGCAGGGACACAATAACACTTACTTATCCAGTTTCTGACATTGAGGAAGCTTTGCTCATTTGTCAGATCAAAAAGCAGAAGAAACCCCATAGCATCTCTGAAGAATGCTGTTGTCAAGCTTCGAAACCTAGGAACATAAAGCAGATTGATCACCTAAACCATAGCCCTGCTCCTGCAATATAAAGCTACCAGCAGTGCCTCAGCTTCTCACAATAGTTCATCAATCACAAATTAGATGTTTAAAAACATGCAGCTGTTTCTAATAACTTCACATTACACATGCACATTATAGCTTTTAGTGACACAAGATTCAGTGAAGTATGCTATTATAAATGACACTTTAATAGTATAAAATGATGAGTATAATCAATGATATTAGGTATCTTACAAAATACAGAAAATAGCTACCTAGAGCAAGAAAGATTATTTGAAATATATCTAGATTTTTTAAAATGCCAACAATTATCAAAAGTTATACTTGTCATTTTCTTTTAAAATAAAAAACAATCTGCATAAACATAAAATTTTAAAAAATCAGATGATGATATTCCAAAAGTGTATGAGACAGTTATTTATCACTTACACAAGTTTATGTGTTAACAGACCGTGTGACTTGAAAACCCAGCCTGTCGGACAGGGATGACAAGACTAGTTCGTGACCCTTTAGTCTCAACCAATAATTCAGTACCACGTAGGAGTTAACTAGACCAAAACAGTGGTGCTGGCTGCGCAAGTTTCCCTTGTTCTGTGAGGGTTGGCTCCACCGGACATTACAACCTGCTCTGCGTCCTTTTATTTTCAATCCCTACAGCAATCTCTTACCTCTGATGAGCCATTCCTTTGGCTGTGAGGTGGGAGTGGTAATGACTCAGCCCCCATCCTTTCCTGGTACCCTCTCTTCCAAGGTTTTGTCCTGCTGTCTCCCCTCTTGCTCCCTCTAACAGTTTCCTCTTACTTTGCCTTTATGCAAAGCCTGCAACTGACAGACTTAGGCTCCAGGGAAGAAAATACTGGTATCAATTTGTCATTTAATATTATATTTTAAGTTTCCTCAAATATTTCCAGTCAATGGTCCTACAAAAATAGGCTTTATGTTTTAGAGATACATACCAAAACAGTTACGAATGAAATAATCTGATATTTGGAATTTGCTTGAAAAGTATTTGGGAGAGGGAATAGAATGAGGGATATACATAAAATAAGATTTTCCACAACTTAGTGACAGTTGAAACTGGGAAATGAATACATGAGTTCATCGTATATACTATCCTCTTTATATATGTGAAATTTTTCATAATAAAAAAATTTTTTAATCTTTCGAGGAATCGGTGAGAAAGAAACAGGAACCTCAACTAAACAAAATCCTTCAAGGAATCTGTGAGAAAAAAAAAAAAACCAGAAACCTTTGCTAACTAAAAGCAATTTTACATCAAGATTTCATGTGACTTATTTTGGTCAAGCAACTTCTGATCATGTGAGTTAATTCCAACCGTATTTTCCACTAGGTTTCAACAATCTGGTAAGAATAATATATATGTATAACTCTGTAGCTTTTTTGTGGCTAAGTGACAAAAGTCAATGCAACAAGGTGTATAAGCCTTTTTGAAAATGAAGAAGAAAAAGAAACAAGTCCAAAGTAAGTCGGCCCACTCTGAGAAGGATTCATTGTTCCTTTACAGCTCTGCAATAGTTCTGAACCCCAACAGGTACATACTCACGACAGCCGTGAAAACCATCAGCATGGCAGCCACTGCCAGCAGAGGAGGCACAACAGGTGTGTATGCAATACAGCCACTGTTATCAACTCTGACTGATAAGTTTACTGCTACTTTGGCGGTATGTCTTACCCAGATGCAAATCGACTAATCAGCTGGCCCTTTCCTGCTCAGGTCACTGTGTGAAAAGCACAGCTGTTTTTCGCTTTCCTCCAGTAAGAAGCATAAAGCTGAAGATCTCATACCTCTCCTGCCCTGCTGTGTCCCATAGCTGCAGGTGGATTCTCTGGCCTCTGCCAACAGCTCCATCTGGCCCATTGGCTCTGTATACCTAAAACAGCAAAACAGACGAGGAAAAGAGAACTTCTGAGACCAGTGAACTCTTCTTACTTTCTTATTTACCGCAGCTCTAGCAAAATCTTCTAAAGAAAACCTCCTTTCGGATACAAACTTATTCATATTTTTTATTTCAAAAAACTGCCTTTGAATAATATAATAATTTGTATTAAAATACATAATTTATAAATATATTATGAAATATATAAATAACATATAATTTCAAAGTTCCCTTAGGTCACACATTTCAAAAAATACCACCTTTCTATGACTTTTCCCCATCCCATCTTTAAAAAACACTTTTAAAACAATTTTATAGAAAGTACCTGTGAAAATCTCTTTCTGCCTAAAAGCTATGGAAAGACTGGCACAAACTGTCAAAATCAACTTTTTCAGAACTCTGAATGTCAGTAAAAACAGTAAGTTTTGTGCTGTTCTAACTTGCCCTGTTCTCATCACCCTCTCCCCAGATCCGCAATAGTTCTGAACACCAACAGGTACATAATCACAACAGCTGTGAAACCACCAGCACAGCAGCCACTGCCGGCAGTGGAGGCACAGCAGGTTGGGAGCTGCCCCAAAGTCTCGCCCCTCAGGGAACTGAAAGCGGCCTATCAAGCTCCATTCACAGGCCTGGTCTTCGTATTACCTTCCTGAGAGCTGCTCTGTGAGAATAGCCCTATACCTTGGGCATTGGTGAAAATAATCAGCAGCAAGTATTTAACAGCTACCAAAAGCAAATACCAGTTGAGACTAACAAAAATCTAACCAAAGGACTTAAAAAAGAAAGAAGTGGAAATGAGATGTTCGTAGGAAGGTTTGAAAAGCTGGAAAATATTCCTTGGTATCTGTCGGGCCATGCTCGTGTGCAGGGCTGTCCATATGCCCAGGAAGGACCTGAAAAGGCCCTAATCCCTCACCTCTGACTGGCCTTCAAGCTTTTCTCAAGCATGAAGTGAAAGCTAAGGCACACTTCTAAACCGCCTACAGGAGCATTAAGTACGTGTCACAACACACACAAACACACAATCCCTCAGAGGAGATGAGAGACTTTCTGGTTTAAGGAATTTAAGAAATGCTCTGTACACTCATTAGCTGATCACTAAGTTAAGTGAGCAAAGACTTCTGGAGCTACACATAGCAAAGAATACACTTTACAGAATTAGCCCAAGAATGTCACTAAACAAACAAACAGCAACATACATAAACAAACAAACAAACAAAAAACAGCAAAAAAACAAGAAACTCTCAAAGGGGGGAAGAAATCTGATTTCCAGAGTTGCCACATTATATTATTTTAAATGTCCAGTTTTCAACAAAAGTTATGAGACATACAAAGAAACAAGAAAACATGCCTCATACACTGGGGAAAAAGCAACCTATAGAAACTATTCTTGAGGAAGCCCAGGTGCTGAACTTACTAGACAAAGACTTTAACCAGCAATTATAAATATGTTCAAAGAACTAAAGAAAATTGAAGGAACTAGACAAAGAACACGGACATGGACAACTGTGGAAACTGACTGTGGGAGTTGGGGGTCAGGATGGGCAAAGGAAGATGGGGGGTGCGGAATTGGATAGCTGTAATAGAATAACAATAGATGATTTTTAAAAATAAAGTAAAATAAAATAAAAACAAAACAAAGAATTAAAGCAAAGTATGCAAACAATGTCCTACTGAATCCAGAAGGTCAACAAAAAGATATTTTAAAAATTAGAATACTATGTATATTCTACTATACAGATAACAACACAGTATTCATCAGAGGGGCTCAAGAGTAGACCTAAACTGGCAGAAGTAATAATCACTGAATTTGAAGGTCAACTGAGATTATCTAGTCTAAGACACAGAAGGAAAAAAATGAAGAAAAGTGAAGAGTTTCAGAAATGTATGAGGCATTAAACATACCAACAAATGCACACTGGAAATACTATAGAAAGAGGAGAGATTGAAAGCAGCAGAAAAATATTTGAAGAATAATAGCCAAAAATCTCCCAAATTTGATGAAAAACATTCATCTGTACATCCCAAAATTCAGCAAACTCCAACAAAGATAAAATCATAAAGATTAACTAGACACACAATCATCAAACTGTTAAAATCCAAAGACAAAAATGTCCGGAACTGCCCTGCTTGGTTTTAGAAACTGTAACCCTCCATGGCTAAGGCTGAGTGAGAGACCTTGGGACCCTAAGCCAGTAAGGAGACAAAGCTTATCTCCCTGGCAGGGGCACCACCTCGGCCCACTTTGCTTCACCCTGCCTGGCCCCCAGTGGATGACTGGTTAGCCAATGACGGGTAAGATTCCTCAAGGGAGGGATGACCTAAAACAGGCATGGTCAAAAGAGGGCCCTCAGGGAAGGACTTAGGGGGCCATAGAAAAAGGGGGTGATGGACCCTCACCCCTCAGCTTTGACACAGCCTGAGTCCTCATTCTGTCTGCAAGAAGTCTTCTCATCTCTTGTCTGCTTTACTTCCTCTGTCCAACTTAAGCCTGAAACAATGCTGGAGGTGGGTGCAGCCCTCTTCTGGAAAGGGTGGGTTCCCTGGGGCAACCAGGCCTAAGAAAGAATGCGTAAAATCCTAGAAACCTTCTTTGCTAATACCCTCAATTTAAATAATAAGGGTCCAAGCATGAAGTGAGTTTGTTTCCCAAAGTTTTATGGCCCCTTAACTATGCGACCCTGACTCAGAATAAGCCCTCATAATTTTTTGAATGTTATCTATTGTTTAATCATTTCTGCCTAACAATGACTGATGAGCTTTACTTATATACCCTGTATTCCTATGCAAATTAAACCCAATTAAAGCCCATTGAGGAACAGGCTCCTGGCCCTTCTCCTTTGAGAGATTGGCCACCTTTCCTCCCCAAGCAGATCATGTCATGGCAGACTCATTCTCATCTGTGGCAGCAGCAGGGGTGGGAGGACCCTGTGGGTGTAGTCCCCACATGCAAAAACAGAACCTTAAAAGTACATACAAGGGATCCCAATAAGACTAGTTTGTAGGCTTCACAACAAAGGTAGACAAATAATTTTCGTACAGTTCAGAGAGAAGATACAAGCCAAAAAGGTATCAAGGGAAAATTCAAAAGAATCTTCACTTTTACATTGTCTGCTTGGTTGTATACCAAATGTCCCTCAGCGCAGCCTTTTAAATCACACTGCCCAGATGAATATAACACTTTCATATGTACCCTTTATTTTTTAGATTACAGCCTTTGTCCTCCTGATTCCTTCCAAGTAAACTAAACAGACAGGTAAATGTAGACTCAGATTACATTCTTATTTAGGAAGATGTAGAACTTACCACTCTCTTTTCCCGGAAATCAATGCCCACTGTTGTGATAAATTTGGAGTTAAATTTACCATCTGTGTACTGGTAAAGTACACTGGTCTTCCCCACTCCAGAGTCTCCCAAAGCTAAAAATTTGATGAGGTAATCATAGTCTCCATCAGACATAATGAAGAACTCAGTGGTTCACCTGCAAAAAAAAAACAAATAAATGCATATTAACTAAAAGCCAGTAGAAAATATTAGAATCCTCCATGGATAAAGTCACACTTTAATATCCAGGTCAAGTACTTCTATGTAACATCTATATGCCTAAGGGTTCTGTGAGGAGAGGAGTAGATATTATTCACTGCCTCCAAGGTCCTAACAATTTGCTAGAAGAGATGCTACTGAAATAATAAATAAATAACAGTTTAGTTCAAATTTACATAAAATAGTACCGTTAAGACAAAAATTCAAAACAACAATGACGGTAATGTGGGTGGGTAGGCTGGGATGGGAGTAAAAGACAGAAAACTGTACTTGAACAACAATTAAAATAAAAATTTTTAAAAAAGAAGGTAATGTCATTAAGTGTTATAAGCAGATCATATAAAACAAAAATTAACAAAGAAGCAAAAGTGAAAGGAGAATGTTACAGGAATAATAATAATTCTTGGAGCACAAATGGTTTCAATTCCTCAGCGCCCCCACTTTTTTTTCAAAGTCTCCTAGTGCTGGATCCTTGGCTTTTCTCTCTCTTTACTTGGACTTCTAGGCAATTTCATTTATGAATTTAAATGAAATAATTCATATTCATTTTCATTATCATTATAATTCCTTCAAAGATGATGCTGAATTAACAAGTAAAATTTGGCTTGCAGCTTCTTTATGCTGTTGTTGTCATTGTTGTTGTTGTTATTACTAGGTACATATTAAATCAGACTCTTCTGGACTATCACTGCTCACCTGGGGACTCAGTTCCAGATTCAAGAGGTCACCATGCAAAGACCGCAGTTCCTCAGCGCCTGTGGAGGCTCATTTACCTATGCTTGCCTTGGTATTCTAACCAGAAATACTGCCAATCAAGCTCTTCAATGGTGACTAACACGAGCATCCACTTTAGAGAAGAAAATTTCTGTTTTCACCAGAAAGACGTAACCATGCTTTTTTTTTTCCTTTGCAACCAGCACTTTTCATGATTTTTTTTTATTATGCTCTAAATAGATTCAAACTATTCAAAATTTCAGTCTGACTAAAAATGTAACCTGTCTTTATGGAAGGCTTCTTTTTATCCTTCCATTTCTAATACCGATAAATCCTCCTGCAAATGAGAAAATTAATCAGCTACCTCATTACCACTGACAACAACTCTACTTGCCCATTCAAACATACATATTCACCAATCCACACACAGGTCAGATTCTCTACATTAGATGCTGCTGATTTTCCTCTCATTGTCCCCATCTCACCCAGCCCCATATCCAGCAACTTTACCACAATTCTCAATACATCCTCTAGGATTATTCCCACAGATCCATAAAATTAATAAAAGCTCTGTCAAGGACATTTATCAGTTTTGAAGGTTGCCTCCCCCATCCCATCCTAAATTTGGTGACTCACTTTATGCTCAAAAATCCTGACTGTTGAGATTCAAGAGCCACTGCAATGTACTTCCTCAGATCTGGTGCCTGAGTGCAGACCAGTGACTTCACATTCAGATACGGCAGGTCAGTCGATAAGGGCAGAGCCTCTACAAACATTCATAATTCTATTTGCACACTGTAAAGAGTGACACTTTACAATGATGGCTTTCCTATGTTATAGCTTCTGCAGTCACAGGTGTAGGTTGCCACCAAACCTACACCTATTAATGGTATGTAACAGAATTCTTCTCCAGAAGATGACCATTTGGGTACAAAAATATATTCTAGTATGTCATATCACAGCATCTCCCTTGCCTCCAAGGTATTTAGAAATAAGAGCTAAGAATTGAAAAGCAGGTCAAGATAATGTTTAATCATTTGGGGGGTTCCCCTCAAAATGAATGAGGAAGTAGAAAGTAACTCCATATTCTGTAATGACATTGGTGCAAGAAGACACTGTGGCTGCCTTATTTCCTGTTTACATTTTCTTTGAAAAATGTAGGTCATTTCTAAAACTACATTTTCATATCATTTAAGGTACAAGAGAAAAATGCTGTCACCAACAGCATCACTATTCTATTCTCTAAACCCACCTGAGTGGAATTTAAAAACAGATGAAACTATCTCTGTTGCACCAAAAGTTAATGTGTTTGGTTATCATGAGAGAAGAATCACACAAGTAAGTGTGCAACTATCTTCGTGGGTTTTGCTTTCTATTCATGTTGATAGCAGTACATAAGAGTTTGTTCCCAAACCAAGCCATCCTAAAGGAAGTGTTAACAAACCAAACTCTATAACGGAAGGCATAGCTACCACCATGAAAACTAATCATAGTTTGCACTGTTCAGACTGCACCTTTAGACAATGACCTGCCTTGCTGATCTGAAAATAAATGCCAAGACCTTTCATTCTCTGGGTCTTTTAAAGGATAAAACAGAACCCAGAAAGGTTAACTCATTTGCACAATCAAGAACACAGGTCCCTTAACCACAAGCCCAATGTCTATTCTAGCCCAAACTTTGGGTCCATTACTCACATTTTTTACAGATGCGTGTTAGGCTTAAAAACGACTAGGTATGATATCATACAAGGAAGCTTAATACACAACCTCTGAAGTCAAACATGGGTTGAATCCCATGTTTCCCACATACCAGCTACTCAGATGTCCTTAAGTCTTGTATTTCAGGTTTCCACTCTACGAAAAAGATAATCTACACTACCTCACAGCATTGTTCTAAGGATTAAATAGACTACTCTTTGCAGAAAGCCCAGCACAACGCTTGGCACATCCTGGGAACTCAGTAAATGTTAGCTCACTCCTTTCTCCTCATGATGGACAGGTCACACTGGCTCTGAAGACCTAGAACAATTTCTGAAATTGCCACTAGGAAACTTAAACATATATTTATAGCACAAAAGACTGCTTGCTGACTGGATCAGAGTAGTTTGCTAAGTCAATAAAGATCACTTGCAAACTAATTCCATTTTAACTGGTTCAAACCAGTTTCAATTCATTTTAAATAGATATGTTGCTTTCAAAAGAGTTATGACCAGCTTAAAGCAAATTCAAATTTGTATAAAACACAAACAGCAATCCATTTTAACAAACTCATACTGGTTGACAATAATCTGAATGGTTCATACTAGTTCGGAGTGAAAGAGTTAAAAAAGGTGACACCTATAAAACTATCTCTGACTGATCTAAAGCCACTCTGGCTAAAACCAGATATATTTAACCAAAATTATTTGGTTCTGGTTTTAATAGCTTAAATTGCTTCAGGCTGGTTTAGCTCACTCTAGTAAGTGTAGACCTGGACAAGCAGGTTCTGACCAGTTCACAGAATGTTTGACTGATTCAGAATATATTTTACTGAATCAAACTAGTGACCAATTAAATCTATCTCCAACCAGGTCATACTTGCTCTAGTTTTATCAAACTGCTTGTAACTACTTCAAGTCACCTACAAAATGGTCTTTACTGGTTCAAAATGTCCAAATCAACTAATCGGATGTTCAAACAGTTCAAGACTAGAAATGTGACATAATAATTAGTCCATAATGCTGAACAAATAGACTAAATTTTTTACTTGTAATTACTTCAATTGTAATCAGTCTGGACCAAAACATTTACTTCCGCTACAGTAAAGTTTCCTTCTACAGCTGAGCCGCTTGTCTGTGTTAGAATACAGTACACGGGCTGGGGGACAGGCGCACTGGCAGAGGAGGATTCAATAAACCATGGGGAAAGTGTAACAAGTGACTCAGGCTTCCTTGGTTGAGCAGTCGCCTCCTGTTTCACCTCACAGACCTGGCAGCAAAACAGGAATCCATGACCCAACAATGAAATAGTTCAGCTGAGGAAACTTTCAGCGTATTAGGAGGCTATGTAGTATTTGTCCTAACGTGGCCACAGTGACCAGCCTGGTTGGGTTAGCAAAGACCAGAATTCTAAAGAGCAAGGAAGCAGCAAGGAAATAAAAGGAGTCAGGGAACAGGCAAGTCTTCAAAGTGATCGTGAGGATTTTTCAGGGTTTGGGCAGCATGTTGGTGGTGGCGGGTCCTTATCATGCAGTCCAGATAGTCAGATCCTGCAGTTTATGGAATTATTCCCCCTTTCAGCAGAAGATAATCCTAGTCCGCGGCAAACCTTAAACCCATCCTGCAGTCCCGGATGTGCCTGTCTCACCACTGCTTCCCTCCACTAAGCGAAGGTAACTTAACGTTTAGGCTCAACTGCTGGTAGGTTTTCATATAGAACCATCGTCATATAAAAAATTATTTTTGGTTTCTTATTTTTTGTCACTCACATCCTAAGTATTCTTCTGGGGCCTGTTTTTTGGTTTTTGTTTTTTTTCTTCCCAGAAAGAAGTGACTACTCGCCAAGTATGGAAATAACATAAATTACTCTTATTATTCTAATCCTCACCTGAGGATATGTTCATTGATCCTAGAGAGAAGTGAGAAAGAGAGAGAAACATCAATTTAATAGAGAAACATCAATCAGTTGCCTCCCATGTATGCCCTGACCGGGGATCAAACCTACAACCCAGGTAACATAAATTATTTTTTATGTCAGCATTTTAGAACAAAAGAGGGAAAGAGTAAAAATACACAGTGCGGAATTTGACATGTGGGGCACCCAAACAACATTCTGTGCATAATATTCACAGTAATTACTCCAGCCTATTGATGCTAAAAATGGGTCAGAAGCCTCCACCAGATGCCCATGTGTCAAGCACTTCACGTGCATTAGTGCAACAACCCTTATCACAGCCCTAGAGTCAGACGGTTAACACCATACACACTTCTTCCTTCAGAAGAATATTGGTGCCACAGATTCTAGCACAGATGCCACAAAGAGGGGATCAGCAATTGGGTCTTGGGCAGCCTATCTACATGTTAGCATGGGCTCAACTCTAACATATTGTTGAAAAACAGAAAAAAGATGAAGGTTAAGAGCATGGACTCTAGAACCAAATGACCTAGATGTGAATCCAGTCATGTAACTTCGGAAATTTTTCTCTCTTTTGTCTCTGGTTCCTCAACTATAAAACGGAAATGTTATCTTATTTTATTAATTCTAATGTGCATATACTATCTTATTTTAACTTCTTTAAAATTGGGGTGGGTCTTATATTTCACAGTCTTACAACCTGACACCTAGCAGTTGCTATTAAATCAGGTGGCACTGGCACTGGCCCTGGCCAATGTGGCTCAGTTGGTTGGAGCTTCAGCCCGTGAACCAAAAGTTCATGGGTTCGATTCCTAGCCAGGGCATATGTCCAGGTTTCAGGTTCCATACCCACTGGGGGTACTGCAGGAGGGCAGTCGATCAATGTTTCTCTCCAGATGATGTCTATCTGTCTGTCTGTCTGTCTCTTTCTCTTTCTCCCCCTTCCTCTCTCTCTGGAATCAGTGGATATATCCTCAGGTGAAGATTAAAAATATATATATCAGGTGGCATTGGAGATACAGTTGTGTGAAAACCTTTGATTAACATCCTCTAACAAAATCAAGAATGCACCATCAACATATTTTAGATATGATGAGGCACAACAGTAAACCTAGCTCAGATGACTCTTGCGAGGATCGATTTAGCATACACATATGAAGTTTAGAACGGTGCCTGGCATGCAGTAAGTTCTATATAAGTAGTAACTGCTATTAATATCATCATCTAGCAATCTAGCTTCCAAGGATCAATATGCAGACAAGAGTCCTTTTCTAGAATTATTAAGAAAGAACTGAGTACTAAACTAAAATTTAATAAGATAAAAAATAGGATCCATAAAGAACACTTGAACCCGAGGTTATTTCTTTAAATGACCTCAGGTTCCTTCCTGAAGTAGCATCTAAATACTTCAAAGAAATATATCCTGAAAAGTCAAGAATGTCCCAATTTGGGAGATGCAAAAGACTTTCTTATTCAGTTCACTTCTGTCTCTCCTCCTTACACAAATATTTTTTCAAAGTGCTCTCCACCCTCATTCATCAGATTAACAATAGATAACGAGGAACACCCACTTCCTCAACACGTCCTAAGTGGTGATAACTGCCTGGTGAGAGAAAGTCAATGACCTCCTCCCTTATTTAAAAAAATAAAACCTATCTTAATTGATTTTTCAGGGAATAAGAAGAGAGTGGTTTTAGTCAAGAGCATATTAAGAGCACATTTAGTTAAGAGCAAAGAGTAAAGATCTATTTTTCTCTCTTACCCTCGCTCACACACACAGACACACACACACCATAGCCCAAACTCCCCGTGAAGCTTCCCATTAAAGTCAGTCATAGACTCCAACCTTCAGATTCCCTATCAAGGCGGAATCATTCTGAAACTCTTCCAGATAGGACAGCCATTTCTTAAAAGCCAAATTTTCCTTCTATCACCCATGGGATAGGATAATATTAACTGAACTGAACAACTACCATATGCCATATACAGTACTAAACGTTGATGATTTTACTTTATCTGCCTATGATCCTTAAAGGGGACTCAATGTCTGTACACACTTACACTAACTACATAGAGAGTGATGCTTTCTCAATGTGATGAAAATGTGAACAAGTCACATTTTTGGCATTCATGTGAAGATGTGAAAGGAGTAAAAATGTAAAGCTCAATAGAGAATAAAGAGAAAGTTTTAAAAAGAAACATTAGGTATATTGTGAAGAATTTTTTACTGAAAAATATTTTGAGTTTGTTAGAATGCTTAATAAAATATTACAATGTTCCTACATAGTTCATTGACTTCAGTTGTCCTGGCCTGATTTCTACGTAGAAATAGGCACATGTGATAATATTACTTTTCAAATAACGGCACGGAACATCAGCATTTTGAGAACTATATTGCCACATATTCTTTCAAACATTTTAATGTCCCCTTATCCAGGGATGCATTTGAAGAAAACAGTGTCACATACCAATGACTGGTATAGAACTATAAAGTCTATTGGTGTTTTTTAACTTTAATGTTAAAAAGCAGTAGGCTTTCCTTGATTTTTTGTCCACCATTGTTGGGCCACACCTGGCATCATGGAGGACACACATGTAACAGAGACAGCAGAAAAGGGAAGAGAAATCACACAGAGTGGGGCAGAGGAGAAGAGGCATTTTATAGTGTGCCAACATATCAGCAGGGGCAACTTGTGTTTACCAAAACGAGCCCAGGGCTACAGCCCTCTTAGGCCACTGCAATTCCTATAGCCTTAAGGGTAACACGTCCACTCTCACTACAAAAGCAAGATATGTACTGACCAAAAGTGAAACTACCCATTTCCACAAAAGGACAGTCTCTGCCCTCAGTGCCCGTGAGCTTCCTCCTTTCAATTTCTGGTCTAGGTATGAGTAGATAGGTTGAGAGTGGAATAGGTGAAACTGTAAACATAAAGCTTTTCTTGTTTGTGCAAACATCTCAGGCAGAGAGAAGCAGAAATCAGGTGGCAATGAAAGACAGAAGGAAATTGGAATCTAGCTCTTCCTTGTCTCCATATTGAAAGATGAGTTTGATTTTATCAAAATTCAGAGTATTCAATTGTAAGTGCATTAGACGTTCACCTACAACCTATGACTCAGAAATGCATTCCTATCATACAGAGTTTTGTAGTAAAATCATAGATCCATCCTTAACAGTGAGGGGAGATATTCAAGGATACAAACTGACAGGACCTAAATTTGTATATCTTTTAGCTTACTATTAATGTGTGCCTGCTACATAGGAATATTTCATGTCCTCATTTAAACAAAGTGAAAAGGCTAAGTTCTAGCAGATGGTGATATTCCAACATACCAAGTTATTCGGAGAAAAAATAAACTATCTATAAATACTGTTGAATTAAATATCGATTTCCAAATGCTTCCAGGACATCCAAACATATCCTCATTTGCAAAAGCTTCCTTCAGACACTTGCAAATACTTTATAAGTATTAAAGAGAAAAGACCATAATGAAGGAATGTTAACATTACCTCAGTAGGTGACCAACATAACCCAGTAAACAAATAATAGAAGCAATTACACGTTAGGAAATAAGGAGCAGCAGAATGATTCTCGAAAGCAGGAAATATTCTTCTGGATGACCGCTGTCAATGACTCAAATGAAATACTGGATTTTTTTTTTTTTAATTTATGTAGACCATTGATTCATTTACTCGAAAGATGTTATTTGTTGCCCTAGCGTATTTTATGATCAGAATATGATTGTTTATAGGAATTTATGGAAAGTAAATTTACCAAAACACTGGGTGTTATATGGCTTACAGTTTGTGACAAGTACCTCTTGTTCTACAGGTATAGGTAACAGAAAAAAGGGCACACTAGAGAACATGTCATTTGCAAAATATAGGCAATACAGTAGCAATAGGAGTGGCTGTTTGGTTTGCTGAGCAATACCTGAAATAATGGGACAGTACCCTCATAATGGACTCAACCATACGCCACTGCACGGAATGTCCAACCCATGGTTAAATGTGCTTGCTAACGACACCGTGAAGCAGGAATGTCTCCAAGAATCCAACAGGAGTATAAAATCTATCAAGTCTACTCACACTCAGTGGTTGCTTTAGGGGGGACATAGGAGACGGTGGCAACAGGTGTTGGGCCGGGATCTCCTAAATTCAAACAAGAGGATACCACCACCTACCTGTGTGAAGTGAGCAGCAAAATGCCTGATGGAAATCAATATATCATAGCTGTTCTTATGATTACAACAGATTAAGCCTTCAACACTGATCACATGGCTTTAAAAACACTGAAACTTGAAAAAACTCAAAGAAGGGACTGACAATATTTTCCAAAAGTGGAAAAGGAGGAATGACAAAGGGAATTCTGCTATTAACAAGCTCTGAAGAGGTCAAGTGAAGAAGTGTAGGGTATGTCAGAGTGCCACCAAATTCCCGGGCCTGAGACTCAAAGGTGGAAATACTAGGAGTGACAGTGCCGCTAGCACGTCCAGGACCGTGAGGGTTACACATCAAGTAGCACCGAAGGATTTGCTGTTAGAATGTGCATTTCATGGTTGCCAAACACAGAACGCCTGTCCATTTTTGACCTAGAAAGGGAGTCTGGGATTCTGCCTAGCCTCGTCCTCCCAGAACACGGGACGTGCATGGGAAGGCCTCTGACCAGCACGCCTGGCTCCCACCTGCAGCTCACCTGCCTCAAGTCTTTCACGCGCTACAATATTGGAAAGATGTCGATCTGTTTGGAAAACACGCCAAGTCAAGAAGCAAATCACTTCACTTTATGAAGAAGCAATGTTGCTTCCTTCAGTCCAAGAAAAAATTTAGGATGGAAAATATTATGAGTTAGAAGAAGCAAGACCTGTTGAGGATGACTGCCCAAATAACAAAAATAATTAGACAACTATCCCTTGAGTTGGCAGTAACTGAGGAAGAAAGGACTCCTTTATCACTGCTTTATTTTTAAAAAATGAGAATATGAGTTGACAAGAGAAAATTTCTGAGATGTTCTACATTAAATTACAGCAAGTTAGGGTGAGAGACAAGAGACAAAAGTAATTAATTAGTTAATAGCTGTGGGCCAACTAATGACAGATTCCTCACAGTCCTGAACGTATACTGGAGCTTGGAATCAACTTCCAGGCAGCTATTAATAGAACCTCTAGATGCCACCGCATCAGCTTATGCATGAATTTTCAGGACTGTTGCCCACAACCAGTCCAAAGCGTAAGTATTTTTCCTCACGGATTGCGCACCTATCCTAGAACTGCCTCCACTTCATCTTTCCCACCCCTCATCTGTACTGCATATTTGAAAGTTGCTGAGAGTAAATCTTAAAAGTTCTCATCACACACAAAAATTTACGTAACTACTCATGGTGGCAGATGCTAACTGCACTTATTACAGGGACTGTTGCACAATGTGCACAAATACTGAATCATTATGCTTTCCACCTGAAGCTCAGAATGCTGCATGCCAATAAGACCTCAATTTTTAGAGTTTTCAAATAAAATTTAAAAAAACAGAAATTTTTTAATTAAAACACACACACACACACACACACACACACACACTAAAACAGGCTCAGAAAATAAAATCCATTTCCTGATGCTTTCAGACGACTAAAACAATAACACTAGGATTCTCAGCCTCTCTCATTAGGAGGCAAGTTATACATAGCCAGCTATGAGTCCTTTAGTCCTTGTCAGGCGTAGTCTCTCCATTAATATATTTGTAACATTTGTTGAACTGCTCCCTAAGTATCATATTCTTTAATAGCTGAATCCAAAGGCTAGAAGAGAAACTTACCTAATGGACAATGTCTAATCAGATATACTTCTGACTGATTCTCAAGAAGTCGTTCCTTGTTCCACCTATTCAGTATGCAGACTCTTAGACTGTTTGCATTTCTATCAGCAGCTGTTGATAGAATGGGGTGTGCCTTGGGTTTACCTATGCAAAAGGGCTGAGAACTACAACGTATGTGCAGCCATCAAGCCAATTTCTAAATCAGCCTCCCAGATCGCAGTTGGCTTTTTTGTTATTGTTGTTGATTTCTAATTTCATTGCATTTTTGTCAGTAAACGTGGTCTCCATAATATCAGATTTTGAGGGATATGCTACGATGAGTTAAGTTTTATGAATGTCCCATGATTGTTGTTTTTTTAATTGGAGTAAAAACTCTCATAGTCAAATTAGAAATAGATCAGATTTGGAGACCTCCAAATTGTTCATTTGTGCTGTTTTGCTAAGTTATTTGCTTCTGCCTCTAGTGTATACATGTTACTGAAACTCTTATAAATGTGCCATTAATTGAAAAGGCTGTACTTTGCACTAGCCTTTTTTCTTTGTCTTTCCTTTTTAAAAAAAACGCAGAGTGGTCCCGGCCAGTGCAGGTCAGTAGGTTGGGGATTGTCCCACAAACCGTGAGGCCGCCGGTTGGATTCCTGGTCATGGCACATGTCTGAGTTGCCGGTTTGATCTCCAGTCGGGGCGCATGGGCACGTGCAGGAGGCAACAGATCGATGATCAATGTTTCTCTCTCTCACTCCCTTCCCCTCACTCTCAAATGAGAATAAAATAGAGTTTTAGGGAAAATTCATAGTGGATTCACGTGTCCATTCTTGTGAGAATATTAAAGGAAGCAGATGTGAGCGACACGCCATGAATGACAGCAAGGGTCCGACACATGTTCAGCCCACGTTTGCTTTCGTCTGTTAGGACGGTCACCCGAGCAATGAGGAAGGAGCACAATGAGCTGCCCCTAACATTTTATTATAGATCACTGTAGAGATGATGTTATGTTTGGGGAGCTTCGTGTCTGACTTCTATAAATGTGAGAGCTATTCTAAGTTCACAGCAGATCAATGTCTTCACAGCCAGTTGGATATCACCGCATAGAGTCTCAGAAACCTACATAATACATCGCAGCAAATCTTACATTGCCTCAGAAAAGGGCTCCAGTCCAGCTGATGACACAACTTCCATTGCAAGTTTCTTCAAATAAAATCTTACATGGCACTCTATCATATAAAACAAATGAAAGTAAAACCATTCCGATGAAAGGAATAAAAGTAAGGTCCCCACCTCCAAGGCCTGTGGACCCAACAAGGGCCTAACAAGAGCTCCAGTGTACACATTTGGAAAGCCACTACACAAAGCTCTCTGTTCAGGCTGGCTCTGAATCACTTCATTTGCCTGCAGCTTTGTACCCAAACACTTCCTGGCTACCTAAACACCTTAGATTAACAACTCTTTTATAAGGTCTCCCAGGCTTTTTCATTTAACAACTCCTAAAGATGCCACCTCTCAGATCTCCTCCACTTACCACATCTTAGGACTCTTCTCACCTGGGAGGGAAACCTGAAATGTACTGGGTGTCCTCAGTAAGAAATCCAAGAAGGGTTGCCTAAAGCTTGAGAGAATAAATCTATAGGAAAGAGTCTTGGGGACAACAATCATTGGTCACTCATGGGGAAAGAAGAGCTGTGGGTCAAGGGCTGGATAGCCCTGGGAAGATCTAGACCAAACTGGCCACCATGAAAGATCCAAGAGGCAGCACTACCCCTTGGGACAGAAAACCAGCATCCTTAAAAAGGGAACTGTTGGGAAGATATTTGTAACCAGCAACATTGGTGATATTTTCCTGTATCTAAAAGGACATACCGAGGTCATTAGAAAATATATCCAGATTAGTCTTGATGGACTCAAGAATGTATACTTTGGTGGAACCCTTAAAAGTCAAGACAGTCTTTGGAGAACATTAATAAAATGTTGACATAGCAAACTTAGAATAATTGAGAATATTATTTTGTGCTATGTCAGGAGCCACTTTATACTAAATTACAGCACAGAATAACATAGAGAGGCACAATTTTTTTTTCAAATACCAATGGTAGAAAAACAATATTCTCTCCACTAACTTAATTTTTTCTATGAATTCAGAATACACATTGCTAGTATCGTACAGGGATTGGCAAAAGTAGGTTGGCAGTTGTGAGCACATGAAATGCAATTTTTATTCTCATATTATTATTTATTAATTCTTGTATTTATTTGTATTACAACTGTAAACCTCCTTTGCCCACCCCTGTATTTTATCCACAGAACTCCTTGTCGCAGCTAATGATATGTTATGAGGAATGTTTTATAGGCACACCTTAGAGATATTGCAAGTTTGGTTCTAAAACCATAATAAAGTGAATATTGCAATAAAGTAAGTCACACAAATTTTTTGGCTTCCCAGGGCATATAAAAGTTATCTTTATACTATACTGTGGTCTGTTTAGTGTGCAACTGCATTGTCTAAAAAATGAACATACCTTAAAAATACTATATTATTTAAAAACGCAATGAAAGACAAATACCATATGATCTCACCTTTAACAGGAACCTAATCAACAAAACAAACAAACAAGCAAAATATAACCAAAGACACTGAAATTGAGAACAGGCTGTCAGTTACCAGAGAGGAGAGGGGAGGGAATTTCAGGGGAAAAGGGAAAGGGTTTAGAGCAACAAGTATAAAGGACATGTGGACAGAAACTAGGGGGGTGGAAATGGGAGGAAGGTGGGGAGGGCTGGGGCGGTGGGCTGGGATGGGAGTAAAAGACAGAAAACTGTACAAGAACAACAATTAAAATAAAAAATGCTAATTGCACAATAAAAAATATTAAAAATATAAAAATGTTAATCATCATCTAAGCCTATTAGAAAAATGACACCAATAGACTTGCTTGACACACAGTTGCCACAGACCATCAATTTGTAAAAAACTTAAATTTGTGAAGTGAATTAAATAAAGCACAATAAAATGAGGTATGTCTATACATAAAACCACTGCTACTTAAAACTCTAAGAAAACTACAGAAAAGAAGAAAAAGGCATAGGGAAGAGGGGAACAGAACAACCCCTGGAGTTGTCTACCGATACAGGCAGCCTTATGTTAAAGCGGCATAGAACCAATTCCAGGCCACAAGGGGCTAACTACAAATGGAGGTCCCAGACAGGTGGTCAAACACCAACAAACTAAGAAGTTCAAAAAGGGGAGAAGTGGCTTATGGATTTGGGGGGGAAATCAGGAGGACACCTTGCCGTACTGACTGGTGAGAACACTTACTTAGCTCATCAAAGCCAGCAGAAACAATACCTAGAAAAGGCCCAAGTAGTTGTCACTTCAACAAAAGCCACAGAGATTCTCTTACCTTTGATAAAGACTAATTAGAACTTTAAGAAAACATAATCCGTTGGGAGGGTGTATGGGAGGAGTTAGGGCTTATGGAAGTTCTTGTACTCTATGGAATCACAAGAACCCTACAGGAAAAACTCTATGTTTATAATAAAGCTCAATGGTTCTAACTTCCCCTTCCCTTAACTTCCTATTCCCTTCTATAAAGACTTTTTTGTCTTGGCACACAGGCCAGAGAGTGCACATGGCTTGCTATGTCTGCATGCACTGGGTTGCAACTTCTTTCTTTCTTTCTTTCTTTCTTTCTTTCTTTCTTTCTTTCTTTCTTTCTTTCTTTCTTTCTTTCTTTCTTTTTTGAAGTTAGAAATATGTACTCGTATTGTTTTGTTTTGCAACCATTTCTTTTTCCATAGTAAGTCCTTTTGGTGGCAAGATACTTAGTATTATTTTTCAGTTGACACTTTCTAAATCAGGGCAAAGTATTCCATCCACTTGCTTTCCTCTATTCTTAGCCTATTCAATTTCAGAGGCTCCCCCTAATTGCTCCAGCCAGGTTCCTTCACTAAGTTTCTTCCTCATGCCCTGGATAGATGGAAACCAAAGCATCCAAGTTACAAATGGGTCCACCAAAGCCATACCTGGTCTTTGACATCAGCCAAGCCTGAGATAAGGCATCTACGAAAACCAAGCCCCTCTTTTCTGAATGCACCTCTGAGGAAGATATTTGAAAGTAGGAAGCTAAGAATATAGAGGCTACAGTGAGTGGGCAAGACAATCACTCAAAGAATCTAGAGGGCCCTGTTTTGGGGGAAAAAAAAAGGAAAACTGAATAAAGAAATTTCAATATAGATTTACTAACAAAGGATAAAGATTCTGTGCTCACAAAGAGAGTAGAAATCAGCAAGAGAAGAAGCCAAGAGGGTAAAGAAAATTATAGACAAGAGGAGCATAAAGCACATGAAAATATCCATGAATTTATAAGAAATTGATAAGCAACAATTTTAGAAATTTTGTTTTAGTGTTAAGAGGAAATTAAGGGAACATGTGCTATGAAACAATTTTTTAATGAGGAAGAAATGAGATGTATGAGAGTGGTGACTATAAAGTAGTGGGAAAGGTTTTATAAGCCACACACAAATATCTGTTTCATAATTCCATAATTGCGGTTTAGTAAGTCCGCTTTTTAAAATGCAAAATCAGCCCTGGCTGGTGTGGCTCAGTGGACTGAGTGCTGGCCTGCAAGCCAAAAGGTCACCGGTTTGATTCCCAGTCAGGGCACATGTCTGGGTTGTAGGCCAGGTCCCCAGATGGGGATGTGCAAGAGGCAGCCACACATTGATGTTTCTCTCTCTCTCTTCCTCCCTCCTTTTCCCTCTCTAAAATAAATAAATAAAAATCTTTAAAAAAGAATAAAATCAAATCAAAGTTAATCTCCACATACCAGCACATTTAATTGCCAAAGTTTATGAGTGGAATGTTTTGACCTCAGCAATTATCTTTCCATTTAAAAAAATGATGTTATCAATGGTATTCTTTTTAAGTTAAACTTTCCCATATGTATTTGCACATCACATAAAAATACAGTTGCTATTTAACCATCAAGCAATGAAAATAAACTAAAACTTCTAACAATAAACTCCAATGAATTTATTGGAGTTTATTAAAATAAAATCAATTTTCCTAGAAATGAGAAATCACCTTAAAAAATTTATATATGAATATGCAAAAACAAGGTTTTACATATTTACATTTTAGAGTCTAAGGTAAAGAACATGATAGTGAAAATTATTCTACACAGAAATTACAAGTATTAATTTGAAATAATCTCCATTAATTGCTGGCACCTCTAAGCAGTTGGGGTACACATTCCTTTACCTCCTCTAAAATATTTTTAAACTATGAATATTTCTGACACAGGAAGGAACAGATATTAAAGTTCTATTACTTCTAATCTAGAAGACCTTGTTCTTATGTTCTCCGGAGCTCATAAAAAAACATATGTATACTTCTATTAGGAAATTAGACATTTTTCATATGCATGCTAGTGCAGAAGTTTTACACTTTTGTTTAGATGTAAAATGTTTATGAACTCAAGAGATATAGTATGATTTTTCAAGCCAAAATCTGGGGCATGAGATCTGCCAGTGGATTTTTTGTGACCCTTTTCAGAAAACACAGAGTTGGAAACATAGTTTACTTGTCAAAGTATCAGAATTTCTCAAGCATCTCACCGGTTTATGGAACAAATACACAAGAACCAGTGAAATGGGGCAGTACAAGAAAATCCATGGAGCTGGTCATTACTCTATACCTCTGTGCAGAGATAACATGTGTAATTATTGGGGTTCTCTTCACTTACACCTCCAGGGCTTAGGGTTGAGCCCTGCTGATGGCCATAGTAGAGAAAGGGGAGGGAAGTTGTTTCAGCGGGAAATCCTCGCCTATTTATGCTCCTTTTCTCGCAGCCTTAGTAATTAACAGAATGATCAGGAGCTAAGCCAAATGCTTCTCTGCTTGCTCCACTGGAAACCTGTCCTCATAAGCCATGTCCTACTCTGGATATTCCTTTAACCAACGTCTTCTCAGTATGTCTGAATGCTTCATCTTGCTTAACTTGTATGGGTTTATGCTAATTCTAAGTACCCTTCTCCCATCTCCTGAGTGTGCTCATCTCTCCAGAAAACTTGATACTTCCAGAAGACTGTCTACTTGTGTATTGCTTCTCCACTACCACTCACCAGCTGACTGACAGTAGGCCAGCTGTCACTCAACTGCTAATTGTTTCTACCATCTGGTTTTCTTTAACAGCCTCTTCCTTCCTCTGGTTCCCTCTGTTCCCTGTTGATTTCATTTAGGAGTGATCCAAAAACTGTCTTGGGGGTCCACTGATAGCTGCTCTTTTTTGGTAAATTAAATTATATTTGCATTCAACTCAACAGTATTTGATAAGCAACCTCTATGTGCCCAGTACTGTGTTAACAACTATGAATGACATGAAAAAAAATGTGTGATCCAGCCACTCCTCTCAAAATTGGTAATTGGGATGAGGAAACAAAATGAGCTGCTTGTTAACAAAGGACAAGTAAGACAAGATAAGCATGAGCAAGCTGTCCAGCCACCACTTAGACCACCCAGCACAGGACAGCAAAAGTGAAATGAGTATGAAGTCAGAAGACCTGAGTTCTGCTACTAACTTCCTAGCTGCGTGACCTACAGCCAGTCATGTAACCCCTCCCAGCCTGTTTCCTCAATATGGCAATATTTATCTAGCAAGACTATTGGAAAGATTAAAGGAATGCATTTTATAAACTGTAAACTACTGGCTACATGTAAGATGGGGGTTTAATAAGACAAGCAGACCCTGGGAGGTCAGGAGGAGGGAGCTATCCGATCTGGCTAAGACTTTGAGCAGGAACCAGGGCCTGAGCTGCACACCTTCCAAGTCAGAAAGGTCTTAGCTAGATGATGAGGAATGGGAAAGACTGCATGTTTGATACAAGAGCACTCCCTGTTACTACCTCAAAGGCTACAAGTGTCAATAAGATATCACTCTTCCTCTCAAAATTTACAGTCAGAGAAACAAGAGAAACACACAACTATAAATTCAAGGGAACGCTTATGAGGTGATGTGGCAAACTGGAGAGGGCTAGATGACAGCCCATCAGCGTGCGGAGTTCTAGTCCCAGCTCTGCTGCCAGCATGGGTCACCACCCCCTCCTGTCTTGTTCCCTCAGATATGAAATAAGAGGTCTCTTCCCTACACAAACATTCTACGCTATGATTTTAGGTTCAAAGTCCAGAGTACAGCCATGAGAAATTTAAATGGGGTCATGGTGGCAGCTGTCCCTTATCTCCCCTCTCATTCCTTAAAGCCTAAACAAGGACAGCAGCAAGGAAAATGAAACAAAGCAAATAATGTAGAATATCTTTATCACTTTAGCTAAGGAAGGATTTCTTAGGCATGATACAAAAGAGAAATAACTATTAAAAATATTGATAGATTTGACTACTTGAAGTTTGAGCCATTTAAAAAGTGAAAAGACAGCCCTGGCTGGTGTAGCTCAGTGGATTGAGTGTGGGCCTGCAAACCAAAGGGTTCTGGTTCAATTCCACGTCAAGGCACATGCTTGGGCTGCAGGTCAGGTCCCCAGTAGGGGGCGCACAAGAGGCAACCGCACACCGATGTTTCTCTCCCTCTCTTTCTCCTTCCCTTCCCCTCTCTCTAAAAATAAATAAAATATTTTTTAAGTGAGAAGACAAACCACAAACGGGAAGAAGATATTTACGAGACATTAATTTAAAAATAATAGAATGCATTGCCACACTGGGTGGAAGTCAAAGCAAACAATGAGAAAGAACTCCAAAGAATGGAGCTGAGTGACCGGGACAGGAAAACAGTGTTGCAGACAGAAACAGGATATTTGAAATGGGGGGAAGGGAGAAAGTTGGAGTGGACATAAGATTTTTGAGGATGGGTATCATATTTTTGGAGTGAAGAGATGATGAAATTGGATTAGGACATACTGAGTGTTATGGGTAAGCAGTCAACGAGAAATTCTTGAAAACCATCCCCCTTCCCTATGGTCCCACATTGATCTCTGTCCTTGGGCCAACCGTGAAGGTCCAAAGAGAAGGCTGTGACTCTCCAAACCACAGAAGAGAGAACATATAAGACCAAGGATCACAGCAGGGTGTTCTCAGCCAAACAAAACTACACACGACATGATGGGCAGTCCCTGCTGTTCTGATGAAATTTCATTTGCAGACATCATTCCTCTGTCATAAGACACTTTATCCGGCGGTAAGAGGGAAATGTCAGCGAAGATAGCTGGATGTCACTTTGGCTCCACAGCATTCCCTCCTTCAGGGAGCCTTTATTAAAGCATCTACTCAGATTCAAAACTCAGACCTTTCCCATTTCTTACATGCCCAGCTGACTATATGGTAATGAAAATGCATACTGGTCAGGAGTAATATCATCTTCCTTCAACCTTTTTCTCATCTCGCTTGAAATAGCTACCACTTTTACCACTGATGTTAAGAAATACCATGCCAAAACCTTCTCTAATCACTTAATGCCCTTGGGTTTTCAGAGGAGAATTAGCTTAACTAAACCACATCCCCCATTTTGGGGACTCTCATTGAAAACACCACGGCAATAAATACGCATGTGTGTGTCTCTGATGCACCCAGCAGAGTTTCTCCAGGAAATTGCCTCCCAACCTTTTTCGTGCTGTTCGCATGACAGACTGGGGCAAATGCTCATGATCGAGGACAACAGATCTGGGGGCTCCAGCAATGCCAGACCCTGCCCATCCACCCTGAGAGAAGAGGGGTTCAATATCTCAACACACCTGAACCGCTTCAGGGCACACCAACAGGGAGGCTCTGCTCTGGGGTACACAGAGTGAAATTCCTGGGGCATAGACATATGAATGTTCAATAATATGTGATGATGCCAAATTGTTGGTCAGTGTAGTATTTTACGCTCCCAGCTTCACATCTTCAACAACATTTGGTGTTTATTGTCAGACTTCTCCAAAGTAACACGCTGTGTAACACGCTGTGATCTAAATGAGCATTTCTCTGACTGTTAATGTGGTTGAGCATCTTTTTAAAAATTTGTTGGACATTCAGTTTCTGCTGATGGAAAAAAACACATTCACATCCATTCCCTGTTTTCTATTGGGTTGTCTTTTTCTTATGGACATGCAGGAAGGAGTTCATATATTCCTGATATTTGTCCTTTGTCAGTTACAGATGCTGCGAATACCTTCTTCTGGTCTGTGGTTTGTCTTTTCACTTTTTTAATGGCTCAATCTTCAAGTAGTCAAATCTGTCAATATTTTTAATAGTTATTTCTCTTTATATCATGCCTAAGAAATCCTTCCTTAGCTAAAGTGATAAAGATATTCTTCTACATTATTTCCTAAAGGTGCTGCCTTTTACATTTAAGTCTTTGATCCATTGGTACCATATTTTGTGTACTGTAAGACCCACTCATCCTCACCCCCAAATTTGAGAGGAATAATGGTTGTTAAAATGCTGCTGTTGAGTTCTGTTTACATTTACATTGGTGAAATATTATGTTATTTATGTTATTAAATATTTTACCACATTTTTTTGCTTCAAAATTTCTTTCCTATTTTCCTCCTCTAAAACATTATGGTCCAAAAAATATGGTGATTTGTTAAGGTGTATGAAGGATCCACTTTCATTGTTTTTCTCTGAAGGATACCTAATTGTCACAGCATCATTTATTGAAAAAAAAATTATCCTTTCCCTAGTGACTCAACATACATGGGAAGATCTGTGTAAAGGCTCTCTCTTTTCTGTCCCTTTGGCCATTTTCGCTACACCTGAGCCAATGTCACAAGACCTTAATTGCTATGACTTTACAATACGACTTTACATTTGGGAGGGCCAGTCCCCTCCACTTTACTATGGACATTCTTGACCTTTCACACTTCCATCTTAGTTCCTCAGAAGCCATAAGAGGATTTTTATTGGGATTGCATTAATCTATAGATGAAATTGAGAAGACTGACATATTCATGATATTGAATTTACCTATCCATGTCCATTATTTATGTCTTTTAAATACCTTACAAATGTTGCCAATAAGTCAATTCTCTTCATAAAAATCCTTAGACTTGTTGATATTTTATTTGTTGTCACTGTTGTGAGTGATACACACACACACACACACACACACACACACACATTCTACTTATTACTTAGCTATACTAATTCTACTAATTTGTTAGACAGCTAAAAATACTCCATTTTGTTTTTCCTTTCTAGTCTCTACACTTTTTTTATTTCTTGTCTTATTGTGCTAGTTAGGACTTCTGAAAGTACTGAATAATTCACAGGATGATGTGGTAAAGGACTTCACGTCATATGTCAAATAAGCATCATCCTTTGAAGAGAATGGACACTGTCAACAAAATGGATTGATGCCAGCCCCGTAAAAGATGTTACTGATTTTTGATGGAATTAGGTAAGGGCTGCCTGACGTTCAAGTACGAAACACAGGCCAGGCGTAGAGCCATGAGAAGGGAGCAAGTATCAGGGTGACTGACTAGGGACAGAAAAAGCTTATGATGTATTTAGGGGGCTTGGCAGATGGGTGTGGCTAATGGGTGCTCATCCAGACACAGGCTAAAAAGATGGGAATTTGGAACCTAGGCCTGTAAGGGCTCTTACATGGCACTGACATGTTTGTGTGTTTTCCTCTGGGTAAGGGAGGGCACTGCAGGCTTTTGTGAAGGAGAGGAACACGAGGTTTGTGCCTTAGAAAGATCTTTGTGGCAGCCACATGGAGACTGGGAACACACCGAGGATCAGGAGACTATGTGGAATGGTGGAATGCATCAGTGGGGATGATGGTGGGGATAAAGACGAAGGAATTAATTCAAGATATATTTAGGAGGAAGAAAAATCAGTATCACTTCTTAACTGACTGGTATAGGCATTAAAGAAAACCAAAACTTTTAGCTTGGTAACTGAATGAATGGTATTATCATTAAGTAAGAGGGAAAGATGATTTCAGATGATTATAATTAACGCTTACTGAGTCCTTGTCTAAGCCCTTTAAAATACTAACAAATTTAATCCTTACAACAACCCTGTCAACTCTCTAATTTACAGATGAGAAAAACTCATGCACAGAAAGGTTAAGTTTTCCAAGGTCACAGAGCCAGTAAAAGGCAGAACCAAAATCTGAGCCCAGATATACTCTCAACTACGTTATACTGTCTGGGACATGACCAATTAAATGTCCCTCATGTCTGAGGGACATGCAAGGAGCTGTGTTTACCTGGCATTTGGAAAACTGAAGTAGGGCTCAAAAGAAAAATAAGAGCTAACAATATGGATTTTATTTTTATTTTTTTAAAGATTTTATTTATTTATCTTTAGAGGGGAAGGGAAGGAGAGAGGGAGAGAAACATCAATGTGCGGTTGCCTCTTGTATGTCCCCTGCCGGGAACTGGCCTGGCAACCCAGGCATGTGCCCTGACCGGGAATCGAACCTCGATCCTTCGGTTCGCAGGCCCGCGCTCAATCCACTGAGCTACACCAGCCAGGGCAACAATATGGATTTTAGAGTCATCCAACATAGTTGACTTCTTGGGGCCAAGGGAAAGATAAGATGGACAATTAGAGTGAAGAGAGGGCCAAGAGGGAAGGATCAGTAAGAGGGATCCAAGAAGGACACTTAGGAGATTTTTAAAATGGTAGTCCCTAAGCTGGGTCAGTCACCCCAGCACAGAGGTGTGAGCCTAAAACAGTCTGGACTTGCTTCTTGTGAAACAGTGGGCCCATTTAACATTGCTGAATGACGAATCTAGCACTTATAGCTAAAGGGTCCCTGTGCAGATTACATGAGGGAGCAGAGAAGCCTAATCAAGTATGAAATGGGGAAAATAAAAAATTGATGCTCTCAGCTTTTGTTTGAGTTAAGCGGCTCCTGCCTCCAGAGAAGCAGCAACAATACAAACTCACCTCTCAGGCAGCACCCTCATCTCATTCTTTACCTCCCTACCCTCCAATCCCTGCAGATTCAGCCTCTGCTCAGTGCAGAGGGCAGGAGCCCCCCCAGACACAACAGCATCAGAAACGCAGATGAAAGCAGGAAGCCATCCTATTGCAAGACAGCACAAAAAATGATGGCTTCTGCAAAAATTAGCTTTGGTTTTTAAGGGGCATGTTATATGACTCATCAGCTATCATGTATGCCATACCCTGAGCTCCAATTCTAAATCAACCAAGTTCAGAGGGAAGAAGGAGGAAATAATAAAGCAAAAAAATGGGCAGATATCTCAGGAAGCTTTACTCCTAAAAAGGGAAAACAGAAACAGGGGGAAGTGGTGAGCATTTCCTCTTTGTGCACTCAGGAACTGAGGGTCTAGAGAGGGCAGAAGGGGAGGCAGCCCTGGGCTCTGAGACCTGCCAACATGCGCAGGTCCCGGTTGCCATGGCACCATCCTATTGGTTGGCAAGATTTCATCAGCATTCTCTTGCTGCCACAGTTCCTGTCTTGTGGGCAGCAGCAAGAAAGAAGAAAAACTGTTCTAATGGCTGCTGGGCCACTGAATACGGTGTCTGGAAAGAACAAGGTAAAAATGTAAGACACAGAGAGAAAGCAGCCAAGATGAGACTAAACCCCTTTGTTTAGGGATGAAACACCCTCGTGAATAAACACTCCAAAGCTTCTGGGGGGTTTTAGGGGGGGGTTGTTTTGTTTTGTTTTGTTTTGTTTTTGGTACCTATAAGCCAAGAATTTTGACAGAGAATGTCAGCTTCTTATCAAGGCTATTTCCCACGGTGATTTCTCATAATGGGACTCTGGGTTAAGTCCTAGATGAAAAGCATGAACTTGTGGGAAAGAAAACAAAACGAGGTATTGGTCAGCACACTGAGCGGAAGTCAGGCCCTGCCTTGGCTCTGACTTTAATCAGACAAATGACCTTAGCACTTCTGAGCTTCAATTTCTTCATCTGTGAAATGAGGTGGTCTTACTAGATGAATGTTAAGGGTCCTTCCACTCTCCTAACCTATCGTGAGGATACTCAAGGGTAAGAGAGCCCTTCCAGGTGCCTCTCAAAAGATACTGGGCTGCCCATGTGCCAGGACTCTGATTGTGCCCGAAGGACCCCAACTGTGAAAGTGGCCACAGTTCAGTGGAAGAGATGAGTAAACAGGTACGCAGGAAGTTACATCCATACATTTGATCAAACCAGTGTTAGTGGGCAGAGACCATGGCTCATTCATCTTCACTCAACATCCAGCGCAGTCTAGGTTCTTAACAAATGATTATTGAATGAACTTGCAGGCAAATCTTTAAAACGTGTTATTATGAAATCTTTCCAACTTATCTGTTATAAGTTGAACTGTGTTGCCCCAAAATTTGTATGTAAAAGTCCAAACTCCTAGTACTTCAGAATGTGGCCTTATTTGTAGATAAGGCCTTTAGAGAAATAATCAAGTGGGTGGACCTTAATCCAGTATAACTGATGTTCTCATAAGAAGAAATCTGGACACAGACTCGCACAAACAGAAGATGACAAGAAGAGACACAGGGAGATGACAGCCATCAACAAGCCAAGGAGAAAGGCCTGGAACAGAGTCTTTCTTCACAGCTCTCAGAAGGAGCCAAACCTACCTAAACCTTGATCTCAGATTATTAGCCTCCAGAACTGTGAGGCAATCAATGTCTATTGTTCAAGCTACCTTGTTCTCAGCACTCTTACGGCAGCCCTAGCAAACAAGCAGTACAACAAATCCCAAAGCAGAGAGGACTGTGCAACAGAGTGGGCCATCATACTCCTCACCCAGATCTCTCATTACTGCATACTAATTATCCCCCAAATATGTGGACTCTGCCATACATCACCACAATGCCATTACCAAACCTATCAATATTAATAATCTGAAGGCAAATTTAATTCATAGGAAAAATACACCTTATAAAATACAACTTATACCAAAACACATACTTAACATAAAGCTTTTCTCCATTAAAGCTATTAACAATATTAAAAACAATACCCCAATAAGTTTGAATTGTTGTGAATAAAATCCTCAGAGGATGAACAAGACTCTTAGAGCACTTTAATTCTTTAGTCAGCTCTCTTAAACAACATATTATCTGAGAATAAAAGCCTACTACTTTATTAAAGTTCATAAAAGAAAGGAAAAAATGCTGTCAGTATTCATACCCATTCTCTGGTCATTGAAAATACACTTTTCAAACTAAACAAGTTTAGCAGACGTCCTGAAGACAGTGATTTAAAAAAACACTAATATGTGCAGTGGTACTCTATGTTAAACTGAATACACTTTAAGTACCTCAAAATGACATGGCAGAACTCAAAACCTCTCAAAAAAAAAAAAAAAAGATAAATGTAAAACCATACCTTGACAAAGTATAAATCCTTGGTTGTTTTTCTAAGACTTTAGGGACTGGAGTTCGCAACACTTCAACAGTTAGACAACTTCCAATCACATGTCCTCTTCAAAAAGCTTACTTTTGTCTAATACAAAGAGAAATGTTAAAGTCAGAATCACCTACTTCAAAAGTTTTTCAAAAGAGTCTTTTGAAAAGCAGTTTGCCCCATCCGCTTTCAAAATCAGGCATCCCTGTAAAAACCCACAATCCAGCTAATTAGTCTCAGCTGTTCGTCTTATGGTCTGCAGGCCAGTCAAGTGGTTTCACCCTTTCGAGCTTACTAAAACCTAATCTGACTGGCCTCTCAGACAGAAAGTGGCTGTGTTCACCTCTTCTATGTTTAGAACACTAGCACATCAACTCTTTCTTTTCCCCCAATCAACAAAGCCAAACATTTGTGTTCTTGAGAAAACATCTTTAAAAGTATCCTGTCTTCAAGCCCTTCCAAGGTTATACTAATATTGTTTCTTTACAAATACAATGCTTGATCTAAACGAATAATAAAAGAGATAAATGGAAGTGGTGGAAGGACAGGGGCGGGATGGCTTACTAGAACTCCTGCTCCCGGCCTCCAGACCCGTAAGTAAAACTGTCTACTGCAGAGGTCCACCCAGATATCTCCTTGGCATCTCAAATTCAACATGTCCTGCCCTCAACTTACCTCTTTTGCTCTTTTCCCCAACCCTGCTTCAGACCCACTTCTCTCTCTGTGTTTAGTAGCACAGTCTCAACATGCACCCAGCCAGAAATCTGAAGGTCCTCAGTGGCTCCTCCCTCTCTTCCCCACCCACTTCCAATTGGCACCCACATTCTGGGGCTCTTTCCTTCTCTCCCTGTTATTCCAAGCTTGTATTGCTCCTCTGAAGGGCTGAAATTAACCACTTACTGGGTTTTCTGGCCCACAACCCAGTACCACTTCTGATCTATCCTCCACATTCGCCCAAAGTAATCTTTACAAAAGGCAAACGGGGCTCCATCACTCCCCTCTACAAAACCTGCCAATGACTCCCCACCACCTCCACAATGAAATCCCTGCTCCGTAGGCTTCTGCCTTCCGTGGCCTAGCACTCCCTGCATCCTGCCCCCAGCCAGCAGAACTGTTTGTGATTCTCTAAACCAGTGGTTTGCAAAATGTGAACTCATCATCATCCCCTGGAAAATTGTTACAAATGCACATTCTGGGACCCATACCAGGTGTACTGAATCAGAGATTCTAAGGAAGGGTGCAGCAGTCTGTTTTAATGAGCTTGTCAGATGATTCTGATACCCACTGAACTGAAAGCTGCTGCTCTGAACCCACCAAGCTCTGTTCCCAGAGAGACTTAGCCCTCTGGCTCCTTCTTCCAGGGAGCAATGCTGAGTTGGATACCCCTTCTCTGTACTACTCTTTCCTCGAACTGGTCAGCCCCGTATGATAATTATCAATTTATTTCTTGTTGATTGGTGATATCTTGAACACAGAAACTGTCTCATTTGATTTACTCATTCCATAATCATTTATTGAACATTTTCCTGTCACTGAGATAGATGCTGGACATAAAACTAATGACTCTTTCCTCTGCCACTCTCTGACTTTAGCAGTGCAAAGTGTCACCAAAGACACCAAAACCTATCCAATTTACAAAGTCCCAGGGGGGTCGGGCCAGCTTGCTCGGGAGCCGGGTAGAGAACCCAAGAGCCACAAGAGCCAGCACCCACCCTCGCAGGCTGAAGGTTTGCAGGAAGCGTGACCAAAACCGCACCACAGCCATCCCACACCCTGGGGGCTACTGTAAACAAAGACAATGCTGCCCTGTGAACATGTGTTGCCCTGGCAATCGAGCAGCTCAACCTGCAGAAGCTGGTACAGAGCCTGCTTGAGCTGTGAGGGCCCACAGCCCCACCTAGGACCGAGAGGGTTGTGTGTCCTTGCACGTGGCTAGGAACCTTGCCGCCTCGTGCAAAACGGCGGCTGGAAGAGTCAAAGACACTGGGGAGCTGACAAACATGGCAGACGTTGGTGCACATTGATGAAAGTCA
The DNA here is from genome assembly GCA_039655065.1 of Glossophaga mutica. Taxonomy (NCBI): domain Eukaryota; kingdom Metazoa; phylum Chordata; class Mammalia; order Chiroptera; family Phyllostomidae; genus Glossophaga; species Glossophaga mutica. Next base: position 53,041,135 of record CM077303.1, on the reverse strand, counting down.
GACATCCCATCGCACGTGGATTTCTGGGCCGAGTCCTTAAAATGCGACGCACGGGGAAACGAATGGCTTTTCCCCTCCCCTGGCTAGCCCAGGGGGCCACAGCAGGTCTGAGTTCCTGAAGCCGGTGGACGCCTAGCGGCAGAGACTGGGGATCCCGCCAGCCCCTCGAGCACAGACCGCGCGGGGCTCTAGACGCCTGGGGCCGAACTGGGAACCGGCTCGGCTGCCACAACTACCATGCTGCAGACATGTGCGTTCCCCAAAGGATGGTGCGCTATTTTATTTGTTTATTTTTAGAGAGAGGGGAAAGGAGGGAGAGAAAAATCAATTGGTTGCTTCTCCCACGCCCCCAGCTGAGGACCTGGCCCGCAACCCAGGCACGTGCCCTGACTGGGAATCAAACGGGCGACCTTGCGGCCCACAGGCCAGCACTCAGTCCACTGAGCCACACCAGGCCGGGCTAAAGCTCGGTACTTTAATACAGGAAAGGGGATTGCACGCACTTTTTCAAACTGGCCTGGCAGAGGGATTCTGAGTCTTTGGGTGTGTTAAAGCTAGCAGGCTCTGAGGGAGAAACCTGCCAGAGTTCCAAAACTGCATAGCCTTTAAACAAGCAAGCCCTCTTCCTTTTTCACCAGACTTCTGACTCCAGAGTTCTCCATGCAGGTGGTAAGCAGCAGAACCCCACTGACTTCTGCCGCAGCGTGGGCTGCTCTGTGGCACCATCACCAACCCAAAGAACCCTGGGCAGCTAAAAAAGTCGGAAAGTAACCACTCTGACATCTCCCGTGGTAACCAGAATTTGGGTTCACATCTGTTGCCGACTCAGATGTATAAATGGGATATGGGGGCCTTTTCATGAAAACTTATGTACTCCTCTTTATTATCTCACAGCAACCTCTAGAATTTGGAGGATAATCTAGTACCGGAATGTACCAAGATCTTTAAATACCAGATTAAAGTACATGAGTATTAGCTTATTTTAATTACACAAGTGGAATAAAGTTTCATATTAGCACTTCTCAGTCTTCAGCATGCACACGGTTCTCCCAGGGTTGTGTTAAAATGCTAATTATGATTCAGTAGGACTGGTGATGCCCGGGAATCTTCATTGATAACAAGCACACAGGTGATACCCAGGTAATACTGATGCTCCTAGTCCTAGAACTACGCTTTGAATACCAAGTAAAATTTAGGCAACCCCATTTTCCACAGAACTATTGTCTTCCTAGTAGAGTAACAAAACATTTTTTTTACTTTTACATGGAAAGCTTTCTAAAATGTCCTTCAGACTTCAGGATAAGATGGCCAAATCTCACTACTATAACAATAAAGGGAATTTTATTTCATTTAGACATCAACTTACAAGGACAAAGAGAGTGAGTGAAAATAACTGCAATAAAACATTGGAAGCTAGAAAGTAGATAGACAGGAGGTAACCGATTAGCAGACCAGGAAAGCTAACTCCTGATCTGCCAGCAGGGAAAGCCAAGAAACAGCTCATCATAGAACCTCCAGAAAGTCTCAGGCCTTCATAGCCCCAAACGCCTCTGGAGGTGGCGGAGGGTGAAGTTGGGGCTAAACATGGTAAAAGTCTGCTTAGATCCCAGCCTTGCGACTCCTCCAGTTCTGGTAGAGGGTGAAGCTTACTCTCTGCAGAGAGTAAAACTCTGAGGGTCAGACTCCTGAAGGGTCTCAGAGGCATAGCAACCATCAGTGGAGAGAGGAATGCAGTGAGAAGTTACATAGTAAATACTGAGGCACAAACCCGCCCACCTACACAATGACTTCCAGAATGCAGGCATTCTCCACAAACTGGTGTGCAAATGATCTTCTCTGGACAATCTGCCCAACCCTGGACGGGAGGCCTAAAGATAAAAAGGAGCCAACAACATATTGATCTAACTAAAACTATGATGAACTGTGGGAAGAAGGAGGGGATGGAAATGGTATACAAGGGTGGTCGGGGTAGGCAGGGAACCAAGCTAAAATTCTCTTCTTCCATAAAAAAGTGTCACTTGGTAATGCCTAAAACAAAATAAAATTGACCACAGAAATAGAAGTATGTCGTTGAGAGACAGGGGTTGTAACTACTGGCTAGAGTCAATTAACTGCAAGAACTGAAAGCAGATGACGGGGAGCAGGAAGTGAGCTGGGGGAGGGGACTCTTGACAGTTTTTTTCAACAAGCCTTGTAGATCTATATCCATGTATAACCTTGATAAAATCTTTACAATTAAATAATACAAAATAAAATGGAATGCCTATACTTTAATTTTTTTTTTCAGATGATTCCAGACATGACAACATCAACTAACTTGCTGTGCTGGGGATCTAGGACCCACCCCGAAGCAGGATGCTGAGGACCCAGCTCTGGAGACAGGCTGTCTGGCCTTGAATCTCAGCCTCACCACTCACTGGCTGCGTGATTTCCAGCAAGTTACTTAACCTGTCTGTGCCTGAGTTTTCTCATCTGTAGAATGGACAACAACAAAATTATTTTGTCATAATTGAATTATTTAATTAAATTTAATAACTTAATACCTATAAAGTACCTAAAACAGTGTTTGGCACAATAAATGTTCAGTAATAGCTCTTCTTACTAAGATATATTTGCCCTTGTAATGAATGCCTCCTGACCTCTGTATTGATTTCGTCTATTAGTTCATGTTTCATCCTCCCTGCCTATGCCTTTTCTGTGGGTCAGTTGGCTGTCCCTCACTGTGGAAACCAGGGTGCCTTTCTAGAGTCCCCCCCACTCTCAGTGTGCGGTTTCTAATAGACAAGGCACCTGGAAACCTCACAACCAAGCTCCTTAGAACTGTGTGTAAATGGAAAAAAATGGGCACCAAGAAATATTCTGAAGGGCTCTCTATGAAGCCAATCAGCACATTTCCATATATGAACCATCAGCCTGACCACTCAGAACTCACTGAGCTTACTGCCTAGCTACGAGCTGGGGGTCAGTAAGCTGGGTGACGCTCAGAGTAACCAGCCATCCCCGTGTACCCCGGAAGTCCTGAGTCCCTGGAAACCCCAGCCCCAGCGCTGGGCAAAGGACTTAATCCTTTTGAGCCTGTTCCATCATCAGTGAAATGAATGATTACATCTACTTCCAAAGTCTGTTGAGGAGCAAATGAGAGGATTTTGTATAATTCCTGACACACAGTAAGGTCTCAATAAATGGCAGCTCCAGCTACTGTACTCAGTTATTGTCAACTCTAACATCAGTGACAAACAAGTTATTCTTAGAAACCTAACCGTGCCTGGGTTATTTTCTTACTGGCCAGCTGAAATGGTTGCACATGTGAATTTCCACCCTTGTCCTACACAGTTTCTTTCAGGATATTAAAGGAATTTAATATTTCAACATCGCTGACTTCTACATTGGGCGAAGTCCTGGTAGGTTTCCGTGAGCTTTTGATACATGTATCTTTTTCACAAAATGCAAGTCTTAGAGTATTTATGTCAGTAGCTGCTTCTCAACTTTTGGACAGAAATCAGATACCTCACAAAGAAGGACAGCAGGCATGATACCTGATATTCTCTTTAATATTTGCATCTTACTTTTTTCCTTCATAGTGACACCAAATCATTGTCTCCAAATGGACTGACAACTCATTCACTAAATATGTCAATTCTATCCCTGAAAAATACAGAGTCTTATCATCAAAGAGATGAAACACCATTTCTGACCTCAAAAGCTGAAGTATCTCAGTACTCAATAGATATTACCTACCGCCTGGAGAACATTGCTCACATTTGTGCACCCTGACAACACAAGGGTGAAGTTGCTATAAGGAAAGTTGCACAATGAGGGGTAGGTAACAGAAAGGATCACAAATTACTCAAAGCCAAAACGTGAGCTGGGAACCCTCCAAGAGGCAGCAGAGAGAGAACGAGCAGCCAGGCAAGGGAGAGACATCTCCATTTCGGCTCCCAAGCACCCTGCTCCCCCGCTCATATTACTTCTGCCAGTGTGCCCCCTCCCCTCGCCCCGCCCCAGTGCCCAGGGCCTGGGAGCCTGAAACTTTAGAGAACCACAGACCCTCAGAGAAGCTTTGAGGGCCATCTGGTCCAACCGCTGGGGCAAGAATGAACAGATTCAGGACAGAATTTCTCCAAGGGCGGTCTGATGCCACTGGCAGCAGGATCGCCTGGGGTGACCACCTAATGAACACCCAAAGTCCTGAGTTCCATCTAGGCCTCTGAATTAGGATCTCTGAGAGGGAGATTGAAGCATTTACATTTATTACAAGCTTCCCGGGGGGGGGGGGGCGGTTGGTTATGCACAATAAGGTTTGAGAGCAGCTGCTCTGGGGAGAAAACTGCAAAATGTACAAAGACAGATGGGCAGATAACCAGAAGGAAGACCACGTTTAACCACCACCAACCTCAGATTCCAAATCTGTAAAAGAGGGAGAACGATATCTCCATCGCAGATTGCCTGAGCACTGAATGAGATAACAAGTAATGGCCTAGAGCATGGTGCCTCACACACAGCAGACCTGTCATAGTATGACTGCCCCCTCTCCTTTGTCGTGTGTATGGAATTCTAATGAAGATTTATAACTATAGTCTGTTTTGAATAAATGTCACTAAGGAAAGCAGATGTCTGGCTTACTGTAAAGCCTCAACTTTAATGAGTCACCAACTAAAAGGCCGAGGCCGGCAGCTCTAACCAATGGTAGGCTTGTAAAATGTCCCGGTAGACAGCGGTTCTCAAGCTTCCCTGAGCCTCAGAATCTTCTGGACGGTTTAGAACAGACAGAGTTTCAGATTCAATCTGGCGTGGGGCTGAGAATCTGCGCGTCTAACAGGTTCCCAGATAGTGCTGACACTGCTGGTCCCAGAACCGCACGTTTACCACCGCTCTGCAGCCCCCAGATCTATGTCTAACTCATCTGACGCTTGGTAATACAAATAAAAAAATAAAACTATGCTGTATGCATTTCCTGTTTGATACCAGACTGGTTAGTTACATGTAAACATAGAAAGAAGTAATAAACCAACAATTTCCAAGGCTGGGCTGCCTCTGGTCCAGACAATTGTTCTAATTATGTTTCTTTTTTTAATTTTTCAATTACAATTTACATTCGACATGATTCTGTGTGGGTTTAAGGTGTACAGCATAATAGTTAGACACTCAAATACTTTACAAAGTGATCCCCCTATATTTCAAGTACCCACCTGGCCCCATGCACAGTTATTGCAGTATTATCAACTGTATTCCCCATCTGCACGCACTCTACATCCCTGTGACTGTTCTCTACCAAGCTGTACTTCTTAATCCCTCTACCTTGTCCACGCAGTCCTCCCACACCTCTCCCCTCTGGCCGTCAGTCTGTTCTCTGTATTTATGAGTCTGTTTCTACTATTCTTTGCTTATTTTGGTCTTTAGATTCCACAAACACGTGAAATCACATGGCATTTGTCTTTCTCTGTCTGATTTATTTTACTCAGCATCCTTGCTAGGTTTTTTGAAAAGCACAGAGTGGAGTGCCATCTGCCAGCTCATTAGATGTGTGGCCCTGAGTGAAGCCCATGATCCCTCTGAGCCTCAGGTTCCTCACCTGGGGACAGAGGTGGGCTTGGTCACCGGTTCCTAAACCTGGTTGTGCACTATCAGTCACTACAGCAACACTTTAAATAACATATGGATTCCCCAGACCTAACGCCAAACCTAAAAAGTTAGAATCTCCAAAGGAGAGACTGAAAATTTGTTTGGGGGTGGGGTATGTTTTAAGTAAAATCTCCCTGTGCAATTCTCCTGGGCAGCCAGTTCCGAAGAAGCATTGCCACGGCGATCTTTCAGGCCTCTGCCAGCATTAGAGCTCTCCGGTCTTTTTGATTTCCAGGTCCCTGTGCCCTGAGCCTGTGCTTACCAAGTTGCCTTCTCTTTTTTATTTGCTTCCCATGGAGCTGTTAACTGCAGGGAGTGAGCACAAAGCAAAGAAACATCCACCTCACAGTTCTTTTTCTCATGTGTCCGTGAACTGGCATTCTGGTATTAGTTTAAAAAATAAAATAAAGTCCAATGTGTAAGACAAATCAGGAATTACATAGAACGAAATTCGTCAAGCAATCTCCTCTAATACCATCCGCTCACTTACTTATTAGCATCTTCCATGTGCCAGACATTATTCTAAGTGCTAAGCAAATAGTCGTTCACAAAAGAAAGTCCCTGCCCTCATGGTGAAAACATTTTAGCAGAAAGAGACAGACAATAAATAAGTGACCAGAAAGGTAAAATAATTTCAAACAGTAATAAGTGCTGTGAAGACAGTGACACAATAACAGGATGGAGAGCTGCTGGAGGACTACTTTCCACACAGTGGTCGAGGAAGGCCTCTTAGGGGTGACATTTGAAATTAAATCTGAATGAGGCCAAGGGACCAGCCAGGTGAGGATCTGGAGGAAATGCATTGAGAACAAGTTCAGGGCAAGCGCAAAGGCTCTGAGGAAGGAATGAGCTTGGCATTTCCAAGGAGCAGATGCGGCTGGAAGATGGAGGCCCAGGAATGAGCGGAGGAGGGCATGGAGGCCAGCAGAGCTCAAACCACAGACCCTCACAGCCCGAGGTTAGAACGATTAGATATCGCAGCAACTGCAGTGGGAAGCAATTGAGGAATTTTAAACAGAAGAAGGATAGGAGGATACCATTTGATTTATATTTTTTAAAGGTCACTGGCTTTGTGTGAAGAATGAGCTGTGGGGAGGGGTGAATGACAGAGGCTAGAATGGCACCAGAAAAGCAGCAATACAGGCAAGAAATGATGGCCTTGAACTGGTACCTGGCACATAGCCATAGCGGGTACATAGATATTTCTGGGCTGCTCTACCGTGGGTGATGCCATAATACACTTGCTTCACTTCCTGTGATATTTCAGAAGCGTTCAAGAGACACTGGTTGCTAGTGAAGTTCCGTCTGAAAGTCACTTCCTTTGAACAACCAAACAACCCAATTTTAGATTGCTCCTCTTACAACTGGTTAAAATCAAGAAATATTAGCATAAGGATATAGAAATAACACAATGGGGAATCAGCAGACCTGTCTCCTCACACCTTCTCTGTCATCAGGTAGCCGTGGGTAATTGATCAGAAACCATCGGGTCTGGACTTCGTGGTTTCTAAGGTGCCTATTAGCTCTTAAACTGCATGATGCTCTAAGTGGAATAAATGAGGCGTCCTAATCTAAGTGGCAAAATGGGCTAATGACTCAGGGTGGGGGTTTTTGTCACTGACTTTTAAACTCCCAAAGAGGCTCTAGTTAAGCAGGAAATGGGGTGTTAATGAAGAAACTGCCCAGTCATCATTTCCCTGGGAAACTCTGGTGTCTGAGGCACCTCTGGCACAAGGGTATAGGGGCTTCAGGAAGTAGACCCTCCTGGGCATCTGCGAGCCCACCATCTGAGGTGCTGAGAGTACAGGTCTCTGAGGAATTCAGGCACCAAGCCTTCAGTCACAACACTCTGTGCTTTCTGGCAGGTTCCCCCACCAGCACTGAATCACGGGGCACAGGTATTACAATTCAACTCTCACTTCCTATTGACAGGCTGTCCCCACAGGGCCCATGCCTCTCAAGTGGCCAACCTGACCCCTCCACAAGGACCTCACTCCACACGATCCCTGAGGGCAGTGGCTCTCAGTCCACATTTAATGACTTAGAACTGGGGTGAGGGAGAGATTAGAAAGACAGCAGTAGTACAGTGAGGCTTAGTAACGGTACATGATGGAGAGGATGTGTAACTCAGGCAACTGCAGGCCAAGGAGGTGCAGCAACTTGTCTACTGCAGGGTTTCTCAGCCTCAGCACCGCTGACTTTTGGGCAGGATAACCCTTTGTCATGACAGGCTGTCCTGTGCATTGTAGCGTGTTAGCAGCACTCCTGGCCTGTACCCACTAAATGCCAGCAGTAACTCCCCAGTTGTAACAATAAAAAATGTCACCAGATGTTGCCAAATGGTCCCCCGGAATGAGGAGGTCAAACACTGGCCCAATTAAGAACCGCTGGTGTAATATCACATAGTTAACTATCAGCAATATTAGAGACTAAAAAGCAAGCTACTGATTCCCAGCCATGTCGGTTCCTCCATAATCAAGCAGGAGCTCCTGAACACAGGGTTAAGTCACTCCCTGAGGCAATACCACAACTGGTCTCCCAGCCCTCTGCGCACAAGCAGGGGTGGGCGGGCGGGCGGCAGCGATGGAGAGCTGGCCTTGTCCCTGATGACAGAGGCCCAGACGGGAACAGCCAGCAGCTTGTTGGACCACATTTGGTCTCCAGTATCTGATTAAAAGCACAATACTGTGTCTTTCCAAGGGCTGCTGAACCCTTTTACTCATTCTTGGGGTCACTCCCCTGTAGTAGTGAGATTCATCATGAAAAGTAATCACACACTGCAAGAAACAAAGAAATCCTGACCACAACCGTGGATTATGTTTTAAAATTCTTAGGTATCTCAAATGAACACTTAAGACATGACCTGTTTCCGTATGTCTCATTCCTCCCATGTCAGAGGTGGTAAGGCAAGAATAGAAACACCTCACCATCACCTCCATTTAGCCGACTGAGACCCTGTCATTGTTTTTAATGATACGAATACACAGCAGACACATAACCAGCCAACCCAGATAAGACTGGTGGGCTGACTGGCCATCCAGGTGGTAAGATCAGGGCAGGAAAGTTGAACTGCAGTTAATAAGAACCAACAGATTTTGTAGTCTCTTGGCAACCAATTTTATTATTATGCTTAAACCTGGCAGCTGGTAAGACTTTATATGAACAAAGCTATGTTCATTTTCAAGACTACTTAAATAGATACAAATGACTTTATAATAACAATAAAATAACCCACTGTTTTATAAGGACCCATCTCTAAAGGGCAAGTCACATATACCTATCTACCTATATGGGTCCTCACCACATATTTTCCACATTTGTTTCTACCCAAATACAGAAGGATGAGGAGTTTCATAAGAATGGGCCATGCAAAGCAAGCAGGCTTTCAGTAAGACAATACAGTACTTGTCTATTCTGGAATTACTCTCAGTAAGTCCACCTTAATCAAAGCATCCTACAATAAAAATTCAAAAGAAATAAATGTACTAACAAGACCTTAAAAGCAATAAAAACATGTTGAAAGAACGACAGGCTTTTTGGCATCATTACAGGGATTACAACCAAATGGTAGCTTTTGACAGTCATGTGGCCTGAAGGAAAAATCAAGGGTGTCTCCTGAGAATGGCTTGCCTGTCACATACTGGATCTGGGGACTGGGAGGACAGATGATATTGGAGTAATCGTGCGAGGGTGGCAACAAAAGTAATTAAGGGTCAACACAAAACATAAGCAACTTATACACGACCTTTTAAGGGAAGACAGTATGCAGCAGAGCAACCCCGGGACCTGGAGTTCCATCTCTGGCTCTGTCACTGCGTGGTCTTGCAGTGCGACTTAACATCTCTGCCGGTGCATTTCCTTCACTACAAAAATCTAGAGCAAAACTGAATCTTCTCCAACTTCTTCCCCATTCTAATACTTTCTGAATTTACAAGTCCTCTCCTTCCTCAAGATGGACACACGCAGTCACCAAAATGGGCAATCGCTTGGTCATTCTATGAACATTATTATGATTGATGCATTTCTCATGCATTAACATGGATCTATACAAAACACAGTTAAATTTGCATTTCATAAAAACAATAAATATTTTTTAAATACTCGTATCAATATGTCCCAAATACTGCAGGTAATACACTTGCAGTAAAATATTATTCATTGTTTATCCAAAATGCTTTTTTTTTTTTTTTTTTTTGCTGAATCTTGTGCCCTACTTCTGACCCCATGTTAAAAGTTCAATTTTAAAAACCAGAAGTCTGACTCCACACATGGAGGTGGTTCTAGGAGAGGCTGAGGCACAAAACAGGAGACCTTCTCAAGAGAAGCATGCATAGAGACAAAACACAGGAAAGGAGGAGTAACTTTGAACATGCCTCTCGAGTAGACAAGGCTGCAAATAAAATGAGTGTCCGCAGACCTCACTCACACAGAACAAAGAGTGTGGTGTGCTTTCTGTACAGCACAGGCAGACAGAAGGCCAAACACACTGCAGGTCCACCGCCCCCCACACCTCGCCCCCTGGACATCAAGTTAATTACGCCCCCTTTATCTCTTCCTCCAACTCAGTGCTCCTGTCTGCTCCCAAGGTAATCAGCTTACAGGAAACCAGATCATAAATGCAAGCTTCCTGACCAAGAGTCAGAGGAATAAATATGATCCAAGCAAACACAGCACGAGACATAAAAAGCAAAGACAGTGAAAGGGAGAAATTACTCTCTTCAGAAGGCAACCTTACTTTAACAATGGCAAGACAACCTTGCTTCTTAGGGGCTCACACTTTCTTTTTTAATTTCAGCTTTGTTGAGGTATAACTGACATGTAAAATTATTTATATTTTTAAAATAAAAATAAAATTATTAGTTATCTAAAACATACACGGTGGTGATCTGATACACACACACACACAAGGTGAGACGTTTCCTTCCATCTAATTAAATTGGGGCTCACATTTACACACGCGCGCCCTGTTTTGTTTTTGAAATAACAAACCTATCAAACCTATCATAATTTACTAGGAATATATATCTCATATATACGTAAAAATAATCGTTTTTCACACGTTGCAGTGAAGATATAAGCAGGGCACATTCCAGGATAAGTTTAAATACCAATGGAAGACAAATGCAATTTTAAAACTAACTTAGAAGATTAATCACCATACAATATAGGTCAATTCGTTCAATTATCGCTGGGAAAGAGCAGCAGGAAAGCCCGCTCAACTGTGGCCAATACTGCTCCACCAGCAGCAGCAGCAGGAGGGGGACTTGGAGGTATTGGCTAAAAAAAGTTAAATGTATGGACTAGAAGTTTCCGATGGTAAAAAATAAATCCAGATTTATTCATTAACTTATTGGTACACACAGCAAGAGTTTATTGAACACTCCTTTTCATCTAAGATACCTGGCAGTATGAAATCCAAAAGTGAGCTGAAGTCATGCTCAGCCTCCAGGATATTACAATCTGTCATGGAAATAAGGACATACACATGAATAGTTGACAGTCTAAAGTTGTCATTTAATTAAATGTTAAAATGGGTTTCCAAGATGGCAATTTCAGTTAGATGCCAGAGAAAGATTAATTCATTGAAGTAGAAAGTATTCATCAAGAAATGAATTTCTAGTTCTTGAATTTCCAAGGAATTTCGTTCTCTCCCTAGACCAGCACAAGAGTTGGAATCAGTGGAGACAGGAGTTGAATGTCCCCGCCTAAGCTATCCAGGCTACCGAGAAGAGGGCTCTGCACTGTCACTGTGGGAAGAACAGAGCCCTCACCTTTCCATTGTCTTACGTCTCCCTTTCCAAGGAGGGTAAGGTCATGGGAAACAGGAGGATAGAAGGAAAGGGACTTAGATGTTAGTGTAACTATGGACATTACTTCTCTTAGATAAAATGGGAAGGAAGAAATAGCAGAGTAATATCCATTTCTCAGTCTCCCACTCCCTTTTCAATCATTCAATAATTTTTTTGAGTGTTTACTATGTGCCACAAACCATTCTAAATGCTATGCATGCCATAGTAAACACGAAAAATTCCTGACATTCATGGAGTTTAGTCTATCAGTTGGAGACAAATACTGTGTGTGTGTGTGTGTGTGTGTGTGTGTGTGTGTGTGTAGGGAGAGAGGGAGGGGGGGAGAGAGAGAGAGAGAGAGAGAGAGAGGGAGAGAGGTGACAGTATTATTGATACTCTAAGGAAAAATAAGACCAGATAAGGGAGTGGAAAATGATGGGAAGGGTGAGGGATGCTATTTTAGATGAGATGGTTCAAGAAGGCATATAATCAAGAAATGACTTTTGACCTGAATGAAATGAGTGAGAAAATCATGCAGACATTTGGAGGAAGAGCATTCCAAGCAAAGGAAACAGCAAGTGCAAAGGTCCTGAGGTATGCCTAGCTAAAGCAGAACAAAGGAAAAAGTAAGAGATGAAGCCATATAGCATGTAAGGGGCTTGTAGCCCATGATGAGACTTTTGTTTTTCTTTTGAGGTAAAAAGCCATGGGAGAGTTTTGAGCAGTGGAGTGGTTAACTCTAGCTGCTGTGCTGAGAACAGACTGTAGAGTGGTGAGGGGGGGCCTGTAGGAGGCTTTTGCAGTGACCCAGGTGACAGAAATGATAGGAACTTGATGGTGGCAGTGGAAGTGCTGAGAAATGGTTATTATCCTAGACACACCCTCAGAGAAGAACCAGTGAGATTCTCTGAGGGATTAGATGTGGAAACGAGAGAAAGAAGAGAACCAGGGGTGACTCCTGAGTGTTTAGCCTGAGCATCTGGAAAAATGAAATTTCTACTGACTGAGATGGGGAAGACTAAGGGAAAAGCAGGTTTGGCATGGACAAATCAAGAGTCTGTTTCCTACATGTTGTCGCCCACTCCAAAACCCTCACATCTGTTATAAAACCATGGCAACAGAAATTGAGAAGAAGTTGCAGATCCTCAATTTCATATGGAAATTCAAGGGATCCAGAATAGCCCAAACAATCTTGAAAAACAGAACAAAGTAGACTCGCACTTCTCAATTTCAAAACTTACTGCAAGGCGACAGTAACCGAGGCAGTACAGGACCAGAGTAAGAGTAGGGAGAGTGACACACATAGGCCAGCAGCGTAGGATTTAAAGGTCAAAAAGATACCCTCACATTTCCAGTCAATTGCTTTCCAACAGAGGCACCAAGACCACTCCAAGGTGGGGGTGGGGGGAATAGCCTTTTCATCAAATGGTATCAGGAGAACTGGATATTAATAGGAAAAAGGATAAATTTGGAGCCCAACCTCATATTGTATATAAAAATTAAAATGGGTTAAAGATTGAAATGTAAACGCTAAAACTATGAAACTCTTAGAAGAAAATAGACATAAATCTTTACGACTTGACATTTGGCAATGCTTTCTTAGATTTGACACCAAACGTATAAGCAACAAAAGAAAAAATAAATTAATTATACTTCATTAAAGTGCACATCAAAGCAAGCCATGAAAATTAAGGGAGGGAGAATGAAAGAAGGAAAGGAAGAAAGTGTGAATGAAAAGCGATGTAAAATAGAGAAGAGAACGATCCTCGGCGAAGTTCTTTCAGCACTGTATTAACCTTTATTCATTTCCAACCACCTGCAGAAACCCTGTATTCCAGACTTTTAAGAAGGAAAAAAAAAAGGAACAGGAACAGTGAAGTACCAACAAATTAAATCAGCAATAATTACAGAAAACTTTTAAGGCATTATACTCCTCACCCCTCCGAACATGTAATCGATGAGCCAGCCATACAGTGGGAACCCATCCAGTACAGGAAAAACAGCTGTTAGCCCAGAGCTAAGGAAGAGAGCCCTGTGGCAGAACATTCCGAGGCCATGTGGCCAGGTGGCCAGCAGGGACCAGAGGCTGGGAAGGCAAAGCCAAGGGGCTCACAGGATTGCCTTCTCTTCAGGCCTTTGTGTAACCCGTGATCCGTTGGGACGCAGACAAGCCTTTGGCAATAGTTACTGAAATCTGTCATCACATCAGTTCTAAAACCAGTCAATACCTGAGGACCTGGCTGCCAGGTAAAGTTTTCTGTCTGACTGACAGAAGGGAGAACCCTCTCCCACCGCTCCAGTTTGCTGTCCACACCCAGACCAAACGAAGGTGGTGTAAAAATGTTCAATAATTCAACTGAAAATAGCAAGAGGGAGGAAAGAACTAGAGGTCAGTGCTGGAGGCCTGGGACCTTCCTCCTCTCCTCCCAGGGAAGTTTCATCCCCCCTCTGATGGGGACCCTCGCACCTGGATGCCACCCACAGTTGACCTCATCCCCCCACCCCAACCTGGGACTACACTGCATTAGCACCTTGCGCCAAAGCAGACCCCCATCCCGGGCGGTTGTCATCGTGGTCTGCGCGATGGCCATCCAGGGCCTGGGAGCAGCAAAGCAACTTTTCTGGCCAGCTCAGCCTCCCAGAGGCGGGGAGAGAAGTCGCAACCTCCAGCCCAGCCCCGGGGCCGGACGCGCCAGTCGCCCGCCGCCGGGCTCAGCCCTCTGGGATGAAGCGGAACCCGGCGGGCGCAGGTGGCCCGAGCGCGCCTCCCCGACTGCGAGCTGCCGCCTGCCTCACCTGGCTCAGCCCGCTGTAGCCTCACGCTGCTCTGCCTCCTTGCACACTGCGGCAACCTGCTGCCGTCCTTTTTTGGGTCCTTGGCGGGTATTTTCCGTCTGGCCCCACATCACTTCCCGTAAAGGAGAGCGAGGTGGGGCGGGACCTCCTCTTCACCCTCCACCTCCCGCTTCCTCCTGTCACCTCGGGGGGCACCCCCTCCCCCACGCCCGACTCCACGCGGGCGGTGGGCGGGCGCCGCCTCCGGCGCCTCTCGCAGACCCGCTGCACCTGCTGGGTGGCCCTCTGAGCCGCGGAACCGTCCCGCTCGCCTCCTTTGGCCTCAGCCAGGTCTCCACTGCCCCTTCCTGGAAGGCGCAAAACCTTAGGACACAGTTTTCGTTTAAGACACAGAGTGACTTTTGCAAACTGCTCCAGAATCCGTGCGCTGCGACGTATGGTTTGGTGACTCTCACCATATCTTCTCCAAAAGCTATTTTCTGAAAGTGTTTTGTAGGGCGTCAGATCAGTGTCTCCACCTGGTAGCCAGAAGTGCTGAGCAGCTGCAAAGTGTGCACGCCCGGGTTTCCTGAAGCCCTGCGGACTCCAGTGGGGCCCGCTCTGCGCCGGGTGTCCAGCTCTGCCATGGTCCATCCTGCCGCGCCAGCTTCTCTTCAGGAGGCCTGGGCATGGCCTTCCAAGGACAAGGGAAAGCTCTGGCATTTTTGGAAATGACAGGGGGAAAAGCACATGTATTTCTGGAAGAAAGTGGCAAACAGGGTTGTTTCTGGTCTTGCAGCCTAGTTCTGATTATAAAATCACTCTCAATTAAATTTCTAAGAGAGTATTAGAACAATTCTTTTTTTAAAAAGCAAAATAATAATAATAATAATAATAATAATACAGTAAGGAGAAATCTGTGAGCCTTTGCTGCCCCCCAGCGCTTCCTTCTCTCAACACCAACGGGTTTGTGTGGGCCTGCTGGGACCTGCAGCTGGGAAGGTTTGGGGCGCCAGGCTCCCACTCAGAGGCAGCCAAATTTCTCCTCCAGTGGTCTGGGCGTGTCTGTGCAATGGCCTTGGGCCTGCCTCTATGGACTCTCAGACAAAGCACTTCTGAACCAAATAATTCCACTTTTAAACAGAGCAAAATGACTGGAAGCCCTAGTCCAGCTTCTCCTCTCATCCGTTCTATCTCACCAATCTACCTCTACTTGCACCACAAATTCCAGCTGTCCCCCACCCATCTGCCCAACCCCATCATCCTTCCAATCTGTAACAACTCACAGCTTGGATCACAGTACAATTAGCTTCTCAGATGTGTGCCTAATTTACAAAATCACCTGTAGAATAACCATATGACATTGCCAGATATTGAATATACATTCAATCTAATATTTCCAGGCATAGTGATCTCAGAGTAAGGAATGACAGATTTCACCAGAGGGTGATTGTTTCAAGGAATGTCCCCCCATTGAGAGAAGGGCCAACAGACTGCTGTTGGTTGAGAGTAAGACAGGAAAAGTGGCCCCATGCCAACATGTAGAGAAACAGCACTGGGAGTCACTGATCAGCTAAGATGTGGGGGGGCCAACAATGCAGCACCTGCCAATGGTTGATAAGATATTGGAAGATCCCCCTCTTCAGCCCTCCCCACTTCTGCATGCAGCTAGGGCTGTCACCAAGAGTTTACCAAGCGGATCAGAAAACAGACAGTGGTTAGGTTCCTGTTAAAGGTGAGATCATATGGTATTTGTCTGTCACCGCCTGGCTTATTTCACTTATCATAATGCTCTCCAGTTCCATCCATGTTGTCGCAAAGGGTAGGAGCTCCTTCTTTCTTTCTGCTGCATGGAATCCCATTGTGTAAATGTACCATAGTTTTTTGATCCATTTATTTACCGATGGGCACCTAGGTTGCTTCCAACACTTGGCTATTGTAAATTGTGCTGCTATGAACATATAACCAAAGTCACTGAAATTGAGAACTGGCTGACAGTGACCAGAGGGGAGAGGGGAGGGAATTTCAGGGGAAAAGGGGAAGGGTTGCAGGAACAAGTATAAAGGACACATGGACAAAAATAAGGGGGTGTGGAAATGGGAGGAAGTGGGGAGGGCTGGGATGGGGGTAAAAGGCAGAAAACTGTACTTGAACAACAATTAAAATTAAATTAAATTAAAAAATTTATTTCACACTAAAAAAATAAATATATCTAACAGTTAACCACTAAAATATTCCCACTTAACCTATGATCATGTGACAGAACATTCTTAGTAGATGACAAATGATTTAGTGAAAATAAAAGGTTTCAGATTCAGAAGGAAAAAAAAAAAGACAGTGGTGCTATGGCCCATTCATTCATTCAGCTAGTCAAGCATTAGGTACTAGAAATGAAAAAATGAATGAGATAAGTTGGTCTCTGCCCTTAGGAAACTTGAAAGACCTAGTAAGCAGTTAACTTCAGTGCGGTGAAATAAAATCCCTGGTAAGGAAGTTAAAGCCTGCCACTGAACACAGATAGATAACACAAAATCAAGACTTCCCAGAGAAAGTAATGTATAATTTTAAAAGTACATCCCAAAAAAAAAAAAAAACTATCGAGAGTAAAAATACAATCCACAGAATGGAAGAAAATATTTACAAATCATATACCTGATAAGAATACAGTATCAGGCTGTATAAGGAGCTCTTACAACTCAACAACAAAGAAGACAAACAACCCAATTAAAAAGTGGGCAAAGGACTTGCATAGACATTTTTCCAAGGAAAACATAAAAATGGTCAACAAGCACATGAAAAGATGTTCAGTGTCTTAGTCTTTAGGGAAATGTAAATCAAAACCATAATGAGATACCACTTCACACCCAGTAGGTTGGCCATAACTTTTTTTTTAAAAGAAAAGAAAAATAAACCCTGGCTGGTATGGCTCAGTGGATTGAGCACTGGCCTGTGAACTGAAGTGTCCCTGGTTCTATTCTCGGTCAGGGCACACGCCCGTGTTGTGGGCCAGGTCCCCAGTTGGGGCCATGTGAGAGGCAACGGATTCATGTATCTCTTGCACATCGATGTTTCTCTCCCTCTTTCTCCCTTCCTTCCCCTCTCTCTAAAAAAATAAATAAATAATTGTTTAAAAAAGAAAAAGAAGTGTTAGTGAGGATGTGGAGAAATTGGAACCCTTGTACTTTGCTAATGGGAATGCAAAATGATGTAGTTACTTTGGAAAATAATTAGGCAATTCTTCAAAAAGTTAAACAGAGAATTACCATATGCCCCAGCAAGTCCATTCCTAGAAAGGTGCCCCCCAAAATTAAAAACAGGTATTCAAACAAATATTTGCACCTGAATGTTTACAGGGGCACTACTTACTATCACCAAAGGTGGAAACAACCTAAATGTCCATCAGTAGATGAACAAACAAACAGATTGTGGTATGTACATACAACGGAGTATTATTCCACTATACAATGTATAAACAGTGGTACCTTGGCACTCATTAATTCGTTCCAGAAGTTGTGGCAGGCAAGCAACAAGTGATAAAGCATTTTTCTTTTTCGGGGCAGCATTATGACTCATACAAGTTCTAGCAAGTGCAACGAGTCCCAAGCATGTGCTGAGTGCTGAAACATTTTTTTCTCATCGAAACGCAATGAGTACAGGGTCTGAGGAGTTCTGAAGCCGATGAATGCCAAGGTAACTGAAGTACTGATACATGCTACAACATGGATGAACCTTGACAACATTATGCTAAGCGAAGGAAGCCAGTCACAAAGGGTCACAGCATGTATGATGCCGTTTAAATGAAACACACAGAAGAGGCAAATCCGTAGAGGCAGAAAGCAGACTGGCTGCCAGAGGCTGGGCACATGGGGAACATGGGGTGACTGCTACTGCACAAGGAGCTTCTTTTTGGGAAATGAAAATGTCCTGAACTAGATAGAGGTGGTAGTTTCACGACTCGCCACATGTAGTAAATGCCACAGGTTTGTACAATTTAAAAGGGTTAACAGTTAATTTTTTATGTGAATTTTGTTTCCATTTTCAGAAAAAAAAAAATTTGGTCTAGGAAAGAAAAAGATGAGCCAGAAAGTAAGGAAGTACTCAAAGAACGACAAACACCCGTCAGAAGGACGTGGGATCCCTCCCAGGAGAGGGCTGCTCCTTGGCTAAGGACTTATCTATTTTTATTAGGACTGTGAATGTATTGGTGTTTTTAAGCAACGTGAACAGAATTTTTCAAAAATGACCACTCTGAACACTGTGGTCATCAAAATATATTCTTAAGTATTTTATACCTACTTGTAATTTTTAGAAGTCTTGTTTTGTATTTGTTAAACTGAACACAATTTTTAGATAATATTTAACATCATTTTTCATATATAAAATAAACATCTTTTTAAAAAAGACATTATACTCACCTGGCAGGAACGATACCGTAATTGAACAAGTGTTCTCCCCAGCACATCCGCTGCACTTCGAATGCGCTTGACCCCTGTGATTTCCCCAAATGGGGGAACTCAGCTGCATAATTTGTGGTAGTGGGGGACTGTGTTTGCGCGATCCCCTGGCTAAAAAATTAAATAAAATAAAAAAATTTTTTTGAGAAAGGACACAGTAGCCAGTTTGAAGGGACCCCAACTGGCCAAATCTGGGGCAATCTGAACATCAAAATGAATCACCATAGTGACAGTCAGGATTGGCTTTGTGGCCGTGCAATTTGTAGTCACACAGGGCTCTGCAGTCAGAATTTAGGGCTCTGGAGTTACCATCATAGAATTCTTGACAATCTCAGCTTTAAATCCATGTTTTATGAGTGAAATCTGATGGCACAATAAAACATGCTGGGGGCTTGGAGTCTGCTCACACATGGTTCTGACTCCTACGACTGCCCACTCCTCACCCGTTTTTCGCCCAGGCTTGCATTCACGGCCTTGCTCCCGGGCACGGACTAGGTTACCTTGGCTGAGGGAAGCCCACATTCCACCATCACCTTCCACTGGGGCACGAGTGCAGGAGGAGTAAGGGTTGGGCATGTGCCCCACAGCACTCTGGAAGATGGGCAAGAAGTCAGTGTCACGAGACATTCCCTGTGCCACACATCAAGGGCTTCCTTTCACTACCACCCAGGAATCAAGAATGTCCCGGCAGGGAGGTGGCAATCCCTTGGGATTTGCTGTGGTTGGAGTGGTGGACCCATGAGGACACTAACTTCCTCATCCGTACCTGGGGCCCTGCATTTCGATTTTGCACTGGGCCCCACAAATCATGCAGTCAGCCTAGTGATAGTCATAGATTGTAACACATGGAATAAAATAGGAATCTGAAAATCATACTGACACATCATTTCTGCAATATTCCTACCAGAAGTGCATAACCTGAATCTATGGAATCACGCGGAAGCATTACACAAACCCAAATTAAGAAACACTTTATAAAATAAACCAGTGTCTTTAAAAAAAAGACAATGCCATGAAAGACGATGACTGGTTTCCAGAATAAATGAAACCAGAGACGTGGCAACCAAATTCAAATGGGATCCTGGATTAGATCACAGAGCTGGAAAAAAATTCTTTTGCTCTGAAGAACAGTAATGGGACTTAGTAGAATTGGGATAAAATCTGAGATTAGATAATAATATTGTATTAATCTTAATGATCTGATCTTGATCATTATACTGCAACTAGGAAAGAGAATGTCCTTGTTTTCAGGACTTGCACACTGAAAAACTTAGGGCTAAAAAACATCATGTGAGCAACTTATCCTCACAGGTTTAGAAAAATAATGTGGGTGTTTGTATATATAAACACACAGACGTAAATATGAAAAGATGAGAGGAAGATTAACTCAAACATGGTAAATTTTTACATTTGTGGAATCTGGATAAGAGGTATGTAAAAAATCCTTTTATTATTTTTTCACCCTTTCTCTAAGTCCAAAATTATTTCAAAATAATAATTTAGAAAAACATGTAGTAACTGTCTTCCGGCCAAGATGGAGGCGTAAGTGGACACACTGTGCCTTCTCTCACAACCAAAATTAAGGACAACAAATATTTAGAAACAAGAAAACCACCAGAACTTATAGAAAATTGAACTGTATGGAATTCCAACAACCATTCATCCACACCGGTAAGAGGGGCGGAGTCGCGGCAGGAGAAGGTGGAGGTGCGACCCGGGAACACAAGCAGCATCTGCAGGCAGTTCCCAGGTGCACAGGTGGCGGCTGGCGGTCCCCGGGCCCACAGGCAGCAGCTGGCGGACCCCGGGCACAGGGGGGCAACTGTGCAGACCCAGTGAGGCCGCACAAGGCGGCTGGCTGACCAGGTGGTCCCACATTTGCACGCATGCAGATGGTCCAGGCAGAGGGGAAGTGGCGGAAGGGACTGAATCCAGGAGAGAGCAGAGCAGGCGCCACTGTTCCCTCTCAGACCCGCCCCCACATACAGCGTCACAACCCAGCGACTGGGCTGCCCCGCACTGGGGAGCGCCAGAGGCTCCACTCTTCACTACGTAACAGCACGCACGTGTGCGCAGATAATCCAGGTGAAGGGGAAGCGGCGGAAAGGGCCGGAGTCCAGGAGAGAGCGGAACAGGCACCATTCTTCCCTCTCAGACCCCGCCCCCACCTATAGCGTCACAACCCAGGGACTGGGCTGCCCCACCCTGAGGAACACCTAAGGCTCCACCCCTCACTACGTAAGAGCCGCGACCAGACTAAAACCAAAACAACAACAACAAAAATCCCACCAAAAATGGCTCAAACTGGAAAACCAATCAAAGCCCCACAGCCAATTCCTCTAAGCAGTGAAGAGATAGCCAACCTGTCAGATGCACAGTTCAAAGCACTGGTCATCAAAATGCTCACAGAATTGGTTGATTTTGCTCACAAACTAGATGAAAAAATGCAGGCTACAATACGTGAAATGAAGGAAGATGCATGGGGAACTGACAGAGATGGAAGAAAAACTCGGACTCAAATCAATGGAGTGGACCAGAAGGAAGAAACTAACAACCAAACAGAAAATGAGGAAGAAACAAGAATTCAAAAAAATGAGGAGAGGCTTAGGAACCTCCGGGACATTGTTAAACGTCCCAACATCCGAATTATAGGGGTCCCAGAAGGGGAAGAAGAAGAGCAACAAGTGGAAAACTTATTGGAACAAATAATAAAGGAGAACTTCCCCAATCTGGCAAAGGAAATAGACTACCAGGAAGTCCAGGAAGCTCAGAGAGTCCCAAAGAAGTTGGACCCAAGGAGGAACACACCAAGGCACATCATAATTACATTAGCCAAGATTCAGATGAAGGAGAGAACTCTAGAAGCAGCAAGGGATAAAGGGACAGTCACCTACAAAGGAGTTCCCATCAGACTGTCAGCTGATTTCTCAAAAGAGACATTCCAGGCAAGAAGGGGGCTGGAAAGAAATATTTGAAGTCTTGAAAGGCAGGGACCTACATCCAAAATTGCTCCATCCAGCAAAGCTGTCATTTAGAATGGAAGGGAAGATAAAGTGCTTCTCAGATAAGGTCAAGTTTAAGGAATTCATCATCACCAAGCCCTTATTATATGAAATGTTAAAGGGACTTATCTAAGAAAAAGAAGATAAAAATATGACAGTGAAAAGACAGCAAACTCACAGCTATTAAGAACCACACCTAAAACAAAAGCAAACTAAGCAAACAGCTAGAACAGGAACAGAACCACAGAAATGGAGATCATATGGAGGGTTAGCAACAGGGGCGTGGGAGGAGGAGAGAGGGGGAAAAGGTACAGAGAATGAGTAGCATAGATAGTGGGAAGAAAATAGACAGGGGGAGGGCAAGAATAGTGTGGAAAATGTAGAAACTAAAAAACTTATGACACATCAACATGAACTAAAGGGGGGAATGTGGGTGGGAGAGGGTGTGCAGGGTGGAGGGGAATGATGGGTGAGAAATGGGACAACTGTAATAGCATAATCAATAAAATATATTTTTAAAAAAAACATGTAAAAGTCTATTCAGAAAATCCTCCAGGATCAACTCGAGTGGCCCACTTGATAACCTATCATTGTCTTGGCTTTCCCCTTTAACTCTTTTTCTTCTATCTTCAACTCCTGATTCTGGAGTTTGAATGGATTTCTAATGAGACTGGAGAAACCATCCCCTGATTCTGTTCACTGGAAGGCCTTGATATTCCTTTCCTGGAGGCACTGACGAAGATGAAAATACACTGCTGGGGAGACCACTGACAACTTTGAAACGCTCAGTGGTGATGGTTGTTTATGGGCAGAAATTGACAGAAGCTGCAGTGGCAACATGGCTCTCTATAATCAGCCAGAAATAATTGAATTTTTGAACGGCAGATGGCAGGACATAACTACTACGCTGGGAAGCAAAGGTGGAGTGCAACCAGACTGTCTTGACTAATAGGGACCTGTGGTGACGGCTAATACATTCATGGTACCCTTTTAAAGTGTGTGATTCAGTGCTTTTTAACATATGCACAAAGATGTATTCTCGCCTCTGTCTAGTTCTAGAACATTTTCATCACCTTATATCCATTACCAGTCATTCCCTATCCCTTCTCTCCCCTAGTCCTTGGCAGCCATTAATCTACTTTGTCTCTGTGCATTTACCTGTTCTGGACATGTCATACAAATATAATCACTCTTTTTATTTTTAAAAAAAAGGTTTTATTTATTTTTAGAGAGAGGGGGAGGGAGAGAGTTAGAGAAACACCAATATGTGGTTGCCTCTCACTGGGGACCTGGCCTGCAATCCAGGCATGTGCACTGACTGGGATTCAAACTGGCGATCCTTTGGTTCACAGTCCGTGCTCAATCCACTGAGCTACACCAGCCAGGGCCAAATAGAATTACTCTTATACCCACCTTGCTTTCATGTTTTCAAAGTTTAACCATGTTGTAGTATGTACCAATATTTAATTCCTTGTTAGGGCTGAGTAATATTCTATAGCGTGGCTATACTGCAACTTATTTATCCAATCATTAACCGATGGACATATACACTATTTCCACTTTTTGGCTACTATAATAATGATGTTATGCACATTTGTGTACAAATTTTTGTGTGGACGTACATTTTTATTTCTCAGGTATATATCTAGTAGAATGGCTAGGTCATATGGTAACACTAAATTTACCTTTTTTGAGGAAGCATCAAACTGTTCCACAGCAGCTACAATATTTTATGTTTCCATCAGCAGTGTATCAACAAGGGTTTTAACTCCCCACATCTTTGCCAAACTTTCTTTTCGATTGCAATCATACTAATGTATGTGAAGTGGTACCTCATCCTGGCTTTGATTTCAATGGCTACAGTATCTTTACTGGAAAAAAAAATCAATTCATCCTACTAAACTGACTAAAGCATCCTTCTCCAAAGGAGGATCAAAAGCAATTCAATGTAACTTGATGTTAGACGATTGTTCCTTGGATGTAACAAGATTATGTATTGCTACCCATCATCGTGTGACTTGACCATGTACCCTGTGGGAAGAGTCTATGTTCCTGCCTTTGACTTTGGGCTTGAGCACATGCCATGCTCAAAACCAACAGAATGTGAAAAGATGTGTTATTTGCCACAACTGAGCGTAAGATTACAATTCCATATTTCCTCTGTTTCTTTCTCTCAACCCTATATTCCGCCTTATCTCAGATAGGGGCTGTTCCTTGAGACTGGGCCCACAATGATGAGACACACATAACAGAATCCCAAGCAAAACCAAGCCTGTCAGATAGTTATTAGTACATTAATTAAAATTTGCATACATTTTATATGCCTAAAAGTCTCAAAAGAGTTCACTAAACTGTTAAATGTGCTGATTCAATGTATGCATGGTTCTGTGTTCATTTTTGTATTGTTTGGATTTTTTGATGAATGTACTATTTTTGTAATTCTTTCTTCATTTACTTTAAAAAAAAAAATCCATACTGTCCATTCAATGTGAATAGCTCAGATTAAGTTATAATGCATTTACTTTCAAGAAAAAGAAATCAATAAAAATAAGTTTATTTTAAAAATGAATTTAGTTTTTAAAAAGCACTTTGTACATATGCGATTACATTTCTAGATCTCATTGAAAATATAAAGTTTAACAGTGTTAGGTTAAAAACTAATATAAAAAATACAAAAAGAAGAAAAAATAAAGAAAAAAAAGTATTAGTTCTTAGCAACCTCAAAATACCCTTTAACTATATAATAGCTTCATAACAAATTAACTCCTCCCTAACCACCATTATTAATGCAAATTTGCTTATATTAAATAGATTTGTGTCATATTTGCCACCCTATATAACACCATATACCCCCTCAAAAAACATTTGATCTGAGCCACCCCAATTCTCAATGTACTTCTCCACTCTTCCTGGGATGAGAAAGGGCTGGAGTTGAAAGACTGATGAAGGCTAACTGTAGGCTAATTGAGAGGCATTCTGCCTGAGACGGTTAACTTAGTTCACACCATCTACAAAGACTACAGTAAACACCATTCCCAGCTACGGTATAGATACAGTCTAGACTGTCACCCACGATGCTGTATATGCTGCATTCCCAGCAAATAAATGTCCACTAAGAAACAAAATATCTCTAAAGACATTCATTTTTGCTTAAAAGAGAATTACTAACCTGTCCTGGTGAAAAGACATAAAATGGCAAATGAAAGTAAACATTGAGATTAACAGTGATAGTTTTAAAAATCATCTATGATTTATTTGTTTAAAATATATTTTGAGAAGTTTTTACAAGACTACTTATAGTCGAAGTATAATTTCAAAGGAAATTTAAGCAATTACAGTTTAACTGCATGCAGTATTAACTTTTCTTCTCTTCTGATTCCTCTGCCAATTTCAATTTCTCTTTTAATTCCTTCTGATCTCTGGAATTTTGTTGAAATATCGGTTGAAAAATATATATTCCTCCAGCAACTCCAAGGATGCTAGCAAAAAGTAGTTGTGGAAAAGTCAATCTCCCAAACATTTTTTCAACAAATGCCACACGGTGCAAAGATGGTGTAATTTTTTGAAAAATTACACTCCACTCAGGAAATCTCTCCAGATCTGTGTGCAAAGTAAATGGAAAACAAAGCAATAAGTTAGAACAAGATTCTTTGTAAAGATTTCATGTCACTACTTTGCTCCAGAGTGAACAGTGTTTTTGTTATAATATGTAAATATCACTTACTGATTAAACCAAAAAAGGAATATATAGATTTAGGGAGTATAGAAAAGAGGGCTAGGGGATGGTGTAAAATAAAGCTAAATCCTATTATAGAATGTTCTCAATGGTTTAAAATGGATAATTTAAAAGGGCAGAAGTGGGACAAGGGCAAGCCACAGTCTTTATGCCTTTAAAGCATACCAATCCCATTGGGAAGTAGGAGATAGAGAAATGTTACTTTTCATTATTAGCCCATTTTTATTATCTCATATTTTTTTGGCAATATGTATAATTAAAAACAATAGTTTTTAAAAAAAAAAAAACAGTCTAAAATGTCATGAGTTCCCTTTGATCCTTTACTAAGTACAAGTAGCCATCAAATATAAATCACCTGCCATCCATTTTTGACAAAAATATAACAGAGATTTGGCTGGTTTTACTTCTAATAGAGGAGTTAAGACTCTAGCACTTCTTGAAAAGTTATACTCCTTGCCAACATCTTAGTATCTGGAGAAACTAGGTAGGTGTTTATGAACGAGAACAGCAGAGCAAAGAATTTACAGGTTTTCATTATTAAAACAATATTTCATGGCCTCCTAGATCAATCCTGAAGGTCACAAAAATCATTAGGAGCAGAACTGATACTAGAAACTAGCTTGCCCTTAATTACTCAAATGTAATTTAAACTAATCTGGGAAAGGAAAAACCAGTTTTCTCCTGGACTCTACCATTAACTCAGATAAATGATGTCACTAAGCATCCATTCAATCAATGTCTGCTAAATGTTAAAAAGAAAAAAAAAAGCCATTTATTTGCTCTTTGGAAAACTGATCTTTAAACCATGCCAATAATAAGAAAGTTATTTGCCACTAGCTGGCTGATGCTGACCAAGTCATTTTATGTTTTTAAACCTCATTTTCCATATCTGTACAACAGGCTACCCTGCCCACCTCGTGCAACAAATTGTTATTGTGTGATCACCCAAACATGTTTATAATTATCATTACAGGCATACCTCGGAGATATTGCAGACTTGGTTTCAAACCATCGTAATAAAGAGAATTTCACAATAAAGCAAGACTCACAAATGATTTTGGTGTCCCAGTGCCTATAAAAGTTATGCTTACACTGTACTGAAGCCTGTTAAATGGGCGATAGCATTATGTTTTAAAAACAAGGTACATACCTTAATTTAAAAATACTTTATTGCTAAAAAATGCTAACCATCATCTGAGCCTTCAGTGAGTCGTAATCTTTTTGCTGATGGAGGGTCTTGCCTCGATGTTGATGGCTGCTGACCAATCAGGGTGGCGGTTGCTAAAGTCTGGGGTGGCTGCAGCAATTTCTTAAAATGAGTGAACAATGAGGTTTGCTGCTTGGATTGACTTTTCCTTTTACGAAGGATTTCTCTGTAGCATGCGATGCTATTTGACAACATTTTACCCACAGCAGAACTTCTTTCAAAATTGGAGTCAATCCTCTCAAATCCTGCTGCTGCTTTGTCAACTAAACTTATGTAATGTTCTAAATCCTTTGTTGTCATTTCAACAATCTTCACAGCATCTTCACCAGAAGTAGAGTCCATCTCAAGAAACCACTTTCCTCGCTCATTCATAAGAAGCAACTCATCTGTTAAAACACTTGCTGCTTCACCTTGTGCTTTTATGCTACTGAGCCGGCTTCTTTCCTTAAACCTCTTGAACCAACCTCTGCTAGCTTCAAACTTTTCTTCTGCGGCTTCCTCCCCTCTCGCAGCCTTCATAGAATTGAAGAGAGTTAGGGCCTTGCTCTGTATCAGGCTTTGGCTTAAGGGTATGTTGTGGCTGGTCTGATCTTCTATCCAGACCACTAAAACTTTCTCCATATCAGCAATAAGGCTGTTTCGCTTTCTTATCATACGGGTATTCAGAGGAGTAGCACTTTCAATTTCCTTCAAAAACTTTTCCTTTGCATTCACAACTTGGCTAACTGTTTGGCGCAAGAGGCCTAGCTTTCGGCCTATCTCAGCTTTCGACAAGCCTTCTTCACTAAGTCTAATCATTTCTAGCTTTTGATTTAAAGTGAGAGATATGCGACTCTTCCTTTCACTTGAACACTTAGAAGCCATTATAGGATTATCAACTGGCCTAATTTCAATATTGTTGTATATCAGGAAATAGGAAGGTCTGAGGAGGAGGAGACTACCAGAGGAAGGGCCAGCGGTGAAGCAGTCAGAATGCAAACATTTATCAATTAAGTCCAATGTCTTCTAATGTGAGCGTAGTTCGTGGCACCCCAAAACAATGACAATCGTAACACAGAAGATCACTAATCACAGATCACCATAACAAATATAACAATAACGAAGTATGAAATATTGCAAGTTACCAAAACGTGACACTGACACACAAAGTGAACAAATGCTGTTGCGAAAATGGCGTCGATGGACTTGCTCCTCTCGTTGCCAGAAACCTTCAAATTATTAAAAAAAAAACAAACAAAACACCGCAATATCTGCGAAGCGCAATAAAGCAAAGCGCAATGAAACGAGGTATGCCTGTGCTATCACCATTACCATTCAGACAACTCCCACCGTTCAGCTCTCACTCCAAGTCACTGACCCCGCCTCCCGCCTGTCCCTGCAAAGGGTGATGATATCCGTTCATTCCAGCAGTTTCCGGATCCCGGGGCGCAGACAGCAAAACCGGAGCCGACAGCACCTCCAAGACACAGAGAAATGCCTACGACAAAGTGCGGGAAAGCCCTAGGCAAAGTTTAGTAGCCCAGACCAAAACTGCAGCTCTTGGCGGCGAAATCACCACCTTTGGGAGTTCAAGAAAGCTGCCCTTTCCCAGCTCCCTCCGCGTCCGCCCAGGAAGGCTGCTCGCAGAGGCCAAACTTAGTGACTCCAAAAGCAGTGCGCGCTACGACAGCCTACCTCTGCGGAGGAAGGTGGTAGCCCCAGATCCCCAGAGCACCAGCAGTATGGAGCGAGAGCCCAGCGACAGCAGCCTCTTTTTCCGCCGTCTCCAGAGCCGCTCTCAAGACAAGGTGAAGCTGCGAAAGAGAAAGTCGGTTCTCTACGTGAGCCCCGAGAAGAGCTCAGGGAGCCGCAGAGGTGAGTGAGAGGAGGACACCCAGAGAGAGGCGGTGGCGGGAAGTCGCGGGCTCGGAGCAAGGGCTCCACCTGCTGGGTGGGGGTGCCAAGAAATCGATGTGCGCTGGGAACAAGATTCTCCACCCCTGCCGCTTGTAAGGCACTGTATTGTTATTTAGTGCCGCCTTCCCCGCAGCCGTGTGAAATGAGTAGGCATGATGCGGCCATCCTATTAATTTAGAGGGGGCACCCAGGCCAGGCGTTACCCAAGCTTTAGCAACTGCGAGGGTCTGATTCCTGGAGTGGGACCAGGTCCGACCCTGCCCTGTTTCATTTGTTCCCTCTGCCTTCTCTTTGGTCAGGATGTGATATTGGCAGGAGAAAAATCACCCAGCAAATTGTGGAGGTGCACTTAATAAAAAGATGGACTCCTCATTCATTAATTATTGACTGTAGCCTTTTATGTGACAAGGAGGGAATTGGCGGTATAAAATGAATATCTAGTTACTCCTCTGGATACCTGGGACCAACAAAGAGGAAACCTATACATTTAATAAAAATTAAAACATTAATAAGTAAATTTTTAAGAAAAGAAAGGGGAAATCTTTTTGCTAAATGGAAAGTGAGAGTGGGAGGAGTGTGAGCGGGCGTTAGGGGTGGTGGGGAGAAGAGCCTGCTGGGCCCCAGCCCTCTTGCTTCCTTCTTCTAACCCACTCCTTGTTAGAAGTTGCTGCCAGCAAGGTAAAGGCTAGTGAGGACAGTAAATTACCGTACTTTCTTTTAACAGAGTATTTTTTCTTCTGCCTCAGGCCACAGAGAACAGGTGGGGGGTAGGGGGATGGAGGGACAACAGATAGTCCCGTGAGTTTTCTTCTAGTGTTTCCGGAAGAGGAGAGTTCAAATGGGGTATGTATGTTGTGTTGAATGTAGCAATTGTCCGAGAAACACTGAAGATGTGTTTCATGAAAATAAGGGAGGAGACTTGGCAGGACCCCAGAATGATAGCAAAGAATCACAGTGGATCAGAGGTAGGTTGCAAACTCATACTCAGGAGGTCAACACAAGCAAGGCTAAATAAGTCAAAGCACCCTATATTTCAGTACCAGTCAGTTGCCAGTTGAGCTTTGTATTGCCAGATCTTAGCTTTGAAATGCCGCAATAGAGACTTTAATATAAATTCTCATTTTTTTAAATTTTGGCAACTAAATTTAAATTTAAAAATAATACTCTGTATTTAGCCTAGCGACTGTCCATCTATGGTTTAGAGCTGGATGTTGGAGTCAGCAGACAGACCTGGTTTTGAATCCAGTTTAGTCATTTACAACCTTTTTGACTTTGGACAAGGCAATTTACTTTTGGGCCTCAGTTTCCTCGTTTGTAAAAAAGGGGAATATCTCCTCCATAGCATTATTTTGAGGACTAAATGAGATAATGCATGAAGAGAAATGAACTCAGTGCCTGGCTATTGAGTTTATTTAAAAATGTACAGATCATTTTATAAGTCACTGGCACAAAGACAAAAAGTTGCTACCTAAATTAGTAATTTGTTAGCTGGTTTCTTTCATTAGATACACATATAGGATCCATCTGCGGCCATAGTTAACCCAATCTCTTTTTCAGCATTTTCTCTTTATACAATAAGTTGCAAGAAAGATTGGTTAAGTGAAAGGAGTGGTAAATCACCCAGCGGTGAGGCCCTGCTTTGAGAGTAGTTTGGAGGGGCCACAGTTCACTACTGTGCCTTAACAGAGCCTGGACAAGGGGCCAAACAGAGCAGCAGACTTTAGTTCTGCAACTAACACTTGCCTGACTTTTGTGC
Organism: Glossophaga mutica; assembly: GCA_039655065.1. NCBI lineage: Eukaryota > Metazoa > Chordata > Mammalia > Chiroptera > Phyllostomidae > Glossophaga > Glossophaga mutica. The sequence goes on along the minus strand of CM077303.1, from coordinate 53,010,898 downwards.
CACAATTACCTGTCGTGTTTTGTTTTTCAGATCTTCTTGGTGAAAACATTTATCTGGTCTTGTTTACCATAATATTACGAATATGTAACTGCTTTTTAGTCCAGACAAGTTTTGTTCCAGATGAGTACTGGCAGTCTCTTGAAGTTGCACATCATATGGTTTTCAAATATCCTTTGTAGTTTCTTCTCCAGATTAGGAATGTGTATTCCTCTTAAGAATTGTGGCAGTTTCTGTTACACATTTTCAATCATTCCTCCATATTTTTTCCAAATAATTTTAATTTATCAAAGTATACCATTATTTTATGCTAGTTTTAAAAATATATTTCTTTTATGCATATATATATATTTCTTTGATGGTAATGTACTTGACTTAACCTTTAGCATGTATTCCCACAGTGCTCATTACTGTGGATGATATATATGAGATAAAAAAACACATTTCTGCCTTGAAGAAGTTAAGAGTTTAGGTAGCCAATTGCATTTTTAATTTAAATATCTAGTATAAAATGCTGTTTTTTTTAAATGCTGTGTTTTGAGCTGCTATATCAAAAAATGACAGTTTTATATACAAAAATGAAAGTAGTTTTTGTTTCAGTGCTGTTTAACATTAGTCCTTAATATTACTAATTATGGTTATTTGACCTGGGAATGGACAGAAAGATTAAGAGGTTACACTTACCCCTTAATCTTTGCAAGCATTTATAAGATCCTGCATCTTTTGGGAAAAGATAGTGTTCAGCTCCTGGTAAGTTTTAAATAAGAGTAATCAAAATAGTTCTTAAAAGATTTATTCCATCCTCTTTTAAATGTTAGTGTATATTAACTAAATGGTAGTCTTGGTATTATGAAATTTGTTTTTAAAAGGCTACTGTTGCTAAACTCTGACCATACCTGGGAAGCCCAGGGTTGCAAAGACATCCTGTGATGTAAGCCTTTACTATGGGCTATAACACAAGACTGAGCCTGATGGTGTCCTGCTGGGAGCAATCCTGCTAAGATTTTCATAATGACTACATTATGTATTAATTATTTAGACTTCAGAAGTATATTTCCTTCATAGAGAATCACTTGAGAGCAGGTTTTGTATTTCGTTTTTTTAACTTGTGAGCAGAAAACCATGTTGTATGAGCTTATGAAGATTAAATACATATAAATGCACTGAGAATTATTGAAATTAAAACTTAGAAAAATTAATTTGACAAATTTAATGATATGCACAATTATTGTGCTATGTTGTAATTAGGCATCAATAGTAAACAGGGCTGTAATTCCTGGATCATGGATTTCTGGGGTTATTTGTTAAGAGAGGGTACAAAGGAAGAACTAATGGTGGAAACGTTTCTCTAACCTCACTGTCAGGATCCTTTAAGCTGTCATCAAGTTGGACTCAGAACTTTGGGCCTTCCCCATTTTCTGTTAGGGAAGTACCCCAGAATTACAAAGGCAGTCTAAATCCTGAGGGGTTTTTGAAGATTGAAAGACATTGAGGTTCTGGGAGGCTGGTGGGGTTGGGGGGGAGTTGTTGTTTGTTTTGTTTTTTAAGGCACGATTGTACCCTCCCCTTCCCAATGGTATTTGATTCGCCATTACTGAGAAACGAGGATCACACCTGTGAAATGGATCATCAGGAAATATTCTGAGCAGTAGCAGAGATTCTGTCCTGGACACTGAGAGACCTTAGGAACCGTGAATTCTTTTTTCTCCTTTCGGGGCTAGCCACTAGCTTGTAGATCTTGCAGGGTGCAGTCTGCATAGTCTGGAACCATGGGCAGATGTACATAATGTCACCAAGGATGTCTCATATCCCAGGAAGTAAGTTGTATTATAAATGAAGGGGTCTTCAAGATAGAAAAACTTCCTATTCCTCCAAAACCTGCCCACTGCCTTCAACCTGTAGCTGACCCACCTGGCCATTTTGTGATTTAAAGGAAACCTACCCTGGTCACCATCCCTACCCCATGCCACAACCCCTCCCAAAAAAGCACTCGGTCATATTCCAGGTGGAGAAAATTAGGATGCTATCAATCATTAATACTGTCATATTGATTATTTTAAATAAAGATCATACAAGGTCGAACTAGAAGGGGTCAGAGAAGTGAAGTATTTTCATAGACAAAGGTCACAGCACACTAAAAGCAGAGCTAAAACTAGATCTAGAGTCTTTCCAGATCATTTCTCTCTAAACTGTGTAAGGTGTGTGCACAAAATGAGGGATGACTTAGAGCTGCACTGTCTGATACGGTAGCCACTGGCCACATGTGGTTATTAAAATACTTGTGAGTAGTCCAAACTGAGAAGTGCTATAAGTATAAAGTACATATTGGATGTCAAAGACCTAGTATGAACTAAGAATGTAAAATATTTCTGTAATTTTAATATTGATTAAAATGAATATTTTAGATATATTGGGTTAAAAATCATTTTACGGGTTTGTGATTTTTTAACTTTTTAATTTGGTTACTATAAAATTTTAGATTACATATGTGCTTCACATTCTATTTCTGCTAGACAGTGCTGGCTTAGGACATGTGAGAAGAAAGAAGGATAAGAAGGGAGGCCTGCCCTGGCTGATGTGGCTTAGTGGACTGAGTGATGGTTGGCAAACCAAAGGGTTGCCAGTTCAATTCCCAGTCAGTGCACAGGCCTGGGTTGTGGGCCAGGTCCCCAGCAGGGGCACACAAGAGGCAACTACACATTGATGTTTCTCTCCCTCTCTTTCTCCTTCCCTTTCCCTCTCTCTAAAAATAAATAAGTAAAATCTTTAAAAAAATAAAAGAAGGGAGACCTGATGGGTACCACAGTGGGGCTTTCAATAGTCAGAAGATGGTCCAAGGGCATTTGGCTCCTGGAATTCAAGGGAGGAATCAGGAGCTTAAAGAACAGGATTACAGAATGGTCAGTTGCCAACCGAGGCTTGGTGTTCAAGATTTACCCCTGGCATGTTCCTTCTCTTCTTTACCCCACACTACTTCTATTTTCCAGAAACCATGTGAAACTATTATTTAATTCTTGTTAAGTCCTTACTGACATTAACTTTTCCAGTTAACCTGGAAAATGATGGTACCTAAGTGTCTGGAGAGACTGCTAATATCTGAGATTACAACTCCACTTATTTTTGTGTTGAGCTAAAATCTATCTGCTTTTAAATTTAAGATTTTTACATGACAGTCTTTCAAAAAGTTTTATTTATCCAGGATAAACATCTCTAATTCTAAACCTCATAATTAGATAATGTCCTCTAAATATCTTGTAATTAACACCCACCTTAAAATGAGGGTCTCCAAACTGAGCATAATATTGAAAGTTAGTAAAACTGGTTCAGAGTAGTACAGTGGGACCATTTACTTCACTTCCCTCAGTGCTACACTTTTCACAGTGCACAGGATTCTTTTAGTTTTTTTTTTAGTGGCTACCTTACACTGTTGGCTTAGATTAAGTTTGTAGCTAAATTGAGTTTTTAAATGAACCACTTTCAGACCTGGAAGGTAAGCATGGAGTTTATAGATCTCCATGCAGAGTAAACAAAAGGTATGTAATAGGTGCCCTTTACCAAATTTTATGGGGCACAGTTTAAATGAAAATATGAAGTACAGCATACTTACAACTCTAAGATTTAAGCAATTATTTACAGGTTAATGAAAAGAAAAAGAACATAAAGCTAAAGTGTTAGAAGCCACAGGCAACTGAAAGTTAAGCAGCTCTAATTATAATGTAAAGTTAATAAATATTTTGAGCCAACAAAAATACAAATTTGTATATTTTTAGAAACATCTTTTGAATAAACCAACATTAAATTATGCTCTACAGCAAAGTGTTATTTTGTTAATAACTATGACACATTTTTTTAAAAAGTTTAAGATGCTAATGTATAGCATTAAAATTACTAACTCTAAATTATACAGTGATGGGCAAAAGTAGGTTTACAGCTGTTCCTATGGAAAATACAATAATAAATAATACAAGAATAACTCTTGTGTTTCACATACTCACAACTGTAAACCTACTTTTGTTCACCCCTGTATATATACACATATAATCTTTTAATTTCTTTTAAATTTTCTCTTAAATTTACTCTTTAATGTCATCTAAATATTATTTTATTTTCTATATTGTAAGATGGGGAAGCATTGTAACTTAATAGCTAAGAGCATAGGCTTTGGAGTCAGGGACCTGTGTTTGAATTCTGGCTTTCACATTAACTAGCTATACAGCCTTGGGAAAGTTACCTCACCTCTCTGTGCCTCAGTTTTCTCATTTATAAAATAGAATCTATTTCATGGGATTGTTTGAAAGACTGAATGAGCTGATATATATAAAGTACATACTTAATATGACACCTAGCACACAGTACTATAAACATCTTATTTTAAATTACCTATCATTATGCTACTGAAAATAACTATGTTTCTTTTTTTTTTAAGATATTTTTTTCCTTTTTGTTAAGATTTTTATTAATTTATCTTTAGAGGGGAAGGGTAGGAGAGAGGGAGAGGGAGAGAAATATCAATGTACGGTTGCCTCTCGTGTGTCCCCTGCTGGGAACTGGCCTGCAACCCAGGCATGTGCCCTGACTGGGAATCAAACCGCGATCCTTTGGTTCGCAGGCCCGCGCTCAATCCACTGAGCTACACCAGCCAGGGCTGAAAATAACTATGTTTCTAAAATAGAACCTTAACACAATGAAATGGTTTGCTGGCTATTTAAATTAAATTAAAATTAGTAGTGTTTTATATATATGTGTGTGTGTATATACATGTGATAATGGTAAAACTACTTTGGGTATTTACATGAAAAATTAATGTAATTTTTGTAGAAAAACAATTTTTGCAGAAGAATAGAATAATACAGTATATTTACTTTTGTACTAAGAACGGCTTTCAATGGATAGTTGGATTAGCTTGTTGATATCTCACGGTGATTCAGTGTGAACCAACAGATGTTTTTAATATCTTTTTTTTCCACCCGTGAAGATTTGGATTCCTAGACTTGCCCAGGCACTTCTGTCTGCTATAGCCGACTTGAGGCTTTATTCATTAATCAAGCAACTAGAAAATCAGCAACTAGCAAGATGGGTGGTAAGTCCTAAACACTTTAGAAACTGTGTGCCAGTTATCTCATTCCTATAAGCACGAAAGACAGGGAACAATATCGATGCCCAAACTGGCTTCAGAAGATAATTCACACAGCCTTACAGAGGTACTTCCATAATTAAGGACAGTAGAACGAGAGTGGCGCACATGCTCTCTTTCCAGACTGGGCCCCAGGCAGCAGTCCCTGATGCCGTCAAACCCGATGAGAGGCTGAACCCTAGGAGACAGCCTTTGGAAGCATCTTCACTCCAGCTGTCAAGAGTCCTCACTTGCCATAACATTCAGTAGGAATAGGTCTAAATTGTTGCCTACCTCACCAATGACCTTAGCCATTTACAGCCCTGTTCACTATTCTTCCAGCTACCTGAGACTCAGCCTGAGAAATACCTTTTCACTGAAGCATTCTTCACCTCTGGCTAGAATGTTTGAAATAGCTGGACTCTCTAAGGGAGAGAAGGTAGTGTAAAAGGCAGTCTTTTGTCATTTAGTTTATTTCACAGGGGGTAGATTTCTGGTCTCAGGGTCAAATCTTGAATGGGTTTTCCCATTTAATCCATATCCTGAAGAGTGACTAGAGGCTGAAATACTGTTGCTACTTCACTTCGGCTCTTTTATAAACTAAGTAAGCTTATTTGAGCCACCCTAGAAATCTTAGCTACCTTTTTAAATAGTTTTTACTGGAAAATATGTTTCAAATTTCAAGTAACCAATTCACCATCACATTTCTGGAATTCAACTTATTTTAACTATTAATAAATGTTAATTTATGAAAGATTAACAGGACATATTTTTGCAGGTAGTATGTTGCTTTGCATTAAAAAGACAGATTGGTTTAGCAAATGAGTCCTTGCTAATTGATTCCAGGATAAAAACAGTCTCTACTTTATGTTCATGTACACTGCTGAAGGCTCAGCCTACAATGACAGAGGCATAATGCCTTTAAAATCCTTGCCCCAAAGAGGCAGCACTAGGTTTTTCTAGTTTAGGAAAAGCCTTCGACTCCACAAAAATTGAAAACAATTTTTAAAGGCTATATTTAAGGAGATAGGAAGCTAGTATGCCTGTTTAATACCCTTGTATCAACTAACAAGCTTCTTTTAAGGTAGTTGTTTTGTAGACTTACTGATGATGTTTGCGTAGTCTTCTAAAAACTGGCTGATTAATTTAGTCAGTCTCCAAATAAAAATTTAATGATGTCTCCTGATAGGTCTTTTTCTCTTTTATGTTGTTTTAATTTTCCATCAACATCCCATATCAAGATCAATAAAAACAATCAATTTACTTGTCAGTAATATAAGACAAGTTTAGTAATACTGATTGGGAGAACATAGTTATAAACTTCAATTCTCTATAAACTGTACATACCATCAAAGGATTTGTGTTTTGTGCCTTTTATTAGTGGGAAGTGCGATTACATCAAATGCAATGCCATAAAAATATATCTGAAAATATAAACTTAACTTTAATAAATATAGATCTGATATCACAGACCTATATTTGATACAAATTCTCAAAAACAATGTTTGGGCATGCCCACTTTTAAATCACTTACCTTATGATACGATTTTTGCAGTATTTAGACTTGCTGGCTATTTTCTGTAGAATAGAACACTACACTTTGATTTCCCACTCCATATATGTTTGCTCATAATTGTTCTTAGTTTTTTTGCCAGTTATGCTCTTGGTTCACGTGGTACTGCTGTACCAGAACTCTTACCAACACCATGGAAACTGTTCTCACTATAATTGCTCTTTTCTACTATCCTTTGGAAGGTTCAAAGTCTACGAACAGGTAAGATATATTACTGTTAATATACAAAACTCTAAAGCATGCTTTTGAAAAACCTTAAATAGCAATATATTTTAATATCCAGTGGACTCCATAATGTTGATGAAGCTTATTACAACAATAAAATTTTAATGGATATATTTATTATAGCAGGTATACTCAAACTGAGTAATTAAGGAGAGGTTAATAAAAAGACCATTTACAAGAGTATAGATAATGTTTAGAAAAGCCAATAAGGAGATACCACAGTACCCCAGGACTGGGCTTACTTAGCAGGAAGGTTCTACTACCCCTTGGCCCCAAGGAGCCAGGAGAGGAAACATTCCTAGAATCCAGGCAGAGCTGTAACTTTCACCAGGCCCCAACAATAGGCGCAGCCAGCCTTTAGCCATAACAAAGAGAGAGCTGAGAGAATTAAATACCCTGACTCAACTTTCTGTCCTCCAATTAGCTAAAGGCAATCAGAAAGCAAGATATCCCATTGATAGGGTCCATATAGGTGAGCCTCCCTGCACATGCAGTAGGTGAAAAGTAGAGAACAGATCTAGAAGGGCAAATGGAAAATACATGGACTTGACTTGGGCATACACGTATAAACTGGGGAAACAAATACCAAACCAAAGGAACAACATGAGCAAAGTCACAAAGCTGTGGAAGGGCTTCATTGTATTTCTGACAGTTTTTCCAGAGGAGCTTATATGTGGTAGGGTGCATGGGAGAAGAAAATAGGGGATGAGACTGAAAGGAACTTTGCCCTTCTCCAGAATTAGAACTTTATAGGTCATAGGGGGCTATCACTGGGGGCTTTTGAGAAGCAGGACATTATCATGTCTGATTTAGAAAGAATTCTCTTTAGTAGCTGGTATTTAGGATGTAATGAAAGGGAGAAAGCCCTAATTTGAGTCTAGTTAAGAAACTGGTGTCCATTCTTCATATGTAAAAAGCTGGTTGTGAGGATGAAATTAAGTAAGATCATTTCTGCATTAGACTCCTGGCTGCAAATATCTATATGATGAGGACTTGACTACAAGACAAAAAGTGAAAATAAGGAAAATGGGCATCTTAGGCTTGTGGCTAGGCCCGCAAGAAACAGAATATCTCAGCCAAACACATGAATTAGAAGGTTATGCAGAATGCAAGGTAGTTTTGAGGAATGGGCTGTTTTCTTGTGCCTTTATAGCCCAGCCTACGAATCCGTTTCAGTCATCCATCATTTTGACGCTTAGCCAGTCTCTCTGTCCAGTTCCTGTGTACCTCTTGTTCACTTTGAGAGAATCTGATTAGGTCTTTTCAATGTCATTGTCCCTACTTGGACATAGTTTTCACACTGGCCAGCCTTACACTGGCTGCCTGGGCTCAGATGCCCTTCTCCAATTCAGTCAAGAAAGGAGGACCATGTGAGACAAGTCACCACTATATAAGCATTCTTTCCATGACAGGTACTATTCCTAGCCTGTCAATAAATGACATTTGGCAAACTACTTTAAAATGCAAGTATTGTAAATGAAAGATTTTTAAGGATGGTATGAGAATATCCAAGCACTGATTTCTGTAAAATGAGAATAATAAAATAGCTGTCATAGAAATTAAATGAGAATCCATGTAAAGTGTATAGCATAGGACCTATTGCGAACGAAGTGCTCAATAAGTATTGATAATAACAATGATGTTGTTATTGTTAAGTAAAGCAATGTTTCTGGGCAATACAAAAAAAAAAAAAAAACAACTACATAAAGATTCCCGACAAATGTCAGGACTTGATGTGAAATTATGCCAGTGGGAATGGGAGAGAAACAAAATGGGCGTATGGATGAGAAGTCGCTATTTAAGGTGACTCCAAGATTTTAAGACTGAGAAACTGAGTGATGGGTTAACTTACACACTAGACACTGAACAGGTGTTAGGGGAAGTTGTGGGGCTTATTTCAGACACTTTGATTTTGAATGCCACAGAGATCTATGTAGAAATATTCAGAAAGGAGTAAGAAATCCAAGTCTAAAAATTTGGGGTGAGGTTAGGACTGGAAATATACATTTGATTGTCCCCTAGAAGTTTCACTATAGCAGGAGTTACAGTTAGGTTGTCTGCAAGTCAGAGCAAGCCAGAACTGTTTTATTTCACTTGGCAAAGTTTTAAAACTGGATAATCTTACATAATATCTGGATTTCTGGTTTCTCTTGGGGGTGGGGGATAGAAGGCCTAACAATATTTTGGGCCAGTATTCCTTCATGACAATATCAGAGTCCACACACAGCCTACATCACTCATTTTGAGTACTTATTTGATCTCTGTAAGCATTTGATTTTGAAATCTTTGCTGTTACCTCCTCATCAACATGAGAATTCTTTACAATTATTAGTTAACAGGTAAATAATAGTATCATCAAGTTATTTTTGTTTGCTAGCTTTCAATTTTTAGCAGGGCTAAGTATATTTCTGGGTGATAATTTTCTGCCTGTAGCCCATGATTAAATCTCTTTTAGCCATTGAAAGAAGTCCTAATAGTAAAAATCCACATTTCTATCCATGATCTGTCATTTAGGTTTTATAGCAGGCTTTTTTAAGTCAGTTGTACATACACATCTTCCAGTTGGATATAATTTTCAGCTTACTTTCAAAACAAAATCATATGGACTCAGAAGCCCATTGTTGCCTAAATAATCCTAATGTTTCTTTAAATGCAGTTGGTGTCTTTCTTAGAGAATGGTTTTGTGTGACTTTGATATTCCTATGGGAGACTTGGTCGTTTTTCCATCAGGAAAGCAACTGGCAGGATTATATGGTTAAAAGTTAGTATACCTTTCAGCAAACAAGACTAATGACAAGACAGAATAGCTGTTGGTTTCAGAATATTAGAGCTAGGGAAGACCTTGGATACTACTTTTTTTATGGATGAGAAAAATTTAAGAGCCAGAAAGTATATAAGTAACTTTCCCAAGTTCACATAGCTATTTAAACCAAAAGTAAAATGCTCTCATTTTTTCCAAAGTGTTTTATCAAAGTGTAAATAGTAGATAACTTCTAAACTTATTTCCCAGTTGTCTTGACAATACATTCTCCTTGTTTATAGTGTCAAGTACTCATCCTTGGTGGCACTTGCCTTCATAATTCGTCCCACAGCTCTCATTCCATGGATACCTTTGTTCTTCAAACATTTCTGGCAAGAACAGAGAAAGCTTGATCTTATTCTACATCAGTTTTTACCTGTAGGGTAAGTATTGCTACAGTCCATCAACTAACTTTATTTTTATATAGCTTCTTATATTTTAATTTTAATAACCTGTAATTTATATATTATGAACATGATTTTACATCCTGCCCTGGCCAGGTGGCTCAGTTGGTTGGAGCATTGTCTCATACATCAAAAGGTTGTGGGTTTGATTCCTGGTCAGGGCACATACCTAGGTTGCAGGTTCAGTCCCCAGTTGGGGTGTGTACAGGAGGCAACCAATCAATGTTTCTCTTTCTCTGTTTCTAAAATTAAGAAACACGTCCTCAGGTGATGATTAAAAAAATAATTTTATATCTTTTAATTATTCTATCTTCTAATGTCAATAAGAATTATCAGACTAAGGAAACAAAATATTTCCAAATTTATATTTTAATATTTAGGATTCTGATTAACTATAAGTACTTTAATTTGCTTAAATGAGAAGGAATCTTTGTAGTTCTTCTTAGAACTTTCCTATGCATTATTTCTTAAATTTTATTTCTTGGGTGCATTTTAGAGAAACTTGATTTTTTTACATTTGTACATGGCTTTATAATTTATAATGGGCATTCACATATTACCACATGATTTTCAAAATGTTTGGATCTAGCAATGTAGGTGTTTTTGTTTTGTGAAGAAATGGGCTTGGTGATATTAAAAATGAGTCAGCCAGAGTCATTGGGTTGGTTGCTATGTCGGAACTAAGATTGCAACCCAGGTCTTCTAACTATATTTTGAGCTTTAGGATCAGACTTAACCCAAATATCTAACAGAGTATCCAAAACAGTTAGTTATTAATAAGGGATGAATCTATTCTGACTCTTAGAACAGTGATCTTTTAATGTGCTAATATACACTCTATACAAGTATTTTTTTATAATAGTAAAAAGGATTAATTCATCTGGTAACTAAATCACTGTTATCATTTCTCAGATTTACAAAAATTGTTTTGAATGTAATACATTCATTCAGCAAATATTTACATATTTAACCCTAGTGTGTGCCAGGTGCTGTTACAGATGCTGGAGATAGAGCAGTTTAACAAACAAAGTCCCTGCATTCATGAAGTTTGCATGCTAGTGGGGAAAGACAGCCAAACGCAAGTAGGCATTTGTAACATATATTTGTCAACTGACAATAAGTGCTATAGGAAAAAATAATGAGATGAGAAGGATAGAGTTCTGGTGCAAGATGGAAAGGGTGTTATGTTTCACAGAGTAATTAGGGAAGACCCCACCATGATAAGGTGACATTGGAGCCAAAACCTAAGGGAACCAAGTGAACCGTGTAGAGGAGGAAAAAATATTCCAAACAAAGGAATCAAAGTGCAAAGGCCTTGACACAGGGACTGTTTGGCATTTCCCAGGAACAGCAGACAGACCAGTGTGTCTGAAAAAGAGTGAGCTTGAGACAACGTGATAGTGAGGTCAAAGGCAGAGCAGGGGCTTAGTCATTAGGCTTTTACGCTGAGGGAGATGAAAATCCTTTTACTCTTAGCAGTATGATATAGTTTACTCATTCAACAAGCTTTAACATACTTTGTATCTAGCATTTGATGATTGAAGAGTGTCTGCTCCCAAAGTCAAAAGTCTGGGGGGAAAGACTGTCTTTCCACACTAGAATGTAAACCTCATGAAGGAAGGAGACTAAAGGGACATGACAATTTAACACAACATATGATCAGGAACTTTTATTTGTTTATATAAAATACATTTTTGGGACAATTGGCAAAATCTGAACAAGGTATAAATTAGATAGCCATAAAGACTTAGTGTTTATTTCTTGACTGTGAGGATTTGTGGTTTACATAAGAGAATTTTCTTGTTTTTAGTAAATACCCACACAAGTATTTAGGGATACAGGTGAATTATGACTGCAACTTACTGTCAGCAGTTCAGAAAAAAAAACTATTTAAAGAGACAAAGAAAAGGATGAAGCAAATATGGTAAAATGCTAATATTTAGGGCACTAGGAGAAGGATATATGAGAATTTTTTGTACTATTCTTGCAACTTTCCTCAGAAATCATGTCAAAACAAAAAATTAAAAGTATCATTTACAGTAGCATCAAAAAACATCAGATGCCTACAAATAAAATAATGAAAGGTATATAAGAGCTCTGTACAGAAAGCTACAAAACATTATTGGGAGGAAGTAATGAAGACCTAAATAAATGGAAGAATATGCTGTTCATGATGGAAGACTTAATATTTTAAAGATATCAGTTCTCCCCAGACTGATCTATTCAGTGCAATAAAGTTAAAATCCCAATATGGGGGTTGGGGGTGGTGAATCGATAAGCTGATTTTAAATTTAAGTAGACCGCAAAAGGCCAATGGAGCCCTGGCTTGTGTAGTTCAGTGGATTGAGCACCGGCCTGTGAACTGAAAGGTTCCATTCCTAGTCAGGGCACATGCCTGGGTTGCAAGCCAGGTCCCCAGTAGGGGGCGTGTGAGAGAGGCAATCACACATTGATGTTTCTCTCCCTCTTTCTCCTTCCCATCCCTCTCTCTTAAAAATAAATAAGTAAACAAAATTTTTTCAAAGAAAGGCCAACAGAATCTTAGAGAAAAAAATGTTAGAAGCCTTACATTTTTACATATCAAGATTTATTACAAAGTTATAGTAATTAATGCAAGGTAAAACAGACTGGTGAACACAGTAGGGTCCAGCAACAGATCCAGACATAAATGCCCATTTCACTGCTTAATGTCAATTGACAAATATATATTACAAATACTTGTGTTTGGCTATCTGTCTTTTCCGACTAGCATGTAAACTTCATGAATGCAGGGACTTTGTTAAACTGCTCTATCTCCAGCATCTGTAACAGCTTCTGGCTCCAGTATTGTTGGAGTACAGCAGAGAAAGTTCAATAGTCTGTTCAATAAGTATAGAATTAGTTGGATATCCATATTAAAAAAAAGTAATATTGATTCTGACTTGCCACCATAAGCTCCCCAATAAAAAAACAAAAACCCAAGGCAGGGGTGTCAAACTCATTTTCACCAGGGGCAACATCAGCCTCACAGTTGCCTTCAAAGGGATGAATATAATTTTAGGACTGTATAAATGTAACTACTCCTTAACTAGGGGCAAGGAGCTCAGCGCTGCCGCTGGGTAAAACAAGGTGCTGGGCTGGATAAAACAAGGTGGAGGGCCTTGTGTTTGCCACCTGTGCCCAAGGGAATTAAAGATACTCATGTAAAGGTAAAAGAGTGGCACTTCTGCCAGATATGATGGAATATCCTTGTGACCTTGAGGCAAAGATTTCCTAAATAGAACATAGTGTTAAGTATGAAGGAAGAAGATAGATAAATTTGAATACGTTAAAATTCAAGACTTTTTTCATTAGATTCACCATTAAGTAGTGAAAAAGCAAAGCAAGGCACAGATCACACGGTATTTGCAATACAAAAAAAACCAAAAATGTATAAATTACAACATAAAATAACAAAAATCATATAAAGAACTTACAAAAATCTGTAAGAAATAGGTAACTTAACAGAAAATTGATGAAAAGACCTGAACAGGCACTTAAAAAGAAATTTCAATAGCTAGGAAGTATAAAAGTACTCACCTCATTAGTCATCATGGAAATGTAAATAAAATCATCATGACATGCTTCTCTGAATCTACCCAAATGGTGTAAAAGGATATAGAACCCTTATATATGCTTGTGGAAATATAAATTGATACAACACTTTGGAAAACTAAGTATCAACTAAAGCTGATTGTGCCTATACCCTAAGGCCCAGTAATTTCAACCCTACATTTATACTCAATAGAAAGGCATATATATGGGAACTAAAAGATGAGTCAAAGGATGTTCATAGCACTGTTAATAATACCTAAAAAAAGGAAGCACGGTGACCATCAACAGACTACATTGTGGCATAGTAATCATAGTAGAATACTGTACAGCATTATAAATTAATGTACTACTGCAATGCACACAAAAATATGGTTAAATCTCACAAACATTTGTTGATTGTAGGAAACTGGACACGAGTATATATAGTATGATTCCATTTTTGTAAAATTCAAAAAAGGTAACACTGTATGCTATCAGAAGTCAGGGTAGTGGTCCCTTTTGGGAGGGGAGTGGAGATTGACTAGTTGGAGAGATGAAGGGGCCTCTTGAAGTGCCACTGATGCTGTGTCCTGATCTGTATGACAGTCACACAGTTGTGTTCATATTGTGATGATTCATGAAGCCACATACTCAGTGTACTCTTCTCAGTGTGTGTCACAGGCAGCCTCTGAGATGCCCTCCACTAATCCCATCATCTTAATATTCATATAATCATAATTCTAGTAATCTTGTATTACCCTTACCTTGAGCATGGAGTAGACATTTTGACTTAATTCTAACAAACAGAAATGGCAGAAGGGATGTCACTTCCACAACTGGTTTGTAAAGATGATGGCTTCCATCTAAGATGCCAGTCTCACTCTTTCTTAGCTGGCTTATGCTGGGGGAAGCCACGTGCCATGTCTTGAGGCACCTTTGAGGATCACATGGGGGAGTCTCAGCTCTGCCAATAACCTTGTGAGTGAGCTTGGAAGCAAATCTCCCCATTACCCCCCAAAAAGCCTTTAGATGAATCTATAGCTCCAGCCAACATCTTGGTTTTTTCCTAAAATATATTTTGGTTATGCTATTACAATTGTCCCAACTTTTACCCCTTTGTCCCCTTCTGTCTGGTAACCCCCATTCCCTCTGGCAACACTCCACAGTCTTAGTTCATGTCCATGGGTCATGCATATAAGTTCTTTGGCTTCTCCATTTCCTATACTGTTCTTAACATCCCCCTGTAACTACCAATTTGTGCTTCTTAATCCCTGCACCTTTTCCTTCAATCTCCCCCTTCCCCTGCCCAACTGATAACCCACTATGATCTCCATATCTATGATTCTGTTCCTGTTCTAGTTGTTTGCTTAGTTTTTAATTTAGATTCAATTACTGATAGTTGTGAATTTATTGCCATTTTAATGTTCATAGTTTTGATCTTCTTTTTCTTATATAATTCCCTTTAGCATATCATATAAGAATGGCTTGGTGATGATGATCTCCTTTAGTTTTACCTTGTCTGGGAAGCACTTTATCTGCATTTAAATTCTAAGTGATAGTTTTGCTGGATAGAGTAATCTAGTTTGTATGTAGGTCCTTGCTTTTCATCACTTTGAATACTTCTTGCCAGTCCCTTCTAGCCTGCAAAGTTTCTTTTGAGAAATCAGCTGACAGTCTTACAGCAACTCCTTTGTAGGTAAGTATCTGTTTTTGTCTTGTTGCTTTTAAGGTTATCTTTTTGTCTTTAACCTTTAGCATTGTAATTATGTCTTGCTGTGGACCTGTTTGGGTCCATCTTGTTTGGGACTGTTTGTGCTTCTTGGCCTCGTATGTCTATTTCCTTCACCAAATTAGGGAAGTTTTCTTTCATTATTTTTTCAAATAAGTTTTCAATTTCTTGCTCTTCCTCTTCTTCTGACACCCCTATGATTTGGATGTTGGTGTGTTTAAAGATGGCCCAGAAGCGCCTTAGCCTATCCTCGTTTTTTAAAATTTTTTCTTCTTGCTATTCTTACTGCTTTTTTATGTTCCAAGTCATTGATTTGATTCTCTGCTTCATCCACACCACTGCTGGTTCCTTATAAATTTTTATTTCACTTAGTATGACCTTCATTTCTGCATGGGTCTTTTTTTAAGCTGTTGAAATACCCAATGAGTTCCTAGAGCATTCTGATAACCAGTGTTTTGAACTCTGCATCTGATAGATTACTTATCTCCATTTTGTTCAGTTTTCTGGAATTTTGTTCTGCTCTTTCATGTGGGCCATATTTCTCTGTCTCCTCAATTTGGAAGCCTCCTTGTTTTTTTCTGTATTAGGTAGAGTTGCTTTGACTTCCTGTCTTAGTAGTGTGGCCTATTATAGGAAAGTGCATCTGTGAATTGTATGGGGTGGAGCCTTAGGTAGTCTTCAGGGCAGGGCAACCTGTGTCACTACTCTGTAGCTCTGTGTGGGAGGGCTTAGAGGGGACAATTCTGCTGCCTGGTGTTGGTAGTTCTACCCAGGAGAAAGCTGTCTCCCAGCACTCACCTTATTGCCAGTCACTTCAACTTCTCCCCATATGCCACTGGTGCCCTTCCAGCTATTACCCTGGTGTTGAATCCTAGAGGGGTTGAGTTTGTGTGAGACCTAAGCCTGTTGCCAGCTGACTGAATCTCTTGAGAATCTCACAGTTTCTTCTGCTGCACCAACCCCCACTGGTTTTTAAAGCTGGAAGTTATGGAGACTTAACTGTATTTTCCTGTATATAATACACTCGGTGTATAATGCATACCCACATTTTTGGCCCAAACTTTCAGGAAAAAAAGTCTTTCATTTAATTTTTTAAATTCAATTTTTAAAATATGTAGAAACAAACCTGATTATCATATTCCAGGGTATTATTTTGCATATGGATATCATTATTGCTTTCTAGAGTTATACTTTTAACATATAAGCATGTTAAAAAATTAAAAACATTTATATAGATATGGAATTAGCACTACCCATGTATAATGTGCATCATTACTTTTCCCTCAAAAATTTGGGCAAAAATGTGTGCATTACACATGGCAAAATACAGTATCTTCCTGGTGCTGGAATCCTGGGCTGCGTGGTCTGGTCTGGGGCCGGGATCCTTCACTCTGAAGATCTCTCCCCCAATTTTTACCCACCACATATGGATGTGGGGCCACCTGTTCCACGTCTCCACACTTCTCTGCACCACTTTGTCTGTTTCTCCCCGTGCCTTTCCACCTCTCGCACCTCCACACGTCTCCACCCCTCCTTACCCGTCTGGATGACTGTGGCTTCTTTAAATCCTTGGTTGTCGGACTTACACACAGCTTAATTTTCTGACAGTTCTGGGTGATGCTTTTGTAGTCTAGTACTAATTTTTGCTGTCATTGTCCAAGGAGGAGAGGTACGTTTACCTACACCTCCATCTTAACCAGCCCAGCCAACATCTTGACAATTCATGACAGACCTTGAGCCAGAGACACTCAGCTAAGTTGTGCCTGGCTGGATTCTTAACTTGAGAAACTGAGAAAATAAATGTTTTAAGTTGCCAAGTTTAGGGATCATTTGTTATGCAGCATTACATAATGCAGTTTATTACTTTTTTAAGTTTGCTTAAATGCAGCTATGTAATGAAATATCTTTCAAAATGTGTAAATCCATATTCAGTATATGAAACTGAAACTTATTTTTAAAGTGGCTTTGATCAAAGGCACTTGCAAACCCATATGCCAATATTGGATTTTCAGCAAGTTCAGAATATTAATCATCCACTTGTTTTTCATTTTCAGATTTGTCACTTTGAGTTGTTCTCTGATAATCGATCGTATGTTTTTTGGTCAGGTGAGTAAAATATATTGAGGTATTTACAATATATTGTAAACACATGTACAATAGATGTAAATCTAGCTATTACAATAAAAGCTCAACCCAATTTTTTAATTCATGAATATTTGGAAACACAGGCAAATCATTAAAAAAGACTGCCAGCATGTGCCTTTGCTTCAATTTGTTGCACTTTCTATATAACAGAACTGTGCACTCCTAGTTCAAATTCAGGAGTACATTTTGTAAGGTATTTTTGTCAGGTTTGTAAGCAGTAAAGGTTAAATTTCTTTTAAATGACTTTAGTTGGCCTCAAGGTAATCATTGAGAATTCAAATCAACCATAATACTCTATTCTTCAAGCATTTGGTTTGACATTTTAATCTCATGACTGCTGGTTGTTTTTAAGTTCCCTGTTTTTCAGTCACTTAGGGGCTCGAATCAAATTGTTTAGTGCCCTTGTTATTAGCTCACTCTGTGACCTTGGACATGTCATGTACCTTTCTTGCCAGTTTCTTTATCTGGAAATAATTGTGGTACTTGTCTCATAACGTTAAAGGGTTAAATGAGATAATGCACATGTAACGCTTACAGTGGTACCTGGCACAAATAAGAGTTAACATTAGATGTTGTTGCTTTTGATTATCTGTTTTGTATCATACTTCAAACTGCAGTGTTTCCAAAGCTTTATCATACTAGGTAATATGTGATGTAAGGTACTAGAATCAAAATAATTTTAAGATTTTACTTTTTAAGATTTTCTTTATTTACTTTTAGAGAGAGGGGATAGATAGAGAGAGGGAGAGAAACATTGATTGGCTGCCTTTCACATGCCTTCAGCTGGAGACCAAGCATGTGCCCTGACTGGGAATCGAACCAGCTACCTTTCAGGTCACAGACTCAGTCCACTGAGCCATGGCAGCCAGGGATTTAGCTCTAATTTTATGTAAAATTTAATGTCAAAGTTTGAATGTGTATTCACTTTCTTGAATCTCAAAAACCTAGTGTTTTACAAATTAACAAAACACAATACAACATAAAAAAATATTTCATATGATCATTAATCCAAATTATTAGTGTAAACTATTACTTGGTTTTTAGATCTCATTCCTGATTTAATGTCAAGATTCTGCCAAATTTCCTAATGCCAAAGATCCATATTTGGCACTAACACATTTCTGTTTCTCTTTCCTTCAACTATGCCAGTGGACTCTGGTTCAGTATAATTTTTTGAAATTTAACGTGCTGCAGAATTTGGGAACTTTTTATGGTTCTCACCCATGGCATTGGTACTTCAGTCAAGGATTTCCAGTTGTTTTGGGCACTCACCTACCCTTCTTTATTCATGGCTGCTTTCTAGCCCCAAAGAGGTACCAGATACTTTTGGTGACTGTGCTGTGGACACTTCTGGTTTACAGGTAAGATTTTATTCATTCAAGTAGTTAATTTTGATAATGTTACCAAGAAATTAAATTCTTCAAAAAGTGAACTTTTACCAAAATTTTGGAGATGCATTAAAGATCATGACTTGTTAACTGGGATGATTTAGCAAGACAGAAAAGGTAGTAATTATACCAGTGCTCAGAAAGAATGAATAGTTTTGATAGTTTAGTTTACTTAACAAGGATTACATTCAATTTTTAGAAGTTGAACAAATTTCATTTGTTCTTAAAAAACAAACTACCAAAATTTTAAATATGGAAGGAACCAGAGAGTAATATTCTAAAATGAAAATGTATGCATCTTTCTTCCAAATTTGAGTAATATGACTTGGATTGGTAATAGAAATTTCTTAGAATGCAATTGCACCTTAGACACTCACATCAAATGTTAGGGTTACTTTTAACACATCACCTTACAACTGAAAAATGTGACACTCATTCCTGAAGCATGAAATTCAGTCTCAGTACTTCGAAGAACGGGTCCTGTTAATTGTGTTTCATTTTAAATGTATTAATTTATTAAAGTATGTAATATGAGAAAATATTTTATTGTGTTTTTCTATTACAGCATGTTAAGCCACAAAGAATTCAGGTTTATCTATCCAGTTTTACCATTTTGTATGATATTCTGTGGTAAGTACTTTTTGTTCAATATAGAAACAAATTATATAGAAGTAGATAAAAGATAGTAAGCTCTCACTAAAGCTCATTAAACTCTAAAATATTTGTTTTCAACTAGACTAAGAGAATTTCTAATGATAAAATAACTGTATTACTGCAGTATTCTCATTTTGCAGCCTAAATATCCTTTTTTGCTGTGTCCTATACAGTGAGATAAAATCATAAGGATCCACTGTCTGAAGCGCCCTCTGGTGGTAGTGTTTCTGGCTATTGGAAATGTCTCACTAAAAAGTGATGGAATAGGTCTATTTTAGAATACTTTATGATTAAATTAGTAAGTTCTTTGTTCCATAAATAAAAATATACTTATAGCTATTGAAACTAGTTTTTTAATGCTTTCAGACTCACTCTAATGATATGCAATTTGTAAAGTGATTCACACCTGATTTTATTTTTGGCCCTTCATCTTTTCCAGGTCTTTGCAATAATGTTTTTACATGTGGCTTCTAGAGTTTTATTATTCAGCTTTGGAATTTTTACACTGCTTATTTTGGAAAAATTATTAATTGAAACTTTATTAACTTCAATTCAAAATAAATATTGATTTCCTTCAATATTAATCACTAAAAACATCAGTGGACTGGGGAGGGAAGAAATGAGTAATCAACTGGGACTAGAGACAGGGCAAAGCTAGGGAGTTAATGGCATCAACCTTTTTACTCATAAAACAACTCCAAAGACCCAGAGTTAGGCAGCCTTCTTTGACCAAGTAAGTACACTTTATCTCTTTCAGATCTCAAGATGTACTCTTTTCATTTAAGTACATATATACACCCTCTATATTTATATAGCTAAAGTACTGAAACCAAAATTAATTTGTCATTGCCATACGATCTTACTTTATATACAGTGCAGGCACATATAAAAATATAGATGCCTAACAACTATTTGTTTTAAAAATAGTGGCTCATTTACCACAGCAAATTTGTTCATAAACTACTATCCCTTTTTTTAATGAGCTTGAGTTAGTTATAATTAAATTGTTTGGTTTCTGCTCTGGTGAGCATTGTCAGACTATTGGAAGACAAATATGTGCGTATTGTTTAATTTAGGAAGTTGATTTCACTTTTATAATCTGGAGTTTTCCAACACTTCACTTCGCAAAGTGTTTCAGGGAAAGACTGCATTTTTGAACCTCATTCCCAGTCCAAAAGACTTAAGTATTAGGATCCCAGTAATCTCTAGTTCCCAGTCCCAAAGACTTAAGATAAAATGCTGTTGAGGGTTGAGAGATCCTCTTGTAACAGATAAGAATCGATCTTTTTTCCAGCCAGTGTCCACTCAGAAGGCTCCCTGAAGGACCGACACCCAGCAAAACCCCTGACCTCACAGGATGTGATCTCTTCCTCCAGACATGTATCCAAGGTTCTTGAGTGGCTCCAAAATTCTGATTCTTAGTACATTCATACTGCCATTAAGAGTTGGACCACTTTTAATGTCAAGAGGTTCCAAAATGAGGACCAATTAAGTAGTGAGCTCACCTAGACAAAAATCTCTGGATATTCAGGAAGGATGTCAGTTCTCTTTGGAGTCCTTGATGTGTTCAATAGCCCAGCTTGAGTCTTTTCTAACCACCTGAAATTTTGAGTTATATCGTACTTCAAATGTCAGTTTTCTTCTATTCTTGTATGAACTATTTGAACCTGATTTTATATAAACATGACACCTCTATTGGCAATTGCTGTGTATACAAGGCACCTCAAAATTTGACTTAAAGCTCCATTTTTATTTCAAAGTCTGCAGTTCAGCTGGGCAGTTCTTACCATCCCCACTGAGTTCACTTAAGTGCGATGAGCTGCAGATGGGGCACACACAGCTCTACAGACTTAGGCAGGGCTCTCACATTTGGGGTTCAGCTAGCTATAAGCTGAGATACCTGAGGTCTTCTGCATGTAGCTGGGGCTTCTTCACTTGCAGGGTTCCAAGAGAAGGAACAGAAGTGTGCGAGGCCCTTTGAGGCCCAAGCACAGAACTGAACTGGCACACTGTCACTTCCACCACAGTCCCAGCTACAGCAGATTCAAGATGAGAAATGAACTTCAGGCTCATGTAAGGGCTGGACACAGGAAGAGAATAATTATGTACCTTCTCTCAATCTGCAGTAACTTTTCTTCTCTAGTTTGTTTCCCTCAGTCCTATCCAAAAATAGGACTTAACCATAGGAAAACATCCCTTCTGAGATTGGCTCTGATCCTTGGTGAACTTTATAACCTTGTGTCTCAGTTTCCTTATCCATAAAATAAAGGTGCCACTGGTCTATTCAACAGTGAAATTCTTTGATTTAAAGTCACCATGTGAAACAAAAGGGCCTGTATTCTGACAGGTAGTCAAAATCCATAGTATAATTCATTCATACCAGGTAGTACCAGGATTCATACTATATCCTTGTTCTCGTGGAAATTACATGAAGCTGAAAGATTTAAGTGGTTTTACAGGATAGACAGAAAACTTGTGCAGTAAACTTGGAGCAGGGTCTTATATTTCAAGTTAGGACAGGCTTACATTATAGGGTGGTAACAAATTTTGTGAAGCTAGCTCATGTTAGTTTAGGGTGGACCCTTTTAGTGAAAACTGCATCTCCCTTGTTTGTATGTACATTTAAGTAGACTGACTTGGGCCATAGCTATTAGAACCTTCTTAATTACTTCTTTTAAATATTAGAGAAACCATGCTGTTTCCCCGTAAGGAAACCATGGATTCTGGGCTTCTCTTGTAAATCAGTCTAGCATGGAAGCTGTTCTTTTTCCAACACTCCCTTTAGCAACTCCACTTTCTAAAGCCCCCCCTGAGAAACTTTTCCGTGTTAGGTGGTTTGAAAACCCTCAGTCAGACTCAACTATTTAACTGTTCTTGCTCTTCCCAACATTTTATTTCTTCAAATAAGGAGATTCATTTCTCACTGAAAGTATCCATCATTCTAAAGTGAGCTAGCTTCAGAAAGTGAAAAACCAACATAAGCACTACCTAACTTAAAAGACCTTCAATATTGAAGCTAGGAATACAAGCACCGTATCTTCCTGCATTTGATGCAGAATACCATTTTTACAACATTCACCACTCTGTATTCCATTCTGTATGTTACCCATACTACTGTATCCCTAATGCCATAGTTTCTGATAATGCTTTAAATGAACGCTTAGTGAATGAAAAAACTGTTAATGAGGGAACCACATTAGAGGTCCATGGTACACTTACTTAAACATTCCTGAGAGTTAGGGACTTAGGAGATTAGGCTTTACTGTACCTTTTTGTAATCTGAACCCACTAGGAAGATTTCATTTTTGCCTGTCAACCTAAGCACTTCACTTTCAAGTTGTATTTGCTGGTCTGTTTTATCTATAGCTGGAATTATTACAAGTAGCAGAATTATTTATTGGAATCCTATTTCAGTTCTAATAAAGCTAATTCTAGTTCTCGTCTTCTTTAGTAGGTTCCTCATTTTACCATTTCAAAAATCTTACAGGTTTAAGTTTAAAGGTAGGTTTAGGTTTGGGTTTCTTGATTTGGCTATATTTATCACACTGCTTTTCATAACGTTCTTTGGTTCATCAAAGCAATTTAAGCAGTGCTAGGCAAAATGAACGTGTGATAAACTACTGAATGTAATGAGCTGTAGATAACTTTATCTAAAAGCATTCATAGAGGAACAGAATCGAGCATTTAAGATTTCTTGACCAAATATGATATTACAATCCTTCCTAAGCCAACTCTGTTAGTGTAGTTTAAATGGAAACAGTTCAAAGTTAACTTTACTCATGTTCAGTTATTTTTTAGTGACTGAGCCAAGCTAAGACGGCTGATAATAGTCAATTAGGTGATGGTCATGGAAAACAGTGCCTTGCCCCAATGGGAATGAGCGCTAAAATTTCAGGCAGGCCAGAGATTGGCTCCTGGATACCCAAATTCTAAACTAACTATTATCTATTTTTGTGAAGACAAGGTGTGTTGAGCATTGAAGACAATGTGTGTTGAGCATAAAACCTCATGTCAAGAAAGTTTACTAATAAGCTCATTCTTTTCCACTGAAAAGGCCTGTTTTTTGAAGGCATTTTCAACAGATCCTAATGTGCGCATTATCGGTGGCTACTGTTACTGATAGGACTATGGGAAGGGGACGAACTTCTACCACATTGAAAAAGGAAAATTGTTCAGCATCTCCAAATTACCCAACACTATAGTGGGGAAAAAACTTGGCTCCTCTTCCAGAAAAAGAGATCCATGCCACCACTCATTAATAAACACTGGAAATCTCCCAGGAGCCCAGTGATACATTTTTTTAAAAGGACAGTCTACTGTACTTCCTCCAGAATTACTGAGACTTGTGTGTACACAATCCATTGCTACTGCTTCAGATATTAAAGATAAGAGAGGTAATGGAATAAATAAAAGTCCTATTTATTTAGCAACTACAATGTAGCAGGGCAGGCACTTGAAACACACCTTTTTTACTAATACTTGAAAAAAAGTACTGTTAACCCCATTTGCAGCTGGGGAAACTAATGCTCAGCAAAGTAAAACAACTTGTGCCAGAGCAAGAATTCAAATCTGGGTCTGTTGGACTCCCCAGCCATAATCTTTCCATTATACTTCTATTCCTTTTCCTATAAAAAGGTCAAGACCCAGATGATAATAAGACAATGACAGTGAATGGTCAGAGCAACCTACTGATTATATCTTGTTTATGACAGCAGTACAGCTATGCTAATTCCATGAAATACTATAAATGTATTTATAGTGAACAATTGCTTAGTTATAAGAAAACAAGATTGCCAGTGTTATGATTAAACATATCATGTCTATTTTCATACAGGGTATTCACTAAATCACCTGAAAACGTGGAAAAAAACAGCTCTAAGTTTCCTGTTTTTATCAAATATGCTCCTTGCGCTCTATACTGGTTTAGTTCATCAACGAGGTACTTTGGATGTTATGACTTATATTCAAGAACTCTGTTACAACAATCTCAGTGAATCTGCAGCTTCAGTATTTGTAATGATGCCTTGCCACTCTACTCCTTTTTATAGGTAATAAAAATTGTTCCACTTTATGCTATTGTTAAGAAAATGAAACTACTTTCAGTTCCTAGTTTTAAATTAATAGATCACTGATCAATGATAATAAAAAATTTGAAACTCCACATTTATTCAGATAAATTTTAAAAACCATTTGAACTATGTTGATGAAAGTCATAATGCTGTTAGCCTCAATATCCTTTTCAAAATTTTTAAACAATTTAGATTTAATTGATTTGATTTAAATATGTATCTTATAGGTTATTTGATGGTTTTTGTTTTTGTTTTTTTTTTTTAATCCTTACCCAAAGACATACTTACTGATTTTAGAAAGAGGGGAAGAGAGGGAGAGAAAGAAACATCGATTGACTAGGCAAGTGCCCTGGCCAGGAATCAAACCCGCAACCTTTCAGTTTATAGAACTGTGCTCCAACCAACTAGGCCACATTGGCCAGGGCTTAATTTCTTAATAAAGAAATTATCACTGATCTTACTACAAATTTTTGCAATACATACATCTTATATGTATTACAATTTTGAATTAATCTCAAAACACTGGCTTCTAGTCCAGATTTACTGCTGACTATTGCGTTGGTCTTTAACCAGTCTTTTTAATCTCTATGGATATCAGTTGTCTCACGTGTGAAAATTAGTGAACTCAATTAGATGATATCATAATACTTGAATTAGGTGTTTCTGGGAATAAAACAGTAAAATTGTCTTAACTATGCAGGGCATTTAAAGACATCCATTTGGCCCTGTGCTTGTCAAGAAGGTGTATTAGTTATCAACTGCCTAATATTAGTACAAGGGCAAACAGTTTTTATGTAGAAAATTGTACACTTATTAATCTGGCTTTAAACAGTCTGAAGTTAATTTTGCATGTGCACATTCAGTCAACCTATTATCAAAGTTATCTTTTTAATATAATTTAACATTTCTTTGAATACTCTTTTTGTCAGTCATTAATGCCAACCATTAATACACAATTTGGAAAATTAGAATCACCTAGCAAAAAAGTCACAGGTTAATGTAAAACCCCAAGTGTCCCTTTAACTTCAGCTTCCCCTACTGTATAGAAAAAGATTAAAACTGAAAGAGGCACATTCACCATCCTTCCACACTCACATTAGTGGTAGCACCACAGAGAACAAAAATTCTACAGGTACCAAGTTGCTTTCCATACATGGTAGCAGTGCTTGAAGTCTCAAGCTTTTGTATAGTTTGCCAAGTTCTCATCTTACGTTTTTCAAAAGTACACAATGCAGCAAAAAACTGATGTCTACTTTGGAACACAAGGTGCCAGCTGTTTCTGTTTTCCCTTTATTCCCAAAATTACAAAAGTCATGAAGTATTAGGTCTTGTGTAAATTTATTTTGTATACACTTCAAAGATAAAACTAAACTTCTATCATGTATTTATTTTTTAAGTTTTCCTGACGCAAAGTTATAAACATGGCTTTTTGCATGGTCTAAGTAACTCACATTAATTTATCATGATTTATCAATCCATCTTTTTTATATATGCTGCAGTCCTACCATACACAGTAGAAGCATTACTTTATTTGGACTTTAACCAGTGAACATATATTACTATCACTGAATCTTAAATAAAGGTTATGCTGCTGCTGCACAGGTACATGGTATAAGGATCATACATCTTTGAGAAAACTACATTAAAGGCTTGCCTCTTCACCTAAACTGGAACCCAATTTACATTCAGATTTCACATTTTGTTAACGTAAACATTATATATCTTAGGAGTAATCTGAAAACTTTCACTTTTTTTAAAACTTCCTGTAACTATAATGGTAACTTTCTTTTCATAGCCATGTTCACTACCCACTTCCAATGAGATTTCTCCAATGTCCCCCAGACCTGACTGGAAAAAGTCAGTATCTTGATGAAGCAGATCTATTTTACCAAAATCCCTTAAGCTGGTTGTATGAAGAGTTTCACAACAATTCAACATTGCCTACTTACTTGATCATCTTCAGCATTTTGGAAGAGGTAAGGAAACATGAAAGAATGGAAAAAATTTCACCTTCGGTTTGGTAAACACTCAGGGAAACAGACAACATATTTATGGTCTTCTTTAACCCACATAGTTGGTAGCTGGTCTTTTCCCCAGACAAAATCAGCACTTCTATGTGTATCAATATCTGTATGTATCTATATGTAACTTGCCGTAAGTTAATTTAAGGAACTGCATTTTTTATTAAGAAAAACTTAGAGGCACAAATCAACGGGTCATTCTAAAAATCTGAAACCAGTACTCAGCAAAATGTAGCCTTTATTTACTTAAATATTTATTTCTAGGAAATAAGTGCTTTCCTAATTTCAAGAAACTATGAGAGAACTGCTGTTTTCTTCCACACTCACTTGCCAGAAGGTCGAACTGGAAGTCACGTATATGTCTATGAACGGAAGTTAAAAGGGAAACTCCGGAGAAGATGAAATTCTGAACTGTGCTGAGATCCTTCCCAGGGAAATAGACACTGCTGGGTAGAAATACTCAGATGTTGCCTACCTACACTAATAAACACTGGGTAAGATTTCATGGAACTTGCAAAAACCTATGAACTGCTTTACCAAATAGTACTACTGAGGAAATGTATGAAAAATATCACAAAGTATAAAATCATATATTAATAGAACACCAAATTTTAAAATAAAGACCTTTAGTTTTCCTCATGTTGTAGTTTTATTGTTTCTTCCACAATATTCAAATGTGCAAGAAATTTCACAAGAGAACAAGTCAGCAAGCTCATAAGAAGGCAGCAAATTCTTCACAAGTCAACGGGCTCTTGAACCCACAAAAAGACAAGAAGAGTAAGATTATAAAATGTTAAAGAAGAAATTCCATCACGATGTACTCTTATCAAGCTCTACTGCAAATTTAACACAAATATCAGTGTTAATTACACTTTGTCATGTATGATTTGGCCTTGCTTTAAACTCATACACTGAAAGGAAGTCTCATTTCATGCACAAAATCTGTTGTGTGCCTGGTTTCTTTAACAGAACTACAGTTAAACATTTCCAGTGCTGAAAAATATTCAGCAAAGCTAAACAACAGCAGGTTAGTAAGCTTTTGTTTGATGCTTCTAAGTGATAACAGTCATCAAACTGATACTTAGAAATGGTAAAAAGACATTGTTATCTTGATAATCTCATCCTAGTTTCAACATTAAACATTGTAGAAAGCATCCACATTTGTTAGTTTTCTAATTTAACTTAATCACAATGGTCAATATTTAGGGTCAAAAGGTAATTGCCCCAATTCTATTTCGACATTTGCCATGTGTCTTCCATTAGTGCGATCATATTTATGCCATTTACCTTCCCTCTTATAAGCTTGTGGCTGAGGGTGCTTCTGCTCTTGTTTTCGATGCCTGGAGTTTTCAATATTTACCGTACGTTGCTTTTTATCTGGCCGACTGAAAGTAGTAAACACATTTTTCATCTAGGTTAGAGTTAAATTTATTTAACAAGGAACAATTTCAATGTTTTTCTCCATTAATCTATTATCCGAACACTCTGAAATAGGATGTTAAATTAATCTGAAGTATAATCATAGTGTACCCATGCCAGATTCATTATTAAACTTTTATCCTATAGGGAAAAAAACTGTGACAATAAAATAATGAGATTTTTAAAATTATTTTTCTTTCTTTCCTGGAAAAAGAAATGTATATACATCTCTTGCACACAAAACGAAGCCTTTTTTTCTCTCCTACAGCTAAAGTTCACAATGTCTACATGTACTGTCTTC
The DNA here is from genome assembly GCA_039655065.1 of Glossophaga mutica. Lineage (NCBI taxonomy): Eukaryota > Metazoa > Chordata > Mammalia > Chiroptera > Phyllostomidae > Glossophaga > Glossophaga mutica. Next base: position 52,982,508 of record CM077303.1, on the reverse strand, counting down.
CTCTCTCTCTCTAACCAGGCTTCTGTCACAGTGTCACTCAAACAGTCCATAATGCCATCCATGGCCACCCAATTCCCAAGCCAAGAAATACAGTCCTTTTTATTGCATTGGACACACGTATGTTCCTCTTACTTGAGATCATGTCTGGTTGTTCATGATGCCATTCTCTGGTCTTGTCATTCTCAGCCTCCTTTTCCTACAACCCCTATATGTTGGTATTCCCCAAGAGTCTGATAAGTAATTCCAGCCTAGATGACACACACACACACACAGTCTGGGCTACAGACAGTCACATAACTAATCCTTTCCATTTGGATGTCAATAGGTACCTCTAAGCACAATTCTCATTTCTAATTCCCTGTATCTAAAACCTGGTATTCTTTATCTTAGTAATCTCACTATCCAACTAATGACCCAACCCAGAAAGATGGAAACCATTGTCACCTTCTACTTCTCTTTGACAAGAAATATCACTAATTTTACTTTCTGTATATTATTCAATTCTGTCTTCCTCTTTCCACTCATCCTCATCACTTCACGTCAGTATTGTTTTAACGACCATCTCAGCTTCACCCTTTCCAATGACTCATTCTTCAGGCTGGTGCCACTGATCCAAAATGCAATAAAGCACGTCCTCAAACGTAAAATGAAGCTATTCATGAGCTACATATTCTCTTCTATTGATACCCCAGCACTACCTTGCCTCCCTGAAGTGGCATGTCTTCAGATCTCCAAAGTTCCCTTTGAGTGGAATGTTCCACCCTATCTGCTTAACAAATTCATTTTTCCTTCAAACGCTAGTTTAAAAATGTTTAGTTGAAAAGCCACTCACTCATGAAGCCTTCCCACGTATCTCTAGACTAAGGCCACTACATACAGTATCTCTATACCTCCATTAATTTACCTAACTCTCCAATAGCTTGTGATCTCTTTCTCAGCAAGAATTTTTCATGCTTCCTCAGGGCAGCCTCACTGTGCTTTGCTCATTGTAAGTACTAGATACTAACTTAATGACTAAATTCACCAGTACTGGTCTCATTATTTTATAGACACATTACTTTCATTCAAAAAGATACCTATGTCAAATGTAAAAAAATAAAGCTAACATTTGAAGGTTAGTCAAATTTCATGTTACAGAATATAAAACTGGTAAGGAATAGATATTAATTTTAGTAGTTATTTACAAAGCACACACCTTAAAACTTGTGGCTTGCCAAGTTTGCCTCTTTGATATGTCTCTACCTTTATCAACAATAATTCTGTAGTAAGTGTACTAAATATCATAATTTAGTAAATGGAACTGACAAAGGAAAAGTGGAGCACCCAAACTGTTACTGCACTCTTCTGATTTCAAAATTTAATTTGCATTGTTCATGCCTAGCTTCCCAAAAGTAAGTAAATAAAAGATTAAAGGAAAATAATCTTACAGAAACAAGTAAGCTAAAATAAGATTTATGTACCTTTAACCAATTTTTCAGGTAGAAATTAAACTACCTATTTGCTTAAGTCAAACATTATATAAAATTTTCAATTAGTAGTATCTAGTAACTTGAAATTATGTTTAAATTTAATTTATTCTAAATTCTCTGGCAATAAAGTACGTTTACAAATAGTACTTTTTTTTTTTTTTTACAAAGAGTACTTTACAAATAGTAACATTCCAAGCAACTTATCAAATGATAAAATGCTATCCAATCTATAAATGTTAAAAACTATTATAACATGGTGATATGTAAACCGACCTGGGTCCATATGGAGGGGAAAAAGTGTGACCAAAGAAGTGTCTATATATATATTCATCCAACTTCTCAAACACTTCATCATTATCTACTTGATATTCCTTGATGTCTTTAAGATAATCTTTAACATCATTAACAAAGTCAGTGAAGAGCTTCTGATCATGTATAAAGGTACCATGTATGAAAAACTTATTGATGAATTGATCAAGATCTTTCCAATGATGAAAACTATCCAATTTTTCTACTAAGTACCTTTCAAGTAACTGTCTAAATTCATCTATCCTTACAGGATTCAGCACTTTCATATTAAATAGGTTAATGGATTCTTGTTGAGCACATTCAAATACACCAGAACAAGCCTTTCTGAAAGAATTATAATTTTCACTACAGCCATGTTCAGCACTGCATTTCTGTGAATTTGTATTTCTTCCAAATTCTTCAAAGTGAATTGGCTTTCCTTTCCTTCCCTCTTTTTGCATGGTAGGGCCTCTATTATTCTGGTTTTGTGTACGTGCCTTATACTGTGGATATAAATATTCACTAAAAACTGTTGGTTTTTTAGCTGTTCCTTCTTTTGTAGCACCGTATCTTTTATTGCCCTTTTCATCAAAGATATTCTTGGTGGTATCTTTGAAATGTCTGAAAGTGGATTTAACTGAATCTGAGAATTTTTTCAGATTTTCTTTCACAGCTTCTTTAGCCTGCTTAATTTTTTCTTTATGATGCCTCACAAATTCCTTGGTAGAATTCTTCATGGCATCAAATGTTTCCTTAACTGAACCCAAAAATGATTCCTTTGACTTATTTTTAGCCCTGTGGTTTCCTCTGCTCCCTTTCTTTTTTCCATCAGTTTCTTGTTTTCCATTTTGATCTTTTGCCTCAATATACAGTCTTTCCCATAAATCAGAACGCTGCTGTTCAAAGTTTAACTTCCGCTCCAACTCAGTGAGCCTTTCCCGTAAGATTTCTACTTCCTTCTTTTCAGTCAATATATTGGGAGAGTCTGGATTGCCAGCTGACTGCCTAGAGCTTAATTGCTGGAGTTCTACCCTTAAAGCCATGGTTTTTAGTCGTTCTCTCTCCAGTTCCCTCCTTAGCATCTTTGCTTCTGCCAATAGTGTCTCCCTTTGATTAAGAAAGCTGTGTGTTTTTTGCTTTTCTTCTTTCAAATGCTGCTTAAGTTTCTGATTTTCTGTAACTAATTCAGTACTTGTCCCTTTATCTTCCAATACCCTAATCTGTTCTCTTAGTTTCCTTAACTCTTCCTGTAGTGAAGACAACGCTTTTTCTTCCTTCTCCAGAGATATTCTTAAATACTGGTTTTCTGTATCGAGGTTCTTTTTCTGAGTTTCAAAGGACATCTTCTCTGCTTCAGTCAGGGTCCGACACTTTGCAAGGTTTTCCTTCAATGACTAAATTTTTGTGCAAGAAAAGAAAAATGTCAAGTTTTTAAAAGCTGAATTTAAATCTTTAACATATAATACATACATTTTTAGTGTATATTTATGCAAAGACTAGTCTTTATGTATTTCCAATATATAAAAATTGGAAAATACAAGGTTGATACACAAAAATGCACAGCAGAGAGCTACATCAAAATAACATTGCATGTTTGAAGACTTTGTTAAAAATTAGACAGAGTTTGGTTTGTCTCCAAGATTCTAAAACTAGAGATGGGTTATACTTCTGATTAGTGTTTCCTATAGTCATTTGCAATCCCTTACTGGTTTCTAGGCCCACTTACATATTAGGGGAAAAGGAGATGTGCCTCCTATCTGTTGACTACAGGATTCCAATCTCTCCTGATAAGGCTCCTAGCAAGAATGTAGACAGGACTAAGGGCTTCTCTGATCCTTGTGTGAGAGAGAATATTTTTTATAAAAAGTATAATTACAGCTGGAGATGACATGATGCTTCAAAAAATTCTCTTTATATTCATGACACTCTTAGAAGGAAAAAGCTTTCAATAATCTTCATCCTATTTGAAACCTTAGTCCTATGCCTCTAAGTTCTGATAAATCATAAAATTTCTCTTGTACTTCAGAGGGCAGAATGAATCCTGGTAACATTTATAACCAATTCCCCCAAATTCAATAATATTCTAAAGAAACTGAGAAGATTAGTAATATAATTCCAAAGTCAGCACCTTTGATAGAAAAAAGTTATGTTCAATCAGATTTATAAAATTTTGCTGCAGCTCAAGGTTGCTTTGAGTGGTCTAATTTTTCTTTCAATATATGCATTAGTAACAAACTAAGCAAAATAGCCAGAAACTAAACAACATGTTTATATAGATTAATAATGGTTATTAGCAGTATTCAGTTAAAACATCTTATGTATAAATCTGCAAAATGATAATTAAATTTTGCTTGATTTACCACAGATACAGTTATTCCAAATGAATCAGACTAGAAAAATAGCTGATTTGCAGAAACAAGCAAAAACAAACAAACAAACAAACAAACAAAAAAAAAACAACCTTTAAGAGAATGACAGTATCTTCCACTTAAAAATAACTATCTGAAATGGATGTTTCACTGTCTGGCTCATTAATCTTCAGAGAATGAATTATTAAAGTTTCATTATACTCATTTCATCTGCTGTGTAAGAGAAAAAACAAGTTTCAGCTAACGAACAAAAGTGGGCTGTGAAGGAGAACTGGGTGATGTAGCATTATCTTTAAATGAACAGTCATATGCAGCCACAGAATGACTGCAGGATCCAGTAAATTCCATATTCTTGAATTAAGTGACTGGTAAGCAGATCCTGGACAGGTCTTCCATGATGATCTTCAAAAAAAACAAACCACATTTAACAGATGGAGACAAGCGCTCTGCAAGAACTGACTCAGTAAAGACCTATGCAAGGTGAGTCTCCTAAAAGCCAGTGGCCTATGGAACCAGAAACCATGCTGGTGAAAGAAAATGGATACTCTTTTGAAAACATCCTCTGACTAAGGTAGGGAAAACTATATTATTTACAACCAACTTAAGTAGTTGTTTCCTGAAAGATACAATTCAGATGTCAAGTAGGATTCTGTCTTCAAAAGAAACATAATCCTATAAGGGATACATAAAGTATAAAGGAAATGTGGGGAAAGTGAAGGAAAAAGGAACAGTTTATTCTTTTCCTACCCTGAATTTATCTACAATCCCTACACACCATTCCCAGGGAAGAACTAGATATGAGACCAGCTATTTTGCTGGTCCTCATAAATCCACAAATATGTTAGGTGACTGGACAGAATGAACAAACACAGTCCTGCTGGTATCAGGTGAATTTTAGGTAGGAAAGTATAACATGCTACCTCTTGCATCAGGACTAACAAGAAACCAGAGGGAAAAAACTGGCTGATTATTTTCCTTGATTAAGGGAAGACCTTAGGCTAGAAACACTCCTCTTTCTCACTGAATGAAAATGTTTTGCTTGGCTCTGTGAAAATTAAGTTAATAATAATGATACATATATAATATCAACTTAAAATAATGTTAACTATAATATAAGTGATTAGGACTAACAACTTTGAAGTCAGAATCAAATTCAGCTGTGCCAGTTGCTAGCCTTGGGAAAGTTATTTAACTTTTTTGAACCTCTTTCCATCTTTAAAATGAAGTTAAGACTTGACTAATTCACAGGGTTGTGGTCAGAAATAAGAGAAATACTGTACATGAGTACAGTGACTAAGACACAGTACTGAATCGACAATTACCAACATTATTGATTTGCTAATCGGTACTGTACCTGTATCTGAATAGCATATTAATTATTGGCTAACAATTATTTTTTAATAAAATGTGTTAACAAACTTCCAGCCAAGATGGAGGCATGGGTAGACACACTGTGCCTCCTCACACAACCAAAATAAGGACAACAAAAATTTAGAAACAAAATAACAACCAGTACTGACAGAAAATTTAACTGTATGGAAGTCCGACAACCAAGGAGTTAAAGTAGACACATTCATCCAGACCAGTAGGAGGGGTGGAGTGGGGCGCCTGGGCAGAGAGGAGTCACAGCAAAAAACGAAAGTGGTGGTAGCAGACCCTGGGCACACAAGGCAGCGGCAGGCAGACCCAGCGAGGCGGCTGGCTGACCAAGCAGTCCCACATTCGCACGCAGATAAACCAGGCAAAACAGGGGAGCAAGACAGACCACACAACCCAGGGTCCCAGCACCAGGAATAAAGCCTCAAAACATCGACTGAAAACATCTGCGGGGGTTGAGGTGTCAGGAGAGACTCCCAGCCTCACAGGAGAGTTCGCTGGAGAGACCCACAGGGTCCTAGAACGTACATAAGCCCACCCACGCAGGAATCAGCACCAGAAGGGCCCAGTTTGCTTGAGGGAAGTGGCAGAAGGGACTGAAACCCAGCAGAGAGCAGAGCAAGCGCCACTATTCCCTCTCGGACCCCCTCCCCACAATTAGCCAAGATTAAAACGAAGGAGAGAATCCTAGAAGCAGCAAGAGATAAGGAGACAGTTACCTACAAAGGAGTTCCCATCAGACTGTCAGCTGACTTCTCAAAGGAGACCTTACAGGCAAGAAGGGGCTGGAAAGAAGTATTCCAAGTCATGAAAGTCAAGGACCTACATCCAAGATTGCTCTATCCAGCAAAGCTTTCATTTAGAATGGAAGGGCAGATAAAGTGCTTCTCAGATAAGGTCAAGTTTAAGGAGTTCATCATCACTAAGCCCTTATTATATGAAATGTTAAAGGGACTTATCTAAGAAAAAGAACATAAAAAACACGAACGGTAAAATGACAGCAAACTCACAATTATTAACAACCACACCTAAAACAAAAACAAAAACAAACTAAGCAAGCAACTAAAACAGGAGCAGAACCATAGAAATGGGTATCACATGGAAGGTTATCCACAGGGGAGAGAGAGAGAGAGAGAGAAAAGGTACAAAGAATAAGTAGCATAGATGGTAGATAGAAAATAGATGGGGGGGGGGGGCGGGGTAAGAATAGTATGGGAAGTGTAGAAGCTAAAGAACTTATAAGTATGATACATGAACTAAAGAGGGGGAATGTGGGTGGGAGGGGGGTGGAGGGAGTGAAGGGGGAAAATGGGACAACTGTAATAGCATAATCAACAAAATATATTAAAAAAAAGAAAGAAAAAATGTGTTAGTAGTACACACCTTATAATCCGTAACAGACTCTTGTTTCTGGTGACATTGGGAAAGATAATCCTTCATATCATTCAATTCATCCTCGTGTATCTTTGTGACTAACTGTTGACGCTTCTGAATCTGAATTGTGCCTAAAAATGAAAATTTTTATTAGAGATATATAACATAAATGTTATGATTATCAATATTTTAAACATATAATAAAATACTTAATGTACATATTCAACTAATCAAGGCAGAATCATTTTCTTCAAAATATTAGCATTTCACAGTTCTATAAAATTTCTGAATATATAAACAAAGTATGAATAAGTAAAGTCTCATGGTATCATTCATCAAATGGTGGTGGATGTTAATATAAATTATGTCAAGCGGGTTAACATTTTTTTGTTCTTTTTCTCATATACTCAGAGATATTTAAGCAGCTCACTATCCTTTTGATTAAAACAAGCCAGTCCATATTACCCTAACAAAGAAAACAATTTACGGTAATGTTTTTATCTTACTATATAGAAGACACTAAGGTCTGTTTGTTTTTTTTTTTTTCTTTTTTTACAGTGGAATGTCACTATTATACTATTGAGAGCTACACCTTGTGCTCTGACTCATACTTCTTCTGAGCTAATTCAACAGTATAAGAATGCCCTTTGGGACACTGCACAAAATATGGAACGCTTCACAAAAGTGTGTGTCATCCTGGCGCAGGGGCCATGCTGATCTCTGTACCGTTCCATTTTCAGTGTACGTGCTGCTGGCACGAGGACTCAGGTCTGTTGTTTTTGAGGGATCTTTGAAATACATAAAGTGTTGCATTCTCCCAGACAGAAAAAGAAACAAAGCACGGAGTCTATTCACAGTTGATAAGGAAAAACAAAAATGCCTATTTTTTTTCTTACTATTAATTCTCCTAAATAATATAACACAAACTCAAAAGTTACAGCAAGGAAAATAATTGACTGTGATCACCCACCATTCTCAAAGCCAAATCTTTTGAGCATCCTGTGTTCGTTACATCTGTACTATAGCACCACCACCCCTATCCCAGCAGTGCTACAGGGATCTTAAAACCAACTAAAAAAAATTAAAATCACCTTAAAAATTAAAATGTTAACTTGCCAAAACATGCCTATTCACATGCTACTACATGCTTCATGCAGAAGAGAACAAACACAACACAATAAAAAAATAAGGCAAAGTGCATTTGACAATTTTAGTATTACATCTACTGAGTAGCATAACCTTATGTAAAGAATTTTGTAATGAGAGGAGGTAATGATAGTTTACTATTTCTTCTCCTTACTGCTAAAAAATTAATTTTTAATTTCTTCAATACCTCTTGACATACACTAAAGAGAAATCCTTTGCCAAATTACAGACAACTGTTACCAATTAACAGCTGATACTCAGGATTCACACCCTCTTTAAATTTTCCAACTTATAAAAAACATGGCAAATTTGTTTCAGTATCTCTCAAAAGAATCTCAGATTTTTTTTAAATGTTGAAATAAATACATATGTCATTCCCCAAGTGACAGAAAATCTTTCTTTTCAAACTTCTAATAGGATGAATTCCTTTTGCTCACTGGAAAATAACCTAGAACTATGTGTTGAGACCCGAATTGGCAAGACTATTATATAGCATGTCTGATGACTGTGAATCTCACTACTGGGTACTTTTTCCTCCCAAGAGTGAGAAAGCAGCCACTCCTAGGTTTTGGGGTTTGTTTTGTTGTTTTCCTACATCTTCAGCTGCCTGACTACAAAGTGTTACTGCCCAAAATACAATCTTTGGCCTTCTGGTCATGTGTACACGTCTATCTATATTAATTACATCAACCAACCCACTGTCAGTTTTTGCTATCACTGCTGTTAAGACTTCTCTACAGAGCTGACCAGAGCTTCCATACAACATATCCAGCTGCCTGCTGGGCACAATTTTGGGAACAACTTCATGGAAACAAAGAAAAAAATCAAACTTCAGCTACCCTAAACCATTCTAGAATAAAGTTCAATAAAAACAAACCAAAATGGCTCACCATCTATTTACTGTATCATCTAAATAAAACTCTTCCCCAGTGATACTCCATCTCCAAAAGTAAAGCAGCTAGCACTCTTCTGGTAATTTAAAACAAAAACAAAAAAATTAGCATCTCGGGTATCCCATCTCAAAGTTCTGTTTTCCATTACTACTTCAGTGTCCCTTATTTCACCAACCTTCTGTCCATTCCCACCATCTGTCCATCCCCACCATCTCTATAATTAGGGTCTGATCACCAAATATCTAAATTACAAAATTTCCCAGATGACTGGCCTAATTTTCCCCACACCATTTTCCTTCCTGCACTTTTCCTCTAAACTTATTGCCATCAGGTCACTCTATAAATCAAACTCTCCTATCCTGATTCCAAGATGTCTGACAATGTAACAGCATGCCACATATTCCAACTTTACATTCCATTGTTCTAAATAACAATCCTGCTATAGTCCAGGCAGTCTTCTCACTGCTCCCAAACCCAGCAAGTTTACGTTCAGGTCACTGGGTTCTCCACTGCTGGAATGTTCCCCTTTCCTTCCACCTAGCATAAGCATAAGACCAAACACAACTCAAATCTTACCACCTCCAGGATGACTAAGTATAGCCTTTGAGCTATAATCTTTGTCTATGCTACACACCGTGGCACCTACTATATTCTGTTGTATTTACCTGTTGAAGTGCAGGACAGCCTATCAATACTTAAAGTAACTTCTTGAGAAAACCAGTCCAATTGAACTCCACTAATGATTTAGAATATGGATATCTATGAGCAAAGAAAAGTAAGGGAGATAGGTGCTTCATGCATGAAGATTTTTCTTTAAACTTTTATAAGCAGTTTCAGAACCTGCAGCAGTCCAAATACTTTTAAGTACATTCTTATACTATTCTTAGTCATACTAGTTTTCTCTTCCTTCCAGGCTAGGTCTGAAACTCCAAAATTATATGGAGCCAAACTTGGTCAATGTTCTGAGTGATTTCACTTAGTAGTATGTTTTCATTAAATTATAAAGCAAATGACATTATGGTATGTAACAACTGACTTCATGGTGCATGAGAAATTCAAAATGGCTCTGAAGTCAACTCAAAAGAGCTCTTAAAGTTGAGATTAGTGCCAGAGGTAAGAAAAAAGTGTAATGTCCTTTAAACGATGACTGTGAAAAAGTAGTAAGTTGTTCAGGTAAATTTTTGTATATTCATTGAGCCAGTCTTCTTACTATATCAACCTTCTTCACACTGTATTATTTAGTCTTTTCATAGTCTGAAAAGTTAATTTCAAGCACAGGACAATGTTTTGTCAAATATAATAATTATTCAAGTAAATTTTACAAGTAACCAAGATCCTAAGTAGTGGCAATAATTTCTCAATTTTGAAAGCACTCATCTCTGAATTGATCTTTCTACGAAATACTTAGAAGTTCATGCAATTGGTGAGGTTTTAATGGAATTCAGATAAACATTAAATCACTATTCCATTTTTAGTAGAAAAAAAGATTAAGATAAGACCTTCTCCTTTGTTACCTCCATGTTTACCTGTGGGGAAAAAGAATCATACTCAAAAAAACAGATTCACACATTTGCTCCAGCTAGACAATGTAAAAAGTTAAATATATGTAGTATGTAAGGTTAAATCTCATTACAACAAACCTCAAAGAAGGATATAAATGATAGTATTTCAGTATTAAATTTCAAGCAGGCACCTATAAGAAACACATTTTACTGATTTAAATCAAATATTGACTGTTTTCATTAATTACCCTAACAGTATACTATGTTGAATGATGTATCTTTTCCACTAATCAGCATAAGAGTACATGTATTTCTTCAATCTTTATATAATGAACACACTGCTAGAATTAAATAGCAAAACAGGAATATTTCAGAAAGTTAAATTGTGAATGACATAGTCAAAAAATCTAAATGTAGTTAATATAAGACAAACTGAAATTTGTTGACAAGATCTAAGCCATTTGTTTTGATTCTAAATAAAACAGAGTGTGAATGTTTAGTTCTCAAACACTCATCTTTTTTTAAAAGATTTTATTTTTAGAGAGAGGGGAGGGGAGGGAGAAAGAGAGGGAGAGAAACATCGATTCGTTGCTTCTCGCATGTGAACCAACCAGTGACCAGGCCCACAACCCAGGCATGTGCCCTGACGAGAACTGAACCAGTGACCTTTTATTTATGCCGGACGACGCTCAACTAACTGAGCCACACCAGTCAGGGCTACACTCTCATCTTTGTGCAAATATATACCTTAAATAAGATTCAACTGTTGGGCATTCAAATGAAGTAACAACACATAGAATCCCTTCCTTTTCACCCAAGACTTTTAAAAAAAGGCTTTGCATTAAGATAATCAACATACATAGAAAACACTACCAAGATTAATAGTAAGCAAAATATAATGCTAAACTATAAAACAAATGCAACAAAATATAAAGCTTACATGAAACTGGAAGGCAGAAATAATGAACAATTACTATAACTATTTCAAATGGGATTTAAGTAATCCTCTTAATAAAGTCTTAGATCAAATTGCTTTAATTATGATTTTAAAATAAATGATTTGCCTCCCAGCAAACACTTCGGATTTTTAATCTTCCAATCTTTTCCTTATAATAAAAATATACATGCTAATAATCCTTCTATTTCTTAAATAAATACTGCTTAAGTGCAAACAGCTTTGTGAAATAGGCAACACCACCCCCACTCTCCAATTGAGAAAACTGAGGCTCACACAGGTTGCAAGCTTCAAGGTTATACTTTAATCATATAAACACTAAACATACATCCTATGTGTTTAATCATATAAGCACATAGGACACTAAAACAGATCCCAAGATTCCTCACTACCCTATGCCATCAGCTTATCAATTACTTACCATAGAAATGTCCAAATCCCATGCTGATTGCAATGACCAGAGCCAGTATAACACACTTATTGAGGCCACTACTGAAATGGCGTTTACACTCCTTAGGGGGTTCAGTTTCTTGTTCAGGAAGCAGTCGTTCTTCAGACTCTGAACTAGAAATGGTCTTCTTCCTAGCACGGCGTCGTCTAAAGGCAGGACTGGGCTGATGACTAGTTTCATCACTACTTGATTTGTCGTCGCTAGGCTGAGATGAAAATACTATTAAAAAAAATGTAGATGAATATTAAAAATTCTAGAAAAGATTTCCCGGTAAATATAATATACAATAATTAATGCCATACCTTCATGCCTTTTTTACATAAAACGACCAAAAACAAAACCTCAAATTTTCAGGTTTATCAACATAATGCCAAAGTATATAATATTTCAAATGTGATACACTAGAATCTGTTAATCATATTATATGCCTTTGAAGGTCTGACTTTTTTTTTTGTTAAACCTCTCCTGTAGTTTATACCATTAGAACAATCGTTCTCATAGTCCGTTAAACTTCTTTGATATTAGAGCTATAAAAAATACTATTTCTAAAAGAAAAAACAAACAAACCCTCTATCTCTTCATTCAGTTTCAAACAGAGGTTAATTTAAACTCAACTGTGTAAGGAACAGAGGGACATACACGAGCAGTTCCATGGGTATATCTGGACCCTAGTTTCACTTCCATCCTATGAGTCTACAATCAAAGTTCAAAGCACTATTGTTTAACACAGGTTTCCAGATGTCAGATGAGCCCTTCCCTTCAACTGCCACTCTTACTAGAAGGCTATTAATTTTACCCTCTAGTAAATATGTCAGCATGAGGAAGTGACACAACAGCTATCTCCGATATTAAGGACTAGTTTGGTGCTGCTGCTTCTTTATGAAAAAAAATAGTAAACAAAAAAATTTCTTTTAATTCACAAGAAAATCTCAAGTCCTGGAGACATATCCACTAGAAAAATTACCTTCGTTTTTTTGCCACGTGTAATCTGTTAACACGTTTTCACATTATCAATAAATTATATGTTGATGCAGATTATATGACTCAATAATAATTCCCCCAGGCCAGTTAGAAAGGAAAAAAACACTGAAAGTAAGGATAAAATGTGAACTTAAACTTGATGCACAGAGCTACAAAACAACCAACATTCATGCTTCAAAAAAGCAAAACCGTTCTCCAAAAGACAGGTTATCATGCTAGAAGAAAGCTGGTGACTTAGGTTAGGCAATACTTTTTAAAGAAGAATCATGGAGAATTCAGTTAACGTTCACATTTACAACAAACACAAAGACAGAAGGCGCTGTTGGATGAATGAATATCCCTAGGGTTTAGTGACACAGAGACCAGTGAGAGAGCTTTTTGTTCATGACTCTCACGCCCATCGTGTTTATCTGGTTATTCTAGATCACTAGTTTTTCCAAGATACCTTCACCTCAGCTGTCAGGTTACACATCTTGGACAAGAGAAAGAAAGAAAGATTTAAACAAAGCATTACATAATACAAAGGCATGACCATGGTTGGAGTATTTAAGTCAGACATTCTGATAGTAGTAAGATGGGTAAATGTAAAAAAAAAAAAAAAAAACATTTTGCCAAAAGTCCTTAAATTCTACATTAACATACTGCCTTCGTTACATATTCCAAGTCAAAAAACCAGCTTAACCCATATTAATAAATTCATATCATTATCTAATGCTTCCATCTTTTTTAACCCATACATATGATAGCTGAAGTATTTTGATTTATAAAAAACCTTTTAAAGCTTAGTTTGGCCCCAGTCCAAGATGCAAGCAATGCAAAGGCATGCAATAAGCTTAGCCAGCTTTATTACAAAATCAACTTGAACACCTGTTTAGAGTACCATAGCTGACAACAGATTATCTTTAAAGCACTAAGTAAACAGTAAATGTGACTAGGCATACTCAGCTCTAGAAAAGCTGATAGATTTAGTCACACCACCTTGGAAAGTGAGTTGGCTAGGAACATGGTGTTTCAGCTGATCATCCCATCCCCTTATGCATTCAGGAATCTTCCACAGCTTCTCCCACCACCTTTCTTTTGTGAATAAACAGGAAAAAAGATGTATAAAGCTTTATTATAAGTAAAAAGGAAAAAGAACTGAAAATACTTATTTTAATTATCATTTAACATTGTTATTTGTGCTCCATCAAAATCTTACAATCATGCCTTTTTAAAAAAAACATACAATACAAACTTTTCTACAACTACATACTTGGCTCTCTTAGGGGAGAAGAGGGCCACATGAAGAGGGTGGGGAGTGTTCTTACATCAATAAAAGATTACTATCACAAGAATCTAATTTAGAAGAAAAAATTGAAGTTGAAATCCTACAGAGATGAAGAAAGGAAAAGGAAAAAAACAAAATAAGCAATGGGTAGCAGGAACTTAAACAAAAAAAAACAAAAAAAAAAAGGAAAAGAATAAAGGGATAGAGAACAAAAACTGTGCAACTGATTTATATAGTCTTTTCAACACAGCCCAATGTCATTTTTTTATTATTTAACATTGTCCTTTGGGAGGAACAGCAATGGATAAAAATATACCTAATAAACTATACCTCTTAACTGAATCTATAAAATTCCAAAGCCCAAATTTATAAAGTTAGATTAAAAACTAGAATAATGTGCTATGAAGTGTCCAATTGTCTGAAAAACAATTAACAGCACATGTAAATTTCTTAAATGTCTGCTTGGACCCTTCTGCAAAACTCCTGCTTCAACTACCTTTTCTTGCCTATTAATATTCTCAAATTAAACTAGCATGGTCTTCTATTTTTTTAATCTTTTAATCGAATTTTTTAATTTTAAGCTTTGTTTGTTTGTTTTTTAAGATTTTATTTATTTATTTTTAGAGAGAGGGCCAGGGAGGGAAAGAGAGAAGCAGAGAAACATCAATGTGTGGTTGCCTCTCACACAACCCCCACTGGAGACCTGGCCTGTAACCCAGGCATGTGCCCTGGCTGGGAATGGAACCTGCAACCCTTTGGTTCACAGGCCAGCACTAAAGCCACTGCCATACCAGCCAGGGCCCAGCATGGTCTTTTAAAAAAGAAGAAAAAGGAGGGAAAAATACTTGAATATAGTATGATTCCTGTATTTAAGTAAATAAAATAAAATTTGATGACTAAAATGGATTCTAAAATCAACTACATTAGCCCTATTCTGGCCAAGGCTGAAGTTTCTCTATGATCACTAAGAATGCCAAAAGAGTATTTAAACATCTGAATCAAGTGTTTTCAAGCTCGTTTATAGGCAAATTACTGATACACCAATTGAAAATAACTTGTTATTAAGTGAAATAATTTAAAAATCTCTACTTGACATTTTATTAACTTTAACTGCAATAATAGAAATTCCATTATCTGATTCTAGTAAATGTAATTATTCAATAATGGTAAAATCTAAGGAAATGATCTGAAATAGATACTACATGTTCCTGTTTCTGTATCAACTTAGGAAATTCTTGGGATTACTAGCAGTGTTCCAAGGTTTCTTTCCTGTAATTTGCCATTAAGTTGCAACTGGGGGTTAATTATAGGTTTGTTTCTTATATCTTTCCAATAAGTTGTATCTAAATATTATATCACATTGAATGTTGTTATTTATACCCCTAAAATTGAGCCAAAAAAACTCTAGAAGGGAATTAGTTCAGTAACTTACATTTTAACCTCCAAATGATTCTGTCTGACCAACAGGCATTAACCGCATTAAGATACGACTTACAATAGGCACATTTTCATAAATCAATCTAAAATCTCAAAGTCAGGGACTTGGGATGCTGCTGTACCGACATCTACTTGAACCCTGTTTGGCACATGGTACCACTCAGTAAATGTTTATTAAATGACTAATCATTGAATAGATCTGAAAGGTTTCAATAAGAACTTTCTTTCACTTTTTCTACAATATAAAATTTTCACCAATGTAGGTAAAAATCTTAACATTCTCCTACTTTTAAGTAAAATGGCTCAATCTCCCACTCTTAAAAATCTAAAGAATGTGTGCCCTGACTGGTGTGGCTCAGTGGACAGTGCTGGCCTGCAAACCAAAAGGCTGTTGGTTCCATTCCCAGTCAGGGCACATGCCAGAGTTGCAGGACAGGTCCCCAGTTGGAGGTGTGAGAGAGGCAACCAATCAATGTATCTCGTGCACACTGATGTTCCTTTCTATTTCTCCCTCCCTTCCCCGTTCTCTAAAAATAAATAAATAAAATCTTAAAAAGAAAAAGATCTAAAAAAAGTCAAATGCATTTTGGGTGGAGTGTTTGAGACATTAACAAACCTCCTTAAGGCTATATTTTGTCTTTCACTTAATGATTAAGAGATGGTATATACTGTTAAAGAAGACTGTGCTCCAGGCCCTAGAGTCTAGGAAAATATTAAATATGATAGTAAATTTTTTTTAATTTTTATTTTAATTGTTTAATAGTAAATTTTATAAATGTGTTCCTTGAGTTTGATTCAAATATATTCAAAACTTGAGATTTAGAATTATAAAACAAACAATTACATAAAATGTGGTTACAGGACTCCTTAAGTCTGTTATCAGTATATTCTTTATATAGTACTTACCAGTTTCTGGCTGACAGAATGTATACTGGCTGCTAGAAGAAGAGCCCATATTGAAGTCTTCTGGACTCTGTACATCTGTAACAATTATGGCTTCTTCTTGATTTCCAATTTCTTCTAACTTAGGTGGCTCAAGGGTAACAATATCAGAATCGTCACTGACAGTTCCAAAGTAGACATTATCTTCAGGTGACCTTTCTTCCTCTCCCTAAGGAATCATAATTTTAGAGACAGTTAAATTCAACAACTATTTAAGGGCCTTATGTTTTCTTTAAAATAGAAATTATGAATTCCATCCAACAGGAAAAGATTACTCAATAGTAGGTTCATGTTTTAGTATGAAAACACCTTCAAATCCCTTGGGACTCTCTAACTGCTGCCTACTCCTGGTAGGCTGCAGATGCTAAGAAGCCCACCTTTACCACCCAATGACCACAGAGAGGAGAAATTTCTCACCAGTTCCATGGGTTTATTTTAGCATAACTCAGGGAGCCCTTTAAAAGACTGATTAAATTTTCCTAGTTATATATGTAATAAACTTTAATAGCTATGCCATGTAAAGATCATCTAGCTATCTAGTTTTATCTAGAAGTCAAGTAATTGCTAAAGGATAAGGTTTAGTTTGTTCTCAAATTTAAAAACTGACCTACCAAAAAAAACCTGACCTTCATTTTGCTTAATTTCTCAAAATACCATATTTTGCCATGTATAATACGCAATTTTTTGCCCAAATTTTTGAGGGAGAAATAAGGGTGTGCATTATACATGGGCATAATAATTACATGCCATGGGCATAATAGTCCCGTGTATAATGTGCACCAAACATTGGAATGCATTATGCACAGAAAAATACAGTAATTCAAGGATGTACCCTGCCAATGTGGCTCAGCTGGATGGAGCACTACCTGGTGCAACAAAAGGCTGCAGGGTCAACTCCCAGTCAGGGCAAAAAAGGGCTGTGGGTTCGATCCCTGGTTGGAGTATGTATGGGTGTGGAGGCGGGCAACTGATTGATGTTTCTCTCTAAAATCCATTTCTTTCTCTCACTCTAGTATCAATAAACATACACTCAGGTGGTGATCAAAAAAAAGGAACACAACCTAATCAGACAAACTATATCACAAGACATCAACGGGCCTGTATACTTATGGACTGATATCAAACTCTGAATCCATTTTGTCCTTTCCTGTCTGCTAATATTAATCATAATAGTTATACTTGTTCTTTGGGTTCTTCTATATAGTACAACTGTTTATGATGGCTGAACATCTATCACTGTTAATACCCTTTTCATGGCTTACATAAGTGTTATACTTGATCCAAACACAGAAAAATGAGATGGAAGGCAGAACTCAAGTCATGATAGTTTACAGGATAGAAATGGTCTGAATATTTTTTCACAATGAAGACCATGAGACCTGACTGCCTTCCATTTAACTGCCTTTCTCCTTTTGGGAAACAGCCTCAACTCAGATCCCATGGTCACAATATTGCCCCATCTCCAGTGGTCACAAGATGTCAATACTGAGACTTCCTAGGAATGAGCCTTCCTAACACTGTAAGACCACACTATTTGACCAAAAAGGGGGAACTGTGGACGAAAAGTGGGGTTCTATGGAAAGTAACCTCTCAGGGTGACCTGATCATAAATGACCAAGAAATTACTTTTCTAAATTAAAAGATGTATCAATCAGAAATTTAAATAAAAGCTAATAATTTTAAACTTAAAAGCAACTGATCTGGGGAATCTCAAAATTTTCAATGAAATTCGTTTATAATTCAAACAGGAACAGAATGCACAACTAGAAATGGAAGCTTTAAGTAGTATTCTCTATGTTTACCATATTTCCAGAGTAAAACAAAGTTTACCTCACATGCCGACTTCGTTTCCTCCAGAGTTGGATAAGCAGTTTCTTCCACTAACATTGTGACATTTTGGCTGCTCTCTGATATAAAGCAAAAATCCATTTAATTATACTTTATCACTTTGACAGTCTACAAATAATCTGAATACATAAAATGTATTCCTAATTTTTTAAAGGATTTACTCGAATGACACAAAGTCATTCTTTTGTTGCTAAAAAGATCTCTGTATTTCAAATATAATTGTTTCAACATTTGAAATTGTCAGGTGATAATTTTAGATAAGGAACTGAGCTCATTTAAGAGCAACTAAAACAATACAATCTCTAAATAAATATTGTTTCTACCTTACAAAGTACTTAATGCAAGGTTTTTATAAAAATCTGTTAACATGGAAAATCAATTCTCAGACATCTGATGGCAGATATATCCTGCATTCTGGTACTAAAGGTACCACTCTTCTAATGACCATTAATGTCTGGTAACACAAGAATCAAAACTATGGGTTCAAATTACAAACTCTCTACAATAAAAAATAGACAGTAAAAAACAAGAACTTGAACACAGTTCAATGATGTCACTGTAGCAAACATATTTAAAACTCATCAAAGGAAAAACCATGGAAACAGGAGTTCATAATATCAGATATTTAACGAAGAAGGATATACAATATTAACAAAAGAAAAGTATTAAAACAATATATAATAAACATAAATTTATGCATAGCAAAGAATATACAGGGTGGGGTAAATATAGGTTTATAGTTGTTCATATGAAAAGTAATACAACAATAATACAAGAATAAACTTTCGCATACTCACACTGTAAACCTACTTTTGCCCCACCCTGTGTACTAAATGGTTACAGCAATTATCTATAGACCAAAAAAAAAACAAAACCGTGTGTGTGTGTGTGTGTGTGTGTGTGTATATATGGTTTTAAATTTTTCCTCATTCTCTTTTTTCCTATCATGAACATGTATTTCTCATATAATTTAATCTCTACAAAAAAAAAAAAAGGAAAAAAAACCTCAGTGCTTTTGTGTTACATAGTCCCTAATAGAATATTATTTTGGAGGTAAGACTCCTCAATAAAGTTATACTTGGGTCCAGGGACTCCTAAGGAGTATGGAGATTTTTTTAATATACATGTATTCTGGGAGGAAGTACTATTCCTAGCTTTCAGATTCTCAAAGAGATCTCTGACCCAGGAAAGAGGACAATGGCAGTTCAAATAAGATTAGTAATTAACAGGTAAGCTAAAAATAAGATTAACAGGCATAATCTACCATATTTCTAGTATGTGCACCTCCACGTGGATTCTCTGGGGTGGCAGTAGGGGAGGGATGTTCTTTTTACATGTTTAGTAATTTTTTTTTAAGTTTAGAAATAATGGTAATTTGACTTCTGGCCAAGATGGAGATATAGGTAGATACACTTTGCCTCCTCACACAACCAAAAGGACGGCAACAAATTTAAAAACAAAAAACAACCAGCACTGCCATAAAATCGAACTGTATGGAAGTCTGACAACCAAGGAGTTAAAGAAGAAACATTCATCCAGACTGGTAGGAGGGGCAGAGATGGGGACCTGGGGAGGAGAGGACTCAAGGCAAGGTGGTGGCTGGCGGACCAGGGGGTCCCACATTTTAATGTTGATAAACCAGGAGGAACAACTGGGGAGCAATATGGAACATGCAACCCAGGGTCCCAGCACAGGGAAATAAAGCCTCAAAGCCTCTGGCTGTAAAAATCTGTGGGAGTTATAGCACCAGGAGAAACTCCCAGCCTCACAGGAGAGTTCGTTGGAAAGACCCGCATGGTCCTAGAATGTACCACCCAACCACGAATCAGCACCAGAAGTGCCCAATTTGCTTGTGGGTAGCAGGGCAAGTGACAAAAGTCAGCCAAAAGCGGAGCAAGCAGCACTGTTCCCCTTTGGACCCACAGTGAAGTGGGTTGCCCCACCTTCTCGAATACCTAAGGCTCTGCCCCTTACAATGTAATAGGAGTACTGAAACAAAAAAATATATGGCCCTAATGAAAGAAAAGATCAAAGCTCCAAAAACAGAACTAAGTGATGAATAGACAGCCAACCTATCAGATGCAGAGTTCAAAACACTGGTAATCAGGATGCTCTCAGAAATAGTGGAGTATGGTCACAAAATAGAGGAAGAAATAAAAGCTATGCAAAGTGAAATAAAAAAAATATAGGAAAACAACAGTAACAGGAAGGAAAACAGGACTCAAATTAACAATTTGAAGAAGGAAGAAGTAAACATTCAACCAGAACAGAATGAAGAAACAAGAATTCAAAAAAATGAGGAGTGGCTTAGGAACCTCTGGAACAATTTTAAAAACATCCAAATCATAGGAATGCCAGAAGGAGAAGAGGAAGAGCAAGAAATTGAAAACTTATTTGAAAACATAATGAAGGAGAGCTTCCTCAATATGGCAAAGGAAATAGACTTCCAGGAAGTCCAGGAAACTCCAAGAGTCCCAAAGAAGTTGGACCCAAGGAAGCACACACCAAGGCACATCATAGTTACACTACCCAAGATTAAAGAGAAGGAGAGAATCTTAAAAACAGCAAGAGAAAAGGAGACAGTTACCTACAAAGGAGTTCCCATCAGACTGTCAGCTGATTTCTCAAAAGAAAGCTCACAGGCAAGGAGTTAGAAAGAAGTCATGAAAGGCAAGGACCTGCATCCAAGATTACTCTATCCAGCAAAGGTATCAATCAGAATGGGAAGGCAGATAAAGTGCTTCTCAGATAAGGTCAAGTTAAAGGGGTTCATCATCGCCAAGTCATTATTATATGAAATGTTAAAGGGACTTATCTAAGAAAAAGACGACGATGAAAAGTATTAACAGTAAAATGACAACAAACTCACAACTGAACCTAAAAAAAAAAAAAACAAAAACAAACTAAGCAAACAAGTAGAACAGGAACAGAATCACAGAGAGGGTTATCAGTGGGGAGGGGGCAGGAAAGAATAGGGGAAAATGTACAAGGAATAAGAAGCATGGTAGGTACAGGCAATAAATGGTAGGTACAAAATAGGGGAATGTTAAGAATAGTATGGGAAATGAAGAAGGCAAAAAACTTACGTGTACGACCCATGGATATTAACTAAGGTGGGGGAATGCTGGTGGAAGGGGGTTACAGGGCAGAGAGGAATAAAGGGTACAAAAAAAAAAAATGGGACAACTATAATAGTATAATCAATGAAATATATTTTAAAAAGATAATGGTAATTTAAATATGAAGATAAGAGTATGCATTAATTATCTGGGCATCATATTTCTAATTAATGTGAACATCAAATCTCGTAAGAAGTATAATTATATAAAACGTAAATGTAATACAGTAGTTAAATATCATTTATCACCTCTAACCAAAGTACTTTTAAGTGTGACAATAACTGGAAATGAGTTTAGTAAATCACCTGTGATGATTCAATAATTTTGTACATCACTAGTCTTAATCAAAGTTAACAGTACTGAGTTACTAACACATGTAATATCAAAGAGTTATCTGGAGACCCAAACATACTACAACTGCAAATAAACAAACCTCTGCAAGGCCTGCCCACCTACACACTCAACTTCTAGTCCTTCAGTGACCTAATCACTTACATTAGCCAGATGAAGGTAAGATTTGGAAAGTCCCTCACACATCCTAGTTAAAAAAATTAAAAAACAAAATTTTTAAGTCACTTACCTCCCTGCTCTAATTGCAATACTTGTAGCTCCTCTTGCTCTAAAGATGAATCCTCTGGGGTGAGCTCATAGCTATCACTGGCTGTCCCATGTTCAGAATTCACCATCTCTATATCAGACCCCTAGGGAAAAGTGAAAATCAGTTATTTATCTATCAGCTTCTCAAAGCTAGGTTTGACTGTAAGTTGATGCTTCCTTTACCACAAGTCTCAATGCTGCCATACCGCAAAGAAAACAGATCTAATCTGACTATCATTTGTTCAGTTTAGTCCATAAAGGTCTATGACAGGGATACAGCATAATGGAGAATAGGTTTAGATTCTAAAACAGAAGTCAGCCCAAAAGTCAAATGATCTGATGACTACTTTATAAGCCCAAGCAATAAATGTGAATCCCAGAGGATAAAAGTTTTTGAACTTATCCATTTCTACTAATCTGCTTGTATTCAACATTAAAGAACTACTACAGGCAAGGCAGTTTGTTACAGGTATTATAAGACATAAAATATTTGAATCCAAAATTCAAATTTATAGCCTATTCAGATAAACAGCCACATATAAATAACTACTTATTATAGCAATGTAAAACTTAAAAAGTTTAAGGACAAGGCTTAAAATGAACCCATCAGATTACTGAAATAAACTTCCCTTATATAATTTTAGATTATTTACTAATTTCAAGCTTATCTTTACTTAGATGTCAGACTATTTTTTTTTTGAGGTTTTGTTATCATTTATTTGTAAAGTTAAAAAGGAGCAATAAAAAGTAAAAACTGCCATACCATATTTTTTGGTTCTCAATTTGTTTTCAGTTTCAGTCAGGCTATCTTTTCTTTAATCAAATAGTGGATCCTGTACCTTAATTATTAGCAAAATAAAGTTAACCACTCATTTGATTCTGCCTCTTCCCATACTCCTCCCTCGATTTTCCTATAGTTTACTAACCCATGAAACCAAAAGGCATGAGTTCTCCTGATAAACGTAGCTCAAAACAACAAAAATTAAAAGAATTCATTAAACGACTGGGTTTTGAGTTGAGTACTGAAGAATCCTAAATGTAAGTGTTTGGGGTTGCCTAAAGTGGTAGGAGAATGACAGAAACAGAAGCAAGGCTAGGGATGGGTTGGGGGTCGCAGAGGAGATCAGTTCTGGCCTAAATGAGAATGGGGAAAATGGGAAAGGAAAAGGAAACACGTGTAAGAGACAAGAGCAAAAGAAGAGTAGAACTTGATAACTAGATATGGAGGGAAGAGACATAAAAGTACGATATGATTTACTCTGGGACAAGATACCCCTAACACAGAATGCCCTAATGACACATGTGTCTAAGTGCCGGAGCGGGTCGCTTGCTGTCTTGCTTCACACTGCAAACTGCAAGTAGGACCCCCACAGCTGCCTTGCTCCAAGTTAATTATGCTTGACAGAGAAGTTGTTGCTATGGGAGTCCATCTAAGCTTTGTAGAAAACAGGTTAAAAATAGAAAATTTACTTATTAAGGGGAAAAAAACTACCTCATCAAAAAAGGAAGGAAAGAAGGAAGAAACCAATTGGTACAGCTGCTATTAAACTGTGAAACTTTCTAGTGGAAAAAAATCTTTTTTTGTTAATGTTGCTTTCTAGAAGAATGACTAACCATCTGTCTAAATCTTAAATTATCAAATTGTAAAAAATGTCATTTTAACCCTGGCTAAGTGGCTCAGTTAGACCGTCATCCCATACACCAAAAGACTGCGGATTCGATTCCCTATCAGGTCACATGGCTAGGTTGTGGGTTGAATTCCGAGTCAGGTCGCGCAGGGAATCTCACATCGATGTTTCTCTTCTATCTCTCCCTCCCCCTCCTTCTCTAAAATCAATACACATATCCTTGGGTGAGGATAAAAATATATGCATATATATATATACCATTTTAAATCTTTACTAATGAAGGAAAGCAAGCGAGGCTTAAGAGATCCTAAAAACAAAGAGGAAAACAGATAAATCCATTAAAACTCTGAATAGGTACAGATGACTTTTGTTACTGCTTCTATTCATCAGTATTTTGTGATTTTCCTAAAATGAACATGTTATCGCCAGTATGAGAATATGTTTATTATATACTGATTATGTAACATCATACTTCTATATAAAATTCATTTTGTAATAAAGTTCTAGCCATAGTCCTTTTTCTGTCAATACATATTTTCTGCTAATACATATTACAAATGGAACACATGTTCTCCATGCTCCTTTCTATTTTGTTTAAATGCAGGCTCTGATATTTTCCAGTTACCTATTCTTGGCCAAATTACTCAAATTCTCTAAGCTTTACTTTTCTCAACTATGAAATGATAATGAAAACAATTTATACCAGAGGTTTAAAATTATGAGAATGTAGGTAAAGCACAGGACCTGACCAATAATAAACCTTCAATAAATATTTTCCTACTGTCTCAAAGGTAAGAAAAATAATCTACAATAATGTAGATGATTCTGGCTCATTAAGAGTTTTTAGTAATAAAGTTTAATGTAGGTGGAAAAATGTCCAAGCTATAGACAATGAAACCATATGCTTAAATGTAGAAAAATACTGGCTTTCAAAGAACCTCGTTTAAATCACTGCTAACACCATAATATTATAAACTGCCTTATAAAAAGTATTAAATAGCATACCTCATGATTGATGACAGTCCAACCACAAGATGAATCGCTGTCACTGGAATTTTCAGACATTTTTGAGGCCTACAAACACAAAAACATATTAACATGTCAGACATACTATTTAAAATCCTATAAGAAGTTCTATAAATGACCAAAATATGAAAAATAACTACCTCTCAATTGAAACTGAGACAACCCACCCATAGACTACCCTACAGGGTATGATTGTATACCCACATAAGTAAACACTTTTAAGACAAGGAGATCCTCCTGAACTAGAAATACTCTAGACAGTTATATTGTTAGAATGAAGAAGAAAGGTCTGAAAGAAAATGTAGGATTTGGCCAGGCAGAACTGAAGGGAAAGGAGAACCCAATTTAATTAACTGCGAGAAGAAGTTGAGAAAACGGTGAACAGGGAACTGACAGTAAAGAGTAAAAGCCTAGCCCTGGCTGGTATGGCTCAGTGGAATGAGCACCAGCCTAGAAACCAGAAGGTCACCAGTTCAATTCCCAGCTAGGGGCACATGACTGTGTTGGAGGCTAGGTCCCCGGCTGGGGATATGCAAGAAACAACCAATCTATGTTTCTCTCCCTTCTCTTTCTCCAGTTCTTCCCCTCTAAAAAGAAATAAATAAAATCTTTAAAAACTAATTATTATTTTGTCAGAGGAAAGGAGAATGGTCAAATAAGGCCTCATTATAAGTTAGGTTACAATATTTACAGACAGAATTCTAAGTTCTTTTTTAAATTTTTAAAAAACATTTTATGTATTTTTAGAGAGAGGGAAAAGGAGGGAGAAAAAGAGGGAGAGAGAAACATCAATGTTGCCTCTAGCACGCCCCTTATGGAGAGGACCTGGCTGGCCCACAATGCAGACATGTGCCCTGACTGGGAATTGAACCAACAACCCTTTGTTTCACAGATCTGTGCTCAATCCACTGAGCTACACCAGCCTCTTTTGGTAAGTTGTTATCAATAATTTGAAAATGAGCTTAAAAAAAGCTTATTTTTAAGGTTAGTTGCTTCCTCTTTAAAAGAAATTAAATGTAACAAATTTTTCAGGATTGATAATATTTCTTTTTGGATATAAAATGTGTGCTGTTGATGACTAACACATATAAAATATGTTAACTAGAATTAACTGGGCACAGCAGTATATGATTACATACAGTAGTATAATCTCAATTGTATCTAAATGTAATTGTGAAAACAAGTAGGCTGTATCTTCAACTTTCTAAATTTAAACTACGTTTTTTAATATAAGGGACTTACAGTATTATTAGCTTGTTGAGCAGACTTTGAATCAAGTTTTCAGTGCTTAAAATGCATGAACACAGTGATCACTGATGAACTGAAGCCACCATATTACAGAGCATTTGTCATATATTTCCTTATACTATTTGTCAAAAGGGCTACAGATGATGTGAACTGTTAAATCTCTGCATACCTCTTTGACACCCTTGCCCACTTCTCTTTACTTAACCAACGTATTGAGCATGACTACACAACTGTTTTATACTCTATTAAACCAAAAGTATGACATTATTTGATATGTATATTTGTAACCCGAATTTTAGCACCTAATGTAATGTTCGCATGTTGAATCCTATATTAACATATTTTTGTTAGGAATTTGTCATGTTGAACATTTTAATATGAAAAGTTCTATTAGCCATGTGGATTTTGACATGTTTCAGAGAGGTCAGTAAATAAAATATTATGTGAATATACATTGTTTCTCTTGAAGTTTTTAACTTCGCAAGAATTACTGATTTCTTGACAGGGATATACTGTATTCATATAGTGTAAAGTCAGCCTAATGATACTATAAGTAAATTTTGTTTGTTTTGTTTCTTGGTACTTTTCATTTCTCTGGACTATTTTTTGATGGCAAGGATTTTTTTTCTCGATTAAGGAACCTAATCAAATAGTGTAGGGTTTTTAGAGTTTATGGGTCCAACCTCCTACAATTAGTGGGATCATGAGTTTTTTCATTTATATCTTCTACCTTTTAACACTAATTTATAAAAGTAACAATGATGGGAGGGACTAGTATTTGGGTTCTTTCAGTCCTTTTAAGCTAATAGCAGAATGGAGGGGAACAGAAGTTTCCAAGGCAAACTGCCTGGATTGAAGTTTTTACTTCACTACCTTCTACCTGTGGTCTTAGACAAGATAATTTCTGTAAGGCTCTATTTCATCTGAAAATTGGGTTAACAATACTATTATTCATAAGACTTTCTGAGGATTAGATGGCATAATCCATGTTAAGCCTTTAGCACAGTGCCTAGAACACAGTAAACTCAAAAAATGGTAGCTACTATTGCTGTATTCATATGACTTATTTTTTCAGGGGAAAGGGTATAAGAAGCCTGCTCTTTAGTTTTCTCATAGTTTAAACTGAACAATTATTTATTGATAACCTATGCCTTTTCTGCCAAGCTATGTCTACTATTAAATGCCATTTTTTTCAGATGGGAAATACAAGATTACCCTCATAAAGTGCTCTTGTGTGCATGTGTGTGGCAAGTGGGACAGAAATCCTTAAATCTAAAACCTGCGTTTAATTATGTCTATAAAAAATAAAATTATTACAGTATGGATGGACTTGGAGAACACTATGCTAAGTGAAATAAGCCAGTCAGAGAAAGAAAAATACTGTATGATTTCACTCAAATGTAGAATCTAATGATCAAACTGAATAGGCAAAACAGACAGACTCAAAGATTGAGAGCAGATTGACAGCTAGTTGGTGTGGGGAGGAGGTGAAGGAATTTAGCTAAAAGGAAAGAGGAATCATGGATTTGGACAACAGTGTGGTGACTGCTGGGAGGATGGGGTAATTAGGGAACTAAATGATAATGGAAAAAATACAATAAAGATTAAATGTAAAAAAATAAAATAATTAAATTATTGAGAATTAGTTGATGGTAAGTGGTAAAGGTACTAAATCTCTAAAAGAATGTATAAATGAAACACCAAATCATAATATATTCTGAAAAAAATACCAAAATTGTTGAATATAGCCCTGGCTGGTGTGTCTCAGTGGACTGAGTGCCTGCCTGCAAACCAAAGGATCACCAGTTAGAATTTCCAGTCAGGGCACTTGCCTAGGCTTCAGGCCAGGTCCCCAGTAGGGGGCGTGCGAGAGGCAACCACACAGTAATGTTTCCCTCTCTTCCTCCCTTGCCCTCTCTCTCTAAAAATAAATAATTTTTAAAACAATTGTTGAATATTATTTTAAGATGAGAAGAACTAGTTGAAAATATTACCATTTAATAACAGGAAATTTTTAGATGTGATAAATATGTAAATTTTTTAGTTATTTTCAATGGTGTAATTCATTTCTACAGGAGCATTAAAATGCACTCTGGTTGTAAAATACTGATTTACTTACAAGGCAGACCGAAAAGGAGTCATGCTAAACAATTAAGTTAATTATGTATCTTTTTAACAAGTTCATAATTATATATTTATTACATGAGCTCTTCCACAATAGCTCCAGGGAACTTACAGATCCTGCCAAAACAATGCTTATTCTATCTAACAACCAAATCACACACTAGAGGCAGCCACGAGACTAGCATGAAGAACTTGAAGGAAACAAACCAGCATGAGTCATGTTATTGCTTTCTCTACCTTCTTGAGAAGGAAAAAAACACCGCAGACTAGGGAAACCTAAAGAAATTCATTTATCTTGGGATAGTTGATATGTGTTGTATCAGTGAGGAAAAGGGAATAAAATATTACACATATAAACTACATATATATTATGTATAATATATAAATTATATATATATATATTATATATATATATATATATAAACTGATTTTTAAAAAGCAGTTGCCTGACCTTGGCTGCTGTGGCTCAGTAGATTGAGCGCTGGCCTGAGAACCAAAAGGTCTTTGATTCAATTCCCAGTCAGAGCACATGCCTGGGTTGCCAGCCAGGTCCCCAACTGGGAGCATGGGAGAGGCAACTGATTAATGTATCATACTAATGTTTCTCTCCCTCTCTTTCTCCCTCCCCTTCCTTCCCTCTAAAAGTAAATAAATAAAATCTTTATTAAAAAAAAAAAAAAAGCAGCAGCCTGATATGTTCCCTGAAGCTCTTTAGTAACTGAGCACCAGGAGTATGGAAGGCTCCCTTCTCGGCTCTGGAAATACAGTAGAGAAAACAACAAAGTCCATGACCTCATGGGACTTAAAAATATATGAAGGCAGAAAAGTTAAAGAATAAAATTTTAAGAAAGGAAATTATTTTAGCATGAGTGGGGTATTATAAGAACAGATAAGAATCTTTAAAAGGGCATATATTAAGATGAGAAAGCAACTGAAGGCTGCCTAGATCTGTGAGATTCAAGAAAGTGCAATATTCCATGATAAAGATGAGCCCCTAAATTTAACCAGTATTGATGGAGGTTAAAGAAGAAAGGGAGGGGTTAGGAGAAACTGGAAAAGACAGAAAAGACTTTTTTATAAGAGAATTAAATAACCAATTATAGAAAGGAGAACACACAGGATTACTACCAGATTTGTGGTTAAGTGAGTAAACTTGAAAATCTTTTCTCTATACAACAAGAAGTACCAAATAGGACTTTGATATAAAGAAAAATGGCTGCCCTGCTCATGTCGCTCAATGGGTTGGGTGTTGTCCTGCAAACCAAAACGTCACCTATTGGATTCCTGATCAGGTTACATGCCTGGGTTGCAGGCCAGGTCCCCAATTGGGGGAGGTGTGAGAGGCAACCATCCCTTGTCTCTCTCACATGTTGCTGTTTCTCTCCCTCCACCCACTCTAAAAAATAAATACTTTTTTAAATGGCTGAAGCCTAAAAAGCATTATTTCTTCACCATAAGAAAGCTTCTCGCCCTGGCTGGTGTGGCTCAGTGCATTGCATGCTAGCCTGCGAAGCAAAGAACTGCTGGTTCGATTCCCAGTCAGAGCACAGGCATGGGTTGTGGGCCAGGTCCCCCAGTGGGGGACTTGTGAAAAGCAACCACACATTGATGTTTCTCTCTCCCTCTCTTTCTCCCTCTCCCTTCCCATCTAAAAAAATAAAAATAAATAAATAAAATCTTTTTAAAAAAGGAAAGCTTCTCTTCTGCCTCTTCCAGCAGCCCACATTCTCACTGCTCCTACATCTCAACCCTGAGACTTTGATTTTTCGTTTTCTTTTTTTAAGATTTTATTTATTTAATTTTAGGGAGAGTAAGGGAGGGAGAAGGAGGGGGAGAAAAACAACATGCGAGAGATACATCAATCAGCTGCCTCTCACGTGCCCCCAAAAGGGGACCTGGCCTGCAACCCGCAACCCAGGCATGTGACCAGACCAGAAATGAAACATGCAACTCTGAGTTGCAGGCCATCACTCAATCTACTGAGCCACACCAACCAGAGCAGATGCTTTATTTTCTTAATAACCTTCCAAAACTTCTGAGTTACCAGACACAATCAGGGATATTTAATATGTGTGTATTCCCTACCTTTCTCTAGGTAATTTCCATTTAAAGTTTTTTAAAACAGGTGGTTTCTAGCTTGTGCTTTGTCACAAAATATTCTAATAGCTCAGAGATGGGGGAAAAAAACATTTCAAAAGGAAGTTACATACATTGATAAATTGGGACAACTTTAGCTTATTTGAATGTCTCAAATCAAAGAGCCCACTTTAACCAGCCCCCAATTTAATTATTTACTTGTTCTGAAAGAAGGACAAGCTTGACATCTAGCCCAAATGAGGAAAAAAGGATTCTTGCTCACCATAACACCAAAGTAACAGTTTGGATGAGCAAACTTCAGTCATACTAGAGAACCACCCTAATTCAGCTGTTCTCAAAAAGTTAAGTGTGGGGCAATTAAAGCAAATTTTAAAAAGTACATTTCTGAGCCCCACCCTAGAGGCACTGACTCTGAAAGTTGCCAGGGTAAGTGATCTTCCTAAAATGATAATCTCATGTCATTCCTTAAAACTTTTAAGCTTTTTCATAGTCTTCAGGATAAGTCAAAATATCTTGGAGTACCTCAATTTTATCTCTAGCATCTTTATCTTTTTTCCAGCAAATCCCTTTCCCTCAAACTTTTCAACTTCCCTAAGAGGCAAGGGTTTCTGTTAACTCTGGAGTTTTGCATATTCTCCACCCATGTATCCCAACCCAAATCTTGTACCCACTGCTTCCTATCTCACTAATGCGATCACTTCGTGAAGCTTTCCCTGACCTCAGTCCCAAAGACTAGTAGTTTCTCTAATCTACTCAAGGTAGAATGCTGTGTTGTAATTGCTTATTTGTCTGCCTGTTATGTATTCCCAGCACATAGCATAGTGCTTGCTTGACGCAGATTAGGTAGTTAATCAAGGAAGATAAACATTTCTTGAGTGATAGTACAGTTGGTGACCCTAGTCTACACTGTTACTCAAGGAACTAAAAATTTTGGAGGAACCCTGAGGTTCTTCTCTCATTATAATTTGACCACATGTAAATACAAAAACCTTTCCCCTTTTAAGGGCTTTATAAATAATAATTACAGATCCTAAGACTTTAGCTTTTTACTGATACTAAGTCACAAAAGATTTTTGAGGAAAGAATAGAAAGCTCATTCTGACTGCCTTATTGAGACAGTACTATGCGGAAGCAAAGACAGAAGCAGGAAGACCATCTGCAAAGCTACTACAATAATCCTGTTGAGAGACAGTGGTCTGAAACAGGGTGGCAGCAGAGAAGACAGTGAGGAGTGAACAATTATACATGTATTTTGAAGGTAGAGCCAACAGTGCTTCCTGATACATATTGAACTAGGGGTATGAAGGATGACTCTTGGCCTGAACAAATACAAGAACTGAGACAGGAAGACTTCAAAAGCAGTAAATTAGAAGGGAAAATTGGTAAATTGGTTTGGGGCATATTAAATTTGAGATAGGTATTATCATGCCCAATTGGAAACAACAAATAGGCAGCTGTAGGCTGAATTTAGGGGAGAGTTATGGACCAATGATATAATTTTAAAACACTTTAGGTGGCAATTGCCAAAATTAATAACACAGTAACAATATTAATTTTACCTATAAAGTATAACTTAAGTGACTGGTACCTGACATGATGGTGCCCTTCATCATTCTTGGGTAGCTACATTTTACTACAGAAAGGTAAGGTTTCAACCACTATATCTTCTAGAATTAGACATGATGAGGAATAATAGGGGCATTATTCTCCCACACATCTATAATTCCGAAGTAAGCCAGCCAATGGGCTGTCAGCAAAAGTCCCAAAAGTGCTGCTGCACTATACATGGGATCAAAAATGAGTCAATCTAGAAAGCTTTTAAGAACCTATTCCTACAATGCTTTTCAAGGTTCTGAAACTTTCATCTTCCCCCAAAAATATGAAAATGCCTACCTCAAACTAGACTTTATTTGAAAAAGGGAAGAGGATTCAAGATTCCAACTAATGAAACCTTTAAAATGTCCTTTCTAGCCCTGGCCAGCTGGCTCAATTGACAGGAGTGTCATCCTATAAACCAAAAGGCTGAGGGTTCAATTCCCAGTCAGGGCACATACCTATGCTGCAGGTTCACTCCCCAGCCAGATCGTGCAAAGTAGGTAGCTGATCAATGTTTCTCTCTCACATTGATGTTTCCCTCCACCAAAAATCAATAAACATATCTTCAGGTGAGGAAATAAATATTCTTTCTACTCTATTTTTTTGTCCAATAACAACCCTACAGAAATATTTTAAATGAGTCCATCTTGATCTGGAACATAAACTCAACATACACTTACTGCACACCTATGTACTGTGAACTATTATCCAAGTGCTGGGGATACAGCACTAGGGGCAGGGGAGGGCCTCCCCCAATGAGTCTGTATTCTAGTAGAAGACAGTTTATATCTAGTAAAATACAAATGAGCAGAGTATGTTGTAAGCCAGGTGTGGTAAGTACTATGGAGAAAAAAACAATGCAAGGAAAAAAACTGAATGTTAGGAGTGGGGAATAGGAATTGGCATTTTAAACAAGGTTGTTAGAGAAGGCCTCCAACCAGCATATGACGGTACCTATTTCTCCACAGCTTCACCAACACAGTAACAACCATCTTTAATTTCTGATCATCTCATGAGAAAAAGAAAAGATCTTATTTTAATCTGCATTTCCCAGATGACTGAGTGGATTGCAATCTCTTCCAATATTTACTGGCACTGTGTATTTGCTTTTCTGTGAATCATCCAATGTTCATATGTTCGCTACCGTATTGGGTTGTCTTTATTGACTTGCAGAAGTTCTTTATCAAGTTGGGTCATGAATGAATTCATTGTTATACCTACTGCAAATATTTCCTTCTAGCACGCTTCAATTTTTTAAAAATATCTTCTTTCATAGACAGTTTTTTTAATTTTATGCAGTCAAATGTAGAGGAGAATAAAGAATACCGTGTCCTTTATAGCGGCTATATTTTATATCTTGCTAGAAAGTCTTTCCTACTCCCAAGACTATAAAATCTATTTTCCTGTATTTTCTACTAATATTTTTTCAGTTTTCCCTTTTACACTTAGCTGTTTGATTTATGCATCTGGGGTTCTTTCCTTTGGGTGTGAGGTGGAAATATCCCAATTACGAATATTCCATAACTTTTCTGATTTAAAATGCCACCTTTTTGTCTTATAAGTTCCCGTACATTTATGAATCAGTTTGTAGTCTCCATTCTGTTCCACTGATCCTGCACCAATAAAATGCCATTTTTATTATTGGTACTTATCACACTTTCAGCTCTTTTCTTGGTCCCCCCTAAACACACACAACCAATCTAAACACTTATATACGGGCAAAGATAAAATTGATTGCAGGTTACGTACAATACTTATTTCCAAATACTTCTTCCCATTCTAAAGTCTCCCCCTGACCTTGAGAAGTGTTCTGTGTGAGACCATTCTGCGTGGTGTGGGCCCAGCTCCCAGTGGAAAGCAAAGTCTGATGCACAGGACCCACGTCCACGAATAGGTTCTCCCGTGGAAAATCAGGCCTGCATTGCACCTAGACTGCTACGAGACTTGCTTTTGCTAAAATTCCCTCACCCTAAATTGAGGCAGCAAACATTTACTGCAAAGTAACTTCCTAAAATCCATTCTAAACCTTCCAAGGATGAGTGTAACCGGTTCAACCACTTTTCCCTTTTCCATTTGCAAATATCCTTCTTCTGTGATGTGACTAGCAGCATCGTCTCCTTTGTTTTCTATAAAAGGTAACCACATACATCGAACCTGTGCATCGTAAACGAGGGCCATCATGTAATGTGCCCAGAAAAGAAATAAAGGCCAGTCACAGCACAGCAAGGGCTGCGGCTTTTTCTCCTCTTGAGAGAAAAGCCATGCTGTCCCTTTTCCTCCACAAGACTCGGTAGTCTGTGTGAATTTCTCATACCACATCCACAATGTGGCGCACTCCATGAGCCAGGGTCCGCATCAGTTCTGTACAATAAAGTCAAATTTCTTAGGGTGGCATTCAAAAGCTTCCACTATCTGGCTCTAGTCTGGCTTGCAATTAATTGATTAGCTCTCCTCCTGAAATGTATCACCTGGTCAAAGTAATTTCTTGCTTTTGTGTCTTCTGAACACAGAATGAACAGTCCTACCTCCATGTTTATGCTTAATCAAGTCACACTTCCTGGAATGCTTTCTCCTTCCTTCTAATTTCTGTATTTAAGGCTTAGCCCTTCTCCCTGAATTCTCAGAGACCAACCACTGTTTCTGACACACTGATCTCTCCTTCCCTTGAATCTATAGCACTTACTTCTTAATCCTTAGTACAACTTCTGTACTTAGTATAACTTGCTTAATGGTGGCTTATATTACTTTTTTCCCTTGAGTTACTTTACCAATTACTAGTAAGTTCAAAATTTGATAAAGAACTCCAATTTTTAATGTCATTATAACACATACAACTTTTAATTGACCTATTAGAAAAAAGTCACACAACATATACTTATTAATCTCCAATCTCATCATTCTATTCACCTATAGTAAAAGACATGCAAGCATTTGATTTACTCATATCAGGAAGTAAAACATCAGAAATACTAATGAAATGAACCTAGCTCTAATTTCAGGTCTAGCCCAGTCTTTACACTTGCCTGTTAAACTTACTGTAATTATGAATATTTTTTTAATCCTGCCTATTTTCAACAGGGACTTAGGGCCACTAAAATCACTAACCACCACAATGAATGGGTCCAAGTAGAAAAGCTTAAGGAATCCACTATCATCCAGCTAGGTGTGGGGTGTAGTTGCCCACTCTAGCTTACTGTTAAAAATCTCCAATAGCAAGGAAGGGAAATTTGATGAGGCCTAATGCCACATCACCCCTGTGGTGTGATTCCTATTACTGTACTCCTTGGTTTTAAAACAACATCTTACCAAAGCTTATGAGAACCTACTCAACAAAAAGACGTTAAGTCTCCAGCTGGAGCTGGCCTCTGTAAGACTTCATCTTGCTTGCAGCAGTCAACGAGATGATAATACAACTGTGTCTGTCAGAAACAACAGCATTCTTCATATAATACTGAAGATGATCTCAGCAAAGATAGTGGGGCCTAGTCCAGATCTAGCCAGAGGCACTTTACTCTCTTAACTGTGTAGCACAAAGAGTACCCCACATCTTAACCTTACCCCCAACCTTGTTTTGTGACAGCACTAATCTATGTTAACAAGTCATTTAAAAAAGAGCCCTACTGAACTCATTATCTTGTTCCTTGAAAGGGTAAGCACAATCAAATACATTTTCAAAAGTCTTTAGAAGGACCATAAGTAGAAATTTCTTTCTGATTTTAGTGTTAGAATAACTGAGCTTATCCTGAGCAATTGGCTTAGGTCATTGAAGAGTTTTCCCTCATATACCTAGCCTTGGTAAGAATATACAAACCTCTTGTACATCTTAAACTAACACATTATACATCAATTATATCTTGACAAAACTGGAGGGAGAGGGGAGAAATATGAGACAGGTGAAATTGACTTTAGTACTGAAATAATGAACATTGCAGCACACACACAAAAAAGAATATAGAACCTCACAGTGTATATTTTGTGTGGAGTAATATCTTCATTCTTGGTTCCATTTTAGAATTCTTCTAGGTTTATTATTACCTTGTTGCATTTTATCTACATTTATATTGCTCCCCCACCCTTCCAGCAATTAAGATAAATCCATCCATTCATTCATTCATTCACTCACATTCATTCAACAAATATTTACTGAGTAACAACTATATGGCACTGTTTTAAACCCTTTTATTTTAATTAGTATCTTTTAGGGCTCAAAATAGATTTCAAAAATTAGGCAATATGCAAGGTGAGCACGAACAGAAGTAAAACGTGCAAATAAAAGGGAGGAGGGCATTTCAGGCAGAATGAAGAGCACGTACAAAGAAAGGTAACAAAAACATGGGTGAAGTAAGTCTTCCTCAATAATGGGGGCACACTTTATATTTGCTGCAAATTTTATTTAAATGCACCTGGAATATATCCTTCCAAACATTTTATGTAAGCTTTGGGGTCAATGCGTTTTCTATCTTCCTTTTCCGACTTAACTGCTTAAGAATTTTTTTTAATGTTTTATAAAAATTATTTTTTTAAACTTTATTTTATTTTTAGACAGAGGGAAGGGAGGGAGAAAGAGAGGGAGAGAAACAGCAATGTGTGGTTGCTTCTCGCGAGCTCCCTACTGAGGACCTGGCCTGCAACCCAGGCATGTGCCCTGACTGGGAGCCTAACCAGCAACCCTTTGGTTTGCAGGCCAGTGCTCAAATCACTGAGCCACACCAGCCAGGGCTATGTAAATTATTAAAAAATGACTTTAATGACTACATAACAGACTATTCTATTTAACATAGTTTATTTTGCTATTAATGGATATTTAGGTGTTGATGAAACATTAGTGATGCATGAAAAAATAATCTAAGACTCACTAATAATCTGACACAAATTCACATTTCAAAAAATATTCTGACATAAGTACTTCTGGAGTTAAATGGTGAGAAATGTCTCTTTCAGTAAATAAAGTCTGCCATCCTATTAATTGTGGGAGGGAAGAAGCTTCCACTGTATTGCTTTCTTTCTTCCAAATAGTCTGATCTTAAATGAAGGGCTGGTTTACACTTTTTTTAAAAATCATTTACAAGGTCAACCGTATTCCAGTCCCCAAACTCGGGCAATAAATAAACTTAGCGTAGGAATGCTTATTACCCACTAGGCCAGTGATTTTCAACCTTTTTAATCTCATGGCACAAATAAACTAATGACTAGAATTCTATAGCCCACCAAAAAATATTTTTGCCTATCTGACAAATCTGACAGCTATTGTTGTGCTGTCTGTTGTCATTTTTTTCCTTTGACAAACAAAGGGAAATGAAGTCAGTGTCCCCAACTAAATAGTCAGGTACTGCATAATTTAAAAATTCTTGCAGGACACTGGTCGAAAAATCACTATAGATTTTTGCACTATGGGAAATAAAAGTTGACCCTAGGGAAGTTGATTCCAAGGCTTACTGGCTAGAATGGTCAGGTAAACCCTTTATTTGAAAAAGATTAGGTTTCTATAGGGTGTTTAAACTATTACAGCAGAAAAATCTTGTATTTTTACCAAAGGCCAAACTAAGCTGCTTTCCAAACAGAATCAGGGACAAAATATTTGAATATGGAACTAATAGGTAGCTGCCAACCTAGACACTCAAAATACATGACAAAAGTCTTCCTATGGATTGTGTGGAAGGTAGAAGATGAAAGAGATGCAGAAAGATAAGAGCTACTTTCACATAAAATGCTTTTAATTAAAAAAGAAAGAAAGAAAGAGAAAGAAAGAAAGAAAAAAGAAAAGAAAAGAAAAGAAAAGAAAAGAGAAGAAAAGAAAAGAGAGGAGAAAAGAAAAAAGAGAAGAGGAAAGCCAGGCCCTGACCCGTGTGGCTCAGTTGGTTGGGCAAAAGGCCACAGGTTCAACTCCTAGTCAGAGCACATGCCTGGGTTGGGGGTTCAGGCGCCAATTAAAGGTTTCCCTGTCATATGGATGTTTCTCTTCCTCTGTCTCCCTCCCTTCCCTTCCCTCTAAAAGTAAATAAAATATTTTTTAAAAAATGAGAGAAAGCCAATTTCATTTTCTCCTTCGCTGACCTCCCAAAGCAAAAAAATCAATTTTTGCCAAGTTCTATCACTCAAAAATTAAAGCCTCCATTACACTTCATAAACATGATGTTGCAAAAGACTTTCAGATTGATGACTTTCATGATTTGTCTTGTAAAAGTGCAGCATTATTCACAAAAGGCTTCATAGAACTTCAAGATCAGCCCTGAGTGGTGTGGCTCAGTGGACTGAGCGCCGGCCTGTGAACCTGAAAGTCACTAGTTCGATTCCCAGTCAGGGTGTGGGCCACCTCCCCAGCTGGAGGCACGTGAGAGGCAACCAATCAATATAGCTCTCACACATCAATGTCTCTCCCTCTCTTCCTCACTTCCTCCCCTCTAAATAAATAAATAAAATCTTTTAAAAAATTTAGAAACAACAACAAAAAAAACTTCAGGACCAGGTAGATGGTAAGAATATGGCTCACAGATTTACAGATATAAAATGAAAACACAAAAGGACTACCAAAAAAAAAGAAAAGAAAAGAAAACTCTCGAAAAGTTTTATAATCCTGGGGGAAAGACAATCATTTTTCTAAGCTTTACACAAAATGCAGAAATCATAAAGGAAAATATTTTACTATATAAAAATCATAAACTTATTTGCCAAAGTCACTATAAATCTGAATGATATGCTGGGAAAATATCTGTGATATATATAACAGAGTTCTCAAAGCATTTAAAGTGCATCAATAAACAAACAAGAAAGAGGTTAAAAAATGGAATAGAACATTCAGCAAGGAACATGAGTAAGCAATTTATAGAACAGGGGTCCCCAAACCCCGGGCCAGAGAACCCAGGCCACAGAGCAACTTGAATGTAATGTGTTTGTACCATCCAGAAAACATCCCCTGGCCCAGTCCACAAAAAAATTGTCTTCCATGAAACTAATCACTGGTGCCAAACAGGCTGGGGACCACTGTTATGGAAGACACAAAAACGGCTTAGAGTAAGAAAACTATTCTCTACCTTACTACCAAAGATACCCAAAGAGAAATATTATGTCTTAACTGATTAAGAAGATTAAACAGGTCAGTAGATTAAATAAGGTATGAGGAACTAAGCCCTATAAACTTTGGAAATGTAGATTACTATCCTTTTAACAGGGGAATTCAAGAGTTAATGGTTTTAGCCTTAGTTCATAGGCTTAAGTGATTAATGCTGTTATTCCAGGAACCAGACTGCATGATTCTAGGAGGTCCACCAGCAATTCAACCTTTGTGAGCCAGGGAGTCTGCAAGGGATGGAGATGGTATCTGAGCCATTGAGTGCTGGAGAGGGACTGCAGGTGATGCAGATAAAGAATTTATAATCAACAGATAAAGAAGTACTAGGAAAATCTGTGCTAGATGCAACTCTTACCCAATTAACCTTTTCCCAAACCCCTTACCTACCCTTTCTTATAAAGAGTCAGCTTGAAATGAGAGATATTAAGTCACTTTTGAAGGGTACAGAACCCGCAGTCTTCTCAGATCACAGGCCATCTGAATAAAGTGTCCATAAAGATTCAATCTTTGCCCCTACTTATTGGTTTTGGTTGTGACAGACAGCACAAACACTGACTTTTCTGGTTTTACTTTGAGTAATTTTGTGATAACCACCAAATTTTACAGGCAAATACCCTGTGACCTACCAACTGTATTTTATTTCCTATACATTTCTTTTCTTAAGATTGTATTTACTCAGTTTTAGAGAGAGGGGAAGGGAGGTAGAACAAGAAGAGAAACATCAATGTGTCATTGCCTCTCGTGCACCCCAGAATGTATCTGATAGAAACTCCCACATGGGAATTAGAACAAGTTTTAAACATAAAATTAAGAGTGAAATTTCTACCAACAGTGAATTTATTAAAATCTACAATATCTATAATTAATGTAGCCATTGACAAAATAAACATGTCTTGACATAGGATTATTAGAAATAATTTATTAAGTGAAATAAGTCAGAAATCAATATGTATAATAAAATCCTATTTACATTAATCTATATAAATGTATTAAATTTTAGAGTATCTTTCAAATCTAAAAAATTATAAGTAATATATCTGCTAAATTTTCAATCAGCATATACCTTTATAATCAGAAAAGAAAAACATTTTTAAAAATAAAAAGATAAACATAAGCACCCCTATGTTCACTGCAGCATTATTTACAATTGCCAAAATATGTAAGCAGCCCAAGTGTCCATCAATAGGTAAGTGGATAAAACAACTATGGGACATTTACACAATGGAATTCTACTCAGCAGTAAAAAAAGAACAAAATTTCACCCTTTACAACACTATGGATGGACCTGGAAAGCATTATGCTAAGTGAAACAAGCCAGTCAAAGAAAGACAAATACCATATGATTTCACTTTTATGTGGAATCTAATGAACTAACAAGCAAAACAGAGACAGACTCATACACAGAGAGCAGACGACAGCTAGTGGGGTTGGTGGGGTCGGGGTGGGGGCAGGAGTGATAGTTAGGGGGTTGAGGCATTGAACAAAAAGGAAAAAGGACTCCCAGACACGGGCAACGGTGTGGTGAGTGCTTGGGAAGAGGAGATATAACGGGACTAAATGGTAATGGGAAAAATATAAGATTAAATAAATAAATCCAAAAAAATAAAAAGACAAACCCAATTTTCAGTACAGTGAATGACTGATTCAAATCTGATCATTTTCCAGATGATCAGTTTCTTCAAGATATTTTAAGGACACAATGGGAATCATATTAAAAATTTTACTATCTGAGTTATCAGTGGAAAACTGATAGGAGAGAGAGGACTTCGGTCTTGGATGAGTCCACAGAACAGTACTCATGGCATCAAAATGAGGGTCCTATGGTTGCCCTGCCTCCTAGTTACAGTCACCATGTAAGTGGATGCAAAGATAAACAGGCCTCTACAAACAGGCCTTCTAGCTGAGTGGAAATCCACTTAAAACACTGAAATCTATCACTAAAGATAGGGATCTGGGGAAAAAACCTTAAACAGGAGTAGTAATTTCACTTTATCTATGCCCAGAAAAAGGCAGTAGATTAACCTTTTTACCTAAAAAATAAACTCTGCAAGAAGTTAGTCAATACAATTTCTTCACAAGTTTCTTTCTATGCTGTAACATCCCTCAAGTTGGGAAACAAAAGCAAGTACTGTGGTAGTTGAAGATAAAAGTATCCCCCTTTTGCCCCAATCTAAAAGAAGCCACACCTTTGATAAAAAGTTTGAAATAAAGTGAATACACATTATGAATCCAAAATCCTACAGGAAAATTAAAATACCTCTTAGTATGAAAATATTCTTGGCCCTCACTGACTAGCGTAGTTGGTTAGAGTGTTGTCCAGACACACCAAAGTGGCAGGCTGGGCCCCCAGTCAGGGCACATACAGGAAACAAATGAATAAGTGAAACAACAAAGCGATGTTCCTCCCTCCCTCCTTCCCTCCCTCAATCTGTCTCACTTCCCTCCCCTTTTTCTCTCTCTCAAATCAATAAATAAAATTTTTTAGAAATATTCTTTCCACCAGGTATTCTGACTTTCCAGGATTGTTATATCTTAATTTTGGAAAAACCTGAAAGAGCCAACAAATATATAAGTTTAACACAGTTCCATACTGTCCTCACTTGGGCACCACAAGCCCCTGGTGGGCCCCCTTTTCCTTGTTATGGATAAATAATTAAAACTCCTGGACTCTGGTTCTTCATTTTCATCTATTCTCAAATTTTTAAAAAAGCAATCAGTTTTCACTTGTTAAAAATATATATTCATCATATAATCTATATTTTTGTTTAGACATACATTTCACAAAAGGGTTATCAGTTCTAATTTTTTTTTAAGATTTTATTTATTTATTTTGACAGAGAGGGGAAGGGAGAGAGAGACAGAAACATCAATGTGTGATTGCTTTTCACACACCCCCTACTAGGAACCCAGCCCATAATCCATGCATGTGCCCTGACTGGGAATCAAACCAGTGACCCTTTGGTTCACAGGCCATCACTTAATCCATTGAGCTACTCCAGCCAAGTCTGTTCTATTTTTTTTCACAACTGCCTTCAACTTCTTCATTTGGGAAAAAAGATGGAAAATAAAAAAGGAATTTTATGCACTTTTATTATCTTCCATTTTTTAAAGTTTATACACCTTATTACAGAATAGATAATTAAATATATATTCCTATATATTCACTATTAATTTCTGGTAGTAAATTAAATAAAAATGTTAGTAAAGCACTGGCTGGTATGGAATGAGTGCCCAAAAGGTCACCAGTTCGATTCCCAGTCAGGGTACATTTCTGGATTGCAGGCTGGGACCCCACTTTGGGGCATGCGAGTGACAACCAATCAATGTATCTCTCACATCAATGTTTCTCTCCCTCTTTTTCTCCCTTCCTTCCCCTCTCTCTAAAAAATAAATAAAGTCTTAAAAATATTAGCAAAGATTTATTTGCACTACCAACTAACCAAATAAAGTCTTAACCCATGATAAATTACCACTTGTTTACTCTTACTTTCATTTACTTATATTTACTCTCATAAAGTCCTCAGAACTTATTAACAAAGTTTCTAACACTTTTTTACATGTAATATGTCAACCTAATTAACAGGCAAGGCTGACTTCCCCAGGAGGCATCTAAGCTCGAAAATTATTTCTTGCACTGAAAGACCGGTGCTTGCTTACACATACAATTTATCTCTCCCAGAAGACCTGTTCACGAAATCAACTTCAAGTACCATTTTAAGACATTGAAAACAACATCCACTTTCTACTGTTAAGTTAGAGTGATGATCTTCCTTATACTTTAGATATGCAATTAAAACAAATCAAAAGCAAAATTAAAAGCTCAACTAAAAAAAGCACACTGCAGTTTCAGGACCTTTAAGGCAGCAGAGTGCAAAGTCACAGTCAGGAGAGGGGCCAGGTTTCCTTCAATCAAAAGAATAAAAATAAAAAACGAAAAAACTCTTCCAGAAATATCAAATCAGGATCATGTTTGATTATTTCTCCATCAAACTTTCCAGTCAAAAAGTATGTATCACATAGAGTCATCACACTTCAAGTGCATAATGTTTTATTTAAATGCTACTTAAGCAGGACAATAATACTTTGCATGATTCACTCTGTCAATTAACCGGTTAATAGTATTTTTGTATATGAATGATTTTCACAGATAGCCCATTAAGTAAAGCAACTGCCTATGACTTACAACACAAATAGAAATAATAGAGACCCCTAACATTACATTATTTGCTCAACATAATTAAACATCCTGACTCCCAATCCAATGCTCTTTATTTATATCCCATCGTGCTGGCAAAAAGAACCAGAAGATTTTAGGGTAGTGATTTATAGACAAATACTAAAGAAAAATTAGATGGACGTCCTGTAATGACAGAGGAAAATCATTACCTCACTCTACTTATTTTCGAATATTTCCTTCTAAAACCCTACAGGCCTTTAAACAGGTTTCCACACATTAAATGCCCTTCAAAAAAAAAATTCCAAAATATATCAGTTAGTTGCAATCCTCCCCAGATTACAGGGCTAAATTTCATCTTGGAGCTCAAATTGAGAGATTACTTTCAAGTTTATCTGGTGCAATACATGAGACATGACCTTTGAAACTCACTCATATTTTTTAGCTGTTTTAATCTAGTCAAAATTGCAGAACTTCCAGGAAGAAAATTCTTGAAAATGTAAATTATCACTTACAATAAAGCAACTTCCTCACCTTAACCACACACAAACACAAATGCAATTCAGCCTCTAGTACTTCTGCACTGTTAGATGAGTCTGCATTTTCTGTTTTAAAAAACCCTGAGCTTAACAGGCCTTGCTGCTGTAACCCTACTCTTTACATGTTCAGAAACTACTACTTCCATAGTCTTAGCAGTTCATGCTCACTTTTTAAAATCTTTATTTAACTTGGATAAGAACATAATTATACAACCTGAACAATACTGTGGAAGTAAATCATAAATCACACATGCTAATTATGAATGCTTTCTTATGCCCTATAAATGGACCCAAATATCTAATAAAATATTGAACCAACACAGGACACAAAATATAGGTAGAAAACATTGAAAAGAAATTGAAAATTTGGGGAGAGAAGTAAAGCTCCAAAGAAGATAACCTAAGAAAATAAAGTATGAATACTGGAGCTTGGGAGGAAAAAAAAAAAGCTTCGGAATGGATAGTTTATTGTTAATGGACAACTGGGTAAGAGGTAAACCTCAATCTTTCAAGACTGAAAATTACAAAAATGAATAGGTTATTCCTATAGAACAATATGGCTCTTTCTGTATGATGGAAAACAAAATGTGGGCAAAATAATGTGCTACTTACCTATCCATATTCAAAATATCAAGATGTATAAAACACAGTACTCAAAGAAATTTAATGCAAACAAGCTCGAAATGCCCCATAATAACTGTTTAACTTCTTTACTTTCACTGTCAAGTGCTTACAAAACAATAAATGAAAGATTCTATTATATCCAGATCTGGATATATTTTCAGATTAATATTCTCATATTTTGTCACATGATGGATTTACAGGAATAATCAAGATTGCACTGCCTTAACTGAAGAGAGCCTAAGCACTTTTGTCTTTGATTTTATTGTACAAAGTGAAAAAACAAACGAAAATGAGATGAGATATACAAAGGCTAAAAATTATTGTCAACAGGTTATTTGAC
The DNA here is from genome assembly GCA_039655065.1 of Glossophaga mutica. Classification (NCBI taxonomy): domain Eukaryota; kingdom Metazoa; phylum Chordata; class Mammalia; order Chiroptera; family Phyllostomidae; genus Glossophaga; species Glossophaga mutica. The sequence continues at coordinate 52,938,028 of CM077303.1, read as the reverse complement.
CTTTCCAGTCCAACTAATGAATTCTTGTCCCTTTCAATAATTACTTCATAGTTTTCGTTGTTACTTATTTGCTTTCTAAAGTACTTTTTTTTTTTTTTTTTTTTGCCTGTTGCTCAGTGGATTGAGCATCAGCCTGTGAACCAAAGGGTCTCAGGTTTGATTCCCAGTCAGAGCACTTGTCTGGGTTGAGGGCCAGGTCCCCAGTAGGGGGAGGGAGGCGTGAGAGGGAACCACACATTGATGTTTCTCTCCCTCTCTTTCTCCCTTCCTTCCGCTTCGTTTAAAAATAAATAAAGTCTTTTAAAAATAAAGTAATTTCTAAAGAATCTTTGTAACTGAAACTGTTATACCTACTGTCTTTTTTAAAATTAAGTTTTTCTGTAGAAAGTCTGCAAAATACCAGAAAGTGTAAAAAAAAAAATCATTTGTAGTTTCACTTTTATAACTACTGTTTGAGTCTTATTTCTGGGACACAAAAAGGACGACATACCAAGCCAGACAAGCTCAGGGAAGGCCTGTTTTCACCTAAATAGCATACTTATGGAATGTTAGGGTAATTTCTTTTTGGGGACCCTCACTGCACCAGAACAGAGACCACAAAACCCCTCACTGTTACTGTTATTTAATGTTATTGTGTTATCTGCTGACTATCCTATACCCACAAATGTAAGAGACCTGTGTCTTATTGGTTTTACTTTTTATCCAATCCCAGAGATTTCCCTGCTTTGCTTTCTCCCACCTCCCCAATCTATCACCAGTGACTTGTAATCCCCTTACGTGTCTTCCCTTGACTGTAATGTGTAAAATCAGGTACAAAACCGCCATTCTCTGGAGCATTTTCTCAATCGGTTGGGATTTTGCTTCCTGGCAGTTCAGCTCTGTTTGGCTCAAATAAGCTCATAAAAATTTCCTACAGTTCAAACATTTCTTGCACTGACACTTCATATAGACATATAATTGCTTCTAAGTTCTATCTATATGGCTTACAAAATTAGAATTACACTATTTTCTAACCTACTTTAATTAAGAATAATTTACACATTTGAGAATGATTTTTTAATAGTTTGTATAATTAGAATCCCATCCACAGGTAAAGAATTAAATTGTGCATTGAAATAACACCCACTTCCTCTTTCCCTTCTTTTTAGGATCAGAGGTCCAGACAGAATAGTAAAACCATCCACACCAAATATCACCAAGAAACTGGGAGCCTATTAAGACTGAAACCTTAAGCCACAGATATGATGGGCTAATACTGACGTTTCAAGGACTATCCAGGGGATGTAACGTTATTGGAAGACGCAAATCTCCTAAAATTCGTAGTACCAAAGCAGTTACCTATTCTAGCGACAAGAAAACTCCGTTTTTTAAGATAGCTGAAGTAAAGCAGTGCAAATTTCACGACTCAACAAAGTGCTTTAATGGGCTGAGCTCGTTAAAACTGGCGCTCCCAATGGCAGTTGCATTCATTAAACAAGGGAAACATGTAGCGCATACTAGGCACTAAACGGACAGCTGCTCCAGAGAATTTGTCGATTAGAAACGCCGATGCTAAAGGCGGCCGGGTAAAGGACAAGGATATGGAGGGGTATTTGATCATTATCAACCTGGCGTACAAGCAGAAATTTCAGCTGCATTATTTAATATTTAATCTTTCTATTCCTGGCATCACAGAGCTCAAACGTCACCTAAAAAGACGGGCCGGTTGAAAACCAGGCAGGGTGACGCACATCACATCTTACCATATGGAGTCTCACCATCAAAACCCGTAAGTACCCCAAACCAGCCCAGTGAGGGAAGGAGGGTACCTCGGGCCGTCAACTCCCCCACACCCCTGGCGTACCGCTGGGGGTCTCCACGTGGGGGTCGGAGGCTGCAAGACCACCACACCGGGAGCCTCAGGAACCGACTCTGGCCGCAGGGGGGGCGGGGGCGGGTGCAACTAGGATTATCAGGCCACCCAGCACGCTCCAGGAGACAAGAGTCGAACTCGGGGCCCGGCAGCCCCAACCCCAGATGAGACCGCGCGAGTGCCTCCGCGAGGTTGTTCCGACAGTGCCAATCAGGGCCGCGACAAGTAGCCGCGACTCCCCTCTCCGGGTCCAAACCCGCCCTAGGTCGTACCTGAAGGGGCAGCCCCACCGCCGCTCCACTGTGCGAGCTGTCGCGGTGCCTGGGTTCAGAGCTCAGAGCGCAGTGACGCCTCTCATAAAAACAACCTGCTCGCAGGCGTCCGCAGCCGAGAGGCGGCGGCCGGCAGGCCGCCGTAGTGCATGCTGGGTCTCGTAGTCTCGCCCGCGCCTTCAGTCCGGCAGCTGAGGAGAGACGAACTACGACTCCCAAAGAGGCGCGCGGCACGCCGCGACGAGCTTGCAGAACGCCGGGCCAGGTGACCGCGAGCCTCACAACATCCGGGCTGGGCGCTGGAAGGGCGGAGAGGCGCCGCGGCCGGTTGTTATGGAGACGGGCTGCTACAATCACTCCAAAGGACTCGCTGTTTCAACCCGGAGGACTGCTCCAGATATTGATCCGGATTTAATTGGATGTACTAAAAAGGCCGCATCCCCTGGGGCACTCGCCGGCCTTCTTGCGGTCGGCTGCGGAAGACTGTGACGAAAAAATAAACAAAGAAGACACCGAGAATGACCGAGTATGACTGGGTGGGTTTGGACAAAGGGCTGGGTGTTTGTGATTGTTAATATTCTTTGCTTTAAATTTGGGGCACCCGTAGGCCCACCTGACCTCTCCCCCCAAAAAAACAATTTTCTAGGCAACCACTGGGCTACACAGATGCAAATGTGCATTATTGTATTAAGCCAGAATTGCTCGGAAGGTATAAAGATGATTGGGGATGGTATGCAACTCTTACCCTATTGCAAGCTGTGAGGCGATGTCTTTGAAAACGTACCTTGTAGATTTTACATTTGTTTACATTGTACCTTGTTTAAAAGATATGAGCTATCAAAGGACATGGTGCATTTATACTCACTGTTCATGGAAACTAGAAAGCTAAGGTTTAACTATCCGTCCCTCGATAGTGGCAAAGAAAAAAGAAGAAAAAAGGTAAGGAAAACATTAACAAGGAAGATGGTGGACCTCAGCTGAAATAAAAGGATGCCTCAAAATTAGACTTTCGGATCTTTTGCTTTTGAGATTACTATATTTAACTGTGATATGTCAACTGTGACACATCGAAAAAAATTTTAACTTCATAATTACAGCTTCTCTAAGGGATATTTTTATTATTTCAGTGGCTTGCTTTTATTATTATTTTTTAAATATGTGTGATTATACCAAAGAACTTTGAAAAGTCAGACTTTCTCTAATTCTAGGAGAGCCTTAAAAATTAAATTAGTAAAGAAAGCTGATACCATCTATGTATAGATTTTTATTCTTTTCAAGGCACTTTCATGGCCAATTCTAAGACACAGTCGAATTTAAAAGAATCATTTACAATTTTAATTTATCCTTAAGTACAAAACAGTTGCTGACCCCATACATAACTGGCAGTGAAAATAATCCTTTTATTATTCTTTGAATGAGGCTATTTTGTTTTGTTTTCAGTTGTACCTAGTTTGAACTCCACATTTAAGAATATCAGATTTGACAGCCCACCAAAGGGTTGCTGGTTGGATTCCCAGTCAGGGCACATGCCTGGGTTGCAGGCCAGGTCCCCATTTGGGGACAGACACATCAGGGCCAACCACACAACGATGTTTATCTCCCTCTCTTTCTCTTTCTCTTCCTCTCTCTCTAAATAAATAAACAAAATCTTTAAAAAAAAAAAAGAAAGAAAGAATATCAGATTTGAATATGTTACAGAATTGTATGCCTGAAACCTATATAATTCTGGTACCAGTGTCACCCCAATAAATTCAATAAAAAGGAAAAAAAGAAAAAAAGTATATCAGATTTGAAGAGTATGAAACCCAAATAAGAAAGCTGTAGTGAGGGCCTCTGACATAAAATCAATGGGTATTTTGTTTCTAAGTCTATAAATATTTGTGAATTATCCTGGAGATCTAAAAGATTTAGGTAGACACTAACTTCCAGATTGTGTGGTATAAATTATACTAACAAAATTTTATCAGCTAATTTATTGTCTATTTTTACTAGATTTGGTTTTCTGTATTACAGAATTCTAAAGCCAGTAGTAGAGGGTGATTTGATGAAAGGGAGTCCTCTGTGCCTGAGGTTGCCCTGGGCAACCTGACTGGGTATCCCTAAAGTAAATTAGAGTTGGTAGTTTTCCCCACAAGTCACAGGGCAGCCACCTTTCACCTAAGAAGCTTTCCCTTTACAGAGGAAATTTAGACATTTTTTTATCTACCAAAACTTTTTGCCTACATGGACCCCCACAGAGTGTATTTATTAATGCACACTTTCCTTTATGCTTTTTGAATAATTGAACATCAGTTCCACGCTGGCTGGTGTAGCTCAGTGGATTGAGGGCTGGCCTGCAAACCAAAGGTCAGCAGTTCGATTCCCAGTCAGGGCACATGCCTGAGTTGCAAGCCAGGACCCTGGTGGGGGGGCATGTGTGAAAGGCAACCACACACTGATGTTTTTCTCCCTTTCTCCTTTCCCCTCTCTTAAAAAAAAAAAAGAAAGAAAGAAAAAGAAAATCAGTTCCTACTGCTATATTTGAAGAGCCCTGATAATGGGGTCCTCAAATTAGGATACAGTACTATCTAATCCATCTCCTTTGATTTATATTCATAGACAAGGAACTTGAAACCTTGTAAAACAATTTCATCAGTCATACAGCTATTATGAGCACCAGCATCAGAATCCAGCCCTAGTAACACTTCATATGTGCTTTTATAACCCTTACAGCAGGAGGAATACAAATACAAATTTACCAATTAGTTTGCTTGACATGTTTTTGTATAATCCATGTAGATATCATTATGGACCCTCTCTCTCTCCTTTTACCCACACTCCTTAACTTGCTTCCTGTTAGGTAGCCAAGGTGGCTAAGAAGGAACCAGAAGCCAAAAAGGTCCAATAGGGCTTTTATTGGAGGCTGAGTTCAAGCCGACTACAGCTGCAAGGGAAAGGATAGAAGGGTTTTTAAGGGTGTATAGCAGACCCTAGGGGAGGGTGGTTCACCCAGGTGTCCTGGGTACAAGTGTTTGCCAGACTATATCCTTTGATTGGGGATGGCCGGTTCAGTGACAGAAAGTCCAGATTTATGGGCCTTTTTCGGCAGGGGCGGGGGGAAGCTCCAGGGAGAGGGGAAGGGCAGTGAGGATTCAACTGGTTTCCAGCAAGGTGCCTTCCGCTACACCTCAGTTGCTTCTGAGCCCTGCAGCTATACCTCAGTTGCTTCTGATAATGGGGAATCTCGTGACCAGGTGTTTAGCCAGTGACACATACGTTCTTCTAGCACAAGCAGTGGCTTAGGTCCTCCACGTCCCACTACATTCTAACTCCTCCCAAAGGCCTTTTTAACTCCTGACCACCACTTAGCCACATCTTTTATAACAAAAGTATAAGCCAGTACAGCAAGCCCTTGTGATAACATTCATGAGATGCCCTACAAACTTAACTCTTGTTTATATCAGTTAGCCTATGGTAAAATTGGTTTCACCTAAATTCCAAGACTCTATCAACAAGCCTTTCGTGAGGACTGACTGTAACTCAAAGAATGATCCAGGAATCTGCAGCCTCAGTATCACCTGGCCTGCTATAGCTCCTTTCCACATCCATTCAAGGCTGTGACAACAGCCAAAGTAATCATACTAAAACTTGTGACATCATGGCATGCTCCTCCATAAAATCCTTAAATAGCTTGCCTTTGCGTTTACTATAAGGATCCAAATTTTTAGCATAGCCAACAACGTCCTGCAGAGTCTGGCATCTGCCCCTCTATTCTCACGTCAACTTACTTGACTTGGGCCGCACTTTTTTTGTTTCCACCTCTGTCTTTTCCTTCCTTGCTTTACACTCTTAGATTCAATGACACTTCACCAGAATGGCCTTCCTTAGCCCTTCACAGTAGATTAGAACTTCCTATGTATTTTCATAAATATCTTGGGTTTTTTTTTCCTTCATAACACTTAACCACCATTACTTGACACTTGATCTTAGCCAAAAGGCAGAGAAGAGATGCCCACCATTACTCCCAAACGCCCTCAAGAGAACAGGATTCCTGAAAAAGTAGAGTGGCTGGGGCTATGTTTTTGTTTTGTTTTTCCAGCTTTATTGAGATATAACAGACATGTAACACTGTGTAGGTTTAAGGTATATGAGACGATGATTTGATACATGAATATACTGTGAAACAATTTTCAAAATAAGGTTAACACCTCCATCACCTCACATAATTACAATGTTGTGTGTATGTGGTGAGAATATTTAAGATCTAACTCTCTTAGCAACTTTCAAGTATATGCTGGTAATACAGTATTATTAACTATAGTCACCATGCTGCACATAGATGCCCTGAACTTATAACAGGAAGTATATACCCCTTGACTAACATCTCTTCATTTCCTCCAGTTCTTCCCAGTCTCTGGAAACCACCATTTCTACTCTTTCTTAATAAGTTTGGCTTTTTTTTTTTTAAGACTCTAAATAATACGTAAGGTCATACAGTAATTGTCTTTCTCTGTTTATCATGTATATATACCACATTTTCTTTACCCATTCATCCTTCCCAGTGGACACTGGGGTGGTTTCTGTGGCTTGGCTATTGTAAATAATGCTGTGATGACCATGGGGGCACAGACATCTCTTTGAGATAGTGATTTCTATAAGGAAACAAAATTTGCCATCCCAAAGTATTTCTCTTTGGCATAAGGACTAGTTTAGGCTGATTATTTTTAAGAAAGCTGCAAACATAGGAAAAGCTCTAAAAACTGAGAAGGTACCCTTTGTAAGAGCTTTTTTTACATGTAACTATATAAGGGAAATCTCCACTTGTAAGGGTGACTCCCTCACTTTAGGAGGAAGAGGGGGATGACCTGATCTCTGGAAACAACTATTAATGGAGAAGTCAAGGACTTAAATCTGCTAAACCACCTTACACTTGGTTACTGTGCTTTCCTGATAATTTCCCCTCCCATAACTGACTGTCCACCCATAGCATATTTTGTCTTTAGCTGGTGATGTTATATAAGGTAGTAGCTTCACCCATTTCAGACTTGCTCAATTTTCTTGGGTCTCTCCCATGTATATGAGGTACACAAGCTTTTAAACTTTGTTAAACTTTTTTCTACTGCTAACCTGTCTCATGTCAATTTGATTATTAGACCAGCCAAAAGAACCTAGGATAGAGGAAAAATTTTCCTTCCCCAAATTTTATTTCTTTTGGATACATATCCAGGATTGGGATTGCTGAATCATATGGTAGTTATATTTTTAATATTTTGAGGAACCTCCATACAATTTTCCATAGTGGCTGCACCAATTTACATTCTAACAGTGCACAAGGGTTCCCCTTCCTTCACATCTTTGCCAGCACCTGTTATCTCTGCACTTCTTGATGATAGCAATTCTAACAGGTGTGAGATAATAGCTCATTGTGGTTTTCTCATGTTGTTGTTCATTGTGTATGTGTGTGTTTAAACTTATTTGTTACAACTTTATTCTGGTTCAAATACCAGGTCTATCCAGAAAAAGTCCAACCACAGTTAATATATTGAGAACCGTTTGCGCAACATCGATGTAACCTGGCAGCCAGGGACAGTGGACTGGAATGTGCATGTGTGAACGATGACTTCACTGTACTAGTTAGTGGGGGTGGTAGATACTGCTGAGTGAGCATGTGTACTGTGTGACCATCACATTCAAAAAGAGTGAGTAGAGTAATGAATCTGCATCACATTTTGCATTAAGTTTGAACATTTCTCCAAGAAAACTATTTGGGTGATTCAGAAGGCTGCAGCTATGGGCAGCTGGTGATTGGCAGCTTCATCATGACATGCCCGCTCATGCATCACAGCTGGTGCTTGACATCACGTGCAGAGGTTTTGGCAAAACATCAAATCTCACAGATGTCTCAGCCCCCCTACAGCCCAGATTTGGCACCCTGCAACTTCTGACTTTTCCCAAAACTAGAATCACCTTTGAAAGAAGAGATTTCAGAACATTGATGAGATTCAGGAAAATATCATGGGGCTGCTGATGGTAATTGGGAGAACTGTGTGAAGTCCCAAGGTGCCTAGTTTGAAGGGGACTAAGGTGTCATTGTCCTATGTACAGTGTTTCTTGTATCTTCTGTCTTCTTCAATAAATGTCTCTATTTTTCACATTACAGAGCTTGATACTTTCTGGAAAGACCTTGTTGTAGATACATATTTTTAATAGTTAATTTTTTATTATTTTTCCCATTACTATTTATCTTCCCTAGACCGTCTTCCACCTCCACCCACCTCCTCCCTTGCACCGTTGTCTGTGTCCATGAGTTCTTTTTCTCTTCTGCTTGATCCCTCGTACCCTGCCAACCCTCTCCTGACCCAGAGCTGGCAGCCTGCTCTCCATCTGAGTCTGTCTCTATTTTGCTTGTTCAGTTTGTTTATTAGATTACCCATATGTTGAACACTTTTTCATGTACTTCTTGGCCATCTGTTTGTCTTTGGAAAAATGTCTATTCAGGTCCACTGAATAGAGGACCTAAATAGGTCCTCAATCAATTTTTAATCAGATTTTTTTGTTTGTTTGCTTTTGAGTTACATAAGTTCCTCATATATTTTTAATATTTTTAATATTAACCCTTCATCAGATATATGGTTTACAGACATTTTCTCCCATTCTATAGATTGTCTCATTCTGTTGATGGTTTTTTTTGTTGTTGTTGTTTTGCTGTGCAGAAACTTTTTGGTTTGATGTAGTCCCACTTGTTTATTTTTGCATTTGTTGCTTGTACTTTAGGGTTATATCCAAAAAATCGTTGCCAAGACTAATATGAGGGGAATTTTTCCATTTTTTTACTAGGAGTTTTGCAGTTTCAGATCTTACATTTAAGTCTTCATTTCAAGTTAAGTTTTGTGAGTGATATAAAATAGGGTTGGGACTAAGCTGAATACTTTGGGGGTTTTTCTTTTCCAGAACTTTATAATTGAGAATGATTTGATGTGTTTATGTTTTAGGATAAGAAAAGTACTTCAGCTTCAAATTCAGCCACAGAAATGAAACCTGAACAACTGCCTACTTGCGTGAACCCTGGCAATCCTGTGTTTTCCTGCATGTTGGATCCAAAGACACTCCATACAGCAACCTCATTATCACAACCTAAGATGGTTATGTATAAAACCAGTTCAAGTGCTTATGGTGAATTTTCACCTATACCGCAATTTTTCCCCTGCAATTATACTCCAAAAGGGCAAGAATTTTCAAGCCTTATCAGAGCTACTGGATTTTATCAAAATAACACTCTAAACACTGTACTTGACAGAAGCAGAACGCTTGATTTTCCCAATTTTCAACACACTCTATGAAAATGTATTCCTTTGTATATTTAAGAGAAAATAAATTCAAGAAAAAATGAGGTTTAAGACTAAGGCTAGAATTCTTAATTTGAAATATAAAAATATTTGAATTTAAAGAATACCTTTAAGAAATGAAGCATTTCACCTGATAATTGAGTGATACTGACTTTTTAAAAAAATCCTCACCCAAGAATACATTTGATTGATTTTAGAGAGGGAGGAAGGGGGAGAGACAGAGAGAGACATCAATGTGAGAGAGAAATCCTGCACGTGCTCCAAGCAGAGATAGAACCCACAACCTAGGTATACGATTGGGGATGGAAACCGCAACCTTTTTTCAGTGTACAGGACAATACTCCACCCAGCTGAGCCACCAGCCAGGGCTGACATTGACTTCTTAAATACAAATGTGTTCAGAAAAGCAGCATAAAAGGTAGAAGCATTTTTGTACATCTTTGCTTTATTTATTACATGTACGCCCCACGCATCAAAAACGTTAATGATCTCAATTGTCTATTGAGTATATTTATCAAGACAAAGGAACATAGGAGCTCTCAAACAAAGATTAAAATGAAGACTCTGACCAGTTTTCCCACTTTTGTGTTATTTCAAGTAATGGCTTCGAACCTGGGGAAATGTTAGTTCCCTCTGCCAGGCTTGTAGAAGAGAGGACTTGTTATTCATTCATTCAGCAAACAGTTATTAAATACCTACTTATGGCAGACACTATACTATGCAAATGTAACAAAAATAAAAGACAATCTTATTGTTCCAGTGAAATTTTATTGTTTTAGTGAATTTTAGAAGAGATTGGCAAATTAATAATATGTGATAATTTATGCAATGTAAAGTATACAAAAGTCTTTTAGATGTAGAGACAATGGTTCAAAATGAGACCAAGGAGCCCTGGCAACTAGCTCAGTTGGTTGGAGCATCATCCCGATACACCAAAGGTGAGGGCTTGATCCCTGGTCAGGCCCATATAAGAATCAACCAAGAATGTTTCAATAAGTGGAACAACAAATTAATGTTTCTCTCTCTTTTTTAAATTTTATGATGTTAGTTTCTGTGTTATTTTTTTAAAGATTTTATTTATTTATTTTTAGAGAGAGGGGAATGGAGGGAGAAAGAAAGGGAGAGAAACAACAATGTGTGATTGCCTCCCACACACCCCCCAACTGGGGACCTGGCCCACAACCCAGGATTGGGAATTGAACTAGCGACCTTTGGGTTCACAGGCCAGCATTCAATCCACTGAGCCATACCATCCAGGGCCTCTCTTTCTCTCTCTCTTAAAAAAAAAAAAAAATTATGAGATCAAGCTGATCAGAGGAAGCATCCTGGAGAAGGTAAAGCCAAATCAAAGGAAAGGTCAGTCCAAGCAGAAGAAACAGAATGTATATAAGTACAAAGATGTGAGAGAATGTGACATCGTTTTATAAATGCAATTAGTTTGATACAGGCTTCCCCTGCTATCCAAGAGTAGAGTATCCAAGATTCCTAGGAAACCTTTCATAAGCCAAAATGGTGTAAAATTAAGAGTGTTCTCCACTTTCTGAAAGTTTGTATTACACCACTTCACTTTTACAGAAGATCTACATCACTACCTGTTTTCCCTAACCAAAAGAAATCCAAAGAAGATGCTGCTTTTACCAAAAAGCTGTTACTGTCACTGTACCAATTTTTCCGTTTTGATTTTAGGTTCAGGATATTAACATCAATTAGAAAGAATAATCCTGTGAGTCACTAAGGGATCAGAAAAGCATGATCTTCCATTTTTAAAAAATGGCTTGATGTGAGGAAACAGTGCAAACTCTGCAGCCTCATGAAATTCTTTCAGATACCCCCAAATTTGTTACTTGGTAACAGTACAAGCAAGAAGTAAAATTGGTTTTGTTCACTACCTCTAAAACAGCAAAAATTGAGGGACTGCGCAAGATTCTGAAGCAAATAATGCAACAGAATTTGAATGTACTAACTTTTTCTCCACGTAAACTATACAAGCCATTTTCCCTTCACTGTAGGTGATCAGTTTGTGGCAAGTGGAGTCAACTTTTTAATGTGTAAAATCTACATATTAGACTAATGTTCCTTACTATGACAGGTTGTTAGGCTTTTTGTTTTCTTGTTATTGCTAAAATTCTCAGGATATCTTGAAATCAAGCACATTGTCTGGAATGCCATTAGGTAGACATTCAGTGCCTATTAAAGTTTAGGGACTATTCTAGGCACTAAGAGCCTGTCCTCATGGAGCTTAGATTCTAGTAAATCATAATAGGGGAAAAGAGACCAAAAACCATGCATAAATATGCACACATATTTATATATATGTAAATGTATATAGTAAATATTTTAAATATTTGTTACTATGTTTCATGTTACAGATTTATATATAGACAAATATTTATAAGTAAATATATACATATATATTTACTTATAAATATATCTATATAACATTTATGCATTTGTTATATATTATATACATATATATTACATGTAAATATTTATATATGTGTCTATATGTATAAAACATGGCAGGTTATAAGCGTTATAAAAGAAAATAAGGCCCTGGCCAGGTAGCCCCATTGATTAGAGTGCCGTCCTGATATGCTAAGGTTGTGGGTTTGATCCCCAGTCAGGGCACATACAAGAAGCAACCAATGAATGCATAAATAAGTGGAACAACAAATAAATCTCTTCCTCTCCCCTCCTGTCTCTCTAAAGTCAATCAATAAATACTTTTTTTACAAAGAAATAAATAAAATAGAGTTAGGGGAGAGGGAGTGCTCGGTCAAGAAGTTGTGTTAGGTAGGTTAGTCAGGAAGTCTCTGATAAGATGTTTGGCCACAGCCCTGAAGGAAGTGAAGGGACTATTCTGGGGAAAATCAGCTGCTGTGAGGCAATTCATTACCAGGTCTAGAGTTCAAGGGAGAAGCCAAATTTGAATATAATCAATTTAAACAATATCCAATATCAACACAAATATATTATGTAAAATCATGAGACCAGGTAAGATAAAGTATAATTAGAAAAGAAACCCAAGAACTAACCTCCGAGAACTCCAACATTTAGAAGTCAGGAGAATGAATGGAATAAACAAATGAGATCAAGGAGTAATTAGGGAAGTAGAAGGAATTAGAAGATTGCAATGCCTAAAGCCAAGTGAAGAATTTGTTTTAAAAGGGAATGAAAATTAAAAGAAAAAAAGGAAGGAAGAAGAAAACACAAGATACCAAAAAAAAACCCAAATGCCCCAACTATGTAAAATTTATCTTGGTAGATAACAGTGAATGGAGATCTGAGGGCTTGATTAGGCAAAGTGGAGGTCATTGTTACCTCAACAAGAAGTGTTTCAGTGATGTGGTGGAGAGGACAACTGTATGGGAATAGGTTTATAAAAGAATAGAAGGCCCTGACTGGTGTGGCTCAGTGGACTGAGTGCCAGCCTGCAAATGGAAAGGTCACTGGTTCGAGCCAGCTCCCTGGTTGCAGGGCGGGGTGCTGTGAGAGGCAAGTGATGATATATCTCTTGCGCATTGATGTTTCTCTCCCTCTCTCCTCCTCCCGTCCCTTTTCTCTAAAAAATAAATAAATATATAAAATCTTTTAAAAAAGAATGGGAGAAGTAGAAACTACTTTAGAGTAATTTTGCTTTACCCAGAACAGAGAAAAGGGACAATAGCTAGAAGTAGATGTGGCATCAAAGGTTATTTTTAAGATAGGATTGTAATATAACATATTTGTATGCTGATAGGACCACATTTAGAGAATTGCTGACCTATAATAAACAGTTCTATAGAAAAAATGTAGCTGAAGACAACCACAGAGTAATGTTTCTTTAATACGTACTTTAAAGAACTCAAGTGTATAAAATTAAAGGTATGGATAGGCTAAATAAACAGAATTATTCACCCACTGGATGTGAAAGAAAAGGGACCACACAGTAAACCTGACAAGCTCAGGGGAGGCCTGCCTGGCTGCCTTATAAACTCAGAGACCAGAGTAACCACATAGGATTGTCTCAAATTGAAAACTTTCCTAAAAGCAGATCATGGTGGACAGTTGTCCTAGGCTAGAATCTTCCCCGACAAAAAATTCTTTCAGTTAATTAAGCCTGTCTATTGTCTTTTTGCATCTAACATAACTTACCTTTGGAATGTCAAGATAACTTTTTTTCCGGGACCCCTGTGGCTGAGACTACAAATCCCCTTATTGTTATTATCATTGTGTGAGTCGTTGACTGTTAATTATCCTGTACCCACCTGTGTAAGAGAGGTATACGTCTATCTAATTCCAGAGGTTTCCCTGCTTTGCTTTCCACCACCTCCCTAATCTATCACCAGTAGATCTCCTGTAACCTCCTTACTCTTCTTTTGATTGTGATATATAAAGTAAGATTCAAAATTGCCATTTTCCAGAGCATTTTCTCAATCCATTGAGGTTTTGCTTCCTGACAATTGTCGTCAGTTTGGCGCAAATAAACTCATGAAAATTCTCACAGGTTTAGACATTTCCTACATTGACATGGAATATAGAAGGACAACCTAAAAAAGCATTAGAGTGTGGACTGTAAATTATTAAATTCATTACCTGTGAGATATACTAAATGATGCAGCACATTTTGGACTATGTAACCCTAAGTTGTAAAACAATCGAAAATTTAAAAGTGCTTTGTCGTTTTTATCAAAGAAAGCCTCCATTTCAGATAACAGTTTGAAAAATCAGTTCTTGTAAAAAATATTTAACACACATTAGGTATAAAAAAACAACTAATATTCTTTACACAAATTTTCCCGCCTTTACACAATCAGAATGTTGGAAGTTACACTTCCATTTCCGGAATCATCATTGCTGGAAATACAACCTGATCTCCCAGCTTCAAATAAAACTTGAACTTATCTTCCCAAAGGAGTATTTTACCAGTTTGTTTCAGTCCTTTTCCTCTGTTAACTAAAAACTAAAAGACTATGTTAAATATACTTTTACCTCAAGAATCTAATCTGCCCTGGCTGGGTACCTCAATTGGTAAGAGCATTGTCCCATTACACCAAGGTTGCAAGTTTGATCCTTCTTCCTCAGAGCACATATAAGAATCAACCAATGACCCTGGCTGGCGTGCTTCAGTGGATAGAGGGCCAGCCTTCGAACCAAAGAGTTGCAGTTCATTCCCAGTCAGGGCACATGCCTGGGTTGTAGGCCAGGTCCCCAGTAGGGGGTACATGAGAGGCAACCATACACTGATGCTTCTCTTCTCTTTCTCCCTCCCTTCCCCTCTCTTTAAAAATAAATAAAATATTTTTAAAAAAAAGAACCAATGAATGCATAAGGAAGTAGAACAACAAATCAACATTTTGGTAGGGGACTTAAGAGTTGGAAAATTTTAGTTTAAGGTAAATAGTTATAAGGCTAACGAGTAATGTATATGGTAAAGCTTTTGTTTCAGAAACTACAGATAAGGCCCTTCCTGGCTCCTGGGAAACAGCTGACCTCCTGGGGCACTGCTAAAGATTACCACAGGGACAAGTGGAGGTACCAAGGCCATTGTGTTTCAGGGAGGGGCAAACAACCACCTGCCCCTGGGAACAGCTAACCGCCCAGGACAGGAATGATGCAGTTTCTTCTACCTGACCCTCCCTGAATTTCAAAACCCCTCACCCACCTTGTTTATTCCCTGCTATAAAAACCTTGGCCTGGAAAGAAAAGGGAAGATAGTCTGTTAGGGTATGAACCTGCCATCTTCTCAGATCCCCGGCCATCTGAATAAAGCGCCCGTAAAGATTCGATCACTGTCACTGCTTATTGGGTTTGGTAGTGACAGGCAACCCAAACTCCAGTGTCTTTTACAGTTTCAGTGTCTCTCTTTTCCTCCCCTTCCTCCCTCTCTAAAATCAATCAATAAATTAAAACATTTTTTTGAAAAAATAAAAAGAATCTAAAAGAATCTAAACAATATATTCTGACCAAATAAAGTTGGCTGATTTTTACTATCTATAATAGTTCAAAAATTTTATGAGTTTACTATATACTAGGTATGGTACTAAGCATTTTGTTTACTAAACAAAAAGCATGTTTTGCCCTGACCTGTAGTGGCTCAGTTGGTTGAGCATCGTCCCACAAAGCAAAAGGTCGGGCACATGACTGGGTTGCAGGGTGGTCCCCAGTTGAGGATGTGTGCAACAGATGGATGTTTCTGTCCCTCTTTTCTCCCTCCCTTCCCCTGTCTCTAAGACAAACAACCCTGGCTGGTATGGCTCAGTGGATTGAGCACCAGACTATGAACTAAAAGATTGCCAGTTCAATCAATTCCCAGTCAGGGCACATGCCTGGGTTTCTGGCCAGGTTCCCAGTTGGGGGTGTGTAAGAGGCAATGGATTTCACCTCTCTCTAAAAATAAATACATAAAATCTTGAAAAAATATAAAAATAAATAACAACCAAAAAAACTCCACGTAGGCCATTAAAATTGCAAAAATAAAGTATGTTTTAAGTAATGTTAAAAGTAGTTTCTTCAAGGAATGTGTTTTTAAAATTGTCTGTTTTACTGATTGATTGAGTGATTGATTTTACGGTGAAAGAAGGAAGGAGAGAGGGAAACATCAATTTGTTGTTCCACTTATGTATTCATTGGTTGATTCTTGTATAGTCTCTGACCAGGGATCAAACTGGGAACCTTGGCCTATTAGGATGACACTCCAACCAACTGAGCTACCTGGCCAGAGCAAGGAGTACCTTTTTTTTTTCAAGAGCCAAGTTTTTTATTTGTTCATTTCTTGCATTTGAAGTACTCCTCAATGACATCCTTGGCCTGAGATTCTTTTCCCTCTGCCATGGTCCCTAATTACCACACAACTGCAGCCAGCCACTCTGCGGGGCTTTCCCTCTCTGTCATTTTTACAGAGACCTATCCATTCCCCTAATTTCTCTTTTTTTTCATTCTCCTAATTTCTTATTGTCAGCCACCTCAATTAAGTTGACTTGGTGTTCAGCACATAAGGCCTCCACCAACCTGATATACAAAGGCTTATAACAATTAGATACGAGGTCACAAAGATGGGCTTGGTACTCCTCTAAAGCTTTGGCAGCTTTGGGAATTCCAAGTACTAGATCCTTGTGGGGGAGCGGAAACTTTCCTCCAGCCTCAAGGTTCTTTCGGCTCATCTAATAATCAAACAGACATGAGAAAAATAACCAAATCTAATACATACATATATATGGGAACCCCACATACGTGAGACAGAGACCCCATATGCATAAGGGGCCCAGAAATAAAAAGGGACACTGAGGTACAGAAGACATTCTAAGACAGGGATGAGGTAAGGTGCCTTGGGCGCTTCAAAGGATCACTGTAGGATGAGAAGAATAGATGTTTAATAAACAGAAGTTTGCCCTGCCTTCTAGATAGGCCAAAGAAGCTTTTGCTGATAATATTCCATTAAGGTAAGGCCCCTAGTTCAAGTTCTTCTAAGTAAAGAGAGGGGCACAAGTTTCCCCTGAGCCTTCGGCTAAAGTTGCCTTTAGCTCAAAACAATCCACATCCTACAGAGGCACATCTTGGGGTGCCTAGCTTTTAATCCCCACACCATCATGGATTAGGGCAGTTTTCAGCACTTCCACCAGGTGCCTCTGGCACACCCCCAACTGGGGACCTGACCAGCAACCCAGGCATGTGCCCTGACTGGGAATCAAATCAGTGACCTTTCAGTTCACAGGTCGGCACTCAATCTACTGAGCCATACCAGCCAAGGCTGCATGCAATACTTTTATACAGTTTTGATATTTGTTCATAACCAAATTTTCTTTAATAATCACATACACAACATGAAACCAGAAAAGCTGGGGTTCGTGCTGATGTCACCTACCAGACCCAATAAGCAGTGACAGGGATTGAACCTTTATGGGCACTCTATTCAGAAGGCTGGAGGTCTGAGAAGACTGCGGGTTTGTACCCTAACAGACTGTCTTAAATTCCATTTTAAACCAACCCTTTTATAAGGAGAAGAAAAGTGCAGGTAAGGAGTTTGGAATTCAGGGAAAAGTTAACCAGATAAAAGCTGCAGCATTCTTTCATCTGTGCCAAGGTGGGTCACACCTTCAGGTCCTGAAGCAATAGCTTTTTCCACACATTCATCACTAAGCTTATTAGCTATTACCTCAAACTAATATTTGTCCGACACTTGAGTCCCCCATCATTTACATTGGTCATCACACAGTAGAGGGAGATTAAAGATCTCTCCAGTTTACATTTATGTAAAGGCTACATTTAATTTTTTATCTACTGGGTATTTTGAAACTAATTTCAATCAAACAACTGGCATATAAAAAAGAACTATAACATTTTTTTATTTTACTTTATTCACTGGCTTTAACAATAGCACTATTATTTGGAAGGCACAGTTTTAATTATAAAGGGAATGAAAGTGTCTTCAATATTTTAGCTCTGTCACCTACCATGTCCATGGAAACCAAAAGTCCCTTGGAAACCATAAGAGATTGCTCAATAAGAGGTCAGATATTTCATGAATACAAACATGTACCTGCTGCGTGTAAACCAAGACTTTATTTAGAGGATAGGGTCAAAAATATTCATTGAAGACTTTCCCTTCTACCTCATCCAGCTAATGGAAGTCTTTTGTTTTCTGATTGGGATGGTAATA
Organism: Glossophaga mutica; assembly: GCA_039655065.1. Taxonomy (NCBI): domain Eukaryota; kingdom Metazoa; phylum Chordata; class Mammalia; order Chiroptera; family Phyllostomidae; genus Glossophaga; species Glossophaga mutica. The sequence continues at coordinate 52,919,941 of CM077303.1, read as the reverse complement.
GGAAGAGCCAGAGGAAAAACTAGGTTGGCCAACATATTCTGAATGTCCAAATGGTGTTTGACACACAGGAAGACCTACCTTTATTTTGCTTCATTTATTTTTAAAAATAAAAACAAGCAAACAAACCAACCAGGACTGATTATAAAAAAAAAACAGTCCTGCCACATCAGAAAATCTGATAACTGGACAGGACTACTATCTGTCCAGAACTAACTGGACTTAGAGTTGCTTCAAGGAATTAAAATTTCAAGGTTGCTGATCTAGGATCCATTATACATTCACAAAAATATTGCCTTAAAAAAAAGAACAAGGCTGTTTCACAATCCACTTGAATGACATCAGATGATCAAATACTATAAAAACTTTTCCAAGTTTTTTTTTTCCTAAAAATCATCTAAATATTGTACAACATGCTAGTAAGCCAGGACAAGTGGAAGAGGGAAACTGAGACAGATAACAGCCAAGTAATTTAAAGGCCATCTAGTAAATCACTAAATCCTATCTTCTGTAACCAAGGACACTAAAGAGTAAATGGTTTAGCTTCTCCCCAACTAGAGGGTAAATAGGTTAAATCACCCTACTTTGGGTGATAGATAGCAGAAATCCAATTAGTGCTATTTGCCAAACACACCCAAGGACAGATGAAGTAAAGGGAATAAATCTCATTTGGTATATCAGCATAAAGCTGATGAATATTCTACTGAGATCCTCCCCAAGACCTCCCATAAACCCTCAGCCTTTAAAACCCTCCAAAGGAAGGTCTGAGAGGCATACTCTCCCTCCCAGGAGTACACTGTGCCTTTCCCTTACCCCTCTTCTTTCTCCCATAGGCGTGCATCTCCTAAACTCTAAAGGACCCCCATGAGGCTTGCAACCAGGGGAGCAATGGGCAGCCACCGCTCATTCCAGGCAAATCCCCTGATCCCATCCCCAAGGCCTCCTTTTCTCTGACTTTTCAGTGAGCCAAAGCAGCCCAACCTAAGCTTATTTCCCCACCTAGTCCCTCTCCTGTTGGTTCTTTTACCTAGGCCCTTCCTTGTTTTTCTGTCCACAGCTTTGATAAACATCCTCTAAAATCACTTGAACTCAGTTGGGAAATCTTTCCTGCATGAAGTCAAGAACCCACACACTACCGGTCAGCCTTGGCAGAACCACTCAGGGCCCGGTCCCCTTTGCGGTAACAACATGATCAGAGAATTGTGACAACTACCATATGTAAAAGGGAAGCTGTACTGTCTTTGCTTAAAACTTGCATCATCACATTGATAGAACACAAATGGTGCAATCCAACATCAATAACATAACATTCTAGGTTAACATTTCACCTTTTGCGCTTTTTTTTCCCCTGGCGTACTTGAAGGTACTAGAAAACTTATCTTCACCAGGTAGTGCTTGAAATTGAAAATTAGGTTTTCCATACAGTTGTTTTACTAGACTGAATTGATTTAACCTCAAACAACAGAGGGTGGAGACATTAAAGGAAAAAAAAAAAACAGTTCCGTGCACTTGGAAAGTACGTTGAACACATCAGTACTGATTATACCAGGGTCAACCATTCAGACAATTATATAGCATATTTGATACAAACAAAAATACTTTACAAGTACAATCTTTTTATTTTAAAATTCTACCCTGTTAAAAATGAATCAGGAAGTATCCTGGTAATCACCACACCAACAAGTATTTTGTTAGTTATGAGGGCAAGCTGAATTTTGTAACAAAAATATGTATTTAAATTATATATATAAAGAGGCAAAGAATTAAATAAGATTATTCTTATTTTGATTTACTTATTCAGAAGCCATTCAACACAAACATATCATTTTCTACAGATTTATAATATTTTCCCCCTACAGAACTAGTGCACTAAAATAAAGTGATTCTGCACAATCAGCCGTAATATGTACAAAGATTCCCAATACATCCAGTTATTTTTGAAGAACTTAAAACAATACCCACTATAATACCTAGTTGCTTCTAGTAGTCATTCAGATTTTAGTTCTGTTCCTTGAATTACATTCCTAATCTTCTCCGCATCATTTTGTACAACGTTGTTGGATGGATCAATCTTAAGTGCGGCTTCATAATCCTGTAGGCCTGTGTTTAATAGCAATAATGATCAATAAAAATATTTCATAAATATTTATATCATCTACACAATATTTTTTAAAAATAAAAATAACAACTAAGAACATGGTTCATGACCCATACCAGGTTTTAAATCAGAGTCCCATCTTCACAAACACAGTAGTATCTCTAACAGACTACAGATATTTTTCAGTGATTTCAGGAATAAGCATAATGAGTTTATTCAGGATTCAGTAAAAAGTAGTTATTTTAAATTCAAGAACAAATAAGCTTAGAGCTTTAACTCATTAAAGCATGAACAGAATCAATAAAACTCATATAATGATATAATCCATAACCTGTAGTTTATGTGTTTTTTCTGTAGTTATCATATCTACAGAATTCCTTTAGGAAAATTGGTGAAGAAGGAAAGCATTGTGGAAGGCTTGGTAAAAATATGTAACTGAGGCCATGACCAGTGTGGCTCAGCTGGGGCAGTGTCATCCAGGCAAAGCAAAAAGTCGCTGATGATTCCTGGTCAGGGCCACCCACCACCCCAAACTTGGACGGTGGGAAAAGTAACCGATCTATGATTCTCTCCCTCTCTTTCATCCTCCTTTCCCTTATCTGTAAAAATGAATAAATAAAATATTTAAAATATTAAAAAATATATGTACATGTATGTGTGCGTGCACACGTGTGTACAAACTGAATCTAAATCTTTACCAATAAGGCAATGGGAAGAATTTCTTTGAGAGGAGGGAAACAAGCTCTTTTATTTTTTTAAGATTTTTATTTATTTATTTTATTTTTGGAGCAAGGGGAAAAGAGGGAGAAAGAGAGGAAGAAAAACATCAGTGTGTGGTTGCCTCTGACATGCTCCCTACTGGGGACCTGGCCTACAAATCCAGGCATGTGCCCTGATTGGGAATCAAACCAGCCACTCTGTGGTTTGCAAACTGGCGCTCAATCCGCTGACCCACACCAGCCAGGACTGGAAACGAGTTTTAAGTGCTATTGATTTGCCATGCAACTTCAGAGAAATCACTTATCTTCTCCAACCCTTCATTTTCTCATCTTTAGCTCAAAAAAGTCTGATGCTATTATAATTTCTAAAGATAGTATTACAATGTTTCATTCCTATCTTGGTATTTTTTTATCTTCATGAAGCTGGATTACAGCGCTAAAAAAAAAATGGGACATATATACCTAATTTCGATGTTTTGGTTAGGAAAATCTCCTAAAAATGGCAGAAACAAGTCTAAAAAATGAAGAAATAATAAAACTTTAAAGGCTAGAGCCCATTAGGCCTTGAATGCAGGGAAGCTAAATAGGCATCTGGGAGAGAGGTATGGGAGAGGGAGAATTGAAGATAAAATTCTGGCTACTACAATATTTTGCCTTTGGGGCAAACATGAGTAGCTAACCGCAAAAAGTACCTGAATACATTAGAAATATAAAACAATAACAGTTAAATAAGTGCTATGGCTTCTATACACATGGGGCTTAGTTATAAACCTTGGTACAGTGTTACAAATATAAGCAATGATCACACGTTGTGGTAGATTTCTGAGTGTGTGTGTGTGTGTGTGTGTGTCCAAAGAATGTCACTTTAAAATTTCTATTACACTTAGAGAGTCATTTATATCCTTTATCACACATCTTTTCATGGAAAAGTTAATACCACAGCATTTTCCAAGATTACATTTTGTTCTAACTCCCTTCTACAATAATTCATTTTTAAACTATTTCAAAAGCATTTTTTGTCATGTAAGTTACAAAGAATAAATTAAGTGCTAAAAATATAAAATAACGGAGTCCTAAAAAGTAGGATCTTAAATATCTCAATGGTATTTTTTTCAGAGTATAATTTGGAACTCAAAACATCTCTATCATTTTCTTACCTTCTACATACAATTCTAGTTGACAGAATGCGGTTCCACGTCGTACATGTGCCTTTATTCTTGCACTAGCATTGTCTGCAACAGGTGGTGTCAATAATTCCAGTGCCTTACAAGAAAACAATAAGGGAAAGATAAAACATTCTAATTTAAACTTGAACAAAAACATGGTAAAAGCCTTAACTTTAAAACAAGCTTCAAATGGTGATGGAAAAATAAATAAAAAGTAAAGTTAAGAAAAAAAAAAAGCATCAAACCCTCACCCACCCAAAATTTGGCTTAGCTAGCACAGGAATTTAAATACATATAGTTATATTTTAAAAAGTAAGGAATTTTTCAATTGTTCATACCCTCTCCCCCAAATGTGAAACCTCTAAAGACTTACCCTTACTAGCAAGAATGATTAAATAGTATTTGTGTTTTTTATATTCAAATTAGATGATTCAGTTTATTCATTTATTCAATAAATATTTGTTTATGCACAAAATTATACTAGCAAAAGGAAAACTACATCAAAAATTATCACTTGTTTAGTAGCTAAATAAGATCAAAGTATGAGGACTTGTTTGTTTCCTCTACATCCTTTATCTCAAGGAGCCACATAAAAGATTTACCATGTGATTTTCCCTTAAAACAAGTTACTTTGATATGAAAAAAAGAAAAAACTAGCAGTTTAAACTAGCAGTTTAAAATAGTGACATGATATTAGTAATGAAAATTAGGATACACTAAGTTACTCTGAGGGAAAAGAATTATTGAGATAGCCTTTTCCTGTGTACCCACACAGGTGGTAGTGATACCAAGTGTTCTTCCTTCTGCCTTGCATTATGTGTGCAAAATTTTAATAAGGAAAAGGGTGAGCACAAACTGACAACAATTTATTCATTTCCATGTGAATTTCAACTGATATACCAAGGCAATATAGTAGCAATTGATAGAAAACTTCCAATCTAACTTCCAATCTCAAGAAACACCAGTTCCTTGTCCATGAAAAAAAAATCATTTCAGAAAAAAATATAATAAGCAAGATGATTCTTAAAATCTTTTATTATTTAAATAATCTTCAATTATTTATTAACATATAAAAAGTAAGGGCATCATTTAACCAATAAATAGGAGAATAACATTTTAAAGTACCATATATAAATAAATAGATATATATACCTTAGAAGAATCTTCAATGGCCTTGTGTAAGTTTTTTAATTTTAGATGGCAAGCAGCCCGATTCAGATACAATAGTGGAATCTTATTATTCAGTCTTATGGCTAAGTTGTATGCATTAATAGCTGCCAAATAGTTTTCTGTTGCAAACAATTTGCTAATGAGACAAAAACAGAAAAAATATATATAACATTGAAACAGAAACACAGAAATAATATCTAAGGATATTTTCTATTCCCTGTACAACTGGGGTTGTAGGTTACACCGACGCCACATACATCAGTATGTAATCAGCATGAACTCACCTCTACCTCCAAGGGAGACATCAGTAGTTTAAGCCAGTAGACATATTTCCCTTCCCCTTGCTACATTTTTTTTAAAGATTTTATTTATGTTTTAGAGAGACGGGAGGGAGGGAGAAAGAAAAGGAGAGAAACATCCATCAGTTGCCTCTTGCAGGCCTGCAACTGGGGACCTGGATGGTAACTCAAGCATGTACTCTCACTAGGAACTGAACCAGTGACCTTTCATTTCGCAGGCCAGTGCTCAGTCCACTGAGCCACACCAGCCAGGTTTTGCTAGGATGATTGACTCAGGGATAGGCTTATCACCAAAATTGTATTCAGAATGCAACCTGTGACTTTATTTCCAAAGTTAGAGAATGAAAAATTGGAAAAACTCCCCCTGCTGGATATAAGTGAAGAAAGCACACAGCCTAAATTATTTAACCCCACGGGAAGAGCGATACTAGAATAAAGCTGATACCATGGAATTATGAAAAGAATAAAAAGACAGAAGGAAACAGTCCCTGGTGATATAAGCTTTGCTGGATCAAGCTTCACCTAAAATACCATACAGCTTTAGCTTTTTAGTTATATTAGCCAATAAATTCCTTTTAACATAAATCCAATTTAAATTGGCTTTTCTTGGTTACTGGCAAACAAAAGCATCCTAATAGATATACTCTTTCAGTTCAAATCTTCCAAAATTCTCTTAAAATAAACAGATGTACATAGTTGAAAAATTTATTTAAAATGTTGTTTCTTTTTCATTTTTCCTGTACAATTCCCAGAATTTTGAAAAATGTATAAACATAAGGAAAATAGAAAAATATTTTGCAAAGTATAAAAGTGCCATATAAATAACTCTTCATATTCACTGCCAGTCAATTGTGCATACTTTACAGTTCTAGAATATTACGCATGATATCAAAAGCAGACCCACAAAAGCAGCCACTAAATCCAGAGTAAAAGGCACACCACTGTGACATCTAACCTAAGTCTGACTCCAGTTTAAATTAACCTGCACAAACTAAAAAAGCTAATCCTGTGGGAACGGTTTCCATATCTGAAATGCTTCATATCAGCCTAGGATGTTACTGACCACAAGTAACAGAACCCCAATTCAAATTGGCTTAAGTCAATAAGGAAAGAAATTATCTTACATTTAAAACACAGATGGCAAACACAAGGCCCACGGGCTGAATCCAGCCCTCCACGTTGTTTTATCCGGCCCAGCACCTTGTTTCTACCCGGCAGCAGCACTGAGCTCCTTGCCCCTAGTTAAGGAGTAGTTACATTTATATAGTCCTAACATTACCTTCGGCCCTTTGAAGGCAACCAAGAGGCTGATGTGGCCCCCAGTGAAAATGAGTTTGACACCTCTGATTTATGAAGTCTGGAGGGTAAGACTTTGCCCAATATAATCAGCACGTCAAAGATGTTATCAAGGGCTCAGGTTCCATACATTTCTCCATTCTATTGTACTGAGCTGCATCCTAGAGCTGGTTTTCCTCATTGGTGCAAAATGGCTGCATAGTACAAGGTGCCACATTCAGGCACGATAATCATTAGAAGAAAATAAGACAGTATATTCTTTTTTTTTTTAAACATACATGCATACAAGGCACGCGTGCACACCAACAGGAGACAGTATATTCTGATATATGATCATTATCAGCAAGAAATCCTTTCCCAGAAATCTCCTGGTTCACCTCCTTTCCCATCTTACTGACCAAAAGTACCTACCCTTAAAAAAAGATTTCCTCTTAAAAAGCCACCAGTCTCTCTTTCCCTGAATTGCTCTCTCCTCTTTCTATATTGCTCCACTTTTTCTCAATACCATATACTGCTGTTTTGGAATATTTTAAAAAATTCAACCATATGACCATTTTTCCATGTTAATAAATACAGGGATACACAATCTTTTGCTGTTGAGGTGTAGAAGTTCTTTATATATATGTATGTTCTGGATATATGATTTACCAGATATGATTTGCAAGTATTTTCTCTATTCTATGGGTTGTTTTCACTCTGTTGATAGTGTTCCTTTTTTAAAAAGATTTTGTTTATTTATTTTTAGATATAGGCAAATAGAGCGAGAGCTAGAAGGAGAGAAACACTGATGTAAGAAAAAAACATCAATCTGTTGCCTCTCATGTATGCCCCATTGGGGGACTGAACCCACAACCCAGGCATGTGCCCTGAACAAGGAACTGAACTGGTGACCTTTACTTTATGGGACAACACTCAACCAACTGAGTGACACCAGTCTGGGCAATAGTGTTCTTGATGTAAAAAGTTCTTAATTTTTTTTTTGAAGATTTTATTTATTTATTTTCAGAGATGGGAAGGGAGGGAGAAAAAGAGGGAGAGAAACATCAATGTGTGGTTGTCTCTCAAGCACCCCCAACTGGGAACCTGGCCTGCAACCCAGGCATGTGCCCTGACTGGGAATCGAACCAGTGACCCCTTGGTTTGCAGGCCAGCACTCAATCCACTCAACCACGCCAACCAAGGCAAAAGTTCTTAATTTTAATACACTACAACTTAGCTATTTTTTAAATCTCCTATACTTTTGATGTCACATCTAAGAAATATCACCAAATCCAGTATCATGAAGCACCCTGTGTTTTCTTCTAAGAATTTTGTAGTTTTAGCTCTTATGTTTAGTTTTTTTTAATTTATTTTGAGTTAATTTTTGTATGCGATGTTAGGTAAGGGTCAAACTTCATTCTTTTGCATGTGGGTATCCAGTTTTCCCATCTCCATTTGTTGAAAAGGCTGTCCTTTCTTTACCGAATAGTGTTAGCACCCTTTTTGAAAATCATTTGATCATATGGTATATGAGGGTTATTTCTGGACTATCTATTCCATTGATCTATATGTCTGTACAAACCTTAGAGTAATATATACATTTGGAGAAGAGTTCCATTTTCATCTTTAATATAAGTTTATAATTTTATAATGCAACAGTTTTTTCAGAAAAATTTGCCCAGGTTCTAATGGACGAAGAGCTACAATGAACAGCATTTTTTAAAAAAATCACTGTAGGATGCATAATAGCAAGAATTATGAAGTTTTACAATTTTTAATGTTTACATATATATTAAAATATAAATCCATATGAACATTACATTCACTAAAATTCAATACCACTACAAACAACCAAAAATAGTCTGAACTCAGAAACAGCCAAATTTCAAAAGAAAAAGGAAAAAAATTAAACCTCTGTCTAAAAAATAGTAAGCATTGAACATCAAATTTAAACAGAGAAGCTACTAACCATTAACTCTACCCAGAAGCCCCAAATAAGGCAATGCTAGTGAAAAGAGTTATGCAAACATCCTCTCATTAAACATATATCAAGTGCTTATTGTACTCAAGAGACAAGGACAATTGCAAACTCCTCTCATTTTTGGGATGACTGATCGGTTTGCCTTTGTAAAGAAAGAAACATTCTAACTGGCAATGGCCAAAGGGGTCAAACATTTTGAACAAGAGTTGAGTGTGGGAAAAGCAACAAGAGGCAGGAATGATAAGAAAGAAGTGAAGTGGAAAGAAAGACAAATCCGAAGTAGTTGGGCTTAGAAACTGGGATGGGGGCAGGGAGCAGCACATTCTTACAGAAGACAGAACAGCTCTGTTTTGTGGGCAATAGGAATTGTAGCACCCGCTGCCCCGCAAAGGACTTTGAAAGTCCTTGTCTCTTTCAGCATCTTATCTGGGTATAAAATATTCTTGGGTATCTCAAGAGCTTCTAAAGTTGATACCAGTTTGCCTTAGTGCATCAACCATTACAAATTGAGCATTCAGGATGGAAGGAGGAAAAGGATACTGCATACAAAGTCAGGCCATAATAGGTGCACTGCAACAGAATACCAGGGGCTGTAAAATACATACGGACAAGCGACTGAACAAAATTATAATTACTTCAAAGAAGTCATCTTAGAACATGGAATCTAAAGTTCCTTAAGTCAGGCAGAAGGTAGCAGCATAAGAAACCTACCTTTTCTCCATAAACAGTTTTAAAATGCAGGCAAGCAAGGCAGATAAGGCAGATATGTATTAAAAGTAGGCAGGTACAAGGGACTGTTGGGAGACAGTTCTGCAAGGGTCTCCTGCATTTCTTATATCAGACGCATTGACAGGTTTTGTTTAGGACTATCTTTTCAAAGATGTTTGTATAGCACATAACCTTGAAAGACAAAGAGTGCCTCCCCCTAGGACAAAGAACAGATTTGTTTGCTGCTCTGTATAATAAAGACAATATCTCCCTGTGAGGCAAAGTTTGAACAGATTTGCTTACAATGTTATAAAAAATCATGTTCCTTAAGCTTGGCCTTCTCAGCTATCGTGCAAACCTACTGTGTGTATGGCATCTACCTGGGCCCACCTGTGCAATGGCCCTGTGGGACTTGAAGGGCAAAGGGAACCAACATGCAGGAAGTTCATGCTGCTTGCTGTGTCTTAAATAACAAAGTCCTTTATCTCTGACCCATAAGTCTCCTGACTTCTCCCAGCTTCCATTAAACTGTGGTAGCCAATTCATTATAGTTCTTCCCAGGGCATGGACCCAGACCAAAGTATTCAAAGAAAATCAATTTGGCAAGTAGAACTGTATGCCATGTTGGGAGAATACAGTAACAGTTGGTTGACAATCAGCATCAAAAAGTCCAACACGAGCCCTGGCTGGTGTGGCTCAGTGGGCTGAGTGTTGGCCTGCAAACCAAAGGGTCACCAGTTCGATTCCCAATCAGGGCACATGCCTGTACCCAGTAGGGTCCTGTGAGAGGCAACCACACATTGTTGTTTCTCTCCCTCTCCTTCTCCCTCCCTCCCTTCCCATCTCTAAAAATAAATAAATAAAAATCTTAAAAAAAAAAATCTCTCCCCGCTCCCCCCCAAAAAACCTTAAAAAAGAGTCCAACATGAGGGAAACTAGACTTTTGGTGGTGAGCACACAAAAAAGTATACAGATGTCGAATTACAATGTTGTACACCTGAAAAATTTATAATGTTATTAACCAATGTTACCCTATAGATTTAATTTTTTAAAAATCCAACATGAAGTAAAAGAACATCCAGACAGCAAGACAGAATCTACCTACAGAAAATTCAGAAATAGCAAGCATACAGAAATTCAGACCAATTGGTACTAGGTTAGTCTGTCAGCGAATAGTAGGCTGCTACAACACAAAGTTGGGGCTCAGAAGCAGAATTAACTCAGGTGGCAAGAGGAAAAGCAAAAGCATAGCCTTACTCTTTTTTTTTTTTTAAATCATCACCCAAGGATATGTTCATTGGCTTAAGGGTGGGAGGAGAGGGAGAGAGAGAGAGAAACATCGATGTGAGAGAAAACATTGATTGGTTGTCTCCTGTATGCATCCCAACCAGGAATTAAGCCCACAGCCTAGGCATGTGCCCTGACAGGGAATTAAATCCGCCACCTTTTGGTGTATGGGACAACACTCCAATGAACAGAGCCACTCCGCCAGGGCCAGAGCTTCACTCTCTCTCTCTTTTTTAAATGTACCCGTTTTTTTTCCATCGCCATTTATCACTTCCCTATACCCTCTTCCACCTCCACCCACCCCACAGAGCCTCACTCTTAGAAGGACGGGACTATCTATCAATCAGGCTACAAAATCTGTACTTGGCTAAGAGAATAAAAAGAAAATTCATACACTAGAATTAGGGCAGGTGATCTTATGTAGCAACAGTAAGTACTATGATGCTGGGTGCTAAGTTGTACAACTGTATAGATCCTTAATATCTCCTCCTATCTAACATCAGAATTTGCTGTGGAGGGTGAAGGATGCAGGTGCAATTCCAGTGGACCTAGTGTGGGGGAAGAAAGCACTTAAAGTCTAGGGTTAAGACAGTGTTAGTTCAAAAAAACATGCTAAAAATCACATGCAGATTAATGTCAGTGGGACAGAACAGTGGTCTCTCTACCTTGTATGATTACAAATGTCTTGATGGATAGCAATTAAATTATTTTCAGATTCTGAGTCACACAGGCCGTTAAATAACAGCACACCCTGCCATATCTAAATAAGAGCACCTAGACTCTATTTTATGTGAGATGTTCTCAGTAAAAGCTACCTGGCACATAATGTTAATGGAAAAGCTAAAATGCTTTCATGAGCAAATAAAATCACATAAGATTAGGTATTTTCCTAAAAGGTAGACTTGACATTTAAAACTAAGATACAGCAGTAGAAAGCTGGGTAAAGAAAGTAAAAACAGTCTGTGGCTTTTTCTACAAGCTTCGTTTTGAGTACACATAATCCCCTAAATGGTTTCCTCAAGCTACTGCTCTTTTGAAAGACACACCTCTGAAAGGGTAGTACCATAAGGACGGAGTTTTGTCTATGGAAGTAGAGAGCGCTACCATACAACAAAGCCTCTGGAGATGAAAGTGTTTCATCCTTTGCCTTAACTTCCACACCTTGCTTCTGAATCAGTTCTATTATGTCTGTTTCTATCTTTTGTACTGCATGACATTGCTAGAGAGGATACATTTCTCTCTAACAATTCTTTCCTTTTATCTGTTTGTACTTGGCATTATGATTAACTGAGTTTCACTCTGTTTCTCTGGCTGTTATTAGTTACTAAGTTTTCTTCCATCTCTCCTCATTTTTAACTCTCTTCTCTTATTTTGCTCCTCCTTTTTTTTTTTTTTTTTTTACCTAATTGACATGGTACAAAAACAAAAGGAACTCAAGTAATTACAACCTACCGGTCATAGCTGCCTGCCACAAAGTTCGCTTCTGCAATAGGTTGCTGCCTATTGATTGCTTTCATCAGCAGTCAATTTTATATTTATTTATCTGCACACACATGTCTTTTGCTGTACTTGTTGGTCAAAATTTCAGCCCTGGCTCAATGATCTTATCTTCCCTTTCCACTCTTAAATCCAAGTCACATCATTAGTATATATTAGAAATAAGATCAAAAAGGACTCATGGACATGGTCAACAGTCCGATGATTGTGGGGGTGGGGGGAAGCGGGTATAAGGGACATAAGTGGAAATGAAAAAAATACAATAAAAAATTTTTAGGGGGCTGGGCTGGGAGTAAAAGTCAGAAAACTGTACTTGAACAATTAAAATTTAAAAAATAAAATAAAAACAGAAAAAAATGTTTTAAAGAAATAAGACCAGATCACCACTGCCCAGGACCTTAGCCAGTCCCAGCACCAAAACACCTTGTACCAAAGGACTGTCTAACCATGTCCACCAATGCTGTTATCAAAACTGATCAAAAAGCATGCTTTTCCCTTGTCCTCAAGTTAAAGTCCTTATTCCCTAGCCTTTCCTACTCTCATCCCCACCTCCTCCTTTGCACTTTCTTACTCCTGTTTCTGCCTTAACTGACTCCACCTCCCACCCCAACCCTTCCCTATACCCGCAAATCTTCCACAGAGTGCTTTCTAAAATAAACCTGGCTCTGCCTTGAGGGCAGTGCTACCTCTGCCCCCTCTACACTGAGCCTCACCAGACACTCACCTCCCATGTAAGGAACTGGGACCGCAGGCATTGGCACTCTCCAGGCTCACTCAGCAGTAGCTCTCCCCTTCACGTAAAAGTCATCATCCTTTGAGACCCCTGACATCTTTAGCCTATAGTCTTCAGGTCGCTGGCATTTACTGGTTTTTTTAAATCACTCCTTTTTATTCACTGAGGGCTTTGAAACTTGGCTCCCAGTATCTGTCTCCATCCCAACTTATGCTATAATTCCAGAAGATTCTAAGGCTTATCTATAGGACCCCTTAATCAATTTAGCCTTGAAATACTTAGAACTCCTTAATTCAAATTACCTTCCCTACAACTCTATTTTTGCTACCAACTGCCAGGGCCACACATTGGATTCTGTCATCAACTGAACTACACTACCTCAGGACCATCAAACTCTGGAATCCCAGCCACTGACCTGAACTTTCTATTCTGCCAACTTTCCCTTTATACTACTTCTTCAACCTTACAGAGCCCTCTGCTTTTCTAATTGCCCCCCTTTCTCAGGCCACTGAGCCCCTCATGACACCTCTTCCTTTCTAACCCAGTCTGGGCTTCATGTTTAGAAATAACATTTGAGTTATTTCTCCATGAGTAATCTGCTTCCTTGCAGTACTAGTCCTTTGATGTTCTTGTCAGTCAAAAGTTCAACTTGCACTCAATGATCTACTCTTAAACCCAAAAAACTAAACACTATAGGAGGTAAATCACAGTGGTACTGACTGACATCTCTCTGAATTCATGTTTCCTACCAATCACAGCCCTCAACAGTACCCGCGAAGCAATTTTTCTTGTTAGAAACTTACCTTGTCTTCACTTTCTTCCCTCTAGTCTCAGAAAATAAAGTATCTCTGCCTACTTCAAATTAATTTGTCAACATTTTCTACAGCAAAGTAACTAATCCAAGAGGACAGCCCACTCTGCTACGCATACTCCAGCACTCTCATGCTGAAAGGATTCACAGCATACCACTTGGGCTGTGGTTAATCAATTGAAATAAAAGGATGGGAAGAAGATTTCATTCATCTCTGAGAGGTATGCAACAGTGGCTGGAACACAAGCTTCATAATTACATTGACCTGGGATTGAATCCTGGTTCAGCTTATTAACACCACCTTAGCTTAGTTTATTAACCACTCTAGCCTTTGTTTCTGCATTTGAAAATTGAGGATAAAGAATACTATCCACCCTGCCTTGTGTTCAGTGTGTTGGGCATCATCCCACAAACCAAAAGGTTGCCAATTCGATTCCTGGTTAAGGCACATGCCTGGGTTATAGGCCAGGTCCCTGGTTGAGGGCATGTGAGAGGTGGCTGATCTGTATTTCTCTCACACACTGATGTTTCTCTCCTTCTTTTTCTTCCCCCCCTTCCCCTTTCTCTGAAAATAAGTAAATTTAAAAAAATTAAAATTGAGACAGGTGGAAGACAGGAACTGCTAGAGTCGAAGGCAGTTCCTCTTAAAGGGCCTGCACACAGACTTACTCAGACGCACTCCATCTGAGCTCCAGCATGGGGGCAACAGATTGAAAGGCATCAGAAACATAAAGGGAGAAACTGAATTGTCTTGCATCACAGTGAGAGCTGGAGGCACAGCTTTCTTCCAATAGCACCTGGGCGGCAGCTTAAAAAGTACCAGTGGCATACAAGAAGAATCTGAAGTGTCTAGCATCCAGGCTAGAGCTGGGGAACAGAAAGGAGGTCAGAGGCCATTGTCCCTTTACTGAACCCTTTCCCTACAGAGCCACAGAGCCAGCAGGCTGGTACCATATCTAAAACTCCATCAAACTATCTAACACTATTTGCCCACCCTGGAGACCCCAGAGACTCTGTCCCACCCAACTTACTGGCCCACACAAGCTGCTTTTCCATATGAATGACTGGTCTTGCCTCATGCTTCATAACTTACTTAATGCTCTCAAAAGAGCAACAGCCAGATTCAGTGAGACCCTGGCCCCTGTACCTCTTGCTAAGTAGCCACAGGCCCCACACCAGCAGCAACCATTCTAGATGCACAGCTTGGCTTCACCTGGGAGTCTCCAAGCCCAGCACAAGCAGCAGCCATCTCACAGCCATCTCAGATTACTTTATGGCTCAGGCAGGGTGGCTCTGGGCAAAACACAGGTGGAGGCTGACGTTGGCCTGTACCACCTGGGAAACCCCAAAGTTATAGACCATGCTGGAGCAATACCACCCTGCTCCTGCACAGCTGATCCTCAACGGAGGGCAGATATTGCTGGTAAGTGGTCACAGCCAGTCCCTGCAGCTGACTGGCCTGGGTAAATACCTCCAGTTTACCTGTCAACAGCAATCAAGGCTCGGCTACAGGATGAGGGTGTACTCAGCTTACATGGAGGGTGACCCTTGAGTGCCCAGCTGGGGTGATAAGGGAGGCTGTGCCATGGGACCCTACAGGACACCTACTACATTAGGCCATGCTACCAAGACACAGAATCAAAGCAGCTCTACCTAATACATAGAAACAAACATAGGGAGGCTGCCAAAACAAGGAGACAAGGAAACATGGCTCAAATGAAAGAACAGATCAAAACTCCAGAAAAAGAGCTACACAAAATTTAGAGAAGCAATCTATCAGATGCAGAGTTCAAAACAATGGTTGAAAGGATGCTCAAGGAACTTAGTGAGGACCTTAGCAGCACAAAATGACCCTGACAGAAATTGAAAATATATTAATTGAAATAAGGAACAATTTATAGAGAAACAACAGTAGAGTAGATGAAGCTGAGAATCAAATCAATGATTTGGAACCTAAGGAAGCAAAAAACAATCAATCAGGACAAGAAGAAGAAAAAGAATCCAAAAAAAGGAGAATAGTATAAGCAATCTCTAGAACAACTTCAAGCGTACCAACATCGGCATCACGGGGGTGCCAGAAGGAGAAGAGAGAGAAGAAACTAAATCTGTTTGAAAGAATAATGACAGAAAACTTCCCTAATTTGGTGAAGGAAACATATCTACAAGTCCAGGAAGCACAGAGAGTTCCAAACAAGATGAACCCAAAGAGGCCCACACCAAGACAAAATAATTAAAATGTCAAAGGTTAAATATAACGAGAGAATCTTAAAAGCAGAAAGAGAAAAGCAGTTAGTTACCTACAAGGGAGCTCCCATAAGACTGTTAGCTGGCCCTGGTTGGTGTGGCTCAGTGAACTGAGTGCTGGCCTGTGAACCAAAGGGTCATCTATTTGATTCCCATTCATGGCACATGCCTGGGCTGGAGGCCAGGTCCCCAGTTAGGGGCATGCAAGAGGCAACCACACCCGCATATTTCTCTCCCTCTCCTTCTCCCTCCTTTCCTCTCTCTAGAAATAAATAAACAAAATCTTAAAAAAAAAAAAAAAAAAAAGACCATCAGCTGATTTCTCAAAAGAAACTTGGCAGGCTAGATGGGATTGGTGAGAAATATTCAAAGTGATGAAAACCAAGGGCCTGCCACCAAGTTTAGTCAGCAAAGCCTTCATTTAGAATAGAAGGACAGGTAAAGAGCTTCCCAGACAAGAGAAAGCTAAAGGAGTTCATTACCCACAACCAGTATTATATGAAATGTTATGGGTCTTCTGTAAGAAGATGATCAAAACTATGAATAATAAACTGGCAATAAATACATACCTATCAACAGTTGAATCTAAAGAGCAAAATAAACAGGCAGAAGAGAAACAGAATCATAGATACAGACAACATTTTGATGGTTGCCAGTTGAGAGGTGGGTTGGGGATGGGTGAAAATGGTGAAGGGTTTAAGAAGTACAAACAGGTAGTTACAGAATAGCCATGCAGATACAAAATACAGCATAAGGAATAGAGTAGCCAAAGAACACATATGCATGACCCACAGACATGAACAATGGTGCGCGGATTCTCTGAGAGAATGGAGTGACTGGGTATCGGCAAAAGAGGGGGGTAAAAGGGGAAAATTGGGACAACTGTAATAGCATAACCAATAAAATATAATTTTAAAAAAGAATGATTTGGAGTGTGTACAGCTGGGGAGCAGATAGGAAGGAGGCCTGTAGACTGTGTGAAATGCAGGGGGAACTTGCATTTCATACGCACAGTGTGAATTTTTTTCAGAAGATATATTTTTATAAAAATTTTAAATGCATGTCACTTTTAACAAGAAGGTAAATACAAAATAAAGATAATATATTCACCCTTGACTTTGAACCAATTATCTCCACTTTTCTAGGAGACATTTTAATAATCTCTTCTGTGGCATTTGCAAATCTATTTAAACTTTTTCTATTCTTAAAGAACAAGAAAAACCAGAGTCTATCCTTAAAGTTTCTATTCTATTGGCTCTGGGAGTATTTTTGTGTACTCTTTTCTTTTGCCAGACCTTCAAATGCTAGTAGGTCAGAGTTTTATCCTCAAGCCATTACTCTCCTGGTCTACATACTTTTCTTGGGTATCTCCCCTGCTCTTACAAATTTAACTACCATAGTGTGCTCTTCCTCTACAGAGTACACCACATCTCTCTTCCCTCTCAGGCCTGCGTATCCTAAACTCTCAGGGTTCCCATATGACCTGAAACCAGAGGAGCAATGTGCAGCGGCAGCCTGTCCTGGGCTAACCCCATGAACCTATGTCCAAGGCACCCTTTTCTTTGACTTTTCAATGAGCTAACAGCAGCCCCACATAGCCTCATTTCTTTCCTATAATATTTGTAGAGAGCCAACACAGCCCTGCCTGAGCTCTCACCTGTTGCTTCTTCTATCTCAAGCCCTTCCTTGTTTCACTGTCCCCAGCTTTCATAAATAAAAAGAAAAAATTCAACTACTATATAAATGCCGATAACCTCCAAATCTGTATCTACTGTGCTGGCCTCCCTTGAGTGTCAAACTTGCTGGACACTGTCAACCAGACTGACCCAGAGACAGTTCAACATACTCAAAACTGAACTTACCTGCATCCCCCCCAATCTGGCCCCTCTTTTAGTATTCTCTAACTCATTTGGTGGCATCAGGCAATCAATCATTCAAACTGGAAACATGGAAGTCACCTACAGGTGCCCCTTTCTCCCTCTCCAAAAATCATTCAAGAAGTTCTGCCTATTTTACATCCTAAATATTTCTCAAATTGCCCTTTTTACACCTACAACAATGCCATAGTTGAAGGCCTTTGCTTAGTTTCTGCAACACATTTTCCCCCCACCTTACAAAATAAAATACAAGAGTCTTAATCAAGCACACAATGCCCTTGCCTATTTATCTAGATACATTTATTACTCCTAGCCTCAAATTTTGTTTTAGCAAAAAATAAATGACCCATAGTTCCTGACCTACATATCATACTATTTGTTGTCTTTGAGGTTTTGCTCATATTGTCTCCTCTGCCTGAAATGAATGCCTTTCTCTCCCTTCCTCTTCAAACTCACTTTTCATTAGGAGCTCAGGTACTAAGTTCTCTAGGAAGTTTTTCCTGATCCTACCTTCCTTCCATTAAGGTTAGGTGTCCCTCCCCTGTACTCTCATATTACTTTGTTCTTTTCTAGAAATTGTACTTCCCCTACAGTGTTGTAAGTATTTGTATAAAACTCTCTCTTCTACTGATCTCTGTAGCTCAGAGTCTAGCTCACCGTCTGGCAAACAGCGAGCCATCAATAGATGCTTATTTAATGGTTCAATACATAAGAAGGGAGGGAGGGAGGCAAGGATGCAGAGAGGGAAAGGGAGAAATAGGAGGAGGGTTCACGATGGGTTTTACTGATGGGAGCAAAAGGAATAAACTTATCAGTCCCAGGCTTCTAACACTCAGAAAAATTGCCAGCTCCAGCTCAATGCCACAAATCAGTCTCTGATGTTCATAATAGACAGGAGGAAAGACCAAGAAAGAACACACAGATGGTACATAGACAGCTAATGCCCTTTCCCCTACCGAAGATGTCTACATCCTAATCACCAGAACCTGTGAGTATGTTCACCAACAGGGTAGAAAGGACTTTGCAGGTGTAACTAAGGATCTTGAGACAGGAGATTATCCTAAACTGGGCAAATGGGACTAATGTATCTACAAGTGTTCTTGAGAAAGAAAGAGGGAGGCAGGGGAGTCAGAGTCAGAGAAGGAGATATGACCACGGAAGCAGAGCTCAGGGTGATAAAATTGCTGGCTGGGGGCCATAAACCAAGGAGTGTTTATGGCAGCCTCCAAGCTGGAAAATGCAAGGGAGCAGATTCTCCCCTTGAGCCTCCACAAAGATCACAATTGATACCTTGATTTTAGCCCAGTGAAACCCAACTTGAACTTCTGATTTCCATTTTAATGTAATAAATTTGTATTGTTTTCAACCACTAAATTTGAGGTAGTTTGTTATGGCAGCAATAGGAAATACAAAGTATATATGATATATAATAAATAATATCTACAATTGCCTCAAAATATGAACTCGAATTGAGTTGCCACTCAGAATGTGCCAGAAGTCACTGTTTTTGATAAGTGTATAAAAATATTGACATGTAGAACCACATATATATAAAATAAATGGGAAAAGGACTGCCTGGATATAAAATGACAATTTATGAGATAATTTGGAAATCTTTTAAAATATGGATATGAATAATCAAAGCTCTAGTTTTTAAGAAACAGATTTTTAAGGGAAGTATTAGGTAGGGATTCTATAAAATGTGATTTAAAAAGGGATTTTTAAAAAAATCCTCATCCAAGGATATGTTTATTGATTTTAGAGAGGGAGGGGGAGGAGGGATAGAGAGACACAGAAAGAGAGAGAGAGAGAAACATCAAAACATCTCAATGTGAGACAGAGAAATATCAATTGGTAGCTTCCCATATGCACCCCAACCAAGGATCAAACAGGCAACCTAGGTATGAGTCCTCATTGGGGATGGAACTTGCAGCCTTTTGGTGTATGGGATGACTCTCCAACCAACTGAGCTACTAGGCCAGGACCAAAAAAGGATTTTTAATAAGCCATCCAAAAGATGTGATTTTTTTTCATTTCTATGACATTTAAATATAAAAACAAATAAAAATCACAGCCTTAACTGTTATATGATCTGACTTTTTAATATTGAGGCTCTGCCTACCTAATCTGTTTATTTGCATTATCTCTCTCCAACAACCTCACATACACACAAACATGTCAAGATATCTGGAAAATGTGAGAAAAACTAATGTCTACATGAATTTATTATAAGTCTCATGGCCAGAGTTCAAATAACTTACTTTCCTTTATCCTTCAACCATTCTGGGTTCTTTTCTTCTTCTTTTAAA
Source organism: Glossophaga mutica (assembly GCA_039655065.1). NCBI lineage: Eukaryota > Metazoa > Chordata > Mammalia > Chiroptera > Phyllostomidae > Glossophaga > Glossophaga mutica. Next base: position 52,899,770 of record CM077303.1, on the reverse strand, counting down.
TCCCTAAGTTCAGGAATATCAGTATTCATTGCCCTCCGTGCTGCTGCTTGTTTGTGTAGCCACTGAAATGAGAATGAAGTCTAATAAATGACACAAAGGTCTTTTTGCTGTCAACACTTACTTTTAGATTTCCCATCTTCCTACATAAGACAGAAATACTATTTTTTATGTAGTGAATGTTTGCATCCCCCCAAATTCATGTTAAAGTCATAACCACCAATGTGATGATATCCAGAGGTGGGGCCATTGGGAGTTAATGAGGTTCAGATGACGTCACGAGGGTAGGGCCTGCATGACAGAACTAGTGTCCTTATAAAAGAGGAAGAGACCAGTGTGCTTGTTCTTCCCTCCACCCACCCCCACCCCAGCACCCTGATCTTGGACTTCCCAGCCTACAGAACTATGAAATAGTCAATAAATGTCTGTTGTTTAAGCCATCCAGTCTATGGTATTTTGTTATAGCAGCCCAAGCAGACTAAAATTGTACTTAAAGAAGGTGATTTTAAACTTCCAGTTTTTATATGTTCAAAAAAAAATTGTTTTACTTTAATAGCTGGTTAAGAGTAAAAATTTCTAGTGCAAATTTCTTTCAGTTTGGGAGTTCATATGAGTATTGTTTTACTCTTTTAGTAAAACAATACTCATATCTTTTTATTTTTCTATATTAAAAACTTGTAAGTATAATATCTTATAATATAAAATAATAAACTATAAAAGTAATATATTATTTAATAAAAAGAAAAATGTTAATATTTATAAACTGTCCTATGTCTTAAGTATCTTCAATTATATCCACAACTTTTCAATTGGAAGAGGTATCAGTTCACACCTTACAGTAAAGAAATGCAGTTGTTAGTGCTTATATAACTTAAGATACAATATTTAAAATACTAAAGCTCAGGAATTTATAAAGAAATGAAAGATATTAATTCCAAAGCATCAAATATTAGAATATCTGATATTAATAACTCATTGTAATAATATATTAATAATAAATTTCCAAATCTGTCCTAACCACAACACATACTGACCCAAACTTTACAAATCTACTATAGAAAATGATGCATCTCATAAAATAAATAGCACATGCAACAGTTCATCTCTTGGAATAGGCAAGACTACTGCATAGTAAATCAATATTCTGTCATCAGCATTCTGGAGCCAAAAACACAATCCTGCAAAATATATTTTTCTCATAAGGAAATAACAAAAAATAAAGTATTTTCATTATGGTCATTATAACTAACAGCAAGTATACCTACCTCCTCTTCTTCCGCTACTTGTGATTCCCGCAGAGCCGTTGGGAATGCTCGAGGGGTAAAGTTGATTTTAATACTGCCAATAGAGCGAGGAGCAGGAATACTGTCTTCCTTTAACTTCTCAGAAAATATATTTTCTGAGTTTCTCCCTTCAAAAACAATATTAATAATTTACTTATTTCTCATTTTGTACTTAACAAACTGACTTTTCAATAAGTTACACATCAAAGCTACTTCTCAAATTCTATACCAATAAACCAAAGATACTTTTCTACAAGAAGGAATGTAAAATCCATTGTTGAAAGTATGGCAGGCCCTGGCCAGGTAGCTCAGTTGGTTAGAGGATCATCCAAATACACCAAGGTTGTGGGTTCCAACTCTGATCAGGGCACATACAAGAATCAACCAATGAATGCGTAAATAAGGGGAATGATAAATTGATGTTTCTCTCTCTAAAATCAATATAAAAACTTTAAAAAATGTAAGTGAATCTCAACACAAAGATAAACAAAATTATTAACAAAATATTAGTAAGGTGAATCTTAATTCACTTTAATATTTACTGCTGTGTAAAAATCAGCATCATCAAGATCCTGAAGATACTTTGTACTTATAAGAGTGTGTTTTGGATCCAACAGTATTTGAAAACATAAAATTTGTTTAGCAGTATTTGAAATATGGAAGGAAATGTTTTCATATACTCTAACTGGTACCAATATTTTGTTGAATAGCATTAAAGAAGGAGGTATTGTGATAGTTAACTTATGTGTCAATATTAAACCACAATAAAACATATACATTTAATAATGGTCACTGCTTAACATTCACTCTAAATGATTTTTCCATATGCTAGACCTCACTGTTAAATTAGTAATGACATGTAGCCAAGTGGAAAGAGCATAGGTTTCAGATGCAGACAGATATAGGTTCAAACACCACAGGCTTATTTACTGGGAATTTGTTTATCCTTTATGAACATCTATTGCCTCTAACATAAGAATAGCAGCATTTATCACAAAGTGCTGTTGTGAAAACTGAGTGAAACAACCAGTAAAGTCACCTGGCGTAAAGTGATCACCAATAAATGTTAATTATTACCATTATACAAATTTTACTACAAAATGGTTCATTTGCTACATATACAGAAAACAAAGCTTAATATTCTAAGATGAGATAAAATCAAACTCTTAGCTTTCAATAAGTACATTCTTTTTGCCCTGGCTGGTGTGGCTCAGTGGATTGAGTGCCAGCCTGCAAACCGAAAGGTTGCTTGTTCGATTCCTGGTCAGGGCACATGTCTGGGTTTCGAGTCAGGTCCTCCGTTGGGGGTGTGCAAGAGACAACACATCAATGTCTCTCTTGCACATTCATGTTTCTCTCCCTCTCTTTCTCCTCCCCCACCTCTAATAATAAAGAAATAAAATCTCAAAAAAAAGAAATATGTTCTTTTAACTATTTTTAATATACCAGGATCAAAGACCAGAAGAACTCTTGTTTTCTTAACAGTACTCATTTTACTGAGTCAGGTGAAGAAAATGTCTTTTAATAAAATTCCTAGTTTCTTATCTCTAAAGAAATAAATGAATGTCCCTCGCACTGATAGTCCACCCCAAGTCCTTTTAGACATTAGTTAAAACATATATTTAATAACTTCTGCATAAATTTCAAAAGGAAGTACACAAGCTAAAACAACACTGAATCTTTGCTCATTTTATCCCAAGTCCTTTTACCCCAAGTCCTTTTAGACATTAGTTAAAACATATATTTAATAACTTCTGCATAAATTTCAAAAGGAAGTACACAAGCAAAAACAACACTGAATCTTTGCTCATTTTATCATAAAACTTCACTACTTCCTAGAGGACAAAATAAATCTTTCGCTTTAGTCTTTGTGTTGCAATATTTATTCTCAATATGCCGTAACAAGGACCGAACATCAGAAATATGTTACAACAACAACAAAAGTGACCTATATACTTTACCAGCAGGACTCACTCTCCCAGGAAACATTAAAGTAATCATTGTACCTTTTGTGGCAATATTTCTAGATGTTGAATTTCCAGTAAGACTTTTATGTTTTAATTTTTTCCTCTCTTCTTCAATTTGCTTTTCTTGTTGATGTAACTTCTCTTCTCTCTTAATTCTTTTTTGTTCTTCAGCTTTTCTTTGATGTGTTTTCCATGCTTCCAATTCTTTAGTTGCTTTTATCCGTTCATTTTCTTTTATACGCTCTATTTTTTTCCTTTCCTCTTCTTCAATCTGTGAACAATCACAATTACTAAAACTTTTAAAACATATAAAAACCAACATTTAAAAAATAATAAATTCATTACAATAAATTATTCTTACCTCAAAACTCTTCTAATTGTATCTGCAGCAATAATTAGCAGTGAATAAAGAATTAAAATGGGAATGGTAAATAATTTAGCAAAATGCCCAATGATTTGGTGGTCATGAAACATAGGTTTTAGTTCAGATTTACCATTAACTATTGATATAATTTTAGGCAATTACTTTCTCTAGCCTTAGTTTACTCACAAGTAAAATGTGGGGGCAGGCATTCAATTAGATGGTATCAAAGGGCTTGATAAAAAAATCTATGTTTCTATTATAAAAGTCAAGTCTCTTTTCCCAAAACCTAAACACATACACACAAACATTTGCCTTTTTACTTTTGCCAGTCTTACCTTGTCTTAGGACTGCAGTTGTGCCAATCTCCGCCTGAGGAATGAGGGAATACTTAGAATAAAAATAGAAAGGATGAACTAAGGAGTTTGTCTCTGGTGGGTGAATACATTTGAACTTTGAATTCCATTGCCAGCTAGTTTGCCATAGTTGTTATTTGGAACTTCCACGTGAAAAGCTAAATGTCAAATAAGTTAAAAGCAGTATATTGCACAAGAATATGTTAACTCTCTCTCTTTCATACACTTCCCTCATATAGTCAAGAAAGATAAAACTCTGTGAAATAAAATAACTAGTTGGTATATATGACTGACTCCATGTATCTGAGTTTCCTATGATAATATGAATATTCTCACCTCTCTCTAGAGAACAAAAATTCTCACATCTATCCTCTAGAGAAGCAGTGTATAATAGAACTTTTCTTGATGATGTTAATGTTCTGTGCTATCCAAGTCAGTAGCTGCTGCCACATGTGGTTAATTAAGCACCTAAAATGTGGCTCTTGCTCAACAACAGGGCTACATCAAGAGTTTTTTTCAGAAGCCTAATAACTGTTTAATTATTTCAGATTTTTTAAAAATATATTTTATTGATTATGCTATTACAGTTGTCCCATTTCCCCTTCATTCCCCTCCACCCTGCACACCCTCTCCCACCCACATTCCCCGCTTTAGTTCATGTCCATGTGCCATAAGTTCTTTAGCTTCTACATTTCCCACACTACTCTTGCCCTCCCCCTGTCTATTTTCTACCCACCGTCTATGTTACTTATTCTCTGTACCTTTCCCCCCATCTCTCCTCCTCCCACTCCCCTGTTGCTAACCCTCCATATGATCTCCATTTCTGTGGTTCTGTTCCTGTTCTAGCTGTTTGCTCAGTTTGCTTTTGTTTTAGGTGTGGTTGTTAATATCTGTGAGTCTGCTGTCTTTTTACTATCATATTTTTTATCTTCTTTTTCTTAGATAAGTCCCTTTAACATTTCATATAATAAGGGCTTAGTGATGATGAACTCCTTTAACTTGACCTTATCTGAGAAGTGCTTATCTTTCCTTCCATTCTAAATGAAAGCCTTGCTGGATAGAGCAATCTTGGATGTAGGCCCCTGCCTTTCAAGACTTCAAATACTTCTTTCCAGCCCCTTCTTGCCTGTAAGGTCTCTTTTGAGAAATCAGCTGTCAATCTGATGGGAACTCCTTTGTAGGTGACTGTTCCCTTATCTCTTGCTGCTTCTAGAATTCTCTCCTTCATTTTAATCTTGGCTAATGGAATTATAATGTGCCTTGGCATGTTCCTCCTTGGGTCCAACTTCTTTGGGACTCTCTGAGCTTCCTGGACTTCCTGGTAGTCTATTTCTTTTGCTAGATTGGGGAAGCTCTCCTTTATTATTTGTTCAAATAAGTTTTCCACTTGTTGCTCTTCTTCTTCCCCTCCTGGTAATTTAGATGTTGGGACGTTTAAAGATGTCCTGGAGGTTCCTAAGCCTCTCCTCACTTTTTTGAATTCTTGTTTCTTCCTTGTTTTCTGTTTGGTTGTTTGTTTCTTCCTTCTGGTCCACTCCACTGATTTGAGTTCCAGTTTTCCTCCCATCACTCTTGGTTCCCTGTGCATTTTCCTTCATTTCACTAATTGTAGCCTTCATTTGTTCATCTAATTTACAACCAAAATCAACCAATTCTGTGAGCATCCCGATCACCAGTGCTTTGAACTGTGCATCTGATAGGTTGGCTATCTCTTGGTCACTTAGATGAAGTGGCTCTGGGGTTTTGATCTGTTCTCCTGTTTGAGCCATTTTTGGGTGTTTTTTTGGGGGTGGAGTCTGGTTGAGGCTGTTACTTAGTGAGGGGTGGAGCCTTAGGTGTGCCCTAGGGTGGGGCATCCCAGTAGCTGGGTAGTGATGCTGTATGTGGGGGCGGGGTCCGAGAAGGAACAATGGCACTTATTCTGCTCTCTCTCGTATTTCAGTCCCTTCCGCCACTTCCCACAAGCACATTGGGCCTTTCTGGTGCTGATTTCCATGTGGGTGGCCTTGTGTATGTTCTAGGACCCTGTGGGTCTCTCCAACAATCTCTCCTGTGAGGCTGGGAGTCTCTCCCAGCACCTCAACCCCCACAAGTGTTTTCAATCGGTGTTTTTAGGTTTTATTTTCTGGTGCGGGGACCCTGGGTTGCGAGGTCTGCTTCACTCCCCATTTTTGCCTGGATTATCTGTGCATGAATGTGGGACCGCCTGGTCAGCCAGCTGCCTTGTGCAGCCTCACTGGGTCTGCCCATTGCCGCCCCATGCCCAGGGTCCGCTAGCAGCTGTCTGTGCGCCTGGGGTCTGCTAGCCACCACCTGCATGCCTGGGGCTCCTGCGCGCCCAGTCAACCAACCTCCACTTTTTCCTGCCACGACTCTGCCCATCTTACTGGTCTGGATGAATGGTTGTCAGACTTCCATACAGTTCAATTTTCTGTTAGTTCTGATTCTTTTCTTATTTGTAAATCTTTGTTGTCCTTAATTTTGGTTGTGTGAGGAGGCACAGTGTGTCCGCCTACACCTCCATCTTGGCCAGAGTCTATTTCAGATTTTTAAGAAATGTAGCAAGAGTGACTGAGAAGCTGATTTTTAATTTTGTTTCATTAAATGTAAATTAATATACATTTAAATAATACATCTGGCACAGTAATAGAATGACATGCTGGGACCAAGTTTCCTACAGGCTGAATTATTTTAGGATACAGAATTAACATTATCCATATGAAAACTCTACTACTGAAGAAGTATCCTGTAACATCTACATGATTTAATAGCCTCTTCTGGAAGACTGGTTATCTTTCTATTGAACCATGCAATACTGACTTTAAAATAAATTTCACAGATTATTGAACAGGAGTTTCCTGTAGTCCCAGAACTGTACCTAAGGCTTAAAGTAAGTCCAAAAGATGCTAATTACTATGAGTCTTAAGTTCAGACATCTGCCAAGAGGTTGGGACAGGAGGACTCGACATGTGGCAATGAGCCAGCTTTTAATGCCTGACAACAGGGAATGATGAACAGTCAGTGTTAGCCAGAGGCAGCCACAACCTAAAAAGAGATGACAACTTCACCCTAGTTTAATAATATGTTTGCCATTCTTCCTTTCCTCCCTCTTTTCCCCAACACATGAAAGAAGGGAAAAGTATGTAAAAAGTCAGAACACCCTTACCCCTCATAAGGCCTGCAAGCGGAATGAATTTTGAAAAACTTTTAAAACCGTTAAGACCATCTTAATTACCAAAAATGAGACTACTCACGTAATCAAAAGTAACAGGAAAGTTCTATTATCATAACCAAGATTTAGTTAAGGGAAATATATGTATATTATATATATTATATACATAATTATATGTGTAATTTAATTTGTAATAAGCTATCGTTGAGACAAAAAAAATTGTCTCTTTAGAGAGTAATGTGGAAAAGAAGGGGCCAAGAAAGGCTTCACAGAGCACATGACAGAAGGAACTAGAAGGAAGAGAAAAATTTGAACAAAGTTAATACCACAAAGTTTATGATAAAAGGAAAAGAGAAACTATATACATCAAAGAGAAACAGAGAGAGACAAATGTTAAACAATTCTTGAAGTTCTTTTATTTTTTTATTTAAAGATTTTATTTTTTATTTTAGAGGGAAAGAAACATCAGTATGTGGTTGCCTCTCAAGCGTCCCCTACTGAGGACCTAGCCCACAACCCAGGCATGTGCCCTAACTGGGAATCAAACCAGCAACCCTTTGGTTTGCAGGCCAGAAACACTCAACCCACTGAGCCACACCAGCCAGGGCTGAAGTTCTTATTAAAACAAAAAGTAATATGGGGCACTTACCACATAAAGAAGGAATGTTTAGTAACAGAAAAATTCAGAAGGCTAGAAAAGTGATCATCGCACATGAAGAAACTGAATTTTAAGTGCTTTGTACTGCTCGAAAAAGGATGCCATAAAGTATGAGATATTGTTTTACTACAGATAGCAAATTTTACTAATAGGAGAGTAATGAGCAGCTCCTAAACCAAATTCCTGAAGAAGGGGAAGTCTATATTTCTTTTAATTTAGAATGAATGGTTTATCAAGGTATTGTTCTTTCTAAAATAATTTTACTTATGAATTACATGCAGAAATCATAAATACAATATTAGCACACTGAACTGAAGAAAATATTAAAATTATAATACATCTTGATCAAATAGGGTGTTTCTCACTTATATTAGGAAATTAAAAGAGAAAAATGACTTGACTTCAACACATGACAAAACATTGGTTGATACTAGGAATAACAGAAAAATTTCAGCTTGCTAAAAGGACCCATACAATGTCCAATTTCATGGCAAAGCATTAGAAATACTTCTAGCGAATCACTAAGGCCACTATGCTTACTATTTTACTATTTTCCTAGAGGTAAACTATATAATAGAATGTTTAAAATATGAAATATAAATAAAGATTATAAGGAGACAGAACTGTCATTACTCGTAAATAATATTGTAGACTACCTAAAAGAACCAAAATAACAAACTGATGAACTATTACAACCAAAAAGTAAGTTCAGCAAGGCACCACTCATTTACAAGATCAACTTAATACGAAGTCATAAAAACAATGTAACTTATGTACAAACTAGAAATAAACGATTTGAAAAATACAGTGGAAAAAATTATTCATTAGTAAATGCCAGAAAAAACTTTAAAAGGCTAAGAATAAACTTAACAAAATATGAGTAAGTCCTACGTATGTCAAATAATTTTGCTGGAGATACATAAAGTAAGTCTGAAGAAATGGAGATAAATGCCATGGTGTTGGAGGGAGATTGAAATATTATAAATATGTTGATGTCTGTAAATGAATTTCTAAAGTCAATGTAAATATCAAAATTCCAAGAGAACTTCTTAGAGAGCTTGATAAAGAAATGTAAAATTCTACATTTCTACAAAAGAAAACGTGCAAGTTTTATGGAGGGATGAAGAAGTTGGCAATTCCCATCCACAGATACCAAGTATGAAACTGGACAAATCTATCAAAAACAACAATTTCAAGGCACTGGAAATTAGCCAAAGACAGCCTGCAAATCGAGAAGTGTTTGTTCTAGAAAAACTGCTAAAGTAACAGGTAAGAACAGTAGGAGGCTGAGCCCTCCAGGCTGAGGTTGCTCTCAACCACCCACTTCCACCTAGAATAACAAGCCTGGCAGTTTTACCAACATGCAGCTCACATCAACAACAATGAAAAACCCTGCAGCTTTGCTGGCAGAAAGGGAGGACTCATTTCAGGGTGGGGCAGGAAAAACCTGTGGCTTTGGGGGATAAAAGTGGTAGACTTGGTTGGGAATAAACAGGGAAAATTTGCAGTTGAGGTCTGAGGTTGAGGTCCTGGTTAGGGTAAATGACTGACTAGTCAGAAAATTAACATAAAGATCATATAAATGAGAGCAACAGAAAGTCTGTGGTAAGTTCACCATACAGTCCTGGCTAAACAGAAAGCTATGTATTTGTGGGGGAGACCCAGGAAGGCTGGCATAAAAAGAAGCCAAGGGAGACAGGAGAACTGGCTCCAACTTTGAAGGTATTCTCAAACCGACACACAGATCAACAGGCAAAGGGTGGGAGGCCTCTACTACCCCTGCCCTAAGCATTAACTAACAGTTAAGCTATACAGACAGAGGGAAGACCCCTAAGGAAGCCAGTCTAAAAAAAAATACAAATTAATAAATTTAGCAGAGACATCAGCAGCTGTATATCCAAGGGAGACTAGACTGATTTCATAATTAAAATCAAGGGAAGCTGCTAAAAAATAAATAATCCTGAATAAACAAAAAAATAAACAAACAAAAAACAGAAGTCAGAATTGCTATCATCTATTAATTGTCTAGTTTTCAACCAAAAAATATTTTTAAAAATTGGTAAAAAATTCTAAAATTTGATGAAAATATTAATCTATAGCTCCAATGAGTTCAATAAATCCAAAGTAAAATAAATACGAAGATCCAACATAAACTACAAAATTAGTAAAAAAGCTAGACCAGCAGAAAATCTTAAAAGCAGCAAGAGAAAAAAGACTCATCATGTACAGGGAAACAATGCAATTAAAGGCTGTTTTCTCATTAGAAACAATGGAGGACAGAAGATAGTGAAATGACACGTTCAAAGCACTGACAGATAAAAACTATAAACCACAAATTCTATAAAGAGCAAAACCATTCTTTAAATATGAAGATGGCTCTTCCCGCCATCTTTCCCTGCTGCCATAATGGTGCACATGACTGTTCGGGCTGATGCTCTCAAGTGTGTCAGCAATGCTGAAAAGAGAGGCAAACACCAGGTTCTTCCCAGGCCATGCTCCAAAGCCATCATCTAGTTTCTAACTGAGATGATGAAGCATGGTTACATTGGCAAATTTGAAATTACTGATGACCACAGACCCGGGAAATTTGTCATGGGCTTCACTGGAGGTTACGGACAGCCCTATCCTGTTCCTGATCTTAAGGGAAATGCTTGTAGTTTTTGCCCATTGAATACGATGCTGGCAGTATGTTTGTCATATATGGCCTCTATTATGCTTAGATATGTTCCCTCTAATCCCACTTTGCTGAGAAGTTTTTCATAAATTGGTGCTGGATTTTATCAAATGCCTTTTCTATTGATATGACCATGTGGTTTTTATCCTCTATTTTGTTTATGTGGTGAATCACATTTGTTGATTTGCAAATGTACCAATTTTGCATTCCCAGAATAAATCCCAGTTGATCATGGATTCGACCAATAAACTACTAGAACTAGAATTCAGCAAAGTAGCAGGATACAAAATTAATATCTATAATCAGTTGCATTTTTATACACCAATAACAAACTGACAGAAATAGAAATTAAGAAAACAATCCCAGCCCTGGCTGGTGTGGCTCAGTGGACTGAACAGATTGCAAACTGAAGGGTCAGCAGTTCGATTCCCCATCAGGGCACATGTATGGGTTGTGGGCCAGGCCCTCAGTTGGAGGCATGTGAGAGGCAACCAATCACTGCATCTCTCACACATAGATGTTTTTGCTCCCTCTCTTTTTCCCTTCCTTCCCATCTTTCTAGAAATAAATAAAAGATATATATATATATATTTTTTTTTTGATATTAGGAGAGTTCACTATTTTTTTTTTTTAAATACGTCTTTTTTTTTTTTTTTTTAGATTTTATTTATTTATCTTTTAGAGAGGAAGGGAAGGAGAGAGGGAGAGAAACATCAATGTGCGGTTGCCTCTTGTATGTCCCCTGCCGGGAACTGGCCTGGCAACCCAGGCATGTGCCCTGACTGGGAATCGAACTGCGATCCTTCGGTTCGCAGGCCCGCGCTCAATCCACTGAGCTACACCAGCCAGGGCGAAATAAATAAAATCTTTAAAACCAAAAAAAAAAAAAGAGGGAAAATAACAAGTTTTGGTAAAGATACAGAGAAACTGAAATTCTTGTTCACTGCTAGTTGGAATATAAAAAGATGCAGATGCTTTGAAGAACAGTGTGGCAGGTCCTCAAAAATTAAAAGTAGGCCCTGGGTGGGTAGGTCAGTTGGTCAGAGCATTGTCCTGATATGCCAATTTTTGCAAATTGGATCCCTGGTTAGGGCACATACAAGAATCAACCAATGAATGCATAAATAAGTGAAACAACAAATCAATGTCTGTCTGAATGTCTCTAAAAAGAATCAATAAAAAATTTAATTAAAATAGAGTTATTGTCCTGGCTGGGTGGCTTAACTGGTTGGAGCATTATTCTGTATATCCAAAAGATGGCGGATTTGGTCACCTCTCATGGAGCATATGGGAGGCAACCAATCGATGCTTCTCTTTCACATGGATGTTTCTCTTCTCTCTTTCTCCCCCTTCCTCTTTCTCTAAAAATCAATAAAAACATATCCTTGGGTGAGGTTTTAAAAAAATCATTATTACCATATAATCCAGCAATTCCACTTCTGGGTACAGACATACTCAAAAGAATTCAAAGCAAGATCTGGAAAAGTTATTTGTATATCCATGTCCATAGCAGCATTATTCACAATAGCCAAAGGTGGAAGTAACCCAAATGTCCATCAACTCTTTAACTAGACTAAGGAAAAAAGAGAGAAGACTAAAATAAAAATCAGAAACGAGAGGGGGACATTACAATTGATAACACGGGAATGTTAAAGATCATAAGAAACTACCATGAACAAACTGTACACTAACAAATCGAACCACCTAAAAGAAATGGATAAATTCTTAGAAACATACAACCTACCAAGATTGAATCATGGAGAAATAGAAGATCTAAGCAGACCAATGACAAGTAAGGAGCTTAAATCAGTTATCAAAAACCTTCTGAGAAATAAAAGACCAGGACCAGGCTTCACTGGTAAATTCTACCAAATATTTAAATAAGAATACTAGCGGTTTTTCAGTATGGAATTTCCTTAAGAAACTAAAAATGGAACTGCCTTTTGACCCAGCAATTCCACTGCTAGGATTATATCCTAAGAACCCTGAAACACCAATCCAAAAGAACCTATGCACCCCAATGTTTATAGCAGCACAATTCACAATAGCCAAGTGCTGGAAGCAGCAACCTAAGTGCCCATCAGTAAATGAATGGATCAAAAAACTTTGGTACATTTACACAATGGAATTCTATGTAGCAGAAAGAAAGAACAAGCTCCTACCCTTTGCAACAGCATGGATGGAACTGGAGAGCATTATGTGGTGAAAGACAAATATCATATGATCTCACCTTTAACAGGAACCTAATCAACAAAACAAACAAGCATGCAAAATATAACCAAAGACACTGAAATAGAGAACAGGCTGACAATGACCAGAGGGGAGAGGGGAGGGAATTTCAGGGGAAAAGGGGAAGGGTTTGCAGGAACAAGTATAAAGGACACATGGACAAAAACAAGGGGGGGGCAGTGTGGAAACGGGAGGCAGGGAGGGCTGGGGTGTTGGGCTGGGGTGGGGGGAAAAGGCAGAAAACTGTACTTGAACAACAATAAAATAAAATAAAATAAAAAAATAAAATAAAATAAAATAAAATAAAATAAAATAAAATAAAATAAAATAATAAAATAAAATAAAATAAAATAAAATAAAATAAAATAATAAAATAAAATAAAATAAAATAAAATAAAAAAAAATGAATACTAACAGTTTTTAAACTCTTCCAAAAAACTGAAGAGCAGGGAATATCCCGAAACTCATTTTATGAGGCCAGCAGTACCCTGTTTTATTAGTTAGTTCAGTAAATATCTGTTGTCACAAATTTAATATTTTGCTTTATTTTTAAAAATTCAGGAAAATTGCCCTGGCTGGTGTGGCTCAGTAGATTGAGCACATGCCTGTGAACCAAAGGTCGCTTCTGGTTCAATTCCCAGTCAGGGCACATGCCTGGGTCACAGGCCAGGTCCCCAGTCGGGGGTGTGCTAGAGGCAACCAATCAATGTATCTCTTGCACAGTGAGGTTTCTCTCCTTTTCTTCCTCCCCCTCTTCCCCTCTCTTTAAAAATGTAAATAAAGTCTTTAAAAAAATAAAATTCCAGGAAAACGATAAAAATCAAAAGGCTGACAGAAATGATGATACAATCAAGAAAAACTGGAACTCATCAAGTACACTGTAAGCAGGAATCTTTGGTCAGCTGACCACATGGTTAATTAAGTAAAAAACAAAGTAAACAAGGATAGGCTATATTTAAAAGTCAAGTAGAAATGATAAAAGAAGTGGTGAAATCTTTGGAATTATGAACTTCTGATTGTAAAAACAATACCAGTGCTTCAAATGCAAAAGATGAGTCATGGGTTCACAGAGCTCTTGATGCAATAATGCTTGTTATGAATTCCTTAATCATTTCACAATGTCAAAATAAGAATGTGCAGTAAGAAATTACTTGCAAAAACAAGTTAGCATAGGTAAATCTTTAGACAGCAAATAGATTAGTGGTTGCCTATGGCTAGGGGATGGGAGGAATGGAGAGTGACTGCTGATGGGCATGGCAGTTTTGGGGGGTGATGAAAATGTCCTACAATTGATTGTGGTGATGGTTGCACAACTCTGAATGAATTGTAAGCTTTAAATGTGTGAATTGTATGATGTATGAATTATATCGCAAAAATATTGCTAATTAAAGCTTTAACTTGAAATCCTCAACAGTTAAAAATATATTTATTTGTCGATATTCAGTGTTTTTCTTGTTTTAAATAATTGTGTCCATTATTCCAAGATTAAGAAGGAGGTAAAATATACCATAAAACCTTATTGTTTCTGACCCCTCTGAAAATAGAAAATTCTCACTGAAACAAGTAAATCTATCATTATCCAACATTTATACCCTCAACTTTCATAAAGATTTTCAGGCCCTGACTGGTGTGGCTCATTTCATTCCATGAAATGAAAGGTTGCCAGTTCAATTCCCAGTCAGGCCACAGACCTGGGTTGCAGGTTTGAGTCCCCAGTAAGGGTGCATTCAAGAGGCAACTGATTGATGTTTCTCTCCCTCTCTTTCTCTCCCTCTTCCCCCCTCTCTAAAAATAAATAAATAAAATCTTTTAAAAAAAGATTTTCAGGAACACATGTGATTAGTAGATAGCCTCTATAATTTAGTAAGTCCTATAACCGAAGTATGAACAAAAAGATGAGGTTGGAACTAATTATCCTTACATAGTTTATTATCATCTCTTTAATTAGAAGACTTTCCTATCAATGTGTAATTTACCTTCATCATGATATTTAGAGCGTATTTTTGATCTTCCCGCCTTGCTGCAGCTTTTGCTTCTGTAGCTTCTTTTGCTTTTTCTTGTGCTTGTAAAACAGATTTCTCCCTTATTTTTTGCATCATCTTTTTGTCAACTAAAACATAAGGAATATCACTAAATTAGGATTATAATAAATTTGTTTTACTAGAAGAAAACTGCTTAATATTATGAACGAGAATGAGATATTTTTGGACCCAACTTCACATGGAGAAGTGAAAACATTTCTCAGTATTAAACTGGCCAAGAAGCTAACATTCAAATGTAAGCAAGTGACTGTACAGTAATTAATTACTACAGAATAAGAGGGGGGAAACAAAAGAGGAAATGGGGGGATGGGGGAGGGGGAGAGAGAGAGGGAGGGAGGGAGGGAAGGAAACAGAGGGAGGAGACAAGATGAGGGGAAAGACAAAATATATATCCTCCTCTCTGTTGAGAAAGCAGAGCTATTTGCTTATAAACCTGATCACAATAAATCATCACTATGGGGTTTAGAAGAGAAAATGGGTTGAGACTATCTGGTATGATCAATCACCTTCACAAACATAAAAGGTAATTTATACATATGAAGAGTACAGGGCCAGCCCTAGGAAAAATTATAAAATAATGTGACTTGTTATATCTAGAATTTTACCATTCACAATTATTTTTATATTCAGTGACTCAATGTTTTACACACAGGCTATGATCCAATTTATATTCAGTGACTCAATGTTTTATACACAGGCTGTGATTCATTAGGGAGGATGTAAATTATCTTAGGGAAAGAGGAATCAGGAAGGGATCTAGACTTTGAGGAGGAAAAAACAGAAAGAGAAAACTTGGCTCGGGGAGGGTGAGGAGGAGGAGGAGGGTGAGGTTGGAGGGATAGGGATGAATCAGGTCCTAGGCAGGGGTTCTTAAACTTTTTGGTGCATCTGACCCCTTGGCAGAATAAAGCCGAATAGACCCCTTCAAAATGTTTTCAAATGCATGAAATAAAATACACAGAATTATAAAGAAAACTAATCATATTAAAACACAAATATTAACGAATAAATTTGATTTCGGCTGGTGTGACTTTGAGGATTGAGAGCCGCCCGCAAACCAAAGACTCCCTGGTTGGATTCCCAGTCAGGGCACTTGCCTGCGTTGAAGGCCAGGTCCCCAGAAGAGGGTGCAGGAGAGGCAACCACATATTGATGTTTCTTGCCCTCTCTTTTTCTCTCCCTTCCCCTCACTAAAAATAAATAAATAAAATCTTAAAAAAAAAAAAAAAAACAAACCTTACCACCTGACACAGAAAGGGTCTCCCACATGACCGCTTCTTTTTTATGTAAGGTGAAAACAATAGTGTCATCTCCAATCTTGGCCTTGCTGCTCTCGTCGTCTATGGGAGCATAGAGAAACACCTCAAATAAAAATGGAGCAAAGTTGACCTATTCAGAAGGGGGAAACGAAAGTTAATTTAGTTACACTAATTAAAAACACAGCCGTTAAGAAATTAGAGGTAGAGGTCAAAATCATTTTCTTAAATGCCTACTAAAAATTTATTCTAGGTAGAGAAAGATCAGCAACATATATGTAGGGAGCCCTGGATAAAAAATAATCTCTGATTTGATAACAGCTGCTTACAGATGAGGTATCACCTGTATAGGATTCGTTTGTTGCTTTCAACAGCACTAAAATTTTAGGAGGTTTCTGTGGAAGGACGCGTCCCTTCGCGCACACAGGGGCGCACTCGCAGAAGCTTCGGACCACACTCCTGGGGAGCCGGCAGGCACGACTCGCGTTCCTACCTTCAGATAGTTTTCCGCGCAGAACACGTCCGCATCTCTGATGCAGACACCTCGGAGGGGCACAGAGATAAAGACCGCAGTCCTCGTCTGCTGCCAGCTGTAATCCCTCACCTGCAGGGGCATCCTGGGAGGCCGACTGGGCGGCTGGTGCTACGGGATAGCACTCGCGTCTGCTGGGTTGCTAGGGAAGCCGGGGTTACCACGTTCCAGCCCTTCCGGGTCAGGCGGGGCCCAGGCACCCGTAATTCCCACCGAGGTCCGGACTCGCCCCTGCGACCCCCGGGGGACTCCCCTCCTCACTGCTTGGGTATCCTGGAGGAATCTTTAGACCTCTTTTTAGGGTCTTATTACTTCCGCAAAGTCTGAGCATGCCCCGGAAAACTGGGCCCACATTCGTTAGGCAAGTAAAGATCTTCCCGCCTGATAATGCAAAAAAGAATATGGGCTTATCCGCCAGAAGCAGGTGCGACGCCCACGCGCCGTTGCAGCTGTGGCCTTTAGTTTGTTTTGATGGAGGCTGTAAGAGTTAGCACCCTTTGGTGTTCCTGCTTTGGACATATCCTGGCCCGGGATCTTATCTGTACTATTGCAGTTCTGCAAATCCTATAATTTAACAGCCACCATAAAAGCTTGTAAGTGGGGTTCACTCCATTGTTTGAGAGGTGGGGAGAAAAGATCCGATGAGTCACCTGACAAACGCTGGCCACAACTCACCTGTAGGATAAGTTGAATTCACATGGATACATTTCACTATTGCTTAAGGAGGGAAACAGAACATCAGCTCAGTCAGGAAACTTAAGGATCATATAGTCATTCGACATATTTAAGGAATCATAAACCCCATTACCACATAGATTAGTGGCAGAACTTCAATGAAGATCCTGATCTCTCTCATTGCAGTGCTTATTCCCCGGGCTGCTTTTTCTAAATCCGATTTATAAATTACTGGAATTTGATGTTAAAAACAGTGAATTTACACGAAAATTAGGCACTTGATACCTAATTAAGGAAAATTAACTAAACAATTAATTAAGAAAATTAGCCATCTAGGGCTTTGGATTTTAAACTTTTCACTTTTGGGGGCCGTTAACACAACTTTCGAAGGTCCTGAAAAATTGCTTCAGAAAAGTTTTGAAGCAACAGACTGGGGAGGAAAAAACAAACATCATCTTTTCCTCCAAGCAGGCCACCCCCTCACTACCTTACCCAAATTTGTAAGTGGTTCATCATCTCAAGGTACTGTAACTTTCACCACTGCAGCCACTTTAGCCTTCTTTTCCTTTGTCTGCCTAAGTGCAGAAATCTCTGAATCAATCCATCGGTTCTTTTTTCATGGTTGTTTGATTGCTTGTTTGGTTGTTTGTTTTGGCATTCCCTACCTCCCACCCTTTAGTTCTAGTCCTACTTTTACCATTTTATTTCAAACTGTCCACTGTCTTCAAAAGACAGGATTTATGAATTCCTTTTACATAAAATTTCCAAGTCTACATTCCCCTACTATATAAAAACACAAGTAATTTAAAGTATTTATGAAAGACAATAAAAAGAATACTGTATGCCAGTTGGGAATTTCAGGAAAATATATTACCAATCACTTTGTTAAGCACATACATACCTTCAAGGTGAAATTGTTCTTCTGACTACCATAGTGTTATTAAGCTTTTTACACTCTGAATGAATTAACTAAAAAAAAAAAAAAACTGGGGAGGGGTGGGGGGGAAGGCAGAAAACTGTACTTGAAAAACAATTTTTTAAAAAAGGAAAAAAACTTGATCAGTTTTATTACTGAATCATTACATCAACTGTTAAACATCATTAATTTTATACATTTTTTCATGACTTATGTACTAAACTAAAAAATGTTTCACAAGCTTTGAAACTAATTCAATTGTAAAGTCTTTTTTTAAATTATATGTTATTGATTATGCTATTACAGTTGTCCTGATTTTTACCCCTTGCCCCTCCTCACCCAGCACCCCATACTCTCTCAGGCAATCCCCCCACCATTGTTCATGTCCATGGGTCTTGTGTATAAGTTCCTTGACTACTCCCTTTCCTACACTGTATTTTACACCCTCATGGCTATTTTGTAACTACCTATTTGTACTTATAATCCACTCACCTCTTCATCCATTCCTCCTCACCCCCCTCCCATGTGGCAACCATCAAAACCCTCTCTGTATCCATGATTCTGTCCCTGTTCTTGCTTGCTTAGTTTGTTTTTTAGATTCAATTGTTGATAGATACGTATTTTTGCCATTTTATTATTCATGGTTTTGATCTTCTTCTTCTTAAATAAGTCCCTTTAACATTTCATATAATAATGGTTTGTTGATGAACTCCTTTAGTTTTTTCTTATCTGGGAAGCTCTTTATCTTCCCTACAATTGTAGAACTCCTCTCCAACTCATTTTCTATTAACAAAAGTGAAGTTCTGATTTGTTCAAATAGAAGAGGTATGTTATGTTCACATTTTCTTAAAGAATAGCAAGACTCAGTGTTATATATAAACATCACATGGGAAAAAAGGATGTATATAGAAAGGCCCACCCAAAAATATTGTTTGCTCCTCAGTATAAAATCAAACCTCCCTGTAAATTATAGTCTGTTGTCTTGCTTAATGGGACATCTACCCAAAACCAAAATTGTTACACCTACTTGTCTGATGAAAGTTAAGCACTTAAAATGCAGTTATTTTTCTCTAAAAACTGTCTTTATTTAAAAGAATCTGAAGCATAACACTACAGGAAACAAACTTACAATACATTTGTTCAAGAAAGCCTGCCATACATAATTTCTACTAATAGTAGGTTTATACACTGATAAATAACATTCTTTATACAATGCACAAATGACATTTAGCATGATCCCTGAAAAGAATGACCAACAATAACATGGGCTGTTTTGACAGAACCTCTATTTATCTTATTATAGAACAAAAAACTACAATGTAGAAGATGAGTTAAAACTCCCAATTTTAAATTCTAGCATGGTGTTTAAAAAAGAGGTAAAAGGAATCAGAAGGAGAAAATTGTAAGAGTTAAAATATCTTTAAAAGAAAAAGGAGAACTGGCTTACCACTATTTATAGCAATTATTAAAAAGTAACTCAGATTTGAGAATTATTTGGTTTACTACTTGGAAGCCCTTAGATATTCAAACTATGCATTATCTACTATATCCTTATCCTATCAGTTACCAAGCCAATTTTATTTCTCTGAAAATGTAATCTGTACATTAACCTTATAAAGAAAATAAACAATATGGGGGTAACCTTGTCACTTCATAGTTTATTTAAATTTTTCCACAAAGCAATTCATGACTCACTTATACTAATACTTCTTTAAACCTCTGATTTCAATAAACAGACCCAGTTCTAAAAGACTGTATGTGAAAACATCAGAAAAAAATTCCTAACACAAATACTAAATCTTTAATACACAAAAATTAGACCAATGAAAACATTGGGTATTCAAGTAAAATATAATGGGATGACACAGTATGGTATTTGGCATTTTTAAAAATATTAAGAACTGAATCAGATTTATTGCTATGTCAATCCTAACAACAGTCAACAATCAAATGCACAAAATGTACCACAACAACCATGCCAAAAAAATGATGTATAGAGATATCATTAACATAGCATAGGTAGATATTTATCTTGTAATATATATCATTGACATAATAAAAGGTTATTAATTCAGGATAGTTTGAATTGGTAAAAGTCTAAAAATTTGAATATTTTAAAAAGATATGCAGGTTAAGCACTCACAAGCATTCTTTTTCTTTCAAGCATATAATTTCAAACATACATATTTGCATTGGCCAAGTATTACCTACTATAATTATTTTGGGTACTTGTTTTAATGACAAAAGAATACTTTTAAACTAGTATCCTTAAATAAATGACTCTAAAGATCTTAAACACTTTTCCAAGATTATACATTTTTCTTTAAAATCATCACTTTTACTAACAAATCTTTTCATAAGATAGTACAAAGTAAACACCAATCAAGTCCTGTGTCAATGGATGCTAATATTCTAGGTAAATTAGAAGAGTTTCATAGTATTGTGATACAGGCATACCTCGTTTTATTGCAATTTGTTTTATTGTGCTTTATAGATCCTGCATTTTTTTACAAATTCAAGGTTTGTGGCAACTCAGGGATGAGCAAGTCTATTGGCATCATTTTCCCAATATGCTCAGATGATAGCATTTTTTAGCAATAAAGTATTTTTAATTGAGGTATGTATATTGTTTTTTAGATATAACATTATTGCACACTTTATAATAAGCTACAGACATGGTAGTGTAAACATAATAAAAAATTTGTGACTCACTTTAGTGCAATATTTGCTTTATTGCATGATCTGGAACAGAATGTGCAGTATCTCCAAGGTATGCCTGTAGTTTCTTAATAAATGAAGTATAACTAATTATTTTGGTTATGGTAAAGTGAATGATACCTCTTTTGGTTGAAAGACATTAGATTAAGTTCAAAATCTAATATATAATTTTAATGGTATGGGCTAAAAATATCCCAATATGAACTGTCAAGATAACTCTTCAGTAAGTTATAACTGTAAGAGGAAGATCAAAATTTTAAGAAGTATTTATTGTATTATGAGTGTTATAAATTGATATCAAAATGTACCCCTCTCTCCTATTTCAAAGATATCAGGCCATCTACTAATTCATAAATATTGATGTTTCACTTACTTCATAGAGTAGCTTAAACATACCAGCATAAGAAACAATTAGTATTACATAGTAATTTCCTTTGCCACAGGAATAAATGTTGGACAAAGTCTGGAAACATTTTATTTTCCAATTTGAATTACAGTAATTTTGCCACAGACCACAGCACTAATGCATGTGTTACTTTAGACATGCTCTATGAACAAAACAAAAAATTACTGCAAAAATACATGTCACCAATGTGGAACACATTCAGTTTGTATAAAAGTACTGAACTAATATCCCAAAAAGAGGTATATGTAAACAGTACATAAGGAAGAAATAGTTTTAATATGAAACAGTCATTTAAGTCACATACATCATGATAAGAAGCAGGACTTTCTTTTATAAGATATTTTAACTAACAAGCAACATCATCTACATCATCTACAGAACAAGAAAGTACAGGTATTTAGAATACATTTTAGTATAATTGCAAGTAATTCGACAAACTATAACAAAGATGAAGATTATCCACTGGGTTTCATGAAAAGTCTTCAATGAAATACAGGCAGACTTTGATGTATCAATGTCTGGCTTACATATAGCCACTTACTTCCCTTCATTTCCCCTGGACCACTTGTCTTGGAAGATGTTAATGCCATACCCATCCTCCTTACTCCAAGGGTGGCTCTAAACTTCCATCATTGTACCAAGAGTTGGAAAAATGTAGATGTGACTTCCATACTGCTCTGTTGGCTAAATGAAATACAAAAGAAGTTGCTAACATCTGTAAATGAGAAGAAAACCTCTGAGTTCAGAGAAATAGAAGAAACTTAAAATCCCAACAATTTAAAGGAAATTGTGAAGTACTTTCAAGAAAGTACCAGCCAATTCAATAAAAATACTGCTTCTTATGGTGCCTGAAATGTGGTCATTTTGTCTGAAATCTTAGATATTAAAGATTCATTCTGAATAAACACCCTTAAAAAAGAAATTTAATGCTGCTTTCTTCATGATCTTCATTTGCACATCTTGATAGAAAACACCTTTCCCTAAGAGTTTAGTCAACCACATCCACACAAAGAAAGGGGACTTCTGATTGGAGGAAAGATAGGAAATTCTGAAGCACAGGGCATCCAGGAAGGGAAAAGGCAAGTTGGCTTATATAGCCTCCCACCAGAGAGGTAAGAAGACAACTGGGAAACACACCAAAAAACTTGAACTTCCTGAATCACATCAGGAAAAGGAAAGACCTCTGCTTCTTTCTCCCACCTACACTGATTGGTTCCCTAAAGAAGCTGATCACACAGCATGATACTACAGGTTAACTACATCATGCTTTAAATAAGCCTTTATGAGCTTCCCTAAGAATCTAATCATCTTATATAGAGTTCTAAACCACTATTTACAAATAAACTTTGGGAGTCTCAATACTTTTACATTTTTAATTAAAAAATCTAAAATAGCATAAATGTTCATGCACATGAAACCTATACACTGCAAAAAAAATCCAAAACCATTTAGAGCTCCCTTTTCATTGCTCATATATTTTTACGATTAAACACAATCACTATAATATGTTGGACAACAAGTACTAGCACTCAATTTGTTCAAGATGAACAAGTTTGAAAAAAAATATTGAAGACTCCTGATACATATTTGGATGATTAAAGTTGGCAGACTTCATGGTGACCCACACTACTGAGTTTTTTTCCTATTACTAGCCAGGGTTGGGAGTCTTAAAAAAAAAAACCCACCAAAAAATTGGATTTCTTTATACTGTGTTAATCTATGAACAATAAGCTAGTACAAGAAAAATCTTCAGTTTTATGTACATAATCTTCTAATATGGATAACAAGAATCATAACAGTATTTCACACAAAAGGAAAACACTGATCACAAATCTAAATTCTAAGCACTCTACCTGAAGAATTGTTTTTCTTTACATGCTAAACTGTCTCAGTATTAGTTCAGTAGCATCTAGAAGCAAGTGCACCAGGAAGTCTAGTGATATTAACAAAGCAAGTTCTGAGAAAGGAACTGATACTTTAGAAATTTCCATTAATAACCTAGCTTTGGGGAGAGAGCCTAACTACTGATAGTTAGCCAGGGTGAACTTTGGCAAAACAAGAATGTAGGAGAAACTCCAAGATTTCCTGCCTCTGAGTGTGTATGTGTGAGATGAGGCCTTTCAGTGAAGGAAAAGAATTACACCAAAAAGGTGCAATGCTACTACTGGAAGATTATTCCACCTGTGTGTACTTCTTTCCATCACTGAATATTTTTAAATGTTTAGGGCAGCTCATCACTTAAGAAAGCCACGCTAATTTGTATAACAGCCTTCTTTGGGTCAAACTGGGCAAATTAGTATCTGGCCATTCTTAAAATTCATCACTTTCCCTACCGAAAAAGATCTAGATAATTTTTGACTTGGTATTATATAAAGATAAAGGTAGAACTATAAGAAAATTAATTCAAATACATGAAAACATTCATCAGCTATGCTTATAGTTTGCCTATGATTCATTGTCAGAATCAACCACAGGTTGTTCTTTGAATACTTACACTTTCTTATTTAAATAAAATACTTTGAAGACCTAAATACCTGAAGAAAAAATCACTTGTTTGTAAGTTAAAAAAATTACTTGGAACTAGAAAATGAAAGAATTGCATTACGAATCAAGTATCTTTTGATGAGCTTGGGAGAGGTGGTCATTTTCACAAAACAACTATTGAAACTGTAAGCAACTGAGGGCTTAAGACTGCACAATCCATTAACAATAAGCACAACTCAAGAACTGCCATGTAAAGTGTTAATTCTTGCAGACATTGGAAGGTTCTACTTAATATCTGTCTAACTGCATTCAGTCATTTAAAAGAATCATGATCTGATGCTAGGACTGGGCAAATAGCATGTAGTGCATCATGTCTTAAAAATCAGTACTCTCTAGGATTTCAAGAACATGACTAGGTCCTTAAATATTTAGAAAATGTTGTGTCTCTAACAAAAGCTACAGTGTAAGCATGCTAGGATCTTCAAGTATGCTACTGAACACATCAGATGTCAGTCAAAAATATCGCATTTCAACCTGCTTCAACTGGTAAAGTTTTCACACAAAGGAGTACCTATTGTTAGAGTTTATTTCATTTCCTAGAATTGTAAAGACATATTATTTTACAACTATTGAAAATACTTTGTACTTACCTCTAATTAGTCACAGGTAAATGCAGAAAAATTTATATTACATTGTACCATATGAAATTGCTGTTTTTGTAGGTCAAAAACACTGTATATAAAAGTTTTATTCAATTAAAATATGTCCCATAAGCAGCAATAATTTTCTTCTAATACGATATTAAATATTTCGTTTGTATAAAAATTCATCATTTGTTAGACTGTTTAAATTGTTGAAATCCTCAATTACTTCTTCTCAATTGGAAAATGTTATTTGTTAGAAAAATCTCAAAAAAAAATCTCCAAATGATGAAAAAGATGGTAGTTCATTGGATAAAGGCCTGGTGACTAACATGGACATGACAAAATAGCCCAATTCAATTAATTTCGTTTTAGTGGCCCATGACACGTGAGATCAAGTACTGTCATGTGGAAGTGTGGGTCGTGTTTATTAACTAAAAGATATTTTTAAGTCAGATTTTTCAGGCCTAATTTTAGCTTCTTGTCAATATGCTGCTGTTATTGTTTCATCAGGATTTAAATAGTAGTGATTAATTATCTCTTTCACAGATTACCACATGGTCTTCAGAACTTTTTTGGTCCCAATGAAGATGGCACAAGTTTGGGAGCCTCACCAACATCCAACCATTGTATAAATTGCTATCAACTGTCATATAGTATCCAGGGTTTTTTTTGGTCATGGGTTATGATCCACTCCCACAGCTGGATTTCTGATGTTTTGAATCTTAATTAGTTCACCTCCACCTGTTTCCATTCTTTATCATCTCAGGTCCATTTTTATTACTTTCCCCAGTCACAGCAAAAACTGCTATAAGGCTTTAAATTGTTGTTTGTAAGTTAGCTTACACCTTAGCTATTAATTGACCTTTGCTTAAAATGAATTTTGATCTCCCTTAAGGCTCATTTTTTAATTCACCTCTCCAGAACAAGATTTTTCAAACTGTCAGTGAGTTGTTCTTTTGCCAGCAGAGTGCTCTAAAGCCAAATTTATGTTTCTACCTATCTCATTTGCAATATGTTCCAGATTAGAATCATGTTTTTAAAAGTATTCACAATTCTCCTGAGGATACTATATTATTTATTTCTCTGGAAAACAGTAACAAAATAACCAATAATCAAAGAAAATGGAGAAAAGCCTAATACTATTACAATTCTACATAGCACAACTAAAAACATACTTTATATCAACTCTAGTAACTGAAGTCAATTTTCAACTGATCTAATATTAGCAATTTCATGTGGTACAATTCACGAGTTAATCAACAAATACACACTGAGCATCTACTGTAGACTAACACTAGTCTCATATCTGTACAAACAGATATCCCGAAGAGACTGACTTGAAATATGAAAGTCACTAATTTCAAGGACCCTAGTCAGGGAGCAATATGGTGTCATACTTTGTTATTTTTAAAAACATCCATTACAATGTACACTTTCTTCCATGTGATAGCTACACATATTTTTTTTCTGAAAACATGTTAAATGAATCCTTGAAAAAGTTTTTAAAATAAATGTTCAGTATGGTATTGCCAAAGTTCAGCACTGAAATACACACTTTTCAATGGTTCTAACTTTTAAAAGTCAAAACTTGCCTACATTTGCTATATATTATTTTGAAACTTCAAGAGGCTTTTATGATTAAGAACAACTAGCATTTACTTGTATAGTACTTTCTAAAGCACCCTCATATACATTACTCTCATTTAGGATAGCAAATGAAGACAATACAAAATTTGCACTAGTAATGAAGTGGAATAGTTGTAAAAACTAAAAGGTAAATAATCCTTTTGCATGTGCATTTAAAAAAATATTGTAAAACATTTAAAATCCTGTGTCACTGAACCTTTGTAATACATGAGGGGAGAAAAACGCACTTCAGTTAATGCCTGTAATTAAGCATCACTGCCCACTGCAGGTGGACCAAAAGTTTCTCTAGTGCGCATTAATTGGACATCTTTCTCAGCCATACAAGTATCACAGCCCCATACTGCTGATGCTTCTGCTGTTAGCAGGCCATAAGCTGTTTCAGTCATTCCAGTGCAGATCCGATGAAACCATTTCTGACAAGACGCTTCACATAAGATGGCATCCTGATCATCATTCACTTCATTCGTACAAATTCCACAAGGATACACTGGGTCAGAAGAAGAATGGCCATGACGGCTTGGGTGGAGAGAGGATTTATTGCTTTTTTCAGTGGTGCACGTGTCTGCTGCACCTCTTGGTTGTCGTGGCTTATTCTGTGTCCCATTCGCATGGCTGTTGTTTGTAGCTTCAGTGCTACTTGAACGGCTATTCTCTTGATTTACTGCATTGTTTCTATTAACGTTTTTTAATTCAATATTACTCTGATTCACTGTGTCATCCATATTTAAGTGAGGTGGATGAGCAGAGGAATTTTGATTAGTGTTTTTGGTTGCTCCTTGATTAAAGTCTGGTTTTGGGGGTGGTGCTTTTGCTTGACCAAAAGTGTTTGGGGGAGGAATAAAAGAATGATTAGATTCTAATGGAGAAGTAAAATTTGAAGTATTTCCAGGGACAAAGTTAGATGCCAAGTCAGGATTAGATACCTGGCCAGCATTCTGTGGAGGAATCTGATTGAAGTTTTCAGCAGGATTTTGTCTGAAATGTTGATTAGGTATGTTAACATTCTGACTTAGTGCATTATTATAAGATGGATTTCCAAAACTTGAATTATCATGTGGCCCAAAGTTAAAAGCATGAGGCCGATTAAAACCCATGCCCAGAGGATTCTGAGGAAATGGGTGTGGTTGATTCCTGAGTGAGTAAGGACCACAGTATGGGGCAGACATTCTTGGAGGAACATGAGGTGGCATTCTGAATGTGCTATAGCCTCCAAAACCAGGATAACCAGGGCCAAGATATGGGTTTGATGAAGGTAGTGGTTTATAGGAGATAGTATTATAGTTGTCATCAAATGGATTAGCAGCCACTAGATGGTCAGAGTTTGGATTCGGTGGTGGAGCGTACTCAGACAGTGGAGGAAAAGAAGGCCCCTGAAATGAGAATATAAAGTAAAATACATGTTTTTTTTAAATCAAAAAAGTCATTAAAACTGTCCTGTTATAAAATCTTAACACTTACGAACCTAGTTTCAGTCAAATTTCTCTTGCGGTGTAATAAAATTTAATTCTTCACTTGACTTTTGGGTTGGCCAATATTGGGTTGGCCAAAAAGTTCAGGGTTTTTTTTCCCTGTAAGATGATTCTAGTAGCACATAGTTGTCCTTAACTTCATTCAAAACAATTTTGTTAGATTGTATTGTGACAGCTGTCATATCAGCATGCAGTTAAAAAATATTAAAATTGGTGAATTTTTGTGTGGCCATTTTAATATTGAAGATGGAAGAAAATATCCAACACTTTCAGGATATTATGCTTTTTTTAAGAAAGGCAAAACTGCAAGTGAAATGCAAAAAGATTTGTGCAGCACATGGAAAAGGTGTTGTGACTGACTGAATGTGTCAAAAGTGGTTTGTAAAGTTTCTTGCTGGAGATTTCTCTCTGGATTATGCTCCATGGTCGGGTAAATCAGCTGAAGTTGATAGTGATCAAATCAAGATATTAATTGAAAACAATCAAGGTTATACCACACAGAATATAGCTGACATTCCCAAAATATCCAAATCAATAAAGTTATTGGTGAAAATGAAAAATATGTCTTTTATTTTATGGAAAAAACTAGATGGATTCTTCGGCCAACCTAATATTTATATATAATTACACTTAATGATAATGTGTCGGTTTCTTTCACTTAAAAAAGGAAATAAGATATGCTTTTCTGAGTGCAAATCCATTGCTACTTCAAACTCTGAAAGTATTTAACCTTCAAAAGAATATTCAGTATAATTTTCATTTAATATGTTTGCCTATAGCTCTAGAATCTTTCACTTAAAATTCTAACTAAAAATAGTTTTTATACTCCTAAATAACCATAAAATTAAATAATAAACAGGATCTAAAAAATTTTTTTACCTTAACTTCAGGAAATAATTATTAACTTATTCCCAAAGCACTAAGCTCAAGGCCTCAGAATGGAAAAACAAACGGCCAGTTTTAGTCACACAATGCAAGATTAACAGATGGTGGCCAAAATGGAAAAAAAAGTCATTGGTGCACACATTACACTTATTTGCAGTCCTTATCATAAAAAAGAGTGCTTCAAACTTATAGAGAATAAAACCATGAAAGCCTGTGTTTATAACTGCTTATTACAACCACAGGTTATAGACAAAAGATACCTGCACCATGACTGCTTCATGATACATACATGCTACTGCATTATTATAATAGTTGAACATTATTACTTCAAGTTAAACTTATGTCCAAATATATTTTCAACCTTTTAAAAGAATACAGGTATTGATGTCTTTTAAATTATACTTAAGAATAAGCATTTTAATTTGTCTGCCCACACTTCCCTCTTGCAATATCCACTCTAAGTTTATAGTCCAGCACCAGCCACTAGTAAAACAAAAATACAATCATTGAAGAATTAATTCACTATTGGGTTCTGAATTAGAATAGGAAACAAAACACATGACCAGATTTAAGTTTACCTCATCAACCTGATCATATCAGCGAAGAAAAACTGTTATTACAAGAAAATGTCAATTTACCTGTGTATTTGTCTTTCTTTTTTTCTTATCTGGGCTTCCCAGTTGTACACCTGGTCCTCCTAACCCATCCAGTCCACTATCACCACCTGAA
The DNA here is from genome assembly GCA_039655065.1 of Glossophaga mutica. Lineage (NCBI taxonomy): Eukaryota > Metazoa > Chordata > Mammalia > Chiroptera > Phyllostomidae > Glossophaga > Glossophaga mutica. Next base: position 52,870,670 of record CM077303.1, on the reverse strand, counting down.
AATAAATAAAATCCAGATACTATTTTTACTTGTAAGTGAAATCATTTTATATATCTCATAGCAATATCTATTATAATTACCTATTTATATATTTTCTACTTTTGTTAGATAAAAGCAATACTAAATTTTTATTATCTTTGTTCTTCAAAAAATCTTCCCCATAATTCCAGACTGAAATTCCCATTCATCTCTACTTCCAAAGTTTTGGGGTTTTTTTGTCATTCTTTCAGTGAAAAAGAAAGTCTCCTTCCTGCCTTTAAACCTTCAGTCACATGGTTCCCTGTCCCTGAGGCAGTCACTGCTGTTAGATTCTGATCTATCTTTCCAAAGATAATACAAATAAATTGCATTATAATATGTAACCTTTTGGTTACAAATGGACACAAATGATAGTATGCATACTATACACAATGGTCTATACCATGCTTAGAAACCATTCCATGTCATTACATACTATATTATATAACTGCTCCATTCTCTAATAACTGAGTAGTATTTCATAGTATGATTATACCATAATTCATTAAACTTTCCCTCCCTCATTGACACCTAAGTTGTTTTCAAACCTTTGCTGTTCTGGAATGAAAATCCATGTATATATACCTTTATATGGAAGTCATTTCTAGAACTGTGAATTTAATTCTTAAAGAGGATTATTTTTTCAAAGTGTGTGATCAAGCAAAGGCAAAACCTTGACTGTGAATCTAAGAGATTAACAAAATTTATCAATGAAATTTTTTCCATTAAAAATCTTATTATGGAGAATTCTGAACATATACAAAAGTAGATAGAATAAAATTATGCACATACATATACAGATACACACTTGTAATGGATTAATAAATTTAATGAACTGACAGAGAATAGAGAAGACCTGCTCATTCGTATACATGGACTCTGGGCAAGGAATATTTATTTATTTATTTATTTATTTATAATTATATTTTGTTGATTATGCAATTACAGTTGTCCTGATGTTTTCTCCTTTGCCTCCCTCCACCCAGCAACCCACCGCCCCCGTTCCCTCAGGCAATCCCCACAACATTGTTCATGTCCATGGATCATGCATATAAATTCTTTGGCTACTCTATTTCCTAGACTATACTCTACATCCCCATGGCTATTCTGTAACTGCCTATTTGTACTCCTTAATCATCTCACCTCTTCACCCATTCTTCCACATCCCCCTCCCATCTGGCAACCATCAAAATGCTCTCTGTATCCATGATTCTGTCTCTGTTCTTCTTGTTTGCTTAGTTTGTTTTTTAGATCCAATTGTTGATAGACATGTATTTTTGCCATTTTATTGTTCCTAGCTTTGATCTTCTTCTTTTTCTTAAGTAAGTTCCTTTATCATTTCAAATAATAATGGTTTGCTGATGATGAACTCCTTTAGTTTTTTCTTGTCTGGAAGTTCTTTATCTGCCCTTCGATTCTAAATGATAGCTTTGCTGGGTAGAGCAATCTTAGCTGTAGGTCCCTGCTTTTCATGACTTTGAATATTTCTTGCCAATCCCTTCCAGCCTGCAAATTTCTTTTGACAAATCAGCTGACAGTCTTATGGGAATTCCCCTGTAGGTAACTAATTCCTTTTCTCTTGCAGCTTTCAAGATTCTCTCTTAATCTTTAATCTTTGGCATTTTAATTACCATATTTTGCCATGTACAGTGCACATCCACAGTTTGGCCCAAATTTTCAGGAAAAAATTTTTTTAATTTCTTAATTCAACTATTTATTTATATTTAGAAACAAAATTGATTATTGTATTTTAGGGTATTATTTTGCATATGGATATTTTTACTGCTTTCTAGAATTACACCTTTAACACATAAGCATAAATAAAAGAAGAACATTTATATAGAATCGGAATTAGCACTACCCATGTATAAAGTGCACCCTTATTTTCTCTCAAAAATTTGGGCAAACAAGTGCACATTACACACAGTAAAATACAGGATGATGTGTCTTGGAGTGTTCCTCTTTCCATCCATCTTGCTTAGGACTCTGTGCTTTCTGGCCTTGTACGTCTATTTCCTTCACCAAATGATGAAAGTTTTCTTTCACTATTTTTTCAAATAGATTTCCCATTTCTTGCTCTTGCTCTTCTCCTTCTGGCCCCCCTATGATGCGAATGTTAGACCTCTTGAAATTGTCACAGAGGCTGCTTATATTATCCTCATTTTTTGGGGATTCTTTGTTCTTCTTATCATTCTGATTGTTTGATTTTTGGTTCCTTACGTTCCATATCATTGATTTGATTCTTGGCTTCATACACTCTACTGTTGTTTCCCTATAAATTGTTCCTTATTTCAATTAGCATATCCTTCATTTCTAACTGGATCTTTTTTATGCTGCTGAGGTCCTCACTAAGTTCCTTGAGCATCCTTATAACCAGTGTTCTGAACTCTGCATCTGATAGATTGCTTCTCTCAATTTTGTTTAGCTCTTTCTCTGGAGTTTTAATCTGTTCTTTCATTTGGGCCATGTTTCTTTGTCTCCTCATTTTGGCAGCCTCCCTGTGTTTGTTTCTGTGTATTAGGTAGAGCTGTTTTGTTCCTGTACTTGGTAGTGTGGCCTACCTAATGTAGTAGGTGTCCTGTAGGATTCTGTGGCACAGCTTCCCCATCATCCAAGCTGAGTACTCGAGGTATGCCCTTTGTGTGGGCTGAACCTTGTAGTTGACCCTTGGTTGCTATTAGCAGATCAAGGGGAGGCATTTACCCAGGCTAGCTGCAAGGACTGACTGTGACCACCTACCACCAACCTCTGCCCTCTGTAGAAGATCAGCTGTACAGGGGCAGAGTGGTGGTGCTCCAACATGGTCTGTAGCTGTCCACTGGGTGCACTGGCCCTGGGGATTCCAGTATGGATGGATGTGGTTTCTTTAATTCCGTAGTGGTCAGACTTCCATTCAACTCAATTTCTGATGGTTCTAAGTGATAATTGTTCTATATTTTAATTATTATTTTGACGTGGTTGTGCAAAGAGGTGAGCCATGTCTGTCTACAATACCATCTTGACTGGAAGTCTCTGGGAAAGAAATATTTAAACTGAGACCTGATTTAAATAAATCTTTCATGTGAAGAGTTGAAGGAAGACTCTTTAGGCAGACAAAACAGCATATGTAAAAATTCTTAAGTAGAAAGGAGCTTGATGTGTTTGAGAACCTTCAAAGAGGTCAGTGTTTTTTAAGAAACTATGGAAGGTATCTCTAGAAGAAACTGAGGAGATAGTCATGGACCAGATCCTTTTAGATTGTAATGGACTGAATGTCTGTCCTACTCAACCCTCCCTCCTCTAATCCATACATTGAACCCTTAACTCAATTTGGTGGTTTTTAGAGGTGGGTCCTTTGGGAGGTACTTAGGATTACATTAGGTCACGAGGGTGGGGCTCTTATGATGGGATTGGTAGACTTGTAAGAAGAGGAAGACAGCACAATCTCTCTCTCTTCCTAGGTGCATACACCAAAAAAAGACCATGTGATGATACAACAAGAATGTGGGCATCTTGAAGCCAAGAAGAGAGCTCTTAACAGGAACTGAAATGACTGGAACCTTAGCCTTAGATTTCCCAGCTCCCAGACTGTAAGAAAATAAATTTCTGTTGTATTAGCCACCAGTCTATGGTATTTTGTTATGCCAGCCCAAGCAGACAAAGACCTAGTTTATAATAAGTCAGTTGGATTCTATTTGAACAATGGATGATCATTTAAGGATTTTGAGCAGGAAAGTGACATGATTTATGTTTTTAAAAAGATTCCATTAGCAGTTGTGTTGAGAATAAATTGGTGATATGATGGGGTAGAAGCAGGGAGATGAGTAATGATATCTTTACTATAGTAGTAGAGGAAAAGAAATGGTGCTTGTCATAAAGAGAAACTGGTGTGTTGGAGATAGTTTCCCACATAACAGAATACAAAGAATATTTCTATAAGAGCCACTTAGAGAATCTTAATTAACACAGGTGAAAACCTATGTCAGACAATAACAAAATTTAGTAAGGTTTCTGCACATTAAATTAATAATTAAACATTAAGAGCTTTCTTATATACAAACTACAACCAACTAAAAGATAAAATAGAGGAAAAGTTTCCATTTATAAGAACAAAACTAAACTGAAATAAAATAGCTGGCAATAAACTTAAGAAATGCCTAAGATCAGTATGAATAAAAACTTTTAAAAGCCCTATTGAGAGATACTGAGGAAGAATTCTAATAGTAAGTAGAAAGGTGTTACCTGTTCTGGCTAGCCATCTAGAACAAAGTAATATTGTTTTCTACCTGAATTATTATCCCAAATAGCTTTATTGTGATGATCTCAGAGACACTAGCACCAGGTGTCTGAGTCCCAGGCCCAAAGGACCCATTCTCCATGCCCAGAGGCATTAATACCAGCCTAAGCAGCACCCCCTTCTCAGAAATTTGCATTCAAACTCCTGTGTATTTATATATTTTAGTAATTCCAAACTCTCCTTTGTCCCACAGTCTTAGGAATGGCAGCTGCTTTCCACAATTGACACCTGAGAAAACTTTTGTATTCTAATTTACCACTTCAGTTTAATATCTCTTAACATTACTTCACATTAAATATTTTCTGTTAAAAACAACTGGTTTCTGTCTCCTGACTAGACTCTGATACATATCTCAATTCCCATCAGCCAGAAACTAACATTACTATTAAATTAACATCATTTCAGACACTTAGCTTACTATCTACCTACCAACTTTTTCTTTTGCAGAGTAAAAGCAATACCTTTACAAAAATAGGGTACTTTTTTTAAATGGAAGCATTAAATTATAATTTTACTGAGACTTAATAAAAGAAAAAAGAGAGAAGTTAAACTGGAGAATATGCTAAATACCTCTTCACCAAAAGAGAAATTTTGGAAAAGAATTCCCTAAGGCTAAGAAAAGACATTAAGAAAAGCACTAGGAAAAGAATAGACATGTAGATCAATGGAACAGAATAGAGAGCCCAGAAATAAACCCATATCACTATGGTCAATTAATATTTGACAAAGGAGGCAGGAGCATAAAATGGAGTAAAAATAGCCTCTTCAATAAATGGTATTGGGAGATCTGGACAAGTATATGCAAAAAAAAAAAAAAGAAAAAAAAAAAAAGAAACTAGACCACCAACATACACCATATACCAAAATAAACTCAAGATGGATAAGAGACTTAAATATAAGATGTGACACCATAAAAGTCCTAGAGGAGAATGTAGGCAGGAAAATTTCAGATATCCCATGCAGCAATATTTTCACTGATACATCCCCCAGGGCAAGGGATATAAAGGAAAAATAAACAAATGGGACTGCATCGAACTAAAAAGCTTCTGCACAACTAAAGAAAACATCAACAAAATGAAAAGGGAACCAACTGTATGGGAAAACATATTTGCCAATGATACCTCAAACAAGGGTTTGATCTCCAAAATATAAAAAGAACTCACATACCTCCACACCAGGAAGACAAACAATCCAATTTAAAAAATGGGCAAAGGACCTAAACAGACAGTTCTCCAAGGAGGATATACAAAGGGCCTATAGACACATGAAAAAATGCTCAACATCACTAGCCATCAGAGAGATGCAAATTAAAACCACGATGAGATACCATGACATACCCATCAGAATGGCTATCTATCATCAATAAATCAACAAACAAGTGCTGGAGAGGTTATGGAGAAAGGGGAACCCTGGTACACTGTTGGTGGGAATGCAGACTGGTTGCAGCCACTGTGGAAAACAGTATAGAATTTCCTCAGAAAACTAAAGATGGAACTGCATTTGATCCAGAGATCCCACTGCTGGGATTATATCCTAAGAGTCCTGAAACATCAATTCAAAAGAACTTATGCACCCCAATGTTCAGAGCAGCATTATTTACAATAGCCAATTGCTAGAAACAGCCTAAGTGCCCATCAGTAAGTGAGTGGATCAAACAACTGTGGTACATTTACACAATGGGATACTATGCAGCAGAAAGAAGGAACTCCTACCCTTCACAAAAACATGGACGGAACTGGAGAGTATTATGCTAAGTGAAATAAGCCAGATAGCAAAAAACAAATACCATATGATCTCACCTATAAGTGGAACCTGATCAACAAAACAAATGAGCAAAACAGAACCAGAGACATGGAAATACAGGACAAACTGACAGTGATCAGAGGGAAGGGGAAGAAGGGGAAGGAGCAAATCAAGGAACATGAATAGAGGACTCATAGGCATGGACAATGGGGTGGGGACTGACTGTAGGAGGGCGGGCAGAGGAGAACAGCGAGAAAAGAGGCGGGACAACCGTAACTGAACAACAATAATTAAAAAAAAAAAAAAAAGAAAAGAAAAGCACTGTGAAAGAAATGGCTTTTCTTTTTTCAATTTTAGATAGCATCGACTGACTTCTTGCTTTGAAAGTTGAGGATAACATAGAATCCCATCTTATTTTAGCAGGATCTTTTCTATCTCTAGGGTCAATTCTTCATTTCAGGTAAATTTGCTTTTATCATATTGTTGAATACTTTCCCGCTCTATTTGTTGAGTGCTCTATTTCAGGGGCACTCATTACTATGCTAGAGAAATTTTTAGCTCTATATTTATTAGTTAGCTCTTCTGACTTTTTGCCATTTTCATCTGCATTTAATCTGATTATTTGAAACATGAAATTTGTTAACCATCTCTATTCTTTTCCTTATTTCTCATTCCTAATTTATTCATTCTGAAACTATGTTATCACTTTAAGTACATGTGATATATATCCTTCTGTATGTAGGTTATGGATTCTTCATCTCTGTGTGCTGTTTCTTTTGTTTTCTTGATTTTTGTCAGTTCATTAGTTTGCTATTATATGTTTGCATAGTCCTTTTTTTAAAACCCTCACCTGTGGATATACTTATTGACTTGTTTTAGAGAGAGTGAGAGAGAGAAAAGAAACATCTACGTGAGAGAGAAACAACAATTGGACACCTCCTGTAATAGCCCTGACCAGGATCAAACCTGCAACCTTTTGGTGTATGGGACCCTGCTCTAACCAACTGAGCAACCAGGCTAGGGCTCTTTTTAAAAAATCTTCCAACTGCGCCCAGATCTTTTATTTGCTCTGACTTAACATGGGTGTCTTTTGAGTCCCATTTATTCACATCTAAGATTGTTTGCTTGGCTTAGGTAGAATGCTGCACCTACTAAGATAATTACATGATTTTTTTCCTTTAAATTATTTTAATGTTTCACAAAGTCCCAACACTCCTGAAATAAACCCAATTTACTCATTTTTATGTAAATATTATCATGTTTATATCACTGGATCTGCTAACAGTCTCTTTAGGAATGCTTGCCTATATTAGTATGATCAATTTTTTGTGTTTCATTGGAATATCCAGACTCTTAATTCTGAAGCCTTGTTAAATGCACATCTACTTAGTTGGGAGGTGCAGTAACCCTTTCACATGGGGAAAACCCTTTTGTCCCCTGATCCCTGATTCAGTGTGTATCCCCAGAGACTTGTGTCAGAGACAGTCAGTCTTTGTTTTGTTTTGTTTTGTTTTAATTTTTCTCTATTTCACTCATTTTTCTTACTCAAAGGAGAAGGTAAGAATGCTGATTTAATTTGCTTCTCTGTAGACTTGCAGTTATTAGTGATAATCTCAAAAATTCTATAAATCACCATGAGCTTCCAAGGGGCAGGTGTTGTCATAATAGCCTAAGAAAGTACATTCACCCTGTTCTGGATTTTTTGTCTTGGGCTGTACTATTTCCCTTGGTGGTTGCTACTGCTGAACATTTTTGCTGTCTTTATTGTTTTTATTGTTATTTTTTAAAGATTTTATTTATTTTTAGAGAGAGGAAGAAAGAGAGAAAGATATAGACAGCAACATCAATGTGAGAGAGATACATCCATCAGTTGCCTCTTGCACACCCCCAACTGGGGACTCAGTCTGCAACCTAGGCACATGCCCTGACTGGGAATCAAATCAGCGACCTTCCGGTTCACAGGCTAGCACTCAATCCAATGAGCCACACCACACAGGGCCATTTTTGCTATTTTTAAAAAACTGTTTTGGTTCTTTTCACTTGGAATTTAAAAAAAAAGATTCTGTTCTACCATCTTTTTGTTTTAATCCTCTCTCAAGGACATGCCCATTGATTTTAGAGAGAGGAGAAGGGAAAGAGAAAGAGAGGGACAGAAACATCGATGCAAGAGAGAAATATCAATCAGTTACTTCTCATATGTGCACTGTCTGCAGACTGTACCCACAACCCAGGCATGTGCCCTGACTGGGAACTGAACCAGGGACCTTTTGCTTTGCAGGACGATGCCCAACCAAGTGAGCCACACCAGTCAGGGCCATTTTGAATCATTTAAATAAAATTATTTTCAGGAGATCTGTGAACAAAACCACCTAAAATTCTTTTTTAAAAATTGAGATTTGTGACATTAATTTTTTAAAGAGTCTAACATTTGTCTCCATAAAACAAATGGTCAAGTGCCCTCTGGTCTCTCTTCTCTCACTTAATTGTTCATCCAAAGAATTAACTGTACGGATGCTCCACAACTTGTGATGGGTTATATCCTGATAAATCCATTATAAGTTGAAAACATCAAAGGTCAAAATGCACCTAACCTACCAAACATCATAGTTTAGGCTAGCCTACCTTAAACATGCTCAGAATGTGATATCCAAAACACACTGGAAACATGGTACACTGTAGAGCATCAGTTGTTTACCTTTATAATCACCTGGCTGACTGGGAGCTGTGGATCTCTGCAGCTACCCAGCATCATAAAACATTATCTTATTGCATATCAATAGCCCAGGAAAAGATCAAAGTTCAAAATTCAAAGTATGATTTTAACTGAATGTGTATTATTTTCACACCATTGGAAAGTCAAAAAATTGAAAGTCAAATCGCCATTAAATGGGGAACTGGCTAACACTTCCAATGGCTCTGACTCTTGGCCTTTCCTATGCCCTTCCTGCTGCTATCTGTAATCCTGGTGCTTCTGTTCCATGACATAATCAGTAATGTTAGATCAGATTCATGTTCATTAGTGCTAATGCAAACATAAGCTATTAAGAATTTCTATGGTTCTCACTCTTTAAAAATGAAGCAATGGAATACTATGCAGCAGAAAGAAATAAGGAACTCCTACTTTTCACAACAGCATTGGTAGAACTGGAGAACATTATGCTAAGTGAAATAAGCCAGACGGTGAAATACAAATACCATATAATCTCCCCTATAAGAGGAACCTAATGAACAAAACAAACAAATGAGAAAATAGAACCAGAGGGGAGGGGGGAGGGAGATTAGGGTGGAAAGATGGGGAAGGGACTAGTCAAAGAACATGTATGAATGACCCATGGGTATGGACAACAGGGTGGGGACTGATGGTGGGAGTAGGGGGGTGGGCTGGGTGGTGGAGGGCAAAGGGGGAAAATGGGGACAGCTGTAACAGAATAACTATACAATATTTTAAAAAAGATGAATTGAAAGGTCAAAATTCAGAGGAGGGAAGGTAGTTATAGAACTAGTTATTTGGGTTACTCTAGTAACTTTTGACACCAAAGCTTCTCTCTGTCTGCTCTACATACTTGCTGCTGCTAACATTGCGAGGTGAACAATGACAATTCAACCAGAAATAGAGAGTTATGGGGCACAGAACCGAGAAAAGGGGAACTGCCAAAGCTTATTGTTACACTGGCCACCTTGATCTTTCTATTAATACTTGAATTTCTTCACCTCATCTTCTTACTACTATCTGCCTAGTGGGAAATGATGATGTTAGAATAGAATGAGAAGCTTCTTTCATCTTAATAAATGAATTTTACCTGTCTACATATTATCATCCTGCATTATGCCATCAATCTCAATTAAGCAAAATAATACTCTTACCTCTCTTTTTGCCCTTTAACATTTATCTAGAGCTAGAAGCTGAAATTGTATTTCTTCTTCGTGTTTTATATGAGTCTAATTTCTTAAATGAAGTAATTATTTCCCATCTAAAGATTCCACAAATTAAAGAGATTTTACACAAAATCCATTTATAAGAATAAAATTATTATTTTTACTTGTATTTTAATTTTTGTATAGTGCAGATTATTTACTTTAGGCCTTTTATTATTTCCTTAGGTGTAATTATAACCTCTTTATTCTTCCTTTTAAAGACTCAATCTATATTGGCCTCCAACTACGTAAAAGGGAGTGAGGGCATTGTTTTGTACACTAGAGAGCAGCATGCCTTTACATATTTTAAATTTTCATTTTTTCATATTACTTTACTTATAACAGTGGTTTGGTTTTGATCCTGATGTCTCATAAGTACTGTGAATGCATTATTTTAAACTATTTTATAATTAATATGTTCCTTTAACTTGCTTCATCATTATTCCAAATAAGTACATATTTTTTAACATTTTAAAGTATATTTTATTGATTATGCTATTACAATTGTTCCACTTTTTCTCCCCTTTATCCCCCTCTGCCCTACACCCCCGTTTCCTCCAGCATTCCCCACCTTAGTTCATGTCCATGGGTCATACATATAAGTTCTTTGGCTTCTACATTCCCTATACTATTCTTAGCCTCCCCCTGTATATTTTGTACCTACCAATTACACTTCTTATTCCCTGTACCTTTTCCCCCATACTTCTTCCCCCTCCCCACTGATAACCCTCCATGTGATCTCCATTTCTGTGATGATATTCTTGTTTTAGTTGTTTGCTTAGTTTGTTTCTGTTTTTGTTTTTTTAGGTTCAGTTGTTGATAGTTGTGTTTGTTGTCATTTAACTGTTCAAATTTTTCATCTTCTTTTTCTTAGGTAAGTCCCTTTAACATTTCATATAATAAGGGCTTGATGATGGTGAACTCCTTTAACTTGACCTTATCTGGGAAGCACTTTATCTGCCCTTCCATTCTAAATGATAGCTTTGCTGGACAGAGTAATCTTGGATGAGGGTCCTTGCTTTTCATGACTTTGAATACTTCTTTCCAGCCCCTTCTTGCCTGCAAGGGTTTTTTTGAGAAATCAGATGAAACTCGTATGGGAACTCCTTTCTAGGTAACTCTTTTACTCTTGCTGCTTTTAAGATTCTCTCTTTATCTTTTTTAAATTTTTATTTTAATTGTTGTTCTTGTAGTTTTCTGTCTTTTACTCCCATCCCAGCTTGCCGCCCCAGCCCTCCCTCCCTCCCTCCCTCCCTCCCTTTTCCACCTCCCTAGTTTTTGTCCATGTGTCCTTTATACTTGTTGCTCTAAACCCTTCCCCTTTTCCCCTGAAATTCCCTCCCCTCTCCCCTCTGGTGACTGTCAGCCTGTTCTCAATTTCACTCTCTCTCCTTATCTTTAATCTTAGTTGATTTAATTATGATATGTCTTGGTGTGCTTCTCTCTGGGTCTAATTTGTTTGGGACTCTATGAACTTCCTGGATTTGTATGTCTATTTCTTTTGCCAGACTGGGGAAGTTTCCTTTCATTATTTTTTCAAATAAGTTTTCCATTTCTTGCTCTTCCTCTTCTCCTTCTGGCACTCCTATGATTCAGATGTTGGAACGTTTAAAGTTGTTCCAGAGGTTCCTAAGCTTCTCTTCATTTTTTTTTTTTTTTTTTGAATTCTTGTTTCTTCATTCTATTCTGGTTGAATGTTTATTTCTTCCTTTTGTTACAAATCATTGATTTGAGTCCCGGTTTCCTCCCTTCATTGTTGGTTCTCTTTATATGTCTTTATTTAATTTTGTATACCCTTCACTTCTTCCTTTATTTTGCAGCCATACTCAATATCTATAAGCATCCTGATTACCAGTGTTTTGAACTCTGCATTTGATAGGCTGGCTATCTCCTTGGCATTTTGTTCTTTTTCTGGACTTTTGATCTGTTCTTTCATTTGGGCCATATTTCTTTGCCTCAGCACATTTGTCATGATGTAAAGGGCAGAGCCTTAGATATTCGCCAGAGTGGGGCAACCCACTTCACTGGGTTGTGGCCCTGTATGTGGAAGAGGGGTCAGAGAGGGAACAGTAACACTTGCTCGGCTCTCATCCCACTTTCAGTCCCACAAGTGAATTGTGCCCTTCCGGTGATGATTTCCAGGTGTCTGGTATGTTCTAGGACCCTGTGGGCCCCTCCAACAGACTCTCCTGTGACACTGGCAGTTTCTCCAGCTACCACAACCCCCACAGATTTTTACAGCCAGAAGTTTTGAGGCTTTATTTGCTTGGCACTAGAACCATGGGTTTTACAGTCTGTCTTGCTCCCCAGCTGTTCCTCCGGTTTATCTGCATGCAAATGTGGGACTGGCAGCCTCAGCCTCACCTGCCCAGTCCACTAGCCACTGCCTTGCCATGTCTTCTCCATTCCAACTGCCCATCTCTGCCCCTCATACCAGTCTGGATGAATGTTTCTTCTTTAACTGCTTGGTTGTTGGATTTCCATATAGTTCGATTTTCTGGAAGTTATGGTTGTTTTTTGTTTTTAAATTGGTTGTTATCCTTCTTTTCATTGTGCAAGGAGGTGAAGGGTATCTACCTATGCCTCCATCTTGGCCAGAAGCCCTCAGGTGAGTAAGTACATGTTCTAATATATGTATGGATTGCTTTAAGTATACATCCTATTGTGATTAAATTACACAAGCCAGGTTTGTGTCTCCACCCCAAATTCATATGTTTAAATTCTAACTCTTAAGGTAATGGTAATAAGATGTAGGGCTTTTGGGAAGTGATTAGGTCATGAAGGTAGAGCCCTCATAAATGAATTAGTGCCCTCATACAACCTGGAAGAGCTCTCTCAGCCTTTACCCATTTAAGGACACAGTGAGAAAGCACCATATATGAATCAGGAAGCAGGTCCTCACCAGACACCAAATCTACTGGGGACTTGATTTTGGACTTCCTAGACTGCAGAATTGTGATAAGTACAATTTCTGTTGTTTACAAGCCACTCAGTCTATGGCCTTCTGTTACAACAGCCTGAGGAACTAAGTGCCTAACCCACTGCTGGCACAGTGGGCACTCACATACTAGTTCTCAGTTTGCTTTCCTTTACACAAAACTATACCACAAGCTCACTTCACTCGTTTCTACAGTATTTAAGATCCTATTAAGATATCTAATATCCAGCAGTGTCAACACACTCAATGGACACTCAAATATTAGTTTTTCATAATAGCACAAAAGTTTGGGTTATATCGGATTGTTCTATCATTTACTATGAGGTGAACATCTTACCTAACAGCTTTGTCTTCACCTGAAACACATACTTCTATAATGTTGCTCTCCACCATGGGATAAAAATATTGTCAATTAACTTGTGAATATATTATACAAATTCCATCAAGTATTTGACAATGCTTGATGACTGAAAGTGTCATTATTTCCTTTCAGAATGCAGGGAAGAAAGTGTCCACTATGTGATGCTCAGTACTAGATCAATCTGCATATGTAATAAACATTAAATTCAGAAAGCAGCCAACGTCAGATATTTAAGGTTTCAAATACATGTGATTCTTATGCCAGATGTCTCCCCAAAACTAGTGATCTTTGTATTACTGACATGCATGAGGTTTAAGGTTTAAGCTTACAAAAGTAAAGCTTTCACAAAAATCATGTAATAAACATTGTGTATTTGTCTTTCTCAACAAAACTGTGAAATCTGAGCACTTTCTGTTTTTATAACTTTTTTGTTCACTGTTTTCTCCCTAGAGGAAGATAACCTTCATTGTCTTTCACTCCATATACATTCCCAATCTAAATGAGAAAGAATATGCTGTTCATTATTTATTGATTGTTTAATGGATTCAATATACCTAAGAGTGAATGTTGTCCTCCCTGGGTAGTGGGTTAGAGTGTTGTCCTGATATGCCAAAGTTGCAAGTTAGATCCCTAGTAAGGGCACATACAAGAGTCATGCAATGACTGAATAAATAAGTGGAACAAATTGATGTTTCTCTCTCTCCCTCTCTCTTCTTTAAAATCAATAAATATTTTTTAAAAAGTGAATGTTGATCACATTACTATATTTTAGAATGTATATTTTACTTTTTTAATTGCATTTTGAAAGTGCTATTACAGTTCTTCTGACTTTTCTCCCTTTTCACCCCCTCCATCCAGCACCCCACTCCCTCAGGCAATCCCCATACCATTGTTCATGTCCATGGGTCATATGTATAAGTTCTTTGGCTACTCCATTTCCTATACTGTACTCTACATCCCCATGATTATTCTGTAACTACCTATTCGTACTTCTTAATCACCTCACCTCTTCACCCATTCCTCCATATCCCCCTCCCATCTGACAACCATCAAAATGCTCTCTGTATCTATGACTCTGTCTCTGTTCTTCTTGTTGCTTAGTTTTTTATATTCAATTGTATAGATAGATTTGCCATTTCATTATTCATAGTTTTCATCTTCTTTTTCTTAAATAAATCCCTTTAACATTTCATATAATAATGGTTTGGTGATGATGAACTCCTTTAGTTTTTTTCTTGTCTGGGAAGCTCTTTATCTGCCCTTCAATTCTAATTGATAGCTTTGCTAGGTAGAGCAATCTTGGCTGCTTTTCATGACTTTTAATATTTCTTGCCAATCCCTTCTAGCCCGAGTAATTATCTGATAGTCCTATGGGAACTCCCCTATAGGTACCTAACTTCCTTTCTCTTGATGCTTTCAAGGTTTTCTCTTTATCTTTAACCTTTGGCATTTTAATTATGATGTATCTTGGAGTGGGCCTCTTTGTATCCATCAAAATTGGGACTCTTTGTGCTTCCTGGACTTTCAGGTCTATTTCCTTCACCAAATTAGGGAAGTTTGCTTTCACTATTGTTTCAAATAGATTTCCATTTTCTTGCTCTTTCTCTTCTCCTTCTGGCACCCCTATGATGCAAATGTTGGACATCTTGAAGTTGTCCCAGAGGTTGCTTATACTATCCTCCTTTTTGGATTCTCTCTTCTTCTTGTTGTTCTGCATGGTTGGTTGGTTGGTTTTTGCTTCCTTATGTACCAAATCATTGATTTGATTCTCGGCTTCATCAACTCTATTCTTTTTTCCCTGTAAACTGTCCTTATTCCAGTTAGTGTATCCTTCATTTCTGACAGGGTCATTTTATGCTGCTGAGGTCCTCACTATGTTCCTTGAGCATCCTTATAACCAGTGTTTTGAACTCTGCATCTGATAGATTACTTATTTCCATTTTGTTTAGCTCTTTTTCTGCAGTTTTAATGTTCTTTCATTTGGGCCGTGTTTCTTTATCTCCTCGTTTTGGCAGCCTCCCTGTGTTTTCTATGTATTATGTAGAGCTGCTTTGACTCTGTGTCTTGGTAGTGTGGCCTAATGTAGTAGGTGTCCTGTAGGGTCCAGTGGCACAGCCTACCCTACCACCCAAGCTGGATACTCAAGATATGCCCTTTGTGTGGGCTGCATACACCCTCCTCTTATAGTTGTTGTTGGCAGATCAATGGAAGGGACTTACTTAGGCTAGTCAACTGCAAGGACTGGCTGTGACCACTTACCACCAACCTCTGCCCTCGATGGAGGATCAGCTATGCAGGGGCAGGGTGGTGGTGCTCTGACATGGTCTGTAGCTATCCACTGGGTGCACTGGCCCTAGGGTTTCCTGGGTAGTGCAGGCCAAAGTCTGCACCACTCATGTTTTGCCCAGGGCCACCCTGCCTAAGCTATAAAGCAATCTGAGATAGCTGCTATTTGTGCTGGGCTTGGAGATTCCCAGGGGAAGTCAAGTTGTGAACTTAGGCTGGCTGCTGCTAGTGTTGGGTCTGGGACTCACTGTTGCTTGTTTGAGAGGATTTAGGAAGTTGTGCAGCATGAGCCAAGACCTGCCATTCATATGGAAAAGCAGCTTTGGTGGGCCCATGAGTTGTACAGGGTGGAGTCTCTGGGTATCTACAAGGTGGGTCAAACAGTGTTGGACAGGTTGATGGAGTCTCAGATATGGCTCCAGCTTGCCACCTCTGTGAAGAGAGGGTTTAGAAAATGGCCTCTGCTGGCCTTGATGCCAGACACTTCAATTTCTCCCTGTGTGCCAGTGGTGTCTTTTAAGCTGCTACCCTGATGTCTGAGTTAAGAGGGAGTGAGTCTGAGTAGGTGAGTCCTTGAGTGGGTTCTTGAAGAGGAACTGCTTGAGGCTCCAGAAGTTTTTTCCACTGACTCAATCCCCACTGTTTTTTTGTAGTCAGAGGTGGAGACTTATCTTCCTGGCAATGGAATCCTGGGCTGGGGGCCTGGGACTCCTCGCTCCCTAAATCCCTCCTGAATTTTTATTCACCACATGGGTGAGAAACCAGCCCATTCCACGTCTGGGTCTTTCCTACCAGTCTGGATGGAGATAGTTTCTTTAGTTCCATAGTTGTCAGACTTCCATTCAACTCAATTTCTGATGGTTCTGAATGATGGCTGTTCTATATTTTAGTTGTAATCTGATGTGGTTTTGCAAATAGGCGAGCTACATCTGCCTATGCCAGAATCTGGACCGCAAGTAGAACGTATATATACTTTATTTTTCTGATTTTAAAAGTAAACACAGATAACTTATAATGTATCAGGGACTACTGTCAGTGATTTATATATATTAACCCATTTAATTGTTCAAAGAACACCATGAGATTCTCATTTGGCAGCTGAGGAAATTGATGAATAAAGAATGTAAGTAACCTGTTGAAGTCCACACAGCTAGTAAGTAGCAGAGTGGGATAAGAACCTTGGCAGTTAGGCTCCAAGTCAAAATACTGTACTGTTCCTCAGTATTGCTATTAGCATATTTATAGAGACTGGGAACAGGAAAGAAGACCTAAAATCACTCTTCACCATACTTACAGCTCACCTTGATAATAAACATGACTTGGACATCTTGAGTTGCCTGGAATAATAGTGTTAGAAAGAACTGTATAATCTTCCCAAAAGGTAATTCTTCCACACCTCTGGTGAAAGCAAACTACTAAGGCTATATTACCTAAAGTTACTGAAAACTCTTTGTTTTAAAAAAATAATTAAAATATAATCTTTATTTTTTTTCCACCAAAACCTCTTTGTTAACATTTATCAAATTAGATTGCAAAAACATTTGTTGAACTTCTGTAAGTATAGAAACAGAAGTTATAATTCCTTTCTGTAACATCTCATAATCTAGAGGAAATAATTTCTTTTTTTATTGAAACTCAAATTTAACATGATAAGTACTACGATAAAGATGAGCACAAGATGTTGAGTGAATATAAGGTACTCCCATGTAATCGTGACTGTGGGAGGAGTGTCAGGTACTCCCCTGTAATCTTTTTTTTTTAAATATATTTTATTGATTATGCTATTACAGTTGTCCTATTTCTCCATCATTCCCCTCCACCCTGCACACCCTCTCCTACCCACATTCCCCCACTTTAGTTCATGTCCATGTGTCATAAGTTCTTTAGCTTCTACATTTCCCACACTATTCTTGCCCTCCCCCTATTTTCTACCCACCGTCTATGCTTATTCTCTGTACCTTTCCCCCCTCTCTCCTCCTCCCACACCCCTGTTGCTAACACTCCACGTGATCTCCATTTCTGTGGTTCTGTTCCTGTTCTAGCTGTTTGCTTAGTTTGCTTTTGCAAATCTTGACTGGGAGGTTTCAACTGAGCTGATTCTTTGAAGATAAGGATCTCGACAAAGGGGGAATAAAAAGAGGGCATGCCTAGGAGAGGTAACAGAATGTGCAAAGAAAGATTTATAGGCAAGAGAGACCATAACAATGTCTAGAGAGTAAATATGAATATTTCAGAACTAGAGCATAATACAAGGGAGAACATTTCATGGAATATGAAGGATGGAGGACTAAGCAGTAGGCCTGGGCCAGTTGAGTTTTTATCCTAAAGGCAATGGAGAACCACTGAAAATTTTTACAAAAAGATCAACATGACTGAATTGTGCTTGGGGAGCACTATGGCAATGGAACATAGTGACTAAGAGTTTGGGCCCTAGAATTTAAGTTCTAGCTTTGCCACTTATCAGCTGGGAAAGCTTGAATATGTTATTTAATCACACATTACTTAACCTCTCTGAGCATCAATGCCTCAACTGTAAACCTAGAATGATAATAACATCTAACTCAGAGGATTATTGAGAGGATAAAATAAGACGATCCATTTAAACCACTTAGCAAACTGGTAAGTATTCAGTGGGTGTCAGTCATTTATTACCATCAGTAGCAATGTGAAAAATGGATTTAGGGGGACAAAAAGAGAGGCAAGGAAACCAGTGAGGGCTATCATGATAATCAAAGAGATAAAATCTGAACTGAAGTGGCTATGAAAAGTCCAGATGATGATGGGTTCAAAACATATTAAGGATAGCCCTGACTAATGTAGCTCAGTGGGTTGGGTGTTGTCCTGCAAACTGAAAAGTTCACCTGTTCAATTCCTGGTCAGGGCACATGCCTGGCCAGGTCCCTGGTTGAGGGTGAGTTAGAGGCAACTGATCCATGTTTCTCTTGCACATCCACATTTCTCTGCCTTCTCCTTCCTTTCCCTTCCTCTATAAAAATTAAATAAATAAAACCTTAAAAAACAAAACAAAAGTATATTAAGGGCACAGGTATTCCAAAACTTTGGGATACTGTTGGGTAGGAGTCAGGGATGGGTTTGGGTCACTGGATAAATGATGTTCACCAAGACAGGGATTATGTGAGAAAGAGTATACTGGACATCCCATGGATGGATACCTTTCATTCATTACATTCAAAATAAAATTTATTAACTTCTCCCTCATAAATCCATTCCTCCTTTCATATATCTGTGAGACCATTCTTTTAAAGTTTTTCTCTAACTGTCTGGGTACTTCTTCACATTCTGCTCCTCAGGGTCCTCTTTGCCCTTCTGTATCCTAAATACTGTGTTTCCAAAGTTGCTTTTCTCTTCTGACTTTTCACTCTCTTGGGTGAGTTCATCTACTCCCAAGGCATTAATTAGTATTCATCTGTTTACTGATAACTTCCAGATCTCTATTTCTGACTCCAATCACTTGCCTCAGTTCCAAACCATTATACCTGTTGTGTATCCTGGGAACATCCCAGGGGAATATTCATTCAATGTGTTGAAAACCAAGCTCACTTTTCTAATAATCTGCCTACTTCTTACATGTACCAATTAAACAACAAAACAACAACAAAAACTAAAAAAATCTTTCCTTTAGACATTCTCTCACCTTCTCTTCCCTTTGACTCTGACTATATAAATTATGCTTCCTCTCCAATTTTAATCCAAATCCTCCATACACCTATCCAATCAAGACAGTCTATATATTTTTCAGTCAAGTCTACCTTTAGCGCTTTCATGACATTTCTGTGTTATTATCTCATTCTAAAATACATCCTTACCTTTCTAATTACATTTCTAACTTAGGTTAAAAACATTTCATCTGAAATGAATGTCTCAGCTTCCTTCTTTAAATTTATCTTCCTTCCTCCATTCTTTTTTCCCCTCCAAAACTAACTCTTCATTTGCATCCTTGATGCTATTCCCCTTCTCCCATCTGCAGAAACCTGATTTATGAGAATAGGAGTCTTATCTGTTTCATCCCCAGCTTCTGGAACAGTGAGAGCCTAGCACATGGTAGATATTTTAAAATGTGCACTGAATATTTTATTAAGGAATTATTCTTTCTCTTGCCTGTTTAGTTTCTCCTCTCTCCTTCTACATTGAATTCTTCTGCAAGTCTAAAATATGTTTAAGTCTTTTTTTCAAGGGAGAAAAATAAATAAAAGGATATCCATACAAACTTTTTCTTGACCCTATCTTTCCAAGCTGTTGGCTATGTCTTTCTGCCTACCACCCAAAGTTCTTTCAAGTTGCATTTGCACCACTAACTTCACTACTTTGAATGTGGTTTTCTCCCAAAAGTGCCTTCTCAAAATCACACTGATTTCCTAGAACCTTTTTCATCCCTCATGCTCTTTGTTGATACTATAATATTTTATGCAAAGGAACTCCCAATGCTTCTTAGAACTCTTCTCCAGGAGATCTTCCTTAAAAAACTAGTTATATGTACCTTTATTTCCTGTAGGTGGTCACCTCACTTATCATGCTGTTTACAAATGTGTGCTTATTAGTCAGTATCCTGGACTAGACTAAAAATGTCTTCAAGACAAGTGTTGTGTCTTCTTAATCAATATATATCCCCACTGTCTAACACTCTGAGTACTCAATAAATATTTCTTGAGTAATGAAATGAATATTGTCATCACATCAACACCCAGGAATTCTAAGAACATTGTAGAATGGGAGTGTTGGTTAAAATAAGTATGACAGATAACATTCTAAGAGAAAAGGACATTTAAAAGTAGTGTGAGGGGCTATGGACAATTAGAAAGCAGCATAAATATATGAATGAGTTACTTCACATATTTACTCATTCATTCACTTGGTATTTACTGTGAGCAAGACAATTAAGGGAGAAATAGAAAGATACTCAAGATATTGTACCTAGCCTCATGGATGTGTCTTTTTTTAAAAAAGATTTTTATTTATTTATTTATTTATTTTTAGAGAGAGAGGAAGTGAGAAAGGGAGGGAGAGAAATATTGATGTGACAGAGAAACATCGATATGCTGCTTCTCCTACGCAACCCGACCAAGGACTGAACCAGCAACCCAGCCATGTGCCCTGGCCAGGAATCAAGCTAGCAGCCTTTCACTTTGCGGAACAATGCCCACCCAACTAAGCCACACTGGTCAGGGCCTCATGGATGTGTCTTACAATCAAGGGGCTGAGGATCCAGGAGTGGTTAGAACTGGTGGAAAGTAGGAAGGAGTATGATACTTTGCCTTATTAAAGAGCAATTCTGAATCTAATATTAAAATATCAGGACAAGTTTAGATGACCACAAATCAGCTTCTTCTAATCTGCTCACCTTTGCAATCTAGATCTACCAGCAGCAGTTCTCAAACTTTAGTGTACATAAGGAACACCTGGGGATCTTTTTAAAGATGGAAAAAAGTCTCCCAGGAATACTGGTTCTGTGGGTCCAGCAATGTGCATCTTTAATAAGCATCCCAAAGGATTATGATGCATTTGGTCTGCACAGTATACTACTATAAAGTCCTTAGTCATTCACATCATAATTCTGCTATATCAGAGTTACACCTATATCTTAGCCTTATCCTACTCAAGAAGTTTGTTGGCTTATATTTTTATAGCACACATGATATTAACACATAACTATTAAAAAGTTGCCCTGGCTGGTGTGCCTCAGTGGATTGAGCTCTGGCTTGCAAAGCAAAAGGTTGCTGGTTCGGTTCCCAGTCAGGGCACATGCCTGGGTTGCAGGCCAGGTCCCCAGCTACGGGTGTGCGAGAGGCAAGAAATTGAT
Source organism: Glossophaga mutica (assembly GCA_039655065.1). Taxonomy (NCBI): domain Eukaryota; kingdom Metazoa; phylum Chordata; class Mammalia; order Chiroptera; family Phyllostomidae; genus Glossophaga; species Glossophaga mutica. Next base: position 52,849,315 of record CM077303.1, on the reverse strand, counting down.
GTTTCTCTCACATCTCAATGTTTCTCTCCCTCTTTTTCCCCCTCCCTTCCCTTCTCTCAAAACAAAAAGCAAACAAACAAACACACATGCACACACACAACAAATAAATAAAATCTTTTAAATAGTTTATCTGTGTACATTAGTGGCTGGGAAACAGTTTGAGAAACACTGCTCAAGAGTTTATGCTCTGTAAACACTACATCCTGCATGCAGCCTGATGACACAAATTATAACAAAGTTCCAGGGCAGTGAAGTTCAACAGAACAGTGCTTCAGAATAGTTCATGTACATACCCTGGTACCTTTAATGGATTATAATGACTTATTATAAAAATCCCTCCATATATTGACTTAAAAAAGAATACTTTGTCTCTTATTCTGGTACTTAATTCTCAGAATGTTCTTGAGCAGACACCTAAACCAACTCCCAACAATTAAGGCATCAAACTTAAAAGCAGCTGTTGGAATAAAATGAAGATAGATTTGTGCTCCTGACCCACAATAAAAAATATATATCCATTTTATTTAAACTTACATTTGATTAAGACTGATAATTGAGTTCACAAATACAAACTTGATAGCTCTCTTTTCCTTCAACACTAAAGTAATTTATAATTACAGGTAAAATAGTATGGCAAAAAGATCACAGGAATAATTGCATCTCAGAAAAGTCTATTCCTTAAAGGTTTGGCAACTTGCAGCCACAAACAGAAAAGAATGTTGAAATAGAAAACTATCACCAAATTAAAGATTGTGTTGATATTAAGCCTTTAAAAATAATATTCTGCTCTAAATTATGTATTGGCTTAAATTGCTAAGAAAATCAATCTCTACCTAAATAACTGAGTGGATATTTTTCAGGTACCACATTCTCACTGTGTCAAAAGCCAGTTCCATATATTTAATCTCTAGTCACATGGAACAAAAACAGATGAATGACTGTGGTCCTTGACCTCTACATCACTTAAGTCAAATGGAAATTTACTTTACTACTTACTGATTTATAAAGCACTTTATCCTGTTTGGATAAAAGGATTATTGTAATAGCCTCTGAACTAGCCTCCCTATTTCCACCCTTGTTCTCTACAGTCTATTTTCCACACGGCAGCCAGGAAAACCCTGTTAATATGTCAGATCAGTCACTAGTCTGCTCAAAACCTCCAGTGCCTATCTTAGAGTAAAAGACAGTATCTTTTAAAGGGCCTACACAGGCCCCCTGTACACAATCACCTTGTCCTTAAGCTCAGCTCATACTACTACTCTACCTTTGCTCACTCCTCACCAGCTACAATAGCTTCTTTGCTGTTTCTTGAGCACACTAAGCCAATTCCAGACCTAGGGCCTTTGTATTTGCTGTTCCTTTTGCCCTCTTCCTTTGGGAAGACTGCTCTTCCCAAACGTATCCACCTGGTTCTGCTCTATCACTTCCTCTGGGTCTTTGCGCAAGCATCAAGTTCCAAGTGAGCTCTCTTACACAAATTGCCACCTCCCCACCTCCAATAAATATTTCCTGAATACATTCCCTGCTTTATTTTTCTCCATAGCACTTACCATTGACATTCTACACCTTTTGTTTGTTTATCAGTTGTTTACCCCACAAGAGTGTGAACTCCTGCTGGGTGATGATTGTGTTTTTGCTTTGTTCACTGTTATATCCCTGTAACAGTGCGAAGACCAGCGCCTAGCACACAGTAGATGTTCAATAAATATTTGCTTCATGAACAAACGGTATTACACCGATTTGGGAGTTTTCATCCTTAACCCTATTAAAAGCTAGAAATGAGAGCTGGAGGATATCCCCCAAATTTCCAGACGGCACTTGGGGTCTGTCAACTTACATGCATTATCTTTTGTCTGGTACATCGTTCCTCTGATTTTTCTTAGATAGTAAGGCAGCAGGAAAAGGCCTAACGTGGGCAAGGAAGAAACAAACCAATCATGTATAAAACTGATTTTGGGTGGTTGGAGTCTTCTCCATAAGCCAATAGAGAAAATGCCTTTTGAATTTTCATAGTTTCTCCTCTTAAGCCTGAGGGAAATAAGCTGTATGTTTGTCTTCTGGGGGCGGGTTGGGGGGTTGCTGGAAGAGACGCGAAGGTGCACCTTCTTCAAGAACGTCAACTCTTGTGCGGTCCAACTTACTTTTTGGGGGGGTGGGCATCGTTCGTGGACTCTGCTAGGGGGTGTTTCTTTCTCGCCCTCTGATGTACCTATTGTGCTGTGTCTTGCGAATGAGATAAGGTGGAAGAGGAGCGGGGGACGAAGGGATGCTGAGCGTGGCTTCAACTGCCTCCTACCACAAAGTCCGGGAGGCGAGGGCTCCGCGAGGGTGTCTAGGGGGCGAGCGGGCGACGGAGCCACGCGCCTCCGACCGCAGCCTCGGCCCCGGGTCTCAGGCGGGACGCGGGCTGCACGGAGTTAGGCCCGGACAGAGGCCGGTGGCCTCCCAGCGGCCGGGCACGCGGCCCCCACGCACCCCGCTCTCCCGACCCCATCAATCCGGCGCCCGTCTCGGTTACCTCGAACTCTCTTCAGCGAAATGGGATCCTTCTCCTGTTCCGCTGACATTACAGACCGCAAAGCATGACTCCCCCCCAGGCCGCGGGAATTCGGTCTCTTTGATGCGGCGGCTGCGGCTCCTCCTCCACCTCGCGGGGCCGCTGCGGCTGCGAGGCAAGCCTCGGAGCCGAGGCGCGGCCGAGGGCGGTGTGGACGCGGGCCGACTTTGCAAAGTTTGGGAGGAGGACGAGGCCTCGGGGCGGCCGGGCGGCGTGCGGGGGCTAGCCGGGCTCAGCGGCGGCAGCGGGGAGCGCGGCCTGGGGGTGGCCCCCCGCCCGGGGCCGGCATGTGCGGACGACTAGTGCGCCGCCGTCTCCTCCCACTCCTTCTTCGTCGCCGCCGCCGCCGCCTGAGGAGCCGCTGACAGGGGAGGCAGGAGCGGGCGGCCGGGCCCTGGCGGCGCACTCACAGCGCCCTCTGAGGAGGAGGTCTGCGCTCTCGCCGCTCCCGAGTCGCAGACACAAAAGCCCCCAGCGTGGAGCCGCCTGCAAAACCCGCTCTGGGGAGGGCGACGGACGTGGCGCGGCCCCGCGGCTTCCCCTCCCTGGGCTCCCCAGCGCCGCGCGGGGACGGACTTCGGGGGGCGGGGGCGCTGCCGGGTCCCACCGCGCCTCCCGCCGCCGCCGCCGCCACAGCCTCGCGCTCCGCCTCAGCCCAGCCCCCACGGCCCGCGCGCGCCTCTCGCTCCGCGCCGGGGCTCGCGGGCCCGCGGCCCTCCTAGCCGGGGCGAGCAGCGCGCGCCGAGGGGCCGTCCCGCCCCGCCCGGGCGGCTTCTGCGAGGCAGTGGCATCTCCGAACTACGTCGGAGGCCACGACAGGCATCACGGCCTCGCAGCAAGGAATCTGAAAGAGGAACGCACGATCAGAGAAAACTTTCTAAGTGGGAGCTGTAGAGTTCTCGGCGGGCATGTGGACACCTACATTCCCTGAATCCGTGTCCGGGTCTGGACACCTGTTTGTGGAATGCCCCAACTTCAAGTTTTAACAACTTGACTGGAAGAAAGAGCGATGCGGAATTAATACAAGAAAGGAGACTGGGTAGAAGCTGTGAGAAGGCTTGACTTGCTTTAGACGTTGACTTTTAAGAGAAGGACCATCAATGTGCTTGTAGATTGGATTTGGTGACTGGTAACACATCCATCAGTTGAGCTGTGTGACCTAAGGCAACGTACATAACCTCTCTGAGTCTCAGATTTCTCATCTTTGAAAGATGGAATTGCATCTCTGAGGTCTCGTCTAGCTCTAACATTCTTCAGTTTACTCTTAGGAAACTGTTCTCCCTATTTGTCGTTCGATTTTCCAGTTATCCTACTAAAGAGAATCTGTAGGTGCAGACTCAGATCTTCAATCAGGAGAGACTCTGGGTTTATTTTGAAGTCAGAATCACTAAAAAACACTCATTATTCATATGAGGACTTAGAACTAATCACAAACAGGAGTTGCATCCTTCTGGAGACAAGACCCATATAACTCAATCAACTGCACATACAGATATAAACTTGAAACGTATAGAGTCTTAACAGATACATAACAGACAAGCACCACAGCAGCAGCAGAATCTGCTTTACAAGACAGGATATGGCATGGCCAGGGTACAAATGTTACCCTTTTTCTAATAAGTTTTTTTTTGGGGGAAATTCCTGATTAGAAGATTCAGACTAGGATAGGCTAGGAAAAGTTTTCATACAGGGCACATCTAGGAGAAGGCTCCCACAACTAGAATATAAATAAGCTCAATATAAGCATTTTATCCAGTTCACTACTATATTCTTTGGTACCTAATAATGATTAGCAAATGTTCAAAAAAAATTTGTTGAATAGATGCATGAATAAACAGGCCGGAAGTGGCCCTGGGCAGACTGGATGGACAGGGTTTGGTAAGTGTGATAAAGCTCTAGCAAATGCTAAGAATGGTAAAGCAAATTGGCTTTTATACTTTATCTCACAGGATTGTTGAGAGATGTGAAAGCACTTTGAAAATATCAAGCAATATGGAAACATAGAGTTTGTATTATATAATCCTTAGTGCAAGGGGAGTGGTTGAGAAAAATCATTGCTAAGAGATTTTGAATTCTTTATTGTAATGCCCTAAAACTAGAGACTCAGATATAATATGTAAATCAAGGGAAATGAATTGGCCTCTTTTTAATGATTCGTGAAGAAAAGAAAGACCATCTTACTTGGCCATGGATTTTTCGATCAATTTGTCTTCCAAATTCTGATGACTCACTTGCTACATATCAGAACTACCAGGAAAGCGTTCTAAAATTTCAGATCCAAGCTCCTCCCCAGGTTTACTAAATCAGAATCTCTTGGAATGAAATCTGAAATCTGTCTTTACATTTTCTAGGTGATTCTACAGCAATGATCATTGTGCCCTAGACTCCTTATGTTCCCAGTGTGACAGAATTCCTAACAAAATATACCTTCATCTTGCTGTTGTAGACTTTATCTATGGAACTCGTTTGTGAATTTTAGAGGTAATCTAAATCTTTAATCCTGCTGTCATACAGAGAGATGCAGGTAAATCCATTGTTGTCAGGCCTACCCTACTATTCAAAATACATGCTTACCCCTGACTAGTGTGGTTCAGTTGGTTGGGAGTCATCCTGGAAAGTGAAAGTTCATGGGTTCAATTCCTGGGCAGGGTAAATGCCTGAGCTGCAGGTTTGGTCCCTGGTTGGGGTGTGTACCAGAGGCAACCCATCAATATTTCTCCCCTTCCTTTCTTCCTCCCTTCCCTTCTCTCTAAAAATAAATACATAAAATCTTTTTTAAAAAGTTTTTAAAAATAAATAAAAATACATGTTCAATCTTACCTAAAACTCAATAATAGGCACAACTTAGAGTAGAACAGGGCTCAGTAAACTTATTCTATGGAGGTCCAGATAATGTTGTAGGTTTCGCAGGCCATATGTTCTCTGTCATAGCTACTCAACTATGCCACTATATTAGGAAAGCAACCATAGATAATATGTAAAGATAGATGGGTGTGGTGCGTTCCAGTAAAACTTTATATATAAAAGCTGGCAATGTACTGAATTTGGCTCACAGTCTGTTTTCTGCTGACCCCTAAACTAGAACTTGAATCACATAAAGGACATTGGAGCTCAGGGGCCAGAGCTAGGCTGCAGACACAAATGAAGGAGACATTACCTAAAAATGGATAAACTCACCCAGAAACAATGAGAAATGAGAGCCAAGAACAGAATCCAGGGAAATACTGACATTTTAAATTGTGGACAGAGATAGAAGAGTCTGTAAAGGAAATAGAGAAGGCATGACATAAAAAAAAGGAATGTTAGAGCAATCAAGAAAGGAGAGAAATGATCAACACTGTCACATGCTGCAGAAAGAAGTACTCATTTCTATCTTTAGATATCCTTGGCCTGGAATCTACTTAACCTCCTTGTTTTCTTGTATTTTAAAGTATTTTACAGCCTTTGCCTTTAGTACTTTACATCTCAAGTTTTATGTGTTTATATTGTGGGAAGTAGCATAGTGGCGCATTTAAACATACAGTCTCTAATATAAGTTGGTTTAGATTAACACGAAACCATGTTTTTTCAGAAAAAAGAAAACATTGCTCTACGTTTTATTTTCAAACATTGAAAATCGTAGATTTGTTTTAAATTGAATAGAAATAAAAATGAAACCAAATTCTAGGTGTTTGGAAGTTTTGCAGTATTGGTTTGAATTCTTTTGTGATATAATTGAAACTGTGGTCATTTTAGCAACCTCTATATGTTGGTCAGCCACATCCAGCATCCCCTTGTTGACAAATATAGGGAATCACAACAGCAAACTTTGGAAGATGTTTGTATAGGCTAGGATTCAATTCAGAAACAAAAATCACACAATTTAAACAGGGTATATTTAATACAAATAATTACTATCTTATTTTACTTATTTTTTAAATTATATTTTATTAGTAATGCTATTACAGTTCTCCTGATTTGTCCCCCTTTGCACTCCTCTATCCAGTACCCCCTATTCCCTCGGGCAATCCTGCCACCATTGTTCATGTCCCTGGGTCATGTATATAAGTTCTTAGGCTACTCCATTTCCTATACTGTTCTTAGTATCTCCCTTTCTATTCTGTACCTACCAATTCTTGATCTCTTTCCCCCCATTCTCCCTTTCTTTATCTCAGCTGATAACCCTCCAAATGATCTTCATATCTATGATTCTGTTTCTGTTCTGCTTGTTTGCTGAATTTGTTTTTTAGATTCAATTGTTGATAGCTGTGAGTTTATTGCCATTTTGATGTTCATAGTTTTGATCTTTTTCTTATATAATTCTCTTTAGCATTTCATATAATAATTGCTTGGTGACTATGAATTCCTTTAGTTTTACCTTGTCTGGGAAGCACTTTATCTGCCCTTCGATTCTAAATAACTTTGCTGGATAGAGTAATCTAGGTTGTAAGTCCTTGCTTTTCACAACTTTGAATACTTTTTGCCAGCCCCTTCTAGCCTGCAAAGTTTCTTATGGGTACTCCTTTACAGGTAACTGCCTTTCTGTTGCTACTTCCAAGATTCCCTCTTTATTTTAACCTATAGCATTTTAATTATAATGTATCTTGGAGTAGGCATCTTTGCATCCATCGTTTTGGGACTCTCTGTGCTTCCTGGACTGCATGTCTGTTTCCTTCACCAAATTAGGGAAGTTTTCTTTCATTATGTTTTCAAATAGATTTCCAATTTCTTGCTCTTTCTCTTCTCCTTTAGGTACCTTTATAATGCAAATATTGTACCTCTTGAAGTTGTCCCAGAGGCTGCTTATACTATCCTCATTTTGGGGGTTCTTTTTCTTCTTCTTGTTCTGCATAGTTGTTTTTTGCTTCCTTATGTTCTATATCATTGATTTGATTCTTGCCTTCAACTCTACTGTCGTTTCCTTGTAAATTGTTCTTTATTTCAATTAGTGTATCCTTCATTTCTGACTGGATCTTTTTTGTGCTGTTGAGGTCCTAAATTCCTCGAGCATCCTTATAACCAGTGTTTTGAACTCTGCATCTGATAGATTGCTTATCTCCATTTGTTTAGCTCTTTTTCTGGAATTTTGATCTGTTCTTTCATTTGGGCCATGTGCCTTTGTCTCCTCAACCTCCCTGTGTTTGTTTCTGTGTATTAGGTAAAGCTGCTATGACTCACTGTCTTGGTAGTGTGGCTTAATGTAGTAGGTGTCCTGTAGGGTTCTGTAGCCCAGTATCCCCTATCACTCAAGCTGGGTACTCAATGTATGCCCTTTGTGTGGGCTGAGTACACCCTCCTGCTGTGGTTGAGCCTTGGTTGCTGTTGGCAGATCACTGAGGCCAGTGAGCTGCAAGGACTGGCTGTGACCACTTACCACCAACCTCTGTGCTCCATAGAGGATAAGCTGTGCAGGGGAAGGGTAGTGGCGCTCTGACGTGGTCTGGAGCTGTCCACTGAGTGTGCTGGCCCTGGGCTTTCCTGGGCGGTGCAGGCCAAGGTCTGCTCCTACCTGTGTTTTGCCTGGGGCCATCCTGCTGAGCTATAAAGCAACCTGAGATGGCTGCTACTTGTGCTGGGCTTGGAGATTCCCAGGCAAAGCCAAGCAATGAATCTAGGCTGCCCCTGCCAGTGCTGAGCCTGGGGCTCACTGAGGCCAGCTGTTGCTTATTGGAGAGCATTTAGGAAGCTGTGAAGCAAGAGCCAAGACCAGCCATTCATATGGAAAAGCAGCTTGGGTGGGCCAATAAATTGAATGGAGTCTCTGCGGATCTCCAAGATGGGTCAAACAGTGTAAGCCAGGTTGATGGAGTTTCAGATATGGCACCAGCTTGCTGGCTCTGTGGCTCTGTGACTCTGTGGCTCTGTGGGGGGAGGGTTTAGAAAAGGGCCAATGGCCTCTGCTTGCCTTGATGCCAGATACTTCAGTTTCTCCCAGTATGTCACTGGTGCCTTTTAAGCTGCCACCCTGGTGCTTGAGCTAAGAGGGAGTGAGTTTGAGTAGATGAGTCCTTGAGTGGGTTCTTTAAGAGGAACTGCTTGGGGCTCCAGAAGTTTCTTCCATCCACTCGATCCATGCTGGTTTTTGCAGCCAACGGTGGTGGGGACTAATCTTCCTGGCCCTGGAACCCTGGGCTGTGGGGCCTGGTGTGGGGCTGGGACTCCTCACTCCCAAGATATCCCTCCCAAATTTTTATCTACCACATGTGGGCGAGGGACCAGCCCTTCAGTATCTGCACCTGTCCTACCAGCGTGGATGGATGTGGAGTACCTTGGAATAGGAAGAAAAGCTCTTCTTCCTGCAATATCTCTTCGGTGCCCTCTACTAACAATGTACAACATCATGCTGGCTGGCAAAGGAAAAATATTTAAAGGATACAGCACCATTTTTGCAGAAGAGGCAATAAAGGCTACATTGGGGTTGCAAGGCAATAAACTGATTACTGACACAATGACAGTGTGTACTTTAGCCTAGCAAAACTTCCTATATGACCTCATAGCAACAGCAACTTTGGTTCTGGAATATGGTTTGTCATAAAATTGTACTGATTTTTTTTTTTTTTTTGCTGTATTATCCTGAATGTATATTTATTTTCTAGGCTGTGATATGGGAGACAGTTTTACTTCAAAATACCCTTTGAACTCATTATATCTAACCTCTTCTATCCCATCCATCACCCGAGTCCATAAACTTTACCTCCTGTATATTTCTCAGACGTGCCCATGCTTCTCTGTCACCACAGCCACCACCCAAGTCTAGTCATTATCATTTATCTTTTTTTCTGAACTAATACATTAGCCACCCAGTAGTTTCCCCTATACCCACCTTAACCTTGATTCAATCCATTTCCTACTCTGTAGCCACAGTGCTGTTAAAAAAAAAAAAAGTATCGATTCACAAGTTTGCAAACAAATGGATAGGGAAGTCCTGTGCATTCTTTTCCCAGCCTCCCATGCTTACTTTCCCAGTAAGCGTGGTGTGCAACTCTAGTGCACTATCAAAACCAAGAAATTGACATTGGTGCAATCCATAGAGCTTATTCAGGTCTTTCCTGTTATATATGCAATGTGTGTGTAGGTCTATGCAATTTTATCATGACTTGTAACCTTGTGTAACCACCACCACACTCAAGATAGGAAGATAATGAACTGTACAATCACAAGATTCCCCGATAACAGAACCCCCTTGTGTTATAAGTGTTATAACTTTATAGCCACACCCATCCACTTTCCTGATCACTAATCCATCAGTGGCAGCCACTAATCTATTCTGCATTTTTATAATTACATGATTTCATGACGGTTGCAAAATGAAATCATGCAGTATGCATCCTTTTGAGGTACTTGGCCACACAAAAACCTCCTTGAATTTTATGAGTTATTGAATGTGCCAATATTTTGCTCATTTTTACTACTTAGTAGTATTTCATGGTATGGATGTACCACAGCTTGTCAAACCATTCACCCATTGAAAAACTTCTGGGCAGTTTCTACTTTTTTGCTATTGTGAATAAAGCTATTTTGAACATTCATGTTAAAGTTCCTGTGTGAAAGTAAGTAATTTTTCTGGGATAAATGCCCAAGAATGCAATTGCTGGGTCATATGTTCAATCCATTTTTAGTTTGAAACAAACTGCCAAACTATTTTCCAGAGTGCAGAGTGCTCTTTTTAAAAGACACAGCTCATCCTGTCATCACTTTACATAAAATTCCTCAGTGGCTTTCCACTGCCACTGTAATTAAGGCTAGATTTTTTAAAGCATAGACTATAAACTGATACCATTGCCACTGATTTCCCCAAACTCATCCTACATCACTTCTCTTGCTATTTATGTTCATTGGCTTTTTAAAAATTTCTTCCAATACTCTCCTGCCAGAGGACTTTGCAAATGCTATTTCCTCTTCCAGGAACGCTCTTCTCTCTATGCCTAGCCCAATCAATTCAAACTCTACCTCTCATTCTTGACTCAAGTATATATCTCCTCATTCTCCCTCTAATATACCTTGGATTCTGTTTTTTCTTGTTTTCTTTATCTTGTCTCTATTCAAAATTACTTATTAACTTCTATGAATATCTGATTAAATTTTGTCTTGATCTCCAGACTTTCAAATTCACGTAAGGATTGTGCTGACTTTTGCTTATTACTGTCTGGCACATTTAAGGTGCTCAAAAACATTTTTTGAATAAATGAATGATGTAATTGCAAAGAATTCAATGTTAAAGCCTTAACATTCTGTAATTTTGTCTACCCATTATTTTAGATATATCAATCACTAATGTTCAAGATAGTCTGCTGAGCAATAGATTCCTATAGCCAAAGTGTGGATTCATACAAAGTTTACATTAATACATTCTGAAATATATATTTCAAATTTAAGACTTATTTTATAAATATTTCTAGTGGATGACTTATTGAAAAATAACAAAGAAAATGATTAATAGAACATTTGTTATTCTTTTTCTTTTAGGTATTTTATTTATTTTTACAGAGACAGGGAGGAAAGGGGAAAAACATGGATCCGAGAGAAACATCAATAGATTGCCTCTTGCATGTCCCCAACCAGGGACCTGGCTCACAACCCAGGTATATGCCCTCACCAGAATCAAATCAGCAATCTTTTGGTTCATGTGAGGGCACTCAGCTCACCAAGCCACACCAGTCAGGGCACAATTTGTTATTCTTTAAATTATTAAGGAGGCTTGAAAGTCAAGAAAAGGGACAAATGTCTACATAGCTCTCTCCATCTTGATCACTGTCATACTAACTTGAATACCCTTTGCAACCAATAGCCAAAGGCTTGAGTTTAATATAACTATAAAAGTCCATGGTATCTTTCCTGGGGCAGCTGGTAAAAAATATTCATGGTTAAGTGAGGTGCCTCTAATATCTCTTTGATCTTTGATTCTGAAGACGTCGTGAGTCACGTACTTCTTATGCAACAGATGATAAAACCAATATGGCAAAGTAATGTGGGATTTTTGCCTTGTTTTGTTCTGTTTCTTGTAGCAATGAGAAAAGAGGCAATTTTTTTTTTTCAGGATACAAATACTGCCAACATAGGCAGACTGCAACACTGTGGGTGTTTGAGAAATTTTTGAGAGCATGTGGGAATGAGCAAGATATGTGTATATTTGTGAATGAAGCACAGCAAGGCAGGCCTACCTAAGAAACATGACAAATCTTGGTGTTAAAACAACAAATTGTAAATATGGAACAACTGGCATTTTATGAAATTTATTTTAAAAGAATATGTGCCAAATTTAAAACTTTTTGGTTTGTATGCATGTTTGGAGGGCTGATGAAGGAAAGGGGAGGCAAGATAATGACAACTTTGCACAGTAACCTTCCTCTGAGCCTCCCCATTTTTTGTACAGTCACATTTATTTATGGAGATATAATTTACATATCCTAAAATTCACAATTTTAATGCGTAAAATTCAGGGTATAGTGTATTCATTTTTTTAGTGTACTTTAGTGTTTCACAGAGTTGTACAATGATCACCATTATCTAATTTCAGGATGTTTTTGTCACCCACAAAAGAAATCCTGTACTGGTTAATAGTCATTTCCTATCGTTTAACCCAACTGCCACCCCAACCTCCCCAGCCCTTGGCCACTACTAATTTACTTTCTGTCTGTATAGCTTTGTTGCCTACTCTGAACATTTCGTTCCACGTAAATGGAATCATGCAATATATGGTCTTTTGTGACTGGCTTCTTTCACTTTGCATAATGTTTTCAAGGTTCATCCATGTTATTTATGTAGCAGTATTTTATTCCTTTTTACAGCTAAATAATATTTACATTGAAGGAATATACCACATTTTGTTTATCCATTTGTCTGTTGATGGACACTTGGATTGTTTCCAGCTTTTGGTTATTGTGAATAATGCTGTAAATGAAAAATGGTGTACACATATCTGTTTTAATCCTTGTTTTTATTCTTTTGGTTATATACCTAGCATTGGAATGGCTAGTCCATATGGTAATTATGTTTAGCTTTTTGAGGAACCCAAACTGTTTTCCACAGTGGCCAGACCATTTTATGTTCCCACTAGCAACACATGAAAGTTCCAATTTCTACATATCTGTAACAATACTTATTTTCCTTATATTTTTTTTATAATAGCCATCCTAGTAGGTGTGAAGTGGTTTTTCACTGTGGTTTTGATTTGCATTTCCCCAATGACTAAACACATTGAGCATCTTTTCATATACTTGTTGGCCATTTGTATATTTTACTGGAGAGATATAAGTTCAACTCCTTTGCTCATCTTTAAATTGGGTTGTTAGTATTTTTGTTGAGTTTTAGAAAGTTCTTTATATGTACTGGCTATTAAACAATCTTCAGATATGATTTGAAAATATCTGTCCCATTCTGTAGGTTGTCTTTTCAATTTCTCGATAATGTCCTTTGATGAACATAAGTTTTTAATTTTGTTGAAGTTCATTTTTTCCTCTTGTTGCTTGTGCTTTTGGTCATATCTACGAATTCATTTCTATATTTAAGGTCATGAAGATTTACACCTCTGTTTTCTTTTTCTTTTTTTTTTTTTTTAAGGTAATTGCTTTCAACTCAGGGCAGTCTGTTTTTTTCCCCCTCTAAAGATTCTGTTTATTTTTAGAGAGATGGGAAGGGAGGGAGAAAGAGAGGGAGAGAAACATTGATGTGGGAGAGAAACATCAATTGGTTGCTTTTTCTTATGTGCCCCTACTGGGGACTGAACCTGCAAACCAAGTGATTTGCCCTGATAGTGATCGAATGGGCGACCCCTTGCTCTGCAGGACAATGCCCACTGAATCACACGAGGCAGGGCCATGTTTTCCTCTAAGTTATGGTTTTAGCTTTATATGTAGGTTATTGATCCATTATGAGTTAATTTTTGTATATGGTGTGAGTTAGAAATCTAACTTCTTTTGCATGTGGAAACCCCATCTGCCTCAGCACTGCTTTTGAAGAGACTGTTCTTTCCCCTGTTAAATGGACTTTACACCCTTGTCAAAAATCAATTGGCCATGGATACATGAATTTATTCCTGTACTCTGAATTCTCTTCAATTGATCTGTATGTCATTGGTTCTTAGGCCATTAGCACAGCTTTATTACTGTAGCTCGGTAGTAAGTTTTGAAATTGGGACGTATGAGTCCTATCACTTTCAAAATTGTTTTGACCCTTGCAATTCCACGTAAATTTGAGGACTGGCTTTCCCATTTCTGTAAAAAAAAAAAATTTAAAAAGCTGTTGGAATTTCGATAGGGATTATATTTAATTTGCAGATCACTTTGGGTGGTATTGATATCTCAACACCTATGAATATGGTATACATTTCCATTTACTTAGATGTACAATTTCTTTTACATTTTGTAGTCACCAGTATTTAACTTCGGTTAAATTTATGCTTAGGTATTTTCAGATGCTATTGTAAATGGGATTGTTTTCTTAATTTCCTTCACAAATCATTCATTGCAAGTGTATAGAAATGCAACTGAGTTTTGTGTGTTGCTCTCATACCACACAAGTTTACTGACTTGCGGGGCCATTACGTTTTAAGTGGCAACAATGTATAATGAGTTTCTTTTTCTATCTAATCTTTAAAGTGGCAGTTTACTTTTTAAAAAAACTAAGATATATTTTTCCTACCACACTACTTTTCTTTTCAGGAATATTTTTGAATTTTATTCTGTCTCCTCTGCCTTCTATAAATTGATCATGTGTGTTTTATTTCCTTTTCCACTTTAATTAGGAGATTTAGAAATTTACATTCTATTTCTATTATTTTAGAACTTACTCTTTAATTATAACATAAAGTTATTTAATAAAACAATGGTAGAATTTGACTCAGCTCATTTTTCTTCCAGTCTTATGGCTTATTGTTGTCTAGGTTTTACTTCTACCTTGTTTTTATATAAAATTAGTTAATAGTATATTTGTTTTGTATGTCAATGCTGATTTCGATTTACCCATTTTGCTCATCATGGCTTTTAGAAAAGTTTTATTGAGATATAATCATGTACCATACAATATACCCATTTTAAGTGTACGATTCAATGATTTTTTAGTATATTCATAGAATTGTGCGATTATCATCACAACCAATTTGAGAACATTTTCATCACTTTCCACCCCAGAAAAACCCTCCAAACTCAGTAGCAGTCATTTCCCATTCCCTGCAACCTTCCAGCTCTATGCAACCACTAATCTCCTGTCTCTGTAGATTTGCTTATTCTGAACATTTTGTTAAGTGAAATGAAACAATATGTGGGGTTTTATTTTTGTGACTGGGCACTCTCCTTCAGCATGTTTTCAAAATTCATCCTTATTGTAGCATTTATCAGTACTTCATTCCTTTTTGTTGCTGAATAATATTCCATTGAGTCAATATCCCACATTTCATTTATTTATTCATTAGGCATTTGAGTTATTTCCACTTTTTGGCTGTTATGAATATGCTGCATGGGTATGTCTGTACATATTTTTGTTGTAAACATGTCTTTTCATTTCTTTTGGATATACCTAGATGTGAGATGCTGAGTAAAGTGGTAATTCTGTTAACTTTTTGAGGAACTGCTGAAAATTTTTACACAGTGGTTGCACCGTTTTGTATCTCCAACAGTAATGTGTAAGTGTTCTAATTTCCCCACTTGCCAACATTTGTTACTTTTTTATTATAGCCATACTATAGATATAGAGTGATATTTCATTGTCTTTGTGACTTCTATTTTTTGCTCATCATTGCTTCTTGCTTCTCTGATCATCCTCGTGGATATTTCCTTCTTCCTAAAGCACATCCCTTATTGTTCATTAGTGTGTGAGTGGTAAATTCTCTCAATCTTTATGTATAATTATGTATATTTAACCCTAATATTTAATGATTATCTGGGCATAGAGCTCCATATTGCAGTTATTTTCCTTTGTGATGTTTTGAAGATGTTATCCACCATCATCTTCTTTCATCACTGAGAAATCTTCTTAGTGCAATCTATATAATCTTTTTTTCCTCTAACTGCCTTTAAGTTTTTCTTTGTCTTTGATGTTCTGCAGTTTCACTGAAATGTCTTGGTGTGATTTTATTTGTATATTTATAGTTTGAGGTTCATGTTTCCTATATTTGAGGATTTCATAAGTTAGTTATTTTTCTCTTTGAATATTACATAGCTATCCTTTAGTCTTTCACTTTGGAATGGCTGTCAAAATGTATTTTGAATCTTAACTGTTTTGTTTGTATTTTTTATCTGTTTCTCTCTCTGTGCTAAATTATACAGAGTAATTTCATCATACCTATATTCCAGTTTTAGAATTTTCTTTAAGTGTATTTGATATGTGATTTAACAGATTTTCAGAAATCCAATGACTATTTTTAAAATTTATTTTTTAAAGACAGAGGGAGGGAGGGAAAAAAAGGAGGAGAAAAACATCGATGGATTGTCTCTCGCATGTGGCCTATGGAGAACTGAACCCCCAACCCAGGCACATGCCCTGAGTGGGAATCAAACTGGTGACCTTTCGGTTCATGGTCTGACACTCAATCAACTGAGTCATGCTGGCCAGGGCTGTATTTTCTTTATTTTTGGAAATTTTATTCATTTCTTTTTCTAATATACTTGTTCTTCAAAAAATATAGTTTCTTATTTTCTTATGTTTCAATTCTTTCTTTTATATTCTCCGTAGTCAGCCCAGTGTCATTTTAAGAAGTTTCTGTTCTATTTTTCAGTTTCACTTTCATTCCCAAAATTGGGAATTAAAAAAAAAAGAATTCAATTAATTTAGAAAGCTTGCTTGGGTCATATTTTATGTTATTTACTTATTTATGTATTTATTTTCAGTGGAAAAGTTTTTAGTATTCTCTTTATCATTTTTAATAATAATATTAAAACAAAAATTCTTACCTGAATTAGAGCTGTGTCTATGGATGAGTCCTTAGCTTTTACATTCCTTACTATGTAGTTCCGGAAGTAAGAAATCATCTGGAATATGAAAATTGTTATTTTCTTGCTGTCGTTCAGAAAACACCATATGAAAACAATTCTTACATACTTAAATAGGCTCTATTCCTACTGCTTGGAGTGGACCCTACAAATAAATCATCCTATCCAAGGATATTAAAGCCATTGTTCTGTACATTGAAAGTTTTCATTCTTATTCACCCCCAAAGAACTAAAGAAAACATGGACTTCTTTTTTAACTAAGGAAAATTTTATTTAAACTGTGCAATCAATCAGTATTTAGACAGCAGTTTCATAAACATTTGGCATTTAAATTTTTATTCATTTTTGGCATGACCTGTGGGATAGTATATAAACTACCCTTGGGAGGGGGGAAATACTAGGCAATATTTACTATGATGCTAGAAAAAGAAAACAAACCCACATTATTAAACAAAATATGTTTTAAGAAGACATCAAAAAGGTACATTCAAAATCAAGGCAAACATGAGCTTTCTTCCTGCAATGGAGTTCACAGAGCTGATCCCCTGAGTCAAGCATAAAGTTAAAATAGCTCAGCCCTAGAGTCCATTAGCAAGTCTGCCAATGCTGCCTTTACAAGAATATTGTATACAGAGTGAAAGGATCCAGAACACCCAGAATATGAAATAATATAACTGACTCCCACTTTCATTTAATTCACATCTTTGAAAAAAAAACAGAAAAAACCACGCATACACGGACATGAAATTTTGTCCAATAACAGCAACAAACAGACAGACTTAATATATGTCCTCTACTCTGATAGGCTAAGGCAATGTGTGTGTATTCAGGCTTTACGAATTTACTGTAACAGGCTCAAGTTGCTGATCATCAGTAATCATTTTCATTTCAAAATGAAACAGAAATATGGAATTTTGTAATAGGAAGAAGAATGTTTTAGGTAAAAATCTTAAATATTTTTGATGTTTTTAAAAGACACTTCCATAGAAAAATAAACTTCTATAACAGATTTTTAAAGATAAAATTTCTAAGTTAGGACCTGTGTCTAATACCATTACAAGATATAAATGAGTAAATCTTGCAAAAGTGTTCTAAATCTCATGAATTAAGTAAGAGGGATATTGGGGAAAATAGTGACACTGGATGATGCAAGAAAAAGGAAAAATATTTTCTTTCTTTAAAAAAAAGATCATCATATCATTCCTCTGAATATGCCTTAAAGGTAGATTTGAATCACCGAGAATAGGTACCAGGAAGTAATTACCCTATATAAAAATTATTCCGAATAGTTTAAAGAAATGTTAAAATACTTCATAATCTTGAAAAAGTAGATCTATTAGAATAGAATCCTAAAAATTCACTTTCTCCTCATCCATTTACCCCTTTGGGAGTATCTCTCTCCTTAAATCTTTAAAAGCCAAAATATTTAAAAGATGAAAGATTTAACTTGGTGTAAGATGATTTCATGTTCAGTACTCTCAAAAGTACTATACATTACCATTTCCCCTATAGATTTACCTAAACTACAGATGAATGTTTAAATCCCATTCTATGTCTTTTACCAGCCACTTTCTTTACTTATTGGAGAGGAGTGGGGGAGGAAGGGAAAGAAGGAGAAAGAGAAATAGAGGGAGAGGGAGAGAAAGAGAAACATCGATTTGTTGTTCCACTTATTTATGCATTTGTTGGTTGCTTCTTGTATGCGCCCTGACTAGTGATGGAATATGCAACCTTGGTGTATCAGGACAATGGTCTAACTGAGCTACCTGGCCAGAGCCTAACCACTTTCTTCTACTACTTTTTTTTTTTTTTTTTTGGTAGATATATAGGAAATGCAAACATTTTTAATTTTAGCACAGGCAAAACATAATTAGAAAGGCTGACTTGTAGAAAAAAATTTCAGTTATGTTTTATAGCCTCACAGAAATGACTTTTACATTATAATTATTTACGCTTAAGTTTTCTTTTTAAGTTTTCAAAGGTACTATTGGTTCATTCTGCACAACAAATTATCCTCATTCCATGACTAGAGAAGGAACAAAAAAAGGTTAAGAACTTTCCTACCAAACAAGTCTCAAAATTATCAAGGACTAGAATTTAGGTGCTCTGATGACCCATCATATACCTGTTCTACTATAAATTGTCCCTCAACTTTGCTACACTCCTAAAGTAGTGTAAATAATCAATTACATTGCATTCATTTATAAACTATTGGCTCTTCAAATCTAGCAAGGAAGGATGACTGGTTATATACCTGGCTTTTTCTAATTAATAAATTCCTATTTGGATATGGGAGCTACAGGAAAATTATAAAAGATTCTGAACACATAGTCTAATAAGGAAATGCATGAATAGATAAGGATGGCAGAAACCTTATTTCTCATGCAACTCTAGGCACAGCATCAATTCCCAGATACCATTTTGGTTAAGAAAAATTGAGGGTTTTAAAGGAAGAAAGAGGAGGGTAGGAGATGACAATGGTGAGTGACAGCTCAGCCTCCTAAATTTTCTGTGAATAAACAGATGTAACTAAGACAGACTTCTGTCAGCTGGCTGGATATTACCACGTGGACAGGTTGTTCTGATACAGTGGAAAGCACTATGAGCCTAGGTAATTAAATACTATTTCTTAGATGAGAAAATGCATCATCGTAGAAATCCAGTAAACTTGGGCATTGGACCAACTTGGGTTTGTATCTTAGTTAAGCCACTTACAAGCTGTGATCTTTGGCAAGGTAGCCATTTGAAAGCCTCATTTTCCAGATTTCCATACTGGGATAATATTTACTTTGCAGAATGTATCAATAGCAGTTTAGAGGGATGGAGTACATCCTTGGCATGTTGCATATACTCAGGAATGGCATTATCCCTCTCTAGAAACTGGAGTTAGAACCAGCTGAAAAATGACTAGCATTCTTATCCTTACTCAGAATATTGTCATGGTCATTACTCTGTGATGGAGATAGCTTTATCTCTTTTGTTGAAGGAATGCTGAAAATTAGGTAGAATTAGAAACTATCCTTCAAAATGAAAAGACCTGAACTTGAAACGATCCAGGAATTAGAATAAATTAGAGCTGTGGAACCTAAAACTTTCTAGGAAAAGGGACAATTGAAATCAAAGAAGAAGAATGATAAAAAAGCTACAATTTCTTAGGAGTTATTCATGTTAATAAGTGAAGGCACTTGCTGAAATGAATGGAAAACTGAGGGGTTACCAAAATGAGAATCAAATAGTCAGTAGCTGCTGAAACTGAAGAAATAAACTCAATTTAAAAGGGAGAAAGGTTGCCTGTTGCAAATATGCTTTTAAAAGAAAATGAAGAATGAACTTGAGCATGGTCCTGTTCACCTACTCTGAATCCCTCTGAAAGCCCCTATAAAGAGAAAAGGAAAAAGTTCAACTATAAGGACAGTTTTCAAAAATTTCTCATGAAATTTCATAAAGTTAAAGCCAAATATTTAATAAACTTTCTGTTAAACACACAGAACTGAGGTGTTACTTTATGAAGCATATATTTAAAAACTTTAAGCTGAAGTGTTCTGCAAGTGATTTAGAGAGAAAGTTTAACATACACATTTGATAGGTCACAAGCCAAAGTTTTCAAAATTCTGAAATTCTGAAGATGCCCAATGGACACATGACTTTAGACTTCTAATTTCTGTAATGCTATAGACATTTCATGGGGATCAGAATTCTATAGAAATAATGTATCTGTGGTAGGGAAAATAATGGCTACCTACAGAAGTCCATGCTCAAATCCCTGGACTCTGATTATGTTACCGTACACTGCAAAAGAGACTTTGAGGATGTGATGAAATTAAGGATTTTGAGATGGGGAGAGCACCATGGATTATCCAGATGGATTCAATCTAATTACATGAGTCCTTAAAATTGAAGCACCTTTCATGGCTGGGGTCAGAAAAGAGGTATGTTAACGGAAGCAGGATCAGAGAGATGTCACATTGCTGGCTTTGAAGATGAGGGGAGGGGTCCTTGATTTTGTCCCAGTGAGACCTGTGTCAGACTGCAGACTTAGAGAACTGGAAGACAGCCCAGCTGGGTAACTCTGTTGGTCAGAATGTCATCCAGAAACGCCAAGGTTGAGGATTTGATCCCAGGTCAGGGCACATACAAGGGGCAGCCACTGAATGCATAAATAAGTGGAACAACAAATAGATGTCTCCATGTCTCTCTCTCTCTCCCCACTCTGCCCACCTCTTGCTCTAAAAGCAATTTAAAAAAATAGAGAACTGGAAGATAATAAATGTGTGTCATTTTAAGGCTACTACATTTGTAGTAATTTATTACAGCAGCAATAATAAGATAATACAGTATCTGTCAGGTAAAAATGCAAGACTGTCATGTTAAACACCTTCAAAGGCCTGAGAAGAGTAAAGCCTGCAAACATACAAATTGCATTAACCTGTGATCTTATATCCTGAGCATAAACCAATTAAATCCAGAATTCTATGTATATGTTTTAAACATCAATAAAATTCACCAACAACTGGTTGTGTATGGTGCTCTCCAGAACCCTCTACTCTGTGCTGACAGCCCATAAAAATTATTTTGACACTTAATTAAACCAAAGAAACTTGACCAGAGACCCATGGCAAACTGTCAGAAACAGTCTACAAATACATGTTTAAACTTAAAAAGATCATGACTCTTTCAATATAGTTGGAACTCTGATTTTACATTCAGTATTCAAAATTTACATTCAATGAAATATAAACATATATGTAAATCACTACAGACACTGCTGAAATGGAGCCACATTTGGATATTCTTGCATTAAAAAAAAGCTTTTAATTGTACTTTTTTTGTGACATTCTAAATTGTTTCTAAAGGTGTCTTCATATGAACTTGAACAACTACCCTGAGTCATCAACATGAGCAAGTTTCTGGCAGAAGTCCTTAACAAAGCCAAGACACGTGAATGCAAATCACTGTCATTGTTCCCAGTGTTGACACTGCTCGTTTGAAGCAAAGGCAAATAAAAGACATTTCACTGAGGATCTAATTTCCCTGGTGTGGCACAGCTAATTTTTTAAAGCCACTTAGTGGATAAAACTGTATCCTTATATTTTGGCTAATCAAAATATAAAACTTCAGATTTCATAAAAAAATTTTTGTTTCACCCAAGGTTGCACTAAAATTTCAAATACCAGGCTCTCTTGATGTAATTAAAATATTTCAATTTATGGACAACTTTAAAGAGCACATCTATCAAAGTGTATTCTACTCGAATAGTGATGTGATTTGTTTGCCTGTTATGTCCCAGTGCTCTCCAGAGATGAGAACATCCCTACTGTTCAAGGGAATGCCTTAAGCCTTCTGAACTAAGTAGGCAATGCTTTAAGCAGGAGGAAGACTGCACAGGCTAGTTCAGGGACTGCCACCATAATGTCTGCAATGGAAAAGCCTGCTGATATTTCTGTTGACATCTCATACTTAAGGTGCTTAGGAAAAGATCACATCATTTGGCAATAACATCCTGTGGCTGCATCAGCAGATTGAATGGAAAGTCCTTATGTATGCTATTTGAATAAAGACTGGGTTCTGGAGAAACATTTTTTTTGACATAAAAACAAGAAACAACAATTTAATGTACAATTAAGTTTGCTTATATGCGGAGGTAACCTTAAATATCTTTGGTTTTTTAAATCTGCTGATAAAAAGTACTTGAATAAAAACACTGATAAATACCAATATAATTGTATTGCTTTTAATTATGTAAACTTAGCCCTTTGATATATTTTGCTACTAAAGCTAACCCTATTAGCCTCTAAATAAATTTATTTCAAATCTGCTCATCTTCACTTACTTACAGGCTAATCTATATATTTTAATGGTCTTTGGTATGAAAATACTGATGAGCAGTATCTTGTAACATTTGGCATAAAAATGACATGCATGTATCAGTACTTACAGCAAATAAGTCTTTGGAAAAGAAAATAGTTACCATTTGCATATTAGCCCCTTGGAGTGAAATACCATGAAGTAACACCACTGTGAGAGAGAAGTGAGAACCTTCACATTTCAGTTACAATTTTATATTTAAGGCTTCAGAGAAGCTAGCTTTGGCCAAGTGAAAAGAAGTCTTTGCAGTACACCAAATACCTTATTCAATGAGACCAGAATATTTATCTTTGGTGAAAAGACTTTTTTTCCTCTCCAACAAATAGTTTCAACAATTTAAAAATACTTTAATACTGTTTAGTTGAAGATTTACTTGCTGAAGAAAAAAAAATTACCCTTGAAATTCTTTGGAACTTTCTACTGGTAAAGAACTTATTTTAAATGCTCTGGTAACAATAAGGTAGTTAAAATTACTAGTCTATTTAACTACAGCAATCAATATAAACCCTATTATTTTGGGTCCTATTACTTTGAGTTAGTAACTACTTGTGTAAGCTTCATTACCTATAGATGTTTCTAGTTAATTCAACTGGGGGAAATTATAGTCAAATTTTCACTTTCTACTGAAAATTCTTTGGTAACATGATTATTATGAAAAAATCTGTAAAGAAACAAAAAAAAAAGGTGAAAAAGTAAGAAATGCACTGGTAAATAATTAGCAAATAGTTATAGCATAAAGGTCTACAATAACTATGGGCCTATTCATCAGAAACCAAACAAACAAAACACTTTTCTCAAGGACTTCAGATCATCTCTCTAGAATTTCAAAATGATTTAAACTCACACAGTCCTACACACATCTTCCATAACTGTAATGGATGATGTTTCAGCTGTAGGTACTTTTTTGCCTTTTAATGAAAGTTTAAGAAATAAAATGAACTCTCATACTCCTTAATTTTAGATACTGAGAAAAGTAGGCCCCACATACATCTACTTACAAACCAAAAAGCGCCATACCCTGTCAAATTTGCCCATGCTTCCATGAGGCAGCTTAAAAGTAATAAAATGTTCCCTGAGTACAGGAAAAAAAAATAACACTAGAATAACTTTAAAAGGAGGTAGTATAAAACAGGAGCTATAAAGGCAGAAGCAGCATTTTTCCTTGCCTCAGATTGTTCACCTAAAGCTCTGCTTTTTAAAATTTGTTTGTCATGAAGCCCATACTTAGATAGCTAAATGGGGACATTGAATTTAGCTCAGACGTGGCTGCTGGCACTTAATGTTGGTCTGCTTCTGAATACATCCAGTTTGGCACAAGACTACAGATTAAAAAAAAAACAACTAAAAAATGTATCATCAGACATTGGGATAGAAGATGCTAGAGGTAGGACTATTATCCAATAATATTCTTTTGATTTTAAGAACACCATTTAACATAATCCCCCTTCTGTAAGCCAAAGGTTTCAAGGGGAAACCTTAAGATTCCTTCTAAAGTGAGGCTCAGAAGTCATTTCCAGATAATTTGAAAAAGTATGTTTTAAAGGATATGCCCACCCCCCCTCCACACCATGAACTGTGATTCTGTATCCTCTCCCACTGCTGGGCGCCTAGTAGGTAACGGTCTCATGACTGAGAGAAGGCCTGTTCTATTTGGCTGAGTAAACAGTTTGCTGATTTCAAACCAGCAAGAGGATTAACTCACTCCTGGAGTTAGCATTCCTCATTCACAGCATTGACTCTGAAGGAAGATTAAAAGTACCAAATTCTCTTAAGAAGTCATGAAAATGCAAGTAAAGTGGTAGAGCTCTGAATACTAATCCCTAAATAAAACCTGCAGGATAACAAACCAAAACAGTTTGATAAGATATTGTACATCAAAATAGTTACTGATAAAATCCAAGACAGTCTTAAGGCAACTTTCTGTACTCTTGTCCTGAACAACTTCATGAATATTAAAAAGATATAAGGCAAAGAATTTCATAATATATAATGGAAGGCACTGTTACCATGCTAACCTCAGGTTCATTTTACTGTCTACCGTTGCACTTATTTCATGGTTAATATTTCATGAAATTCTTTTACCCTTTTAAGCCAAGCAGGGATTTTTTTAAAAACAAAAACCCTAATCCATTCTCTTTAAAAATCTGTTTCCTGAATGGAGTTTTACTACTAACTCTGGAAATTAAGGATGCTTTGCAAACTAGACAGTGCAGCCTTTGGCCAGCTGTCAGGCAAAGAGGAAGACAGAAAAGGCACAGCTCTAGGCAGGCTAGGTTTGGGATACAGCAGACAAAGCATTCAGACTCTAATGCCCAAAACATAAAGGCCCTTGAAGCAACAGTATTCTCTGTATGCTACCAAACAGTTCTTTTCTCAAGAGAAACATTTTTTTTTTTTGTCCTGGTCATTCACTAAAACCAACAGTCCCACTTTTCCTCTTAGTGGTTTGACAGTCTTCACAGTGAGAGGTGTTAAATATACAAATCATGCAGAATCACATATTTTTTTAAAAATCAGAGCTTCAGATAAACACTCTTACTCATCTACCTATATGACTCCTTTGATCACACACATTACACATAGAGCAATGAAAACAAAATACTACTAGGAAGTATCATTGGTTATGTAGCTGAGAACTATCACAACAAACGAGGTAACAAAGTTGTCTTCTAAGTTTGCCATCTGGCAAACTGAGGTAGATAGTTAGCAAAGGGGCTTTCAAAAGTCTTCCCTTTGCTCCAGTGATATATTTTTATAATCCAGTCAAATATCTTGACTGTCTTTTCACATTGCTAACAATGAAACATTCAAAATATGCAAGTTTAAAAATAAAAGAAAACACATTCAAAAAAGCTGAAATACCCAATAAGACATCAAGATTTTCACAAAAGGCTTTGGCTCCCTGTTCATTGTCCTTCGAACAGCATTAAAGGTAAGAATACCTGAACATGACTGTCTAGATTGGAAAATCATTTTTATCAAAGCTTAGCATGGCCGATGGTGGCTGCAGAATGGAAGAGGAAGTTTGCTCAGCATCTGACAGCACTGCAGGGTCTTGACACTTCCTCTTCAAGGGATCTCCACCTGAATCACTGCCAGGGAAGGAACTGGAGGTCAGGGGTGTGGTGCTTATAACCGAAGACAGGTGTATCTCATCATTGGATTCATGGGAGAACCTTCCAGAATCCCCGGTCTCGTGGCTGCCTTCACTATTGGCTGAATGCTCAGTATCAGCTGCAACACCAAAGGGTCTTGGGAAGCTGGCTGTCTGACCTGGGGAGCTGGGGGAGTCTTCATCACTAATTAGCACAGTTGTGCCTGGCTGGTAAAAGCAGACTGATTGAGTAAATCTTCTTTGAGGCTAGGCAAAAATACATAAAACATCATGAGTGATGACAGAATGCTCCTGAAAAATAATCAACCTGGTTTTACATATTCTGAGATAGCAAACTGTCCAAGTACATGAGGGAAGAAAGGTCATCATCACGAAGAGACTGCCCAGGTCAGTGATTCCCCACCGAGGACCGGGAGCACATCAGAATTACAGGGGTAAGTGAGGTATCAAAGGCGTCCTCAGTGGTTTGGATGCACGCTCTTGCCCCACCCCTTTCTCCATTGCCCACCACTCCCCACTGAAAACCCCAGTTCTAATTACTATTCCAATTGTCACGTCAGTGATTTCTCTCCATGGCTTTCCATGGGGTCCTGCCCCAAATTAAGAAAACAACACCCAGAAAGAACATGAAAACTAAAGTATCCATTTACATTTTCCTCTCTTTTTAATTACCATCTCATATACCATGTGTTGCCAAAGATTCTTCTCATATACGTGGATTACCTGCTCAACTTTCATCTTCCTAGAATCTTGGAAAAAATGCCACTTTTTCTTGGAGTTGTTTTTAATCACAGGACCATAGCTATTAATTATCAGGTCAGTTCCTCCCTGGAGAAAGAAGAAGGGAAAATGTAAATATTATATATTTCTGTTTATCACAAGTAGTGCACAAAATGTTTAAATGTTAAGATAAAAGAAAATGATCACATTATTACTATTTCCTCTTTTATACAAGCAGCATACAACAAATTCAGGGTAGTTTTTAGTAATCAAAAGGATTTAATAAGTTTATCTGTAAGAGAGATATATATCCTAAATAAAGTATTCGGGGTGAAGTATAATGATTCCAAAACTTGTTTGCAAATGACACAACAAACAAAAATATATAGAAATATAGAAATATGAAAGGTATTGACAATTATTTGTGTATTCATTACATTGTTCTTTTAATCTTTCTATATGTTTGAAAAATTTAAGAACAGTTGAGGGAAAAAATGGGCCCACGTATGGCAATAGATGGGGGATCAACTCCTAAGCTAGCCCAAGAGAATGGAGGTATCTGTCCTTCAAACTGACTTGTTGGCTTCACTCCAGGCCTCCACTTGGTTCTGCCTCCCTTCACATTGGATTCTCCTGCTTTTTCTCCATGTCTGCCACCCTGCTCTGCTTCTCTGTAATCCTTTCTCATGGATAGTTAGTTCCAAGTTAGTAATAATAGAACGGCAGTATATTTTAGTTCTTTTTATGCCCATTTGAAAGGTTTAGGTTCTAATGTTCTAGATTAATTTGAAATAAATTTAATGGCTTATATTTATCTAGCAAATAAAAGTTATATTAAGTTGTAAACAAAAAAACAACAACAGCCCTGACTGGTGTGGCTCAGTGAATTAGGGGTCTGGTTTGATTTCCAGTCAGGGTACATGCCTGGGTTGCGGGTCAGGTCCCCAGTTGAGGGCATGTGAGAGGCAACTGATTGATATTTCTCACATGTTAATGTTTCTCTCCCTGTTTCCCTCCCTTCCCCTTTCTGAAAAATAAATAAAATCTTTAAAAAAAAGACAACAGGAGTATCAAAAATCAATTCATTATTATTTACCCATTAAGGGTGTCAGACTCATTCTCACCAGGGGCCACATCAGCCTCGCGGTTGCCTTTAAAGGGCTGAAATAATTTTAGGACTGTATAAATGTAACTACTCCTTAACTGTTAAGGAGTTGAAATTACATTAGTGCTAGATACAGGTTGATTGCATCTGTTAAACATAATTGTATAAAATTCAATATTAGCCCTGGCTGGTGCGGCTCAGTGGATTGAGTGCTGGCCTGCTAACCAAAGGGTTGCTGGTTCAATTCCTGGTCCCCAGTGGAAGACACATAAGAGGCAACTATGCACTCATGTTGCTTTCCCTCTCTCTCTCCTTCCCTTTCCCTCTTTCTAAAAAATAAATAAATAAAATATTAAAAAATTCAACATAAAAATCCCCTGATATTTTAATGTGTTTTTATTATTCTTAATTTTAAAGAAGGGTTGGAAAAAAAATAACTTATAGCATAATTTGGCAAACTTTTTTCTGTAAAGGGTCATGTAATATATATTGTGGGCTTTGCAGGCTATATATGGCCTCTGTCCATTCTCTCCTTCATCTTTTTTTTTCAAACTATCTTTTAAAAATGTCAAAAACATTTTTAGCTCAGATGATGGCCATACAGAAACTTGTCATTGGCTGGCCTAGGCTTGGTGGTAGTTTACTGACACCTGGTTGGTAGCACATTGGTTATGAGAGCTATTATAATAATGTATACTATCTGATGTTGCAATGTGGCTAAAAATAGTTTTCAGTTGGTGTTCATAATGCTTATCACTGAACTATTACCGATAGTAGAAGGAACATGAAGTAACATCCCCCAATGACATTCTTTTTTAACTATATCCAACTTTCTCTAGCAATAAAGGGAAGGATCTTGAGACACCTAACAAGATCCTCACAGTTTTAAAAATGTCATCCATACCTAGAATGTTGATGGTCGATTCAGTTAAAAAAAAAACCCAACCAAACTAAGTACACGATGAATGAGAAAAAATTGTCCACCCAATAAATACAGAGCAATTCAATTTATCATAAATGCATACTAATAACCCTGGTGTCCTCATTTAAGACAGCATAGCTCCATATAATCCCATCTAATTGAATTTATGCTACTCTTTTTTTATATCTCTTCATCTTTTTAAAATTAATTTTATTTAATTATTTTTAGGGAAATGGGAAGGGAGGGAAAAAGAAAGGGAGAGAAAGATACATTGACCAGTTGACTCTTGCACACCCCCAACTGGGGACCCGGCCTGTAACCCAGGCATCTGCCCTGACTGGGAATTGAACCAGCAACCCTTTGGTTTGTAGGCTGGTGCTCAATCCACTGAGCTACACCAGCCAGGGCTGTCTTTTTCATATTTTATTCTTTTAAATATCCCTATCTTCTTCTCCCCAAATTATTTTATGTAAGGAAGGATTTGAGTAAAACTTTCACATTTCATTAAGTAGAATATGGATATAATACATTTGACATGCTTTTTTTGTAAGTAGACTTTACTTATATATGGAAGATGAATGGAGGGAAGGAGTATGCAGCAAATCAGTCTCGTGGCTTGGAGTACCTTTGCATCAATGAAGCTGTTGGGCATCATCATTGGCATTAAGGAGTCTTCACTTTCTACAGCCTCTTCTAGGTTCTTTCCTACTTCATGTCCACTGGCTACAGAGGCACTGGTATGAGATAATGGTTGGGTTCCATTCTGTGCTGTCTTGGAAGAAGATGATTTCCTAAAATATTGAAAGAAAAGGAAATCTAGTTGCATTGTAGATATAGGCAAATGTACCAAATTTGGCCTATAATCACAACTTTGCATACAATAAAGTTATTTAATGTTTGCTTCTCACTTATGTTTAGAACTAAGTATTAGATTTTAACTCCAACTCACTGCTGAAAATGTGTATGATTTAAGGAAGCTTCTTTATTTTTTTGTCCTGATATCTGCTTACATATACTTTTTATAAAGCCTTATTAAAAACTTAATATTGACAAACCGTTTTTATTATTGTTGATTATTTGTACTTTATGCATAAATTATAATTTTTAATTTACAAGTTCTCCTTCAGGTCTGCAAATTGTCGCCACTAATATCACATTTCACTTGCCAGTTAATGATGGCAAATTTACAGTAGCACTTCTGCAAGATTTAGGCATCACTAAAACACTGTGCATAAAGGTTTTATAGAAAAGTTCTTAAAGTGAGAAATTTTACAGTAAAATTAAGCCAGTTCAATATACAAAAAGATGTTAGCACTAATTGTTCTTCATTAACATAATATCTTCTCTTAGTCAAGTACCAAATATATAAACTCTTAACAACCTAGACAAATGGAGGGAGTCAAGTGACACACATTTCCTAAAAATGTTTTTGACTTTGCTTTTCTTTTTAATTTACAAAAGAACCTGAAGAAAATAAATTTTTAAAAAAGCCAAAACATATAGAAGATTAGAAATAGAGAAGTTCACTGAATGCTGAGAATTTAGCCGATGTCAAACTACAGATATGATTGCCTGACAGAGTTCATAGAGAATCAATCCCTAGTTATTACTTTGTTTTAACCCATGTCTGGAGATATCCAACTGTATGTTCTGTGGTGATGTTGCAGGACAGCAGTGGGAGGGGAGGGGCTGTCAGTGACTCACGCATTTCAGGCTATTTAAATGTGAAAATATTCCAGACAGGAATCCTCTCAATCAGCAGATACTTTGGATATTTAAGTGTGCCATTTTTCTAAACTGAAGATTACTTTGTGTTTCTAAAGATAATAAGGAAATGAAGAAACTAGGTATTTTATTTCAGAATATTTTACTGGCACAGGAAATTTTTCAAATGGCAAGAAAGTAATCTTCCAAAGTGAGTGTATCTCTATAGCTATAAGAACTCAATAATACATTTATTTTAAAATGGAAAATCCCAATTACTCTAAACGGCACTTGGTTTCAGTTTGCTTCGTGTGGTTAATTTAAGTTAAATGGTCTTTAACCATTTAACATCTGTAGCAACAGAACACACCTGGCTTTACTTCGGTATATCAAGATGAGAACACAGATGAGGATGCAGGTCAAGGCTATGCCAACACCTACAGCGATGCCAGTCATTGATTTTCGGTCCAGGTGGTAATATCCTGAATAAACTAGAAGGGGAAACACATTTACTCAGAATGAATAAAAATATGCATGATTCCGTTTACAATTTTCTGACAGATAATTGCTTTTCTACACTTTTCCTTCCTCTCATAGGAAAACTCTTGACACTGTGTCTAAGCAGAAAAGACACATTACACTTTTATCAGTGATCTCAGAAAGATCAGTTTATCTTCCCATAGTAAAGATTCTAAATATGAGTCCTAGATACTGTACTATTATATCAAAGATGAACATCGGTTTATAACTTATAATGCTAAAAGGTACAAGGCACGGTTGTTCCCTGATGGACCAAAGGATAGCTTTCATGTCATGTTACCTTAGAACAGAGCTGTATTAGATTAGTTTTCCACTGAACATATTGGCATTTACTTAGCAGTGCTCCTAAACTCTAATGTACATGTGCTTTACTAGAGGATATGTTAAAATGCAGATTCTGATTCATTAGCTCTGGAGTGGTGGCCATGATTCTGCATGTTTTATAAGCTCTTGGGTGACACTCACACTGCTGGTCCCAATACACTTTGAGTAGCAAGGTCTTTGAGGTATGATATGAACCTTGCTCTCTCTTTCCACTGATGATAGGGCAGCTACTGTGGCTGCTCGCTTCCTGTGTTTAAATCTGACTGAGCTGTCCTTTTTTCCTTGCTCTCTCTCCTTCCCTGGGTGTGTGTTTCTTTATCATTCATATTCCCTCCTTCTCTCTCTCACTTAGACACACACATACACCACTGAGTAACTATCCTTCGAGGAGCTATGAGCCTTTAATTCTGTCCTGAGTTCAAGCTGGCATTTCCTCCATCTAAAGTTGCCCCACCTCCCACACACACAGATGCCCACTCCCTCAGAAGGGAGGAAAGGGAGGTGTCTAACCCTGCACCACAGCGGGCCTGGTTTCCCTCCAAATAGGACAGCTGCCCTGAGTGGAGTGAAGGTGGCTCTTTAAACATATTTTTCCCCAATTGTTTTTCTTGAGAGAAACAACATTCTCTCCGGAAAGGCTGTTTTTCTGTGGTGAAAACTCTTAATGAAAACATGCTCTTCTGAGCTTGAACACCACAGCCACCACTGTTTATTTCCATGAAACCTCCCAGGAAGCCTACTCCCATAGTTCCAGGCAGTGCCGCTCATCTGTCTCAGTGGTTGAACAGCTGGGAAGAAAAATAACTGGGACACAGCATTCTGAAAACTGCAGTTAATTCTGAGGTAGGTTTGTCTTCTTCTAGGAGTACAGAGAAGAGCTGGGCAGCTCCACAGCATCAAAGCTTCACTGACAACAAGTCAAAGAACTGAGTGCAGGTTTCAGGATATGGCCATTGTAGGAATGGACATAAAGTGCAGGGAGCTGAAAAATATGTTTGCACTTTCTTTCCTTAAGAAAAATGAGTGATTGTGACAGTATACAGACCTTTGCTATCTGCAGAATCTAAACGCTTGGGCCTCTGATTTGATTCAGAACTTTCCTTCGGAAGCACTGCCAGCTCTACAGA
Organism: Glossophaga mutica; assembly: GCA_039655065.1. Classification (NCBI taxonomy): domain Eukaryota; kingdom Metazoa; phylum Chordata; class Mammalia; order Chiroptera; family Phyllostomidae; genus Glossophaga; species Glossophaga mutica. Next base: position 52,817,432 of record CM077303.1, on the reverse strand, counting down.
ATTCGAAAAGGGTCCTTCCCCCACTTCATTGGATGCAGATATCTTGACAATGTAGACATTTCCTGCCACCAGGTTTTCCAACAAAGCCATGGTGATTGCCCCTATTAAAAAATATATCAATGACAAATTAAGTAAATGTTATCTTTTACTCATTCTTTCAATCACACAGTGTTTTATTTAAAAAAATATTTTTCTGATTATAAAAGTAACACATACTCATTTAGAACACTTTAGAAAAGTAAAGCTAAACATAAATACAATGACAATTTCCCATTGTTAATATTTGGTGTATCTGTATGCGTGTCTGCACCACACATGAGTACATATTTACTACATGCATGTTTCTATCCTAGAGTTTTCACAGTTCCCCTACATAACTCTCCGTAATTTTGTCTTAGGAGTGGTTTTTAAGAACAGCATGTCTTTTTGTTTTGTTATATACGAGATCTGTCCAGAAAGTATCCAGCCACATGACGAAAATAGACACATTTATTGAGGATGACACAAGATACAAGATAGTACATAGAACACTGATGCCTCAGCCCCCTTCAAAGTAGGCACCTTGAGACCTCACATAATTCTTCCCAGTCACCATCAGTTGCTCCATTGTATTTTCCCTGGATCTCACGGATTCTGACATCTCTTTTCTTTCAAAGATGATTTTAGTTTGGGGAAAAGCCAGAAGTCACAGGACACCAAATCTGGGCTATAGCAGGGCTGAGTTACCTGGGTGATTTGATGTTTTGCCAAAAAACAAGCACGAGACGTGATGCATGAGTGGGCACATTGTCATAATGAAGCTGCCAATCACCAGGTGCCCATAGCTGCAGCCTTCTGAATCATCCAAATAGTTCGCACAGAGGAATGTTCAAGCTTAACGCAAAATGTGATGTAGATTTGCTGCTCTACTGAGTCATTTTGAATGTGATGGCTACACTGTACACATGCTCACTCAATGGTTTCTAGCGCCCCCACTGACTAGTGCAGTGAAGTCATCATTATTCACACATGTGTATTCCAGTCCACTTTCTTTGGATGCCAGGTTGCAGCAATACTGTATGAACCACTCTCATATTAACAATGGTGGGACTTTTTCTGGACAGACCGTGTGTGTGTGTGTGTGTGTGTGTGTGTGTGTGTGTACATCTTTAAAATATAAAGCCCTGGCTGGTGTAGCTCAGTGGATTGAGCACGGGCCTGCAAACCAGAGGATCGCGGTTCGATTCCCAGTCACGGCACATGCCTGGGTTGCAGGCCAGTTCCCAGCAGGTGACACACGAGAGGCAACCCTACATTGATATTTCTCTCCCTCTCTCCTACCCTTCCTCTCCAAAGATAAATAAATAAAAAATCTTAAAAAAAAATTTAAAAAAAGTTAAAAAAAATAAAATATATGTAAATACATATTTATAAAATGTTTTATATATTCGTATGTATATAATGTTTTACTCTTTACATAGGTATGGATACAACCAGCATTAAAAACATTTTATTATGAAATAGTTCAAACACAGGTAGCGAGAGAATGGCATAATGAATCTGGACTCAACAATCACAGTTAGATTTTAAAAATCCAGTGTAAGAGTCTTCTTCTTTTGGAAATGTTTTAACTACTTATGGTAATAGCTGTAATAGATGATCCTGATCTTCTTAAATTAAAAACAACACAATTAGGTTTTTTAAAATTTATTTCTTTTAGAAAACCAAGTCTCCTTTATTTTTTTAAAGATTTTATTTATTTATTTTTAGAGAGAGGGGAAGGGAGGGAGAAAGAGGCAGAGAAACATCAGTGTGTAGTTGCCTCTCACATGGCCCCCACTGGGCACCTGGCCCACAACCCAGGCATGTGCCCTGACTGGGAAATGAACCTTTCCATTTGCAGGCCAGTGCTCAATCCACTGAGCCACACCAGCCAGGGCATAAAATCGGTTTTGAAAGTATGAAAATATTTTTCACCCTTCCTAATCATTATCTAAGATACCTTGGATGTAAACAAAAGAAAAGGCCAAAGTTATGTAGAAACCTCCGAGTGCTGAAGACTTAAGACCTCAGATTAACTATCAAAATTACTACCACCAATCTGCCTAGCATCTACTTCTCTCCAAAGGTAATCTCCATTTGAATTTATATATGACAGTATCACAAGATACTTTCTCTGTTGATATGACTGCTAAGAAGGATTTCTGTTTGGGCACTGCTATTTCTTGAGGAGTCTTTATGCTCTTGTTCTGTCACTGTACTGAAGTATTTTTCTTACAAAGGGTCTCTCACTCTAGGAATTAATTCTTATGTTAAGAAAGCAGGTATAATAGAAATTCAACCAGCAAGTTGTTCCATGACTGCACTTGTGCGTGGGTATTCACAGGCAACTTAGCTTTCCTATGGTGATTTCATCTTTTTCCTGACTCAGACATCTTTGCAACAGCTTCAACGAGTTTACAATAACTTGTAGCAGTTGCTTCTAGGCCAGAGCTGTCTATTCTGATGCACTTGCAAGAGTATATTTCATTATGCAAGTGAAATGCAGCGTGATCTTAGAGCTGAGGACATGATTCAGAGGCCACCTCTGCGGATCACATGGTGTGAGGCAGCTGAACCAAGTGGCAATGTGAGGAGCCAAAAACAGCTTGTTTTCATATTCTATGGTTTCAACTTGGCCTGAGGAGAGTGTGAGCTACTTGAGCACACAATCGTTAAATAAACAAACTGACCCCTATTTAGAATCAGGAAAAGCCTTTCCATTCTTACCATGTTGTTAGGCAAGTGAATTAAAAAACAACGATGTGCTGTGACATGTTACCATTAACTAGGAGGAAGAACATTTCAGTAAATAAACTGAGCTTCCATTTTATCTTAGAATACTTTACATTTAATTTTTAGAAGTGCTAAGCAAACTAATCACTACCTGAAATTATAAGTCTTTTCTGTTAATTTAAATTTTATAAGCAGATGAGCTAAGTGTGTTTGTGTAGACACATGCTCCCCTTCCTTGGACAAAGAAAGGACACTGTTAAGATTCTGGTTCCCCCATAAGCACACTCAAAGCAGTTCCCAAATATTAAAGTGAACTGACTGTCCCTATATTTTCTCAGCAGAATGTCTCAATCTTGGTATGATTATTTCAGTCTACTGCCTTTTATGTGTGTCTGAATCTTTAGCTAGACTAGGAGCTTCACAAACCAGACAGTGTAATAGGCTCAGTGTTGTATCAATGTTGATTAAATGCTGGCACACTACCAACTAAGTAATTTGTGACTTGGGGCACATTACTGAACCTTACTTTCCTCATGGGGGCAGTAATTCCCATCTTATGTAATTATTATAAAGCCTAAACAAGCTACCACTGCCAAGTGCCTGACAGAAGTGTATATACTCAATGAAAGTAAGTCTGCCTTACCTCTGACCTCCCCTCCTCTTCCCTTTCTAGAAGACAGAAAATTTCTTTCACATTTGAACAGTGTAATATGAATGAACAGCTAGCATAATGCCTTGTGCAAGATAATTCTCAGTAAATGCTAACTGAACTTCTATTAAAATATAAGCTATTTGTTACCAAAGTAGTATTCATTTAAAATGTAAAAGCAAAGGGTAAGAGGCATTCACTCCAGAATGAAGTCTCAGACCTTTCTGTCTTTCATCCATGTTCTCTAAGTTATTTTTTTCAGTTCTACAGTGTTTTTTCTATTTAAAAATTTTGTTTTCAATTACAGTTTACATTCAATACTATTTGTATTACTTTCAGGAGTATAGCACTGTTCCACAGTCTTAAATTCATCTACGGTGACAACTTCTATGTTATACCACTAGTCCCATTAACTTAATCCTCCTACCTGTTCAACCTCTTTACTTAGACATCTAAAAGGCATCTCAAATTTAACATATTCAAAACCAAACCTTTGATTTTCCCCATCAATTCTTTTTTTTTTACACATCAATCTGCAGAAAATGTAGTTGGCTGTTCTTTCAAATTATGTAATCATTTCCCATTACCTTCCCCATTATCACCCCTGTCCAAACCCCCACTAATTCTCACATAGACACTAAGTAGTATTAAATAGTTTCTAACTTCTACTCTTACCTTCTTATAATAAATTTTTCAAGCGGTTGCGAAGAGTAATCCTTTTAAATTGTAAATCTGATCAACAGTCTCCAATGTCTTCCTTCACTCTTTGAATAAAATCAGTGGTCCTCAGATTCTGCCCTGTAAGACCTGCCCTTGGTTACCACGATTGTCACCCTTGTCCAAACCCCCTTTATTTCCCACTGACTGCTCTTCCCTCCACTCTAGCTGTCCTTGCCTTCTTGTTGTTCCTTTAACATGCCAAACACAGTTCTGTTTCAGGGCCTTTGCACTTCTCCCAGATATCCTCATGGCTCTGCCCCAATGTCATTTCTTCCAAAAGAACTTACCTTACTATCTTGATCACTTTGTCTTTTCCCCTTACTGTAGTTTTCTTTATAGCACTTATGACACTACCTGAATATTTTTATATTTGTCTGTGTGTTTCCTGAGCTGTAAGCTCCAATGGGGTAGGAATACTGTTTTGTTCACTGTGGTACTGCCAATGTCTAGAAAAGAGCCTATCACATACTAATTATTCAATAAGAATTCATTTGATCAATCAATCATGTTCCTACTTTTAGTAGTTTGACTTATTTGGCAAATGATGAGTTAAATGAATTCCCTCAGTAAAGGACTTTAATTTCCAATGTGAATCTCTAATAGGAGGGATAGTAACATCATTTCTCAAATTTATTTAGTTATGAAACTTTTTTTTTAAAGAGGGGTATGTATCTTTACCATCTTGGGAAACTCATGCTATAAGGAACAGAATTCAGGAACTGCTGAAGTAGACAGCATAATTCCCTATAGTGCATTTTAGATTTTAAAATAATTGGGTGGTTTAGGCTGACTTACTATATTATGAGCAAGTGTAAAGGCTCTAATTTCTGATCCTGTAAATTACACACAAGCATACTTTCACATTACATTTCTGCTCAACCATTTTAGCATGTACAATTTTAGCCACGAATATATGGTCACCAGGAACATTTTAAAAATGTTTTAACAAAAAACATATTTCACTTGACAATAAATATATGAATTTATTATATAACCACAATGTGTAAATAAGATTAATAGATATATAGGGAAGCAATATTAGTACTCTTCCTCTTTTTCCCCTCCATCTTTTCCTATACCTTTACCAAAACAAAATACTGTCTTTTTAGGCAGGTACAAATGAAGAGCTAAAGGAAGTATGTGCTCATGTGATTAAAATTCTTTTTATTTTATTTACTAAAGATTTAAAAAATATTATTACTATTTTTTAGATTGAGGGGAAGGGAGAGTGAAAGAGAGGGAGCAAAACATCAATGAGCAAGAGAAAAATCTATTGGCTGCCTTTTGCACACCCCCAACTGGGGACCTGGCCCACAACCCAGGTATGTGCCCTGACCGGGAATCAAACTAGCAACATTTAAGCTCTTAACCACCAAGCCTCACCAGCCAGGGCTGATTGAAATTCTTTATTAATATTTATAACATACCACATTAAATCAGGTTGGTCACTTGGTCAAATGTATTGTTGATAAACTGTTTTGGAAATAAGAATATTATGGCAGGTTGTAAAATTAATAGCCCCCAATAAATTCTAAATCCACTATCTCCACCTGTGGACAGTCCTCTGCCACACTAACTGTGGACTTGCCTACATGATTTGCTTTGCCCAGTGGACATTAGCAAATGTGATGTGAGCAGAGGCTTGCAAAAGCTTTGTGCATGGGGATTCCTCCCTCTTGTCCTGATGTTAGAACTCTCTCTTGCCGTTTTTAAGCTACCCACACTCTTTTGAAACTGTGAGATAATTTATAGTCTCATGAGTGACCTGAGGAGAGAGCAAAAGACCTGCCCAGCTGATCCCAGTCCAAACTGCTGACTCACTGTACTGTGAGAAGGTAGAGTGGTTTGTTAGGTAGCAACAGATAATTGATACAAATATAAAATTGTATTGCTGGCAAGTACTTGTTACTTTCATGTCTCTTCGGTGACTAAGAAATCACTACTTAGTGGGACTTCTGCTTAATGAAAAATATTATATATATACGACTGAAAACTCCAGCTAAAGTTACCATTTGTTGATTTTACAATTGTATAGAGTTTATTACACCCACTTTTAAGTTTATTCTCTTAATTGGATAAATATTCCCCTTAAAAGGTTAAATGTATGTGGAGTGCTTAGTACTATAAAGTGTTTAGAATATGTAGATGGCCAACAGATTTTCTTCTTGAAATCCTTCTTAAGCTTTTAATTGCTTGCCAAACTGTTCTTTTCTCAGCATGTGCATCTAAATGAAGAAAGTGCCAAAATAATGAAGTTTTACAATTTATGTGGTGACCCATCTAAAAACTGGCATGTAGGACTTATTCATATGAAAGATTAAAAAAATTGAAAAGGATATCATGATAAGAGTATGCAGTAAGAATGTTAAGAATTTTAGAGTTCAGTTTTGCTCAGCTAAAAATAACTGTGTTAAAAAATAAATTTAGTGTTTGTAAGCCCTAATAAGCCTTTCCCTGTACTTAGAAGTCAATTAATTTGCAAGTGGACCATTTTAGTAGGTGTACAAAGGTCTTCTCCCTTAAGCCAGGTCCTCTTCCAATGTTTGCTTCTCCAGAACAAGCACACCACCACAAGAATCTCGTAATCACCTGTAACAATCTTCCTTCCCTTACCTCTCTCTCCCTCCTTATGCTATCAAGTCTTTCAACCATCCTCTCCTTTCTATTTCAAGCCTCACTACCCTAATCCAGGTTTATTATCTCTTTCCTGGACCATCACAATTGCTTCCCAGTCTCTTTGCATGACTCTTGCCACCCACTCCTCTTCAACCAGACCTCTTCTATTCACAACACTCAGAATGACTGCTCTGAAATGCGAATCATATGCTCCTTCTTCAAGTATGTTAATGGCTTTCCATTGCTGACTAAAACCAAAATCCTTAATAACTTGTAACTTCATAAATATAAGTTCAAAACGAAGTCTAGATCCCTCTTTCCCTTTGTTTCCTTATCACTAATAATCTTACTTTTCATTCTCTTTGGTAATTTACAATCATATATACCTTCCCGGTGTAGAACCTGCCACTCTCCTGCAATCCAGGCCTTCCTTGATGCATATAAGATAGTATAGCGTGTCACAACCGTCTCTGGGCCATCAGGGGGTTTCCAAGAGACCAGAGCAGTGTCATCTTCTATCAGCGTCACTTTTACTCCAACTGGTGGGCCTGCTGGTGCTGTGCACACATGTACAAGGAGATGGAATTAATAGGATAAATGGCCCTATACTTGCAAATACCAGGTAATAGAGTGACAGGCATAGAAAAGAGTCTGAAAAACTAGGAACCACTGTAAAGCATCTGAAAAATCACAGCTTTTACCAAAATTAATAGTGATAACAGTAAAATACTACTTTTCTTCTTTTTTTGAAAGCTAATTTCATTTTTATAATGTTCAAAACATTTTAAAAATATAAAAGAGCAGATTCCTAGATGTGGAATTACTAAGTCAGAGGTTGAAAGCATTTTTAGGTCTCTTGACATGGTTTTGTCAAACTGACCCCTAAATAGGTCTATAATCCCACCAGTAGCACCTGATCATTAGATATTGAGTCTTTCCCATAGAGTACTGAATCTAAACTACATTTCTTACTAAAATGTATAGAATATAGATTCAACCTGATCTAGAAAGCCACTGAAGAAATACTTCTGAGACCAGAAACATTCAGTTATTCTCCAAAAAAGTTGTGGACCGGTGAGTTTAAAGGGCAGGCTTTACACTAATAATTTACATCTGTGAAAAGTATTAAAATCTTGGGATTTTAATTGATCCCATTTTTAATGTGAGCTAAAAGTGTGAAGAGCTGGTTTTCGGCATCACGTAGCATATGGAATATTGTTAAAACCACAGCAAAAAAAGCTCTTGCTCACTGAAATACATGTCCTTTGCTTTCTGTCAGCATAATTAAAATAGAAGTCCTCATATATCATCTAATCCTTCACCCTCATTCTAGAGAAAAGGAAAAGCAAGTTTTGGAGACAAAATATCTTAACTAGAGTCACAGGTAAGCTATACAACTGGTGCTCAATTAGGTATCATATCTATGCACAGTGCACAGCATCAAGCTACTGTACATATAGACAGAGGTTCTAATGTGGGCTCCTAACACACCCATTATTCACTTATTTATATTTAAAATGATTTCAGTGCAGCCTTGAATAGCACACATGATTTTAGCCCATTTCCTTGTGTAATATGTACACCGAGAGGGGAAAAATAAATTTAATGAAAGAAATCTCAAATGTTAAAAAACAAAACAAATCAACAAAACCAACACAACAACATCACATCACCCGGTAGTGGCAACCAAGGTAGCATCCTCTTCAAAACGACGTATATATTTTTTACACATTTAGATAAAACCCAAAAGGCAGCTGCCCTCTTTACCTTCTGGAAGTGTAGAATGGTAGACGACAGGGCTCCAGGGACTTGAAAGTTGATCCACATGCAATCGAACAGCAAATTCATATTTGGTGTTTGGTTCTAGACCTTGAACCAACATGTGGGTTTCTGATCTACAATGATGAGCAATGAAGATTTAATGCTGTGAGCACACTGTTTCTCAAAGACTGTCAATACGTCCAATAAATACAGGTAGGGAGGGCACATTAAAACTATTTTACACTAAAAGAGCAATCCAGTTTGACTAGTATATACTACATTTGGTATTATCTTACAAAAATATGCCTACAAATGTCCTAATACAATGAATTTTCCTCTGAAATGTTGGAAATCAAATTATGCTTTTAAATCATAGTGATAGGCATCTTTTTATCCATAACCTAGAAAACAGGATAACAGGCTTTATTTTTTGATGCCAGAATGAAAATTATCTTTTGTTTCTTTCTTTAACATGCTTTTCTTTAGCCACATGAAAGTCAAAGTAGCTTCTTGCCCAATTTTGTTGCATGAGGCTGGGAAACAACAAAAAAAAATCATTTAAAAAAATTAAATGTCAAAAACTGCACTTTCATAACTGAATATGGTAAAGATGAAACAAAAACCCAGACTTTTTAAAAATTTTTTTAATAAATTACTTCATTGTTGTTCAATTACAGTCATCTGCATCTCCCCCCAACCACTACCCCCTACCCCAGCCAAACCCACTTCCCTCTCTTGCTTCTATCCTCCCCCTTGGTTTTGTCCATGTCCTTTATAGTAGTTCCTGAAAACCCTTCTCCCTACTGTCCCCTCCCCGTTCCCCTCTGACTATTGTTAGATTGTTCTCAATTTCAATGTCTCTGGTTATATTTGGCTTGCTTATTTCTTTTGTTGATTCTGTTCCTGTTAAAGGTGAGATCATACGGTATTTGTCTCTCACCACCTGACTTATTTCACTTAGCACAATGCTCTCCAGTTCCATCCATGTCATAGCAAAGGGTAGAAGCTCCTTCTTTCTCTCTGCTACATAGAATTCCATTGTGTAAATGTACCATAGTTTTTTGTCCACTCATTTACTGATGGGTGCTTAGGTTGTTTCCAGCACTTGGCTATTGTAAATTGTATTGCTATGAACATTGGGGTGCCTAGGAAAAACCCAGACATTTTATAAGCAAGGTAAGTCCTAAGACAAATGCTTAGAGCTGAAGCTCAAGCTAGCCCAAGATGGTAAGAAGTATGAATGGGGAGGGGAGCAAAGGAAACAACCATTCTACATACGTTTGAATATACAGAACCAAAGAAGCATTCTGTAGGCCGACAGGGTTACAGCGAATGGTGTAGTTAATTATTTGTGCAGTCGTGAACGCAGGCCTCCTCCAGTGCAGGAAGATGGAAGATGAGGTGTTAGCCTTCGCATAGAGATGGTGGGGCGGTGGTGGAGGAGGAACCATGCGGTCACGAACAGCTATTGGAAAAGACAAGGTTGATTTACCGCACAGCATAGCATTTATTGTAAAAAGTGGTAAAATCATTAATACCCCACCCGGTAAGCTGACTTTAGGTCTTTCTTCCTTGAGAGGCTTGTAGTAGTCTAGAGGTATATTATTCAAACCTGAGCAATTCTTCCATGAATTAGATTATAGGGAATAAAATATTATCGATACACAGATTATAAGGCAGAAGCATAGAGAGGTCAAGCTACCAGCCAAAGGCTTTCAGAAAGCCAGCAATGGGATTAAAACTAGACTGACACCCACTTTAGTAGCAATAAAATCATGCAGCTCTTAGTAGCAATAAAACTGAATAGCAACTGGAAGGAAATAATTAGCTTCAAGCTTAGAGCAGATGAAAGAAAACTCAGTATATGTAGGTATTCAGGGTTATTTTCCAAGTTAAATTTCTTATGGTCGTTTGCAGGCAAAAGAAAAATAGATTCTTATAATTAAATACATCTCACTTAAATATTTACCAAGGATGTACTTGTTCAAGATACTATCTTAGGTACCCTGGAGAATATAAAGTAATCAAACCAATGAGGGTTCCAAGCAGTAATGAGACTTAGATGCTGAGGAAAGGGAGAAACAGGACTATGAGCCATATACAGTGGAAGGAGCTATCATAACTCTACTTACACACGCATCCTGGGGTGCTGACTGTCTGATCTGCCTGGTAACCATCTTCTATGTTATTGTAAGCCAGCAGCCGTACGTGATATTTCCTTCTGGGGTCTAAAAAGAAACCAACAGGTAATAATTAGACCCAGCTAGATACAAACAAAGGTTCTAGAGCCTTTCTAGATTTGGGGTTTAAAATCTTCTGAATAAATACCAGATTTAAATAAAAAAGAATTTTGTCTCTCCCTGTCCTACACACTCAGCAATTCACCTTAGTATGACACTGCTATTGTGACTATCTACCAATTATTTAAAATCTTACATTTAACCTCACTCCAAACAATAACATTACTATAACCACTCTTCCTCCTTCTCCTCAACTGAGCAGAGATAGATTCTTGCTTTTAAAAGACTTGGGTTGACTTCCAGCCAAGATGGAGGCGTAGGTAGACACACCGTGCCTCCTCACACAACAAAATAAGGACAAAAAAATTAGAAACAAACAGAAAAAAAACAACCAGATATGACAGAAAATTGAACTGTACTGAAGTCCGACCACCAAGGAGTTAAAATAGACACATTCATCCAGACCGGCAGGAGGGGCGGAGTTGGGTGGCCAGGCAGAGAGGGGTCTTAGCAAAAAGAAGCGGTGGCTTGCAGACCCTGGGTGCACAAGGCAGCAGCTTACTGACCTGGGTGCACAGGCTGGCAGACCCTAGGCATGGGATGGCAGTGGGCAGACCCAGCAAGGCGCACAAGAAGGCTGGCTGACTGGGTGGTCACACATTCATGTGCAGATAAACCAGGAGAAACTGGGGAGCAAGGCAGACTGTGCAACCCAGGGCTCCAGCTTGGGAAAATAAAACCTCAAAATACCAATTGAAAACACCTGTGGGGGTTGAGGTGCTGGGAGAGACTCTTGTCCTCACAGGAAAGTTCGTTGGAGAGACCCACAGGGTCCTAGAACGTACACAAGCCCACTCACACCAGATCAGCATCAGAAGGGCCCAGTTTGCTTGGGGGAAGCTGCAAAGGGACTGAAATCCTGCAGAGAGCAGAACAAGTGCCATTGTTCCCTCTCTGACCCCTCCCCCACATACAGCATCACAACCCAGCAACTGGGTTGATCCACCCTGGTGAACACCTAAGGCTCTGCGCCCCTCACTATGTGACAGGTGCGACAAGACGAAAAAAAAAATAGTCCAAATGGAAGAACAGATCAAAGGCCCAGAACAAATACAACTAAGCGACAAAGAGATAGCCAACCTATCAGATGCACAGTTCAAAGCACTGGTGATCAGGATGCTCACAGAATTGGTTGAATTTGGTTGCAAATTAGATGAAAAAATGAAGGCTATGCTAAGTGAAATGAAGGAAAATGCACAGGGAACCAATAGTGATGGGAAGAAAACTGGGACTCAAATCAATGGAGTAGACCAGAAGGAAGAAAGAAAAAAACAGAAAAGAAGGAAGAAACAAGAATTCAAAAAAAATGAGGAGAGGCTTAGGAACCTCCAGGATATCTTTAAACATTCCAACATCCAAATTATAGGGGTACCAGAAGGGGAAGAAGAAGAGCAACAAGTGGAAAACTTATTTGAAAAATAATAAAGGAGAACTTTCCCAATCTGGCAAAGGAAATAGACTTCCAGGAAGTCCAGGAAGCTCAGAGAGTCCCAAAGAAGTTGGACCCAAGGAGGAACACACCAAGGCACATCATAATTACATTACCCAAGATTAAAATGAAGGAGAGAATTCTAGAAGCAGCAAGGGATAAGGAGGCAGCTACCTACAAAGGAGTTCCCATCAGACTGTCAGCTGACTTCTCAAAAGAGACCTTGCAGGCAAGAAGGGGCTGGAAAAAAGTATTCCAAGTTATGAAAAGCAAGGATCTACACCCAAGATTGCTCTACCCAGCAAAACTTTCATTTAGAATGGAAGGGCAGATAAAGTGCTTCTCAGATAAGGTCAAGTTAAAGGAGTTCATCATCACCAAGCCCTTATTATATGAAATGTTAAAGGGACTTATCTAAGAAAAAGAAGATAAAAAACATGTACAGTAAAATGACAGCAAACTCATGGCTATTAACAACCACACCTAAAACAAAAACAAACTAAGCAAACAGCTAGAACAGGAACAGAACCACAGTAATGGAGATCACATGGAGGGTTAACAACAGGAGAGTGGGAGGAGGAGAGAGGGGGAAAAGAGAGTAAGTAGCATAGACAGTGGGTAGAAAATAGGCAGGGGGAGGGCAAGAATAGTATGGGAAATGTAGAAGCTAAAGAACTTACGACACATGGACATGAACTAAAGGGGGGGAAGGTGGGTGGGAGAGGAATGAATGTGCAGGATGGAGGGGAATGAAGGGGGGATAAATGGGACAACTGTAATAGCATAATCAATAAACTATATTAAAAAATAAAAGACTGGTTTATGTGATGAATTATTTCTAAGAATTTACACTATGTAGTTTTTGTTTAGTTACTTGAGAGTAGTTTATTAAAAGTATGAAAACCCAAGTCAGATGTTTCCCCCCTCAAAGTTAAGAAGAATTACAGCTGTTATCTTTTAGTACTGTACATTTGAAAATCTTTAGAAATGTGTGTTATTTATTTCTAAGTACACCCTTTCCCTAAACCTGTATTTTCAAGTTGAGAGCTAAATTCTGCAAGAAAGATAAGCTGGAGCTCCCTCTACTGGTATTCATTAACTAGCACAATCTGAAAATTAAAGTCCGTCCCACGTGTATAAAACAAAACAAGAAACAATTTCTGGCCTTTGAGAAAATAAGTGATTATAAAATTTAAATGATATACTTTAGTAAGTGTACAGGAAGTTTAATGATACCAGTGAATTTAAGTGTAACCATTTATGATAACTATAGAGTGCTTGCTTATCGCAAAAAATAAATACTATTCAGAAATAATGTATTTCTTTTTTCCCCAGCTTTACTGACATATAGTTGATAAATAAGAGCTGATTTTTAAGGTGTACAACTTGATATCTGATATACATAGACACTGTGAAACAATCACTACAATCAAGCTAGTTAACATATCCGTCATCTAATATAGTTACCATTTTTTGTGTGTATGTGTAGTAGAAATGCTAAAGACCTACACTCTCAGCAAATTTCAAGTATATGATACAATATTTATAATTATAGTCCCTCTACTATACATTAGAGCTCCAAAACTTATTCCTGCATAGCTGAAACTTTGTACCCTTTGGCCATCTCATCCCATTTCCCTCACCTTCCAACCCCTGGGCCCCATTCTTCTACTCTGTTTCTACAAGTTCAACTATATTAGATCCCATAGGTAAGTGAGATCATACACTAATTATTTTTCTGTGTTTGGATTATTTTATTTAGCATAATGTCCTCTAGGTTCATTAATGCTATGCAAAAGGCAAGATTTCATTCTTTTTAAGGTTCAATAATATTCCTCTGTGTGTGTGTGTGTGTGTTTGCCACATTTTCTTTATCCAGATATTTAGGTTGCTCCCCTATCTCATCTATTGTGAATAATAATGCAATGAACATGGGGTGCATATGTCACTTCAAGATACTGGTTTCATGCCTTTTGGTATACACCCAGAAGTAGAAAAACAATAATCTTTAATAGACATAATCAAATGTAAAGTTTCTTAAACTCTCCAAAGTAATTTAAGAGTTTGTATAAATATTTTAGAAACTGATTAATGTATTCTAATATTTAATATTAAACCCCATTTAAACATTTCCTAAAATATTAAAATTTTATATTTGCTTTGATAAAATTAAAAACACAAGAAAAATTTACACAACTTAGAAAATTTCTAATAACTTCTATCTTATAGAAAATGTTTTTCAGGTTTATTTTCTTGAGTATCACAAAACTCCATAAGATATGTTATTCTTCTTTTTTAAAAACTGTGGTAAAAGGTATTAAGTAGCATGTCTAATGTCATATAAAGCTGAACCAGGAACCTGAGGTATGATAGCACAGGGCCTTTAAATTGACACAAACACATGTGCCTTTGTCACAGCAAGTTTGTCTCCTTATGAGTTTTAAAATAGAAATATATTCAAATATTTTATAAAATAATTACCAGAGCCCTGGCTGATGTGGTTCAGTGGACTGAGTGATGGCATGTGAACCAAAGGGTTGCTGGTTCAATTCTTAGTCAGGGCACATGCCTGGCTTGCAGGCCAGGTCCCCAGTAGGGAACGCATGAAGGGCAACCACACATTGATGTTTTGCTCCCTCTCTTTCTCCCTCCCTTCCCCTCTCTCTAAAAATAAATAAATAAAATTAAAAAAAATAATTACCAGAGAACATATAAACATATTTGGATTTCATCGCTCAAATGATTTCCAACATTCAGCACTGAAATTCTAAGATTCAAAAGGTTTTGGTTCATTTTAAAGGCTACTTAATTTGAATCTGTTTTATTCTTTCTTTCCTCCTACCATACTGCTGATCACATTAGTCAACTGAATCCTGAGTTCAATATTACAAATATACCTTCTGAATGGGTACAAACAGAATTCAACAGGCTCTCTGCAATCTAGTTCTTTATAAATTTGGTGTCATCTTCAAAAATATTTCTTCATTCTGTCTGTGTTCAGTTAGAAGAGTATCTTTAGGAAAGCTTCCCAAATGTGAGGTATTATGTCAGGAATGCAGAAGACACAAAAAAGGAAGGATGAGACAGAATGTGTCCAAAGTAGCTCCCAGTCTCAGTGAGCCAGACACAGATACAGCCATCTCTCATGGAAAGCTGATTTTTGATGAGGGTCAGGAGGATAGGTAGAGAAATTAATCCTTATTCTACCATACAAAAAACTGATCAACACTTCATGAATATGTCTCTGGAATGCTTTATTTTTTAATTTTTACAATAGACATTTATTTCTCACAGCTCTGAAGGCTGAGAAGTCTAAGATCAAGGTGCCCACAGATTTGGTTTCTGGCAAGGGCCCTCCTTCTTGGCTTGCAGATAGCTACCTACTTGCTGTATCCTCACATGGCAGAGAGTGGAATGCTTTTTTTTCACCCTAAAATTGATTCTTCAAGTTTTCCTTTTTTCCTCTTTAAAAAATAAATGGCTTACACTAAACTTTAAACTCAGAATTAAACTTTTTTTTAGGGGAGGGTGTTGATCAGACAAAAGCAGCTTATGTGTTCTGAGATGAGAGAACAGAGTTGCTCCCATAAGATCCTCAGCACCTGGCTATTTCCCTACTCAGCACAGACTCCAGTAAGCCCACTGTGAGGCGGGGCACACCTCCTGATGCCCATCTGGAACTCATCCAAGTAGCCAGCACAACCCTCTCCAGTGCTGCGCTGCTTCCCCTGCTAGTGTACATGAGGTCAGGAAAAGGTAAACCAACGAGCAGGCAAATCAAACACATGGAGGGGAGCCCGAGATTCCTTTCTATCCACACAAAAAAAGGTCGGACAAGAACCAAGATAATTCCGGAGATGATTTTAGTGAGAAAAAAAAAAAAGCACATCATACTATGTGGAAAAATAATTTAAAGGAGAGGAAAACCGATTCACATTTTTTCACATGTGATCTCTTCGTGCTCTACAAAGCATCTTGTTTTAAACTGCACAACAAAAGAAATCACTAACGAAACAAAAAGGCAGCTGACCAGATGGCAACTTTTATTTGAAAACAACAACTCTGACAAGGGGTTAATATTAAAAAAAAGAAAAAAAAAAAGAGTCTTGCTTAAAAATAAAAAGTGCCAGGAAAAAATAATTTAAAGGAGAGGACAAACCCATTCACATTTTTTCACATGTGATCTCTTCTTTATGCTCTACAAAGAACCTTGTTTTAAAAATAAAAAGTGCCAGGATGGTGGGCCACGTGCACTGCCCCTTTGCTTCTTTTAGGTTTGATAACATATTATTCCAATTTCAAAATCTAGTCACTACTTTATTTTGGTTTGTTAATCCAGAGATCCTGGAACAACCTGGTTTATTCTTGTTCACCAGTTTGTTAGAAATTTGATTTAATACACTGTTTGGAAATTTAAGAGTGGTCCCAGGGACAAGAGCCCTCAAATAATGTTACAATGAGCATTATCAGGCAATAAGAGTCATTAAGAGAGAAAACAGAACAGCTACACAATTAACATAATTAAAGCTACAGAGTAAAAAAAAAGTTTAGGACCAATACACAAAATGCAGTTAAATGCACAAAATGCAGCTTATGTAGCACAAATCCTAAAACTGCAGTTTTGCAAAGACCCTCTAATGCATCAGGGACAAAGCAGAGACCCAGGATCAACACTAAAGTGCCACAGGGAACCCGTTTCCACTGTCTGTTACAGCTCTTCTTGAGTTAAGCATCACCACACATATGTGGTGCTTGGTTACAGAGACTCAGCAAACTTGGTCTATGTGGTTAGGGGGAAAACAGCAGAGTCAGGAGGAGCAGCCACAAAGAATAATGCAGGCCTTCTCAAAACTAAGCAAGGGAAGGAGGAGAAAGACTGGAGAGAAAGTTGGTCTCAGTTTCTTCAAAACTCAACACAAGGGGTATAGTTTTGATCTTTTTCTTAAAAAAGTCCCTTTAACATTTCATGTAATAATGGCTTGGTGATGATGAACTCCTTTAGCTTTACCTTGTCTGGGAAGCACTTCAACTGCCCTTCCATTCTAAATGATAGCTTTGCTGGATAGAGTAATTCTGGTTGCAGGTCCTTGCTTTTCAACATTTTGAATACTTCTTGCCTGCAAAGTTTCTTTTGAGAAATCAGCTAATAATCTTATGGGCACTCCTTTGTAGGTAACTCTCTGCTTTTTTCTTGCTGCTTTTAAGATTCTCTCTTTATCTTCAACCTTAGACATTTTAATTATGATGTGTCTTGTAGTGGGCCTCTTTTCATCCATCTTGTTTGGGACTCCGTGCTTCTGGGACTTGTATGTCTATTTCCTTTGACAAATTAGTAAAGTTTTCTTTCATTATTTTTTCAAATAAGTTTTCAATTTCTCACTCTTCCTCTTCTTCTGGCACCGCTACGATTGGGATTGTTGGCATGTTTGGAGTTGTCCTATTGTCTTCTTATACTATTCTTTTTTTTTTCTTTTTTGAATTCTTGTTTCTTCTGTTCTGGTTGAATATTTATTTCTTCCTTATGTTCCAAATCATTGATTTGAATCCCTTCCTTGGCATCCCTGGCTTCCTTCCCTTTACTGTTGATTCCCTGTAAGTTTTTCTTTACTTAATTTAGTGTAACCTCCTTCATGTTGTTGCCATACTCAATGAGTTCTTTGAGCATCTTGATCACCAGTATTTTGAACTTTGCATCTGATAGGTTGGCTATCTCCATTTAGTTTAGTTCTTTTTCTGGGGTTTTGTTCTGTTTATTTGAGCCATATTTCTTCATCTCCTCAATATGGTAGCCTCCCTGTGTTTGTTTCTGTGTATTAGGGTAGAGCTGCTTTGACTCCATGTAAGAGTCACCTGTAAATTGTGTGGGTAATTGCCAGCATGGGGCAACCTGCTTCACCATTTTGTGCCTCTGTGCTAGGGGAGGGTTCAGAGAGGAGACTGTGAGGCACCTGGCTTCTAGTGGTTTGCCCAGCATTCACCCCATTTCCAGTCACTTCATCTACTTCCCATATGCAATTGGCATCCTTCCAGCTGTTGCTCTGGTGGTGAATCCCAGAATGGGTGGGTTTGTGTACATTTTAAGACTGTGCGGGCCCTTTGAGTGAAGCTTCCTGACAATCTCACGGTTCTTCCGCTGCCCCAACCCCCACTGGTTTTTACAGTCAGAAGTTATGGGGACTTATCTTCCTGGTGCTGGAACACTGGTCTGTGCAGTCTGGCCTGGGGCTGGGATCGGATGCTCCCAAGGTGTCCCTCCTGATTTTTATCCACCCCACGTAAATGTGGGACAGCCTGTGCCCGACCCATTGCCGCCACCTCTCCACACCACACCACATCTCCTCACCTCTCCACCCCATCTCACATCTCTGCCCCTCCTACCCATCTGGATGCTTGTGGCTTTTTTTTGATTCCTCGGTTGTCAGTCTTTTATACAGTTCAATTTTCTGACGGTTGAGTGTTGTTTTGAGATTTAGTTGTAATTCCTTTTGTGGTTGTGTGAGGAGGAGAAGCATGTCTACCTATGCCTCCATCTTGACTAGAAGCAACACAAGGGGTATAAAAATCACTCCTCAGTAGGGCTAACTCTTAACAACCTCAGAGCTGATGGCTCACATAGGTAGTATTTGGATTTACCATTAAAGTTGCTTAAAGATACAGCAATATATAAAGATAAGGAGTTAGGAAAAAAAGTTCAAATAATTTTTTTCTCTTTTTGTATTATTGTTCAAGTACAACCATCCAGATTGTTGTTTGTTTTTTTGGTCTGGTCACGGCTGTTACGTATGAGGGGTGGAGCCTTAGGTGTTCCCCAGGGTGGGGCAGCCCAATCGCTGGGTTGTGACGCTATAGGTGGGGGCAGGGTCCGAGAGGGAACAATGGAGCCTGCTCTGCTCTCTCCTGGATTGCAGTCCCTTCCGCTGCTTCCCCTTCGCCTGGATTATCTGCGTGCACAAATGCGGGACCACTTGGTCAGCCAGCCACCTTGCACGGCCTCACTGGGTCTGCACAGTTGCCTCCCTGTGCCCGGGGTCCACTAGCCACTGCCTGCATGCCTGGGAACTGCCAGCTGCTGCTGTCTGTGTACCTGGGTCCTCACCTCCACTTTTCCCTGCCGCAACTCTGCCCCTTTTACTGGTCTGTATGAATGGTTGTTGGACTTCCATACAGTTCAACTTTCTATCAGTTCTGTTGTTTTCTTGTTTCTAAATATTTGTTGTCCTTAATTTTGGTTGTGAGAGGAGGCACAGTGTGTCCACCTATGCCTCCATCTTGGCCGGAAGTCCTTTTGCTCATTTTTTAATAGGGCTGTTTGTCTTCCTGGTGTGGAGTCATGTGAGTTCTTTACATTTCTGGGGGGATGAAATCCTTGTCTGAGGTATCATTTTCAAATATTTTCCCATACAGTTGGTTCCCTTTTCATTTTGCTGATGTTTTCTTCAGCCATGCATAAGCTCTTTATTTTGATGTAGTCCCATTTGTTTATTCTTTCCTTTGTGTCCCTTGCTCTAGGGGACATATCAGTGAAAATATTGCTGCATGGAATATCTGAGATTTTCCTCCCTATGTTCTCCTCTAGGACTTTTATGGTGTCATGACTTACATTTAACTCTTTTATCCATCTTGAGTTTATTTTTATATATGGTGTAAGTTGGTGGTCCACTGTCACCTTTTTGCATGTAGTTGTCCAGATCTCCCAACCATTTGTTGAAGAGGCTATTTTTGCTCCTGCCCTTTGTCTAATATTAATTGACCATAGGGATTTGGGTTTATTTCTGGGCTCTCTATTCTGTTTCATTGATCTATATGTCTGTTCTTGTGCCCATACCAGACTGTTTTGATTACAGTGGCCTTGTAATAGAGTTTGATATCAGGTACTGTGATCCCTCCTACTTTGTTCTTTCTCAAAAGTTCAAATTAACACAAATCTGACTATAAATGTTTTCATTTATAACTATAGTGTCTCAGCTTAAGTTAATGGAATTGTGGTCTCAGCCAAATTATTATGTTTTTCTTTATTTAAGGGGTCAACCTTTGGCCAAAAAATGAAGAAATTCTTGAAACACTGATAGCTATATCCTTTATCTTTTTTTGCCTATCTCTAGGACTTGGCTCATTTCTTTCCTTTTTGATTCACTCTCACCACTAGCTCTTCTACTTGTTTGTTTCACATAAGAAGGAATCAGAACCAGAAGTCTGGTTGGTCAAGAAAGAGTTCAAAGTTATCAAAAAATTATCAAGTGCCTCCTAAAAATCAGGCACCTTCACTATGAAAGACTGAAGGATTAGAAAGACATTAACTTGCGCTTTTGATTTCATCTACCAAAGGAGACAGACTGGGAAATGAATACTTTGTATTACTTACTAATTTTATAACCTTGAACAAGTTTCTTAAGTTTTCTTAACCTCATTTATTTGCCTTAGGAAAATAGAAATATAATCCCTCAGAAGGATTTTCAAAGTATTAAATGAAATCATATCTTTTTTTAAAAAGATTTATTTATTTATTTATTTTTAGACAGAGGGGAAGGGAGGGAGAAAGAGAGAGAGAGAAACATCAATGTGTGGTTGCTTCTCGCGTGGCCCCCACTGAGGACCTGGCCCGCAACCCAGGCATGTGCCCTGACTGGGAATCGAACCTGCGACCCTTTGGTTCGCAGCCCAAGCTCAATCCATTGAGCTACGCCAGCCAGGGCCGAAATCATATCTATTAAGTACTTTGTACAGTTTCTATAATTACTACACACACAACATTATTATCATTATTATGTGAGTAAAGTTGCCTGGAAGAACATACTACCAAAACTACTACCAAAAATATGGTGCACTTAAATCTGGGAATCATCTTTGGGAAGTGAAACAAAATTATTAAAGACATTCATTCATACAAGCAGGGTCTAGAATCCAGAGTATCAGCAAATTAACAGTGAGCAAATACTAAAGTGGAGTTCTAACCACTCTCTGTCTTCATTAATATCCCCCCACTGCATAGAGCAGCCAAAGGTCTCAAGCATGTGTCTGACTTGCATGTATGACAATGTGCTGTGTTTTGTGTTTATGGCCACTAAGAATGCTTGCTGTTTTGGTGACCATGCCACAGGGTATATAATCCTCTCAGTGTCAAATCTACCTTCATCCACATCTTTCATATTAATCTAATAATCTCTCATCTGCTAACAAAGAAACAACCTGACAATAAATGCTTTGGAAAATAACTTAATAGATTCTTCCCCAATGAAAGAATAGTAGATTGTTTCATAAGTGGGAAATATGGAAGAGTTTGAGGACTAGCATTAGAAACAGCAAGCCGATGGACACAACAAATTAGTTCATTCTGTTAATCATATCCAGTTTTAACAACTAGGTTTTTATTACCTTCAGTAACTGTAACTCAGAATAAGAAAAACAAAGATCAATAAAATGAGATTCCCTGTAGTGCCAAAAAATGTTTAAAGACACACTGATCAAGAACCTAATTCCATTCTAAAAGCATATGATTTAATAATAATAGTACATTAGCTGCATTTTCAACATACTGAGTAGCCTACTAAAAATTCTGGTATTAACATCCTGTTTTTCATTGCAACATGTTCCTAAAAGAACATGTTACAATGAAACACACACAACCCCCACAAAAAAAACAACACAAACCCCACTCCTTCCAGTGTTTTACTTGAATAACTTGTGTTTCTCTTCTCTATCACTAGATGGCATCTGTGTGCCTTTAAGCAGAGTGATGACCCTACTCATTTAGTCGTTAAGGTGTGAGCTATTCCTATACCAGCTGCAACTGATGAATGAACGATTCAAAATAGGAAGGCATGAAATACAAAATACAGCTATTGCTTAAGTTTCACAAAATGCAAAACAATGAGAAGGGAGAAGGGCTCGCTTGGATCAGTGTTTGTCAAATGAACTTTCAAAAACCCTGTGAGATAGGTATTGTTTTGTCACCTGTCTACAGAGGATGCTGAGATAAACAGGTAAGAATTCTTTCTGACTTCCTAATGAGCCAGTGCCTACTAAGAAGCAAAGGGACAGTCTAGTACAGTGGTTATGAGCTGAGATGTCAAACCCAGACTTCTTGTTCAATTCTAGCTTGGTCATTACTGTTTAACTTGGGGAAGTTATTTTCTCTCTCTGTACCTTGGATAAAATTACCTATAAAGTAAGTCTGATGATGATAACAGCATCTGCCTTTTGAGGCCATTAGGAAGAAGAGATAAATTAATTCACATAAACTGATTAAAAGAGTGCCCATGTATAATATAATAATAACATCAATAATATGACATAAATATAACAGTAATGATGTAAAACAATTGCTGTTAGCCCCCCCCCACACACACACACACAGGACAGGTTAGTACAGTGATTAAAGCACAGATTCTGGAACCAGACTACTTGGGTTTGAATTAAGTTTCCTCATCTATAAAATGGGAGCTAAATGAGTTTATATTTGTAAATGTGCTTAAAAAATGTCTGCCAGTTAGTAGGTACTTTTTAGTGCTAAATAAATAAATGTAGAAGAGTAGGCTGGTTTGAGAATTAGAGGATTTGGGTTTTAATCCTGGATTTAGTAGCTGTGTGGCAACAAATTGGGCAGCTTCCTGGATCTCAGTTTCCTCATCTTTAAGATTAGAATGTTACAATGTATCAGGTGTTCTCAAATTTGTTTAGGTAACAGTATATTAGGAGAGTGAAGACGAAAGTACAAGTAAGTACCATGAAGATGGAAAGAAATTTGTTAAAACTCCAAGGGAATTAAAAAGAGAGAATGGTTACTCTTAATTTGGAGTGTAGGCAGGGCTTCAAAGAAGTACACTTGAGCAGAATTTGACCTTATGGTAAGCATGGAAAAGTGGAGATGGAGGTCAAGGGAAGAGTATAAATAAGCAAAGGCCCTGGGTCATGAACACATGGATGAGGGATGAGTAACAGGCACAAGTTCAGTAAAGCGTACATGAGTGAGGGTCACACAGAAAAGTTAGGCTGGGCGCAGATCTCAGAGAGCTTTGAGAGCCAGGCTAGGCATTGTGGATTTTATCACATACACAGAGAAGAAAACTATCTGAATGGAATTGCTGAGAGAAGGGATTAATGAGAAGGGAGCAAGAAAGCTCCAAGTTACCAGTCTGAGTGGACCAACACAACCATGAGAGGATATGCTTGGGGGAGCAAAAGACGTGCTGAATCAGCGGTCCTGGGGGAACATCCAAGTGGAGCCGACAGTGGGTGATTCAAAGATGTTGCACACAGCCCACAGTGAGGATGGAGAAACACACTTAGCAGTCATCTATACAGAGGATGGGCACCAAGGGAGAGAAAAGACAGCAGGGGTGAGAAATCTGGGGGTGAGCGGGGAAGTGGTCTTAGAGTCATGAGGAGAACCAGGAAGGTAAACTGTCATGGAAGCCAAGAGAAGGAGAGTGGCTGACAATGTCTAATATAGCAGAGAAGTCACCAAGGGTAAGAATGACACCTGGAACAAGTATAAAGGACACATGGACAACTGGGGGGTGGGTGGAAATGGGAGGGAGGTGGGGAGTGTTGTGGGGGTGGGCTGGGTTGGGGAAAAAGGCAGAAAAGTGTACTTGAACAACAATAAAAATATAAATAAAAATAAAAAAGAATGACACCTGGTTATCTAGACCCTTTAACTGAGTGAATTCATTAGAAGGGGCGGGGGTAGCAGAAAACATGGAGGAGTAAGGAGGTTCTGGGTCATGGGAGACAGAGCTATAAAGGGGAATGAAAATGCATTATCATTTTAATTCAATGAAAATGCAAAATCAATGTACCTAAATGTTAACAGTGGTATCTATCTCTATCAGGTAGAAATTTTAGTTACTTTTGTTTCCTGTATCTCTGTGTGTTCTACAATAAATGCTAATTGCTTTGTTAATATAGTAGTTGGGGAAAATGTATTATCTTTTATATGCCAACAGCTAGTATGAACTTTATATGCATTATCTTAAATAATCTTTACTACAACCCTATAAAAGAATTAATTTTATTTTATATATAAAGACGCTTCCATGTTAAGTAAACTAGCTTTAAGAATTAATCATTTTTCTACATACAGGTGGAGCAAAAGTAGATTTACAGTTGTGAATACATGAAACACAGTTTATTTTTATATTTATTAATTATTATTTTCCATACAAACAACTATAAACCTACTTTTGCCCACCCTGTAAAATATCCAAGAATATATTTTAAACTTCCTTGATTCTTTAGAATGCTGGAAATAATTGAAACTTTTCTGATGCTTCAAAACCATCCTTATGAGCATCAATTATTGTATCTTCCACAACAGAGTAGTTGTTTTTTTAAAACTTATTTTTCTTATTCTTTAGCTCCAATTCTATGCTTCTGGGCATGTTTTATAAAGCCAGGTCCATATAATCACTAATGTCTGAAAAGCCAAACAGCAAAACATGTAAGAACATGTATAAATCAACAGACTATATTCTAAAGAATGGTATCCTCTCCTACTGAGTGGCTTTGTGACTTAAACCTCTTTTTTGGCCCTCTACCAGATTTGAGGTTATGCCTGAAAGAGACTGGGTTGCAGGCCCCGAATAAGTGGGTTATGTTAATGTACTTTGAAGGTAATCAAATACACAGTAGAGCAAAGTTGGAATAATCAAAGATATAAACATTAATGAATAAATTAATTTTACTTTAAGAAGGAAACCGTTAAGAATTCTGGTCCTATCAGATTTGGATCACTGTTCTGCACTTACATGTCAAGCTTCAAAGGTAAAACCAACAGGCTATCTTAGTAGAACGTTCCCACACCCTCACGCCATACCTTCCCCCCAACACCATGAAGACCAAGTAAGTGTTCTCGGACTGGAAATGAACTCAGACAGTAAAACTGATGGACATCAATTCAAGTTCATAAGTTCTTTCTTATAACATTAACACATCTGGAAGTTTGGTTTCCTGGGAAGAACATAATAGAAAACATTTTTTTACAAAGTGTTTTGCTGTGGAGCAACAATAAGAGATATTGGAGCCATTAAAACCAGGCCTTTGTCTCTTCCAGCTGCTGCTTGTTGGTGAGGCTCTGGAGGCCCTGAAAAGAGCCAGGCCATACCAGACAGGTCAGGGGCAGGTACAATTCAGACAAAACCTGAGGTCAGGACCATGGGAAAACTTTACGCACATGAGCCAGTCCATCTTTGACATCATTTCTAAAATTCAAATCTAGTCAAGACTTCATAAGTTCTATTTTCCATCCTTGTATGGAACTTCTCAGGTGGTAGGAAAGACAATCCTCCCAGGACCAAAGGAAGATAAAGCAATCACAGCACCAAAGGAAGACAGATAATCCCTGTCACTTGTTCAATTTACAGTCATGGAACATGCTGGAGTGGCTTAATAAAATGTCTTAAGAGAATACAAAGCTTTACTTTAAAAATCACCATGTACCAGAGTGAATTATTTACTTAAAATACTGCTATAGAAAAGTTTTGCTTATTATCAGCAACAGTGTTACAATTAAGACAGTTTCAAAGTATTAAAAATAGTCAAAAAACTCAAAATGTACATGCAGAGGTAAGTAGCAATCTGAAAATTTGCTGATATGAGGTCAGCATATGTGAAGTTTGAAAATGTTAAAGTAGAAAATGCTCAGAGTAAGTAAGAAAGGTGAAATTGTGAAGGATGCAACCTAGTGTCTGCCCAAATGTCCATTCTTAATGTAATCTTTTGTGCTACAAGGTTTTGTGTGAGCCTTTTCAGGCCTATTGTTCCCCTGCAGTCCAACTGAAGAGCTCCTTGGTCTGGGCTAGCCAGGGTGACTGCACTGCCCCCAAGCCTGTCCCTCCAACACAATACCCCCCATATAATTATTCAGAAAAGAGGCCAGCAGTGAGGACTGCTGTGACACCTGGGTCACGGCCTCTGACACAGAATCTGGGGCCAGCCGCAGTCTGGTCCAACAGCAGAAGAGCAGGAGAAATGCTACGGGGGATGGGTGGGAAAGGCAGGCAGAGTGAAATACGCAGCTTTAAAAGGCTGTGTTTGAGCACAGTAATGAAAACACAAATCACACTTCAACAATGTGATTTACCTTCAAGTTATCCAAATGTTGTAAGACCTGTAGTGCTTCTCCCTTCTAGACAGTACTGAGATTAGGGGAGCAGGTCTTTTCTAAAAGGGAATTCTTTGTCTTGTATCCTCAGATTTATGTTAGAGTAAAAAAGTTAATTCATGATGGTTAGAATAATGCCTTATGTGAATGGACCAGTATGCTGATTTAAAAGCAGAGGTTTTTAGCTAAAAGAATGTAAATTTTACTTAAACCTAGATTAAAAATTCATTCTTTTGTATAGAAGCTGAATTTCTGTAAGGGCTTGTGAATCAGAAACATTTTTTACTGTTCGTATTACAAATTTTAAGGAAGTTTTTAAAATGATCACTATGCCAAAACATTATAAATTTGTTCTGCGATAATACAGAATATTTGAGTGTAAAACAGAGTGGCAGATGGGGTGGGCAATCCCCTACTCGCCCCATTTTCCCTGTGTTGTATGAAACAGCTCTCTCTGAAAGCTGATGGTAGAGTTATTTGTCTAAACCAGAAATGACTCAGTCCCTTTTGTTCTGACCCCCTGAAGGGTTTTAAGACAAATAACACCTCTTACTCCCAATGCAAACATCCCTTCTCCAACTAACTTTAGGATAATTTAGAAGAAAGTTCTTTTTATGTGACATTTGAGCCAAATGCCTATTAAAATAAGTATGTCCTATTGATAATCTCCATTTTATAAACACCCACTCCCTCCTCCAAAAGGATTGTTTTGTAAAATCCAGCTTTTTACACAATTATATCATGTTCACTAGCATTTTGATCATATGATTTCATTTTCATACACTTACCAGGCTTTCAAGGCTTCTTTTTTATTTTTACTTTTAAAGTATTTTATTTATTTTTACAGAGAGGGGAAGGGAGGGAGTAAGAGAAGGAGAGAAACACTGAAGTGTGATAGGTTGCCTCACACATCTCTAACCAGGCCTGCAACCCACACCCTGAGTGGGAACTGAACTGGTGGCCTTTCGGTTTGCAGGACATCACTCAATCTACTGAGCCACATCAGCCATAGCTCAAGGAGTCTTTTAAGAGTCAGTTTTAATTTTTGACAAATGCATTACCTGAGGCTATCTGGACACAAAAATATTTGGGGTGAAAGACTTTTACTTGAACACTGCCATAAATGAATCTGGTTTAATTCCAAACTCTGAAAAACAAATCTGAAAGTGATACTAGAGGCTCCCACTAACATTTTTGATCTTTAATGTCCCTTTCTTATGACACTCCTGTTCCTTTGTGGATCCCTGGGGAGGAGAGACCCCTCACTGGTCCCTGTGTAAGATGAGCAAACACTGCTGCTGAGTCTCTCCCTCAACAGCAGCAGCTAATGGAATTATGCCAAGGGTTCATACCTCCTTGCAGGTGGGGGAAAGCAAGGAAGACTCCAAAAGAGCAGCAGACTTAACTGTCCCAAAATTTATGACTGCTTTGTGTGAACAGTACTAAGCTTGGTCAACATGTATGTTCCTAAATGATTTAAAAGTGAATAAAATGAGACAACTGCTGATTTAAAAAATTTATAATACAAAAAGTATTAGAATGGAGATGGGTAATACAGTCTCCTAGGACAAAAGAGGCTATAAAAGTTACAAACGAAGTTAAGAAAATGAAATAAATTCCTTTGATTATGTTGTATTTCTATCAAGAACAATCCTTACACTAAAAGTATCCAAAGTACTTGACTTAGGCTACTGTACTTGGCTTGGCGTTTGTTTAAGTAGCTGCTCCATCTGCCGACACCCATACAATGTCTGACATACATCATACAATGTCTGACATACATCACTGCCTTACAAACAATATTTTTATAGACTGACAGAGAGAGCCTATTCATGACAACCAAACTTCCCCTGAAGCCATGAAATAAATTTCCTCTCAGGACTAACATTTCTCCATTTCACTGTCATGGGCTCGCCATGCCATTTTGACCCTTTTGTGAAGCAACATGAAAATACCATCTATCATCTCCTGAACCACAGTGACTTGGTCGGAGGTGCAGTTTCATTGCAAAAACATCTGTGGTTTGATAACCATTCCTCCAGATCTCAGACCTCAGCAGTTAAAATCATGCCTACAAGATGAGAAAGATGCAGGTAGACAATTTGATACTAATCTTAAATTTCTTCCCAAGTGGGAAGTGCAAGCTAGTGAACTATCAGCTTCATCAATCATAGTGATGAAACATGATTGTGTTATTTATTTATGTCTCTTTTAGAACTCACAAGAAGCACTATGTTAAAACAATTTATTGAAACTTTGCTAAATGTATCACTCTGAAATAGATTTTACTGTTAGCAGATAACAGAATTCTGGGAGTTCTTTGATACAAGCAGGTGCAGATCACTGCCATGTTAATTGGCTACAAACAATCTATTCAAATTCTACATAAACATTAAATCTTTAAGGTACTGAAAAACACTGAAGATCTTTGGGGTATTGGGAAAGTATTCAAAATATCTTAAGGTTTTAAACACATATATTAGAGAACTTCAAACAATTTTCTGATAAAACATTCAATGGAAGGTGTCTAGGTTTCTTATACACTCTGTTATCTCAGAAGTGCTGCTGTTTCAACCATGTGCAGAATCACTCACTGTAAGACCATTTCAAATTTGGAGGTACTGATTAAAGATTTAAAACACAGTACAGGACACTTTTAACCTTTTAAATTACATTTTAAACATTTTGTTGTATTTGCTGTATTGCTCGTTCTTTTATTAGCGTGTGTACATATACATACATACTCTTCTGTTACTGTTGAGTCATCACAGCACTCCGCATGTAAGTAAATAATTGGGCATGTTTCCCCTGAGAACAAGATGTTCTCTCCTAGATAACCACAATACCCATTATTATATCCAATAAGTTTAACAATGACAGAATTTTACCTAATACATAATCCATTTTAAAATCTCCCAAATTGTCCCAATGTCCTATATATAGCTATTCCTCACCACCATCACCCCAGTCCAGCACAGGGCCATACACTATATATGTCTCCTTCATCTACAATTGTTCCTTGTCCTTTTCCTATTTTCACTGACAATGACATCTTTACAGAATCCAATCCAGATGTTTTGTGGACCACCTCACCATCTCGTTTTATGTGACTGTTCCTTGATTATATTCAAATTATGATTATATAATTTTGGCAAGAGTACTAAATAGGTTAGATTATGAGTTTAATACAGGGTTTTTATTAAGGAAATAAAACTTAAAATCTATGTATTTTCTAAGTGTGAATTTGTTAGATTGCTTTTTGAGGAAGAAAATTATAGTTTTAAAAGCTTTTCCAACCCCACAATAGCCTGATTTTCTTAGTGTTCAGTTTTAGCTCTATCTCTGTGAACCTATTTACCATAGTTTATTCTTGTATTATTATTTATTATTATACTATTTTCCATACAAACAATTGCCCACCCTGTATTATCCCTGTGAATGTTTGTATTGAACTGCTGCATGACAATGAGAATAATAAAGAGAAAAGCTATAACATGTTTTCAGGCTTTTTGTAAGATTTCCAGAAATACCTGGGGCATTTACTATAAAAAATTGCAAATGTAGATATATTTTTTTAATTCTCAATGAGTCACACTAGAATGTGGGCTTGTAATACGTACACAGCATGGAAATAGAGCATACCAAGAATCAGGGCCATAAAGTATGCAATTGGATCAACAAGGGGCAGAGAATTAATATAATTAAAACAGTAATTGTAATTTCTTAGAATGGAAATGTGTGTGGAAAAATGGGCCTTTAAAAGAAGGTCTCCTTACTTCTTGAAGTTTTCAGAGGTTTTAATAGTTTTGTAGGGTCAGAATTAAGGCCCATCTACTATGATTTTGCTTTGAAAACAAAAGGTCATTTTATTAAAAGAGAAGAAGTGTATTCAAGAAAGGGAAACACACTAAAAATCATCATACTTGGCCATCCAGATGGAGAAAGGTGAAAGTTCAAAAAATTATTTTAATTGTTTCCTCCACTAATATTTCTAGGTCATCCAAAACCCTGTAAATTGTTAAATGATCCTAGAAACCACAGGAAACTTCTTTCCTTATTATCTTAAGTTATTGTCAAGCATAAGTTAGCATGATTAAACTTACAGAGAATCTCCAACAATTTGAGCATACAGAGTTTTTCTGGAGGTACTGAATTTTGGGAATTGAATTATTACGTTTTAATCTTCTAATAATTAAACTGTCCTATACCCCATAGCTAAGAGTGTTTGTGGTTTGCTTGGGCTGCAAAGAAGTGCATAGCTAAATTTATAGGCATTTCTAACAACTGTACAGGACCTTATGCAATAAAGAAGCCATACTCCTAGTTTCATCAACTTCTCAATCTTTATCTTTGCTCCAATTTCTTCATTTAGGCACATCCAATTAAAAAATACTGTCTTTTCTCATTGTGGTTGAATATATGTTTATTTTAGAAAATTTGTAAAATACCTTAATACCAACACCCAGAGATAATTTCTATGAACATTAAGTTGTATGTTTTTTCATTCCCTTCTCTATCCAAATGTACACATACTCAATATTTTTTGTATTTTATAACCTATTTTTTTCACTTAACATATGGTGAATTCATGTTATTTAGTATTCTTCTAAAACATTCCTTTCAATGTCTATATTTGTTTAAATTGTATGATTAAAGTTTATTTTATTAAACCTCTGTAGTTGAATTTTTAGATTTTCTCCAGCTTTTCACAATTATAAATGACCCTGTACACTACATCCTTGTGGTTAAATGTTTGTGCATATTCATTATTATTTTCTTATGATAGGCATCTATTAATGGAATGTCTAGGAAAAAGTATGCATATTACAACTTCCCTGCCACCTCCTCTTTTTGATATTGCTTAATTATTCCCTAGAAAGGTTGTTTATCAATTTATGTTCTATTAGTATGAGTGCTCTTAAATCCTAGACCCTTACCAACACAGGGTCTTAATCACCTGTGTTTCATTATTTTGTCAAAATTGTTGTTTATTATTTTGTCAAAATTGTTGTTTATTATTTTGTCAAAATTGTTGTTTATTATTTTGTCAAAATTTGTGTTTCTGTACTGAGTCCAAATCTTTCTTAGAAGGAAGCAGGAGATGTATATATTTGAAGTAATGACTCTAGCTAGATGTATTTACACAATCTACCATGGAAAATGTATAAACTGTGACAATTATGCAAAATGTGCTGCCCACTATCTTCAGAGGTTGCATACGTTATTGTTAACATCCTGGGAGGCTGAGAAAGCCGATGCCATTTTAACCTTCAGCTGAAGCAACTGCTCTATTATTCTATGAGAAACCAAGGTAAATGCCAATGGAGTCAGTTATCTTGGCTAATTTAAGAGCCTTCCACTTAGGAAGGGCAGCCTACATTTTCTGGGATGATATATGAAGTCTTCCAAGATTTCAAACATCTCAAAATGGAATAGAAAAATATGTACGATTTCCATAAACTCTGTCAGGATTACGTTATCACACTTGCTTATCCAAATAAACCAATAAATCAGGTTTAGATAGGAAGATATACCAGTATTTAGCCTGTTCTGATGATTAGTCTATGACTATATTTTATGCTATGCCTTCTTTAACTTTCATTAGCCCATCAAGGTCTTTCACTTAATTAACTGCTATTATCCTTCAGATCTTAATTCAACATCAGTTTCTCACAGAATCCTACGCTGACCGCCCCCCACCCTCAAATGATAGTGTCCTCTATAACATGGCTTTATAACTCCTTGTCATTTTCCATCACAGCACTTACTACAATTTGTAATTATAATTTATGGGATGATTCAATTAATGTCCATTTCCTTTCCTAGATTGTAGAGCTCCATGACTGCAGTAGTTATTTAGAAATACCTGATTCTCTATTTTAAAATAGTGGTCTCCATATAATTTTACTTCACTCTCTATCAATAAAGTTTTTTTCTAGCTTGCATACTCATACCACATATACTTTTATTTACTTACTTACCTGTGTGACTGTCCTATTATGTAAATTATAAAAGACAAAAATATTTTTTAAAGCTAAGATAAAAAATATTTTCCTCGGGCAATGGCTTGTCTTACAGCTGCTTCACAACCCATGGAGTAACTAGTATGAAACTTAAAATTTCATTTTCATTAACTAAGTTTTTTAAGAACAAGCTTAAAACAGAAAACAAGTATAATAAGTGCAATACAGCAAATGTTTTTATCCTTCTTGAAGTTTCTTTCATGTGCTAATGTGGCATTAAAAAAATTCCTCTTCTTTAACCTACTTAGATCTTTAAAGACCTCACACACATCTAAAGATTCTTTACATTCACCAGGAACTTCCAGAGTGGTCTGAGGGTTGACATGCACTATGATTAATGGACAGTATTGGTTTAATTTCCTACAAAAAAAGTTTTCCCTTTGTAAGGAAAACTGTTATTTATAAATTATGGCAAACATTTTATCATTCTTACAGATGGTTAAAAAAAGAAAAATTAAAAGCTTACTGAAAATTTTCCTTCATTCATAAATATACCATTGAAAGTTCTGGTCTATTCAACAATCAAGAGCTGATCAATAACTATGAGCATCTTCCTGATACCAAGGAAACACTACTTTTATTTGTTATCATTTTAGTGAGGTTTTATCAGCTCATGTACAAGGGAAGCAGAATAAAACAGTGAAATCAATTTAATAAATAAACTTCACAATACAAATACAAAGTACTGCAGAGAATAGTGAGATATTTTAGGGAGATTTACATAAAGATTCGATATAAAACTAGATGTGAATATCATTAGATAGTAAACTATTAAATCTTCTTCAAATGTCTTAATTTGAATTGTGGTTTGGAACCAAGTTTAAAATTCTTCTGAAGACAAACAGTGGGATTAATTTTGTTCTCATGTACTTTTCATATTTTATATCTGAAGAAAAACCTGACCTAACATATAAAGAAATGAACAATTGGTGATTTCTATTCTAATATTGTGATAGTACCTGTTTTTTTAAAAAAATGTTTCCTGCTGTTTTGCTTTCCCTAAAGAGAAGGTATTTCCCTAAGGAAAAGAGATTTCACATGGAAATTTAATTTGAGAGAGCCAATAGGAAGGGATATTTGCTGAGAGAGGGAGACAGAGAAAAATGCTTTGACCAGGACCTCCCTGACTGACTACTCTAACATCAGACCCCAAACTTAAGTGAGACAAAACTCAAAACTAGAAACACATCACAATTGGTATTTCACTCTGTAGACTAGTAAAGTAACATAGCCACTTGAAATAATGGAACTTCCTTATCCTGCTTATTTTCTTCATCTCCACAGGGGCCTTACTTTATTTAGGCTTCTTTTCAGTCAGGCATGTGAAGTGAGGCTCCACAAGTACTGTAAATCTTCACCCAGAGCCAGAGGTCAAAGGGTTATCTGTGCTATGTGGTTTTAGGGTTTCTTTTCTTTTCTTTTTTCTTTTCTTTTCCCTTTTCTTTCTCTTTTTTTTTTTTCAGCAAGAAAATAAAATAAATGCATATGAATCACAGCAAGCTAATTTAGATACTAAAAAAGTTCCTGTTCTACACATGAAATGCTTTCTCAAGTAAACCACTGAATATCAACTTTTCAGGCGTTCTACAGAGAGAAACCAGATGCAACAGAGCCCCCTCTTCACCACCGCTGTCTGCTAGGAAACTTGCCACACAGCTGTTAAAGCAATAAAACAACTTCAAACCTACAAAAGTAATGGCCGTTTAGACAAATGCATCAATTTCGTTCCTGGAAAAAAACAATTCTGCTTTATCTAAAAAAAAAAAAAAAAAAAAAAGGAGTCACAGAGTATCATTTTTGTTCACAAATTATAGCTCATTTACTAACAAGACAGATGTTTTTCACAGAGCTTTTCGTGTTTTAGAGCCTTTCAAAAGGTAATGAGTATTCAAGACTAAGAATATAAAAGTTCAGGAAACCATCAAAATTCTTTTCCCAATTATTTTTAGGGGGTTTGATATGGAAAATTGAACCTTATTATGTTTTTTAAAGCTAGTGAAATAATGTTTAAGAACATTTTTTCTTCCTTCTCTGTCTCCAAGTGGTCTTTTTAAAATGGGAAATAAAATTATTAGATGTAACATCCTATAGGATACCATTAATACAATTTTGATACTGTACAATATACAGCATAAGAGTAAAAGACATTTATTCTCTAAGGGGATGCTGTCATTTTAAGGTTTTTTGCAATCCTATGAATTTAAGATGCAGAAATGAAAATTACAATAGTACTGCTATCACATTCGACAGGATCACAAAAAAAGTTACAAAAAGACCTTTAAATATTAAAGATTGCAAAATATCTTTAGGTATTTGCTACAAGATTCCAGTTGGAATTGGCCAACTTTATTTTTCCCATAATATAGCAGCAATGATTTGTTTGATTCCTTTTGCTTCTTTCTTTCTTATTTAAAATTCCTCTTTTGCAGCAAGTAAAAGAAACTGCTAAATGTTTAGAATGGCACCAAATTAAAAATACAAATAAATATGAGGCCCTGGCCAGGTAGTTCAGTTGGTCAGAGCATCATCGCAATACACCGAAGTCATGGGTTCAATCTGGTCAGGGCACATAAAAGAATCAACCAATGAATTCATAAGTAAGTGGAACAACAAATCAATGTTTCTCTTTCTCTCTCTCTAAAATCAATAAATAAATAGGAAGGAAGGAAGGAAGGAAGGAGGGAAATAAACACGGCCTTATCTATACGGAAAGAATTTTTATTTCCTGAAGTCTGCGAAGATAATCTTTATAAAAGATTTCACAAAAAGTTACAACTCAAAAAATGATGATTTTCCAAGTTTTACATAGAGAAATTTCAGTGAGATTTGTTGGATGTGCTTACTTTCCTGAAAAATGACCCAATATCCTTTGTTTTACAATTATGCTCGCAGTGGTTTCTTTTGCTCAAGACTTTGTCAGTTCAGTTTCCTTTGAGGTAGCTAAGCCAGGAAAATGCCAGGGTTCCTTGGAGCAGGATGGCATCAGAGTGCAGTCTTAACTCTCAGCTTCTCTGCCTGCCTTCAATGATTGTCTCGGATCTTATGAAATCAAAGCCCATTTATTATTAAGCTGCTACAGACATCCCTGCCTTTCCAGGACACCAACCTTTCCAACCCAACATGATCAAGGCTGAACTTAGTATCTCCTAGTTCTCCCAACCTGGTCTTACTTCTGAAAGCCCTACTCCAATTGAAGCACCACCCACTGAGAGCTCCTGACGTTCATTCCAACTTCTTCTGCTGCCTAATTATAGTTACAAACAGCTAATAGTTATTGAGCACTTACTACGTACTAATGCACTGTGCTGAGGGTTCCATATGCACTAGCATATTTAATACTTAACAGCCTAGATTTACAACAAACAGATATTCATGGTGGTGGGTAGAGAGCTAAGATTTGGCCATCTAATCTCAAAACCATCAGTCTTCTATTCTAAGTTTTAAATTTATATACACTAAATTTATATAATTTTTGGTACATAATTCTATTTAACAGATGTACAGATTTGTGTAACCACCATCAGGATACAGAACAATTCTATCACATCAAGAAACTGCTCATGTTGCTTCTTTGTAGTTAAAAGCCTGCCCCTGACCCCAGCCCATGGCAATCACTAATCTGTTCTCCAACCCCACAGTTTTGACTTTTTGAGCATGTCATATAAATGAAATCATTCAAATGTACACTTTTGAGACTGGCTTCTTTTACTCATCATAATGCCATTGCTATTCATCAAAACTTGTTGCAAGCAGCAATATAGTTAGTTCATTGCTTTTTACTGGTGAAAAGTATTTCAATTGTATGAATATACTGCAGTCTGTTTATCCACTCACCAACTGAAGGACATATGTTATTTCTAGTTTTGGGGGATTATGAATAGAGTTATATGTTGTATACAGGTTTTTGTGTGAACATAACTTTTCACTTTTCTAGAATAAACATCTAGAATGGGATTGCTGTGTCACATGGTACAAGTACGTTTAACTTTTTATGGGTGGCTGTACCACTTTACATCCCTATAATCATGTGTAAGAGTTCCAGGTGCTCACTCTGGCTGGTGTGCCAGCCTGCGAATCAAAAGGTTGCTGGTTTGATTTCTGGTCAGGGCACATGCCTGGGTTGCGGGCCAGATCCCCAGTTGGGGATATACGAGAGGCAACCAGCATACTGATGTTTCTCTCCCTCTTTCTCCCTCCCTTCCCTTCTTTCTAAAAATAAATAAAATCTTAAAAAATGAAAAAAAAAAAAAAAAAAAAAAGAGTTCCAGGTGCTCTACATCCATGTCAGCACTTGGTTTTGGCATTTAAACATTTTTAGTCATTCTAATATGTATGCAGTGGTACCTTGTTGTCTTTTCAATTTTTAAATTTGCATTTCTCTAATGGCTAATGGTGTTGAGCATCTTTTCATACATCCCCTTAGGTATAATTGCTGTATCTGAAGGCCTCCTATCAGGCCCATATATAATCAGTCAAGTCCTACTTATTCTAAGCCTACAACAATTTCACATTTGCCTTATCTCCAATAAACTACTGTCTTAGCTTATACTCTCATCATCTTAAGACTACAACCACCTTACTGATTTCTTATCTTCAGCAGCCCCCTATTTGGTCCATAGTCACTGCACTCTCTAAGCCTATCCTCTATGATACCATTGACAGTAATCTTTCTAAAGTAAGCCATGTCACTTTCTTGCTTAAAAACTTTTGATCTGTGGTTTTAGTCTCTCCATCTCTTACCCATGCAACCCATTGCACACCAATAATTCCATCTCTTTAATTTTTTTGCTTGTGTACATTTTAAGCTCCTATGATTGGAATGATTTTCCTTCATTCTCTAAATAGGCAAACTATTGTTGATCATTCAACAAAACTATTTATCTTTTGTGCTCCCACAATACTTTGACTATACCTCAACTTTGTCTATGAATGCTTGATAGGTCCTCTGTGCTGAGCATAAGTTAAATATTTTGGAGGCAGGCATGCCATCCTATGTTCATATTCCTTGTGCCCAACACAGGGCCTGGTACAGAGTATGCACATTCAATCAATACGCAATATTTTTTAAATTAAGCAGCCCAAGTGTCCATCAGTAGGTGAGTGGATAAAACAACTATGGGACATTTTCACAATGGAATACTACTCAGCCATAAAAAGAAGAAAATTTTACCCTTTGCAACAGTGTGTGTAGACTTGGAGACTATTATGCTAAGTGAAATAAGCTAGTCAAAGATAGACAAATACCATATAATTTTACTTATATGTGGAATCTAATGAACAAACTGAACTAACAACCAAAAGAGATATAGACTCATAGATAGGGAGCAGGATGACAGCAATGGGGGGGGGGGTTCAGGGATGGAGGAATTGAGCAAAAAGGAAAAAGGGCTCATGGGCATGCACAATTTTTTAAATTTCTATTTACTGATTTTTAGAGCAGGGGGGAAGAGAGAAACCGATTTGTTGTTCTACTTATTTATGCATTCATTGGTTGCTTTGTGTATGTGCCCTGACCAGGGATCTAACCCACAACCTTGGCATAATGGGGCATTGCTCTGACCAACTGAACTACCTGGTCAGGGCAGAATAAGCTCTTTTCTGAAGGAATCTCTATTTATTATTTGTATACACGGAAACTGCCATGTACAGAACTGTAGCAAATTTGGGGTATAGACTTTTATAACAGCGCTGAACTGTAAAGTGAAAAAGAAAGCTTACAAAAACCTCCTCTTTCAGAGATGAAACAGTTCAGTGCTTCTTCACATCTTACTTCTCCACATTATGTTCTACATGCTGAAACAAACATTTAATCTGCTCATTTGCTTGCTTAAAATCATTTAATGGCTTCACACTGCCCTTAGTGTAAGGACCAAATTCCTTGACTAGACTTACTAGGTGCTTATAACCTGGCCTTTTGTGGCCTCTCTGGCTTCACTCTCTGGTCACAATAATACATAGTAACTTCAATTCCTCCAGATCATGGACCCCCTCACCTCCTGGCCATCCCATGTGAATTTCACCATTCCCTCTTTGTAGAGATAAATTTACTCTGAGGCTATGAAGCTTAAATTTCAAGACCTTACACCTACAGTGTTTGAGGTCTGTCCATAAAGTATCCAGCCACAGATTAAGGAAAAATATGGACATTTACTGAATAAGATTCAAGATACAAGAAACACTGTACATAGCCTTTAACAGGAACCTAATCAACAAAACAAACAAACAAGCATAATATAACCAAAGACACTGAAAATTGAGAACAGGTTGACAGTCACCAGAGGGGAGAGGGGAGGGAATTTCAGGGGAAAGGGGGAAGGGTTTAGAGCAACAAGTATAAAGGACACATGGACAAAAACTATGGGGGGTGGAAATGGGAGGGAGGTGGGGAGGGCTGGGGTGGTGGGCTGGGGTGGGAGTAAAAGAAAACTGTACAAGATCAACAATTAAAATAAAAATTTTTTAAAAAGAGAGAGAGAAAAAGAAACACTGTACATAGGACAATGATACCTCCGTCCCCTTTAAAGTAGGTACCTACTTCATGGAACCTCACGCAGTTCTCCTGGTACCTCTTCCACTGTTCAAAACACTCTGCAAAATCCTTTGTTGGAATCTCCATCAGCTGCCCCCTTGTAGTTTCCTGAATCTCATCAATGGTCTGAAATCTCTTTCCTTTCAAAGGTGATTTTAGTATTGGGAAAAGCCAAAAATCACAGGGCCCAAAATCTGGGCTGTAGAGGTGTTGAGTCATCTAGGTGTTTTGATATTTTGCCAAAAACCTCTGCACAAGATGTGATTTATGAGTCAGCACACTGTCATGATGAAACTGCCAATCACCAGTTGCCCACAGGTGCAAGGGGTTGTAGCATCTCTCAAACAACAAAGAACACTGAGGTAGTACTGCTTATCAACTGTTTGGCCTGGAGGGACATAATCATGATGGACAATACCTTCCCCAACAAAAAACACAGCTAACATATTCTTGATCTTGCTGAGACTTTGCTGTACCTTCTTCAGGTATGGAGAACCAGGTGA
Organism: Glossophaga mutica; assembly: GCA_039655065.1. Classification (NCBI taxonomy): domain Eukaryota; kingdom Metazoa; phylum Chordata; class Mammalia; order Chiroptera; family Phyllostomidae; genus Glossophaga; species Glossophaga mutica. The sequence continues at coordinate 52,778,047 of CM077303.1, read as the reverse complement.
CTTCCATTGGGATGAGTGGGCCTTCATTTCGGGATCCTAGCCGTGGACCCACAATTCTTGAGGAAACCTGGTTCATTGGTAACAGTTTGAATCAAGTCATTAGCAACTGCAGCACAATGTTCTTTCTGCTCTGGTAGCAGAAGCTGCCAAACAAATTTTGTCACGACATGTTTCATGCCAAGATCCTGCACCAAAATCTCAGACACAGTAGTTTTTGGAACCCCCAGATCAGCTTCTAGTTCTCACACCGTCAGTTGCCAATCTTTGTTGAGTGCAGCTGTACACATTCAACATTCTCAGGTGTTTTGCTTGTTGCTGGACTTCCAGAGTGTGAATCACTTTGAACAAAGTCTCGACCATCTCTGAAGCATTTGCATCTTTGAAGCAAATTAAAGTGCACTGCACTCATTGCATCATCCCCAAAAGCTTTCTGAATCATCCAAATAGTTTCCAGGGAGGAATATTCAGACTTAACACAAATTTGATTCAGATTTGTTGCTCTCCTCGCTCAGTCATTTCGAATGTGACATTGAGTACATACGCTCACTCAACAGCATCTACTGTCCCCAATGACTAGTACAGTGAAGTTGCCATTGTTCACACATGTGTATTTCAGTTCACTCTCCTTGGCTGCCAGGTTACACTGATGTCATGCAAACCATTCTTGCTATATTAACAATGGGTAGACTTTTTATTGTACAGTATTTTACTTGATTAGGCCCCACATAACCTGTATCTGCTCCTGCCATTGTGCTGGCTAATCCTATTCTTCCTTTAGATCTCAACATAAATGTTACCTCTTCCTGGAAGGCATCCCAATTCCAGCCCTGAAATAGGTCAGATGCTCTTGCCAAGAGCAATAACAGCTATCTGATGTCTACTAGTCAAGACCTTATTTTAATTGCTTAATTAATTACTGGTCTCCCTGTTATAACTTCTCCAAATGCAATGACCATGCCTACATTGAATATGGCTGTCTTATTTTAGGACCTACAACATAGTAAGCTTGACAAGTATCTGAGAATAAAAAAGTCAATTTATAAACGAGCACTCAGTGGCAAACAAAATATAAAGACAAAGGATCCAAACTGGAAGATGATACCTGAGAGCCTGTGATTCATTTACTTCCTGGATGTTTGAGGAAGAAATACACTGACTGAATGATGATACCCAGGAAGGGCCTTTTCCCCCCATATGAAAACTGAGAAGTATAGAAAATATGACTAGAAATAAGATAAACAATAAAATGTGCAATAAAAATAGAACTAAAGAGAGCCTTAGTGGTAACAATAATTGAGCACTATAGCTGGCCTGATAAGAAAGTTAGCAATATAGGAACCTAAAAGACACCAAAAACAATTTTTTGGAAGATTTCCAAAACGAATAACAAACTAAAGCTAAAAGTAATTAACTTATAAAGAATTAATGTTGGATATTTTTAAGTAATATAGACCAGTGTTTCCAAAACTTTAATGTATGTATTAATCATCAGGAAATCCTAGCAAAATGGACATTCTGATTCAGGAGGTTTGGGGAAGAGACAGGGAAGCCTGAAATTCAGCATTTCAATAAACTTCCAGATTATGTTGCTGATCCTGAGACCACATTCCAAAGAGCAAGCATGATAAAATCTACATCTAGAATTGGAAAACTTAAGTAATATGGCCCACTGCCTTAGGGTCAGCCTACCAGCTAAAAAACAGTATATGTACACATACATGCATGCATGCACATATATAGTTTGTTTGTATGGAAAATAATACAATAATAAATAATACAAGAATAAACTGTTTTGTGTACTCACAACTATAAACCTACGTTTGCCCCACCCTGTATGTGTATGTATACATATGTGTGTGTGTGTATATATATGCATATATATATATATATATGAAATAGTAGTCAGCAATATAAAAAGAATGAAGTCTTGCAATTTGTGACAATATGGATGGATCTACAGGGTATTATACTAAGTGAAATAAGTTAGACTGAATGACAAATACTGTATGGTTACACTTATATGTGGAATATAACAAAACAAAACCAACAAAGAAAACAAAACAAAAAAAGACCCAGAAACAGAGATCAAACTGATAGGTTCTGTATTTTTAAACAGGAAAAATTTTTGAACTAATATTTTGTGATCCATCAAAATTATATGAAACTCAAATTCCCATGTCCATAAATGAAGTTTTATTGGAACTTATCCAATACCCATGCATTTATATATTTTCTATGGCTGCTTCTGTGCTGAGAAGCAGAGCTGAATACCTGTGGCAGAGACCATATAGCCCACCCTATTAGTGTACTTGGGCTGCCATAACAAAAAAAAATACTACTGAGTGGGTGGCTTCAACAACAGAAATTAATTTCTCACAGGTTCTAGAGCTGGGAAGTCCAAGATCAAGGTCTGATAGGGTTTAGTTTCTGTTGAGAGCTATCTTCCTGGCTTCTACACAGCCCCCTTCTCACTGTGTGGACAAAGAGCTTTCTATGTACAGTCACATTAAAAGTTACAGTACGTAACCTTTCATTAAACATGAATTTAGTGGGCTCATAAACATTCACTTCATATCACCCACAAAGCCTGAAATATTTACTATCTGGCCCATTATAGGAAAGTTTGCCTAATCCTTGCTATAGACTCGTGATTCTCAAAAGGAGACAGATGCAAAAATTTCAGGACCCACCTTGACCTACTGAATTAAAATCTACATTTTAAAAAGATCCCTTGGTAGTTCATACACATATTAATAGCTCAAGAAGTACTGGTTTCCAAATTTAGTGATCATGGTAAATAACACAAAAAAAAGGTTTTTGTTTTTTTTTTTTAATACAGATTTCTAGGCTCCAACCTGAGAAGAAGACAATTTTAAAAAACAGCTACAAAAAAATAAATTAATTAATTAAAACAGAACAAAACAAAACAAAACAAAACAAAAAAACAGCTACAACAGCTAATCTTTATTGAGGACTTACAGTACAATTTGCCAGGTATTGTGCTAACCTTTATGTTCATAATTTCATTTAATCCTCTTAAATTCTAATTTACATATTTATCAAGAAAATGAACATAAGGAAAACTAACCAAATGATGCATTTTAACTTCTGGACAGTTTTTACAGTTTTATCAATCTGCAAATATTTTGTTTTTAAATAGAGGTGGCTGTAAACTGGCAAATGATAATCTTTTTTACGATCTTAATGTAACAGCATTTTTTAAGTAACAGTTTTTTCAATTTTTCAAGTACTGAGGTTCTAAAGTTTGAGTTGAATATCAACCATATTTGGTATTTTCAGGTACTACACAGAATGAAATATTAAAAAAAATTTGTCCTCTTGATAAATTAGGAAAAAATAGTTGAGTATTCACTCAAGACTGTGTTGAAGTTTCAACATGTTTTGGCTTAATAATAGATTAAACATGACATTAGAAAGGGTAACTTAAAAGATATTTCATAGATAAGTAAAATACATTTTAGAAATGTTCCCTTTGTTATAATTTGTGCTCATGCTTTGTCAGTGTTATGCCCTACACAGTTGTTTCTAAAATTATTCCTCTAAGAAGTATATTAATGTCAGTTAAATGAATTTATTTTGTAAATCTCTGAAAGGAAAAAAGTAAGAGAGTGCAATCAGGTACTGTTCAAAGAACTATTTCTACTAAAACTAGAAATTAACTGTGGTAAAGAACAGGACGAATCAAAGACAGGCAAAAATGTGAAATATGTTCCCAAAGATCTAGCCTGTGGTAAATAACACCAATACTATTAATGGAATTTTTACACTAATCCTAAAAGTGACCTGTTAAAAAAGTGATCTCATAGAAACCAATGCCGCTTCATAACATCAAAGCTAATCTGGACATAAAACTTAATGATGTTCATGATGTAGATTATATGTTACTTTAGAATAGGAGAGACAGAAAAGAACAGAATAGAATAATACTAGTGTCTATAATGACATTTGAGATGACAGTTGATATTAAGGCACCAGTTTATCTGAAGTGAATTTATAAGCTGAAAGTCAAGTATGAAAAGGTATACTTGAGTATTCACAAAGAGGAAGATTTTGTTGTAAAACATAGTGTATTTTGACTATATTAAGGGGTGCAGTCAGGAAGTTTCAAAAAACACCCCACAATATAAGAATTTCCACCTACTGATCTTCTGAGTGTTACTGAAGGCTTCCTTGTATGAGAGAAATGAGGGAATGCAGTCTCTGAAAAGACCGTGTGTGGCTTACCTTAATACATGACTTCCATATTTCATGTAACAAGTGATTCTAATTCTCCTCAAAACGAACTCACTGTTTTAGTAAGGTCCACAACAAACCCTCTCCAATAAAACTAGTCTCTTCTATGTCACGAAATATGTTCTGCCTTGACTAAAGAAGAGATTACAATTCCCTCCACCTATATCAATGTGGTTCATCTACAGTTCTTGATTTTCCTTCTTGAGATATGTGACCATATGACCAAATCCTATTCTATTATGGTAAAAGATAACACCCATAAATCTGACTTATTTTTATCATGTTTCCATACAAACTGGTAGAGGGACTCTAAAGTTATATTATTAATCAGGGACAGTTTTTTTGTTTTTGTTTTTTACTTCTGCTCCCAGCACAAACTGAAAGTTCCAACTTTGAATTTCTCACAAAAAAAAAAAAAAAAAGGAAAGAAAAGAAATCTGTGAATTTTGAAGGTATGCAAGTTAGTTACAAACATTACTAATGATTTTAAATATTTTGGGTCTTAATAATTGGTGCTAAATCTCATGCTCACTAATCATGCTTGCTGTGAACTTTAGTAGCACATGTTCTTTGGCAAAAAAGAAGCCAAAGATTATCTAATATCAGTGTCCTAAAGGCTAAACAATAGTACCATCTAAATAATCCCTCCCTTTTCGCTCTATTACATAAATACTGAACAATTGAGAAGTTTCTGACAGTCAGCTTATAAAAATAATCCCTCTGAAATTAGAACTCTAACTTCAGAATTTAAAGCCAATTTCTGAAATAAAAAAAGAGGAACAAATTGTTTCAATCAGTCTATTACAAGGGACCACAAGTGTGTCATTAATTTTGCTTTCTGTTTATTGTGATAAAAACAACCATTTTAAAAACTGTACTTAAAACTGGGCTAAACATTGAAACTGCCAAGAAAAAAAAGAAGCGAAAATAATCACTACAAAGATGCAAAATCTTGAAGAAAACTTCAAACCACCATTTAAAACAAATCACAGAAACATTAAATCACAAGCTTCATGCTTTTTCCCAATTCCCCAAAAGTCAATCACTTCTAATTAAAATCAAATTGTGTATTTTTAAATCATTAAACTAGAATACACTAGCAATATCAAAATACTTTCATTGCTCTGCCAATATTTTTATTATACTAATAAAGATATGAGAATCTTTAAAAAAAAAAAAACCATTCTACATCTCCGAGAACAAAGCTTTGAGGATTTAGACTAAAGTGTTTTAAAATAACTTTACTTATAAGTGTAATTAAATTTTGTTAATCAGAAATTTTGGAGAGAAGTAAACAAGTCAGTCTACTTAATTTATTTTGGTTTAATCCTTCTTGTTTTAAACAGAGGTCATATCTGCTACATCTTTTTATCTGGTACTACAGTGCCTTTCCTAGAAAAATAAAAAAATCCTTGTTACATACAGTAAAAAATATAAATTTATTCATCTCTTTAAGAAACAAAACTGTATATATTAACAATAAGAATGTGTTCCAATAACGTACAGTTTTACTGAAAATTTAATTATCAAAAGTGGAAACAAAAGAATGTGTACTAGGGCATCAGAAAAGGGATTAGAATGAAAATGAAATTTTGAGACATCAGTTTGCTACTCAAATTGACACTGAATCAGCAAACAGAAGCATTAAAATTTCATTTCGAAGCCCACTTAATAAATCTAGTTCCAGTTAGAGTATCTTTAATGCGCAAAATCTCAGTAAAAGCAAGTATTCACCATGCAAGACACAGATAGGGTTCCCTTAACCTACTGCCCTCTAGACACATCACTCTCTGTTAAACAGGCAGCTACTGCCAGATGCTCTCACTAAAACTGGTCACAGATGGTCAGTTGTCCAGTTAACAGAACACACTGCCCTCCCAATAGCCAAAAGTAAGAAGGAAAGGAGTAAGAGCTGTTAACACTTGCCTGCTTAGTAAATTAAACCCACTCACTTGCTCTAAGCTTAGCTAAGGCACAACAGTGACCTTCTAGAGAAGCAAGAGTAGTCCCTAGGGCTCTCAAGATTAAAAGGCATCCTGAAGGTGGTCTAGTGAGCAGCTGTCTGGTGCTTGAATCCACACAACTGCATCCCCCTAGTCAGCCATTCTGGTCATGACTTCTGCAATTCCTGCACTGTGGAACCTAGTGTCCAACAAGAAAGCCCTAGAGCTGGGACAGAGTCCTCTGTTACCCTGCACTGCAGTGAGTCCAACCACTCAGTCTGATTCCGCAGTCAGGAAATACAGAGCTATATTAATACACAGGGTATACTGACTAATAAAATCATTTCCTAGTTTATACATTATAAAAAGATTTTAAGCTGAATCACCCCAAATGGCATACATAAAGGATTTTACAACACAAAAGATACTACAACATAGGTAGTATATATGTGATTTAATTTTAAAACATACAAGGAAATTAAGGTTTACAGTATTCAAAGCTACTATTTAGAGATTTCTTAAAAATTTCAACAAAGATCATCCTTATCTCTCCTCTCCCAGCCAAACCCTAGGGGACCAGAGCAAGATGCAAGGACCATGTTCTGATGCAAACTGACGGACTTCGACTACCACAGCCCTGGTGATTTCAGCTGCAAAGTGTCTCTTAGATGTTAGCTGTCCTTTCAAAATTCAAGATCCAGCAAGAAGCTATTGGCTGGCTTCTTGATTTAGCTGTTAGACTTTAATATGGAAATAATGCTAACAAATGTAAGGACTCAGTACCTGATAATACAAAAAATGCTGTCAGTGCAGCTAAAAATGCAGAGCCAGTGCTCAGTTTGGATGTAAATAATCTCGATTTGAAGGCCGGAGTAATGGCTTTGGCTAACCTTCAGATTTAGCATCATGATGATTACCTGGTAATACTTAAGGTAATTCACATTTTGGTCCAGAAGCATCTGACACAGAATGCAGTTGTTAAAGCAAATTAAAAAAAACGAGGGATTGCCTGTTGCTTTAGACAAGTGTATTCTTGGTTTTGACACAGGAGATGCAGTTCTTAATGAAACTGCTCAAATTCTGTGATTATTGCATAGAAAAGCTCAGAGAGCCACAGACAAAATTTAATGAAGTCATAGTAGCCGTTCAGGCGATTGTTTGAATTGGCGATTGTTGCCAATTCAAAGACAGACCAGTCTGGGGAAAGTTGGAAGACAAACATTTTAGGATTTCATCCTCTCACCTACTTAGTACAACTGGGAACCATGTATGCCCTGGTATTTTAACAGTGGAAAATTGTAATGGTGGGAACTGTAACCCACTCCCACCATTCTTTTGACATTGTGTCTGTCATTGCTAAGTATGACTATGTGGCTTATAGATAAAAAGCATGTTTGTATAAGAATTTTTGAAACTAGCTAAAAAGATACAGACCCCAAACTTCAAGCATCTCAGCTCCAGGAGATTTGTGGACTTTCAACAGTGGAGCCAGGATGACGTGAAGCTATGAAGGCAGGATGACTAAACTAGGATGATGCACACCGGGTCATCGCCTGCCTTACTGGAATGGAGTGTGCCAGTCTGCACATAGAGAACTTTGCAACCCTCTCCCTTGATATCTCTGCTCTGTTCCCCTCTCCCTCCTTATAAAACACCTCTGCCTCCAACAAGAGGTGGAAATAGGCTTTGTGACGTGAGTCCCCCATGTTCCAGATGGCTGGCATCTGCAAATAAAACACTTTCCTTTACATCAGCACCTGCCTCTTGAGTACTGGCTTTCGTAGCTGGGGGCAGCCGGGCCTGCTTTGGGTTACAGTAGGTGTTTCAAAATCAAACATCACATTTTCAAGGGATGAATCCTAGAAATTAACTATGTTATACAGATTTACTATCAATGCTTTTTCTTTAAAGTTCAGGAAGTGGGTGCAGGAGATCAATGGGTCATCTTCTTTATACATGTGCATCTACAGAGAAGTTTTAAATTTTAAAGAATTGTTTTTCATTGCCAAAGTTTTAACTGCTTTTTAATATTGCCACAAGCAGAGCATCATTTTTTTCTAATAAATTATTCGTTTGTTTAGAATAAACTACCTATATATTCAAGAAGAGTGCTCTATGAAGCTGATTTTTGTATCTTCAACATATTTACATTTCCTAAACAGTGAGTTTCATGTATGATTTTTCATGAACAATTGTCCCAAATCCTGTTCCTTACTTGATACTGAGTACAGTTTTCTTGACTAAATTATATGCACATGGAAAGGGAGAACACATTGAGAAGCCAGGGCTAGAAATACATGTAGCTAACTTTGGTGACAGTAGGTTAAGCAACATCATTTCAGTACCAATGGTCACCCTGGAGCATATGTAATTTCTTGTCATTTATAAAGCTGTGTGACAGACATCAGCAGCGAAACTTATTTAACCAAAAGCAGATTAAATTAAACTAGGACACAATAGGATTAGAATCAAAACGCCATCTGGAAAACTGTTGTAAAGAGCCTGAGGAAGAGGTTCTAATTACCTTCATCTGAAAAGATTCCCCCCACTGCTTCTCACTGAGCAGGGAATCACATCTAATGCTGCCCTCATGGCCTGTGCTACAGGGAAGGAAATGGACAGCCCATTTTGGGACCACCATGCCTCCTCCTGCACACGAAGTGGCAGTCTGGGACAGGGAAAGCTAGCCTGCACTGTGAAGTCAAATAAGTGGAGAAGGTGCTATCACAATTTAGTGGGAATTTATTAATCACAATTAGAACTGCAACGAACAGCTGAGTGTGCATTTTATATCTTAAGATTGCATGTTTATAACTCATGTATTTATTATAGAATGTACATTTCTTTACTTTCTACTAAACATGCTATACATCATGAAATTATTTTACCCAGCAGAGATAAGATGAACATGGAATAAAAGTGTCTTTCAGAATTCTGCTGAGTGCAATCACAAAGTTAGTGCTTCTTCTCTAGTGGTTCTGGGTTAGAGCTACATAAAATACCCATTTACAGTCACATAGGTCATATGTAAGAGTATGGTTTTGTGCATAATTTATGTATACTTTTATACATATAAAATAATACCTACATAGCACATTTGGGCAATTTCTAAGTTAAAATTAATTATTGTGTATTCTCCGATCCTTTGGTAATATTCCTCTTTTACATTCATATTCCACATCCACCACACACCCACAATAACTGATCATGATCTCACTCTACCAGAAGTGAATTTTGGAAAGAAGAGCAGGTGCCCAGAGGTGAGGAAGAAAATAGGAAGATACCACAGTTTTCTAACGTTTTGTCAGTTCACTCATAATGGTGAGTCAAAGACCAGTCATTGACTTAAGCAGCAGGATACATACAGTGATGTAGTAAAGTCAATTCTTTTTTCTTTTTACCATTTATCAGTTCCATCCAGTAACTTTTCTCCCAGTTGGTTAGAGATGAAGGAAAAAAGAAACAGCGCTGCACAGACTCACTCACCTAAACCACTGAGCGTGTGGAGAAGGTCACTGGTGTCTAAGAGGATGGGTCCATTTTCCTGCTGCCCTTCCTCTTTGTAGTACAGCTTATAGCCCTGGATGTCTGCTGTGTCCTCAGCATCCTGCTGCCATCTCACAGAAATGGTGGTACAGTTCAGAGGCTCCAAATGTAACTCTGGAGACTTAGGAGCTAGAAAAAGTCACCAGAAATGTATGTATAAAAAACCCATGTCACATGAAAACACAGGAAAGTAGGGATCTCAGATCTCAAGCCTACCATTGCAAAAAAAATCAAATTCAACAATTATACTTTCACTTTCAATTTCACAATGATATTAAAGTTTGAGACAGAAATATATAAAATACTACGTAAAAGACTAAGGCATATAAGAACAAAATAATGTCTATATTTGTGTATTTTTAAGAGACAATAAGTACTTTATAATTTTGACCATCCAATATTCCTTTGTGATACACAGAACAGGAATTATTATTAAGTCAACTAACAACAACAACAAAACCAGTCAGGTTACATTTCACACTAGTAAAAGAGGAAGGTCAAAATTTCTTAGTCTTATGGTCTTTCTAGTAAACTTATGTTTTAAAAAAATATATAGCAATAATATTAATTAGGCTTCTCTCTCTCTCTCATATATCTATATCTATATATCTTTTGATAATTCAGTTTGATTTGAATGGATCTTTCCATGGAAGATTTGCTAAGCAAACAAATATTGCAACCAGGAGTTTTACACACTATTAAGTTTGATGCAGAAAGGACTATTCAATAAAGTTTAAAATTTTTTCCTATTAAGTCCATGATCTATTGGATACTTTTATTCATAAAACAAAATTTAAAAATATAAATGTAACTTAGATAAGAAAAAATATCTAAAGTAGAAATACAGTGTTATTCTTCCTCAATCATCTTTAGAAATTTACCTTGTATGCTTGTAGCTTTGGGTGTCCTATGTGAAGTCCATACTGACGACTCTCCCAGCCCCACTCTGGTGGCGGCAGTAATCCGCACCAGGTAGACACTGTCAGGTTTCAGGCCTTTCAAAAGATACTCATGCATGTTCCCTGGGAGCTCCAGAACTTGGATGGAGTTCTCAGTGCTTAGACGGAAGGACAGACGATAGAGCACTACTTGGCCCCTCCGATATTTGGCTGGGATTGGCAGCCAGGAGATGAGGATATCAGTGGGACTGCGACTTGTCAAACTAATTTCAGGAGGTCTCAGAGGAACTGGTTATATAAGAAAACAGGTTGCTTATAAATATTTAGAATCAAAATTGTCAATCAGCAAACCAATATTGACTGAACTTTCTTAATAGCAACACATAACATAATAAAGAAGAGATGACTTCAGTCCTAGAAGAGGTTTTCAGAGTACAAATCATGGGCAGGCAGTGAAAGGACCAATCATAGGGAACTGGAAAAAGCAAGATTGTCATCAATGTTGTTTGGGATGAATATGAGATTACTTAATACTCATATAAAATATGAGAATAGTTCTCAATTCCACCAAAATGCCTTAAGAACAGGAAAGAGAGAATTATACAAGAGCTGGGAAGCTTAGGACAGCAGGTTATAGTTTGGCAAATAATATTTTGAAGTGTAAGGGTGGTATCTTAAAAATTAGTGTGAATTTTGTATTCCCAAGTTATATATATAAAGATGAAAACAATATTTTTCCTCTAAATAACTTGAATACAACTGGCACTCCAGGAAAATGAGTCAAGTATAGTGGAAGGCAGTCAGGTATGGTGTTAAGAGAGGTTCTAGAGTTAGCCTGTGTGTTTGAATCCTTGTTCTACCATTTACTACTCTGTGTGATTTTGGCCAAAGTAACTTCCCTGTGTCTCCTTTTCTTCAGATATAAAATGAGGATGATAATAATAGCTCGTTCCTCTCTCAGTTAATGGCAATTACTTGTCTAACTCAAGCCAAAATCCTTGGTGTCATCCTTGACTCCTCCAGACACACTCCACATTCAATCCTGTGACTCTGTGATTTCCACTGCCACCCCCTTGGTCCCTGTCACCATCACCTTTAGCCTGTATTGTTGCAATAGCCTCCTAACAGACTTCCCAGCTTCTCCCTTGTCCCTACTATCTATTCTCAACACATTAACTGTTAAAATGTAACTTAGATACTGTCACTCTTCTGCTCAAAATAGCTCCCATTTCAGTCCAAGTAAAAGCCAAAGTGCTCTTTGAGCTCTATCTGCTTACATGGTCAGCTCCCATTAATGCTCTGCCTCATCTCCCACTACTTCCTATTTGTTCCCTCCCCTCTAGCCACACTTGAGCTTCAGGCCCTTAGCAACTTCCATTTCCTCTGCCTAGAATGCACTTTCCAGTCATCTGCCTAACCAACTCCCTTATTTTCATTTCCTTCAAGTCTTTGTTCAAATGTCCACTATTCAGAGAGCCCTTCTTTGGTGACTCTGTCTAAAGTCTAAAACCCTCCCAACATTTTATACTCCCCTTCCCTGCTTTTTTCCTTCTTCACAACACTTACCACTATCTAACATAACTATTTACCATATCTGTTGTTCCTCTACCCCCTCTCCCACTAGAAAGTAAGCTTCTTGAGTGCAGAGATAGGTTTTTTTTCCTTCTTGTTCACTACTAAATATTGAATAACACATAGCAGGTACTCAATAAACATATATAAAATGAATAATGAACTAATAGGAAGAAAAGAGAAAATCAATTTATTAAGCATTTCTGAGTCCTTTATGTGTATGAACTCATAAATTCTCACAAAAACTCAATATAAGAAGTACTGTAGCATAACCATTTCTACCTTATAGCTGAGGAAACTTAAGTACAAAGAGGTTAAATCACTTTCCCAGGGTCACACAGCTTGTAAGTGAAGGAACAGATCCAGGCAGACCAGACAGAGCCCACATCCTTATCCTCTATGCTCTACAATCTCTTGTAACAATAGTTGTTCTATCACAGACTTACATAGGGACTAAATGGAGACTAAATAGAGACAATAGAGGAAAGGTTACTGAATAGGCAGGGATAAGCACTCCACAAGTGTTAGCCTTATTTGCTGTGCACTGCTGTGCACTCCAGGAGACACATGCATCTCCATTTGAGAACTATCAACTTTTAGAAAATAGGGAGAGACTTGTGCGGAAATCTGAAAAGCAGCGTCAGAGGTCTGAAGTTGTCCACAATACAAAATCAAACAAATTAAAAAGCTGCAGGGTAAGGAAAGGTTTAAAGGAGAAGAACTTTGAGAACATAACTGGAATTGGCAAGCTTGCTACATTTAGACTCATTTTCTTCAAGGATGTGGAGTGATACACCTCATATGCAACCCAAAAAACCTCAGAATGCAAAACCAACCAAATTAAAAAAATCCTTAGACAAGCATGTTAGAGGTTGTTAAATGTAATGAGGTAACTAAAGAGGTCATATGTACTGTGACCCACTCCAAAATGAAACAAATATTTAAATGAAAACTGAAATTTGGAATTCACTATCCAGATCAGTGATAACTTTTTCATTCAGTCAATGTCTGAATTTATAAACATCTAAATAAGTGGCATTATAAAGATACTAAGAGATCTGGGGCCTAATGAACGAAGACAAAAAAGACTTGGGAATCATTTCTATAAAAACATTCTGAAAACTAAGGGTGGGTCATTTCTTGAGGATGAGACACATTTGTAAAGGGAGAATAGTATAATTAAGCACATTTTAAGTAATTTCCTTTTCACACTGCAGGGCATAAATATGGGCCTTCTAGAGCCTCTGCAGAAAAAGTCAGAGGAAGAGACTCCACTCTCCAGTACTATCTCAATAGAAGGAATTTCTCTCAATTCTAAGAATATATGAAGGGCTGTCACAACTCAATTTCCAACCCAGAGTCAGGTAACAAACTGAACAAGTATTACTTTCTTCCTTAAGTAGAATAAACATATTGTATCTAAAAATAAACTGATTTTATAAAATATTTTAACTGGCAGGTATTAAATTTCATAAACTCCCAGTTTAAGAAGTCTAATATATTTGACTTCCAGTCATTATATATACTCAATAAGTAACTGTCCTTATATTTATTCATGCCTAAAGAGTATACTGAAGTAAAAACTAAATAAATAAAAAATTAAAAAAATAAAAACTGATATATATTTACAATTTAAACTAGGAAACTTAGATGCAATGATAATACTAGCATTTTATGATTAAAACATATTATGAATTATAAATAAAAAGTTCTTTCTATTCTTATCATGTTACTATCAAAAAGTGAAAGTCAGTCAGGGCACATGCCTGGGTTGCAGGCCAGTTCCCAGCAGGGGATGCATGAGAGGCAACCGTACATTGATATTTCTCTCCCTCTCCCTCTCTCCTACCCTTCTCCTCTAAAGATAAATAAATAAATAAATAAATAAATAAATAAATAAATAAATAAATAAAAGTGAAAGTCAGGTTTGAAATAGCAAATTAGCCTGCTGGTTACTGCACCATTTTTTTTTTTTAAATCAAAAGGAAAATATTTTCTCTATTTTAAAACATTTATTTAATGAAACTGACTAAACATATAAATATTCATACTTAAATGACCAAGAATCATGTTTTCTTACCATCCTCTAAAGTATTCTGTGTCACATGGTCAGACATCTGGCTGGCTCCCATTGGCATATATGCCACAATGTAGAAAGTATAATTGCTGGCAGGTTCTAAGTCATCGATAATATAATGAGTTGTGTCATTTCCAATGACTACTTGATATTCTTCATTATTTAAACCTACATTAATGAATCAGTATTTAAAAATTAAGAATATTCAAAATAAAATTAACAAGACCATTTCCCTCACTGTAAAACACTGCTCCTTGAATCTAATCTCTATCAGTTACCTTTTGTTATCCTTTAAAAAATATGAATAGGAAGGTCTTTATTTTCTAACGGTAACCATTTGTCTTGCTACAACTTACTAGTTTGAATTTTTCCTAAAGAAATCAAACCAAAAATAATTAATCTTCTCTAAACTCCATTAACATCTAGTCAAAACCCACAGCAGAGACAATATGCAGCAGTAACACACAGAGCTTAACGCTACAGAACACTAATTCATTAGTGTAAATTTTACTTGCTTAAACTCATGGCTTCTTTTTTCTTTTAAACACTAATGGAGAGACAGTGGGGAATGTAATGGCTCTACTCTTTATAAAAACAAGCCAAACCAAAAGTTGTCCTGCAGAAGTTCTCATTTTGCCCCTAGAGATTCTATTAAATTTGACTGACACAAGTTGTTCTTTTATTTATATTGAAAGCAAAAGATCTGGGAAGCATAGAATGTGCTTCAGGACGCTGTTTCACAATGAGCTTTTTTTTTTTTAAGAGGAAAAAAATTCTCAGCAATTCTCAATAAAATATGCATGGCAAGGTATAGAAGAGGATTTGTCTTTGTGGGATTTAACTCCTACAGAGCAAACCTGTAATGTGGAACAAGAGCACTGGTCGCTACTGTGCTTTGTGAACAATTCACAAATGGACGTCAACTTAATCAAAACTCTCTAAGGACAGGGCCCCTTCTCCCCACACTGGATTTATAAACAAAACAGAAGGCAAATTCCACTATTAAGTTTTCCCACATTTCTGAATGAACTTGATAGCATTTTAATTAGACAAGATTACAGGCATTTCACAACAGACTGGCTAATGTCTCGTTAATTAGGAACTGCATAGTACGATTTCTGACCTACTAAACAAGGTCCTTGAGTTCGAATTAAAAAGCCTTATTCCAACCCTGAATAGACCACTGAGTTGCATGTGGAGGCTCTAATGAAAGAACCGTAATAGGGAACAAGAGTGGTCTCCACCAAAACCAGCATTCCTTTTACCTTCCTAAATCACTAAAAAGGGAATTAACATACTCCAACGTGCTCAGTTATCAGAACTTCATTCTTCTTGCTACCATGACCCATGATTTAAATTCAAAATATTCCTTTTCAAAATACTACTTCAAAGGACAAAAAATAATAAACAACTACCTGTTTCTACAGACAATTATATTATATCCCCATCCCTTGGGTGTTTGCATTTGTTTTTAATGTCTATTGCATAAAAATTAGGCTGATTGTGTATAGAAGTTAAATCTGTAAACCTCTACTATGGTTTCTATGAAAAAATCAATAGAGAAATCTCTAGGATTTATAAGCAGTTTTTCCTTTTCCTCTAAATTCTTTATCGAAAGAAACAATTAAGATACAAAAGATTCCAGAAATGGAGTAATAGTTCTGAATAAAAAATTGAAGACAGATCTGATTTCTATTTTTACATAATAAATGAGACATCAGTAATATCTTGTTCATATAGAGTTCTATATGATTTCAGAAAACATTAAAAATACATAAAATCAAATATATGGGGAATTTGTTTACTTCCCCCCCTTTAAAAATAACATGCTACATAGTACAGTGACTATACTACATTGTTTTATTAAGCAGTTACACCATTGGTTCTACGTAACTGCTTACTTAAATTGGCATATTAAGTCTTAGTTAACAAATTTATATCTTTGCTGAAATGAAATCCATAAATACACCACTCTATATATTTTACCTGGCAGAGATGGAATTTAAAAATCTTAAACTATACTTATATTCACAAAGTGTACAATAAAAAATTTAAAGAAAAACAGATACATACTATGATAGATCATTTTATTAAAAGAGATACAGAAAGGCAAAGAACTTCAAAAACATTATATGGATTATGTAAAACATCATTCAAACTGAAAACAAATCCATGATAACAAGTGGAACTTAAATACTCATCAGCCCTGGCCAGTAGCTCAGTTGGTTAAAGAGAGCATCATCCTAATATGTCAAGGTTGCAGACTGGATGCCCAGTCAGGGCACATACAAGGAGCAACCAGGGAATACATCGATAAGTGGAACAACAAATCGGTTTCTCTCACCCTTCCTCTCTTTAAAATCAATAAATTAAAAAAAATTAAATAAACACTCCTCAAATTACTTACCTTCTGCTTTCATGTAGTGCACGGAATAAGCGATAACTTTGTCTGAATTATAAAGTGGCCTCTCCCAAGCTAAAAGGATGGCTGAACTTGACATAGTTTCAGCATGCACATTATAGGGAGCACTGGGTCGGTCTTCTGACATTACTACTGTGAGTCTGGCTCTAGATAAAATTGATCCTTGGCTATTCTCAGCCATGCACTGATAAATAGCATCATCTTCAGGAATAATCTGGTTAATTACCAATTTACTGAAGAAAGGAAAAAAATTATTTATTTCTATGAAAAATTCTAAGAAACATATAAAATAAAGTTAAATCATTGCTAAATATACTCTCATTTTAAATGGCAAAAAATAACAAAACAAAGAACAAAAACAATGTATAGTCAGACCTGAAAAAAATGGATATGAGTTAGTTAAAATTACTCTTATTTTCTGAGTCTATGTAGGTACTTGTGACATCTGAATCCTGTTTGCTTTAGATGACAACTCAATGTCTTTTTAAAAAGTTGGCTTTCATTGAGAAAGTATATTACTCTGTAATAGCATCTAATTTCTACAACATTGCAATGTTACATAAAATTGAGGTCAACAAAAATTTTTAAAGTTTTGTGCAACATAAATGAGAATGTTACAAGAAGATTCATATTTATACAAATAAAAGTGAATTCTTAAAATCATTAAATTTGACTTGTAGAGGAATTCTTAGAGAATCAATTATTTTTTTCTAATTTCCTCATTTACAGAAGAAAGAACAGAAACCCTTAAGGGTTAATATGCTTACTAATTACTTAGCTACTTGCTCATTGGGACTACAAGACAGGTCTGGGGAACTAACTGCCCAACATTCAGTGCAGTTAACCATTTCCATGATCCACATATAAAACAATGTATGACATGCTGATATAACCTTATTTTAGTTTAGTTTTAAGCACCAAGATAACTAAAGTAATTGATATTGTAAGTATAGCCATTTCACATAAAAATTACTAAGGCCATTATATCTTATCTAAGATAGTAGCAAAATGGCATAGCCCACCTGTTGTACATTTTAATTCTACCATTTGAATGTATCTTTCTTCCATTTTTCAACCATGACATTTTGGGTGAGGGGATTCCTTCAGCCTGACATACAAATCGAGCAGTGCCAGCTCGAGGCCTCGTTAAGCTTTCTGGCCATTCGACAAATAAAGGAGGAGCTATGTTTAAAGAAAAAAGAAAAATTATTTCTGTGGACCCAGTAGGAATGACACAGAGTCAAGGAAGAGTATAGCAAATCACCAAGTCCCACCCCTGAAAATATTTGACATTTTGAGCCTCCAGTCTACACTCTGCATAAATCTATATCCAGACCCCTTTTCTATGCATTGTTCAGTTAGATGTCTACTTCCCCCAGGCTCTCCCTATTGAGACCATCTATATAAATGCTCTAGAAACATGTACAATAATCCTACTTCACTAAACCCAATGCATAGCCCATTGGGAATGCTTATAGACAATCAACAGGTTAAAATTTTAGATTGGTGAATGTGTATATGGGTTTATGGGTGGGTCAGGAGGAGATAAGAGGGAAGCTTAAGAAAGAAGGAATATAATGGTATGGAGGTAAAGGGAATGGTGACTTCAGAATAATAGTTATATTTTAACATAGGACTTACATTTTCTCCGAAAATTGATCATTAGATTAAGAAACTTCTTATTGACCTTCATATCAATGATACAGAATTCAAAAAAGGTGGAAAAGTAAGCTATGAATGAGGTAAAACAGCAAATGTGAAAATGTAACATTTTCCTGAATGCAGGACAAAAGAAACATACCTAACACAGTTAAAGTTGCCATGGCAACCGTAAAGTTTCGTGTGCCTGGGATAGTGGCCCGACAAACATATACTCCAGCATGTTGCAGCTTGACATCAGATATCATGAGATTACCATTTCCAAGTACCCGAGTATTAAAGACATCAATGGACTTGTGATCTATTTCAAAGGGTATATTTCAATTACAACAATGTACATTATGATCTAAAGTTAGTTCAAAAGATCACTCTCCAAACAATCCTGTCACAAAAGTATAAAATTCTCTATACTAAAACCATTTCTCTATACACTAAAATGACAAAAAGTTAAAAGCCACCTAATCACCAAACATGTGTTTTATATATGAAATAAACATTTATCAGTTTCACTATAATGAACAAAGTTTAAGCAAAAGACTCCCCACCACCTCCTTGGATAGACGTACCAAGACGGCTCCAAGAAATTATGGGTTTGGGATTTCCTGTGGCCATGCATTCCAAAACAACAGTCTGATGAAGAGATGTTGTTATGTTCTGTGGACCTGCTATAATGGTTGGTGTGTGGAAGGATTTAGATTCCTTAGCTTTGGAGAGGAAAAGGCAGAATATAAAAATAAATTATAAGTAAAATATAAGTGAAATGAATGAAAAATATGTATTCTCATTATTTTTCTTTTGTTAGAACAATTGAGATATAACTCACTTAACATACAATTTACCCATCTGAAGTACAATTCAATGGTTTTTAGTATTTTCAGAGTTGTGCAGCCATCACCACAATCAATTTTAAAACACTTTCATCACCCCAAAACGAGACCCCATACCCATTAGCAGTCACTCCCCACTCCTCTCCCCATAGCCTGGCAACCACTAACCCACTCTGTCTCTCTGGATTTACCCATTCTAGACATTTCATAGAAAAGGAACCACACATTACATGGTTCTTTATGGCTGGCTTCTTTTAACAGCATAATATTTTCAAAATGGAACATGTACCAGTACTTCATATCTTTTTACTGAGCAAAAATAGAATATATAATTACATTAATAAAATGCATTTTATTTATTAATTCATCAGCTGATGGACATTTGGATTGCTTCTACTCATTCCTTTTTTTTTTTTACTCACTCATTTTTAATTGAGGTTCAAACATTTATTTGACACTTTCACTAATCTTGTTAAGAATGCATGTGATGGGGGAGGAGGGAAGGAGTATGAGAGTGCTTTTGTTTCTATCTTTCATACCAGGAAGCTAACAGATATTCTTAAAATTAAAACAAAGCATTAAAAATATAATTTCAGTCTCTTAATGTTTTTTAAAAAAAATTTACACTTAACAGATCTTTTGAAAAGTAGTATCTCTTGTGAAGGGAAAACACTCATAAAGTTTAACAGTGACTTTAGTCTAAATTTTCTTCCACTATATTCAAGTAAATTGAAATTAATTATTTTAAAATAGAAACCAGCATCAATAAATATAATTCTATTTTAATAATTTATGTATTTCTTTATTCATATTCATCTCTCTAGCTATTTCCCTTTTAATTATATTCATATATGGTAAAATATAAAAAATTATATTCATTTTGTTGCGAAGAGTAGGAGCTCCTTTTTTCTTTCTGCTGCATAGAATTCCATTGTGTAAATGTACCATAGTTTTTTGATCCATTCATTTACAGCATGGATGGAACTGGAGAGCATTATGCTAAGCGAAATAAGCCAGGCAATGAAGGACAAATACCATATGATCTCACCTTTAACAGGAACCTAATCAACAAAACAAACAAACAAGCAAAATAGAACCAAAGACATTGAAAATGAGAACAGGCTGACAGTCACCAGATGGGAGAGGGGAGGTAACTTCAAGGGAAAAGGGGAAGAGTTTAGAGCAACAAGTATAAAAGACACATGGACAAAAACTAGGGAGGGTGGAAATGGGAGGGAGGTGAGGAGGGCTGGGGCAGTGGGCTGGGATGGGAGTAAAAGACAGAAAACTGTATAAGAACAACAATTAAAATAAAGGAAAAAAACATATAAAAAATTATATTCATTTAATGTTAACAATAATAATTTCTGAGTATTAGAATTGGGAATATTTTAAAACTTCTATGTTTGTAGTTTTTTACTTTTATAAACATTACTCTTCATAATAAGCATGCATTATTGTCATAAATGCAAATTGTAATTTTTATTTTTTAATATATTTTATTGATTATGCTATTATAGTTGTCCCATTTCTCCATCATTCCCCTCCACCCTGCACACTCCCTCCCACCCACATTCCCCACCTTTAGTTGATGTCCATGTGTCATAAGTTCTTTAGCTTCTACATTTCCCAAACTATTCTTGCCCTCCCCCATCTATTTTCTACCTACCATCTATGCTACTTATTCTCTCTGTACCTTCCCCCCTCTCTACTCCTCCCACTTCCCTGTTGCTAACCCTCCATGTGATCTCCATTTCTGTGGTTCTGTTCCTGTTCTAGCTGTTTGCTTAGTTTGCTTTTGTTTTAGATGTGGTTGTTAGTATCTGTGAGTCTGCTGTCTTTTTGCTGTCATATTTTTTAATCTTCTTTTTCTTAGATAAGTCCCTTTAACATGTCATATAATAAGGGCTTGGTGATGATGAACTCCTTTAACTTGACCTTATCTGAGAAGCACTTTATTTTCCTTTCCATTCTAAATGACAGCTTTGCTGTGTAGAGCAATCTTGGATGTAGCTCCTTGCCTTTCAAGACTTCAAATACTTCTTTCCAGCCCCTTCTTGCCTGCAAGGGCTCTTCTGAGAAATCAGCTGACAGTCAGATGGGAACTCCTTTGTAGGTGACTGTCCCCTTACTCCTTGCTGCTTCTAGAATTCTCTCCTTCATTTTCATCTTGGCTAATGTAATTACAATGTGCCTTGGCATGTTCCTCCTTGGGTCCAACTTCTTTGAGACTCTCTGAGCTTCCTGGACTTCCTGGTAATCTACTTCCTTTGCCAGACTGGGGAAGTTCTCCTTCATTATTTGTTCAAATAAGTTTTACACTTGTTGCTCTTCTTCTTCCCCTTCTGGGACCCCTATAATTCAGATGTTGGGACATTCGAAGATGCCCTGGAGGTTCCTAAGCCTCTCCTCATTTTTCTGAATTCTTGTTTCTTCCTTGTTTTCTGTTTGGTTGTTTGTTTCTTCCTTCTGGTCCACTCCATTGATTTGAGTCCCAGTTTTCCTCCCATCTCTATTGGTTCCCTGTGTGTTTTCCTTCATTTCACTTATTCTAGCCTTCATTTGTTCATCTAATTTGTGAGCAAAATCAACCAATTCTGTGAGCATCCTAATCACCAGGGCTTTGAACTGTGCATCTGATAGGTTGGCTATCTCTTGGTTGCTTAGATGAATTGGCTCTGGGGCTTTGATTTGTTCTCCTGTTTGAGCTATTCTTGGTTTTTTTTTTGTTTGTTTGTTTTTTGGTCTGGTCACGGCTGTTACATAGTGAGGGGTGGAGCCTTAGGTGTTTCCCCAGGGCAGGGCAGCCCAGTCATTGGGTAGTGATGCTGTATGCAGGGGCGGGGTCCAAGAGGGAACAATGGCACTTGCTCCACTCTCTCTCGGATTCCAGTCCCTTCCGCCGCTTCCCCTTCGTCTGGTTTATCTGCGTGCGAATGCGGGACCACCTGGTCAGCCAGCTTCTTTGCATGGTCTCAAGGGGTCTGCACCATTGCCACCCCATGCCCGGGGTCCGCTAGCCACTGCCTGTGCACCTGGGGTCTGCTAGCCACCGCCTGCATGCCTGGGAACTGCCAGCTGCTGTTGTCTGTGTGCCTGGGTCCTCACCTCCACTTTTCCCTGCCGCAACTCTGACCCTCTTACTGGTCTGTATAAGTGGTTGTTGGCCTTCCATACAGTTCAATTTTCAATCAGTTCTGGTTGTTTTCTTGTTTCCAAATATTTGTTGTCCTTAATTTTGGTTGTGAGAGGAGGCACAGTATGTCCACCTACACCTCCATCTTGGCTGAAGTAGTGTAATTTTTCTTAAACAACAAAAATACCAAACTGGAAACAAATATCTCTATAATGACAATGGACAATTCTGGTGGAAATGAATGACTGTTACTCTCTTTTCTGTGTTTTACATATTTTTTAAAAACAAATATTTAGACAGAAAACTGTACAAGAACAACAATTAATAAAGTAAAATAAAATAAACAAAAAAACCTGAAATATTTAAAAATATTCAATCTTTCTTAAAGATGTTGATACTAACATCAAACAAGTCAGTCTCAGAAAGAAGCAAGTTGCTTCTACATAAAAATGACCATTTTCCTAATTGATTACAATATTTTCAATAAAATTAAAGTACTACTTTATGGCATATTATTATAGCCAGACAATAAAAATCAACAGCTGTGCCGTTAAAAATTAAAAACATAAACAAAAACAAAAAACAAACTTCTGTGAAGTACCTGGAGTCACTGTTAAGGAGGCTTCCATACTTTTACGCCTGTGAGCTACAGTAGCAGCAACACAACGATAATTTCCAGCATCCCTTGGGCCAACATCATAGATCTGCAATACTCCTGTTGGTAGGGCAGTTATCCTGTTAGGAGAAGACAGATGATTAAACATTTTGTAGTAGATTTTACTTTTTATTTTAACATATATTCTATAATAAGATTTAATACAGGGTCTGTCAGCAGTAATGCCTGCTTGAGTGTGGTTGGTAGGGTAATAATATGGGTGCAATAATTTATAGTTTTAATTTGAACATTTCACCTAAAATGTCATATGATGTGCTTAAGTGTGATATTGTTATGTTACAGAATTACATGCTTATAATTTTGTAATAAAACAGGGCATTATTTGTACCAGACCCTGTATACTCAACCTTTTTAAAATCACCAAATGAAATACATTAAAGACCTTTAAAAATATTAGTTTGACTGAACTGTTTTCAATTAGGTCATTATAGTTCTCCAAAACAAATAACTATGCTGTGTGTGGTTTTTGGTATCTATCAGTCTAATTTTACACATAGAGTCTCACTTGACATGATAGCTTAGATATAGCTAACTGGTGGCCTAGAGCTTCATATAATTATTTCAGATTCTTGACTTTTTTTTGCCTATTAGTATCAATGTATTCTCCAAGGCATACCTGAATGTAAGTTTTAAAAAAAAAGTCCTTCCTTAAATAAGTCCTTCCATCTATGTGCTCTACCATTTTAGTAAATGATTTTTGCCTATATAGAAACAGTGCTACTCATTAGGACAGGAATCAAATTTTTTGAAATTGCTATGAAGTTCTTAATTTCAAACTTCAACCACCTTCAGAACTTTGGGAGGTGTATGTGTGTGCATGTGT
Organism: Glossophaga mutica; assembly: GCA_039655065.1. Classification (NCBI taxonomy): domain Eukaryota; kingdom Metazoa; phylum Chordata; class Mammalia; order Chiroptera; family Phyllostomidae; genus Glossophaga; species Glossophaga mutica. The sequence goes on along the minus strand of CM077303.1, from coordinate 52,754,213 downwards.
AGAGGATAGGGGACTAGGAAGTGGAAAGTGGAGATAGAATTGGGCATCTACCAAGGCATACATGGGAGATCCTTTTCATCAGCATTGCTATTGCCAGCAGTAAAAGTGTAATCTGATTTTCCAAATCCTTAGGCTACAATCCATTTACTCAGGTGGTCCTATGATTGGAAGAGATATTTGAGGAAAGGAACAAAGCAGTAAGGCAGGCTCTCTGAATTCTGATCTGATCCTCCAAAACAGGAATTATGCCCCACATTCCAGAGACTGATGATCTAATTCTTTGTCTAATTTTGAAGTATCTGAAGAAGTTGATTATTGACATTGTAAATAAAAATGAGTTCATAATAAAGTGTTCATTACTCCTGCATCTCTCCAAAGACAAAAGCTGTCTTTACCTGTCCATAGTTACAGGTAGAGTTGTTCGATTTAATTCCCATGTTATAATTGCAGGAGGATTTGATGAAATCTTGCATGCAAATCTAGCAATTCCACCTTCTTGGACCTCAGTAGAAATTGGCTGAACTTCAAATGCAGAAATAGCTACAAGATAAAGTTTGACAAATTCAGAGTAAGTACATGAACTTATTATACCATACTTGGAAATAGCATTCCACTAGATATCATTCATCAGACTTGAATTCTTACTCAGATGTTAAGACCATCACAACATAATTACCACAAAGATAATTTAGGGAATAACTGTGGAAAAACCACTGAGCAGTTGCCCAAACCGTGGAGTCCAGTCGTTCCCAGGATGAAATTCTAACCAAATTCTCAAGAAACTTACAACTTGTTTGGAGAAAATAATTAAGATTAACTGAAACAAACAAACAAAATTAATAATGGTAGTTAATTACATACCAAACTATGAAGTACAAACTTCAAATAGTACTCTATTTCAGAGGAGAGGGAAACCAATGAATTCTGATCAAACAGGTAAAAACTATTTACAGAGATTGGTTTTAAATTGAGTTTTGAGTAATATATTGAGTTTAAATGAAAGGGGAAAATAGGATTGACATGAAGACAATGACAGAAGTGGAAAGAGAGTAGAGATAAAGCAGATTTCTAGCATAGTACAAATTAAGACATCGATGAAGATTTTTTAGTGAACAAGTATCATGATAGTAGCATTTGGAAAAAATTAATCAGGCGCTGTTGCACAGGATAGATTAAGAACAGAAGAGCCTAGAATCAAGACCTGGGCTGTTTAAATAGGAATGACAGAACTGGGTGGTGGCAGTGAGAAGGGTGAGATTCTACAGATACCTTAATAAAACAAGGACTCTGTGTTTGGAATCAAATGGGGTTGGTATTGATGTTGCGAAATAAAAAAGACAAAAGATAAATGGTGTGCTGATGAACAGATAGTAGAGAGACTCGAGATTACTTTTAGACTTATGTTATTTCCAAAGTAAAGCTAAATCTTCAAGTGTTAGTATTTTCTAGAGATAATTCTTTACTACTCTAGGCTGGCCTCCAGGAACTTGTTGTCAGGGTTCACGGTTTTACATTTTGACAGAGTCCAGAATCCAGGTAATAGTGTGATTTTCCTTCCCTCTACTAAGTCTCCCAGGACACAAAGGAAGGGTCTCAATGATGGTCTTACTACCCCTCCTCAGATTCTAGTTCAAAAAGTATATATATGCCTTCATGGTTTATCAATAAAGTGAAGTTATGGACACAAGTAGAGGGACTATGGTCTAGATGACTTATGCCTCATTAGACCAGAAAGGGTAAAAGACTAAAAAATTCTGCTTTGGACATGACTTCATTAGTTTGTAAGTGGATAACAAGTCTTTAGAGAAATAGGACACAGCCAGTGAATAATGGTGAAGATATTCTTCCAAAAAGCATGGAGTAAAAATAAAGTGACTTTTTGTGTGTAACAAAAAATTTCTGCTTCCTCAAGAAGAGTGGTTGTTGTCAGTGGATCCACAAGGTAAAAACCATTCTCATAATCACCATTATGCACCTTTTCATTTTCATATCTCTTGTGAGTAGTGTTTTCCAGAAATGACACAATGGGTGACATCACGACAGACTCAATGCAGAAGCAGATACATGTATGAATCCAGCCATCTTCTATTAAGCTAAAACAGTGCCACTCTGACTAAATTTTCTTTTGCTTTGGAAAATAGTTGCATTGATTAAATGTATTACATTAGTAAGTAATGAGGACTTCAGGTCAAGATGGCAGTACAAAAGACATGGCTCACCTCTTTGCACAAACACCACGAAAATTACAACTGAAATATAAAACAACCATCACTCAGAACCATCAGAAATCAAGTTGAATGGAAGTCTGACAACTACAGAAATAAAGAAACCACAACCATCCAAACTGGTAGGAGGGGAAGACACAAGGAATGAGCTGGTCCCACATCTGAGTGTGGTGGATAAAAATTCAGAGGGCTATCTCAGGAGCGAAGATTCCCAGCAGACCAGGGTTCCAGTGCCAGGAAGATAAGTCTCCACAACTTCTGGCTGCAAAAACCAGTGGAGATTGAGTCAATGGAGAAACTGCTGGAGCCTGAAGCAGTTCCTTTTAAAGAACTCACACATGGATTCACCTACAAAGATGTACTCTCTCTGAGCTCCAGCACTGGGATAGAAGCTTGAAAGGCACTAAGGGCATACAGGGAGAAACTGAAGTGTCTGGCATCAAGACCAGCAGAGGCCATTGTCCCTTTTCTAAACCCTCTGCCCACAGAGCTGGCAAGCTGGTACCATATCTGAGACTCCATCAACCTGGCTAACACTATTTGGCCAATCTTGAAGATCCCTAGAGACTCCACCCCACCCAACTTATGGCCCACCCAAGCTGCTTTTTGATATGAATGGCTGGTTTTGGCTCAGGCTTCACAGCTTCCTAAATCCTCTCAAATAAGCAACATCTGGCCTCAATGAACTCCAGGCTTGGCACTAGCAAAAGCCAAGATTCACAGCTTGGCTTCACCTGGGAATCTCCAAGCCCAGCACAAGTATCAGCATTCTTAGGCAGGGTGTCTCCAGGCAAAACACAGGTGGAGGCTGACCTTGGCCTGCACCACCCAGAAATCTCCAGGGCCAGTGCACCCAGTGGACAACTAAAGACCACATCATAGTACCACTACCCTGCCCCTGCACAGATGATCCTCCAGGGAGGATGGAGATGGTGGTCAGTGGTCATAGCCAGTCCTTGTAGCCGACTGGCCTGGGTAAATCCCGCTCATTGACTTGCCAATGGCAACCAAGTTTCAACTTTAAGAGGATGGTGTACTCGGCCCACCCAAAGGGTGTACCTCAACTACCCAGCTTGGATGATAGGGGAGGCTGTGCCACTGGACCCCACAGGCCACACTATGAAAACATAGAGTCAAAACAGCTCTACCTAATATGTAGATACAAACACAGAGAGACAAAGACACATGGCCCAAATGAAAGAACAGATCAAAACTCCAGAAAAAGAGCTAAACAAAATGGAGATAAGCAATCTATCAGATGCAGAATTCAGAACACTGGTTATAAGGATGCTCACGGAACTTAGTGAGGATCTCAATAGCATAAAAAAGATCCAGTCAGAAATGAAGGATATACTAATTGAAATAAAGAACAGCTTACAGGGAAACAACAGTAAAGTGGATGAAGCCAAGAATCAAATCAATGACTTGGAACATAAGGAAGCAAAAAACAACTAATTAGAACAAGAAGAAAAAAGAATTTAAAAAAAAGAGGATAGTATAAGCAGCATCTGGGACAACTTCAAGAGGTCTAACAGTTGCATCATAGGGATACCAGAAGGAGAAAAGAAACAGGAAGAAACTTCCCTTATTTGGTGAAGGAAACAGACATGCATACCCAGGAAGTATGGACAGTCCCAAACAAGATAGATGCATAGAGACCTGCTCCAAGACACATCATAATTAAAATACCAAAGTTGAAATATAAGGAGAGAATCTTAAAATCTTCAAGAGAAAAGAAGTTATTTATCTACAGGGGAGTTTCCATAAGACTGTTAGCTGACTTCTCAAAAGAAACCTTGCGGGCTAGAAGGGACTGGCAGGAATACTCAAAGTCATGAAAAGCAGGGACCTAAAGCCAAGTTTGCTCTACCCAGCAAAGCCATCATTTAGAATCAGAAGGCAGATAAAGAGCTTCCCATACAAAAAAAAAATACTAAAGGAGTTCATCATTACCAAACCATTATTATATGAAATGTTAAAGGGACTTGTTTAAGAAAAATAAGATTAAAACCATGAACAATAAATATCTATCAAAAACTGAATCTAAAAATGTAAGCAAACAAGAACAGAGACAGAATCATGGCTATAGAGAATGTTTTGATGCTTGCCACATAGGAGGGGTTGTGGGAGAATGGGTGAAGAGGTGAGGGGGCTAAGAAGTACAAATAGGTAGTTACAGAATGGCCATGGAGATGTAAAGTACAGAATAGGAAATGGAGTAGCCGAAGAACTTATACACATGACCCATGGACATGAACAAGGTGTAGAGATTGCCTGAGAAAGTGGGGGATGTGGGGTGGAGGGGGGCAAAGGGGCAAAAATCAGGACAACTATAATAGCGTAATTATAAAATATAATAAAAAATAAAAAAACTTCAATGTAATGAATCAATGTTTTTATTTGTAAATTAATCAATATTTTAAAATTTTGTTTTAATTTTTAATAATAAGTATCAATGATATAACCTACACAAATAAAAGCTCTTTGGGGTCTCTATGAGTTTTAAGAGTATAAAGAGTGAGACTAAAATGTCTGAGAACCCCTATTCAAGAATATCAAATTCTAAAAATCATTACAATTTTTCTTTTTAATTTTTGCTATAATCATTTTCTAAGATGTTAATCCATTTTAAAACATTTTTATTCTGCATCAAACCAATGCCCTTCCTACTGAAGAATTAGAGAACACATGGTTATATTTATCTCCAAAATATCAAGTGTAGTTACATTTTTCTTCAAAATATCAGGTTAACATTCATAATAGCCTGGTTCCTCTGTAATAATCTAAGCTCATTTTTCTATAATTAACTAAACTATGTCAAACATTCCTATTTTGGGGGAATAAGGATCTAAGTTTTTACAAATTTAATGCCAGCTTTATGAAGTACTAATCTCTCTTCCTGGTCCCATAATACTTTTTCCATGTGTAAGGGGGTGACTTTTAGTTCTGGCCATCAATGTGGTAATTTTACCTTATTCTTCTTCAGCCTTTCCCTCTCTAGACTGAAATATCTACTACAGCTCAACTTTATGTCATAAAGCAATTCTTCCAGCCTATTTGAATAATTTCTTCTTTGATTACTCCACAACAAACCAAGCACCCAATGTATCCAAACTACTTCTTTATTGTTACTATCCTAGTTCTAAGACTATATACTTTCGATCAACAAAAGACCAAATACTTAGAAAGAGTTCAGAGGTAGGGAAACCATTTAAGAGGCTACTAGAACAGCAGATTGTGAATTTGTGTAACAGAAGAGACTGCAGGAATGGAAGGGAGGGCACAAGTAAGAGATGTTGTACACTGAACAATATGATTTGGCCATGAGAAATTCAAGGGAAATGGCAAAAAGGACCCAAATGGTTCTGAGGTTTCTGGCCAATACATATATAATTGTACCTTGGTATTCCTTGGCTTCAGAACTCATCAAATCTGATACTCATTACATTTTGATGAGAAAAAGTGTTTCAGCACTCAGTGCTGGCTCGCCACTCACTGCACTCGCCAGTACTTGTATGAATCACAATGCTACCCTGCAAGAGAAAATGCTTCATCAACTGTCGCTTGCTCACCACTTGTCAGACAGAATTAATGATGAGTACCAAGGTACTACTGTATATGGAAGGTTAGCAGTCTGGTGCCAGACCAGAAAACATGTAGAAATCAGGTGGACGGGCGATTCACTATCACAGATTCTCACTTAATAGGAATGAGAAGAAATTGGACATATTACGGAAGACAGGGAAACTATAAAATCAGGTCAGGGATTAATAATATAAACACTTTCAGATATCTATTCATCCTGATTTAATTGTTGTTAAGAATTAATTAAAGACGTTCTTGAGGTTTTATAATACCTGCCTAAAAAAAATCAGCCAGGTATGACATGTAAAATTAGCAAAGAAAACATATTTTTTTAATTTCTGAGGCTCTGTTAGAATGAACTTAGGAGAAATAGTATTTTTCCCAATTTTAATTTATTCTTATTTCTTGATGATAGAAGTTAAGGCATTAGAAAATTGAGGTAAAGGATACTAAGATGAGGCAAAATTTTAGCCTTAGCTCATTTAAAGAATATCAGGAATAAAATCAAGTACAGCAGGGGGAATGATTTAGGTGGATACAGGGAGACAGTACAGCAGTATGGCCTTGTGGTTAAGAGTGCAGATTTTAAAATGTATAGATCTGGGTAAGAATCATAGCTTTGCATTCATGAGCTGTGTGCCCTTGAGAAGTTACTCAACCTCAAAACTCTGTAACCCTCAGTAAAATGAAGATATTAGTATTTTACAAGAATCATAATAATTATATACACATACATTCATATGTGTACACACACAGAGGGTAACATGTACATGTAGTTAAGGTACTGCTAGATGCCTAGTGAACTAGTCATGGTTCTGGAGGTGTAATAGTAGTAGAATGTGTCTTGCTATGAATGAACTACTTTTAATTTAGAAATGGTGACTTAAAGAAAGGCAAACAAAGGGTATCAGTGACCACTATGCAATAAAAATAAACTTTAAAGCTCTAACATAGGCAGAGTAGTTTAAGATAAAAAATTTTTCTCTTCTTTTCTACTAAGCCAGACATATAGCTTTTACATAAAGGTACATAGAATGCAGAGAAAGAGAAATAATTTTCCCATTTTTAATGTGCATAGATAAATTATTTGGAGGATAAAATCCCCTACCTGAATGATGAAGTATTAGAGGATATATTACAGGAAGAAAGGTAATTAAGTTCAAATCTCTAATGGCAGGATTATGTATTGTGATTTTTTGTACTTATTTTTTCTATAATACACATAATTGAGAAAACCTAGTGACATTTTAAAATAAATTTTGTATGTCTATATGGACATGTCTTCATAAATTTTCTACTGTCACCCTACTACACCTAATAAAAACCCTCATCTTCAATTTTAATCTACCTGTTTTTTAGTCTTTTGAACTTCTCATGCTTTGGGTAGACATCACCTGTGATTCATAAGTGCTTGATTCTCTCCCCCAACCAGTGCCCTCAATCTGAAAATTACAAGAAAAAGAATATCTGAATAAAACCTTTTTAAATTAAAATTAAGTTCCAGGAAATTTTACATCTAAACTTAGAAACTTCAGAAAAGCATGTAAATATGAATATACTGTAATACTTTTAAACTTTGTTTCCTTCAAAATACTTGTTTTTCTACATTGGTTTTTTTTAAGTGGAGCATTAAGCTGACTAAATGAATCAATCCTTTACAATGAATGTTAGAACTGCCTAAAACTTTAGTTCACAAACTATGTTTGGCCTTATCAAAACATTTTGCACTTACTTAAATGGCAAAATATCTCATGTCCTTATGCAAATCTCAGCTTTCTCCTTGATGTGGACTTTGTTTCTGTCAGTTAGGTATGATTTTTACAAGTCTACGGCCTTCTTGTGAAACCTGACCTCTTTCTTCCCTCCACAGTCAGTGCTAACATAAACCAAGAGCCCCACAAAAAGTCATTAAAGCTGTGCTGTTAAGAGGCCAGAGCACTATAAAATAGGCAAGAAATCAGGTCTTAAGAAACATGCGGTGTTCTCAAAAACAACCTTGCAAACGCAATAAATGTAAGTGCCTATTTTATTTGTGACTTCCTCCTCTTCACCTGTCTACTTAATATTTGTTTCTATGATTTATAGTCAGAGGGAAAAAAAGGGTCAAAGATGCTAAGAGGAAAATGTTTTCCAAACTTTTATTTGATCAAAAAAACAACACATACGTGTTTCTACACTGGAAATGTATAATTACAATATTAAACTAATGTGCCACCCATGCTTCTAAAAGTTTGCAATGAATGAAATGCTTAATACATGTTGAATCTAAAAGCAACTAAAAATTATCAATACAGTCTGAAATGACAAGCTATTCAATAATTTTAAAGAAGTTCAGACTATTCTCTATATAAGAAAAAATCACTTTTTTTTGTAAATTGCATTTAAAATATTCTTTCACTAAACAGAAAATATTTCAATCAATCAGGGTTTACAGAGGTGATTCAGCCAGGGGTTCTAGAGACCTCAGCTGGTCGAGGACTGCATCAGTTACCACTGCCACGCTCCCTCCTTAGGAAGTCCTAAACAGCAAGGAAACATGGCCAGTAGTCATCACATTCTAGCAACGCTGTGCTGTTTCCACAGCTCTATGTCACCAGTCAGTAGTTCTGGGGAAATTTGTAAGTGGCTCATCAAGAAAACAGAAATTTTTATCCCAGGCTCCTGAATATCGCCAATTTCAGAGTTCCTCATGGAGAGAGGGGTAGGGGGAGAGGGAGGGAGGGGAAGGGGGGGAGAGAGAGAAAGAGAGAGAATGAATGAATGAATGAATTAGCTTAAAGATTATTTCTATGACACTGGTCTTTAAATCATGCATTTGCCTACTACAGGCTTTCCTAATCAAAACACAGTAGTAGTAACTTCTTACTTCATCAGATCCAATCTGCTTTCAGTCTTCAAACTTGGAAGACTGGCCTGCAATCAAACAGGAAGTAAACCAAGAGACCTGACCCATCTAATCAAAGCATCAGGCAACTAACTGATGCTTTACCTAGTAGAGGTAAAAACCAACCAACTTACAAGTGTCAAAGAGAAGTTGAAAACTTACTATATCCTTAAGGCTAGACAAGAAATTGGTAGTTTTTAAAAAATTGTTTTACAAAAAATTTCATCTAATAAAAATAATGTAACACAAGACAGATGTGGTCACTGTGACTTCAGCGTCAACCTTTTTTTTTTCCCCAGTGTACTTAGTAAACAATAGCTATTCTGTAAGTGGCTTCTTACCTAGCTTCTAGGGAATTTAGTGTTCTGCTTGAATCTGTGGCTATTTTGGCAACTAGGTGCTAAGGGGCATGCATTTGCTTTTCAAAGGTAATACTTAGATCAAAACATGTGTCCAAATAAATGTAAACAAAACAAAGATTAGAAACTTTCTAACTAAATGGGTATCAGGGACTTTCAGAAATAGATTCGACATGCAAAGTTTCTACAGACTAGATTATTTTCCATCATTATATTCCTTCTGTAAACATATTAAAAGACACATTTAACAATACCTGAGAATTCTTTGCTTCTTTGATATTGTATCAACCCTGTTTTGACAAATGCCAGACTTAATACTCTGCAAACTCAGTTCCTACACCTGCAAAGAGCAACACAAAGCTCTTCAAGTCCCCTCCTATCAGCTAGGCCACTCACTGCTGTTCAACAATGTCTTTATTTTTTTTAATTTACATCATTTAAAAATTTTTTCAGTTACAGTTGATATACAATGTTATGTTAGTTTCAGGTGTACATCCTTGTGATTAAACATTACATAACTTACTAAATCATCATCCTGACAAATTTTGTACCCATCTGACACCATAGTTATTAGAATATTATTGATTATATTCTCTATTCTGAACTTTACATCCCTATGACTATTCTATTACAACCAATTTGTACTTCTTAGTCTCTTCGCCTTTTTCATCCATCTCCCCAAACCCCCTTGCATCTGGCAACCATCAAAATGTTTTCTGCATCTATGAGTCTATTTCTATTCTTCATTTTTTATTCATTTGTTGATAGACATGTATTTTTAATATATTTTATTGATTATGCTATTACAGTTGTCCCATTTTCCCCCCTTCACTTCCTTCCATCCTGCACAACCCCTCCTACCCACATTCCCCCCCTTTAGTTCATGTCCATGTGTCAAACATTTAAGTTCTCTGCCTTCTACGTTTCCCACACTATTCTTGCCCTACCCCTGTCTATTTTCTACCTACCGTCTATGCTACTTATTCTCTATACCTTTTCCCCCTCTCTCCTCCTCCCACTCCCCTGTTGCTAACCCTCCATATGATCTCCATTACTGTGGTTCTGTTCTTGTTCTGTTTGCTTAGTTTGCTTTTGTTTTAGGTGTGGTTGTTAATAGCTGTGAGTTTGCTGTCATTTTACCATACACGTTTTTTATCTTCTTTTTCTTACGTAATCCCTTTATCATTTCATATAATAAGAGCTTGGTGATAATGAACTCCTTTAACTTGACCTTATCTGAGAAGCACCTTATCTGCCCTTCCATTCTAAACGAAAGCTTTTCTGGATAGAGCAATCTTGGATGTAGGTCCTTGCCTTTCATGACTTGGAATACTTCTTCCCAGCCCCTTCTTGCCTGTAAGGTCTCTTTTGAGAAATTAGCTGACAGTGATAGACATGTATTTATTGTTCATATTTTTTACTTTGTCCTCTCCCTTCTTCCTAAAGGAGACCCTTTAACATTTCATGTAATATTGGCTGGTGGTGATGAACTCTTTTACCTTCTCCTTCTCTGAGAAGCTCTTTATAAATCATTTGATTCTAAATAGTGTTGCTAGGTGGAGTAATCTTGGTTGTAGGCCCTTGCTTTTCATTACCTTGAACATTTCTTGCAATCCCTTCTGGCCTACAAAACTTCTGTAGAGAAGTCAGCTGATAGTCTTATGGGTGCTTCCTTGTAGGTAACTGTTTTCTCTTGCTGCTTTTAAGATTCTCTCTTTATATTTAACCTTTGGCATTTTAATTATGATGTGTCTTGGTGTGGGTCTCTTTGAGTTCATCTTGTTTGGGACTTTCTACACTTCCTGGATTTGTATGTCTATTTCCTTTTCCAGGTTAGGGAAGTCTTCTGTCATTATTTTTTCAAATAAGTTTTCAATTTCTCATTCTCTCTCTTCTCTTTCTAGCACCCCCATGATGTGAATGTTGGTACACTTGAAGTTGTTTCAGAGGCTCCTTATACTATCTTCATTTTTTAGATTCCTTTCTTTCTTTTTGCTGTTCTGATTTGCTATTATACCTTCAATTACTGGAACTCACATAGTCCATAAAATGACTGTTACTACATGAGAAAAAATAGTGATACACGAAATGTTAAAAAAAAAAAAAATACAAAATTGTACTGACAACCTTCTTACCAGAGCTCAACTAGAGAATTCCACTCTTACAATTTCTTTTATTCTTAATAAAATCCGAACAGTCTAACCAAAACTTTTGCATGCACTAAGAGCTAGCACTAGACAACAAGACCAATCTTACTAGATTGGTGCTGGCAATGCTGATGTGCAAAGAGTGAAATAATAAGATGTGAGTCCATACAACTATGAAAAAAGAAAATATTTAAACAAAGACATTTGCCTTTTTTTGGAAAGCTTAAGAGCAGTTCAGTGAGAATTCAAAAAATGTTTACAGTTACAGAAAAATTGCTTTAGGGGAGTAGCAAGACAGTGGTAGGAAATATTGTTTGTTAGTTGATTGAATAAATGAATGAATGTGTAAGGAGCTACCATAAATATGTAGTAAACTTTTTAAAATGTATATATTTTATTGATTATGCTATTACAGTTGTCTCATTTCTTCCCCATCATTCCCCTCCACCCTGCACACGCCCTCCCACCCACATTCCCCACCTTTAGTTGATGTCCATGTGTCATAAGTTCTTTAGCTTCTACATTTCCCAAACTATTCTTGCCCTCCCCCATCTATTTTCTACCTACCATCTATGCTACTTATTCTCTCTGTACCTTCCCCCCTCTCTACTCCTCCCACTTCCCTGTTGCTAACCCTCCATGTGATCTCCATTTCTGTGGTTCTGTTCCTGTTCTAGCTGTTTGCTTAGTTTGCTTTTGTTTTAGATGTGGTTGTTAGTATCTGTGAGTCTGCTGTCTTTTTGCTGTCATACTTTTTAATCTTCTTTTTCTTAGATAAGTCCCTTTAACATGTCATATAATAAGGGCTTGGTGATGATGAACTCCTTTAACTTGACCTTATCTGAGAAGCACTTTATTTTCCTTTCCATTCTAAATGACAGCTTTGCTGTGTAGAGCAATCTTGGATGTAGCTCCTTGCCTTTCAAGACTTCAAATACTTCTTTCCAGCCCCTTCTTGCCTGCAAGGGCTCTTCTGAGAAATCAGCTGACAGTCAGATGGGAACTCCTTTGTAGGTGACTGTCCCCTTACTCCTTGCTGCTTCTAGAATTCTCTCCTTCATTTTCATCTTGGCTAATGTAATTACAATGTGCCTTGGCATGTTCCTCCTTGGGTCCAACTTCTTTGAGACTCTCTGAGCTTCCTGGACTTCCTGGTAGTCTACTTCCTTTGCCAGATTGGGGAAGTTCTCCTTCATTATTTGTTCAAATAAGTTTTACACTTGTTGCTCTTCTTCTTCCCCTTCTGGGACCCCTATAATTCAGATGTTGGGACATTCGAAGATGCCCTGGAGGTTCCTAAGCCTCTCCTCATTTTTCTGAATTCTTGTTTCTTCCTTGTTTTCTGTTTGGTTGTTTGTTTCTTCCTTCTGGTCCACTCCATTGATTTGAGTCCCAGTTTTCCTCCCATCTCTATTGGTTCCCTGTGTGTTTTCCTTCATTTCACTTATTCTAGCCTTCATTTGTTCATCTAATTTGTGAGTAAAATCAACCAATTCTGTGAGCATCCTAATCACCAGGGCTTTGAACTGTGCATCTGATAGGTTGGCTATCTCTTGGTTGCTTAGATGAATTGGCTCTGGGGCTTTGATTTGTTCTCCTGTTTGAGCTATTCTTGTTTTTTTTTTTTGTTTGTTTGTTTTTTGGTCTGGTCACGGCTGTTACATAGTGAGGGGTGGAGCCTTAGGTGTTTCCCCAGGGCAGGGCAGCCCAGTCACTGGGTAGTGATGCTGTATGCAGGGGCGGGGTCCAAGAGGGAACAATAGCACTTGCTCCACTCTCTCTCGGATTCCAGTCCCTTCCGCCGCTTCCCCTTCGTCTGGTTTATCTGCGTGCGAATGCGGGACCACCTGGTCAGCCAGCTTCTTTGCATGGTCTCAAGGGGTCTGCACTGTTGCTACCCCGTGCCTGCAGTCTGCTAGCCACTACCTGCACGCCTGGGTCTGACAACCTCTACTTTTTCCTGCCACGACTCTGCCCCTCTTACCAGTCTGGATGAATGGCTGTTGGACTTCCGTATAGTTCAATTTTCAATTAGTTATGGTTGTTTTCTTGTTTCTAAATCTTTGTTGTCCTTAATTTTGGTTGTGCGAAGAAGCACAGTGTGTCCACCTATGCCTCTATCTTGGCTGGAAGTCTGTAGTAAACATTTGTTAGTAATAAAAATCAATGTAAAAATGCTGCTTGTTGTTCACCTAAAATAATATGGTAAAAGATTTCCAAATTAGACAGGAGGTTGACTAGACTCTCATGATCTCAAAGGTCCCCTCTGTGACTCTCTAATTCCAGGGGCATACATGTGCTCTCAGTAGCTACATCATTGACACAGAGGTAGCTGTGGTACCAAGAGAGATTTTGGAGTCGGGAGGTCTAAGTTTTGGTCTTGGCTAACCCAATCATTGCCTTCAACACATAATCTTGTGTAAGTCATAATATCCCTTAAGATAGTGCCATCACCCCACAGACTCTTTTAAGGAGAGAATAAGATTATAGGTATGAATGTTTTGTAAGCCCCACAGCAGGGTTCTAGAATTAGGTCACAAGTGGACCTTCGCTACAGTGTAGGAAGCGGAGCAAATTAAGAAACAGAATTAGACTAACGTCAGTGTATACAGTAAGAGCAGAGGAAACTTTCTGGACATCTTTTGACAATCCAGTATGAAATCACTGTCAGCCATGTCGGTTATGTCAAGTGGCAACATGACAAAGACTGAGGTAATGGTGTCTAACAGGAGTGAGCCCAGAATGCCCAAAACCGTTCACCTAAGGATTCCACTTGGACATCAATATGAGTGTGATCGCCACCCACGTTGGCTATAAGAACTCAAGAGCTTTGGCCATTCAACACTCAAACCTGGCTGTACAATGGGTCAATCTCGGACCCCAAGAGGACTCCTACTACACCAAACATGAGCTGCCACTGTAGCCATACATTCAGCTTGAGACTGATGCCTCCTTCTCCAATACAGATGCCACTAGTGACTGGGACTTTGCTCCAGATGCTTGCTCTGCTTGGTCTGTCACGTTACCCCCTTTCTGTGTGTAACTTGTGAGTGACTCTATTGGCTTACTGGGGAGTTCTCCCCTAATACACCTGGCATTGTGGAAAGACAAGAATATGTGTGACTTCTTTCAGGGATGCTCCCTTGCTCATGATAGTTGGGTACTTGTATTCTCTCCAAGCTCTGTCATAAATGAGCTACAAATGACCTGTCAAAAGTAAGTTCTTTGGCTCCTAGTGTCCTCATACACAAAATGGTAGTACTCTTCTCAGCAATCAGTGCCATCCATGCCTTCCAGTTCTAAAGACCTTCCCAGAGCCACAGTTCAGTATATCCTGATACATCTTCTAGCATGGTATTATGGGGTTTATGGACCAATAGAAAGTACTCGTCTGTCTACAACCATTGTAGCCATTCAAAAACTGACCAAACATGGATGATCTTATCCTTGAGTATGTTCTGAACTGTACATAATTTTCAGTGGGAAATTTAATAAGGCTGAGGTTTAATTGTTAAACAGAGGGCTGTTTTTGGTAGGTTCCCTACTTTTCTACCTTTGTCACCCCTTCCAATGCATACAATCAACAAAAGAACAAGTGTCAATAACTTATCATCTGTCACCTAAAATAAGCACAAATTAGCAGTGATTTCAATGGGCCTGAAGGGCACAGTGCTTTATATATAACTGCCCGTCATTAAATGTCTAGTGAAATAAAATTAGCATACAACTAGATATGATGGATATGTGCTTAGTATGAAATTAGAAGACTTAGAATGAGACTATAAATGACTTAAAAGTCATTCCAAATTTTCTTACATGTAATATTTTAAGCGTCATTATAATTTTTGTTTGAGTTCTCGTATACAAGGAGGCAATGACATATTTATATCTGTGCATAAATATATGTATCATAAAGCACAAGAATGTGCTAGAATTTAAAAGACTAACATTAGCCAGAAGATACCATGCCTGTGAAAAAGGATAAGGGCAGTTATGTTCTCTTTAGTCTAAAGGGCTTTGGACAAGTCTGCAGCAGGCAGCTCCTTAATCTAGAAAGTAGCATGAATATATTAAATAATCCACAGGTATTAAGGGAGTTGAACATAAAATATATGGAAAAAAGAAGTGGTATCTCATTGTGTAGTGATATTTCATTGTAGCTTTAATTTGCATTTCTCCATAAGAAATTACACAGTCACTTTGGAAAATAACTTGGCAGTTTTTTAATAAAGTTAAACATACTGCATTCTCATCTTTAAGTATTTGCCCAACACAAATGAAAACTTATGTTCACACAAAAACATGCACAAGGAAGTTTATATAAATTTTATTCATAACAGCACCAAATTGCAAAAAACCTAAATGTGCTTCAACTGGTGAATGGGTAAACCATAGAAGATCTATATAGTGGAATACTACTCAGAAATAAAAAGGGACAAGCTATGGATACACTTAAGAACATAGATAAATCTCGCATGCATTATGCTAAGTAAAAGACACAAGACCAAAAAGGCTATAGAATGTATAATTTCATTTATATGACATTTTGGAAAATGCAAGATATAACGGCTGCTAGAAGTTAGGGGATGTGGAGGGTATGACTACATGGGTATCAGAGAATATTTGGGGATGATGAAACTATTCTACATTCTGACTGTAGTGATGGTTACATGACTGTGAATATGTCAAAACTCATAGCATGTGGACCCCAAAAAGTTTTACTGTATATAAAATTAAAAATCAACTTCAAAAAAAGACTTATGTTCCTGACCAAACTTATACATGTAAAGTGTACACAAATAATACTTGCCCTGATAACTAGAAATGAACCAATGTTCCTAACGAACAGGAGGAATAAGAAACCTAGAGCCCTGCTATTCCTCTACCTATGGAAATGGTGGGACAGCTTTCATACTTCTGCTGAGTTGCTAGAAAAATAAGGAGTCAATAAGGCATTACATGCACATATGTGAAAACACAGGCGTACACACACGTATACACCTGAAAAACCAGCCTTTCCTAAGTAGCCTGGCCCAGCAGCACACTGCAGGATTGTAATTCCAACATAGACTTTTTCCAGGCTGCTGCCCAGCATATCCTGCTAGACATCTGTCAGTTTGGGGGCTTCCCTGGCATTCTAAGCTCATTTTGGGAAGTCTCATAACATTCAACCTGACACAGGTACATCAGGCCAAACTTGAAATTATACAGAATTTGGTCCAGGAACCAATGGGTTTGATCCAAGGAACCTGACATGATAAACAGACTTTCTAGAGTGGCCACAGGGTTTTAGAATTCATGTTTGACCAAGACTACTGAACATCTGAATGCTTCTTCAGGATTAAAATGCACCACTAAATGCTAAAATAAAGGTTCACTGTTTTTGCACACATATTTGTGTGACATTCTTACTTCCATTCTTCTAAAGCAGAATACAAAGAGCTATTTTGAATGAAGACTTGCAATGTTGAAGTCATAACCACTTCTCCTGACATCCTCATCTGCAGCTGAAGTATAGTCCTTCTTAGCTACTCCTTGGTCTATGTTTTGCTACATTGAGGATGTCCACCCTGAAGCAAGTAGTCGTAACCAGAGAGTGACAAGGAACCAGGGTGGCATCATAGGAACAGACCATAAAGAACAATAGAAGTAGATATGGAAATGTAATGCTTTAAGAGAAAGCGTCTGTCATGGTGGGAATTTAAGGAAGAAATTGAGAACAAGAAAAATCACACACCTAAGCAAAATAAAAAAGAATGGGCTGTCAATAAGAAAAATCAAAGGAAATAAAAAGTGTCCTATAATTGTTAAACCCATCATAAAATTACTACCAACATTCCTTGTCTTCCTTTCTAGAGCTGATAAAATGAACATAAACCACTATTTACTCTACCTTTCATCTTTCCCAACTGCTACTTACTCTTGAGTTTAAAATTTTTTTTAAATAATTAGTCTCCATATGGCATTCTCATAATCTAGACAGAATCCTATTAGCTGGGAGTAAAATTTGATCTCACTTTGAAAGACATCCCCAACTGGGATTTTCCTCTTCTCAAATTATGTGTCTCCCCAGCAACAGTGTGTGGTCACAGAAGTGTATGAGACATGCTAATGCGTTTATCAAGTGATTATTCTTGGCCCCTCTGCTGGCAAAAGCAAGCAGGAAACAGCACACAAAAAAAAACATGCCTAGTAAGCCACATTAACCAGCTTCAAAGCTGTTCAACTTGTGTGGCTCCTATGAATTCAAGGGGAAGAGAAAAAGGGCCATTGCTTTGTCTTTACCAAGACCACTTCCCCTTCAGCCGTTTGCCAAGTGATTGCCTTATATTGCCTAATCCAAGAGATGCCTTTCTTATGCCTTGTTGTCATTCCATAAAGAATTAGTTCTGCTTAATAGCTCAACTGTGCAGGAAGAACATTCCATGCAATTTTACACTTTGCATCAGTCCAAGAAACAGAAGGATCAAGAAAGCATTAAGAAGAGTGAAGTTTTGTAACAAAATTCATGTCACTTAGCAACTTCATCCGTGTATAAATTTATAATGAGAAAAATACAAAGTCCATTAAATTACAGAAATATTTCTACTAGGAATACTTCTGCTTTTCCAAATGATTACTTCAAAGACATTTAAAACAATTCAAGAGCTGCAGTATATTAAATTATTTGTTGATATCTTGACAGTATTCTCCATTGTTCTTTTACATATTGCTTTCTCAGATTATAAAAGAGCATGGTTTTTCTTTCCTCTTCACATACTTACCTGGTAACCAGTGAATATTTAGTAAATGCCTATTATGCAGTACAATTCATTAAGGTTTACATCATCACAATTTATTACAATTAAATATTCTATATATGACATTCAATTCATAAACTGGAAATCAATCACTATGAAATATCTGAGTATCTCTTTCATCTTCTAGTAGATGTTAAACTGAAGACCAAGACTATTTAATTGATAAAAGGAAAAAAGTACACACATTGTCACTTGCACACACACATCAGATGTCCTTGTTAAGGTAAATTCATTATGTGGACCGTGAGTTCTAGGCTGCCTGTTCACAACATAATGAAATCCTTTTAATAATGCTGTAGCTCACTTTTTTTATTAGGCTTAACCACAGCCCTTAAAGGAGAAAAGAGAATTAACCTACTACATATCTTACATACATTAACTCATTTAATACTCCTGAAAACTTTAACAGGTAAATAATATTACCTTCACTTATAAGTAGGAAAATATGTTCTGAGAAGTTAAACCAGGCCCTGGCTGGGTAGCTCAGTTGGTTAGAGCATTGTCCCTATACACCAAGGTTGCAAGTTTGATCCCCAATCATAAATAAATGGAACAACAAAAAACCAAAAATTGACGCTTCTCTCTCTCTCCCCACTTCCCCCACTCCTTCCTCTCTAAAATCAATAAATGAAAAGAAAAGAATAAAAAGACTCTAAACCACTTGTTCGGGGTCATGTAATTAGTAATGGTGGAGCCAGTAGTCAAAATGGTGCTTTAAAAAAAATGACACCCAAGTGGCTGCCCTAGAGACATAAGAGATCCATACAAGGAGTGCACTATGACAGTGTAGCACGGAAACACTGATGCAGCCTGTGAGTCTATTCTCCCAGCAGAAACATATATTCATGCATAAAGAATAGGGAGTTTTTTCCTCTAATTTCCCCTCCTTCAAATGTTCCTAGAAGCAGCAACAAAAGCAAGTTTCCCCTACCCTCCGCTTGACTGAACATTGTATCACTCCCAAAGTTATCAGCAGGGCTTTAGGATCTGTCAATCTCTCCCTCCCTATTTGTTACCAACATTAATTTAATTGTGCATCCAACATTATTCATCCAACATTCTTCATTATTCTCTAATATGGATTTTCTTGTCTAGCCTAAGTAAATCCACTTGCCATTCCTTAAAAACCACTCAGAATCTAAGACTATTACACTGGTAAGGTCCTACCTACAACTAAAAGCCACAGGATGCTATAACACCCTGGCCATCAAGTGAAGACTATGAGTCTGGAAGAGAGGTGACATGTATGGTCAAGGGCTGATGGACTAGTAAACAGCAAAGGATTATGAAGAGTGGACCAGGCAGAGGGTAGACCATGGATGGGCAAAGGTACAGAGCAGTGAGAGAGCAAAATACATTCAGAGAACTGAAAGTCCATGTGGTGGGGATTTGGGGGTATCGAAGAATTGGGATGAGAGGGGATGGAGACATGGAGAGACAGGGCAGTAAAAGGATGCAGTCACTGGCAGGCAGGGACAGATGACGAAAAGTCTTGCCTTTTTATGCTCTAATGCTTTGCTGCTCTAAGTGTGGTCCTTGGATCAGCCTTAGAACTATTCATAGAACAGAGTTACAGGCTCCATCCTAATGCCAATAGCCCTTTGTTAAGATGCCCAGGTGACTTATACACAGTTTAAAACTTGAGAAGAAAAGCTCTAAGCATTTGGGTTGCGTTCTGAAGGCGATGAGAAGCCACTGAAACATTTTAAGCAAAATATAAACATGATCAGATTTGAAAGTAATATGGAAGACTAATTATGAGTGGATACAAATGCAAATGTGTTTTTTCATGGTTTACTTGTTATTGAGTTCTTCTGTTTGAGAATGATTGTTTTACAAAAGTTCTCACTTTGTAATTTTCTGTTTCTATGGTTGCTAGGAGCTGTGGAGATAGGGGGTGGAGTGGAGGAAATGGGGAAGACAAGGGTACAAACTTTAAGCTATGAGTAACATCTGTGCATCTAATGCAAAACACAATGGCTATACATGATAACAATGAATTGTAAAATTAAAATTCATTAAGAGAGTAGCACACACACAGACACACAAGGTAAATATGTGAGGTGATGAAATGTGTTAATTATCTAGATGAGGGGAATCCTCTTGTAATGTATGCATATATCAAATCACCATGACATATACATTGAATATATATTATGTCAATTATACCTCAATAAAGGTGAAATTTTTAAAAAGTGCTTCCGTACCTATATAGAGACTCCTCATGATAGGACTAAGCATTTAAGGTTATCTCAAACACCAAGAATGCATCTTCTTAGGGTAAAA
This sequence comes from Glossophaga mutica, assembly GCA_039655065.1. NCBI lineage: Eukaryota > Metazoa > Chordata > Mammalia > Chiroptera > Phyllostomidae > Glossophaga > Glossophaga mutica. Next base: position 52,733,927 of record CM077303.1, on the reverse strand, counting down.
GCATGTCTAATCATATCCAACCAGTGACTTAAATCAATTTTATACAATCATGCTTTCTAAACTGTTTCATCAATTCAAAGCTGTTGTATAAACAGCTTACTCTTACTTGGCCTATGAAAAGCCTTTGAATTATTTGGGTAGGGGAGATGTATGCTTTATTTGCTGCTCACACACCATTTTTAACTGAGGAAAGCATAAATTCTTTTAGAAATTTTTACTAAATTACATGAAATCTTTAGCTCAGAAGAATAAAAGCACAGAATTTTGGACGAGAGCCATATAGAAATCCCCTATAATGTGTTCAATAAGCCAAACCAAAACAATGCATAGTTTTTATAGGAATGGGGCAAAAGAAACTTGCAGCTCATATTTCATCTGTCGAGTGTCACATTCATTCAAGCAAAGGAAAGTTAACTGATAAAATCTACTTTTTTAATTCTTGTTATTGGCAGTGGAAATAGCCAAACAGCCTGACTTTTTCTTTGATGGCTTACAATGAACGTCACAGAAAAGGTTTTGTGCTAAAAGCAATATGACCCTGCTGAAAAAAGATAATAAAACTGATTTTCTTAATAACAGCAAAAATGTAGTTATGTGTATCTGAAAATGTAATGCATCTTTTATAGTTACCAGAAATTATGATACTGCTACTCATATTTAGTCCTCATAGCCATCTGACCCAAGATTGATATTCTAAAGGGATTATGATATGAATAAAACTATACTCAGGACCAACTGTAAATCTGGATTTCTAGTGTGAATTTTCCACACAGCTCAACAGCAACCTTGAGTCTCTTTTAAGGAAATGATTATCAGTGGCATCAGGTAATTTGAAAGACTTCTGGAAATACATCAATGCTTGGAGGCCACTAAGGCAGTGTTTTGCAACCCCTTCTATTCTGTACTGAGCACCCCTTCAGATGGCTGGTAAATCTCACTTCCCACAAATAAACACTGGCTGATGGAAGGGGTCAGTGTATACAGAAATTGAGGCAAAAGAATTAGTGAGAAAGACAGGAAAGAGAAAGAACAAAATGCAAAAAATAAAAGAAAGTATTACATGACAAGAAGTAAGACAAGTAAAATGACAAAGAAAAGGAATAGATCAGGAATGAATGGTGCAAATAAAGGGAAACAAAATTTAAAAATGAAAGAACAAATAAATCACTGCTCCACTAATCAGTGCTAAACAATCATGAAACTATTGCAATAGATTCTAGTACATGTAAATTTGGTGACAAAGCCCTGAAGCTGACTATACTAGTAAATACACCTTGCCAAGATTATTTCAAAGTGACCCCTGCTGGGCTGTGGAACAAATTTTTTAAAAATTCTGAGTTATCTAGGAAAATGAGCATTTAATAGGATTATAGATTTTTTTTTAATTTTTATTTTAATTGTTGATCTTGTACAGTTTTCTGTCTTTTATTCTCACCCCAACCCACCACCCCATCCCTCCCAGGATTATAGATTTTTTTTAAACCTCTATGAAGCTGTACAAACAGTTTAAATTTCTTGATGGCTGTAAGTATGTAAGTATGGGATATGATAATGACCTAAGTATCAAGGAGACTAGTGACAAAACAAACAAGTTAAAGAACAATGTAGAATGCAATCAATTCAACAGGATTACAACTACTTTGGAAAACAGCTTGACAGTTCCTTAAAATGTCCTTAAATGTATACCTACTATGCCAGCCCAGCCATTTCACTCCTAGGTGTGTAGCTAGAAGAAATGAGCTTATGGTTCACACATGGATTTGTAAATGAATATTCATAGCAACTTTATTTGTAACAACTCCAAACTGTTAGAAAACAGCCCAAATATTTATTAACAAGTGGATAGACAGTGGTATATCCATACAATGGAATACTACTGAACAAAAAAAATGAATTATTGCTATACACTAACATGGATGAATCTCAAAATATTTATGCTGAAGTCAAAGAATTTAAACAAAGGAGTACATATTATACGATTCCATTTACATAACATTCTAGAAAAATCAAACTAATTGATAGACAGTAATAGAAAGCCCATCAGTGGTTGCCTGCAGATGGGAAGGAGGGATGGATTACAAAATGAAAAGGAAACTTCCAGGAGTTATAAGTAGTTCATTATCTTCACTGTGTTGATAGGTTCATCCGCCCACAGATATGTCAAACTCACCAAATTGTGTATTTCAACATGTACAGCTTATTGTGCATCAATTATACCTCAATAAAGTTTTTAAAATGGGGGGGGACCTTGAGTGTGTAGATATACACAAGTATACAGGGGAGAGCAAAAGTAGGTTTATAGTTGTGAGTATACGAAACACAGAGATCATTGTTGTATTGTTAATTATTGTATTATTTTTCCATATAAACAACTGTAAACCTGTATTTGCTCCACCCTCTATGTTTATAAATACATAGAAAAAAGTCCTGGAAAATCTACATAACTATTAACAGTGACTACCTTGAAGAGGAACTGAGTACTGTACTTAATTTTTCTCTATTATTTTAATATTCATAGAAAGCATGTACTACTTCTGTAACTTCAAAAATAAAAATAGATATCAGTCAGTGTCCTCAAAAACCTTTAGAAAGTCCAGAAAGCCATATTCAAAATCATAAACATTTCCACCAGTTTCCTCATCTTTGGTTGTTAAACACTTTTTCTTAATAGTTTTAATGTTAATCTATTTACTATAGCAATGTTATTCTGTATTTTTCATTTTATATGTATAATTTATTAACTAATAAGTTGAACAGGTCTATCTGCAAGCTGTTATTTGTAGGACTTTTTTTACACTCATGGAAAAGTGTTCTCTAACTCCAAACCACTAGATTACTCATACACAGTTTGTGTCTTTCTCTTACATTCGTACCTGAAGGATGTGAATCTAGAGCTGTCTTTAAAAGCTCACTTTCTAAAATTTAGGTCATGATTACAATATCCTGGAATTAATGCTTTTTGTTCTAGGGTATTTACTGTAGGTATATTTAAATATTTTTGTCTTTAAATCACTCTTCCATTTTTAACAAATCTAAAGGTCTTCTCTATAAGCTAAAATATTATCTCTTTCAGTACATTCACCTGACTCCTGATCAATTTAAATGTTACCTAATATGAAACTTATCAATAAAAATATACTAAATCTCCAAATTGTATAAATTACAGAGAGGAGGAAGTGAAACCTCATACCTGCCTTCAGAGGACTTGTCTCTTCCTCTCTAAAAGACCATATTAGCAGATATGACAAAAACACCAACACAGACAAAAAACAAAATTTATGGTGGGGGCTGAGAAAGAAACAATGAATTCAGATCCACCAATTAATAACTGTGTGACTTTGTAAGTTACTTAAGGTCTCTGTGTCTCAGTTTCTTAATCCGTAAAATACTGAGAAATTTTTTTCTTTTATTTTTGTTCAACTGCAGTTGTCTCCATTTCCCCCCACCATGGCTCCCCACCCCACCCACCCCCACCTCCCATACTCAATCCTACCCTCTCTTTGGCTTTGTCCATTGGTCCTTTATGCATGTTCCTTGACAACCCTTCCTCTTCTTTTCCCCATTACCCCCCTTCCCCTTCCTCTCTGGCTACTGTAAATTTGTTCTTTATTTCAATGTCTCTGGTTATATTTTTGCTTGCTTGTTTTGTTTATTAGGTTCCACTTATAGGTGAGATCATATGGTATTTGTCTTTCACCACATGACTTATTTCACTTAGCACAATGCTCTTCAGTTCCATCCATGCTGTCTCGAAGGGTAGGAGCTCCTTCTTTCTTTCGGCTGCATGGTACTCCATCATGTAAATGTTCCATAGTTTTCTGATCCACTCATTTATTGATGGGCACTTGGGCTATTTCCAGCACTAGGCTATTGTGCTGCTCTGAATTTGGGGTACACAGGTTCTTCTGAATTGGTGTTTCAGGATTCTTAGGATATAATCCCAGCAGTGGAACTGCTGAGTCAAAAAGCATTTCCATTTTTAGTTTTCTAAGGAAATTCCATACTGTTTGCCACAGTATCTGCACCAGTCTGCATTCCCGCCAACAGTGTACTAGGGTTTCCTTTTCTCCACAACCTCTCGAGCACTTGTTGTTTGTTGATTTGGTTATAATGGCCATTCTGACCGATGTGAAGTGGTATCTCATTGTAGTTTCAATTAAATTTATTATTTTAAAGAGTTGTGGTGAGGATTAAATGAAGCATTTTATATAAAGGATTTAATTCTGTTCATCTCTTCCCATTCCTTTGCAATCCTAATTCATTTATAATATAACCTCTGCCTTCCAACTCTTCCTCATGTCTTTCCTATCCTATCTATATGGTCTCTAAAGCTTACCTCTGCCTCCAGCTTCTGTACCCTTTTCTTTTTTTCCACTTCACTCCTCCATCAGTTTATCTCTTCTCTTCTCAACCCCATCATGACCACTAGTAATAGACCAAATTGCTTTTCCTTAATCCTCAGCTGATTTGGACTCCACAGCATCTACAACAGTGCCCTCACCTTGAGATTTCCTTATTTCCTTTCAGTACTTCCTCCACCCACTTGGATGACTCCTCTTCTTTAATGTAAGGCTGACTGTGTGTCAGCCCTCTTATCTTTGTACACTATACTCTTTTCTTGACAACCCCATCAACTTCTGCCACCCAATATATAGTTAATAACTACTAAATCTGTATTTCTAGGTTTCAACTCTTCTCTTGGAAAATCTTCAATTCCACCAACATAATGGCTAGATGCCTCCATCTAGATGTGCCAAAGGCACCTAAAATTTAGTGTGATAGGACTAAACTCATTTTCCTTCTCACTTATTCACATTGGTTCCAAATCTTTACCCTCTCTCTCCCAGCTCACCATACTTTCTTTCTGTGACTTACTCCCATGTTTCTCTCCAATCTGATTAATGGTATCATCACCCAAAAACACAAGTCATAAATCTTCAAGGGTAGAAAACATGAAATATTCATTCCCACACTTCTCTTACATCCTTTCTGTCTGTAATACACTGACTGCAAAAGTAGCTGAAATTCTTCACGCATCCATGTCCATGCTCTTTACAATGTAACTTTGCAGCTCTCCTCACCTTCTGAATCCAGGCTGCCCTTGAGGCTTGCTTTGGGCAACAAAATGGGATGGAAGTAACAGTGTGCTATTTCCATGCCCTGAGAAGGCTTATGTGATTTCTCTCATTCTTTTGGAACTTGCCACAGATACATAACAAACTCAGGATAGCCTGATAGATAATGAAAAGACGTGAGGTCCAATTTCTCCCATCACTCCAACCAACAGGCAGGCAGCCAGGCATGGGGGTTGAAATCACCTTATACCAGCCAGCACCCCTCCTCCCTGCAGACCTGCCCACTGATTGCAGACACACAAGTTAGCTCAGCTGACATGAGGCAAAGCTGGCTCATGTCAGCAGAGCCATACATTGTTCTATAGACTTGTGTGAAATCATATATCCTTACAGTTTAGGCCACTATGTTTGAGTAGTTTGTTATGCAGTGATAGTTAACTGATACACTTTCTTTTCTGTTCTCATGGTTATTGCCCCAATTCATGCATCTATCTCCCAGCTGGTTGCTAATGTTTTAGATCTCACCTATAATCATTTATATGTATACATGTGTGTACATATTATAAAAATAATTTTAGTAATTGTGTGTATACCTACGTATATATGTATACTTGTGTATCTATGTATTATGTATATATGTATGCACAAAAAATTTGCTCATGGACCACAGATGTGATAAGTAAAAAGTTAAATAAGTACAGTGGATGATGACTCTTAGATGAACATTACATGGAAGGAGGCCTAGAGAAGGAAAAGATCACAGTGAGATGAAATGATTCCAGGTATAAATACCATAAATAAGTACCATAAATAATTCTAGGTATAAGACTTGAATTGAGTCAAATTAAAATGGAGCAACGTGCCCTGACTGGTATGGCTCACTGGTTTAGACATCATACTACAAAGTGAAAGGTCACTGCTTCTATTCTTAGTCAGGCACATACCTGGGTTGCAGGCCAGCCCCCCAATTAGGGGTGTGTGAGAGGCAAACCAATTGATATTTTTCTCACATATGGGTGTTCCCCTCTCTGCCTTCCTTCCTCTCTAAAAAAATAAATAAAATCTTCAAAAAATAAAATAAAATGGAGCACTGAGATGGACTACAACATTTACATGATCGCATCCCCCTGTCTCCCACCCTGTCAATCTCACTACTTACTTTTCTGATCTCATCTTCTGCAATTCTCTTATGCTGCTCCAGCCACACTGGCTTCCTCACTGTTCCTCAAACACACAAGCACACTCCAGCATCATATCCTTTGCACTGGTTCTTCTCTCTACCTAGAAGTAATCTTCTTCTAGAAATCCCCATATGTGGTGCCCTCTCTCTTCAAGTCTGTACTCAAATATCACCTTACAGAAAGGCCTTTCCTGATCATCTTATTTAGAACAGTGACTAACCCCTGCCTCAGCTTTCTGTTTCCCCTTTACCCTGCTTTATTTTTCTTTTTAGCACGTCTCACCACCTGACATATATTTATTCATTTTATCTATCCCACTTGGCAATACACTCCACGAAGGCAGGGACTCCATCTACCTTGTTCCCTGCACCTAACCCCAGCCCCTAGCACAATGACTGGTACCTGGTAGATGCTTAATAAATATTTGTTGAGTAAATAATGACAGAAAATGATGAGCAGAGAGCTCAGTATCAGAGCTCCCAAACTGAGTTTCTCAATGACAATTTAGAGGGAAAAAAAGTATTATCCATGCACTTCATTTCAATTGCAAAGTCAGATGAGATCTTTAAGTGAAAGTGTCACTATCAAGCACTTTAATCTAAATTAAAACTCCTATTTTTCAGACTTCCGGTCAAGATAGAGGGATAGGTAAACACTGCTTACCTCCTTACACAACTACATCAGAATTACAACTAAATTATAGAACAACCATCACTTAGAACTGTCAGAAATCTAGTTAAACGAAGTCCGACAACTATGGAACTAAAGAAAAAATATCCATCCAAACTGGTAGGAGGGGCATAACTGCAGAGATGCTGAATGGGCTGATCTCATATCCATGTATGGTGGATAAAAATTTTTGGGGGGGATATCGTGGGAGCAAGGAGTCCCAATCCTATACCAGGCCACCCAGCCCAGGGTTGCAGTAGCAGGAAGATAAGCCCCCTTAACTTCTGTCTGTAAAATACAGCAGGGATTGAGTCAGTGGAAGAAACTTCTAGAGTTCCAAACAGTTCCTCTTAAAGAACCTGCATACAGACTCATCTACTCAGACTCACTCCCTCTGAGCTCCAGCACTGGGGGTAGCAGCTTGAAAGGCACCAGCTGCATACAGGGAGTAACTGAAGTGTCTATCACCAAAGCAAGAGCTGGAAGACAGCTTTCTCCCAGACAGAAAGGTGGCCAGAAGCCACTGTTCCTTTTCTGAGCCCACCCTCACAGAGCCATACAGCCAACAGGCAGGTGCCATCTCTGAGACTCGATCAACCTAGCTAACTATATTTGCCCTGCCCTGAAGATCCCCTGAGGCTCCACCGCACCCAAGCTGTAAAATGGCTTTTCCATGTGAATGGCTGGTCTTGGCTCATGCTTCACAACTTACTAAATTCTCTCAAACAAGCAATAGCTGACCTCAGTGAGCCCCCAGCTTGTGTACCTCGGCTAAGTTGCTCCAGGCCTGGCACCAGCACTAGCCAGCCTAGGTCACAGTATGGCTTCACCTGGGAACCTCCAAGCCCATCACATGTAACAGCCATCTGCTGCTTGCTTTTGTAGCTCACACTGGGTGGCCCCAGGCAAAACACAGGTTGGTGGCTGATCCTGGCCTGTACCACCTGGGAAACCCCACACCCTGGGCACCCAGTGGACAGCTATGGACCACACTGGAGCACCACTACCCTACCCCTGCACAGCTGATCATCCACAGAGGGTGGAGGTTGGTGGTAAGTGGTCACAGACAATCCTTGCAGCTGACTGGCCTGGGTCAATCCCTCTCGTTCACCTGCAAACAGCAATCAAGGCTCAACTACAAGAGGAGGGTGTACTCCGCCCACAGGAATGGAACACCTTGAGTACCCAGCTTGGGTGATAAGGGAGGGTTTGTCACTAGACCCTAAAGGACACCTAAGACATTATTAGGCTACCCTACCAAATCATGGAATCATAGCAGCTCTACCTAATATAAAGAAACAAACACAGGGAGGATGCCAAAATGAGGAGACAAAGAAACATGGCCCAAATGAAAAGAACAGATCAAAACTCCAGAAAAAGAACTAAATGGAATGCAGATGAGCAATCTATCAAACACAGAGTTCAAAACACTGGTTATGAGGATGCTCAATGAACTTAGTGAGGATCTCAATAGCATAAAAAAATACAGACAGAAACTAAAGGTACATTAATGGAAATAAAGAACAATTTACAAGTAAACAACAGTAGAGTGGATGAAGCTGAGAATCAAATCAATGATATGGAACATAAGGGAGCAAAAAACAACCAGTCAGAATGACAAGAAGAAAAAAGAATCCAAAAAATGAGGACAGTGTAAAGAGGAAAACTTCAAGAGGTCCAACAGTTGCATCCTAGGAGTACCTGAAGGAGAAAAGAAAGAGCAAGAAATTGGAAATCTATTTGAAAAAAATAATGAAGCAATATTTCCCTAATTTGGTGAAGGAAATAGACAATCAAGTCCAGGAAGCACAGAGAGTCCCAAACAAGATGGATGCAAAGAGGTCCACTCCAAGACACATCATAACTAAAATGCCAAAGGTTAAAGATAAAGAGAGAATCTTAACAGTAGCAAGAGAAGAGCAGTTGATTACCTACACAGGAGTCACCATAAGACTGTCAACTGATTTCTCAAAAGAAACTTTGCAGGCTAAAAGTGATTGGAAAGAAATATTCAGAGCCATGGAAAGCAGGGACCTACAGCCAAGATAGCTCTACTCTGCAAAGATAATCTGCCCTTCAATTCTAAATGAAGCCTCCCAGACCAGAAAAAACTAAAGGAGTTTATCATCACCAAACGTTTATTATATGAAATGATAAAGGGACTTATTTTTTAAAAAGAAGAATATCAAAATTATGAAAATAAAATGGCAATAAAGCACATACCCATGGACAATTGAACCTAAAAAACAAACTAAGCAAACAAAATGAACAGAGATAGAATAGTGGATATGGAGAGTGTTTCGATGGTTGCCAGATGGGAGGGAGATTTAGGGGACTGGATGAGGGGATTAAGAAGTACAAGTAGGTAGTTACAGAATAGTCTTGGGAAAGTAAAGTACAGTATGGAAATGGTGTAGCCAAAGAAATATATGCATGACCAATAAACATAAACAAAGGTGTGTGGATTGTCTGAGAGAATGAGGAGTGCAACTGGAGAAAAACTGAACAAGTGTAATAGCATAATCAATAAAATATAATTTTAAAAACTCATATTTTTCTTTGTCAATAAATAAATAAGCAAGCAATGAATGCTTCTCAGGTCTCAATACAACCTCTTCAATCACACGACTGCATTTTAGCCTTTTAAATAAAATGAATAAGCTCATATGCAATTTTCTTTTCTATATTGCTAAGTCTTTGACATAAGAAAGTGAACTCCAGGGGTTAATAAATCAATCACTAGCAACCCACACTATGGTCAAAATGGTGAAATGAAATGCTTGGTCACAGAGTTCACTGACCAATGGTCAAAGACAGACAAAGACCCCTGTCTCAAATAATAGCTTTAGGTTTCAGAGAGGCTCATTTTCTGTAGCAGCAAAGATTTTCTAGAATGCAGCTTTGCTGTGTGTTTAAACCAAATCCGAAAATCTCAGGTGGATTTGCTTTCTTTGGGTATTATAATAGGTAACTGAAAAGCAGCTGATTCAACTCCTAATTGCTCATCCAATTTGATCATTAAGACAACCCAAATAATGATGCATGATCTGGTTATTATAATTGTGTTCTTTCTCAAATTGAATTAAACATGAAGCAATCTGATTGATAACTCAAAGGCCCTGCTGAATCAACTTAAGACTACGTGGTGCCAAACATAGATATGGTGTTACTTTTTTTTAAAATATGGAATGCTTCACGAATTTGCATGTCCTCCTTGTGTAGGAGCTGTGCTAATCTTCTCTGTATCATTCCAATTTTAGTATATGTGGTGCTGAAGCGAGCACATGGTATAAATTTTTCAGGGCAGAGTTTTTCAGATTATTAGTATCTTTTTATATCAAACCTTTATGCAAATTAAATATTTTTAAGACTTGGAAGAAAAACAGTAAAAAGATCATTAAGATAAAATTTAAAAATAAGCTGTCAATTCAAGCAAACAAAAAACATTTATAGACATATAAGATAATTTAATTTCAAAGGCCACTAATAGGACACGTTATCTCTGACAAAATAGGGAAATATATTTTAAAGCACTCCTCCAAATATTGTTTATTCAGACTATTTCAAACATATAGAAGAGAGAGTAACATAACAAACATTTCTGTACATTCCACCAAGCTTTAGCGAATACTAACACTCTGCCACATCTGCCACATTCGTATCAGAATTTTTTTTAATATAAAACATTACAAATTTGGTTGTATAACTGTCTGTAACCTAATCTTTCCCTCCCCAGAAGTAACCACTATCCTGAATAATATCCTCGGTCTCATTAATATTTTATACTATATATATACTCATAAACAAAATACATACTATTTTGCATACTTTCAATCTATATACAAAGGTATCATACTCTATTTATTGTGTAATTTATTTTTATGATTAGCTTACTTTGCCATTTATCCACATTTATATATATATTTTTAATCATTTTAACTAATTCATTTCACTGTATCCCATGATTTATTAGCCACATCCTTATTGATGGACATGTAATTTGTTTTCAACTTTCCATTATTACAAAGGATGCTTCAAGAAACATTTTTATACATGTTTCCTTTTGCACATGGACAAGAATTTTTCTATGACATATACCTAGTAATGAAATTGTTGAGTCAAAAGGCATATGCATTTTCAATTTTTCCACATACAGCCAAACTGCTTTATAAAATAGCTGTCATTTATATTCACTTTAGATTACCATCAGCCTTCTTAGCCATAATTTGGAAATATCAGGCATTTTGATGTATGTCAATGTAGTGAATGTAAAATAGTGTATTTTTTTTAAAAGACTTTATTTACTTTTAGAGAGAAGGGAAGGGAGGGAGAAAGAGAGGGAGAGAATCATCAGTGTGTGCGAGATTCATAGATGGATTGTCTCTTACATGCCCCTAGCCAGGGCAGGGACCTGGCCTGCAACCCAGGCATGTGCCCTAAATGGGAATCAAACTGACGACCTTTTGATTCACAAACCAGCACCCAATCCACTGAGTCACACCAGCCAGCCAAGGCTAAAATAATATCTTTAAAATTATTCTTTTCACTTTCCTGATTACAAGTGAGTTAAGCATAGTTTCATATATTTATCAGCTATTTAGGTTTTGTCTTCTGTGAACTACCTCCTGTTCACATTCTCTTCTACTAGGATATTTGCTTCTTTTTTTACTGATTTGTAGGAATTCTTTATATATTTTGGTTAGTAATCGTTTGTCATTTAGATTTATTGTATATATCTTATTTGGCTTGTGGCTGGTCATTTAACTCCTGGCTTATATTATCTTTCTGAAATTCAGAAGTTTAAAATTTTTTTAAAGTTTTAAAAATTTATTATTTTCTTCATGGTTTAGGCTTCTTATAAATTGTTTAAAAATCTTTCCTGTCCAAAAGTAAAGCCAGGCCTAAAATTTGAGGCCACTTAACCCTCTACATTTCTCTTCTGTTGTGGCTTCCCATAGATGTTCCTCTTGTTTTTAAGTCAAAATATGTCTTTTCAGTTTTCTATTCTTGTATTTTACCTATAATTGCTATGTATTTGGAGTAGAGGGAATATGTCTAGGCAGGAACTTACTACTGCTCCATCTTGATAAATCACCTTTCCCCCCCTAGCTTTAGGGAAGGTTAAGGTTCTAAAAGAGGATTATTTACCCTGCTTATGGATCACATATGCTTTGAAATATTAAATTAATTGTTTCAAGTATAATGATCTAGTCCATGTTGTAATTATCCAAATCTCTTAACCACTTACACTTAAAAATTATACATATTCAAAATAGCTGTAAGAGATGACATATATTTTCTACCTAAAACATTCTATTTATGCTTTAAAATTGAGCAGTGGTTTCTTAAATATATAAACAACTTTGTTTTTCATAAAGTTAAAATTTGGAAACAATCCCCCAAAATTTCTGTGTTTAATGAATTCAAATGGCAACCCCACAAGAAGAACTTCTGAGGAAAGTCCATTTAGAGAGTTCCTTACTTTTTTAGGAACTGAGCTTTAAAATACACAGATGTGATACTCTAAAAATTATAACTGAATACAGTCACTGTAATTCTTCTTTTAATCCAATGGTTTCTTCAAATAGTAAAATATTTTTCATACTACCTAATACTAACATTATTTCAGAAAATACCAACCCTGGCTGCTGTGGCTCAATGGACTGGGTGCTGGCCTGTGAGCTGAAAGGTCACTGGTTTAATTCCCGGTCAGGGAACATGCCTGGATTGCAGGCCAAGGCCCCAGTCAGTGTTTCTCTCACACATGGATACTTCTCTACCTCTCTTCCTCCCTTCCCCTCTCTCTAAAAATAAAAATAAATAAATAAAAAAGAAAGTATCATATGTACTGATATATTTATGTTATTTAAAAAGGAACTATTAAGTAATATATCTGTTATTTAACTGAGGCTACAATGACAGGGTATATAATGAAACAAAATATTATCATTCAAAGACCTCAATGCCAAAGCTTTTCACATTTGTTTCCTACCTCCAGGGATAAGAACACTTTCTTTACATAATGCCAACTATGTTTTTAATCTGACTGATTCATTGATTCTATACACAAAGCTATTAGACTATTAGGAATCCTAGCCCTTACCCTTAAAAGCAAGAGCTTGGAGCTAACTGGGGGCCTTGAGAGTATTTGAAGCATTTGTAAAAGTGACCTCGGGGCAACTTCAAGCCCTAAAGGATGCTTTTAGTGTTTGCAAAAGCAGCAGGAAGTTCCTAATCCTTTTTTTTTCCTTAAAAGAAGAGATAAATGTCTTTGATTTGGGATCACAACATCCAGAGTACTCTGGAATTACAGCCTCCAAAACATCCTGAGTACTGAGGATCCAAACTAGAGGTCTGCAGGGGAAATAATATTGGTTTTAAGATCAAAAAGGGCTAATCTTTAAGCCAAAACGTCAGTGAAAGAAACTCAAAAAGGAATTTACTACTGTTGGGCTTGGTCTCTCAATTAACACCGACTCCAAGTGAGAGGAAACCTTTGTGATAAAACATTCAGATGAACAGCTGGCACAAGTTAAAGGAAAAGACATGGGTAAATTATTCAATAAGTGCATGACTACTATAATAAAGTGCTCAACACTTACAAAAATTCTCAAGGGGATGAGGGAGGGTATAAGAGAAATGAGTGGTGATGGAGGGAGACCTGACCTGGGGTGGTGAGCGCACAGTACAGTGCACAGATGATGTGTTGTGGAATCATGCAACTGAAACCTGTGTAATTTTGTTAACCAGTGTCACCCCAATAAATTAAAATATAAATAAATAAAAGGAAAGAAAATGAGTCCCTAAACTGTAAACACTGTAAAATATCATATGATCACATAATATACACACATGCAGAGATGAAGGGAAGTAAATTTGTCAAAATGTTACCAGCAAAAGAAAAATTTCAACAATTGTTCACATGATTTTTTTTCAGATACTGTCCCAAAACTATCAGATAAACAAAGTATATCACTCTCCTTGAAAAAGAATAATTATTTGCCACCAACTTACAAATGAATTTAGATCGATGATCGACTGTCCAAATACAAGTTTGTATCAATCACAATATTCTAGTTTGTTGTTAACCAAGATCAAGTTTTTACTCAGAATTAATGTATGGGCTGAAAAATGACAGTTCCTCTGCATACTACAGTACTTTTCTCTACCTCTTTAATCCATGTGACTAAAGCCCTTAATTGCATGGGAGGTATGGAGTCACTGAGGAGGTTTTAAAATATCAAGAGGATTTCAAGAGAATGCTGCAACATCGTCATAATGTGGAAACTACCTTAAAGTGCTAAGAGAATCTAATCTTCAAGAATTAGAGTATAATCTAGTTTTTAATTTTTGTCTAAATGACCAGACTAGTAAAAGGAAAAAAATTACTTCCTTGCCTTTCTTATTTTCTTTTTCCTATCTACTTAGTTAAAACATACAAAGATATGAAGAGTTCTTAGGACTGTAACTGCTGAGTTCATTATGATGTAGAAAAAGTAATTTTATAGATATATGTGTAATAAAATATATTATATATGTACACGTGTATTCATGTGTGTATATATACATATATATTTATAAAACTTGATAACCCCTAAATCTCAAGCTGTTATTATGAAATTAAGAGTTTTTCATTTTCAAATGAGATTCATGTTTAGTAACATTCTCATGAGCAAGTGGTATGCCAGCTGTGGCTTTAAAGCTACATAATACCAAAAACTCCTTGATGAAAGTAGAAAATACAGCCATTGATGCAAGGGCTTTCGTTACATGACACAACTGATGGAGAAACATCCACATCCCTATCTCTTCACTGGTCCTTCCTGATGTCACAGAGACCTGACCTTTATAGGAAAGTAGAAAAATGTATACATTTAACACAGGGGAAATAGTCTAACTTATTTCAAACAGAATGTTTTAACTAAAATATAAATGATATCAGAAAATAGTAGACACAAAAAGGCATGTCACAACAAAATCATTTTGTATTAAAAACTGTCAAAATCTGGGTAAAGCACAACATTACTCTGTAGTGGAATTCCACCTAGTAGGCGATGATTTTAAGAAGCTTTTGAGGGTCACAGCTCTCTCCTGCTGATTTATGAGATGTTTCTTTCAACCATGCCTCTCTAGTAATTCTATGCAAGAGAGAAAAAGCAAAAGGCCACAATGAAGGTTTCTGGGTTGTGCCATCTGAAAGCTTTTATTCTTCTGAAGAAAGAAAGTTACGACCTTTGACATTGTGCTCTGGTGCTGAAGAAACTGCTCATAAATGTATGTCAGTAATGAAGCAGAAATCAATAATTTCATTTAATCTGGTAAACTATTATGTAATGGGACACAACATGTTTGAAGAGCCAAATGCCCTCTTATTAATGACACTTATGTTGCTGTTTCCTTAAGATGAAAGTTTTGTTTCTGTTTCATATTTTTAAAAATCATATTTTCACTATCACATATGAAATATGTCCAGCATTTTAACACAAATCCACTTTTTCTTTAAAAAATTTTATAAAAATTCATGTATATTTTTAATGCATACTTTCATTTGACCTTTTTAAATATAGATATACCAAGTTTTATAAGGCTAGGCCTCTTAAGACTCAAATTACTGTTCATAAATAATTTTATACCCACATACATATGTAACTGGTTTTATAAATATACATACTTTAAACCCACTATCTTAGTTGGGTTGTTTGTTAAAATGGAATACTTGAATTGTTTAGAAAAGCTATAATACCAAAAATAGGGGTTGGGGGATTGACTGTTTTCCTTGACTTAATTAATTTTACTAAAATTTTTCAAATATTTACAGATTAATGGGGAATGGCTGCATTTGTTAAACCATATCAACATTATCTGCAAAACTGATATTAGAAGATAAAATAAAGAACAGAGAAGTGTGCTTAAAAATCATGATTTCCTTTTCAAGTTGAAGACCTAATAGACTAAATTTTTAGGAATGTATAAGTTGAGGGAAAATCAATTTAAGAGACAGCACAGAGAACTTTAATAAACAAATGATGAATGCCTTTTAATGGTTTTATATACTCACTGATTATTTTTAAAGAGTATGTTCCCAAAGGATGAGCTGTATATGTTTAACAGTTATTTCAGATTAAAAAAATAGCAATTTAATCATTTACACTAAATAACTAAATTTTCTGATAATCATGATATTAACAAAAGTTTCAGGAAAATGTAAAATGGCATTATTTTACTACATCATAGAATAGCCCTAGCCAGGTGGCTCAGCTGGTTGGAGCACTGTCCCATGCACTAAAAGGTTGCGGGTATGATCCCCGGCTGGGGCGCATGCGGATGAAACCAATTGATGTTTCTCTCCCACGTCAGTGTTTCTCTCTTTCTCTCCCCCTTCCTCTCTTTCTAAAATCAATAAACATATCTTTGGGTGAGGATTAAAACAATTAAATGATACCAGAATAGTATTATTTCTAATTTGAAAATAACACTGTCAAACAATATTAAAACAATGGGAAATTGTTCCACTGTTAAATTTTAGGCAAAATTCAGTGTCCCTATTGCTTGTTTTCACTCTACTGAAACTGCTCTGAAACTTTAATGATCTATTAATTGCCTGGCACAAATGGTATTTTTCAAGTCTTGTCTTAATGAAACACTCTACTGCATCTGATGTTGTCTCATAAACTCTCTGAAACTTCTCCCATGAATTCTATGATTCTGTACATCACTGGTTTTCCACCCAGCTTCCTAACAACTGTTTTTGTCTGTTGGTTGCCCATGCTTCATGCACAGTACACTCATCCTGCTCAAAACTACGTCTTCTATTCCACATAAGTCAGTCCTGGTGATGCTCAACTTGATACCTTCAAGCCATGCCTTTCCTGACTCATACCAGCTCTTGTAAGCCATATGCTAGACAGCTCCACCTACACATCTCACAGACACCTTAAAACATTTTCCAAGCCAAACTCATAACCTTGTTCCTTTTATTAGCTCCTTCTCCTATGTTCTCTAAGTTAGTTGGTTGCATCATCATTTACCAAGTCATCAAGAAATATTGACATCATCCTGTACTTCTTGCTTTTCCTTATTCCCTACACCTAGTGAGTACTGCTATTTTTAATCCTAATTATGACCTAAAAATCTATCTTCCTTTCATCCTCTTACACATGCTCTAGTCCAGACCCTTATGAGTTCTGACCGTGCTTGCATCATAGCCTCCATCTGCCTCCCAACCTGTTCACTCATCTTTTGTTCTCACACATACCAGTAGATCAATCAATAAAACAAACTGACCAATCCAAATGCCCTGCAGCTCCCTACCACTCACAGGTTACATTCCAGGTTTCTCAACAGGGCAGGTGGTATACCATGATTATTTATTTTCTTAAGTGGATCTTGCCCACATCTTCAACTCCATTTCTAGCCACCATTTCCTTGAGATTTACTCTCTAGTAACATCAAACAGCTTATTATTTCACACATATTATGTTGTTCCTTACTACTACACCTTTTTGACTCATCCATCTGAAATCTAGCTTTCCTTTAAAATTTAGCTTAGGAATCACTCCCACAAGGATCTTTCCTTAGGTGCCCCCTAACCCCCACCCCAGATGTGTAGATGAATGGGGAACTAAAGTTTTTAGATGCAAAATGTCATGATGTCTGCTGCAACTTACACTTTTAGAAAGAAAAAGATGAAGTAAATGTGGCAAAATGTTAATTAGCAGCTAGGAATCTAGGTGAAAGGAATTCATGTGTTCATTATACTATCCTTCCATTTTTCTGTAGATCTGAAAATTTTCAGTATAAAGTTTTAAAAAACTAGTATCACATATGTAACTCTGCCAAGGGTATATACTCTACTATTACATAACTATACTGCTTTAGTAATTGCTTATTTATGAATTTCTTTTTCCCACTAACCTATCATTGAGTCAGGAACTGTTTTTTAAATTAATTGTGGCATTCTCAAGACCTAGCAGAGTAGCTTTCAGTAAGTATCTTTTTTGAGAAATGTATTTTCTACACTTGAAAGATATATAATCTTATTAAACAATGTCAGCCCCCCAAATATTAGAAAGATATAATAATCAAAACAGTGTGGTACTGGCATAAAGGTAGACATATAAACCAATGGGAGAGAAGAGAGAGTCCATAAATAAACCCCTATATATCTACAGCCAATTGATTTCAACAAGGGTGCCAAGTCCATTTAATGGGGAATGGATAGTCTCCTCAACAAATGGTGCTAGGACAACTGGATTTCCACATGCGATAGTGTGAAATTGGATTCCCATCATTTGATTTGGTAATGGATTCTTAGATATGACACTAAAAGCATAAGCAATAAAGAAAAATAAATTGAACTTCTTCAAAATTAAAACCTTTTGTGCATCAAAAACTATGATCAAGAAAGTAAAATGACAAAATACAGAAGTGGGGAAAATATTTGTATATCATATAACTAGTAAGGATTTATTATCCAGAACATATACATAACTCCTACAACAACTCAATCACAAGATCAACAACCCAATTTCTTCTCAAAAGACCTGAACAGACATTTCTCCAAAGAAAATACACAAATGGCCAATAAGCACATGAAAAGGTGTCAACATCATCAGTCATTAAAGAAACACAAATCAAAACCACAGTAAGACAGCACTTCACACCTATCAGGTTGGTATTTTTTAAAAGATTTTTATTTCTGTATTTTTAGAGAGAGAGGGAGGGAGGAAGAGAGGAAGAGAAACATCAATGTGAGAGAGAACTGTGAGTATGTTGCCTCTCATATGTGCCCCACCCAAACCCACAATCCAGGCATGTGCCCAGATTGGGAATCAAACCTGTGACCTTTCACTTCGTGGGAGGACACCCAACTAACTGAGTCATAACAGTCAGGGCACTAGGTTGGGTTTGTTTGTTTGTTTGTTTGTTTGTTTTTTAAGTTAAGTAACAAGTATTTGTGAGGATATAGAAAAGTGGAATCCCTTGGGCATTAATGCTGGGACCACAAAATAGTTCAGCCACTGTGGGAAACAGTCTGGTGGCTCCTAGATAGGTTAAACGTAGAATTACCAAATGACCTATCAATTCCACGCCTAGATATATGCTCAAAAGCAGTGAAAACAGTGACTCAAAAAGATAGCACTGGTATGCTGATGTTTGCTGTAGAAATGTTCACAACAGCCAAAAGATGGAAACAATCCAAGTGTCCATCCACAGATGACTAGATAACTAAAATACGGCATATCATAGAATGGAATCTTATTCAGCCACAAAAGGAACAAAGTTCTAATAAATACAACATGGATGAACCTTGAAAATATTATGTTAAGTGAAAGAAGCTATATACAAAACATCACATACTATATGATTCCATTTTTATAATGTCCATATTATACAAATCTATAGGCACAGAAATTAAGTTATTGGTTCCAAGGAGTAGGGGAGGGGAGAATTGGGACATATGGGGCTTCTTTTTGGGGTGAGGGATGTAGTAATAGATGGAAGTGGTAAAACCCACTGAATTGTACACTTGAGAAAGATGAACTTTGTGGTATGTGAATTCTATCTGAACAAAAATGTTATTAAAACATTTCCATGACTGACATAGGCTGTCAATCTTCTCCTCTTTGCATGAGATAATAAGGACACATACTCAACCATGTATTTAAAACCCAGTATTTTGGTTACCAAAGAGCCTTGTTCCATTGCAGGTTATTCAGAGAGACACTGAAAAGGACTGCATTATACCCCACTTCCATTTGGACAGATATATTAACCAACACTGAATCTCTAAAAGGACTGGGGTTCAATCTCCCTGCATGGAAGTTATAGGCAAGAAAATAAGCTCACAAAGTATTAAGCACAAATAAAAACTGAAACACATTAGCAGTTTTATTTCAAAATCACCTACTGACTACGTCATCATCATCAACAACAAAACCCACACAAGTACAGTAAGTTGCACAATGATATAAATAAAATCATATTTTTATTTTATTTTTTAATCAGTATTTTTTAATTGTTGATATTGTACAGTTTTCTGTCTTTTACCCCGCCCCCAGCCCACCACCCCAGCCCTCCCCACCTTCCTCCCATTTCCACCCCCCATAGTTTTTGTCCATGAGTCCTTTATACTTGTTGCGCTAAACTGTTCCCCTTTTCCCCTGAAATTCCCTCCCCTCCCCCTCTGGACACTGTCAGACTGTTCTCAATTTCAGTGTCTTTGTTTATATTATGCTTGTTTGTTTGTTTGGCAGCACAATTTACAATAGCCAAGTGCTGGAAGCAACCTAGGTGCCCATCAGTTAATGAATGGATAAAAAAACTGTGGTACATTTACGCAATGGAATTCTATGCAGCGGAAAGAAAGAAGGAGCTCCTACCCTTTGTGACAGCATGGATGTAATTGGAGAGCATCATGCTAAGTGAAATAAGCCAGGCAGTGAAAGACAAATACCATATGATCTCACCTTTAAAATCATATTTTTAAAATAAATATTAAGAAGTATCTTTAAACTCAGTTTCAGTTTTGTTACCCTTCTCTTTTCTATAGTCTGGGTTATATGGGATATAGATGAATAAAAAAGATACATTTCCACACAATATGCAGCATAAAATCTTTATTTCAGCATTGTGAATTCATGACTAGATATGGCAAACCTGAGCTCTGGTCCCAGATTTAGCAGCTATGCCCTTCAGCAAGGCACTATCTCCTTCCAGCTTCATATTCCTTATTTGCAAAACAAAAATTTCTAAAACTGCAAGTAGTGATCCTACTCATGTTAGAAGGAAGGCAGAATGACACTTCAAGTCAAATTAGGGAACAAAGACTCTACTGACTGAATAGGATACGGTTTTAGGGATTCTTAAGCCTCTCTCTTCAAAATGTTCATTACCAGTTATCTTAAGTAGTTAAAGATCAGTGGAAAGTAATCATGTATTTTCTTTGTTTCCCTTTTATTTCAATTTTTAGAATGTCACCCCTTTCTGAAAGATGTTTAACAGAGTAAAACCTGATTGTCAGCTTCTATCTCTTGTGATAAGGAATGGTAGAGTCACTTGTAGTATGTTAAGAAACTGGTCACCGAAACTGGTCACCTCTCTATTGACCAACTGTGGGTTCAGTTATAACTGCTCACTGTATCACGTGCTAATCAGCAGAACTCTCTCCAAATATCAGAGCTTCTTAATTGACTCCTGGTGGACTGAAAATTAAACTTTACAAAGCTTCTTTTGTGTATTATCAAAGCTTTCTAAAAATGTAAATCATCCAGGTAAAGATACTTGCAGGCTTTGAAGAAATCATATTTCACCACTGGGATAACTTCAAAAATCCCTTTGGTAAAAATTTTGATAATATTATTGCTTTACTGAAGTTGATCCCTCACTTAAAATTAAGTTAAAGGTATTACTATGTCAGAGTATAAAAATGTGGCTTTCTTGAACACATAAAAAGTAAATTCTTTTTATTAAGAAAACAGTAAACACATTTAAGTGGTAAACTTATTTAAGAAAAGTTGTGATCTCCCTTTTAAAAAGAAATACCAAAATGGCAATACCAACATCAAAGCATTTTTTTCCTATTATGTGTCTACTCTGAGGTCAATATTTTAATTGAAGTTACTATAAATCCAATCAGAGGGACTCAAGTTAATTTAGTTTGAAAGCTAGGGGTGGGAGGTGGAATTAAAATTTATCATTCTTAGTAAGAATTGGTGACGGTGGTGGGGAGCCAGTATAATCTCCTATTAAAATACATCCTCAGGAAAGTTTATCAAAACTCTTAAAATGAAATCAGCACTATTTTTTTAAACATTGAGTCTATAAATATCAGAATACACTGTCAATTATTAGCAGGACCAGACACATATTTGTAAAGTTATACCTCTCCAACAATGACAACCTTTAAAGTAGCACAACCATCCTGAACTGCGTTCAGTCTCAAACAAAGTAACTTATTTTCCTAGGCTCTAATAGTAGTACTAGTTCAGCCCTGGCCAATGTGGCCTAGTTGGCTGGAGAATCATCCCGTAACCAAACGGTTGCAGGTTCAATTCCTGGTCAGGGCACATCAGTGGTCTGGGCACACATGGATCCCCAGTCTAGGTACATATGGGAAGCAACCAATCAATGTTTTTCTCTCTCCCTTCCTCTCCCTAAAAGCAATGAAAAAGTGCCCTGAGGGAAGGATAAAAAATAGATATATAAATAGACAGACAGACAGATAGATAGGAAGGGCTAGTTCAAATTATCATATTGGTTTAAGATCTTTCCCTCTCTAAAAACTGATCCCCCTAAAGTTCATGGGAAGAGTATGAGTTCTTAAAAGCACCAAGTTAAATAATGGCTAACCTTTTAAATGTTTCCTCAGTGACTTAAAGGATTCTCTTGCAATGTGACTGGACTTAGTCTTACAAAAATATCATTTATTGGCCATTTACTTAGAATTAAAATAATAGAATTATAAAAATAAGGGCACCATTTTGCTCAACCTCCATCCCCTCTTTTTCCCCAGCTATCCATTTTAACAGATAAGTAAGGATCACAATGATTAAGTGATTTGTCTAAAGTCATAAATCACCAGCAATGAGGAAGAAATGCTTGGCTTTCCTGCCTCTTTGTCATTCTTTATGCTTTTCCACAGTAGCTCTCAGCAACTCAATAAAAAATATAGCAGCACTAAGAATATTTACCAGATATTGGAAATTATCAATGTCATAATATTGTTATGAAATGACAAGAACATTAAAATTCTATTTTGACACAAATATTATTTTCCTCAATTATAAGAAGAAAATGTGCATTTTCCTCTTTTATTTTGAACTATTTTGCTCTACTCCAAGTACTTTCTTGGAATAGAAAACCTGGTACCAAATGTTCAGCCAGCCTTTCTCAGCATTAGAGCCACTTATTAAAAGATTCTGCTTCCCCTTTCATCCATCTCAACTTGCCAGTTGGGCCACCAATGGCTACTGGCCTTCACAGGTAACCAACTACAGGTAGCAACAATCGTAACTTTTATTAGCATAAACACCTAAACAAAACAGAAGCAAATATAAAGAGTGATATCTTGAGAAAAATGAAGACTATGAAACCCCTGCCTACTACTACTACATAATCTATAACAATATTTCAATAATAACCAGTCCAAATTTGCCTGTACCTTTATATGTTAATTAACATAATTTAGTGTCTAATTATTTCCCCTTTATTCACCTCTCGATGCCCTCTCAAGATGCTACTACCATCTTCACATTATTATCTGCAGGAAGTTAAATTGCCCTCCCCAAAATAAGTCTATGGTACCATTGAATTAGCTGAAAAGATTCCCGTTAACCATTCACCCAACAAACCACCTACCACACAGCAAATGTTATTCTCTGGGCTGTTAATCACATACAGTTTTACTTCTCTCCATGCAAAGCATCACAATAGATATCCTTTAACATTTACCACACATGGAGCTTTCTAGTATCTTTTCAACTCTGGTATCTACACATCAACAAAATAAAAGATGCCGCATAAACAGGGTTAAATAAAATTTGCATTTACTCTTTGACTAGGTATCCCCTGAAAAAGATCTAAAATATTGAAATCAGAATGAATGGTCCTACAGAAGACTGAACTCTTAATAATTTTCAATGTACCATGTGTGTGAAAAAGGAATGAAGAGACAGTATCACTTCAACTTAAACAAACAATGACCCAAACACATTTTTTTAAAATCCAGCTTCTTTGTCAATACTTAAAAATAGCAAATAGTTCTCTATTCAATATACTTAGCAGTGTTAACACCAAAAAAAAAAAAAAAAAGAGTAAAATACCAAGCATAAAACAAAAACCATTAAAATATTGGCCCAGTATGACTTGGAAAGTTGTTCTCTATCATTTTCAGAAACATCAGTGGTTCTCAACCAGTGGTGATTTTGCCTCCAAAACACAATTTTTTTGGTTGTCACAACTACAAGGAGGCATCTGGTGTACAGAGGCCAGGGATGCTTGCAACATTCTACATTGCTCTTGACGGCTTCCACAACGAAGAATTACCTATCCCCAAATGCCAAATGCACCAAGAGAAACCCTGAGATACGTTAATACTCAACAAGAAAAATCTTTTTTTCTTTCTTTTCTTTTCTTACTATTTGGGGGGGTGGTAGTAAATATTGGTGGAGTAGAAGATTTATTCTCAGTAGTACTAGAAAGACTACAAACAATAAAAAGGCCATTTTGGAAGACTACTCCAAAATAATATAAAACTGATTTAGAGAAAGTAGCCTATATAAAGCACCATCATTTAAAAAAAAAAAAAAAAGCCTTACACTGTTCTAAATAGGAATTACTGTAGTTTCATAAAGTAAAATTTTATTACATTTTTCATTAGGTAAATTTTTAAAAGAAAATTTGTTTTCCATCAGTCAAAGAACCATGCCAGTGAGGACATAAGTCTGTAACCAGAATGACTGCATTCACCAACAGTCGCTTGATTAACCTAGCCATTATAAATGCAAGTTATAAAATATATATAGACATATAAAAACAGGAAAAGGGCAAACCCTCCAGAAACTGAAAACACAAACATTTTAAATTCATGTCTTGTGCTCAATCAACAAAAATTTGATTTTTAAAGTTCATCAAAAACAATTTCTGAGACCCAGAGGTTTAAAAAAAAAGAAAGAAACAAGATATGTAAGTCAGGAAAGTATCTGTCAGATTAGTGTCAGAGACGTTTGTGAGGACGATGCCTTTATCCTCTGCAATACATAACCCCACAGCAGTCACTTGGCTTCAGAATTACAGCCACCGAAGGCAATTTGGTACATTTAGACCATTTTTTGCACATCACCATCATCAGCTCTTGACTGTGAGCTTGTTCTTGCAGATTACCACGTTAAAGCTACTGCCAATATTGCTTCAATGATCCCCAGTGTGTCTTCTTCCTCTCTTAATTACCAAGATTTAAATGAGTTTAAAAAATGCTTCAATAAAAAGTCTGAACACTATAAACTCTCAGAAGTATTAAAATAGTGCTGACAGACAATGAAAACTTTATTTGGGGTACAATTTTTAGGATTTCTCTTAAAACAATAATCACCGCTGCTTCTAAAAGTCAAGTATGATCCTCAATGAAATGCCTCAACTTTACTGATTGTTTTTAATATAAATAGTAATTGTCAGTTTAAAAGCTGAAAGTAATCAATCATAATTGAGTGCTATGCCTAAGACAAATAAATATAATCTCTGAAAACAGTAATCAAGAATATTAGGGTTTTCAAAAAAGTAACCTCAAATGCATTTATTTATTAATTGAAAATCTCCTTCAACCTAAAACCCTGGTTAAAAGATTTGTTTTTTGCTATTCTTTTAAATTGCCCTGGATTTCATCAATAGGCCCAGCTGTTAAATTGAGCAGTGACAACAAATCCGTGGGCAAACAACTTCTCTGAGTGAGACCCTTTCTCCAGAATAATCAGAGATAGTTGACAAAAGAAAGGCATACCAAATGCCCTTTCAAAATTCCTTTAAGAAGCTGGGCAGAAGCAAAGTAAACAAACACATTTATATACATCTTGAAATAAATTATAATTTACTCCTCAGTGGATCCTGCTTCGTTAAAAAAATAAAATTTCCAACAACTGTGAAAAACCGTAAGATAGTGTTACACATTTCTGAAGATGAGAAATGATCCTCACTAATCAACTGCAAAGTGGGAAAAACTGGTTCCATTACCCAGCAATTACCAGGTACCTGATAAACCCTTTAAGTAGACAGACTCTAAGAACCAAGTATCACTGTAAGACTGTAGAACTGTAGGTGCTTTTACTTCCCTGAGTTAACTTTCACAATTTTAGGGTGAATTTTAAGGTAAATTTTTAAGTTAAACATGTTCTTTTGAACCATGCCCCCTCTTTTTAAAGATAATTTTTCTTGGATCCCATAAAGCATCATCTGAACCTCACCTACAGTACTGTCAGATTGATCTCTCTAAATCCCTCAGTTCTGTCTTATTTTTCCAAAATCAAATGACTTTAGATTTTGTGTTAGCACTCTGGAATTAGGGCAGGTAACTGTTAACAGCATGATTTGAAGTGAACATGCATGCAGGTAAGACTCTGTCCTTTACAACATCTACAAATCTCAATAAAAAGTGACAGTATAGCAAAATCTTGAGTCTAATATCATTAATAAAACTCAAAATGTAGGGTAATAGTCTCATGGTTTGTATCTTTCTCTTTTCAATATACTATCCACCTTCTTTCTTTTTAGCATGACTCTTTAAATATTTTCAATATATTTTAAACTCACATTTCAAGATCAACTTTGGGCTATAATTTATATATCACTCAAGTCACAGAAATGAACCCACCCCAAACAACTTTATGATGGCAGAACTAACCCAAAAATGTTGGAAAAATCCATTAAAAATTACAATTCCTATGGTTTTCCAGTTACAAATGCTTGCTTAAAAATTATTTTTCACCCAAGTGAACAGTTGTGAAAAATCTATGAAATATAAGTCAGCTTCATATTCTCTTTCCCTCTACCCTAAGACTTCAATTTCCACCTTTTATGGAAAGGAAATAAACAACTAGCTTCCTGTTCAATCACTAGCTTACAGCCAGTCTTTTACACATCACAGAACACAACCCACCTCCTCCTTCACTTCTCTCAAATGTCTCTTATCTTAATTTAAACTTGTTGAAATACGAGACCGTTTTACCACACTAATGCTTTCCTATGAAATTTATCTTACTTATTTCAACATTAAGAATGCAAGAAACATCAAGATGTCCTTAGATTATTTTATGCTTAAACATTTAAAGTATTTATGTAGTGAAGACATAGCACCCATGAAAGTGAAAATCTGATTTGCCAAAAGTTTAAAATATTGAAATTTATAGAAAATGGTTTAATCTTCTGTTCTTGCTATATATAGAACTAGAAAACGGTCTCCAAACATCACTCTCCTTTCTATTCCAATTACATGAAAATGTAAAACAGCTAAAATGGCTATCAATAAAAAGGATTACCTGTTTAAAAAAACTAAATGTTACTTTAACCCTATACTTTCCTTCAAAAATGGAATGCCTTAGAAAAACTAAGTTAGACAAATTCTTTTGTGCTTGGATGAACAACAGGAAAGTAAAGCCTCTAGGCCTTTGGGGAGGAACCTTGTCCCTGAAGCAGGCTCTGATGTGCTTGGGAGATAAGGCTCCATAGTGACACTTAAGGAAAGGCCTGTTCACATTTGAATTTCTGCATTCCTCAAGAACAATTCGTGGCAATAACTAACTTTGCAGAAGAGCTACATGAAAGCTTTGGCCAATGAATGAGGGTCATCTGCTCTTTATCACAAGGGTAAACCTCATCCTGGCCAGTTTCTAACCTTTTAACCCTGTGAATTCCTAATTTACACATGAATAATGGAATTCTTGCCTACAGTGCAACTTTCAACTTCTAGTTCCTAAGTTTAGAAACCAAGATTTGATTGTCTGTGTGTTTAAAATCTAAAACTTATCCAGATTAAAGTTTTAGATTTTCAGATGCTGTATTATTACACTTCTGAACCAAAAGATACGCTTGCTGATAAAATCTTTGACAAGAATATAAAAAGGACATACTTGCACCCTGCTGCTATCAATAACTAGTAGAGAACTAGCTAAAAAAAAAAAAAAAAAAAAAAAAAACCAGAATGTGCAGTTAATGCCTATTCTCCTCCTGTTTAATATAGTATATCTTTACCCTGAACACAGGATAAAGTCATACGAGGTCACATTATTGGACATTGCTTCTTAGATATCAGAACTTTGTGAGTTCAGAATCTCTAAGAAATCATATATTTCTAAAGAAAAATTTAAACCCACTATGCACTTCCTTTAACGTATGCATATGAAAACCATGGTCCCTAAAACTGACTACAGTTGATATTTAATAGCAAAGCAACGTTCTATATAGTCTCACTGGAAAGTTTTTAATACTTACAATATGAACACTACTTCATAGGAACCTTAAAAATGATTCACATCTAATTAAATGTTTATTAATAATTTTTATAAAGATTCAAGCCCTGGCTGGTGTAGCTCAGTGGACTGAGCGCGGGCCTGCGAACCAGAGGATCGAGGTTCGATTCCCAGTCAGGGCACATGCCTGGGTTGCAGGCCAGTTCCCGGCAGGGGACACACGAGAGGCAACCGTACATTGATATTTCTCTCCTTCTCCTTCTCTCCTACCCTTCCCCTCTAAAAGATAAATAAATAATAAATAAAATCTTTAAAAAATAATAATAATAATTTTTATAAAGATTCAAAAATCTAAAGATACTCAAAAAGTCAATACTAACATTTGTTTCACTGTTACTAACATATATTACACTGTTCAGACTATGAAATCTGAAAGCTCTGTGTGATTTCAAAGTATTTCTGGGTACCCCTGGATTCTGTCAGGCTTCCAAGGAGGTTCTGGAAACAACTTGTGGTCATGGCTAATGCTTCATCTTTTAAGGCCCATCCACCCCCCTCCACCTTTCCATCCTGCCCTTCTCCTCTCCAGCAAGGTAATACCAGTTATAGCTTCTGGGTATGAAAATACAAGATTTCTCAAACTTGAAAATGTAGAAAAA
The DNA here is from genome assembly GCA_039655065.1 of Glossophaga mutica. Classification (NCBI taxonomy): domain Eukaryota; kingdom Metazoa; phylum Chordata; class Mammalia; order Chiroptera; family Phyllostomidae; genus Glossophaga; species Glossophaga mutica. Next base: position 52,705,386 of record CM077303.1, on the reverse strand, counting down.
TTACAACTCTCTAAAATATTCTATAGTAGACAAAATTAAATGAACAGAACATAAAAAACATACTCTCCTGAAAATAGTACTGCACAGAAAAACCATTACTCAGCAACAACAAAACTAATTACTTGCCAATGATTACATCAAGAAAGTAAGTTTACCAGAAATTCTCTCAGGTTTAGGTTATTCTTGTGCAGAGGGGGCTGGAATTGGAAACTTTTCTGACATATTTCAATATAAAAATACTTTTGCTTGCAATTTATTTTCTATAATTTGATTATTGCACAAATAAAATAAATTACTAATATGAGGGTGACATAAATATAGCCATAAACTGTGTTACAATAAAGTCACCTAAGAACCCACTACCAAATGCTTCCTAAATTTCAACTGTGTAGACTCTGAAGAAACTACTTCCTAAAGATTATGCCTTATCTCAAGAGCTCCTTCTTCCTATTGTCCATCTTTTCAATGATCAATTTGTAGTTACAGTGCAGAATCTATTTTTGGTAGATCAACAAAAGCATGTAAGTAGGATGCGTGTAAAACTATTTTTAGATACAGTTGTGTAGATTTTTAAATTAAGATTTAAATTGTCTATTATAATGCTGAGTGCTGTACTGCAGTGCTTGGTCACCTGGGGCCATGGAAAGCCCAGTGGGAACAAGGGAGTAACCTATCTAGCCTAGGCCTATCTTTATACTCAACAGTCATCAGGTCAACCACCCAGCAATGGATCACTTGGACAAACGGTTGATGTGATGGGTTGTTAATACAAAGAAAATCATTAGACGGCAAACTTTATGACAACTGGAAAAATGTGGGCAGATCTGGTTTAAGTCCATTAGGCATAATATGGAAATGGCCTTAATCTCTTTCTGTCTCAGCAGGAAAAGACTAGGAATACTTCAAAGGCTTGAGAGTTACTGACCAATGCCCTCTCTTACAATTAAGAGCAACATGGGTGATCTTAAAGCAGTCAGAGAAATGGAAGGTTGGGCTATAAGAAAGATTTAGCACTCAAGGGCCATTTACAAAGCAGAAAGATTTGCTTGTAATTTTAAAATGTAATTACTCTTTTACAAAAGAGTAGTTTTTTTGAACAACTGTTGTTGTTTTGGCAAAATTTTTGCACTCAACTCTTCTCATTGTGTGAAACACTTCAATTTATATAAAGCCACCTCTACAGGTTTTGTTGTTCTAAACCTAATTTGACTCTTGTCCTCAATAACTCATTTCAATTTTACATTTTTTCTTAGATTTTTCTGCCTGCTGTTTTGTTGCCATCAATATCTCCAGGAAAATTCTTAATGTCTGTATGATTTTAGGGTCAGCATATAAATGAGTCAAGAAACCATCAGAATGTTACAATGAAAAATGTAAAAAAAGAATTTAACCACTTACTTGATAAGGTAAGATGAGCTTTTTGACTAAGAATGGCTCCGTATTTGTTCATCGCCAAGCACTGATAAAATCCTTCATCAGACTGCTCTCCTCGCTTGCCTTCCACCTCACTGATGTATAAAGAGTCATTAGACAGAACCTGGATCCGTTTATTTTCAGACACTTTTGCTCCATTTTTCAACCATGTGACCTTAATAGGAATTTCTCCATGAGCCTGGCAATCTAACAAGACTGGGTCCTTTCTTGTGACAGTTACATCCTGTGGTTCTTTTATAAAAAACAGTTCGCTAAAGCACCACACTCCTATAAAGAAAAAGGAGAAAGGTATATCCAGAATTATTGGTCTAAAATCATTTTGTAACACACAACTGTAAAACACATATTCAGGAAGTAATGAGACAAAGTTTAACAAACCACGTTAGTTAACTCAAGTTTAATAAACCAATGTGAATTTCAGCAAACCTTTCCAACAAATCAGAAATATCACTTTTTACTTCTGCACTGAGAGCATAGAGAAGATTTCAATAACTTCTATGCCTTGTAAGAATTCTCTTCTCAAGTTTCTTGCTAGTTTCAAAATCATTGGGAGAACTCACGAACACAAGCTGTTTGCTACTTTTACAAGCTTGTCAAAAAGATCTTGAACAGAGTAAGTCGTAAAAGTCTAATTTTACAAGAAATCATTAGCAAAACTCCAACTCCGTGAACAAGCAAGTTTATTTCCTTGTCCCTTGAAGTGTTTTTGGAACCCTGGCACCTACTCCTTTGAGAAGAGTGTTTATCTCTTTTGTGACAAATTACAAGTTTGCATTTTTATATCATCCCTCAAGTTTGCATTTTTACATCTGCCCTTTTACAGCAAGGATCCTATCTCCTCTCCTGGAAAGAGACCCATTTACTTAATTTCTGCAGAGTCAGGTAGATAGTTAAAGGACAAAGAGTTGACTTTGAAAAGTTGGTAACTCTTGCTGCTCGTACTCAGTGGGTGATCGGATTAGGAAACTTTTATTTATTTATTTATTTTTTTTTTTTGAACTGCCAACTGTTGGGGAAAAATGCGTGACTAATTGGTCCTTACTGTCTAATAGGGATAGGAGATTGCTTAATCAACCAGTACACTTTTTATCGGAGCAGAGGAAAGGCTTTATCCTAAGTATACACATCGCCCCCGGCCCCCTCCAGGATCCGATGGCCACCTAATAATATCCTATCACTTTTTGCTCTTAGCGCAAAGGCCAGGTAAAGTCTTGCATATTGGTTGGGGCAGAATAGAGCATTAGGGGTTTGGAGGGAACGTTTCGTCTCCCTTCTGATTGTTTTGAATCCATGATTACACACTCCCGGTATTGGTCTCTGTAATCTCACACACTAGTTACGCTCCCACGCCCGTACTGACGACTTCTAACGTATGGCCAGGGCGACACAAGCGACCCTAATAGCCCCGTGCTGCGAGGGCCACTCCGGAAGGCGCCCATTGTGTTTCCGAGTCAAATCTAACCTTGATCTTTTTCTCATGCTAACAGAAAACTAACTCCTCCAGAAAAAAAAGCGAAGTACGGGGTTTGTAACTTGTAAATAAAACAACCCAGAGGCCTGAACACCTCTCCCACCCCCAACCACCACATTCACTTTATACTTTTATCTCTTTGAGGATAAACTAACAAGGAGGCAAAAGAAAAATTAATTCATTCAAGTTTGCGCATGGTTAACCTGGAGTTGGGAGGATTCTTCAGAGTCGTACAGACCTCAGGCTCTACCCCAAAATACCTGCCTGAGAGAAGTCAGTCCTATTTAGATGCCTAGATGCCTTCCTTCTCAGTTTCGGGTATTTTTATCCACTCGATACACAAATCGGCCATGCAACTTCCAACCCTATTCTATTTCCAATTCCACCTCTCCCGTCTTCCCCTCGTTCCATTCCGATCCAGGAAAGTCGGGGCACTAGGGGTGCTGACCTGGGCGCCGAGTTCACCTACTCTTCCCGCCCCCCCCCCGCCCTAAAACGTGGGAGAGTCCTCACTGAAAACCCGGAAAGCCGCGCGGAACCCCGGCGCCCCCTGTGTGGCGAGTCTGCCACTGAGGAAACAATATAAATAAAGCCACGTGCGGCCGTGGCGGCCCGGCGGGCGGGCGGCGCGGGGCCCGGGCTGGCTGCTGAGGCGAGGACACAGCCGAAGCGCGGACAATGGCGCGAGGAGGAAGGGACGAGAGTGGACAGAGGGCTCCCCAGCCCCACAGCTTGTGGCCAGTGGGAGCGCAGCAGCGAGGGGCGTGCGCTGGGAGAGGCTCCAGCAGCCCTCCAGCCGCAGCTCCGACGGACTGCAAGAAGGAGACAGGGGCGGGTGGTCAGCGCCACCGCGGGGGCCCTCGCCTCCCCTCCAACACGTACCCGCTTTCTCTCTCTCCCCAACCCACTCGCGCCGTCTCACGCCCTACAGGCGCAGAAGCGCAGAAGAAAGCGCTCCCACCTGGAACTGAGCCGAGGAGCAGTAGGAGCACGCGGAGCAGCAGCATCCCTGGCGGCCGCGGCCGGGCGAGGGTTCGCAGAGAAGGCGCCATTCAGAGGGGCTGCGCGGGCATGCTCCTCGGCCGCCCCGCACCCGCTGTCCACCCCCGGGCCCCGGCCTCCGAGCTCCCTGTGCCGCGACTAGAAGCGCAGCCTGGACTTTCCGCTCGGGTGCCCGTGTGGCGCGGAGTGGCGTGGCTGGCCCTCGTCTCTCTGTAGTCGCGGCGAGGCCGGCTCACGGACACCCGCTCGCAGGAGGCGGGGGACCCGAGAGTCCGGCCTGGGGGCGGAGTGAGGCAGCGGCTGGAGGGGGCGGGGGCGGCGGAGTGGACAGCACCGCCGCTGCCGGACTGGGGACTACTTTCTACATCTGGCCCCTAGTCTGGGCACCGCGAGGTCGGCGCGGCCGGCGGAGGGAGACGCTGGGAGGGGGTCCAGTAGCGGCCGGGTCGCGAACCGAGAGTGGGGGAGTAGGAGGGAGTAGGGGGGAGGGGGCGGGCCAGGCCGGACAATGCACCTGGGGGTCAAGCCCCGGCTGAGGGTCTGTGGCCTGCGTCCCCGCCCCCTCTGCCTCCTCGCCACCGTCGAGGACAGAGCCACAAAGGCCGAGCCTCCCGGCCAGCCTGCCCCTGGGGCCCCTTTACCGCCGGCTTGTTTAGAATTCGGGGAAGGAGGAGACGAGGTGGGGGAGGGATGGTGTTGAGAGACGTGGAAAGGCCGGAGACTTCTCCCCTGATGGCCCCTGCCCATCCCCCTCCTTCTCTTACACTCTGAGGCCCTGTGAAGGGAAACTGACTATTTCCCACTTCAGAGATTTGTCAGAGCGACTGGAGGCATCTCCGGGTGATAAGCCGCACATTTGCGAACAGTTCTTATTCTCGCTGCCCCCATCAGATGCAGCACTGCTTAGAAACATCTCCGAAGAGCCCTGAAATGAACAAGTACTTTTGGAGAAGATGTTTTTATTATCTCTCAAGTTAGTCAACTTCTATGAGTAGTAGAACTGCGCACACAAAAGGCCCTGTCCTAAGAACTGAGGATCTGGAGATTTTTAGATTCTCTGAGCTTGCTCTAGGGGACTACGCTTTGACAGACTACTTGGTTAGAAATTAAAGTGACTAGGAAAGACACAAGATGGTGAATTTGTTCACATCTCTTAAAATTAAGCATAGCGAGAGGAGTTAAAAGATACATTTAAAAAATGTCATCAGATGGCCAAACGTGTGTTTACCGTAGAGAGCGTTACATGTGGATTACCATTTGCTAATCCCAAACTAAATCTATGGCACATGATGAGGGTACAGGCTAAAAGCCCACCTTAATGAAACATGCTGACAGAAAGCTAGCTTTTGTCACTAAGACATCAACACATTATCTTTAGCATGTTCCCCAAATCCTTATGAAAAAAGAGGGGGATCAACAGTTTTAGAACATCTGCTGGGAGGGCAGCACTACCCTCCCCGGAAGCTTTCCTATAATAAGGATCAGTCTACTTGACAGTTTCTTCTTAACTGCGTGAAAGACAATAAAACCCTTGGCTACATTACCTCCAAAACCTTACTTAAAATTTACATGAATTTGAACTACGTTTAAGCATCAGAATAAAGGTTCGTGAAAAGGAAAAATGTTTAATGGTAATAGAATGAAACATCTATAAGAATGTTTTAATTACCTGATAAATCAAATTTACACAAAATGATATTCCTGTGTGCCACTAAACTAGGTGCATTTTTTTTTCTGTGACATTCTTCTCCCTCTTGACTCCCTCTCCTCCCGGTTCCCTTCAATTGACCCAAAGTGCTCATATTTCCTGGATAAGAATTGCTAATAAGATGCTCCTGTGCTCTCTTTCTTGTATAAGTCAGGAGAATAAAGGCTGGGGGAGGGGAGAGAGAAGCTAAAATCGAGGGAAGAACTTTTTTTTTTACCTGTCACTTTGTCTTTTCTTTAATATTTCAGTTAATCATAGGAGACTTTGATTCTTATAAGACAACTTTAGACCTTGAGTTACACTGGGGAAGAACATTGCATTGCATCTAATATGAAAAAAACTAATATACATATGATGATATAATTAATATACATAATGTAATGAGTAAACAGTCCTATCGAACTTTTCTAATATATTTACTGTCCCATGTTAAGCAGCAAAAACTTATTCTGATGATGTGATTATACCATATTATATAAAATTTGCAGTATACCCAAGATCACTCATTAGTATGTGGTAACTGGAAAATAGAATCCATGTCTTCTGATTTGTTTTTTGCTTTTTCTACTGTGACCCTTTCTGTTCTTTAAATTCAAAGAATTTAATGTAAACTTCTCTCTTTTTTTCTCTCCTTTCTTTCTTTTTTTCTAAATACCTGTTCCTGTTGACTTCAGAATTTATGGCCTACTTCTTTAAACAGCACAGTACATGTCTTCTTGGACAGTTACATTTTCTTGCATGTATAATGCTTGCCTTATATGATGTAGTAGCTGCATAAGCTAATTCAGGGCTTGTTTCTCAGTTCTCAAATGCCCTACAGATTCCAGCACAGCTCCTTACATATGGTCAGGTAACCACTACAGTGGCTAAGAGCATAGTCTTTGGTGGCTCACAGACTAGAGTTCAAATTTCAGTGTGACATAGACAAGTTACACAATTAAAAGTCATATTTTCAATGGGAATAGATATAATACCAATAGCTGTTGTGATACTAAATAATGCATGGAAAGTACGTGGTGCATATAAACAGGGGCCGTTATTATCAATATTTAGTTGGTAAATATTCCCAATAGTGACAAATCTTTGTCCTTTCAGAATTGGCTTAATTTTGAAATATTCAAGTGTTTAAGTGTCAAATCTGATTAATTTGTTTGGTAATTACGCTGATGGAAACTAATGCCTTCTTTGAATAGTTCCTAAACTGGTCCTGAAAGTAGCAGTGGCTAGGTGTTTAACCTCCCAAACTTTCCCCCTTGAAGGATAAATCTCACTGAGATAAACAACTAACTAAACCCTACTTTGCTTTCATATTCTAAAACAAGGACAATTATTCTCAGACTGAAAAAAGTAGAGCCTATATAGTTTTAAAAACCACTGAAATTTGAAGGTAGATTTTTTAAAAAAGGAATTGGGTTTTGTTAAATAAATTCAAGTCTCCTGGTCCAACTTCGGGGGAGGGGAGGAAGTCACATAATTTTACTGTTCAAATTATACAGCTGTATCAAATGACCTCCAAGCCCTCTGACTTCTAAACATTTTCTGGTTCTATGAAACGATAGGACCCTTCATTTACACAGAGAATGAGAAAATGCAGCAAAAGTCTGGAGTTGTTTAACTTTTCATTTAATGAATATTTATTGAGATCCTACTATATTGGTTAGAAGGCCAGACTTGGATGGGGATCTCATGCTATGATCTTTGATGAGCTTTCGGAATGTTGCCATCAGAAACATTCTGAAATCGATTATTTTTTATTTTATTTATTTTTAGAGAGAGGAGAAGGGCAGGAGAAAGAGGAGAAAAACATCATGTGAGAGAGAAACATTAATTAGTTGCCTCTTGGACACACCCCAACCAGGGACCGAACCCGCAACCCAGGCCTGTACAACCTTTCGCTTTGCTGGACGATGCCCAACCGAGACACGCGGGTGAGAGCATAAAATTGATTATTTTTAAAATGGGTGGTCATTCTTCATGGGATTGTAAAATGATGCAGCTGCTATGGAAGACAGTATGGAGTTTCCTCAAAAATTAAAAATAGAACTAAAATCTCACTTCTGGGTATATATTCGAAAGAATTGAGAAATAGAATCTTGAAGAGATATGAGTAAATCCATGTTAATTACAGCATTATTCATGATAGCCAGATTGTGGAAACAACCTAAATGTTCATCAACAGATGAATGAGAATGAATATATATAAATATATAATCTCAAAAAAACAGGATTTATTTATAAAAAATTGCGTATTTATTCTTACATTATTTAAACTTCAGTCACCTTCAAAGCACTCTCCCTTTGAGGCAATACACCTATCAAGAGTTTTTTTCCACTACTCAAAACAATTTTTGAACCCATCAATTTTGAAGCCTTTTTGTGCTTCTGCTGTTTTTCGTTTGTTTGTTTGTTTTCGTTTTCAGCTCTTTCAAATCAGCAAAATGTTTCCCTGTGAGAACTTTTTCATACTGGGAAACAAAAAAAGTTGCTCAGAGCAAGATCAGGTAAATAGAGAGGGTGGGGCGCAGGGGTCCTGCAGTTTTTGGTCAAACACTGCTGAACACTCAGCATGGTGTGGGCAGGTTCGCTCATAAATTACCCATCATGAAATGTGCAAACAGGTTGAAAGAGTCTTCAAAAAAAATTTAATGGAAGCCTAACGCAGCCTCTCACAACAACACCAGCTCATACGCTGATACAGATGTGTTCCTAGAACACTTACCTAGTGAGGGAAGCCTCTACTACAAGGGGCCTGCCCTCCAGAAGATAATCCTGTTTGGGGGGTATATATACATATATCATTTGACCCTGAAAGAAAATGGAGTCCTGTTGTATGCTACAACATGAATGAAGCTTGAAGACCTTATGTCAAGTTAAATAAATCAATCACAAAAAGAAAAATAATGCATGATTCCACTAATATAAGGTATCTAAAGTGGTCAAACTCAGAAACAGAAAGTAGAATGGTGGTTGCCCAGGTACTGGAGGGTGGAAAAAATGGGGAGCTGTGGTTCAAGGGTATGAAGTTTCAGTTATGCAAGATGGAAAAAGTTCTACAAATCTGTTGTACAATAATCTGGATATAGTTAACAATACTGTACCGCACACTTAAAATTGTTAAGAGTAAATTTATATTATGTGTTGTTTTACCACAATTTTTAAAAAGAGGATTGTATCGGATTGTATCCGATGTATCGGAAAAGCAGTGAAGATAATAAGACTGAAGCTAAGAATACATAAATCAGTGTAAGTCAAGGAAATGGAAAAGCAAAACACATTTGTGTTTCAAGAAAAGATGTGACCACCCACCACTTACGATATTCTCATGAACTATTGATTGGGTGTTAAAAGGATTATGCAAAATAATATTTGATTGAAGCATCTCCTCACTCCTACTCAAGGCCTCTATGTTGCCAAGTTTCTCTCTGAAAACTTTTAAAATCTGTCCTCCACTCTTTTTCTCCTGCCACTGTCCATGTGCCAGTTCTCAGTACCTCTCCATTGCATTAGATTAGGCCCTCAACAGACTTCCCCAAAACCTTGCAATCTTTCCATGCTCCAATTCATTTTTATTGTTACTACTAGGTTAATTTGTCTGTGATCAAGTTTTTCTTTTGATCAAAAACTTTCACTGCCCTTTCAGTTGCCTGTAAAATGTCAAAGTATTCATTAAACAACAAATTCTTTAATCCTAATGGCTCCCTAATCCAGCCCCAACCTACCATTAAAAATTTATAGTCAATCAGCCCTGGCTGATGTGGCTCGGTGGATTGAGTGTCGGCCTGCAAACCAAAGAGTTGCCAGTTCGATTCCCAGTCAGGGCACATGCCTGGGTTGTGGGCCAGTTGCCCAGTTGGGGGGTGTGTGATGGCAACCACACATTGATGTTTCTCTCCCTCTCTCCCTCCATTCCCATCTATCTAAAGAAATAAATAAAATATTTTTAAAAATTTATAGTCAATATTTCCTATATGTGTTCAACACACAGGCCAAAGTGACAATCCATGGTGGTAGCTGAACAGCACTTGAATTGTCCTAATTCTGAGCCTTTGCGGGAGCTCTTCCCCAAACCTAGAATACTTTCCTCACCTTTCCCCCCCACACTGTAACTGAGACCCTTACAAATATTATCTATATTTTCAGGGGCCACACAGATGTCATTTTGTCTGAAGTTACAGTATTTTGTGATGCATAACATGCATATTTTTTATTAGCATTTTGAGGCCACAAATCACATATCATTTGTCTTTGTGTTCCTTACAGTAATGACACTGCCTTGCAATGAAGAGGAACTGAATACATATTTGTTAGCTGAAGAAATAATGAATTACTATGTTGAAATACTGATTAAATAGATGGAAAGCAACTGGGAGAAAGTTCTCTGGTAGAATAGTAAAAAGTCCTATACTTGGAGTTGACCTTATCTATTCTATATTTATTATCACTGGCTTGAATTAAAATTACAGAGGGCATATATATCTTAATTTACATGTAACACAATGCAGAACTAATGTAAGAAAGTGAATTTCTTCCACTCCTGGTAGTTGTCTAGGAAGGCGCATACTAAGAAGAGAGGTCCTGGGGACTCCTCAAGTAGAGATTGTTACTAGTACCCAATTTCCAGGAGAAAATAAGAGAGTCAAGGATGGGAACCAGGAGTGATTCATCAAGTACCAGAAATGAAGGGGTGCTTCTGGGGAAGGAAAGAGGAGGTGCTAAAGGGTTTATAGCATAAGTGAGCACAGGACATTTAGAACTGAGGGCAAGAGCCCTGGTCATCCCTTTGGATATACACCAGCAGTGGGGCGAGTCTTAGAGGAACTTCTAAGGGCTGACATGTTCACTCATTCAACAAAGTACTGAGAATTCAGTGTGTTCCAAGCACTGTTGCAGGTTGAGTTATAAGAAAATTATGTACTCACTGGATATTGTGATAAAGTCTGCAATGTTCAGGATACACTGAGAACACAGCTTAAGGAGCAATTTACACTCCTACGGTGAGATGAAATGGGAAGGGAGGGAGCATGCCCCCAAGAAGTATGAAGAATCCCAGCTTTCACCCTGCTTGCATGTTAATAAGTTAGCCCACTGCTATTTTATGAGTACTGGTAGAAAACACAAAACTCCTGTGTCAGAGATGAAGGACAGTTATTACTCATGGCAATGCAGTAACCAGAGTACTAGCAATTTTTCATCTGTCCCCCATGTCTCACATCCCACAGGGCAGCACAGTGAGGTCCAGATGTCAACTGCACATACAGCAGGTTGTGCTACAGGAAAGGAACCCTAAGCTTAAGGAACCTAAATCTTTTATAATGGTCATGAGTAGGCCTGCCCTTTGCTCTAGAGGGAGACACTATCTCTGTATTCCATGGCTCTTCACTAAGCAAACATGCTTGAAGAGGTAGTCCAGACAAAAGTGCAGCTAGTTCCTCTTTTGCAAGGTGTACAGAAATGTGAGAGGACCATAAAGAACTCTCTCCCAGCACGTGCTTCCCAGTGGAGCTGCTATCTGTGGTGAATTGTGTGCAAGTTTTCTAACTGGACTGGATTGGGGTTAGTCTTCCAGAGAGAATAAGTAGTATGACTATGGCATTGAAGTATGAAAGATCAAGGCATACTCAGGAAACTACAGGTAAGTCATTACTGCTAGTACAGGCTACATTGAAGAGTAGAGGGATAAGGCGGGGCATGTCAAAAGAGGCCTCGTGCCAGACTAAGGAGCTTGAACTCTTCCGGGGGGCCATGATTTCCCAAAGGCTGCCCTTTGGATGGGTTGCATGTGGTATACTCTCTGCTATGTGCCCTGCGCCAGGTATTTTAGCAAATTTATCTCAGTTCTCACAACCAGATAAGCTAGGCATTTCTATCCTTGTTTTACTAGTGAGTCAAGGCTCAGAGAGGCTATGAAGCTTAGTCTGGTTCACACAGCAGATGGATGACAAAAGCATGATTCTCCCCCAAGTCTACTTAAAGCAGAGTTCTTATTCTTAGAATTCTCAGTGTCCTGTGAAAAGTAGACTACACAGAGTAGTGATGGCTGGAGGTGAACAGATAGAACTACTGAGATTCTTACAAGATGTTTTTTACTAGCCAAGAGTTCTGCCTATATTTCTTATATCTGAAATGACACTACTCACTGGGGCTGGCTGGCACACTTTCCATTCTCCTATCACAGTCTACCTGAGATTGCCACTCCCCCCCCCACCCCCTGCTTTGCATGAACCAGCAAACCACAGACAACTGGTATAGCTGGGCCACATGATGGGTGAGACACAGCTCCTTCATTTGTCAAATGGCATGGAATCTGAGGTAAACATAAGCTCTTGAGGGTTTTTGTTGTTGTTGTTCTTTGTTTGTTTTTGTTTGGTGAATTTAATTGCATTTGGTGGACAGAAGTTAAGGGTTGAGCATGTGGGAACCTGAATTCACTGCAGATTTTGAGAAAAGGACCTATAGGTATTGATCACACTGAACCAACAATGTATGGTTGCAGTCGTGCTAACCTGTGCTGGTTGCAGTCATGCAAACCTGTGCTGTGATCATAAGTGAGTGCTATCCAGGAAAAGGAAGGTTTAGTCTCACTCTATGCCACTTTGGTCATACTAGGTCTAGCATATTATATTCATCTCTGAATTCCACATTTTAAGAGTCAAGGTGTAGAATGCATGCAGACAATAACCAAGAGGGTAAAATGTTTGGAAACCAAAATAATATCAGTAACAGCAACAGCTAATCCATTCTGTAGAAGATGACACAGAATTGCAGAGGCTCAGAAACTTTCTCAGGGTCATACAACCAGTAAATGATAATGCAGGATTCAAATTTGGGCTTGTCTGACCTGTGCTTTATTGCTTCAATGTATACTTGTTTCCATAACCACAGCAAAAGTGGCTTCACCATTTGATTCATATCTGTCTTTGATTGTGTTCAAAAGTCCAGAGGAGACAGGATTTAATATCAACTGAACTTTTATTTCAGGGATTCTACCACAATGCATCCAAGAAATAATAAGCAAAATACAAACATTCATGAAACATGGGAATGGAAGATGCATAACTATAATTTCTGGCATCTGAAAATGAATCATTCTCTCTTCTTCAGAATGGAATTATTTTTACATACGAATTCTATTTGCATTTCTTCTTGATATAATTTAAGGGAAAGAAAGGAAAAAGTAGGAAATAAAAAAAAATTGAGGATACTGAAGAAAAGTGCAGGGAAAATCTGGAAAGGAGACCAATAGGTGAAAAAAATGTTTAGACCAAAGGCATAGGATTTGTGCAGTAAATTTACAACATTACTGTGGGATTTAGCAATTTCCATCTTCCAATGGGTCCTTCTGCAGATCTCCTGACCAGGGAAGAGGTACTCAATCATGCTGTGTTTGGTAGATGAGAAAAAACAGAAAACTGGTGGTGGGGGGCGGGAATGCTGTGTAAGAAGATATTGTCCCCAACACTTTCATGCTTCATTAGAGTCACTCCAGGAGTCCAAAGGGACTTCGGCACTCCATTTCTAGACATACCCATGCTAAGCTTTTATTTAGTACATTCATAAATCTTTTATGACGGTCCTCAAATAGTGCACCATGTCTCAACACCTTTGCATAACACCTAGCAAAGTGCTTTGCATACAGTGGACCAGGGGGTCCCCATATTTTCGAAGGAAGAAACTGCTTTTCACTTTGTCTCCTGATGGATGAAGTGGTGCTAACAGTCTATAGTCCGAGGTCCGTGTGCGTGTGGCAGAGTTGATGTAGGAGTAGGGAGAGAAATGTAGGTCAAAATTAGAGGCCTCTGAATTGTATCTGCCCCACTCCCAACTCTCCTGGCCAGCATATCAAGTTTCAAGGAATGCTAAGGTCTTCACTTTCTGCCATGGGAAATGTTGGTGACATACGCACAGATAGTGGCAACTGCTAGCCATTGTTTACTGAGTTAGGTTTTATAAACCAATGCTTTTCTTGATCAACTGCTCAAAGACCTCTATAAGTTGGAAAGTACTTAATGTCTCGTTGAAAATGCATTTTATGTCAGTGGAAAATTTCAAGTTTTTCACAATGTGTTGGTTCACTAGTACTCTTGCTCCTATCTGCAGTAAATCATAGCACTAGTGGTATTTAGTAATTGCTGTTTACTCTCTGTGGGGTGGCTGTAACCACACAGTTCCCCATTTCTATCTAAGAGCTCATAGACCTGTAGATTGTTGACACTAAGTACTCATGCTTCTGGAAACAAACACGCATATGCATTTCTCTAATTTGTAGATTGTATGGCTTTCATTGACAAGGGATAGATACCATGTAAAGATGATTAGGGTTAATAGGTTAGTTTTAATAATTATAATTATAGACAGAATTTTTTGAAGTTTTTATAACATCAAAAGATGTTTTTGATCACTGGTAGGTGTTTTCTAGATCTCTTGGCTATAAGAGTTAGAGAAGAAAAGGTAAACAAATGTAGGGAGATATATAACCATACAAATAGATTAAAATAACTTTGCTCTAGCTAGCATTATTCAGAAAATTTATATTTTGGAAGTTCAAATTTTTACTAAGACCGATGACTTAACAGGTCAGTAGCTGCCCGATATTTATTAAAAAATACTGTCTACCACCCTGGCTGGTGTGGCTCAGTGGACTGAGTGCCAGCCTGCGAACCAAAGGGTCACTGGTTCCATTCCCAGTCAGGGCACAAGTCTGGGTTGCAGGCCAGGTGCCCAGTAAGGGGGCATGTGAGGGACAACCACACATTGATGTTTCTCTCCCTCTCTTTGAAACTTCTCTTAAAAAAAACTGTCTACCAATACTTTTTTTAATAATACAGCAATTTTCTTTTGTAGTGTTTTTAGTGATAACAGAACTATAAACAAACAATGAGTAGTTTTGTATGTTTTCATTTTCCAAGATAAAGATGTACAACTGTATATTTGGGAGGGGTAGGTATGACAAAAATTAGTCCATCTTAATTATGTACATTTTAAGAATTTAATGAGATTTTAACTTTAAAGATTGATCCTAAAGTTTCCCTTAGGTTTGATGTCCACTAAGCAATCATATTCCCACTTATCTCAGGCAAATCCCATTCATTACTGAATGGCAGCAGCTAAAGAGGAATGGTAGGTACCCTAGATACTTGCTTTCGGTTCAAAGCTCTTGCACTAGTGAAGTGTTAATTTCTTCAAAGACTTTACAGCGGCCCCCTTCAGAGCCTTTGAGAGGGCAAGGAATCCTTTTCTGAGTCCCAGAGAGGTGATTCTGCTTTATCACCTTAAGTCAGGGAAGGAGGGTGGAGCTGCCTTCTCTTCTCTCTCTTCTTCCACCTCAACTTCAGAAATCATACTTAGCCCGATGAAGTCCTGACTAAAATCTCACTGGGAGTTTTCTAAGGCTGCCCTGCTTTCTGCTCAGGTGGAGGGAAGCAGAGAGAGAACAGGGACAAAGGGAGGTGAGGGAGGCCTGCCTTGGCCACCCAGGCTAGAGAGCGCCTCATTCTCCCCCACTGTCATTCTCTGTCCCCTTACCCAGCACAGCATACTTTCATGTCTTTATTGTAATCTATCTATTTCCTCCCTCTCCCCCTAGAAACCTTTACCTGGTTTACAGCAAACTGAAGATTTTCTGGCATAAAATGGACATTTAATAGCTATTTGATTAATGAATTAAGGCATTTTGTGGACATAATCATTTCATCCGTTGATAGTTTAATATTAATGTCAAGAGAATATTCTTGAAATGTTAGTTATTTGAAATAGACTCTTCCTCTGATTTGAAATTCTAACATGTCCATATAAAATACTCTTTGAGGAATTTCTTTCAGGCGGCTATCTTAATCAGTATTTGGGTTAATCAGTCAAACACATGCTGTCTACTCAGGCACTCTGCTGGATGCTGAGAAAATCAAGATGAAATGACACAGGCCCAACCCACACAAAGCTCCCAACATAACTGTGGAGACAGACATATAAACAAATGCTGACAGGGTTCTGTGATATGTGCTGTAACAGCAGTGTGTACACAGAGCTGGGGGGCCCTGGCTGGGTAGGAATGCGTTTAAGCGATGGAGAGGACAATTCAACACAGGATATAATTTAACATATTAATTTAAATGCTATTAAAGCAACATTTATCATTTTACATAGAGTAAAAAGTTATGATGGAAGCGAGCAGCTCTGTGCACAGCCCGCCCCACTCCTGACCAGCACCTCCTCCAGTCTGGGCGGCCACTCCAGCAGCATAGCTCTGGTCCTGGGACTTTCCTCCCGGCCCACCAGGGTTGGGGCCACGGCTCCTGAATCCCATGTCTTCTTCTTTCTTGCTTATCCCTTTATTTTGTTCAAGCATGCCCTGTAGTAGATCTCCAAGAAAGGGTGCTTGTGAGTTATCATTTGAGTCTTTGACTATCTGCAAATGCTTTTGTTCCGCTCTCGTGTTTGATTGATAAAGTGTGTTAAGATAGAGAATTATTGATTGAAAATCATCATCCTTCAAAATTTTAAAGGCATCCACTGTCTTCAGCCATCATTTTTCATTGGGGAGTTCTATAAACCATTCTGATTCTTAATTCTTCAAATGTGACTTGTTTTTACTCTTTGGAAGGTTTTAGGATTATCTCTTTATCCAAGGTGTTCTAGAATTTTATCATGTGCTTTGGTGTGGGTTATTTTCCATTCATCATTTCAACAACCAGTGGGCTCAAAATTTCTGAATTATAATTTTTTTTTGTAAATTTTTTGAGAGTAACAATTTTACTGATGTCTATCAGCTTGTAAGGTTGTCTGGTCAGGACTTCAGAACAGTTAAAAAGAAAATTATATTCTGAATAGTCATTTTCAGTTGTTCACCTAACTTATCCCAACTTAAAATTTTGTAATATGAAATTTCAAAAGCAATGTTCTTTTCTAAAAAAGTAAAATACCTTACAACAATGCTTTCCATTTATATAATGTTTATAGTTTACTGTTTTCACAAACTTGATCTCATACTATATTTGCCAGCTATTTTGAGATATTTTTAAAGAGATACATCACAAAAACAGTGAATAAAAATCATTTAATGTTTTCTTGTTTCTATTTCTTTTTTTAAATAGTTTGTTTTTTTAAAAGATTTTATTTATTTATCTTTAGTGGGGAATGGAAGGAGAAAGGGAGAGAAATATCAATGTATGGTTGCCTCTTGTGCGTCCCTGTGCTGGGAACTGTCCTGCAACCCAGGCATGTGCCCTGACTGGGAATCGAACAGCAATCCTTTGGTTCTCAGGTCTGTGCTCAATCCACTGAGCTACACCAGCCAGGGCTTGTTTCTATTTCTTGAAGAAATGATAGATGTGTGTGTGTGTTTTTTCTCTAAGGGATTATTTCAGCATTTTCTTTGTTGTAGATAAATTGAAGATTATTGAAAAAAGGCTGTCCAGTGAAGAATGTAAAAAAAACAAGATGGTAGAAGGGAAGATGGCAGCATGGTAGGAGGGAGTAGATTCCACTTCCCTCTACACATGGGAGAAAAACCTAGCCGATCTACTGAGGAACAGAGCAAACAGCCAATAGCACCACAGCATAGATGAAAATAGGAGATCAAAAATTGTAGCAGACATTGGAAAACCAGACGGTAAGGAGAGTTTTTCAGGACAATAAGGGCCCAGGCATCAGCACAGAGACTAGGGTGGCTGAAGTCCCCAGCCCGGTGCTCACCATGTCTGCCACAGGGCTCTAGGGAGGGAACCAGGTCAACTGCTCCCTCCCCAGCCAAACAAGGTTTGAGCAGCACTGGGAGAGACCTGGTTGCTTGAAGTCCCAGGGAGGAGAGTTAAGGTCTGAATGGCAAACATGCAGGGGCTGTGAGCACCCACACATAGCCCTGGGAGGAGTGCAAGCCCAAGACCCTGCGACCGGAGGTGCCCGAAGGACCGGAGGCAGCTGAGCTACTGGAGGCACCTATGTGACCAGAGAAGGGGGCTTTGTGGAAGACCTGGAGCTCATACCCATGAACCTAGGGTGAGTGCGTGTAACACAGGAAACCCGTGGGACCCACACCCATAAACCCGGGGAGTGCTCAATCTGTGGGAGATCCCAACTCACATCCATAAACTCGGGAAAGCACGTATTCTACAGGAGGCTCAGAAACCATGCTGAAGGCCCTGTGTGGAGAGGCACCGGGCTAGCCCTGGGGAGAGTGCGAGGCTAGCACTGAGGACAGTAGCCCAAAGCTGACTGAGTGCTAAACGGAGAAAAGTGATACCAGTCACCCCTCAGCCTGTTGTAGCCAGCAAGACCAGAAAAACTACTTTGGCCAGTTTGAAACAAGCGAGAGGTTTTGTTTTTGTTTTTTCTTTTTTTAATTATATTTTTTATTATTTTTATTTTTTATCCCTCAATTCCTTTTGCTTCTCTTTCCTTCTTTCTTGTTTTATTCCTTCTTCCTTTCTTTCCAATTTTACCTCTCCTTCCTTCCTCTTCTTCTTTTTTCTTTTTTCATTTTTTCTTTTCTCGTTTTAAATACCCACAAGTGAGACCAAAAAAAACCCCAAAAACCACCAAAACTGTGAAAAAACTAGAGTTGGACCCAAGCAGGGGGCATCCCAACAGCTGAGATAATGGAAGCTGTGAACACGAGGATACCCAAAGGAGACTGCACCACTGAATCTCACAGGTATTCTACCACAGAAGTTCACACCATAAACCCAGGGAGCCAGAACAGATCAATTTAAGAAGCTGAGGCTAACAAGAAGAGTCTCACAAACAATGGGAAGACAAAGAAACAATCCCCAAATGGAAGGAAAGGAGGAAGCCCCAGAAAGAATGCTAAATGAAACAGAGGCAACTCAACTCTCAGATATTGAGTTCAAAGCAATGGTTGTCAGGAAGCTGAATAAGCTCTCGATGAGCTACTAGAAACTACAGGGAAGCTACAACGAACTCACTGCAAACTATATCAACATGAAAAAAGAAATAGAAACTATCAACAAGGGCCAAGAGGAAATGAAGAATACAATTTCTGAACTGAAGAACACAGTAGAAGGAATGAAAAGCAGAATCAATGAAGCAGAAGATTGGATCAGCAAGTTGGAGGATAAAGTAGAAAAAAACACCCAGAAAGAGCAAGAAAAGGAAAAGAGGCTCAGAAAGAATGAAGAGGGATTAAGGGAAATGCAAAACAATATGAATCATAATAATATCTGTATAATAGGGATACCAGAGGAGAAGAAGAGCAAGGGATAGAAAATCTATTTGAAAAGTAATGATGGAAAACTTCCCCAATTTGATGAGAGAAAAAGTCACACAAATCCAGGAAACACAAAGAGTCCCAATCAAGAGGAACCCAAAGAGGCCCACTTCAAGACACATCATCATTAAAATGGCAAAATTCCAAGACAAACAGAGAATCTTAAAGGCAGCAAGGAAAAAAAGGAAGTAACATACAAGAGAGCCCCAATAAGGTTAGCAGCTGATTTCTCAATGGAAACGCTCCAAGCCAGAAGAGAATGGCAAGAAGTATTCCAAGTAATGAGAACCAAAGGCCTGCAACCAAGACTACTTTACCCAGCAAGGCTTTCAATCAAGATAGAAGGCCAAATAAGGAGCTTCCCAGACAAAAGAAGTCTAAAAGAATACACCTCTACCAAACTAGTTCTGCAAGAGATGCTAAAGGGACTGCTTTGAGGAAAGGAAGGAAAAGAGAGAGACAGAGAGAGAGGAACACAGGTAGGAAAATGGCAATGAATAAGTACCTATGAATAATAACCTTAAACATAAATGGATTAAATGCTCCAATCAGAAGACATAGAATAGCTGAATGGATATGAAACCATGACCCACGCATATGCTGCTTACAAGAAACCCACCTCAGGACAAAAGACCTACACAGACTCAAAGTGAAGGGCTGGAAACAAATTTTCCAAGCAAATACACAGGGGAAAAAAGTCAGGGTGCAATACTCATATCAGACAAAATAGACTTCAAAAGAAGGGCCATAAAGAGAGACCCAGAAGGTCATTTCATAATACTGAAGGGAAGAATCCACCAAGAAGACATAAATATTGTAAATATATATGCACCCAACATAGGAGCACCTAAATACATCAAGAAAATCTTAGAGGACTTCAAGAAAGATATTGACAGCAACGCAATTATAGTAGGGGATTTTAACACCCCACTGTCAAAAATGGACAGATCTTCCAAACAACATATCAACAAAGATATTGTGGCACTGAACAATGCTCTAGAGGAAATGGACTTAACTGATATATATATAGAGCCCTTCATCCCAAAGAAACTAAATACACATTCTTTTCAAATGCACATGGAACATTTTCAAAGATAGACCACATGATAGGAAACAAAACAAGCTTCAACAAATTCAAGAAAATTGAAATCATACCAAGCATTTTCTCAGACCACAAGGGACTGAAACTGGAAACCAACCGCAAGGGGAAAAACCCAAAACCCTCAAAATCATGGAGATTGAATCGCATGCTATTAAACAATGAATGGGTCAAGAATGAAATTAAGGAAGAAATCAAAAAGTTTCTGGAAACAAATGAAAATGAACTCACAACAACCCAAAACTTATGGGACACAACGAAGGCAGTCCTGAGAGGGAAGTTCATAGCAATCCAGGCATACCTAAAGAAGATAGAAACATTTTCAACAAACAACCTAACCCTACGCCTACAAGAACTCAAGGAAGAACAACAAAGGCAGCCCAGAGCAAGTAGAAAGAAGGAAATAACCAAGATCAGAGCAGAATTAAATGACATAGAGACTAAAAGCACAATTCTAAGGATTAATGAATCCGGGAGTTGGTTCTTTGAAAAGATAAACAAAATCAACAAGCCTTTAAGCAGGCTCATCAAGAAAAAAAGAGAGAGGACTCAAATAAACACAATCAGAAATGAAAGAGGAGAGATTGTTGCGGACCGTTCAGCCTGGTATCAGGAGTAGTAACCCTCACCCCATGGTGGGCTGTGTAAGAGCCCAAGGGACCCACTTCATCTGGGTCTATTCTGTCACAAGGACGTGACCTACGAAAGAGACAAAGCTTATTTCCCTGGCAGGAGCACTGCTTCTGCCTCACCCGTCTCTGGCCCCAATGTTTGGTTGGCAGTCAATGACCGGTAAGACTCCTCATGAGAGGGGAAACCTAAGCCAGACACGACCACTTGGGAGGCCTCATGGAAGGGCTCAGGGGGGCTGCAGCAAAGAGGATGTGATGAACTCTCACCTCCGCCCCCCCCCCGCCCCCCGGCTATTCTGACATAGCCTGAGTCCTTATTTCCATCTGGGAGATGTCTCCTGCTTCCTAATCGGCTTAAAGCCTGAAACTGTGGGGGTGAGCAGTGCAGCCCTGTGCCAGCCAGGACGGCTCCCTGGGTGATCGGGCATAAGAAAGAATTCCTAAAGTCCTGTGAAACCTGCTTTGCTAAGAGTGCTCTCATTTAAATGATAAGTGTCCGAGGAGGAAATGGGTATGTCTCCCAAAGTTTGGCAACCCCCTTTCCTGACAAACACTGGCTCAGATTAAGCCCTCAGATTTCTTTGACATGTTAAACCTGTATTCCAGTGTATTGGAACCCAATAAAAGCCTAGTGAGGAAGGGGCTCTGGGTCATTCTCCTCTGAGAGTTTGACCCCTTTCCTCCCCAAGCAGTCATGTCTTGGTAGTTTTTATTTTCATCCATGACGGAGGGATGGGGCTCTGTGGGTGGAGCCCCCCCCACATCTGGCACCTAGGACAGGGGCCCCCGAAAGAGATTACAACTGATACCACAGAAATACAAAGGATTGTAAGAAATTACTGTGAAGAACTGTATGCCAAGAAATTTGAAAACCTAGGTGAAATGGACAAGTTTATAGAAAAATATAATCTTCCAAAACTCAATGAAGAAGAAGCAGAAAGCCCAAACAGACCATAACAGCAGATGAAATTGAAGCAGTAGTCAAAAAACTCCTGACACACAAAATCCCTGGACCAGTTGGTTTCACAGGAGAATTCTACAAAACATTTAAGGAAAAGCTAACCCCTATCCTTCACAGACTATTCCAAAAAATCCAAAATGATGGAAGACTCCCAAACTCTTTTTATGAATCCAGCATCATCCTAATCCCAAAATCAGATAAAGACACATGAAAGAAAGAAAACTTCAGGCCAATATTGCTGATGAACATAGACGCTAAAATCCTCAACAAAATATTGGCAAACTGTATCCAACAATACATTAAAAAGATCATACACCATGACCAAGTGGGATGCAAAGATGGTTCAACATTCGCAAATCAGTAAATGTAATACCTCATATAAACAAAAGCAAAGATAAAAATCACAGGATCATATGAATAGATGCGGGAAAAGCATTTGATAAGATACAACACCCATTTATGATAAAAACACTCAGCAAAGTGAGAATAGAGGGAGCATTCCTCAACATAATAAAGGCAATATATGAGAGACCTACAGCGAACATCATACTCAATGGGCAAAAACTAAAATCTTTCCACTAAGATCAGGAAGAAGACAAGGATGTCCACTTTCACCACTTCTATTCAATATAGTATTAGAAGTCTTAGCCACAGTGGTTAGACAAGAAAAGGAAATAAAAGGCATTCAACTTGGAAAGGAGGAAACAAAACTACCATTGTTTGCAGATGACATGATAGTATACATAGAAAATCCTATAGACTCGGCCAAAAGCTGCTCGACCTAATAAATGAATTTGGCCAAACAGCCGGATACAAAGTCAATATCCAGAAATCAAAGGCATTTTTGCATACCAGCAATGAAACAGCAGAAGCAAGAATCAAGAAAAAAAATCCCATTCAATATAGCAAAAAGAAAAATAAAATACCTAGGAATAAACCTAACCAAGGAGGTAAAAGACCTGTATGCAGAAAACTACACAACACTGAAGAAAGAAATCAAGGAAGACACAAATGGAAACATATACTGTGTTCACAGATCGGAAGAATCAACATCATCAAAATGTCCATACTACCCAAAGCAATTTAGAAAGTCAATGCAATACCTATTAAAGTACCAATGGCATATTTCACAGACATAGAACAAACACTTCAAAAATTTATATGGAACCATAAATGACCCCGAATAGCTGCAGTAATTCTGAGAAAGAAGAGCAAAGTAGGAGGGATCACAATACCTGATACAAACTGCATTACAAGGCCACTGTAATCAAAACAGCCTGGTACTGGCATAAAAACAGGCACATGGACCAGTGGAATAGAACAGAGAGCCAAGTCTCTACAGTCAATTAATATTCGACAAAGGGGGCACCAACATAAAATGGAGTAAAAATAGCCTCTTCAATAAGTGGTGTTGAGAGAACTGGACAGCTACATGTAAAAAAATGAAACTCAAGCACCAACTCACACCATACACAAAAATAAATTTAAGGTGGATAAAAGATTTAAATATAAGCCGTGATATCATTAAAGTCCTAGAGGAGAACATAGGCAGGAAAATCTCAAATATTTCACGCAGCAACATTTTTACTGATATGTCCCCTAAAGCAAGGGACATAAAGGAAAGAATAAACAAATGGGATATCATCAAAATAAAAAGCTCTGCACGGCTAAAGAAAACAGTATCAAAATAAAAAGAGAACCAACCGTATGGGAAAACATATTTGCCAATGATACCTCAGACAAGGGTTTAATCTCCAGAATATATAAAGAACTCACACAACTCCACTCTAAGAAGACAAGCAACCCAATTAAAAAATGGGCAAAGGACTTGGGCAGACACTTCTCCAAGGAGGACATACAGAGGATCCACAGACAAATGTAAAGATGCTTAGTATCGCTAGCTATCAGAGAGACGCAAGCTAAAACCGCAATGAAATACCACTTCACACCAGTCAGAATGGCCATTATAAACAAAGCAACAAACAGCAAGTGTTGGAGAGGTTGTGGAGAAAAGGAGACCCTAGTGCACTGTTGGTGGGATTGCAGACTGGTACAACCACTATGGAAAACAGCATGGAATTTTCTAAGAAAACTAAAACTGCATCTACCTTTTGACCCAGCAATTCCACTGCTTGGATTATATCCTAAGAACCCTGAAACACCAATCCAAAAGAACCTATGCACCCCAATGTTCATAGCAGCACAATTTACAATAGCCAAGTGTTGGAAGCAACCTAGGTGCCCATCAGTAAATGAATAGATCAAAAACTATGGTACATTTACACAATGGAATTCTATGCAGCAGAAAGAAAGAAGGAGCTCCTACCCTTTGCAATAGCATGGATGGAACTTGAGAGCATCATGCTAAGCGAAATAAGCCAGGCAGTGAAAGACAAATAGCATATGATCTCACCTTTAACAGGAACCTAATCAACAAAACAAACAAACAAGCATAATATAACCAAGGATACTGAAATTGAGAACAGACTGACAGTCACCAGAGGGGAGAGAAGAGGGAATTTCCAGGGAAAAGGGGAAGGGTTTACAGGAACAAGTATAAAGGACACATGGACAAAAACTAGGGGGGTGGAAATGGGAGGGAGGTGGGGAAGGTTGGAGCGGTGGCCTGGGATGGGAGTAAAAGACAGAAAATTGTTTAAGAACATCAATTAAAATAAATTTTAAAAAAAACAAGATGGGTAATTTGGAGGTGGAAATTGAAAATCCAAACAGAATAAAGATAAAAAAAACACAAAGAACTAGTAATCAGTGAGAGGAAATAAACTAATGTTTTAGAAGACAGAAATTAAGACAAAACATTATACTTTATTTTTTTTAAGATTTTATTTCTTTATTTTCAGAGAGACAGGAAGGAGGGAAGGAGAGAGAGGGAGAGAAATATCCATGTGAGAGAGAAACATCAGTTGGTTAGCTGTCACATGTTCCCTCCCGGGGACCTGGCCCACAACCCAGGCATGTGCCCTGACTGGGAATTGAACTGACAGCCTGTCAGTTCACAGGCCAGTGCTCAATCCACTGAGCTACACCGGCCAGGGCACATTATACTTTACGTACTGAGGTAAAAACAGGTTGAACTTAATGGTTTTGTAAGGGCCCAACTTGCTGAGAGAGGATTAAGAAACGAATTCTCCACTCAAAATGCCTGAAGATGGGGGAGGTTTCTGTGGTTGAGTTTTTTATCTCTGATTTCATCACCAAACAAATATTTTTTGGGTTTCCAACCAGTTTAAGGATAGGGAAACATCTCTTATCTGGGTTTTAGGTTTCAGACTAGCTTATAAGGTCTTCTAATTTATTGTGTGGATGCTCACAAGAATAAAACAAAAATAAAAATTTTATTAAACCCATGTCTGTTTTACTAAATTATTTTTGCCTAATAAATTTATTTTAGTACAATAGAAATCCAAATCTTAGACTACATTGGCAAAAAAGTTCTCATTTTAACTAGTAAGCTTCCTTTGATTTGGGACTAACTATATACATGAAGTTCTCTTTCCAAATTTCCAGTTTTATTTTTATAGTTAGTGTCATTCTTTTTTTTTAATTTTATTTTATTTCATTGATTATGCTATTGCAGTTGTCCCATTTCTCCCCCATCATTCCCCTCCACCCTGCACACCCCTTCCCACCCACATTCCCCATCCTTTGGTTCATGTCCATGTGCCATAAGTTCTTTAGCTTCTACATTTCCCACACTATTCTTGCCCTTGCCTTATTTTCTACCTGCTGTCTATGCTACTTATTCTCTGTACCTTTTCCCCCTCTCTCCTCCTCCCACTCCCTTGTTGCTAACCCTCCATGTGATCTCCATTGCTGTGGTTCTGTTCCTGTTCTAGCTGTTTGCTTAGTTTGCTTTTGTTTTAGGTGTGGTTGTTAATAGCTGTGAGTTTGTTGTCTTTTCACTGTCCTATTTTTTATCTTCTTTTTCTTAGATAAGTCCCTTTAACATTTCCTATAATAAGGGCTTGGTGATGATGAACTCCTTTAACTTGACCTTATCTGAGAAGTACTTTATCTGCCTCTCCATTCTAGATGAAAGCTTTGCTGGATAGAGCAATCTTGGATGTAGCTCCTTGCCTTTCAAGACTTCAAATACTTCTTTCCAGCCCCTTCTTGCCTGCAAGGTCTCTTCTGAGAAATCAGCTGACAGTCTGATGGGAACTCCTTTGTAGGTGACTGTCCCCTTATCCCTTGCTGCTTCTAGAATTCTCTCCTTCATTTGAATCTTGTCTAATGTAATTACGATGTGCCTTGGTGTGTTTCTCCTTGGGTCCAACTTCTTTGAGACTCTCTGAGCTTCCTGGACTTCCTGGAAGTCTATTTTCTTTGCCAGATTGGGGAAGTTCTCCTTTATTATTTGTTCAAATAAGTTTTCCACTTGTTGCTCTTTTTCTTCCCCTTCTCTTACCCCTATAATTCGGATTATAGGGGTATGTTGGGACATTCAAAGATGCTCTGGAGGTTCCTAAGCCTCTCCTCATTTTTTTGAATTGTTTCTTCCTTGTTTTCTGTTTGCTTGTTTCTTCCTTCCTTCTGGTCCACTCCATTGATTTGAGTTCCAGTTTTCTTCCCATCACTATTAGGTCCTTGTGCATTTTCCTTCATTTCACTTACTGTAGCCTTCATTTTTTCATCTAATTTGTGAGCAAAATCAACCAATTCTGTGAGCATCCTGATCACCAGTGCTTTGAACTGTGCATCTGTTAGGTTGGCTATCTCTTGGTCACTTAGATGTATTGGCTCTGCAATTTTGATCTGTTCTTCTGCTTGAGCCATATATATATATATATATATATATATATATATATATATATATATATATATATATATATTCCCCCCCCCCCCGGTCTGGTCACGCCTGTTACATAGTGAGGGGCAGAGCCTTAGGTGTTCACCAGGGCGGGGCAACCCAGTTGCTGCATTGTGATTCTGTATGTGGGGATGGGGTCAGAGAGGAAACAATGGCACTTGCTCCACTCTCTTTCATAATTCAGTCCCTTCCGCCACTTCCCACAAACAAATTGGGCCCCTCTGGTGGTGCTTCCCAGATGGGTGGGCTTGTGCACATTCTAGGACCCTTTGGGTCTCTCCAATGCACTCTCCTGTGAGGCTGGGAGTCTCTCCTGGCACCTCAACCCCCACAAGTATTTTCAATCGGTGCCTTTAGGCTTTATTTCCCAATGCTGGGGTCCTGGGTTGTGTGGTCTGTTTCCCCATTTTCTCCTGGTTTATCTGTGCTTGAATGTGTGTCTGAGGTCTGCCAGCTGCCACCTGCATGCCTGGGACCGCCAACTACTGCTTTTTTCTGCTGTGACCCCTCTCTGTGGGCCACTGACTCTGCCCCTCTTACCGGTCTGGATGAATGGTTGTTGAACTTCCCCAAAGTTCAATTTTCTGTCAGATCAGGTTGTTTTTTTGTTTCTAAATCTTTGTTGTCCTTAATTTTGGTTGTGTGAGGAAGCACAATGTGTCTACCTATGCCTCCATCTTGGCCGGAAGTCCCATTATCGTCATTATTAAGAGTGAATTCTCTTGCCCTGGCTGGTGTAGCTCAGTGGATTGAGCACGGGCCTGCAAACTAAAGGATTGCGGTTCGATTCCCAGTCAGGGAACATGCCTGGGTTGCAGGACAGTTCCCAGCGACAGTTCTTAGCAGGGGACGCACGAAAAGGAACCATACATTGATATTTCTCTCCATCTCTCCTTCCCTTCCCCTCTAAAGATAAATAAAATCTTAAAAAAAAAAAAAAAAAAGAGTGAATTCTCTAATCTCAAATCTGAGCATTTGGTTTCAAATATTATTATCATAACTCAGTTATGAAACTTAGTAGTTTCATAATTTTGAGCAAGTTGTTTAATCCCCTGAACATCAGTTTCCCCAATAGTAATATGTGCATAATAATTGGTACCGATATCACAGAGTTGTTATAAGGACTAAATGAAATAATATATATAAACAGCTTTGCAGAGTGCCTGGTATATAATAAATAAATGTTCAATGAATGTAAACCATTTGCATTTACATATATAATGTGAAACTGACCTCCATGTTCAGTTAAACATTTAATATTACAAAAGAGCGCATTTTGTTTTTAGTGAATATAATAAAGATTCTTAGCTTACAAAAAGGTCAGAAATATATCTGATGTAAACTTTCTTCCATGGGGACTATTGGAATCAGTGCACAGGTATTCAAGAAGCTTCAAATCCACCTGCCCTACCAGATAAGTTTACATACATATTTGTACAGTATTTATATACATCTTTTCCAGCTACCAATGTTGTATATAACAGATAGTTACCTTAGATTATAAGAATTTGATTAGTTTGACGCTAATTTGTTAGATATTTGAAGTAACCGTTATCAAATAGAAGGGTGTCTCCTGTGAGGAAAGTGCTGAGCAATTTCTGAATTTATGAAGTTTTGTTTCTACATGCTGTTTTGGTAGGTCCATGTATTATTTGTGGTAAATAACAATGGCTGATGTAGAATTCCATAGTTTAACACACTAAGCATTTTTTTATGTTTATGCTATGTCCGGTGTAAATATTCGTGGTTGGTGATCCACATGGTCATTTGGGACCCAGGATCCTTTCATTTCATAGCACCACTGGTCAGTAGGGCTTCAGACTCCTCTGTGAAGGACTGCACATCCATCCAGCAGACTGGGAAAGAGAGTGGAGGACTGTGCAAGGGGTACTTATGGGCCAGTTTTGGAAGTTGGGTACATCATTTCAGCATGTTTTTCTATTGGCCAGAACTCAAACACATGGCAAAATCTTACCACCTGGGGGCTGGGAATACAGTCTATAGGAGTTCCAGGAGTAAAGGAAATGGGTTTTAGTGAACATGTAATCTCTGCTATAGCCTCGTTCAGAAAGTAAGGCAACAATGCCCTGAGAAGCTGTCAGAGGAGGCGAAGTTAACAAGACATCATGGTCTTGTAAGAGAGAAAGTTTTGGTATATAGTCAGCAATACAGGAACCGGGACTGAACCCACTGCCTAGGCATGTGCACCAACTGGGAATTAAACCCTCAACCTTTTTGGTTCACTGGACAACTCTCCATCCAACCAGCTGAGCCACACTGGCCAGGGCAAGGAGCTATTTATTTTCACATCATCTGTCTTCTGGAGAGCCTGGACATTTTCAAACTCAGTGACTCCTGAGATTTTTTCACATCAGGAAAAAAATCTCTCTCCTCTCACATTTTAGCTGAAGTAGCAAAGGGAAGCCAGGTGGCACCTTCAACACACTATCTGGAAATCTATTTAGCTAGATGGCTTAGTTCATTAAATACATTTACTACTTTTGGTTACCACAGACAACAATGTTGCTAAAATTTTTGCCACTGCATAGCAAGGATCACCTTTCCTCCAGTTTCCAATAAAATTTTCCTAACCTTCCTGTAAAACCTCACTGTCAGCTTCCTCCCAGGCCATCAGGCTTTCACGGCTTCTTGTGAAAGCCCTTTAGATTTTTCCTAACGCTCTCCCCAAGGTCCTTCTAGTTTCTTCCCATTGTTTGGTTCCAAATTTCTCTGATATTCCAAGGTTTATTTTGGCAACAGCCCACATTTAGGTATCAAAATCTGAATTGGTTATCTATTGACACATAACAAATAACCCCCTCCAATTTAGTGTCCTATCAATAAAATAACAGTAATATTTTTTATCCTTTCAATGCAGTACTTCTCTATGGCTGCTGTAACAAATTACCACAATCACAGTGGCTTAAAACAACACATATTTATTACTTGTAGTCCAGTAGTTCAGGAATCTGAACAGGTCTCCCTGGGCTAACCTCAGAGAATCAGCAGGGCTGCCTTCCTTTATGGAGGCTCTAGGGAGACTGTTTTCTTATGCTTTTTGGCTTCTAGAGGCCACCACATTCCTTTTCTGGTGCCCCTCTCTCCACCTTCAAAGCCAGCAATAGCAGTCAAGTTCTCACATTGCTCCATCTGACCTGTGTCCTGCCTTCCTCTTCCACATTTAAGGATACTTGTGGTCACAGGGATAATCCAGGGTAAACTCCTTAATTTAAGGAGAACTGATGAACAACTTTAATTCCATCTGCTACCTTGAATCCCCTTTGCTATGTAATATAACATAGTCACGGTTTCTTGGGATTAAGACATAGACATCTGGGAGAGGGAGTTATTATTCTGCCTATGACAGTAGATTAGAATTTTCAAGGGTGTCTTAATTCAGGGTCTCTCATGAGGTTGCAGCCAAGATGTCAGCTGGGCTCGGAAGATGCACTTCCCAGGTGACTCACCAAGTTGATGCTGGTTCTTGGTGAAAAGACTCACTCTTCCCCAATATGGGGCTCTCTTCTGCTACTTGAAAATCCTCTAGATGTGACTATGGACTTCCCCAGAGTGAGTGATCCAAGAGAGCAAAACAAAAGCAGCAATGTCTTTTATGATCTAGCTTCCCAAGTCACAGACCAACACTCCCATCATGTCCCACAGGTCACAGAGTCTAACTCTGACACACTGTGTGTGTAGGGGGTGGTATGTAAAGGGTGTGAACAGCAGAAGGGGAGGCTAACTGGGGCCCTATTAGAGGCAGGCTACCACACCGCCACACCCTTTGTATGAAATACTTTCTCACCACTTCTCTGCCCGCCCCCCACCCTCCTGTGTGTCTCCTCTGCCCAATTCTGACCTACACTACCCCTCGTTTGCTCATTTGTTTACACGTGAGTTTCCCTTTCCATCATTTTGAGCTCATTGTGGTTAGGGGTTATGCTTTACTTAGTTCTGAATCCGTAACATCCAGCACAGTGTGGTTGAATTAAATTTAGTTAGGGAAAGAAAGTTTGAGGAACAGAACTTGGAAGCAAACTCCACTCTTACAAGGGAGCCTTGCTGAATTTGGATGGTGCCGTATTGGCATTTGAAGACTAGCTAGAGACAATCTTGAGATGGTAAAACCTTGAGTAATAAGATATCTTTACAGTATATATAAGGAACTTAAAGGTTGGGCAGTGGGTATAATAATTCTTAATAATAATAATGACTCCTCTCCTGCCTTGAATAAAATTGAAAATTGGCAACCATACTGATTACCTGCAGTTGTTCTAATTGTCTATTTGCATGGGG
This sequence comes from Glossophaga mutica, assembly GCA_039655065.1. NCBI lineage: Eukaryota > Metazoa > Chordata > Mammalia > Chiroptera > Phyllostomidae > Glossophaga > Glossophaga mutica. The sequence goes on along the minus strand of CM077303.1, from coordinate 52,674,733 downwards.
AGACTTCTCCCTCTAAACAAGTTGTTCTTGATCTGTCAACCTTGGACAGTGTGATAAGAACTAATAACTGAGGATGATTATTTGCCTATGTTGGAGAGATGCTTTTTCTTTCCAAGCATCTCTACATACCAGAGAGACTGTTGACGACCCCTCCAAAGACAGGACTTATTTAGATCCCTAATATTTCAGTTTCCAGCCATCATGGGTTCTCTCCTTCTTGAATAGCAGCATGAAAGTCTACAAGGGCATATGCTATGTTTGTTCTGTGAATTTTCCAAACTGTGTATTAATCTAGACCCTCTAGAGAATTTGGTATTAGTGAAAATTATTGCAGCATCCTGTGTTAGTGAAAAGGGTTTTAAATTAGACAGCTTGAATTTCTTAATAGAAACCAGAGAGACTTTTGGGTAATACATGAATTGAAAGAAAAGAATCTGCCAGTTTCTGGCCAAGAGGTGACCCCTGTAAAGACATATTTGTTAGTTGTGAATGACAGAGGTTACAGAGCCAGCCAGGACCATTTCTAAAGTGTTAAGCTGACCTTAGGTAACAAGGTCATGAGGTCAGTAAGGGTCAGGATTGGTTGAGGAGAACTCTTTGCCTTTTGTGGGAAGCTTTCAAAAGGCTTCAACTTTCTTTCCCTCCCTCTCTTCTTCCTGGTTTCTCTCTGTATGTCTGTTTTCTAAAAGCCACCATGATTTTAAAACTGACTTGCTGGCTGACCTCCTAGTCTAGGGCACATAGATAACGAGATGCTGGGGTTCAGACACCTTTCTGTTTGGAAGAGTGGCCAAAGCCATTAAGCCCGGTTTAATGAATCTCCTGTCCCACATGCTATCTGTAAGAATTGTTTAAATATGATATGGCTTCCAGTTCTTGGCTTTACTTCCTTTGGTTTCTCTGAGTATATGAGTTTGATCTTGAGCAAGTCATCAAACAGTTTGGGACTCATTTTTCTCATTAACAAAGTGAGAAATTTGGATGGCATGATATGGTCTTGCTTCTCATTTTGTTAGTCTGGGTAGTTCAAATGTGTATGCTTTCCCCCCCTTGATTAGTAACAAATTAAAGGCAAATCTTATTCTGTTTTCTATGTTATCTCTTTGGGAACAAGGACACTAGATTACTTTTGTTCTTACAAACTATTCACTATGCATAACTGTCTGTATTCTAGAAGGTGGAGTAAGCAATTTGTGTACCTACTAACCCTTTGTCTTCATCTTAAGAACTTTAATATGAACTTCTAAGACTTTGCACATGATATGTGCTCAGCATATGGTTGTATTTGTTTTTTCTGGCAGCTTACCTGTATATTACTTATGTAAACTTCTCTATTTTGCAACAGTACTTTGGACAATGATTTCTTAATAAAAGGACTTTGTCTTTCCCCCCTCTGAATGTTTTAATTTGGACAGGCATCTTTTAAATAGAGAAATTCAGTGTTTTGCTCACGTATGTCTTAAATGATTCAGGGACATTTCTTCCTCATTAACCTCTCTCCATCAATTCAAAAAGGAAATCAAGACCTCAACAGAATTGCCCTCTACTTCCACACTTCCTCTTTCCCTTTCTTTGGAAAATCTACTGGAATCTGGGTCTGATTTTTGAATATTTTCCAGGCTTCCAGCTGCAGTGATCTCAGCTCCTGAAACTGCAGTTGGCCACAGCATCAGGAGGCACCCAGAGGAGGCTGCTCCAATGGCTGGAGGTTCAGAAGCAACCCCCCCTCCCCACACACACACACCCTGGTGTGTTTGCTTGCTAAGGGCTTGGGGCAAACATATGGGCAGTTCTGGCTGCCAGATGCTCACCTATTTCCTTCTGCCTCTGTTTCAGGGGGAAAATAACCAGGGAAAATGAGGAAAAGACTGTGTTAATGATTGTGGCGCCATCAAAATCTAGAGTATATGCTGGAGGAACAGAACATTGGGAGGGAATGCTCTGAGAACCTGATTGGGAGTATAAATTTGTTTCTATCTCATTCAATTATTAAAAAGCAAAACTCAGGTGGGAGGTACAATGGGACTAAATGGTAATGGAAAATATAATAAAGATTAAATTTTTAAAAACTCAACTGAAAAAATTTTAAAAATCCTATTGGCTTTATTCAATGACTCATGAATTGGGCAGTATCCCATCTAGCCAATGGGAAGGACCTCCGAGGAGTTATACAAAATGAAAGACTTGTATAGGCAGAAGGAAGCGGGAACAAGGAGTTATACTAGCAGAAAGCAGATTGGTTGTGGCAAGGTCACTCTCCTAGGGGATGGCAGTGGTCTGTCATGCCTAAGACTGTAATTAAGTTTGGTGATGTGAGTCTTAGCATAAGTGGCTCCTTTTTGGCCTGTTAAAATTTTTTTAAAAACACAATTCAACAAATATTTGTATGAGTTAAACTCTGTAATGTGAGCATGGGGGTGCATATAATATGCAAGAAATATAAGATGTGGGTCTACAGTCTAGTGGACATGGAAGCAATGCTCATAAGAATAGAGAGGAGGAAGTCATTCTGATGAGAAGACTTCAAGAAGCCTTCCTGTATGAGATAGCATTTTAGCCTGGTGTTAAAGAATGGGTGTAATTTCATATACAGATTTGCTGGGGGGGATGCATATTCCTAGGAGGAAAAACAACAACAACAACAACAACAACAACAACAACAGGAAAACAACTTGAAGAAAATCCTAGAGGAGACAACATATGATGAGAGGCAGATGGGTAGGAATTAGTAAGTAGGTTTCGAACAATTAAATTTTAGTTTGAAAAATCACCTTGAGGAGGGGAAATGGAAAATTATAGTTAATAGCTGGATGGAGAGCAGAAGAAAATTTAAAGACAAGATCACTTTGGAGGTTTAGTTTAAAATTACTTTTAAGAAAACAATAATATAGGTACATGGCAAAAACCACTTTGGATGATAGAGAAATTTTGGAAAAGTCTCCATGGTATTTTAGACATTATTTGGATTAGGGTAGAAGTTGGAAAAGGGAGGGTATTATCTCTTCCTTTTCTCATATCTCATATGGAATAATACTTCTTATATTTAGGATTATTATAAGAGTAAAGAAGATAGTTTAGGTAAAAAGCTTAATATTAGGCCAAATCCCTAAATGGTAGTTGTTATTATTATTTTTAAATGTTTTATGTTTATTGCTCTTAAAGTTATATGAAATTTAACCAAGTGCAAAAGAACAAGACTTGAAAAGTACTTGTCCTTGAGAAGAGAGAGGAGGAAACCATCAAAACATGACCTTGAGCATTTAGAGAATGAAGAACCATGCCCCAAGAGTGCACCTGGGGATCTGGGCACTCTAGTCCCTGGTGGGCCCTCCCCTCCGGCCTTACGCTCTGAGCTTGACCAACTTTTCCAACAGGTAGAAACCACTTCTGTTTCTCTATCAGTTTCCTACCCATCCCTCTGAGCCTGGGCCAGTGCCAGCCCCTTCCTCAAGGCTTTTCCCTCCCACCAATCGGTGTTTCCTCTGGGCACTCACCACCCGCCGCATGTACTTTGAGTATCCAAATCTTCGTGTATATGTCTACCCCATTGAACTCTTCTGGGTCCTTTGCACTTAGTGGGTACCCAAGAAGCATTCACTAAAATAAAATGTGACACATAGTGAGTTTAAAGTTTACTATAGATGAATTTGTAATGTAGGTGTTGAGGATAGCCCTCAATCTCAGTTGTATAAAAAAGTAAATTTACTTTTCTCTAAGTTCTATTCCCTTCTCTCAGGGTGACAGAAATTTACTGTATCTTTTTTTTTTTTTTTTTGGACCATAAGATGCACCTAGGTTTTAGAGGAGGGAAATAGGGGAAAATTTTTCGAAGCAAAAAATGTGGTAAAATATTTAATAACATAAATAACATAATATTTCACCAATGTAAATGTAAATAGAACTCAACAGCAGCATTAACAACCATTATTCCTCCCAAATTTTGGGTAGGGAGTGTGTCTTACAGTCTGAAAAATACGGTAAGTCAGTCAGGGAGTCTCTCCTGCTTTTCCTAGGACTAGCTATAAGTTCTGGAGGCTCATCCAGAGCCTTGTTGGATTCAGCCTTTTCATCTACATAGCTCATGGCTGAGGGGTCCCATGTTCCTCAATTCTTCTCTGTGCTTCTCAGGCTGAAGGGGATTCATTCCACAACCCAGTCCCTGCCTCTGGTGCTGTGTGGGCCCAGCTGCTCTGACACCCACACAGCCACACCCACTCTGGCACTCTGGGCTGTGCTGCCTCTGGGGCCTACCAGAGGACTGGGGACAAGGGTTCTTGGCTCTCAGCTTCCCAAACCCATCTGTGGTTTCTATTGTCATCCCCACCATCTCCAGGCCAAGTTAGAAGAGGCAGGCAGGGCACAGGCATCTTTTCTTAGAAAGCTACTTGCTAATAATTTTATTTTATTGTTTAATTTGCATTTATTTTATTTTATTTATTTATTTCCTTTCCCCCCCCAGCATCCTGAGGGTCCCTGCAAGGCCTGGACTTCTGAATGTCGAAAGTTTTTCCTCCACTTACTAAGGCACTGACTGCCCTCTGGGCCAGCTACCTAATTAAGGGTGGTGTGGAGGACACTGGGTTGGGGGACTCGGAACACTTTAGCTACACAGGCATCTGGCAATGTAGGCTCAGGGCAGAGGAAAGAGAACTGAAAATGTCAATTGGGGATCAACACAGTGGTGATACCCAAAGCTGAGAGAGCATCCATTTTTTCCATGTATGTCTAAGAGGGCAAAAAAAAATCAATCAAGTCATTTTTTGAATTAAGCACTCTAATTACCCCTAAGGGACAGGCAGGAAGCTTGCAATTTTCTTGTAAAGAACCTTTCTCTGTGTGGCCCCAGGCTCCCTCTGTAGACTCTCTTCTCACCACTGCCTTCCTTGACCACCCCCGGCCACCACCGGCTTCTCACTCTAGCCTTTGCTGAGGCTGGAATGCCTGTGAGGCTCTTTCTCTTCTCTTGCCTAGCCGGCAAACTCATCCTTAAGGAAGATCAAATGTCTCCTCTTTAAAGCTTTCCTGAGCCTGCAGCGTTATCTTCCTGTAGCTCTCCAGGCCAAGCCTGCATTACACAGCAACCGCTGACCTATGAAATATCTGAGGGCAGGGACAGAATCTATACCCAGCACCCAGCATTGTGCTTGGCACAAGGTAGATTCTCAGTAAATACCTATTGACTGGATGAGGGAATTATACAGGGCCTGGCACAAATAACACCCCTGCTTTATTACAAAATCATAAGCAAGTAATTCTGTAACATAATAATGTTATGTTGAGTGTTGGACACACTCAAGCACACCATATGATATTTTAGGTGAAATGTTCAAATTAAAACTATAAATTCTTACACCCATATTATTACCCTACCAACCACACTCAAGAAGGTGTTTCTACTGCCGGACCCTGTATATACATACATTCAAAGCTCTAAGTGACAAAACAATCATGATATCTAAGCAATCAACGATAATAATAGTAATAGTAAACATTTGTCGTATTTGTCATTCCAGATACTATTCTAAGCAGCTTACCTTCACAATCTTCTTTAGTATGAGCTACTATCCTATGAAATAAGAATAATTTTTATTTCCATTTATAGATGAAGATGCTGAGGACTAGAAAGTTCAAGTGACCTGCTTGGGGTTGGGTGCCAACCTTAAGAACAGTTGCTTAGCCTTGGGCAGGCTTCTCAGTTCCTCTAGACTCCAGCTTCCTCATTCTTAAAGGGAAGGCACTGGATCCTTAGAAAATCTGTAACTTAATAGTCAGGGATACAACTAAAATGCAATGCACACAAATAATGGCACAGTGGGGAGGGCAGAGCTTAGAAGGTGGAAAAAGATGCATTCTGAAACCAGAGCTGAAGAAAAAGGCTGCATTAAGGCTCACAGCCTCTCATAGAAGCGGCCCATGCATTCTCTTCTCAGAGAGGAAGCAGCTGGACTGCCCTCTTCTCTCCATCACACGCCTTCTACAGGATTCCTTCAGAGAGGCTGTACTACTTCATGCTCCCTGTGCTGCCTTTCCCTCCGGAACAGTGCTCAGGATGAACCCCCTAATGGTCTCAGGCGCCACACCTTCCTGGACACAGGCCAGGCCCGCCAGTCACAGGGGCTCAGAGAAGTGGTGAGGCCCCTCGGAGATGGCAAAGCATGTCAGATCACTGGGGCTAAGTGGTTTGTAGGGTGAAGAAAGGGATCTGTGAAGGTACCCACTCCATCTGTCGTTTTTGTCCCTTTGGAGTCCACACATCCAGTTTGTGAATCCCCTCCATTCTACCCCTCCCGGAGCTGGCACCTCTCTCCCTCTGTCCCACGGCCTCTATCTGGTTTGGATTTTAAGTACTTCTTTGCTTTGCTGCAGCAACCTCCCTAACAGTCTCTCCTCTTTCCAGTTCATCTTACACCAAGCTGTCAGCTTTATTTAAATCACAGGTCTGGTCCCACAACTCCAAGGCCCCTGACCTCCAGTCCCCTCCCATTCTTTATCCTTCCTGTTCTAGTCCCAAACTTTGTATCCTCATTTCCTCCTTGTATGGGGAAACCATCCAACCCCCATCTGGGTCTGTTCAAACCCTCTTAGACCCAGTTCAAATGTCGTGGCTTTTATAAAGCTTTCCCAAATATCCATAGTCAAACTTAATTTCCCACAGCACTTCCTGGTGCCTCTGTTAAAGCAGAAGATCACAACCAAACTTGTACTTGCGGTTATTTTTGTAAACCTGCTTCTGGTAGGTTGTGAGCCCTAGAGAAGTAAGAATCCCACGTTTTCATATTTCTCACAGAGGCCAAGTACACCACCTTTCATTTGGTGGGCACTTGGTAGCCAAAGAACTTGTAAAAGAATATAGGCATGTGTGGGCCATGTTCGTTGGGGTTGAGCGACATGAGCCATCCTCACAAGTTATGTACTCATGTCTACATTAAACTAAGGAAGGGAATGTATAGGGTCTATTGTGTTGAAAATCAGATATAATGAATTGGATAAAGGAATTGGGTAGTGGTTTCCCTGAAACTTTCTGCTCCTGAATTTCCACTCAGTAAGTTACATTATTGATTTTCCATTTGTTCAACAATTTGTGTGTGTGTGTGTGTGTGTGTGTGTGTGGACGAGAGTGACAACCTCCAAACTTCTTACGTGTGGACAGGAAACCAGAAGTCTCTGCAGGATCTATTTTGGAATGAGAAAGAATCAGATGACTCAGGCTTGGAAAGGAGCCAGGGCAGTTGTGGGTCCTTGGGCAGAGGAAGGTGACTTTCTCTCTGGAGCCCCTCCACAGATGTGCTTTAGCATCTACAATGTCCAGGCTCCTGTCCCTCCCCTCATACCTCACATTCTAGAGAGGGATCTGAGGGGGGATTAGCCAGCCTGGATTAGTCAGAACAAACAGGGTCCCTGGGCCACACAGTATGGACCTGGCCTCTGGGGAGGAGAAGTCTTCGAGGGCTTTGTAAAGTCCCAAGAAGCAGGTGCCTCACAGTCAGAGGTCCCTGTTTGAGAAGTTTGGCAGAAGAGGGAACTGGGCAGGGGAAAGAATAAATTAACCTCCAGAGGAGGCAATTGTGGGATAAGAGAAGAGCTATTATTATCCAATCCCAAAAAGCTGAAGAATGTAAACAGGTTTCTGTTTTAAAAATAAAAAAATGTTACTGTTATCCCTAGTAACTTAGTTTACAGTATTTTGTAGACTGGAGAGGTGGCAGCAGGAGGGGGCAACGTATACATAGTGAAGAAATCAACCTTAAACCCATTGCTGATTTGGACCATATATTTGAAGAATTAATTGTTAATGGAAAGAGAAAAATAGGGTGACAGTGGAAGGAGGCTGTAAATTCCAGGGATTGCTCTCTTTACACGTTGGAGAGAATGTGAGGGTGAGAGAGAAGTTGAGGATGGGAAGAGAGGGTCAAGGAAGAAGGGGTGGGGCCTGGGGTGCAGGGGAACACCCTTGGGGGCTGGGCACAGAGCTCTGGCAGTCTTGGCAGCTTCTGAAAGCAGATTCGATGCTAGCAGGATTTCAAGGAGTAAAGAAAGGATCAGGGATAGAGCTTGGGTGGTGGTTATTATGTGCTCAGGCAGAGGACATCTGTCTCCCTCTGAGAACACAGGGATGATAAGGAGTTCAGCAGCAAAGGCAGGCAGTATGGAGCCCAGAGGGTGATGTGGGACTGATAACACACTAGCAGCCTGACGCTCTAATCTATTACCTTATTACTTTCAAGATGAATATTGTTCCTGCATTAGTTTCCTAGGGCTGCTATAACCAAGTATTACAAACTGGGTGGCTTAAACAACAGAAATTTATTGCTTCACAGTTCTGGAGGCTAGGAGTCTGAAATCAAGGTGTTGGCAGGGTTGGCTCCTTCTGAGGAAGGAACCCCTGTGAGAGACAATCTCCCCAGTGAGGGCGAATGTGTTCCATACCTTTCTCTGCAACTTCTGGTTGTTTGCCCACGATCTTCCTGGCTTACAGATGCATCACTTCATTCTCTGCCTTCATCTTTACATGGGCGTTTTCTTTTTGTTTTTAAAAAGACTATTTACTTATAGAAAGAGGAGAAGGGAGGGAGAAAGAGGGAGAGAAAGATCGATGTAACCATCTATCAGCCGCCTTTTGCACACCTTCCCCCAAACCTGGATACCTGGCCTGTAACCCAGGCATGTGCCCAGACTGGAAATAAAACTGGTGACCTCTTGGTTTGCAGGATGACGCCCAACCCAGTAAAGTCATACCAGTCAGGACCATGTGGGTGTTTTCTTACAAGTACACCAATTAATTTGAATTAGGGGTCTACTGGCTCTAGTAAGACGTCATCTTAATTAATTGCATCTTCAACTACCCTATTTCCATATAAGGTCATATTCTGAGTTACCAGGTACATTTTGAGTCAACATGTTTGGTGGGGGGGAACACAATTCAACCAATAACAGTTCTCATTTTACAGATCAGCAGACTGAGGCTCAGAGAGGCCAAATGAATTGCCCATGGTCATCCAACTAGTCAGGGTCAGAGTCAGGATTCCATCCCATGTCTGTCTAACTTCAACACTGAGATGCTCTGTGAACTGAGAGTTGGTTAAAAGAAAATGGAAATTTTCTCTCTTTCAAGAGAGAAAAGCAGCAGCAGCCAATTTGGGCCCTGAGCTAGAGAAGTAGCAAGACAGCTGTTGGCAAGTGTCCAGGGCTCAATTGAGTTAGAAGAAATAAAATTCTCTTGGCAGGTCTGTGTAATCAGATGTCGATTGATATATTTTAATAACTCATAATATTTATGTACGTTAGGATGGGAATAGTAATATTGGGATTTGAAAAGTTCTTCTCCAAGTTTTGGAGAAAAGTTACTGAGTGCTATTTTTAGAGGAGAAGGTCAGAAAATAAAGACAGTGATGACAGCAATAATACTTCCACAGTGTGTTACAGTTAATAGAGGATTTACCCTGTGCAGTATCTATGGCCATCCTTAAGTTACTGAAGAGGAAGGTGAGGCTCAATAAGTAAGTACAGACATGCGCTGCTTGGGCATGCTGTCTGAGAACTGCATCATTACATGATGTGTTACGTGAACATCATGGATGCACTTACACAGACCTAGATGCTGTAGCCTACTGCACACCTAGGCTCTGTGGTGTACCACCATCTCACATGTGGCCTGTCATTGGCCAAAATGTCCTCATGCGGTGCATGTCTGTGTGTGGCTTACCCAGGAGCACTCAGCTGGTGTGGGAGGAGTGGCATGGCCAGCGTTCTATCCTGTTCTCTTCCCACTGACTCCCCTTAGATGTCTTCTTCTCAGAGATAGCACCTGAAGCAGTGAGAGTGAGAAGAGCACAGTGTAGAGAAAGAAGAGAACAGGGACAGCCCGATCCTCAAAGACCATGTTTCAAAGCCACGGTAGAGACAATCTGAGGAACAAGTGGATTCACACTGGGTGGAATCACAGAGTCAGGGACAGTGATAGACAGCCTCAGATGCTGGGGGAAGGTTAAGAGAGTGAACATGGAGAAAATATCACTGGATTTGGGAATGAGTGGTTCACGGGTGACCTCTGAAAGGTTTCAGGAGAGCAGTGGGAGGAAGCTGGTGTGCAGGGGGTGGGGTTGAGGAAATGGGATGATGAGTGGCTCCATTTTTCATTCAGAAAGCTTGGCAGGGAAAGGGAAGAGAGAACAGGATCGTAGCTGGAGGGCACAGCAGGACCCAGCAAAGGTTTTTCCAAGGGGGAGGCAGGGGGACCTGTGCATGTCTGGAATACATCTGATTTCAAGGCTGTCCTCCGTTTCCAGATGTGCAGCAGTCAGTGATGGATACAATAACGTCTCCATCCGTCAGCCGGGCCACAGTCCTGCTGCTGCCACAAAGACTTCCGTGTTTACTAACATATGTTATTCATTTTGTTTGCATTGTAGTGGACAGTATGTTGCCTAACACATGTCTACACTGGATTTAGATCTACATTACCATTCAGGAACATGTATTGCACAGTGACAAAGAGCTTGGTTTTTGAAGTGAGTCAGACCTAGATGTGAACATTGGCTCTGCGGCCCCAGGCCAGTTAACGTCTCCTAACCTCAGTTTCTCTGCCTGGAAATCAGGGATCATATCTATCACAGAGTATTGTCAGTAGGACTGAATGAGCTAATCCGTGCACAGCGCTTAACATGCTGCCTGGAACACAAACACTCAATCCATAGCAACTACTAGCAGTCTTAGGTGAAGCAGTAAAAGCAATATCACTTCTGTCTTGCCCTTAAAATTGAAGTGGGGTACTTGTTTTTACTTTTTGCACCTCTACACTATGCAGCAGTCTCACAGCCTCCTTTCACCAGGATCTTCTTTAGATCAGGAACTGAGGGTACTGAGTCGGTGGCCCTCCACACCAGAACAGACCCCTCCCCCACTCATTCCTCTACTATCAGGTCAGTCTGTGTGTGGGAAAAGAGATCTGAGTTCTTTTCAAACAGATCTGGGATGAAGGGGGAGGGTGAGGAAAGAAGAGAGAAGAAAGGACACCAAATGAAACTCTTTGATCTAAAAAAAAAAAAATGTTCCCCAACACACACGTGCACACACGCATTTGGTTTCTCTCTATCCAGTCTCTCAAGCCCTCCTTTCGGGAGGCCTCAGAGACAAAAATAAGAACACTGCTGTGGGCTTCTACTTTTATAGATATTAAAAATTATAAAATCCAAAGAAACTATCACAGTTCCTTCTTAGCCCATAAAATCATTAATGGATTAGGTGCTTGGAAAAATTAGAGAGTTACATACATCTTTAAAAAAAAAAAACTTTTAGAAAGCTATCCATTTCGGGGGCTCGATGGGGTGAGGGGTGGAGGGATGCAGAAAGGCCTGAGCTGCTGAAGAGCTGTAGGCCAGACTGCCCCAGAAACCCAGACAAATATAAACAAATATCCATGCCTACTGTGATTTTCTTTCAAGTTTTCTCGGCTCTTCACAAATACCACTTTTCCTTTGATCAAAGTGTCTTCTGAAGACCTGGGGGGAAAGATGGAACGGGCTCCTGCTGCTCTCACCCCATTTTATCTCAGGGAGACCCTCTGCTGATTAGGAGAAGGCCACTTGGCTGGGGAGCCCACACAGCTCTGCTTCTGGAATGTGCTCGCTACAGTATACTCTCTGCTGTCACGGAAAGAGTGATTGCCTCTCTGGAGTGTGAAGATAAACAGATTTCTCTGTCTGCAAAGCTTGTTCCCAGCACCACCTACCCACCCCTGCTCTGGGAGGACCCTCCTGGTCATCCCCCTGCTTTAAAAACAACCCCGAGATAGGACTGCCGTGCACCCTGACTTCTTCTGTAGTCATGTATGACTGTCACCCCCCCCCCGATTCCTGGAGAGGAGGGGTGGTTTTGCACAACTCAGGTCCTCAGGTGGAGGCAATGCTAAGGTAAAGCGGCTCAAAAATAGTGAGCAAACCGGAAAATGGACGAGATGGTGGTCTCTGACGTTAGCATCACCTGAGAACAGTTGTTTGACTTTCTTTTGGGGGACGGACATGGATCTTGCCAAAATCTCTCTGGGAATCATGTTCCTGTCACCTTGCAGCTGGCAGGTCTGACGGGGGCCACCTCCTCCACCAGGAAAGGAGCACCTCTGACTCCCAGCGGGTCTTCTTTGTTTCTTTGCTGTGACTCGGTAGCAGGTTGGGGGTGCAGAGTGATTACTCCGGGAAGCAAATAGTCATGCATACTTAGCAGTTCAGTGAAAATCCAACATGTGAGTATGTCCATCAAGGAATAATTGTGAGAGGTGGGGGTGGGCAAGGAACAGTTTGGTTGCAAGAAGCCACAGGACCACTCTCAAAATTCATCTTTTTCTTGGCAAAAAGCAATCTGCTTTGTGGTCAGGGTAATGACAGTTACTCACTGGCATGATTTGCAAGCCCGGATTTATTTTTTCAAAGGGAAGGCCCCACATAAATCGAAGGAATAAACACTGTTCCCTAATGGATCCGCGCATGCAAATCTCACGTCTGGTGGAAGGACTGAAACTGAGAAAAGCACAGCCTGGGGCCAGGTAGGAATTTTAAACCGATAACCTTCTCAGAACAGCCAATTGGGTCAATAATCCCCCAGCAGCAGGTAACAAAAGGCTGGTTGATGAGTTGCAGACAGCACTCCCTGCCAGAGGCCCCTAATGGTCAGAGGTACATTCCCTGGTGTCTTCAGGCTTTTGTCCTAGAAAAACCTCTCCAGGCTCTGTGGGTTCCCTTCTGGCGCCAGCTCCCCCGGCAGGTGAGGGGGAGGGAGGGAGAGAAGAAGGGCGTCCCTCTGCAGTAGTCCCAGGAAAGTGCTCTGCAGGGAGGAGGGAGGAAAACTGGGGAAGTGGTGTATCTGACTCCGGCTTCTGTTTCCTGGCTCGGGAGCTGGGCCCCTTGGCAGTGAGCAAACGGATGCCCCCAGAAAAGATGGAGAAATTTTAGTAACCCCCTCTCGTTTCCCCAGGGCAAGCAGGACAGTGAGCTCTGGGTTCTTGGGACCCCTTATGGGTCTCCAAGAAAGGACCACCTTTTTATGTTTCATGCAAGAAAGGTGCCACACTCAGGAAAATGGGGGTGTGCCCGTGCAATGTTGGCACCCATTTTTGTGTCTCCTCTCCTTCCCACCAGCTCTTCCACACCCAGCACCCCAGCTTGTTCGCACCCCCCAGGTCTCAGCTTGGAGTCACCTCCTTTCTGAGGTATCTACATGAAGCTACTCCCTTCTCTTTCTCCTTGCCTTCTTTAATCTCTTGATTCCTTCTTACATTCAGCCTGATTGATGATCTGTTTACATACTTGTCTCCCCTAGACCTTAGGGCCTTGAGGTCAGACCATGTCTACCTGGCTGGCCTGCTGGTTGGTATACAGCAGCATCTTGCTGAGTGCTGAATTAATGAAGAAATGAATACATGGATCACATCCAGGATCTCTCTCCAAAACATCCCTTCCATGGTTCCAAAATGCCTCCTTACTCTTCAACATTCCTAGAGGGTTTTCTAGGTGTCTGGTGCTCTGAAGCAGGACAAAGAGAATAAATGTTAACGTACATAACATTCACCATGTGCCAGGCACTCTTAAGAAGCACTTTTCATTTACTTGTCTAGACCTCACAACTCTGTGATGTAAGCATAATTCTTATAATCTCCATTTTGCAGATTATGAAACTTAGTTTATGTGGCTTGCCTGAGATCGAACAGCCTGTAATCAGCAGAGGTGGGATTAGGATTCTGGGAGCCTATCTGCTGATCCCAGACCTTGGTTATATAGCGTCACCATTCCATAGCAGCCAATGGGGCCCTCCTCCCTAAGGGTCGACTTCAAAGACTGCAAGAGGCTCCACTGGATATACTGCTACACTAGCAAGGAAATTTTTGGTAAAAATAAATATACCCATATGCTTGAAAGGGCTGGTTCCCACCTCTTTTTAGTAGGCTGTCATAAGTCAGAAAGTCGAACAGCTTGAGTAGCTCCCTTCAGAAATCCCCTTCCCTCAGACATGAATATTGAAAGGCAAGAAAAATAAATGAACGTTAAGATGTAAAAGGCAAATGGCTTAATATATACGTCGAATTTCCAGAGAGGATCTTGCTGATGCAAAAGAGCACCTGAAGGAGTTCAGCTGGTTTCGGGATCTCTCGTCGTGCTGAGAGAGAGTTGCGTGGGGCTGTAGGGCGGTGTGTGGGGATCGGCTGCAGCTATAGGCAGCGGTGGCAAGCAGAGGGCTTTTCTCCCAAAGTCTCAGACTGTCTTGCTGCAAAGGGGACACAATCCACAGACCCCCTTTCCCAGTGGGATTCTCTAATAGGGTCTGGCATTTTGTAATTTCTGCAAAGCATTTACCTTTACCCTGTGGGGTTCTCCAAAGCAACCCTGTGATTGAAAAAATATGAATAAAAGACAGGAGCATGTTTTCCTTTTGGGAACTTGTGTCAATATGTGGATGGCTCTGGGAGCGACCATACGCTATTCTTGGGACGCTGGTGGGAGTGAGCATGGCATGCGGGGCGCGGGGGCAGGGAGGAAGAAGGCTGGATAGGCAGGGGGACAATTTTATGGAGTGTCTTAAAAGTCAGAGAAGTTTAAATGTTGCCTTGAGTCTTAGGAATTTTTTAAACTAAGGAATATCTGTTCACTTATGCATAATTTAAAAAAATGGCAGCCACAGGTGCTGCCATGATGCATAAGCCAACTCCTGCTTTGTGTGATCTGGTAGAGGAGACAGGTGCATAAGCAAACAACTGCAAACCAGCTGGACAAGTGTGCTAACGAGGAATGTCCAAAGAGCTGCCTAAGCACAAGATGGAGAGCTCACCCTGGGAGAGCAGTTGGGGCCAAGCCCTCCAGGAAGGCTTCCCGGAGAGACCCCTGAGCTAGGTCTTGAGAGATAAATAGGTGTTCACTAGGTAGAGACATGATTGTAAGTGTGGGAGTAGATGGAGATGGAGGACATTCAGGGTAGAAGAAAAAGCATTAGTCAAAGCCAGAGGTGGGAAATAGCAATGTACCTTTAAGGAATGCCAGTCTTATAATGTGGGATATTTTCGGGAGAGAGCAGAGAAAGGGAGATTATGGTAATATGAAAAAAAAAAAAAAAGAAAGAAAATTCAAAAAAAGAAGTCAGAAAAGCTTTTGGGAGCCTGACAGTGAAGGTCCTTGCCTGTCTACACTTCTCCATTGCTTTCCGAAGGAGCGCCAGTGCCCTTGGCCTGGTGCACACTCCAGTTGGAAGGGGTCCTGCGGTCTGCGGTCTAGCACACTTACGGAATTCTTGGATTAGACAAAGTCAAGGGTCTTTCTCACTTCCTGAATTTTCAGAGTCTAATATATTCAGAGAGGTTTTGTTTGTTTGTATTTAGCATAAAGTGTGGTGTTTTATTGTACAGGATGAAAGCATTTTTGTAAGATTCAATAAATCTTTGAGTAGTATATTAGTCAGGGTTTTCCAGAGAAACAGAACGGGATTTGAGTGTACGTGTGTGTGTGTGTGTGTGTGTGTGTGTCAAGAGGGAGGGAGTGAGGAAGCAGGAGAGAGGGAGGGAGAGACAATTTAAGAAATTAACTTGTACAATTGTGGTAGCTGCCAAGTCTGAAATTTGCAGAACTGGCCAGTAGGCTAGAAATTCCAGGGGAAAAAAATCCTGTTAAAGTCTTGGGTCTGAAGACTGTCTGGAGACAAAATTTCTTTCTCTTCTGGGGACCTCGGTCTTTTCTCTTAAGGCCTTTAACTGATTGAATGAGGACCACCCATGATATAGAGAGTAATTTACTGAAATTCTACTGGTTTAATGTTAATGTCATTAAACAAACAAAAAAAAAGACTTTCACAGCAACATCTGGACTGGTGTTTGAACAAACAACTGGGCACCATAACCTAGCCAAGCTGACATATAAAATCAATGGACATAAGCACCCATGAGGCACCAAACTTGCTCTGGACACTGGGGCCATAGCAATGAAGTAAACAGATGGGGTCCCTGCCCCTACGGAGCTTACGTTCTTACAGAAGAGTCTGAATGTCACTTCTAGGGTGAGGTGGGTGGGAGGGGCAGGCTGAGGTCTGGGGGCCAGAGAAGAGGGTCTGCGTTGTAATGGCATGAAGGCCCAAGGTAATGATGTGAAGGTGGGGGGGGGGTGCAGTTTGCAGTGTGACAAAGTGGCGGGGGCTGATCAAAGATCTGCTTTGGAGAATACATAAATAGTAATTAAAATCATAGGAAGGACACCAACTCTTCATTTTACAGACAAGAAAACACAGGTCTTGAGAGGTGATGTGACAAGTTTAAGATCTCATGATATGTGGTGAAATTCTTGATATAAGACATTTCTCAACAAGTTTGCACTGACATCCTGGATACCCTGAATGACAGGTATGGGCCAAATTTAATCAATGGGAAAAATTTTTTTTTAAATACACAACTGAGGATGCTTTGTTTGCCTACAACTAAACATAGTCTACTGTGAAAAATCAGGCTGAGATCTGAGCTGAATGGTTCAAATGATGGTGTATAGAATAAAGTACCCTTAACTTGAAAATGGTGGGGTGAGAGGTCAGGTCGCCTCCTTACTGGAATATGTGAGAACTTTGCCTCAGACAAGCCTGGAGCCCAAACAAATGAGGCTGCAGACGAGTACAGCAATCCGGGCTTGTTCTCCTGACCACCCAGCTCCACTGCAGGGGCAGAGGGAGAGCAGATGGAGCCAGCAGTGAAACCCCACCCTCGACGGGCACCGAGGGCTTCACCACAGCTGGAAGTGGCAGGCCAGAGGCAGCCTTGCTTCCTCCTGAGCCCAGCTGTGCTAGAAGAGGCTTTGACATCATTACACTCAGCATTTGTTCTGATTACATTTTGGAAACGTTTTCTGTGGTAAACAGCACCGTTACACTTACACATTTAAAAAATACTAGAGAGTGGACTGAACCACTCATCTCACTCCAGGACAGCAGCTGCCAGATCAAAAAGACCACATGCCCAGGGGCTGCCAGACGGACAGACATGTCTGGGTGTCCTTCATCTCCCTACCAAAGCCTGGTGTGGGGTCAGATGGCTACTGTGGCTGTGGGTGTGGTTCCAGGCCAAATGAGGCCTGGGGGCTGGGTTTATGCAGGCGAGAGTCCCAGCACCCCATTTGGTTTGAGGTCATTTGGTTTGGGATCTGTCGCCCTTTCCTGGCCTGTCTTTCCTAGGTGATCCTGAGCTACACTATCCTTCCCCCACCCGCTTTGTAAAGGCCTCTCTTCCCTGGGCTCACTAAGACCCAGTCACGCTGAGAGGCAACAAAATCAAAGGCAGCTCGTGATCAGGCAGCAGTTGCAGGTATAGAGAAAAGTTCCCTGACTACAGCACAGGAAGCAGAGAGGGCAGGCAAGGCTTCAGAAAGCACATGGAAATCAAACTGAGCTCAGTGAGAACTCAGCCCCGTTTCATGCTTGGAATAACCATGATTGTTTACGGAGTGACTGCTGTGTGCCAAGGACTATGATGAGCAGTTTGCATCTATTTCCTTCTTCATGTTCAACGAGGGTGAGTAACACAGCTGTTTTGCCCACTGCTGGATCCTTGACATCCATCCAGAACAGTTTCTTGTTCAATAAATATTTGCCTGATACCTAGAAGGTCGGCATTATCACTCTCTTTCCCAGTGAAGAATTTAGGTTGGGAGAGATGAAGTGACCTGCCAAAGCCACAGGAATCGAGTCAGAACTTGAACCCAAGTCTTACAGACCTGCAGCTCTCACTCAACCGTTCCACTGCACTGGCACCCCTGGGTGCCAGTAAAGAGGGCAGAGCCGGGTACCAACAGCCCGTAGCCTGGAATCAATGCTGGGACAACTCTACTCCGGACTGTGGAAAACCAAATCAGAAGAGGTCAGTGTAATACCTGCCCCTTCTAGAAACTGCCCTTCATCACTGCAACTTCAGGGGCAATCCTCTCGGCTCCTTTCAGTCACTCCTGTGATACACAGTGGGCGCAGAGTGGCTACTTACACGTATACTTTGAATACGTGTTCTTTGCTTACACATTCATTATCTCTTTTCTTGCATTTTTGTATTACTATTTAACTTTTTTAAAAAATCCTCAACCAAGGATATGTTTATTGATTTTAGAGACAGAGAGAAACATCCATGTAAGAGAAACCGATCAGTTGACCCTGCAG
Organism: Glossophaga mutica; assembly: GCA_039655065.1. Classification (NCBI taxonomy): domain Eukaryota; kingdom Metazoa; phylum Chordata; class Mammalia; order Chiroptera; family Phyllostomidae; genus Glossophaga; species Glossophaga mutica. Next base: position 52,656,574 of record CM077303.1, on the reverse strand, counting down.
GCACCTTGACCGGGGATGGAACCCACAACCTAGGTATGTGCTCTGACTGAGGATTGAACCCACAACCTTTTGGTGTATAGGATGATACTCCAAGCAACAGAACCAACAGGTCAGAGCTATTTAACTCTTTTTTGTTTTTTCATTTATATCTGGTTGTCCCAAGTAGATTGTAAGTGAGGTCTCTGCTCTCAGAGTTATTGTTCTTCTTATTCTTCCTGCTGTAGCCAGGCCAGAGTGGAATACAAGACAGGGCTTTACGAAGCCTAGCATATTGAAAAAGCTTATTATAAAATGCTCCATGGGCAGGTTCTCATAGTTAACGCACAATCTCTTCCTCTTCTTTCCACTATTAGTTCTTTCAATTGGGCCATTTGTAGAATCCTACGAAAGAGGCTGAGCAGGACCAGAGGACGAGAAAAAGCCTGGTTCTTGTCCTCAAAGGGTGTACACAGAACAGGAGACACAGATGCGATGATTAACGGCTATATCTCAACATAGAAGGAATTCCTTCCATTAGAAAGGCACAGATAAAGGTTTGTACAGCATGTCACAGGAGGGAGAGATTGTTCCCAGCTGTTGAGATCAGGGAAGATGGCTTCTGGGATGTTCACTGTCTTATGCCACTCACCCCCATCAAAGAGAGGTGACCTCCAAGGACTTCAAAGGATACTGCTAACTAAGTAGATAACTGAGCAACTGGAGAGCCTAGCCTTGTTGGTGGCCCTTGGAGTACTTTTGCACTTGCTGCAAAGTGGAATTCTGTTTCAAAGACTTGTTGGCTACAGAGAGCTTGGAAAGATGAAGATGGAGAGACAACCCTCAACTTTGGTAATCAAGTCAGAGGTAATTCTGGAAAGATAAATTTTAGAAGGCTGTGAGCAGAAGATAGACTGCAAGGATGTAAGTTGGGAATGTATGGTGAGGAAACGGAGACATTTAGTCATTTATTCAGCAAATATTTGAGTGCCAACTGACTATTTGGCCAGTGCTCAGCCAGATGCTGGGGACACAGAAATATGCCAAACAGACGCGCTCCTACTCTTTGGAACTAGCAGCCTGTGAGTCCTCTTTCAAGAAGGTTGGAGTGCCATGAAGAGAACTAGGAGGGTAGCAGTGCAAAGTAATTGAGGGAAGGTTGTCTTTGTTGTGGTATTAAGATAAAAGGGACCAGGGTATGGTCTCAGGCGGAGAGGAGACACGGATGGAGAGTATAGAAACGCCAAGGGGAGGCAGATACTTAAGAATGCTTAAATCATGCCGGCACTGTGCTAAGCACATCTTGTAAATGATTTCATTGGATCCTTACAATAACCCTAGAAGGCAGTTATTATCAAAGATGAGGAAACTGAGGTGCAAGGTCACAGAGCAAGTAGATGGAATTGGAGGTGTGAAGCCTGCAAAAGTCAGGCTCTCAGGAACTTCACTGCTTTGAGGAAATGTGGTCAAAAAGATATTCAACTGAGTCTAAAACCTGTTTCAGCTGGTCTACACTGCAATGTTGCACAGTCCTCTGGGCCAGTGTTTGCCTGAACTTTCCACAGTTTTAAGCAGTGCAGCATGGGGGTAGGGATCACACCCCCGCCACTTCTGGCTGCTCTGAGTCCATCTGCAAAGTGTTCTGGTGCAGACCTGGGTGGCTCCCTTCTTGCCACGGGCCCCGCACTGAATCATCCTTGGGTGTTATGGATGCTTCCTATGGCCCGTGCCCAGCATCCATGTTCCCAGCCCATACCTCTAGGTTCAGGCAGTCGCTTTCTCCCCAGGCACCCCAATTTAGGCTTTTAACTTAAAAAAAAGTGCTTAGCACATAGAAGGTGCTGTAGAAGTGATGGACAAGTAACAGTTTGCATTCCTAAAGCAATCAGCCCACATGGAATATCAAAAAAGTACAGGGTTGGTCAGACAAACCCAGATTTCAGCTCCTTTTCTGGTACCGAGAAGCAGTGTGACTCCAAACAAGTTACTTGTTTTCTCTGAACCTGTTTGCTCATTTGAAAAATGGGATAACAAAACCTTCATACACTCTAGTGAGGTTTAAATAAGATAATTCACATTACGTGGTAAACGCCTTCTTCATAGTGTGTTTCCAATAAATGTTGGTTTCTTCCCACCTCAAATACATTTTAATAAATCACTACCCTCAAAAGAGCCTATAGGATTGATTTCCTAATCCTTATTCCACACTGTGGGAAAGTCTCAAAGAAGGTAACAGGACCTGAAGCATCTTCCAGTCTGTCAGAAATCTGACTGGGTTTGCTTCTCAAGATAGAAAAATCTCCACCTTTCATATGCTGTCACAAAAGGCATGTGCACACCAGAAGTATGACTTTCAGGTAAGCAAGAGAAAAAAGCTGCCATTTGCAAACACCAGGAACAGTAAGAATGACTTTTTAAAAAGCCACCGCAGAACCCTCTAATAGAGCTTGTCTGTTGGTGGCGTCACGGGTTACCTGGCCGATCTTCAAGCAGGGCTCATTTATCAGACTAGGAGAAAGCCAAGACCTTGAGAGGATGTTATTCCAAAAGCAGCAACAGATGAAACCACGATAGTGCTCTCACCCACACGCCATCTGCTCCCATTCTGCAGATGGCAGGGGCAAGAGCAGGAGGAAATGTTCCGTCTGGGCTGGAGCAACCCCGGACTTCCCAACCTACTGACAAAACCAGCTTCTAGTGAAATCCGCACCACTCCTCGGAACTATCGTTCCAGCAACCCCCTGGTCCCATTCCACCTTCCTAGTCTTGAAAGATGGAAAAGAGGTGGGTTTTAAAATATGAATTTCAAAGCTACAGACGAAGCACTTGCTTAGTTAGTAATGAAGAAAAATGATTTTACATAACAAGATCTACACCACCATCAATGAGACCTGATGGTGTGTGATGTGATTTATCTAGCAATTAAAAATAATCAGTTTAGCTCTAATAGAAGAGACCAGAGAGAAAACTGCTCTGTCTTCCCTACTTCCTTCACCATAAACAAGGACATCATCTCTATTTCAGATGACCTGACCAAAAATATTTCACATAGGATCTAAAACTAATTTTTTCCTCTACAAAATGAATGCATTCTAAATGTTCTACTGAGGCTGGTACCAGAGAAGAAAAGTTTTGACAACCTAACATTCAAAAGGTCAGAATCAGTCCACAGGATAATTTGATTTAGCCCATTAATTTTCCAGCCTGCCAACTAAATGTAGGTTTAGTGCTTACATGTGTAAAAGAGGCAGGGTGCACTAGAAGCAAACACCAAATAATGCGTTTATATCTTCCACTTTCTGAATCTTAAAATTATTAATTTCTTAAGAGGGAAAAGGCAGGATAATCTATCGGAACCCTAACTATTTCATAAAAGTCATCTACCTTTGTCATTTTCTCTTCTTTCATTCTCCTTCCTTCTTTCCTCCCTCCCTCCCTCCTTTCCTTTCTCTTCTCTTTAACTCTTGAGAAAAGTGTAAGGGCGGAACCATTAGAGCATTTTCATCCTAAACTCTCACTGTACATGTCCAGAACTGTCCTTAGGTAAAACTAGGAAATTGGCCCTATTGGCCTTAAGTCCTTTTCCTGTCCTGCTCACACTCAGCAAGACTGATTCTATTCACAGTCACCCCAGAAGACTAGGAAACCACATTTTCTGGGCCTCTCCAGCCTAGCTGCTGCCAGGGAGCTGAGACCGCAAAATTGTATCTGTGATCTCCTACTCGGTGATTAGGCAATTGCCAGTGCAAGTGGCCATTTGTACCCCCGAATAGCATGCAAATGGCTGATTGTGGGTGCAGTTCAACAGCACATGCTCCTTGATATCTGCAGTTTTGCTTTTGAGCAAAGGGACGAACCACAGTGAAGTCGGCTCTGCCGGACTTGTCTCTCTCCCCGTTTCCTAAAGACTGAGGACCACGCAAAGGAAGACGGTTTCGCTACGCTGGGAGCAGACAACAGAGTGGAAAATCCAGTCACACTGCGGCAATATCATCACCACAATTTTAAAAGTCAGTTTAGAGGCAGTTGCTAAGCAGCTGAGTTTTTAGGCTCCTTTTCAAAGCCGGGTGGAGATTAACCAGTGGACAGCCCTCAGGTTTGGTGGAAACATGTATTAGTGGTGCCACCTCCTGGCAGAGACGACCTCCTGGCGAAAGCTGAAAAACCAGGGCATCCATTTTGTTTCGGCACCAGGAGGTTCAGAGCTGGAAGAAACCACCGGGTTTGCTCCAGTCAACCGCCCTCGTTTCACAGGAGAGGAAACCGAGGTCTGGAAAAGTGACATAAACTCAGTAGCACAGCTGAGACTTAGGGACTTAATTAACCACATCTGTTGAACCCTTACTAAGGGCTCAGCCCTGTGCAAAGCACATGACATCCCCATAGCAACTCTAGGAGGAAGATACTATTCTCTCCCATTTTCGAGGTAAGCAAAGTGAGAGCCAGAGAGGCTCAAGTGACAGCTGATAAATGACTGAGCTCCCTACTACCTTTCTGGTGCAATACTTCCCAGACACATCTCAGACACGTCTCAGACTCCTGGACAGAGAGGTAGCCCAAGCTCCAGTGTATCTGGAAAAAATGCTGCCTCTGAATGAACCACCTTGGTCTGTTCACTGGGACTGAGAGCCTGAATGGACACAGGCCCATCCTGGGAAGTGGGGCTAGGATAAGGGGCCCCTGGGGGCAGTGGAACAAAATCTCAAGGCAAGTGGTTCCTGAGAAGTTCATCAGTAAATAACACTCACTAAACACCCTGTTCTCTCCATGAGCCTTTTCATAAGTGTTAGAGCAGAATCTTGTTTGAAAAATATAATTCCTATGTGAAACTCAGTGGCAATTCAACAGATACTTGTTAAATGGCTTGTTCCACAGGGGAATTTGGAGATCATCCCCCGCCAAGCAGTACTGTAGGCTGCCTTCTCCCCCTCTTACTCTTCTTCCTCCCCCAGCCCCTCACACACAAATTACTAATTTCTTTTTTTTTTAATCCTCACCAGAGGACATGCTTAATTACTTTGGAGAGAGAGTAGAACAGAGGGAGAGAGACAGGGAGAGAAAGGTGAATGTGAGAGAGAAACATTCAGTCGGTTGCCTCTCACACGCACCCTTGACTGGGCCTGCACCTGCAACTCAGGACATGCGATGATTGGGAATTGAACTCAAGCCCTTTTGGTTTATAGGACGACACTCCAACCAACCGAGCTACATTGGCCAGGGCATCCTCTCCAGTTTTTTATTCAGCTTGACTATCTCCAGGAAACTCATAGTTTTCAGAGGTGGCCAATTTTCAGTAAGTGCTTATCATTAAAATTATTCCTGCTGTTGAATTGGTTTGTCATTTAACAACTGTACTTTCTGGTCCTAACACTGACCCCTTTGGCTAACACACAGCCTATCTCATCTGTCTTCTACATAATAGCGACCGAGTTTCTACTGGGCTCCTTCCTTTTATGTGAAATGTCCTTGGTTCCTTTCATAGTGTCCACACAAAGCCTCCCTTCTCTGGGTGTACTGTGTCGCCAGAACTTGATGGCATCTGGGCAGACTGGCTGCTGAGGAGCAAGACTTCTCTTGTTTAAGCTCAGGAACTTCCAAGCCCAGGACTGCCTACCTGTTGACTTGCTACGTGAGAAAAACCCGCCTGTAAAGCCAGCTACTCTGTTGCTGGCAGCTGAACGCTTTCCTAACCGATATACGCACCTGCTCTGTACCTGACTCTGTGCTGATGACTGTGCCGCTGCCGTCTCCAGTCGCTGGGAAAATTCACTGGCCATCCCCGCCTCAGTGTACTCATCGGTACAGTGAGGGATCTGGACCCAATCATCTCTGTGGTCCTTTTGGTATCTGATGTCAGCTCTACTGGCATCACCACCAATAGTCCTGATGCCCACTTGGGACTTCAAAAACAGTGCTGGCTGGCATTTTTCTTCAATGGTTCACTGTAACAACTGTATTTAATTTGCATTTTGATATTTTCCTTCCCGGAACTACTTTCATAATTGCATAATCTGTTCCTGCTGAGTTGGAGAATTCTTAATATTCAAGATCATCTCTTTCCTCCTCCCCCTTGTCAAACATTCCTCAGGCCAGTGCAGGGACAAGCACCCCCAGACACTGGCCTCCATTACTTGGTGCTCAGGAAGGGAACTGGGAGCTGGGGTGAGGGCTGAGGTGTGGGCTGCTGCCCACTGGCCACCGAGCTCCAGGGGGAGGGACCACACAGAGAGTATGGACATACGATGAGCTTGATGCAGCACTGGCTACTACCTAGTGCCCGGGCCTCTCTAGGCCTGTGTTTGTCCATCTGTGCAATGGTGGTGGTCAGCGGGGAGGATGGGGAATGCTACCTGCTTAGCCTGCCCTGCAAGGTTGGTCTGAGGAGTCGAGGATTGTTGAACACTGTGAAGAGGCTATTTGTGTTAGGATCAATTTTAAGGTTCTGATAGGTACTCTTCCCATATGATGATAATTTTTATGACCAGGATTATTATAATTATTTATTATAATTCAGAGCTAGTAGATGTGGAAACTTGTCCCTACCCAAATATCTCCATGTGGTTAGAACACACATTTATTTGTACAATCACTACATTTATCAAGATGGAGAATACACAGAGTTTAGAGCATCTAATTATTTTGGCACAGGAAACATTTACTCCATTTCTAAAGGGCCAGAGCACCCCTGTAAGGTAAGTGACAGTTGCCTGGCAATGGCTATTAAACAGAACACTATTTCTGACTTTTACTCTTAAATCTCTGAAAACCAGTGGAAGTGTTAAGACTGAAGCTCTAATTCTAGCTCAGCACCGGGGCTGTGGCCACCACTGTGTTCTCGGGTTCCCTTGTAGATAATGGAGGCAGGACCAGCTCTAGTGGCTGCCATGGCATGGTAATAACCATCAAAAGAAAGAAGACACAAAAATATTTTAATTGCCTTGTAACCTCTCCTTAGCTGTGAAACAAGGTGGCTTTTACAACTGCCCCCCCAGAGAGACTAAACACTGGGCCAGGACTGTTTTGAATGGAAAGCTATAAAGTCCAAGCATTTAAAAGGAGTGTTACTCTGTAATCACCGCAGCTATTTATAGAGCTTGCCCTGCTCCACAGGCTTATGGCTGCACAGAGAGCACTCTTGGCAACTGCGTTTACCAGCTCACTTTGCAGAGATTGGAGATGAGGTCCTAGTGGGACTTGTATTTGGTGGAAGTCTGGGCCCTGTGATGCTCCCGTCACTCATACAAACTTTACCAGGAAGGGCCCAGGGCTTGAACCCAGGTGGAGGCTTCCCATGCGCCAAGCCAGGCATGGAGAAAAGTGAGCAGACCAGCTGCTCCCTACCATCTCTCCATATCTTATACACAAAACTCTTGGAAGCTAGGATCTATGCCCTCACAAAAATAAAATAAAATACTTAGACAATTTTAAAAATAGAAGTTTTCTCCTAATGAAATTGAGCAGCTGGAGAGTTGTCTGGCTTTTAGCATTTAGGGACTGTCTGGTGGACAATTAGCTTCCTGCTCAGGCCCCTGAAATTCACACAATTTCTTATTCCCTCATTCTTAAACATGAACAGAAATCCAAGGATCACCAGACAGTTGGTTCAAACTGAAACATGAAATTACAGTGCAAGAGAAAACAAATAGAAAAATTGACTCCAGAGGAAACAGAGGTAATTCAGGGAACAGAAAAAAAAAATCTATAAATAATATCCTGGAGATATTTATGGGACTTGTGGTCAAGATGGAGGTATAGGTAACAATGGCTCTCTTCCACACACAGCCACATCAAAATTACAACTAAACTATAGAACAACCAACATTCAGAATTGTCAGAAGTTGAGTTGAATGGAAGTCCAACAGCTACGAAACTGAAGAAACCACATCCATCCAGGTGGGAGACATGGAGATGCAGAGATGCTGAACAGGCTGATCCCATGTGGTGGATAAAAAATCAGGAGGGATATTTCGGGAACACGGAGTCCCAGGCCTCCTACCCAGGGTTCCAGTGCCAGGAAGATAAGCCCCCATAACTTCTGGCTGTAAAACCCAATGGGGTTGGTGACGATGAAAGTAACTACTAGAATCCCAAGCAGTTCCTCTTGAAGAGGCCACACACAGACTTACTAAAACTCTCTCCCTCTGAACTTCAGCACGTGGGTGGCAGCTTGAAAGGTCCAAGTGACATACAGGGAGGAACTGAAGTGTCTGGCATTAGGGCAAGAACTGTGAGACAGCTTTCTCCTATACAGAAAAGCAGACAGAGGCCATTGCTCCTTTTCTCAGTCCACCGCACCAACAGAGCCATAGAGCTGGCAGGTGGGGGCCACATCTGAGATTCCATCAACCTGGCTAACTTGGTTGACTGTGCCCTGAGGAATCCCCGAGGCTTGGTCCTGCCCAATTTATAGGCACACCCAAGCTGTTAACAGTGGCTTTTCCATATGAATGGCTGGTCTCAGCTAAGGCTTCACCTCTTCCTAAATCCTCTCAAATAAGCAACAGCTTGCCTCAGTGAGCTTCTAGCCCTAGTACCTCTGGCTAAGGAGCCCCAGACCCGGCAATAGCAGCAGCCAGCCTAGATTCACAGCTTGGTTTTGCCTAGGAATCTCCAAGTCCAGCACAAGTAGCAGCCTTCTCAGATTGCTTTATAGTTCAGGCAGGATGGCCCCAGGCAAAACACAGGTGGGAGCTGAACTTGGCTTGCACCACCCAGAAAACCCTAGGGCCAGTGCACCCAGTAGACAGCTATGGACCATGTTGGAGCACCACCACCCTGCCCCTGCACAGCTGATCCTTCATGGAGGGTGCAGGATGGTGGTCAGTGGTCACAGCCAGTCCCTATAGCTGACTGGCCAGGGTACATCCCTCCCATTGACTTGCCAAAAGCAATAAAGTCTCAACTACAATCCATACAGGTATGAAGGTATGAGGCAGGTATACTCAACCCATACAAAGGGCGTACCTCAAGTACCCAGCTTGGATGATAGAGGAAGTTGTGCCACTGGACCCTACAGGACACCTACGACATTAGGCCACTCTACCAAAACAGGGAGTCTTAGCAGTTCTACCAAATACATAGAAACAAACACAGGGAGGCTGCCAAAATGAGGAGACAAAGAACCATGGTGTTAATGAAAGAACAGATCAAAACTCCAGAAAGAAAACTAAACAAAATGGAGATGAATGATCTATCAGATGCAGAATTCAAAATACTTGTTATAAAGATGCTCAAGGAACTTAGTGAGGATCTCAGCAGTATAAAAAAGATCCAGTCAGAAACAAGTGATACACTAGTGGAAATAAAGAACAATATACAGGAGAACAACAATAGAATGGATGAAGCTGAGAATCAAATCCATTGATTTGGAACATAAGAAAATAAAAAAGAACAATTCAGAACAAGAAGAAAAAAGAATAAAAAAGTGAGGACAGCAAAAGCAGCCTCTGGGACAACATCAAATGGTCCAACATTCCCATCATAGGGGTACCAGAGGGAGAAGAGAAAGCACAAGGAATTGGAACTCTATTTGAAAAAAATAATGAAAGAAAACTTCCCTATTTTGATGAAGGAAATGTATATGCAAGTCCAGGAAGCACAGAAAGTCCCAAACAAGATGGACACAAACAGGTCCACACCAAGACACATAATAATTAAAATGCCAAAGGTTAAAGAGAAAGATAATTTTGAAAATGTCAAGAGAAAAGCAGTTAGTTACCTACAGGCAAGTTCCCATAAGACTGTCAGCTGATTTCTCAAAAAAAAAAACCCAAAAAACCAAAAACAAAACAAAACAAAAAAAACTTTGCCGGCTAGAAGGGATTGGCAAGAAATATTCAAACTCATGAAAAGTAGGGACCTACAGCTAATATGGCTCTACCCAGCAAAGCTATCATTTAGAATCGAAGGGCAGATAAAGAGCTTCCCAGACAAGAAAAATCTAAAGGAGTTCATCATCACCAAACCATTATTCTATGAAATGCTAAAGAGAATTATTTAAGAAAAAGATCAAAACTATGAGCAAGAAAATGTCAGTAAACATATACTTATTAATAATTAAATAAAAGAACAAACAAAGAGGAACAGAGACAGAATCATGGATATGGAGAGCATTTTGATGACTGCCGGAAGTGGGTTCGAGGGAACAGTTGAAGTGGTGAGGAGATTAAGAAATACAAATAGGACGTTACAGAATAGCCATGGAGATGTAAATTACAGCATAGGAAATGGAGTTGTCAAAGAACTTATTCGTATGACCTGTGGACATGAACAAAGGTGTGGGGATTGCCTGAGTGAATGGGGGTTATTGCGTGGAGGGGTGCAAGGGGAAAAAAAATGGGACAACTGTAATGGCACAATCAACAAGACATAATTTTATTTATTTGTTTGTTTGTTTGTTTATAATTTTTATTTTAATTGTTGTTCTTGTACAGTTTTCTGTCTTTTACTCCCATCCCACCCCACTGCCCCAGCCCTCCCCACCTCCCTCCCATTTCCACCCCCTTAGTTTTTGTCCTTGTGTCCTTTATACTTGTTGCTCTAAACCCTTCCCCTTTCCTCCTGAAATTCCCTCCTCTCTCCCCTCTGGTGTCTGTCAGTCTGTTCTCAATTTCAGTGTCTCTGGTTCTATTTTGCTTGTTTGTTTGTTTTGTTGATTAGGTTCCTGTTAAAGGTGAGATCATATGCTATTTGTCTTTCACTGCCTGGCTTATTTTGCTTAGTATAATGCTCTCCAGTTCCATCCATGCTATTGCAAAGGGTAGGAGCTCCTTCTTTCTTTCTGCTGCATAGAATTCCATTGTGTAAATGTACCATAGTTTTTTGATCCATTCATTTACTGATGGGCACCTAGGTTGCTTCCAACACTTGGCTATTGTAAATTGTGCTGCTATGAACATTGGGGTGCATAGGTTCTTTTGGATTGGTGTTTCAGGGTTCTTAGGATATAATCCAAGCAGTGGGATTGCTGGGTCAAAAGGTAGATCCATTTTTACTTTTGTTAGAAAATTCCATGCTGTTTTCCACAGTGATTGTACCAGTCTGCAATCCCACCAACAGTGCCCTTTTCTCCACAACCTCTCCAACACTTGTTATTTGTTCCTTTGTTTATGATGGCCATTCTGATCGGTGTGAAGTGGTATCTCATTGTGCTTTTAGTTTGCATCTCTCTAATAGCTAGTGATATTGAGCATCTTTTCATGTGTCTCTGGATCCTCTGTATGTCCTCCTTGGAGAAGTAACAAGACATAATTTTAAAGACAGGCAAAAAATAATATCCTCCAGAAAATGTGAGAAAGTATCATGTCCTTAAAACAAGAACAAAATGCTATTTTATTTTCTCAAAATGCTATTTTAAAAAGAAAAAACAGAAATGTAATCTTAGAAATAAAATGTTAATATCTAATATATATTGAGGTATTTAATAGAGATTCTAGAAATAAAGAAAATCTTCCTAGAAAGTAAAATAAAAAGACAAAGACACTAAAAGTTAGAGAAAAAGAAGAAACACAGGAGGCCAATTAAGGAAGTCCAAACTCAGTTCTAAAAGAAAAAAACTAAGGACCATGGATGGGAGGAAGTTTTGAAAGGAAAAATTTAAGAAAAATGTCTAAAGCTGAATGACATTACACTCTCAATGAGTGACATTGCAATTAAAATGCTTCACTGAGTGCCTGGTACAATAAATTTAAAAAATAGATTTACATTTAGATATAGCATAAAAGTTCACAATACTGAGACTAAAGAAGATCCTAAATGCTCCAAGGTAGAAAAAAAATGAATGTCTACAAAGAGCAAGAATCAGAATGACAGTAGCAACAGCAAATGCTAGAAGACAAAGCCTTAAAATTGTAAGGGAAAATATGATCAACTTTTGTATAACCAACGAAACTATCATTTCAACATGAGGGTAAAGCCAAGGCATTTTTAAACAAGTTAGCACTCAATTTATTTATGGAAACCCCCTCGTAGGAATTCACTTTATGATATACTCTTGACAAGGGAGGGAGAAAATTGAAGAGAAAGAAAAACCTAGGTAATATTCAAACAGATATAGGAGAGGAGTCAAGAGATCCCAGAGATTCCTTGAGCAAGCAGTCCCAGTCTGAGGAGAAAGCCAGGAATCCCATAAAAGAGGTTTCCAGGAAAAATAGAAACCTAGAATATTCATGGCATTGAGAGTTTGGAAATTATTGGGAATAAGATAAAGCCAATGGGTGGAAGAAACAAAAAAAGGAAGCTAAGGAGAAACTCGAGGAAAACCAGAAAGCTGCCCCCAAAGGGAAACTTTGACTACAGTGCATGCACTAGCTGAATCAGTAGTGCACAGTATCTACCTGGTTATGATACTGTGACTGCTGCGTACTCATTTTCAGCTGCAAGGGTTAACCCGTTATGTATATGGGGGTTTGTTACAGTAGAGGTAGAATAAATGAGATATATTATCTGTTATAGTGGGGTATCAATAGATAAAATATAAAGTGGATAAATCAAGAAATAGAGGCATAAATATTGTTTATAGATATGGAGATGCGAAATAACTAAAACTTTGGGAGCAGAACTGAGGGTGCAATAGCTGATAAATAAAATAGCTGAACATTGCTAAATGTTCAAACAACATTAATTTTTTTATTTTTGGAAATAATTTTAAACTTACAGTTGCAAAAAATAATACAAAGATTTCCCATATATTATCCATCCATCTCCCCTTAATGTTGTCCTTCCGCATGACCATAGCACAATTATCAAAATCAGAAAATCAATGCTGATACAACACTATTAACTGAAACATAGACCCAATTTGAATTTCACCAGGTTTTCCACTGTTATCCTTTTTCTGTCCAGGCATCCAATCTAGTCCTAGGATCTCATAATTCAGTTAGTTGGTCATGCATCCTTAGTGTCTTCTAATCTCAGTCTTTTCTGGTCTTTCAAGACTTTGACACTTTGGAACGGCACTGGTCAGTCATCTTATATACTAGATCTCAGTTTGGGTTTGGTTGGTGTTTTCTCATTATTGGACTGAAGTGATACATTTTTGACAAGGTCCTGCTGATGTCGTGCCCTTCTCACTGCCTCACCTGGGTATACACACGATCGACACGGCGCATCACTGGTGGTTTTACCTTGATCATTTGGTCGAGGTTGTGTGGTCCCCAGGATTTCTCCACTGGGAAGTTAATGTTTTTCCCTTGGCAATTAATCTCTCAGGGGAGATACTTGGAAAATATGCAAACATACCCTTTCTCTTCAAACTTTTGCACACTGTAGCATCTACTAGTGAGTCTGGCCTACAACAATTATTACTGCTGTGTTTGCCTAACCATTTTTTCAATTTCTCTCATTTCTCCCACATTCGTTATTGGAATTCTTCCATAAGGAGGAAGTGTGTATTCATTCATTCATTCATTCATTCATTCATTTATTCATATCAGTAGAGACTCATGGAAATTTCTTTTGTTCTGTGGGCTACATTTCGATACTGTCATTATCTTTGGCCCAATTTGTTCCAGTTTTCACTATTGGTAGATTCTTCATGTTGCCTTCCATGTCTTTTTGATGTCCCTTTATCAGTTTTTGAACACTTTCTAATTTTCTGTAATTACAAGATGTCCCAGGCTCACCTTTTCTTTTCCAGCCCTGGGTTCAACCATTTCTCCAAGGAGCCTTGCTCCTTTCATTGGAGAACTATGGATCTATTTATCCACCTTAATATGTTACAAAACATGGTTCACCGTGATTCCCCCAGATTTAACTCAACACTATGGAGCTCGTCTAGCTTCTCACTCTTCTTTTTGGTAACTTCCTTCAGACCTTGAGAAATATGGCCTTCAACATCTATAATATGTGCACTTATTTGTTTAATCCTGGATATCCCCACCATAGTTTCAGGATCACTAATCAATACCACTTTGAGAAACAGGCTTAGAAACTAGAGTACAGTATTTATATACAGTTTGTATTTAACTTGATAGTATCCAGTAAAAATACTGTTTTGCAAACTTATTTAGGTGGTTTCTTTCTCACTGTCTTCACTTTAGCTATTTTCAATAATTTACGGTCACTTTTTTACCGTTTGTTTGCCACACTGGGTTCTCCCACATCCTGGGTGATATAAAATGTTTATTTTTGGGTGGTATGTGAAACACTACTATGGTTCTGAGTCAGAGCTTCTCAAGTTTTATTCAGAAAGTGGGGGCTCTCTCCTCATCTCTACCACCCCATTATAATTCCTCCCTTCTTTTGACCTCTTTCCCACACTCTCCCTGTTGGGAACTGTATTTTCTAAGGCTGTCATACAAAGTGCCACAAACCGAGTGGTTTAAAATGACAGAAAAGACTTCCAGTCAAGGTGGTGGCATAGGCAGACATGCCTCACCTTTCAGCACAACCACATCAAAATTACAACTAAAATATAGAACAAGCATCAATCAGAAATAGAGTTGAATGGAAGTCTGACAACTATGGAATTAAAGAAACCACATCCATCTAGACTGGTAGGAGGGGCATGGATGTGGAACAAGCTGGTCCCATACCCAAGAGTGTTGAATAAAAATTCAGGAGAGACATCTTGGGAGTGAGGAGCCCCAGCTCTTCACCAGGCCCCCCAGTCCAGGGTTCCAGTGCCAGGAATATAAGTCCCCACACCTTCTGGCTGCAAAAACCAGCAGGGATTGAGTCAGTGGAAGTAAGTCCTGGAGCCCTAAACAGTTCCTCTTAAAGAACCCACACAAGGACTCACCTACTCAGACTCACTGCCTCTGAGCTCCAGCACCAGGGTAGCAGTTTGAAGGCACCAATGGCATAAAGTGAGGGACTAAAATGTTTGGCATCAAGGCAAACAGAGGCCATTGGCCCTTTTCTAAAGCCTTTCCACACAGAGCCAGCAAGCTGGTGCCATATCTGAGACTCCATCAACCTCACTAACACTGTGTGACTCACTTTGGAGATCCCCAGAGACTCCACCCAACTTATGGGCCCACCCAAGCTGCCTTTCCTTATCAATGGCTGGTCTTGGCTGATGCTTCACACCTTCCTAAATCCTCTCAAACAAGCAACAGCTGGCCTCAATGAACCCCAGGCCTGACACTAGCAGCAGCCAGTCTAGATTCAACAGCTTGACCTTGCCTAGGAATCTCCAAGCCCAGTACAAGTAATAGCCTTCTCAGAGTGCTTTATAGCTCAGGCAGGATGGCCCGGGGCAGAACACAGGTGGAGGCTGACCTTGGCTTATACCACCCAGAAACCCCCAGGGACAGTGCACCCAGTGGACAGCTACAGACCTTGTCGGAGCACCACCACCCTGTCCTTGCACAGAATTCAACCTGTAACAGTAAGCTGTCTCTTCAGTTTCTGGATTATCTTTTCTGTATTTCTTTTGTACAAAAGAACAAATACATGTATATCATATTTCTTTTTTATTACATGTAGGACTGTAGAATATAGATGTTCTTTTGCCTGTTATTTTTTTGTTTTACTTAACAGTATATCCTGAAAATCACTCCATATCAATTTTTTAGAGACCCTCCTCATTCTTTTATAGAGCTGCTTGTAATCCATTTTATAGATGAGTCATAGTTCATTCAATCAATCTCCTATGAACGAGCATTTATTTGCTGCAATGAATAAGCCTACGCATGTGCATTTTCACAGTTAGGTCTGGATCTAACTTCCTAGGATAGACTTCCTATGAGTGTTATTGCTGGGTCCAGTTGCATGGGGAGTTCTGCTAGGCGCTGCCTAATTCTCTTTGCAGGTTGCATTCCCACCAGCAATGTATGAGAATGCCCGTTTTTCCACAAAATATATTGTTGTGGTTTTTAATTTTGGTCAGTATCAGAGGTGAGAAAGTATCTCAGTATTAATTTGTATTTCTCTAATTAGGAGTCAATTTGAACATTTTTTCATGTATTTGAAGCATATATTCCTGTTTTTCTCTTGGATTGTGGGTCATCTGCCTTTTAATTATTTTTTAACATTTTAAAGATTTAGTTCATATGCCATAAAATTCACCCTTTTCAAGAATACAACTCAGTGGTTTTAGCATATCCACAGACTTCTGCAAACATCAACAGAATCTAATTTTAGAAACTTTTCATCAACCCCCAAAAAACAAAACTTCATATCCATCCCTATACTTTCCCACTCCCCAGCCCTGGGCGTCCTCTAACCAACTGTATGTCCTTATATGGATCTGCCTGTTTTAGACATTTAATATAAATAGAATCATACAACAGTGGTCCTTTGTGACTGGCTTCCTTCGCTTAGCATAATGTTTTCAAGTTTCATCTATGTTGTAGAATGCATTGACACTTCATTCTTTTCATTGAATAATATTCCACTGCGTGAATACATCTCATTTTGTTTATCCATTCATTAGGTCAGCGATTTTCAATGGTGTGCCACAAGAATATTTAAAACATGCAATAGTCAGAGGCACTGACTTCTTTTCTCTTAGACTGTCAAATTAAAAAATGACAATAACCAACACAA
The DNA here is from genome assembly GCA_039655065.1 of Glossophaga mutica. Taxonomy (NCBI): domain Eukaryota; kingdom Metazoa; phylum Chordata; class Mammalia; order Chiroptera; family Phyllostomidae; genus Glossophaga; species Glossophaga mutica. The sequence continues at coordinate 52,640,107 of CM077303.1, read as the reverse complement.
CAATAGCTGTCCAGTGTGAATGAATCAAAATTGTACCTATTTTTTGGTTAGACTGGTAAAAAAATATATTGTTGGTGTGTCACACACTCCAGTAATTAGTTCATGTATGCCATAAGATTAAAAAAGAGGTTGAAAATCGCTGCATTAGGTAATAGACATTTGGGTTGTTTCTACTTTTTGGCTTTTTGAATAGCACCACTTATTAAAATGCCCATCTTTGCCCTATTTTTGATGCCACCTTTAATATCTACTAAATTTCCATATGTACTTGGGTCTATTTCTGGGCTTTCTATTCTACTGACCCATCAATTTGTTTATTCACTTGGTACTACCACACTTTAAGTACAGAGGGTTTAGAGTATATTTGAATGTCTGGTAGGGCTAGTCATTTCTTGTTATTCTTTTTCAAGTGTTTTCCTGCTATTTTTGCATTTGTTTTTTCATGTGAACTTTATTTTCAATCGACTTGTCTAAAAAAGGTTTTCGGTAGTGCCCTAGATTTTTAAATTAACTTAGGGAAAACAACATTTTTATAATGTTTAATCATGCTATGTAAAGAACAGGAGGTATCTTTCCATTTGTTCAAGGATGCTTCTGTCAAGAGTGTCAAACTATATTTTAAAATGGCTTTTCAATTATTTTAGGAGTTTTTAGGAGTGTGATAACATGCAAATGGAGACAACATCCTATGCAGGAAAAAAGACTAATTTCTTAAATGCTAGTATGACTCACATAGTAAGTGATGTTTTTAAAAACTGTAGCCTGATTGACCAATGCCTTTGATGAAATTTTATCAATGTCAGCTGTAGAAAGATGCTTTGGGCAGCCAGGAAATACCAGAAATACAGGTTTATTTTCTTTCTTGGATCTTCCTCTCAGGGTGCTGCAGGGAGCCAGATCTTTCCCACCTAAACCTTAAAATTTCTTGAGAAGATAAACAGCTTCTCCCTTCTTGAAGATGGGGAGAGGGAGGCTGACATAACCAATGGAGTCAATGAGCTGAGACAAAAAATCTTTCAGATTAGAGGAAAAAAAGAAAGTAAGTGTGTAAGGGTTTGTAGCCAGGACAGCAAAGCCCATATAATAGAATAGTTAGGCACTGGTATGTTGCACAGAATCCACACTTATACACCCACCCTTTCCACCATCACACAGAGGACGGAGCAGGACAGAAGAATTGACCGAGACACAAAAGTCTGAGAACACAGACCCCAACTCAGCCACACAGCCAGGGAAGTTAGAGCAAGCCCCCTCTGTGAGTGAGGTGGGGTGTTTGAAGCCAAAAGCAATTTGTAATCCATTGTAAAGTTTAACTATTTAGAAAATTTTACCCATTTTGACACTTGTTATTCTGAGAATATTGTTTGCTACAATTCCAGTTTAGGAAGCTAATCAGGTTATGTGAAAAATACAAATCTTGTTAGCTCCTACTACCCATTAGTCCCTGGATCAGGGATGGACGGCCTGCATTTAGCTTGTCCACACCCTCTGCCTGCAGAGAGGAACAGTCCTGGTTCTGTGACTGATACTCCCAGTGCATCCAGGCCTCACCTGCAGGTCAGGAATAGTGAGATTCAGGTGAGTTCGTTAGGCCTGATACACAGTCCTGAGGTTGTATAAAGCCTGGCTCAGGAGACCACCCACAGAGGCTGACCTCCCTTCTAGGTCCAGGTCTGCTCCTAATTTCCTCTGTGACCAAAGCAAACCCTTGCTGGGTCTTGTTTTACCTTTCTGATCTGTCAAATGAGAATAATGGTACGTGCCCTGCCTACTTTCTGGCACTGAGTAAAATGAATTCACAGTAAGTGTGAATTCACATTAAAGAGAATGAAAAGGGATGTCCGAGGGAGGGATGTGCTAGAGTGGTTCGGTGAGCTCCGTGTCCCTGTACCTTGTAGTGTCCTGATTAGGAAGGCCGGGAACAATGAGGTGGCTTGCAAACGTATTTGTCATGGATTTAAAAAATACCCACTCACTCAGTGGCTGAGTCACCATCACAACCATGGTCGTATGTATGTTAGATCATTTAAAAAGGGCTGAGAAATCTGTGTTCCATCAGCTGAACGATGTCCAAGCCCCTGGCAGACAGATGAGGTTGAAGCTATCCCCACACTGCAGGCAGGGGAGGCCGAGAAGATGGAGAAAGAGGTTGAGTCAAAAGGAGAAGTGTGGGGGGCTCTGCCCGTAGAACCCCCCGTTCGTCACGGATGAAAATAAAAACTACCAAGACATGACTGCTTGGGGAGGAAAGGGGTCAAACTCTCAGAGGAGAATGACCCAGTGCCCCTTCCTCACTAGGCTTTTATTGGGTTCCAATACACTGGAATACAAGTTTAACATGTCAAAGAAATCTGAGGGCTTAATCCGAGCCAGTGTTTGTCAGGAAAGGGGGTTGCCAGACTTTGGGAGACATACTCTTTTCCTCCTGGGACACTTATCACCTAAGGGAGAGCACTCTTAGCAAAGCAGGTTTCACAGGGCTTTAGGAATTCTTTCTTATGCCTGATCACCCAGGGAGCCGTCCTGGCCGGTACAGGGCTGCACCACTCGCCCCCACAGTTTCAGGCTTTAAGCCGATTAGGAAGCAGGAGACATCTCCCAGATGGAAATAAGGACTCGGGCTATGTCAGAATAGCTGGGGGCGAGGGTCCATCACCTCCTCTTTGCTACAGCCCCCCGAGTCCTTCCATGAGGCCTCCCAAGTGGTCGCATCTGGCTTAGGTTGCCCCTCCCATGAGGAGTCTTGCCCGTCATTGACTAACCAACCAAGCATTGGGGCCAGAGATGGATGAGGCAGAAGCAGTGCTCCTGCCAGAGAGATAAGCTTTGTCTCCTTAGTAGCTCAGGTCCTTGTGACAGAACAGACCCAGATGAAGTGGGTCCCTTGGCTCTTACACAGCCCACCATGGGGTAAGGGTTAAAACTCCTGAAACCAGGCTGAACGGTCCACAACAGAGAAGTTACTGTCCTCTGGAAAAGATTCTGTGGAATCAGAGTAGGAGCATCTACTGTATTTAACTAGGGAATCAATATAACAAAAGAAAGCCTCGCATTTCCATCCGGTCCTTTCCCTGTAAGTATACCTGTTCTCTGAGTTCATGCCCACAAACAGTAAGCACCTTCTGAGTAACTCGTACTTGGAAATATGATATTCGTAGAGATTTGTGAGACACTCTGCCTACACACAGTCTCTAGTGAAATCTCACACGGGCGAAACAAGCCAAGCAGGGCCCATGCTGCTGAGGACTTGCCCGCCGCCCACACCGGGAACTCTGCTGTGCCATTTCTCTTGGACTGAGAATAATCTCGGGTAAATAGGGGCCTGGAGACAACAGCGAGGCTGGGAATTCAGTCTCTTTGGACCTCAACCTCCCATTTCAGGGCATTTCCAACCTAGGGAAGTTGTCCTTTTCCTAACCTCTACCAGGGCTGGACAGACCTCACCTTAGTCACCTGCACTTTACTGTGAATACACTTGGCGTCAGATAACTTCTTCCTTCATGTATTATAGCATCAATCTTTTAAGTATGGAAGTGAGAGGTCATATACCTCTTAAGATAGTTACGGTCATCAGCAAATAGGTGTGCGTGGATCTCCCAACACTGCTGTTGGGAGGCCAGCCCAGAAAGAAAACAAAATTTGGCCATTTGGCGCACTTTGGGATCATTGTGGGCACTAAGGTAGAGAGGAGGGGCCTTCTTCCTCCCCCTGGGCTTGCCCCTTACCTGCTCTCTCCCCTGGAGCTGCCAAGGCGTCCTTCAGGTGGTTCCTTGTGACAGCAGAGCCTTGGTCCCACACCTGTTGGAACAGCCTGCTCCTCGGCCCCCTAACTCATCCCCAGGCCCTACCATCTCTTCCCCAAGATCCCCCAAGATCCCAGAGCCCATCCTCCTGCTGCTTCTCCCTCCTCTGGGCTCCTGTCCTGTTTCAGTTTCTCCACCCACCCACGCTGCTTCCTACAGGTAACAGCTGTTTTCCATCTGCAAAGTGACCCGCACCTGTGGACTGGAGGGGCACCTGGATGCCATAGTGAAGAGGAGAGTGCTGATTCGCAGTGGGGGACACAAGCAGGATCTGGGATGGGATCAAGCAAAGTGAAATGTGGCCTGGGCCAGGGGAAGCGGGAGTGGGAGCCCAGGTCAGCAACAGACATGAGGCGCAGGTGTGTGCACACAGGTGTGGAGGGGCAAAGGGAGGTCAGCAACCAGTGGAGGGAGCTGTTGGCAATCACAGGTCTAGGAATACTTAATAAAGGTGGGAGGGGGAACCTAAACGCTTGCTTGGTTTTGTCTAGAAAAACACTTCTAATTATCCTGTTTATAATCTTGCCCCAATCACCACTGATTTGATTAACTACAAAGTATCATAAAATCAGCTCCTCAGAAGTGATGTTTGATCATCGGAAGCAGTTCTCTTAGTTGGCTGCACATGTAATATGGTCTCACAGGCTCTCAACTACTTGCTGATAACCTCCCAATCTCTACCCACCTTTAGATCCCCAACTGCCACCATATGACTCCCCTTTGATGTCACCATGGCAAAGTCAGCAGTCCTCCCATCTCAATTCCAGCGGCAACAGCAGCACCCAGCCAGCTGCTCCCGTCTGGATGGCACAGCAGGGGCAGCCTGGACTCCTGTCTTCACCCTTCTTGCTCCTCCCTGCCCAACAGCAGGGGCGGGTTCAATCTCCCCTGCTCTTTCCATACCACGTCTCCGCCCTGGGTTCAGACGCTACCACCCCTCACCTGCATCACCAGAATGCCCTACAACTAGCACCTGCCCCCAGTCTTGCCATCGCTAAACAGGTACGAGCTCCCTAAAGTTCATTGCAAATCATACATTTTTTGGCTTCTGACTTTTGAAATCGATCCCGTTGATCAGATTCCATAGCATCAAATACAAGACCTTTCGTGATCAACCCTCTTGCTATTCCTCCAGCCCCACATAATCACTGCTATTTCACCCAAAGTGGGTAACTCATAATTATCTCTGGCGAGTCTCTTGTTTTATTTCACTCTTTCTTTTCCATGGGCCACACGCACTGCAGAAAATTAGAGGGCTGGTTCCAGTTCAAAGCCTTTAGCTGGACTGACTCTCAGCCAGAAGTTCCCCATCTGCACTCTATTAGCCTCCTGATCGCATTTTGTTATTCTCTTTGCACCAGAAAAAACAAACAGATGTCTCTCCCACAGTCTGCCTTCCCCCCAGTGTCAAAGAGGTTCTCTCCCAGGTGACCCCCTGCGACCCCACGGAGTTCCTTCCTCGGCAGTGGCCTTAGCCTCCTGGTTGTCCAGCCTCATTGTCGCCCTTCCGCTTCTGGCTGTTTCTGATAAACCACCCAGTTTCCTGGCTGCCTCGCCTGCTCTGGTGATGATCTGCGAAGGTCCCAGATCTAGTGCTTCCCACGGGATGTTCGTGCCAACGATTCCCATGTGTTTGCTTCTGCTGCAGCTTCTGTGACCTTCAGTATCACACTGCTGGGGACAAGCTCACTCAGCACGAGAGCAGGTCTTGGGTGCGACCTGGAGATTTAGCCTCCCTCCCCATAGTCTACATCAGATGTCTCCCAAGACATCCCTAGGAAACATGCACTCTAGGTGGAAAGAGTGTGCTTACACTGTAAACACAGCTCTCCTTTCAGCCAGCCCGCCACCCTTACGCTCCTAAATGTAAGATTAGGAATTGCTACAGAGGAACTGTCTAGAATGCTGTTTCACTACCAACATTTAGTGCTCCTGGGGGAACGTCTTCCAAGTCTCTGGAGTTGCCTGGAGGAAGCAAACTCACTTAGCACATCCCAGGTGAGCCACTTCTAGTGGCTTCTCAGTTCCCTTTTGCTGTGCCCTAGACCCATTGATTCCAGTGCTGTGGCTGTTTTAAATGTGGCCAGTCTGAACTGAGATGTGCTGTAAGCATAACATGCATACTGCATTTCAAAGACTCAATACCAAAACAGGGAAAACCACCTCATTAACAACGTTATGTTGATTACATGCTGAAATGGTAATATTTTAGATATATTAGGTTAAATAAAATATATTATTACCAGTAAATTTATGTATCTCTTACTTTTTAAAATGTGCTAGCAGAAAATTTAAAATTACAGGTGTCACCTACATTATCTCTCTGCTGGATGGTGCTAGTCTAGACCTCAGCTCAGGGTGAGGCCTTAAGGATGTCTTCACGCAAGCTTCCACAGGCTGGTGGTAGGTGCCGCATGTTCCTGCCCCTGGCAATGCTTAAATTAGTACTGAGAGGGCTTGACGACCCTGAGTTCCTATCCACATTGTCCCCAGTTGGCAATGGGACAAGGATGCAAATTGAGTCTCTGGGGTAACTACGGATATTGGATATTGAGTCCTGGTAGTGACTGAGTTAACAGAGCTTTCTTTTTCCCTGTCTCAACCCTCTTTTGGAAACAAGGATAAAACATGACTGAATTCCTCACAGCTTAAAGCCCCACAACATCAACATGCAGCCACAAGCAATGCGTCATCACCATGACCAACGGAAGCACTGAAGGAGGGAACCCAGTTGACTACTAATCCATCACCGAGCACTTGGTCATCCTGCTGGAGGACCAGACCATACGCTATTTCACTGTTGTCAAGTTGGGAAGAGTATTTATGCTGCATTTGGTCTAATGTCCAGTGACTGAACATTAACAAAGTCGTTAATCTGGATTGTGTTTTCAAGTCCAGCATCAATGAAAATCTGGTTTAAATGGAGGTTATCCTATGCTCACTGTGGTCATTACCTCTTATTAATATGAGAGAATGCGCTTGAGTTTCTCATTTATAAAATATGCGTTACAGAAAAACCACTCCCAGGAAGACATAATTTTTGTCTTGCTAATAATTGACTTTTTCTTGAGAAATTAAATGAGAACCTGAATGGAGAATTGAGTATGTTCATGAACCTAGTGTTCACGACTTTCATCTCCGGTTAGCCTTCCAAGGAGAAAACCTCCGCTCCAGACCTGTGTGATTGCCCGGGACCTCCCCATGACTGTGGCTTTGGGAAGCCTCCTCCCCCTTCGTGGAGGTTCAAAGTCGGCAAATGGCCAGCACCTCTGGGCTGTGAACGGCTTTCTTCCCTTCTCAGCTCTGTTTTGATTTGCACCCATGTCACTATCCAGAACATGCTTTTATCGGAAAATAAAAAAAGCAGCTATGACCTTTCATTTGTTTAAATAAGGAGTCTCCTAAGGATGAGTTGAATCTAATTTCAGTCAGTTCTGAAACCTTGATGCCACTGAGAAAAATGCAAACCAGCGACTCCCCTGAGAGTGGTGACTTCTGAACGCACAGCAGCTGCGGTTGAATCCTACCGGCTGAAATTAACGTTAATTTTTAAACACTTCTATTTTATTTTATTTTCAGAGAGGGGGCAGGGAGGGAGAAAGAGAGAAACACCAATGAGCGAGAGAAACATCAATCAGTTGCCTCTCGCACACCCCCAACCCAGGACGCAGCCCACAGCCCAGGCGTGTGCCCTGACCAGAATCAAACTGGGGACCTTTTGGTTCATAGGCCAGCACCCAATCCACAGAGCGACACCAACCAGGACAATAGTGGCATTACTTTATCTGGCCTTTTGTTGGCTAAGACTTAAGTGTGCACTCTAAAATTTGATATGTTGAAGTGTTTTTGACGCTGAATCTCCATAATGCATCGTGCTATCCTTTACATTGTGTGGGAAGAATTTCTAGGAATTATCCCCCGGGGCTCTAGCCCCTAACCCATGCAACCTGTGAATGTGCTAAGACCTCACTCCCCAATCGTTAGGCCTGGGGAACAGCGGACCTTCAAAGGGGGAGATTATCCCGGTGGGCCTGATCTATTCAAGTGAGTTTTGAAAACTAAGTAACTTTCTCTACCTGGTGGGTAGCAGAGTACACAGAAGGGGACACAGGGGAGATTCTGAGCACAAGGACTCGACATCCCACGGCTGGCTTGAAGATAGAGGGGGCCAAGTGATGAGGACTGTGGGTGGCATCTGGAAGTTTAGAGTGGCACTCAGCTGACAGCCATCAAGAACATGGGAACCTCAGCCCCAAAAGACTGGATTCTGTCAACAACCTGAAGGACCATGGAAGCAGATAAGAGCCCAATTGACTGGCAGCTTGACTTTAGCCATGTGGGACCCTAAGCAGAGAACCCAGCTGACCCCATGCAGCTCTGACCTATGGAACTGTGTGGTAAAAAATGGGTGTTGATTTTAACAGCTAAGTTCAGGATACGGAGTTTGTTATGCAGCAATAGAAAACAAACACACCTTGATAATTCATTTGCTAGATTCCATAGCTCTTGTTGTTGCTGAGTTTGCAAGACATGTGGCCTCAGGTGAATTACTTGCCCTTCTTGAGCCTATAAAACCTGTCTCACTGAGTTTTCATGAAGATTAAATGGGATACACTTAAATGTTTACTGCAGACCTGGGCTCTCAGCAGGATCTCAATCAAGCTCCTTCTCTGCATGTGTATTTACGTAGTCCCCAATGTCTCCCTAATTCCAGAACTTCCTGCATATTGTACAGTGCTGGGGATATGGTGGGTGCTCCATCCATGTGCACCAAATGAACTGTACACGGAAACAGGGCTCATCATATATTCCACATATAGTTATGTGTTGGTAAGTGAACATACTAAAAAGATGTGCACAGAGTAGTCTCTACTCTCAAGCTGCCCAAAAGTGAGTAGGAGATGATGATGTAAACAGGATTGCAGTACAATGCCATTCATACTCGTATCTGTCAAACAGCCCCTTTCTAGTGGTCTGGAAGGAGGAGCGACTTCTCAAGTGGCGGTGAGCGGGGAGAGCATGCCAGGCAGAGCAAGCCACGCAGTAAGCGGTGACTTGGGGCCAGAGGCGGTGCTGGTTTGGGTGGAGCATGGGTGTGATAGCAGGGGGAACTCACGCAGTTGGCTGAGGACAGGCTGCATTTCATGCCAGCAGGTTCGGGCTCTGAGGAGCTCCCAGAGGAGTTTTTTGGCTGTAGAGTGCCCGGATCAGATTTGTGGACCAGGAAGGAGGTACTGGGACTGCACAGGAGCACGTGCTGGAGAAGAGACTGGCGGAACCCCAAAAGGGGGCTCATGTAGTGATGATCTTTAACTTTCAAAATACACAAAATCCTACTGAAGCTCTTTCTTCTTAGTAAGGTCCTGAGATCCTAACAATTTAATGTTCTTTATAAAAGGAACATGTCTGTGCTGATGGACAGCTAAGCAGGGACTCCTGCATGGCCACGCCTGGTGTGGGCTAGCCAGTGCTCAAGTGGGTTAGCACCAGAGGGGTGGAGCAGAGGGCAGTGGCCTGAGTCCTAAGGATTTTCTGGATTTGAGCAGAAGGAGGAGGCTGAAACAGCTCCTTCCCAGGGCTGGCTTGGGGAACTTCCAGGTGCCTAGGGTGAAGGAGGAGAAGATACTCAGTTCTGAATGAACACTTGGAACACCTTTTCTCAGAGAAATAATGTGATAAACACTGGTTAGGTTAGAGCCTGGCCTCTTCGATGACCAGTGGCAGTGCCTGAAATCCAGTCCATTTGAAACTTTATTATTTTGTCCTGGATATTTATTTCACTAACCACCAGACTTTGGAACATGACCTGTCTATAAAATGGAGAATATCCATGGTTAACAATGTATAATGTATGATGGCATTGTTCATCAGGTATAAATTCAGAATTGGCCCTGGCTGTTGTAGCTCAGTGGATTGAGTGCTAGCCTACAAACCAAAGGGTCACTGGTTCGATTCCCAGTCAGGGCACATGCTTGGGTTGTGGGCCAGGTCTCCAGTAGGAGGCACTTGAGAGGCAACCAAATATTAATGTTTCTCTCCCCCTCTTTCTCTCTCCCTTCCCTGCTTTCTAAAAATAAATAAATAAAATCTTAAAAAAATAAATTTAGAATTGTCTGGAGAATTCCATATGTTGCTGCGAAGGACTAGGTCAGAAGACATCACCCACAATGCTGGCTTGGAGATATTTCTATTTAAAATGAATCACAGTTATGGTTTTTTTTTTTTTGGTTTTAAATTAGAATAGAACTTTATTTGTGGTATCGAGACTTAAAAAATTATTTTATACTTTAAAACATTTGATAAATTTTAATACATTGATCTTGAAATATATTTACCATATCAGATTTTAAAAAACAAAGACAAATGGCTTGAAATCTGAACAAATTGTGTTAAACTTGAAAATTATGTGGAATAATTTCAGCATTACAAATAAAAAATGAAAACAAATACCATCTAAATTTGAGTTAGGATGAAATGCATTTGTAATACAATTTTATATCTGTTAAAATTTGTTTGATTACAGAGAAAATATAGGCTAAAATTATGTGCTTATAATTTCTAGAAAAATATGATGTCCTTGCTTTAAGAAAATGACCCTACTTACTCTCCAGCCATAGAATGCATTTGAGATACTTTTCTGTCTGGGGTGAGGGGCTGTGTTGCTTGATGCAGGTTCCTTCCAGACTGTCACCCCCGACGGGGAGAAGGAGGGCGTGGCGGTCTGTGGCTGGGGGTTGGTGGGAGTGAGTCTGGTCTCATTAACACCCCGATTTATCTGAATCACAGGATCGTCCAAATGAGTATCAGTCAGATGAACAGCAAGCTTTGTATTTTCTCAAGCTCTGATATCTGGTATGGTACTTTACATAAGTGATATTTAAACAGTCCTGATAAAATCCTGTTCAACAAAAAATAGTTTTCACATTCAGTTCTACATAAGGAGGACATTCCAAAATGCACTGGCCCATGTTAATTACTTTGCTGACGTGGAGAAAATGGATTCTGGTGGTAAGATCCATGTCTAGCTAAACATATATATGTGTCTAGTTAAACATATATGTGTGTATGTATTCAGTATCAGAGATGTTCCTACTTCCTTGCTTATTAGCAGGCATTTTATTTGTAAATAAAGAGATTCCTCTTTGGGAGTACAGTTAATGTCCACACCTGATTTGACAAAATCTGACAGTCAGCACAAAGCATATTCGTATTATATGATAGTTTACAAAACACCTCTCTGGAACAACAATCTTACGCAACAATGAGAGTGGGCATGATGATTCTCATTTGACAGATCATAAAAGTGGAGCCCAGAGAGGTTGAATAAGTCGCTTCAGTTCCAGCAGCAGATAAGTGATAAAATTAGGACTACGCCTGGTGGTCTTGCCCAAACACTGGCTAGCACAAAAGCGCTAAAAACACAAGGTGTGTCATTTTGTGAGTTACTTCCCCTAAATGAAGCTGTTTGGAAAGTGGTTTTGCTACTGTCACGTGTGAGGGCTCTGCCAGGTGCTGCCAGGTACCCATGATATTATACCACACCAGCTGAAACCAATAGCTGGAAGCACTTTTATAGCTCTCAGAGTATACATACACATATGTAGGAGGATTCATAACACTTATATAATATTTACAATTATTCCTAAATCCCCAGGATACCATATGGAGAACAGGTTTAACTTTCTGCAAGAGCATTTTCTAAACAATCCCCCCAAAATAGGTATGAACGTATCGATACAGTCTCGGCATGCTCTTTGACGGGTACACTAAAACACTCCCTTTCGCCTCACTCTGCTCGCCCCTCCTACTTTGATTGTTTAAAAACTCATGCACATACCTGTCAGTTCCTTGAGGAGGAGTAGGACTGAGCTCAGTTTTGGGAAGCCGACCATTCTCCCCCAGCACAGTGCTCTGCGCCCAGCAGGCGTTTGGTAAATGTTTGTTGAATCCATGTACATGGTTTTCATGTACTTCTATTTGATTAAGTAAAATTCTATCTGTAACAGTTTGCTAAAGAGTTTTGGGTTTATAGTAAAACCCATCCTTTTCATAGTAAACAGTATTTTTTTAAAAGCATAAGAAATGTGGTAATACATTTAATACAAATTATGCATTATAACTATTCTTTGGTTATTTTTTAACAAATTATTTGGTTTTTTTGACTAAAGCGACATACTAAAAATATAAAAAGGCAACTACAGAAATTAGCATAATGTGTAAACATAATAAACTCTGTAAACATATAGTTACTACATAATTGTGCAAGTGTAAAGAATGACTAGTAAAGGCAAGTACTATATATTTAACTTAGTTCTTTGAGGCATACTTAGAAATACTGCTTTGTGGCGCTTTAGTTTAATGCTGGAAGGAGGAATTCTTTTAACTAAACTACAATGTGGGAGGGCGATGACCATGGCAATGGACCATGAAGGCAGGGGGTATGCAGGCAAGAGGGCGGCATTAGTATTTCTCACCCTTTGCAAATCTGAATTTGCTTCCCGCGTCTTATATACCAGTTTGTTCAGTAAAACCACATACTCACAGAAACCAAGTACTTTTTTAAATGAAGTAAACAATTTTTTCTTTTTGCCAGTGAGTCAGTTGACTAAAAATATAGCTAACACACTTTCCAAGGTTTTTCCAAAATTCTGGGCAGTAAGGTGCATACGCAGGTCTACAGAGTAAGAAACAGCTGCAGGCAGTTCTAAATATAGTGTCATTTACTGGATATTAAAGTATCCTTTTCCCAATGTCAGTTTTCCTTTTCAGAAAGCATAAGCTTTTCGCGCATGACACTTATCACAAACATTTCACAGTTACAGTTTCAGTAGTTTAAGAAAGGACTGCCTGGCAAACACCGGAAAAGAGGTAAATACTAAGGACACAACTCACTATTCCAGGCACAAAGGACACAGGTCCTGGAGTGTGAACTCTAACGATCGAAGGAAACAACTGTGTAAATGCAATGCATTATTTTAAAGTGGACGAAGTACTGATAAAGTTGTTGCACTATTGCTTCTAATGCTTTTGTATGATTTTCTCCAATATCTGGGAAGAATCGATGGCTAAGTGTTAGCAGTTCCCTGGAAAATTTTAAGTCAAGAATTTGCTTTTCAAAAAAAGTGGCAGCAGAACACTGCAGATTGTTATTTGTAATCTAATCAACTCCATCAAAGCCCTGAGTGTTCTCAATTGCCATCTGAAGTTTATCCCATAATTCTTCAAATGATTCATAGGGTGGCAGATCCAAGCGATTAAAGCTGAAAAACAGAGAGGAACTGGTTAAGACAGACACGGACAAAGCAAATGTCCCCACAGCAAGCACAGTAAGGCGGACATTCATGATGATCCACTAAAAGATGTTTAATCACGAGGGGAGAAGGAGATACAGGATTGCGTTCTAGGCATGGGTTCTCCCCATGACTGCATGGTAAAGTCCTCTTGCCCCCACCTCCAAATGTCTGGGTTCCCCTGTCATTTTAAATCCCCAAAAGGAACATTCTAGCCCCTCTTGGGATTGCCCATCATTCACGCAAAGAAGGCAACATATGATCAACGGTTGAGGTGAGCCTCTCCTGAACTTCAAGCCCAGGCCTACCTGGTAGAGTAACACCTGTTCTTGGGTTGGTGTTGCTGCCTCTTCCTCCTCCTCCCTCCCCTCCCCCTCCTCCATAGCTGCCACTAACATAGCACAAGAGGGGACTAGGCCTTCTGTACCAAGAGATTTGCTCTCTGAGAGACCTTGTTCTCTCAGGGTCTAAGAAACTGCTTACCATGTATGGGCTCTCGGCAGCTTTTCAGGGGTACCCCACTGCTCAACTGTAAAAGACTGTGGTCCGTTTGAGCCTATAAGGAAGAAGAGTTGCTTCGGTTTTATTTACTCTTTACGGGAAACCCGAGGCATTTCATGACTCACTTTTTCTACTGTAGAACTTAAACACACAGAGAACTAATTTAGTTTCTTTAAACCCCAAAGACATGGAGGCTGTCCCGTGCTTGGCAGCTCTAGTGTGCAGCCCTGAGGACTCCTCTTCCACCAAGTCGCTCTGCCCCTGGGGTGGGATGTCCCAAGGTGCGTCAGCTGCCTCCTAGCCCTGCATTTCTATCCACCACCTCCTTCCCAGGAACACAGAGAAAATGGGCGTTTTCTGTCTTGCTTGTGTTCCGCTGAAAACAGCTTTAATTTCTCTGATTATAAAATCTTACTGCAAAACATTAAAGCAATCGAGAAAAATATGATGATGGAAAAACCACCTCAGATTTCACTATTAAATCTGAGGAAACACCCCATCATGAAGCTTCTGTGCGTGTGCATCTACATAGAATTTTCTATGTGCACGGCATGGCGTTGTAACTGCTACACTTTTCTTTTATTATGGACATTTCCAGAAACTCTGCTGTCTTTTGGTGTTTTCATTTAGCTCTTTCTCCTCCAATTCTCAAATCCTCCAACCACCCAGGTAAGCAATGCTGACAACCTCCCATAATTTTCTCCATGTCTCGTTTTCTCTAAAAGCATTACTTTTCACACATCACCCTCCACAATTATGTTCACAGTTAAAACTTCAGTGCTTCTGTCACTACTTGTTTTCTGTCACATGAAGTCTTATCTACTTCCCTGCCTCCTGAGTCATTCGCCTCAACAATCCATTGGGAAAACTCCCACTAAGTCAATCGATATAAACAGCATGTTTTTTATTGGCTAGATAATATTGCATTGTAATATTAATGTTTTGAAGCAGTTTTTTCTTTCATAAATACAAAAGAATTTGAACTAATAACTCCAGCTCTGTGTGTGGGATATTGTTCCCAAGTTTCACGGGTTGTGAAATCAGTGGGTGGCTGTGGGCCTGGGTGCACAGAAGAGGGAAGTGGAGGTAGGGATGAAAAGGGGTGTTTGCCATTTGCTATGAGTTTCTCCAAGGAATGGCCGAAGCCTAGGAGAAGAGGCAGGAAGAGGGAGTCAGGTGAAACCACCAGGAAGAGAAATGCTAAGAAATCCAACTAGGCAGAAGGAATGGGTACACCGGCTAGCGGCAGAGCACCTGTTCTCATTCGCACTGTGAGTGGTTATTCTAGTGAAGTGGCAGCTCCTTGACAGGTTCTGCAAACAAAAAGGAGACCAGTTTGCCAAGGAGGAGACAGGGGGGGCTGGCAATTCCACCAGGTAGCGACAGCTTTCTCTGTACCTGAAAAAGTCACTTAGAAACCTTCCAGGCAGCAGTCCCTGACTTCTACTTCCCAAACAATTCTATTCTTTGTTGCTCTGAGCTGGGCTCCACTCCTAGCCATACTTTCCCTGAATGATTTGTTCTTCTTGGTATCTTTAAAAGCAAGTAGATATCATTCCAATAAACAATATGTTAGCAGGTACGAGACAAGTTGTCGTGCCCTATATCAGAAACAGTACTTTTTTTTCTTACAAAAGACACCTCTGGAGTTATGAGGTAAATAGGCCAGAAAATAATTAGATAGGATATGCAGAATTTCACTTTATAGAAAACTTAATTAATAGTAACTATTCTGAATAGCAAGAGATATATGCATTCTTATCCCCAGTCCTGCCATTCCCCACAAGACTGAGAAGTAGTAGCCTAATGGGATTCGCCGCCCTCCCACTCCCCCCCACCCCCACAGGCACAAAGACTCCGTGATCAAATACAGCTTAGTTCCCCCTCACCCCCCACAGTAAAGGTTCTTAAGTCCCAAAGAAATCTATTTAACTTTGTTTGGTCCAGTATTTCCCCATACAAATCCTCCCGCGATGCTCTGTTTTTTTCTGTGCACTTATTAACACGCTGTGGAACTTCGCATGCTGCCCTACACTCTCACTACATGCAATGTTTTCTCCCTAATGGAATGAGAAATTTAAAATTCAAGAATGGAAAGTAACTCAAGTCATTTCGTGTTTCTAGTTTTCTTCTTTGTTCTCTGATTAGAAGGCGTAAGTACATTTTGGCCTACTTCAGTGTTTCTAATTATATCATTTTAAAAAGCTTCCTTTTTATTAAGTGAAATGTCTGTATAAATGATAGGGGCTTGAGGACTAATCGGCCATGAAAAAGACAACTGGCATTGCCCCATTTTTAAATGATGTGGAAAATCCTTACCGTAGAGTTCAGCAAATCCATTCATAGGCACCCGAGATGTGCCAGTGACAAACTGAAGTAACCTAATTCTTTTTTCTGAGTCCATCATTAAAACAGCCTGAATAAGATAAAAACAGCATTTAGGAATAGCATTGGGAAAAAGGTAACAAAACTATCCTGAAAAACATGCCATCGGAATTTATTTAGGGCATTAATGATCACTTAGTAAATCTGCATGTTTCTTTTAGTTAAATTTGTGTTTATGGGTGGTTTATAAAGTTCTTGAAAACTTTATCTCCAAGGCTCCATGGTACTCTTTAGAATGAGAGTATAGTCTAATAAAGTAACAAAAAATTATTCTCAGAAGTGAGTCAGGGTTTCTAAAAAAATATATTTATTGATATTATTAGACACACTTCTTTTTTCTCTTTTTTTATTGTTGTTCAATTACATATTTCTCCATAAGACTGAAAATCACAGTTAAAGGAGCCATGCAGGAGTTCTAGAGAAAACACTGCAGGTAATTACAGGTTCTCTTGAAGAGTCCCTCCTTCACGAGGAAACCGAGCGCCTATGTTAGCTGTCACTGCCATTTACTCCACACTGAACATCTTACTCCCCTATCTCTAAGTACGGCTGGAGGCTGGGGCCATACCCAGAAGGTAGATGTATACAGCACAAAATCAAAGACAGTCTTTGCTGGGCTATGTTCTGTCTTATCTGTAAGGGAAGTTAACTGGTATAATTATGTATGATTGAATCTATCAAAAGTAGTTTATGGCCCTGGCTGGTGTAGCTCAGTGGATTGAGCGCGGGCCTGCGAACCGAAGGATCGCGGTTCGATTCCCAGTCAGGGCACATGCCTGGGTTGCCAGGCCCGTGTTCCCGTCAGGGGACATACAAGAGGCAACCGGACATTGATGTTTCTCTCCCTCTCTCCTTCCCTTCCCCTCTAAAGATAAATAAATAAAATCTAAAAAAAAAAAAAAAAAGTAGTTTATGAAAACAGAAGCTTTCGATTACCTTCCAAAACCACTGGATGACTTGGTGATTGACGCTGTAGCCATTTTTATACTTTGTGTGTTCTCTCCAGTCGTTCACATCGACATCTCCCAATCCACACATAAGAAGCTACATAATAAGAAATGTCAAACTACAGACAAGAAAAACATAGAGTAAAAAAGTTCTGTTTTAAAATAAAAATAATATTCCTTACCTCTAGTTCATTTTCATCAAAAATTTTGATAAGATCTTGTGGTATTAGTTCAAAAAATCCCTGGAAGACAGAATGTATTTAAAAACCTGGTTAGCAGGGTCAGCTCCTGGGTGCCATTGGAGAAACCGCACATCCACAGAGATTCCTACCTTTACACATTCATGGGCTCTCAACTCAACTGAGATTTCAACACTGGTGAGAAAACAGATGTGCCCTAGCCTGCTCTCTGCCTCCTGACTCCTCAAAGTGGCAATTTTAAAGCTTCCCTGTGCTCCTCAAGCCTCCTCCTCCTTTCTGTCACCCCTTCTTTACAGAAGATAATTTCTAATATTCGAGAGAGAAAATGGAGGCAATTAGGCAGGATGGAATTCACTCAACCTTCCACAGCCCCATGTACAAAAAGCACCCAGCACCAACGTCACCGTGGCCTTCTTCCCCCTGCGGTGGAGAGAGGCACCACTCGCTCCGGGGGCCCCACCCGCTTCCTCGAGCTCCTCTCACTGAACCTCTTCCTCTTTACCTGCTCACTCTTCATGCATTTAAATTCATTCCAGCCACACCTGCCTTAAAAACAGAGCAAACAGCAAACACTCCTTTCTCCTTCTCTTCACCACCGAGCTCCTGACAGTGTTACCTGTTACCAAATCTGCGCGTTAGCCTCCTGCCTATCCCTCCGCCCACTGCAATCCGAGCTCTGTGCCGCTGCTTCCCTGAAGCCGTCCTGGAGAACAGTCGAAAGCAGCTCTGCAGCTAAATCTAATAAACACTTTCTAGCTCCATATCTTATCAGACTTTTCTGCAGTAAGGTGTTGAAAACGCCTTTGTTTTTGAAACTTTGTCTGCTGTGGATGGTTTTATTCTTATGTCTCTATCTGCCTTTGCTAATTTCCTTTGCAATTTTCTTTTTCACCATCCATCCTTTAAATGTTGGTGTTCCCAGATGTCCGTACGTGGCCACCCACTTTCACCTTCCAGTTCCTTTGCATTTGCCATCTTACTGGGTC
Source organism: Glossophaga mutica (assembly GCA_039655065.1). Taxonomy (NCBI): domain Eukaryota; kingdom Metazoa; phylum Chordata; class Mammalia; order Chiroptera; family Phyllostomidae; genus Glossophaga; species Glossophaga mutica. Next base: position 52,621,995 of record CM077303.1, on the reverse strand, counting down.
CACAGCTCCACTGCACACCCACAGACGATTCCCCAATCCACACCATCACCCCAATCACCATCCTTTAAATCACCCTATGCTGTGGATCTCCCCTCCTGAATGCACTCAGATGCACACACAGCTCTCTTCCCAGCACCACTGCCTTGGTTCCTAATCCATTCTTCACCTGATTACTGTAGGCTCTTTCCCAACTAGCCTTCCTGTCCCTCTAATCTACTACATGTCACTTCCCAAATGATGTAAAATGGACGTTGAATCCTACTGTTTTACTGTTGAACAGCCTTAAAGGCCACCTTCCTTCCCCGCACTGGACTTCAGAGAAAACTAACAAACAGGCTCTTCAGAATCTGGTTTTGGCCAGCTCTCCAGGCTTTTGGGTTTACCTTTTGCATCCTCTCTTGCACCATAGGAATTGCTTATATGTTCTCCAACGTGTGCACAATCCATCTCATGGCCACACTTTACATGTGCTGCTGCCTCTGCTTAGAGCTGCATTTCCCACTTTTCTGTGGCTGAACAATCCCTCTCCTCCCTGCCCTCCGCCCCCTCTCCCTGCTCTGGTTTCTTCCACTTTTCTGTGCTGCCCTAGCACTTCAGGCTCATCTCTGTCCACTTCACATTTGAGTCTTTGCTTCCTGACAGCAGGGCCTATGTCTTTTTGCCTGACACAGCACCAGACACACAGTCAGTGCTCAATATTGAAGAAATGAAAAGGCGTGTGATAACTATTTAACGGAAGATTTTCATTTAGCTTAAGAAATGAACACCCTGACAATAACCTACATGTCCATCAGTTGGGGGAAGTCTAAATAACTTGTGGGTTTATATCATGAATAAAATGTAGCCACAAAATAAAGGTAGCTAAATATCTTGGCATGGTAAGATCTCCAATAAATATTTAATTAATTTATTTATATATTTGAGAGCGGAGTAAGGAAGGAGAAAGAGAGGGAGAGAAACATCAAGGGGGGCCTCTCACATGCCCCCAAACCTGGCCTGCAACCCAGGCATGTGCCCTAACCGGGAACCTAACCAGAGACCTTTTGATTCACAGTCTGGCACTCAATCCACTGAGCCACACCAGCTAAGGCTCCAATAAATATTTGATAAGAGAAGAGAAAACAAGTCACAAACAACATGTATAGTGTTTTCCCCTTTAGGAAAAGAAACAAATGGTCTCTTCCACTACCCCTACCCGTAGCACTCCTGTTTCTTTGCTCACTAAGGTTACTCGAGGTGAAAGGAGTGGGCCCGGGAGAGGCGAGGGGCAGCCATACATGTGAGGGGGCCTGTCGAGGTTTATTGCATGGACCTCTTCAATGACTGAGTTTTAACAGTGAACATCTACTCTTTTAATATTTTGTTAAATATTAAATTGGGTTTAAAAAGTAAGTCACATACGAATTTTTCTCTGCTGTGATAAGCCCCAATATTGAAAACTTACGGATTGTACTAGGAAATTACAGAAGAGCAAACAAAAGAAGACGGATACCTCTTTAAAAGCAGCCATTTGCTTCTGGATTCGATTCACAAATCGCCACTGTATTACAAGGCTAAAAGAAACAAAACATTCTTTTTCACATGAATCAAGAAAAAAATTCAAGGTACATTCATTTTTGTTAGAAACAAACAAACAAACAAACAAACAAACAAAAATAAAGACTAGCTAAGCCCAAGGTAAAATATTTAATGTGAGTGGTAATAGGGCATTGCTAAAGGAAAAGGACGTTGAGACTCTAGCTTTTTGGGGAAGAGAGAGAACGGACAAAGAGTCTTCCCAGGAAGAAGTACAAAATTATATGTCCAGTAAAGTATTTATTATAAATGGTAAAATACTTACTAACACAATACTTACTAAATATATTCCTTCTTGTTCTTATTGGTGACAACTATTTCCGATCCGCCAACTTTCAACTCATGCTGATGTGTCTAAAATGAAGCACAATACCTTGATACATTATTTTAGTGAAAAAATAAAGTATACATATTATAGTTATACTAGAAACCTGGTGTTTTAAATTAAATCCATTCAAAAGCTAAGCAAACTTAAAATATTAGTTTTACTAAAATAAATACAGAATGAGTCAAATGTCAAAGAAAGCAGAAATTCTTGGTGGGAGGCAGCTTTTGATACTGGAAAGTTCATTTAAAAACAGAGCCCAGATATGTTTTGAGTATATACATTATTTAACATCTAAACTTGTTATAACATTTGTTTCATAATTCATGTACCATTTTAATTAATCAAAGTTTACAAACCTGTCCAAAAAGTTCTTCATCTATGACAAACCTGAGGTCCAGCTCTGCGGGATCATTTTCAAGAATCCATCTTAGTGAATTATAATATTCACTATCCTAGATGGAAAAAATTACACATTTAACATTTGCATTCATATACAAAAAAGACACACCTGAACTTGCAAGAAAGTATACTGAAGTCTGAATGAATCATTGGACCAACGATGCAAAGGTCGTTGGACATGTTTTCCGTGTATACACACATATAACAAAAAGACATGGACAACTAAGCAAGGGGGTGAAAATATATACCTCAGTAAAGTGGTTCCTGCTTAAACGTTTAGAAATTGACCTCTGTGTGGCAGCAGTGGAGGTACAGATTTTATTATCCAGTTAAAGCGGTTTTCAGAGAAACCGAACTTCCATGGATACCCGGGAACACCTAGCGCCTTTCTCACGTGGCCTATGAGACTGTGTGAAATGTTTAAGTATCTGCGAGGATGCTGCTATTTACACCTGGCCCAAGTTACAGAAAATCCTCAAACACAGAACCTCAGTTAACCAGCTGCAGTAACTGTGCGATTTTATGATTTGTGAAGAATTATAATGTTCACACTGCTATTGTGTCACACAAGGGGGATAAAAAATAAACTTGGTACCAAGGAGAGGTTTTGGAATCCACGTGTACACTCAGTGTTTGAAGCTGCTTAGCATGGGCTATGGTCCATGGGGTTTAATCCACATATTTCTGTTCCTTTGTCGTGGCCTAATCTCAAGGCCTTGAATGGCTATTTTGAAAACATAAGCCATTCAGCATAATGATCACAATTCAAATATGGATGTGAGAAATATGTTAAAATGCTGTTGAGCACATTGGAGTATTTAGGAAGGAGTTTTCTGATATCTGCAACTTTCTTTGAACTGCATCAGAAAAATAAAGTAGATTGATGGTTGGAGGGTAGACAGGTGAATGGGTATGTGGTAATTAAGTATATAGACAAAATACCAATTGTGGAATTTGGGTTGTGGATACACATATGTCCACTGTAAATTTAATTTTATTTTATTATAAGTTGGAAATTTTTCAAAATAAAATGTTGGGGAAAATGTTCATTTGTATTTTGGAACATTATAATCTATTCATTTCATCATCATTAAAAGCTAACTCCTTAAAATATTTAGTTGCCTTTAAGTTATACTCTCTCTGTCTATTACAAGTGAAAAAGACATACCACTGATTCCATATCATGAAGTGTTATTGGTTTGTGGAGCATCATCTTGTAAAATGGGCGGATGAAGAAACCTTGCAAAAAATTAAATATTAAAAAAATAGTTACAAGTGAAAGAAATCAGATAAATCACATTATAATTACACCACATAATTATATATAATATAATAATATAATAATTATAATCACATATGAGAACATTTTAAACTGAATACTAACCATCCAACAATTTGCCATGATATACTGCCATTCCAGCTACCCGGCCAATAAACTTGAAGTAAGAGAGGTGATCTTCATTACACAATCCAGAATTTGGATTTATCTGTAGGGTATAATTGTCCCTGCAAAAAGATAACCACATTTAAATGCTCCTCTTCATATTTCAAATAAAAATTTTAACTTGACAAATAATTGTAAGTTATCTCCCTCTTTTTAGAGTGGTTTACCTCTTTTAGAATGATATTAGACCACTGGATTTAATGGTTTTAAAAACAGTGATTTCTGTCAAAAGGTAGAAACAACCTGAATGTTCACTGAAAGATGAAGGGAGAAACAGACTGTGGTATGTACACATAATGGGATACTACTCAGCCTTGGAAAAGAAAGAAATTCTGACACGTTCTACAATATGGATGAGGCTTGAGAGCATTATGCTAATGAAGTCAATCAGTCTCGAAGAGATAACACTGTATGAGATGGTTACCTACAGCTGTCAAATTCATAGAGACAGAGAGCAAAATGCGGGCTGCCAGGGCCTGGGGGAGTCAGTGTTTATTGGGTACAGAGTCTCAGTCTGGGGTGATGAAAAAGTTCTAGAAGTGGATGGAAGCGATGGTTGCACAACAGTGTGGAAGTCCTTACAAGTAATGCCACTGAACTGTATGCTCACTTTAAAATGGTTGAAGTGGTAAATTTTATATTAAGTGTATTTTACCACAATTTTAAAAAGTTACTTTTGAGACAACATCAGTTATACTCTTCCTTCCAGCACATTGTAATATACATTTTCCTTGCATCATACAACTCTGTTACTTGCAAAATAGTGATTTCTTTTTCCCTATACAGTCAATGTAAAGGTGCTTACGTAGCAGAATATTCAAACAACCCATAATAAGGGTTAAACATCTCCTTTGAGATCAGGAAGAACCATTCTCTGGCGACTCCTCCGTAATCTAATCCTTTTTCACCATCAAACTCAATCCACAGTCGAGCCTTGAGGAAGTCTGCTCTCTTGACACCCATAATTCTCCTGTAAGAGTCCTCGAGAACAGTTGCACGGCGAAGTTTCATTTCGAATTTGTTTGGAATGTCATTCTGAAGACCCAGAGAAGAAAGACTTCTGGTTTAGATCAATTCAACACGACGGCAAATTTCTCTCTCATGAAAGTGATGAAATTCATTGTATTCTACCCTGTGCCCAAGACCCCTTTTCAGGGAAAACATGACTAGGAACATTGACTCTATTTCCTCTACAGTGTGAAAGAATTCATGCATTTTCTCTAATCAAGTCATAACAGAGACTTGTGATTTTTGTATCTGAAGAAGCTACTGATGGTGGTAAGAATGCTCAGGTGACAGCACCGGGATGGTCACTTAGTAAGTTAAGTAATATCTAACCACTGGAGTACACACCTGAAACAAATATAATACTGTGTGTCAACTATAATTGAAAAATAAAATATTAAGAAAAAAACTTTTCCCAGAAATATTCAAATTCAGCTGATGTCTTCGGCAAATTTTAGAAAGTGATATTACTCTAGGAATTTATCTACATTGATGATTTCAAATAAGTTTTCAAATCCAAAAGTTTATAGTAGTTTTGATTTCCTCTTATGTGTCAATTGCTGATGGAAATGTCAGTTTAGCGCTCCTCCATTTGTAAGAGTTGCTTGTGCTTTCATTGTTCATTTTTTCCTCTATGAGATGTCGATTATTCTACACAAAATAATTTAAAGCAGCTTTAATTTCACAATTTTAAATTCCTCTCTTTTACTATTGCTTTTTAAACTTTATAGCTTCCCTTTCAAGTGATGTAGGTATATTCTGTTTTTTATTCTAATTTATAAATTTGATGTTGAACCCATTACTGTTACCCTTTCTTGGGCAGAGTGTAAGGCTCTGAATATCCATGAATGTGTTTTGACTGAATTCTATATCTATTATTATTTCATTCTATGGATTTTCAAACCCCAATATGATTTGATTGTCTCAAGCATTATTAAAAGTACTTTTATTCATTAAAAAAAAACAGTCCCTTCTTTATAGAGTTATTGTAGAGATCACACGAATAATACATGTAACTTGCTAAGAAGAATGTCCCCTATGTAGTGAGAGCACCATGAATATTATCACTCTCATTATAATTTTTGTGTTCTGTGACCTGTTTGTAAAGGCCTTGTTCCGTATCTTGTGCTGTCTGGAAGGCATCAACAGTTAGGTATCACAACATGTCTACAAGTGTTCAGAGCAACAAATGGAGAACTTAGTCCTTCTATTCCACCTGCATCTTTTCATTAAGACTGAACATATTAACCAGGCAAATAAATAAATAAAGAATTTTAAGAAGTAGAAAACAAATTTCCAGAGCAATTTTAATATAGTTATTACTGAAGATGAGTTCAAAAGTTGCTAATATTTTAGGATTTTATTTGGACATAAAGTATCTGTACTAAACAACTATTATATTTCATTTTTGTTAAATTTTGGATGGAAAAAATATCTGTGGTAGCTGACCCACCATCTTAAATCTGGGAAAGCAGGCGTCTGGCTTAGAATGCAAGAAAGTATAACCCAATATAGCCACCTAGTGGTAGTATTCCTAACCTGCAGGGAAAGGGGGAAAATATGAGCGAACTAGAAAAGTATTTTAAAAAATGGTCATCACCAACTGAAATGAAGTAGATGGGTAGATAATGAGTTTATTTCCAAACATTAAGTTGAATCTCCTCAGATTCTATTAAGCCGAATTCCAAAAAAAACCCACTAGGAAAGTTTGCTTTTTAAAGGCAAACATTTAATATTTTTCTAAATTACAGGACATCTTGAAAAATAAAGACATAAAATAATTGTTGTCTCTAATGATATATCAAAAAATAAGCACCCTTCCCCTATAAGAAACTATTTAAAGTTGTTACAAATATAGAACAAATTTTATATTACGTTTTTTATCCCCTCCACTCATTTTAAACAGCATTTCCCATTACTTTTGGTGTACAGAACATTCACCCCTAAGAACTCATTGTAAGTATCACTAACCTGCTTCTTCAACTTTCTTCGGAAGAACTCATACTTTCTTTTATAATCCCTGGAGTAGGGCACTGCCTTGAGTTGAAAATTTAGGAAAAATAAAGAAGGTTTAGGTTGTCTTATTTTGAAAGAATTTCAAAAGTTCCCCTCTAGGTATTTTATGAACATAAGTTAAAGGCACTAAAAGAAGATATTTGGAAAGAAAAGTTTAATTTAAAGAAACACAAATTTAAAACTTTAAAATTTTTAATTTCTCTGTTTAAGATAAAATTGTATTCAGCAATTCCTATGGCTGTAATTTTCATCACTCAATATTCTTGAAATGCAACATGCCAGAAACAGGAAATCTCTTCCAAGTAGAGAAATATTAGAAATGAAAAATTCCATTTCTAAAGAGACTTTCTAAGTGATTTCTCCATTAAGGGAACAATTTGAAAAATGTACTTTTCCCTTGAACTTTGAGGAGTTGCCTTTTTTATCCATTATTTTAAAAGACTAAACATGGAGACTAAAGAGTAATCTAAAAAAACTATATCTTCAATTTTACTTATTTCATACATTAAAAAACAATTAAAATTTGAAAAACTAAAAATGGAAAAAGTTGCTATATAAAAGAGGATAATGATTTTTCCTCTTGATTAAGCTGACTTGAGTAGAATAAACATCTCACATGCAATATTTACACCAAAATACGAGTGTGTCACATATATGAGTGTGATATATATGTATATGTAATATCTTATATATACAATAACCTCTACTGAAAGTTCCAGATACCACCCTGGAGTGGACAGGGTGCTGTCCACGTCCTCCCCTGCCACACTGCAGGCTCCTCTCTGACCTGCGGTGGCCCGACCATGCCCTGTTTCAGACATTGGCGAGTCCCAACCTGAGCACAGCAGCCTACACCTGTGCATTTTGACTGTCTGGCTCACTAGCCTCTCAAAGCTATCAAGTGGGATAAGGATAATGACCTTATACGCTTTTTTCAAATAACTGAGACCTGGAGTGGGGGTGGTGACAGAGGAGAGAACTGCAAATGTGCTTTCCTTTCAATGCCTGTAAGGGCAATGCCCTTGACCATTCACCCTTGAAGAGACAGGTTAGAGAACAATCCCGCCAGAGCATACTAACACAAAGAGACTTACTGGTCCAGTTATTGCTGCATTCTGCAACCGAGGATCTTCCCATTGTGTTCTTTTTATATCTGAAGAGAGATAAAAAAATATGTTCTTCATTCTTATGCACAAAACTCAGTATTATGAAAATAATGTAATGAAAAATCACGGTGCACATACTGTGATTTATGTAGAAGATTCTTCCATCTGTGTGAGTTCTTTCTTCCCATCCTGGCTACAATAAAGAATGCACTTCAATTATTTTAGAAAAGGGTTTTAGATGTAGGGGTAGAAGAGCAGCATTGATTATATGCTTACTTTAATTTGCATATTTTATTCTTAGTAGAAGGCTTCAAGATTTTAATATTACTTATTTAATATTTAATTACTTTTAATATTTAATTACTTATTTAACATCACTTATAGTTGTTAAAGAAATACTGTATTCCAAACTACAAAATGTTTGAGACAGCCAGATGACATTGGTAGCAGCTCTGTGAACTTACAGGTAAAGGACCCAGGTCAATGGAAGGATCAAGCGATGCCTTTCCTCTCAGATGAGCTGGAATTTTCAGTCTTGGGTCTTCCTTTTTTGACATAGTAAATGAAGAAAACAATATATACACAAGTTTTAAGATCATGAGAGTCAATCTGTTACTATGTTTTCTAATATCAGTGGATATTTAAACTATTCTTTTATTTCATTTGCTTAATCTATAAAATAATAGTTTCCCCATGTAATATCTATCATTCTGAGGCTACAGCATTCAGTTCTAAGATTTCAGAGTAGGATCTGTGCTAACCCATCATCTCTTCCACAGAAACCGTTCAGGGTACTCTGCCCCACTCCTTAGGGGCTGTGTCACTACACAGCCCTCGTCCCTGAATGAAAACTGGTGCAAGAGAGGGACAGTAAACTGGACCACATGCTACTTCTGAAGCCCTGAACATGGTTTTCTGCACCTACCTGTTAAGGTGCTGATTTATTAATATTTTTGAAAGATAGGATGGTAAGCTCAAATAGGTTATTAAAATCAACCGAATTGTTGAAAAATATAACAAAATTCAATTTGTTTGGATTAACTTCTACACATCATTTTAATACAGGGTCTGGCAGAAGTAATGCCTGCTTGAGTATGGTTGGTAGGGTAATAATATGGGTATAATAATTTATGGGGTTTTTTTAAGATTTTATTTATTTATTTTTAGAGATGAGATAAGAGAAGGGAGGGAAAAACAGAGGGAGAGAAACACCAATGTGTGGTTGCCTTTTGCATGCCTCTAGCTGGGAACCTGGCCCACAACCCGGGCATGTGCCCTAAGACTGGGGATCAAACTGGTGACCCTTTGGTTCGCAGGCTCGAGCTCAATCCACTGAGCCACACCAGCCAGGGCTAATTTACAGTTTTAATTTGAACATTTCATCTGAAATGTCATATGGTGTGCCCAAGTGCGATATCGTTATGTTACAGAATTACATGCATATGATTTGGTAATATAAGATTTTGTAATAAAGAAAAAGGGGGATTATTTGTGCCGGTGCCTGTACTTTATTAAATTATTTTGGTTTGTTTTCCGGTATACTGGTCTTTTAAATAAATTGATCACATCTATTTATCTGCTGCTAATTTTTGATAATTTTTCTATTAGTGGTGAACAAACAGCTAAACAACATTAAGCCTTAAAATTAAAAACCTTATTTTACTTGGCCTCAGAAGATTTTTTTTTATATTAAATGAGGTATGATTCAAAAGTACTTTGGAACTATACAGCCTCAATAAAGGTAAAGGGTTATTACTAAATATCTTCCTAAGCATTATGACTAGTGAGTTAAAAACTGGATATAGGAAGTGATGTATTTACACAACAACCACCCAAAATATTTAAAAAGTCATAAACATATCTTGAATAGAAATAATACTATTACAAATTCAATGGATCTTTAAATGAATACTAGAAAAATATAAGTTGTACTAATGTATACTTAATGATGACCAAGAACTACACATAAGAGGTTATTACTGTTGTTGTTTTCAATGCAAACTGGACAGCATGAAAGTTACCCAGGTGGTGGTTTTGGTGTTATGGTCAATAAAGAAAGGCCTCCCATTTGGTGCGTGCCGGAGTTCCCAGCCTTTCGGAAGAAATCCTTGCTCCATTTCAGACAGCTGAGTCACCTGCGGTGGGGAAGCACTTGTAGGGGCCTGTGGTTGCAGGCTTGCAGAAACACTCGGGCTCGAGGGCAGCTGACTGGTCTCCACTGCAGCCTAGCACATCAATTAAATTATGTTGTAATGTTTTATAGAGAGTGCACAAATAGCTGTGGTTAAAAAGGTAACAACCTGCCGACAAAATACACACTTATAAATAAGCCTAAACACTGGAGACTCTTTTTTTAAATAAAGCATTTTGTCAAACTTTGTTTTTAAAACAGTTTATAATTTCTCAGCTAATTCTTGAGCAGAAAGATGCTAGTTAACAACGATGCTGGTGGTGCACGTGACGGAGAAGGCTAGGTCAGCGGGCCCATGCCCCAGCTGCCAGAGGAGCCACAGCACCAATTAGAGGAGGTTGTCTCTGCTCACCCAAAACACTCACAGAGTGGGGAATTCTCCATATGCAGAAGTGGGTTCAAAGGCTGCACAGACAAAATGAATGGCAAATATCCACCATAGAAATGGAAAATTGAAATGTAATAACAGTCATCTGATGAAATATTAGGCAATAATTAAAAGAAGTACACTGGATCTATATATAAAACAACGTGGATAGGATTTTATAAACAATGTTGAGCAAAAAAAGATTTAGAATTATACAGGACATCTTTGTAAAATTTCAAATGCACAGGCATAAACACTATTTTGCATTGCTTAGTTCTCTTTGAAAGTATATAAAATAGGTTAGAAGAACACCTGACAAATTCAAGAAAGTGGTACCCTCTGGGGAGTAGGACCAAGTGTTTAATTAAAGTGTTTTATCTGTAAAATTTTATTTTTAAAAATAAATGTCTAGAAATGAATATGGTAATTTGTTAATGGTGATAAATTGTGGGTGTAAAGAAAATGGGTATTTGCTATATTATTTTCTGTACTTTTCAATGTTAAAACATCTCTCAATAAGAGAAATGCTAAAATAAAATTATTATTTTCCTGAAAACTTACAAGGAAATGTTACAAGCACACTCATTATTGTCAAGGACAGAATGTTATCAACACAAACTTAAGAGAAACAAATCACTAATATTATCTTTCAGATATATAATGGTCTTAATCCACTCAAATTACAAAATTACCCAATGGACTAGACCATTTACTTTGTTCTCTTATTCCCAACTGGACTAGTTTTACATAATGTCAAGTGGTAATTCATGCATAAAAGAGATCCACAAGAAATAGCACTTAGCACCAATGTCAGAAAAGAATTAGAATGTGCTAGAAGCATCCAGTGTATACCACAAAGTGATGTGAGAGCTCCCATAGAAATATGATGTTTTCAATTATGTGAGGAAACAAGTTAATGGATAGACTGTGGGCACCTGTGCAGTGGGCTTTGTCCACGTGGTGGTTCTGGAATTGTGATCTACATAATATAGTCTTCCTCTTTCATCTTGTTTTTCTTCCCAACCTGGTGGTAGTCCAGATGAAGTAGGCAAAAGCTAAGGTGAAGAATAATGGGAGAATTAAATATGACCACGAAAAATCCTTGCAAAAGGACCATACTTCTTTGTTACTGCTACCTCTCTTTCAAATGAAACATCTTTCAAATCACAATTTGAAGTGCACAAAATAAAGTGTATAACAGTTTGCCCAGACAAAACAGTAGGCAACAACGATGAGGGTGGTGACACTGAAAGAACATGACAGTAGAAAATCGGGTCCAAGATGGAAGCTGCATTCACTTCCTCTCATGACCACATCAGAACCACAACTAAATTACTGAACAATCAACCTCAATAACCTATCAATAATCACTTTTAATTTAAACTGATTAAATTCACCGATAAAAAGACATAGTGTATCCGAATAACTAAGAAAACAAAATCCATATACGAGGCCTGTCTGGAAAAAGTCCAGCCATCGACAATATAATGAGAATGGTTTGCACAACATCATTGTAACCTGGTAGCCAAGAAGACTGGACTGGAGTGCACATGTGTGAAAAATGATGACTTCATTGTTCCAGTCAGTGGAGGTGGTAGATGCCATCGACTGAGCATGTGTACTGCGTGGCCGTCACATTCAAAATGAGCAAGTAGAGCAACAAATCTGCATCAGATTTTGCATTAAACTTGAACATTCCTTCATGGAAACTATTCAGATGATTCAGAAGGCTGAGCTATGGGCAACTGGAGATTGTTTGCTCATGTATCACGTGTTGCACAGAGTTTTTTGGAGAAGCATCAAATCACCCAGGTGCCTCAGTCCCTCCACAGCCCAGATTTGGCGTGCTGCAACTTCTGGCTTTTCCCCAAATTAAAATCACCTTTTAAAGGGAAGAGATTTCAGACTGTCAGTGGGATTCAGGATAATATGATGGGGCAGCTGAAGGAGACTGGGAGAACTGTGAGGTCCCTAAGTGCCTACTTTGAAGGGGACTGAGGCATCATTGTCCTATGTACAATGTTTCTTGTATCTTTTTCAATAAATGTCTCTATTTTTCATAGTGTGTGGCTGGATACTTTATGGACAGACCTTATATATGCTGTCTATAAGAGGTTCACTTCAGATAGAAAGACACACACAGACTAAAAATAAAGGCATGTAAAAAGATATTTCACGCAAATGGAAACAAAAAAACAGTTAGGGTAGCAATATTTATATCACACAAAACAGACTTAAAGGTTATAATAAGAAACAAAAGAGGACATTATATAATGATAAAGGGACCAATGGAGCAAGAGAAACCCTTGTAAACATGCAGCCAACATAGGAGCACCTAAACATATAAAGCAAATACTGATGGACATAAAGAGAGAAATGGTCAGTAAGACAATCATAGTAGGAGACTTTCACACCCCACTGACATCAATGGATAGATCTTGAATACAGATAGATCTTCCATACAGAAAATAAAAAATAACACAGTGGCCTTAAATAATACAGTAGACCAGATGGATTTAATTGATATCTTCAGAGCATTTTGCCCCCAAAAGCAGAATATACATTCTATTCAAGTGCACATGGAATATTTTCTAGGATAGACCACATGTTACAACACAAAACAAGTCTCAGTAAATTTAAGAAGACTGAAATCATGTAAAGCAACTTCTCTGACCATAATGGTATGAAACTATAAATCAATCACAAGAAAAAAATTGAAAAACACATGAAAACATGGAGGTCAAATAAAATGTTACTAAACAATGAATTGGTTAACAACGAGATCAAAGAAGAAATCAAAAGAGTCCTTGAAACAAATGATAATGAGAACAAAACAACCCCAAACCTATGGGACACAGTGAAAGCAGTCCTAAGAGGGAAATTCGTAGCATTACAGGCCTACCTCAAGAAACAAGAAAAATCTCAAATAAATAATTTCACTTTACACTTAAAGGAACTAGAAAAAGAATAACAAAATCCAAAGTGAGTAGAAGAAAGAAAACAATAAATATCATGCAGAAATAAACAAAATAGAGTATAAAAGGCAATACAAAATATCAATGAAACCAAGAGCTGGTTCTTTGAAAAAATAAATAAGATTGACCAACCTTAAACCACACTCATCAAGAAAAAGAGAGGACAAAATAGATAAAATCAGAAATGAAAGAGAAGTAACAACTGACATCAAAGAAATACAAAGAAGTGTAAGAAAATATTAGGAACAACTATATGCTAACAAATTGGATAATCTGAATGAAATGGAGAATTTCCTAGAAAAAACAATCTTTCAAAACTAAATCAGGAAGACTCAGAAAATCCAAATGGCTTGATCACAACCAATGAAACTGAAGCAGTAATCAATAAACTCCCAACAAACAAAAGCCCTGGACCAGATGGCTTCATAGGTGAATTTTACTAAACATTCAAAGAAGAACTAACACCTATCCTTCTCAAAGTGTTCCCAAAAATTCAATAGAAGGGAAGACTCCCAAGTTCATTTTATAAGTCCAGTATTACCCTAATTCTAAAACCAGATAAAGAAACTACAAAGAAAGAAAATTATAAACTAATATCCCTGATGAATATAGTTGCTAAAATCCTCAATAAAACATTAGAAAATTGTATCCAGCAATACATTAAAAAGATCGAACATCTTGATCAAGTGGGATTTATTCCAGGGATGCAAGGTTGGTACAATATCCTCAAATCAACAAATGTGATACACCACATAAACAAAATGAAGGATAAAACCATGTAGTTATATCAATAGATGCATAAAAAGCATTCAATGAAATCCAGCACCCATTTATGATAAAAAACTCTTAGCAAAGTAGAAATTGAGGGAATATACGTCAATGTAATAAAGGCCATATATTACAAACCCACAGTCAACATCATACTCAGTGGGCACAAACTACAAGTATTCCCCTTAAGTTCATGAACAAGATGGATATCTGCTTTCACCACTCTTATTCAACATACTACTGGAAGTCCTAGCCATAGCAATCAGACAAGAAGAAGAAATAAAAGGCATTTGAATTGGAAAGAAAGAAGTAAAACTGTCACTATTTGCAAATGACATAATATTGTATGCAGAGAACCTGAATGATTCCACCAAAAAACTATTAGAACTGATAAATGAATTCAGTAAAGTAGCAGGACAGAAAATAAATACCTGAAACTGGTTGCATTTTTATATATCAATAATGAGTAATCCGAAAGGGAAACTAAGCAATAATCCAGAGTTCTGGCCAAGATGAAGGCGTAGGTAGAAATGCTTCACTTCCTTGCACAATCAAAAGAAGGATGACAAGCAATTAAAAAAATAAACAACCAGAACTTCCAGAAAACCAAACTGCATGGAAGTCCAACAACCAAGGAGTTATAGAAACATTCACCCAGACTGGTAGGAAGGGCAGAGATGGGCAGCTACAGTGAGAGAAATCACAGCAAGGTGGTGGACTGAACTGGCCAGGCAAGGCTGGCAGACCAGAAAACTAATGACTCAAAACCTCTAGCTGTGAAACACAGTGGGGGTTGTGAAGGTGGGAGAGATTCTGTCTCACAGGAGAGTTGGTTGGAAAGTGGGGCTAGAGTGGAGCAAGCAAGTGGCCTTGTTCCCTCTCTGACCCCTCTCCCCACCAACAGTGCCACAATGTAGCAAAGAGGGTTGTCCTGCCTGAGTGAATACCTAAGGCTCCACCCCTTACAATATAACAGGTGCTCAGTAAAAAGAAATATGGCTCAAATGAAAGAACAGATCCAACTCCAGAAAAAGAGCTAAGAAACCGGGAAATAAGCAACCTATCTGATGCAGAGTTCAAAGCACTGGTAATCAGGATGCTCACAGAATTGATTGAGCTTGATCACAAAATGAAGGAAGAAATGAAGTCTATACAAAGTGAAATAAAGGAAAATATACAAGGAACCAACAGTGAAGGGAAGGAAACCAGGACTCAGATAAAAGCTTTGGAACAAAAGGAAGAAATCAACATCCAACCAGAACAGAATAAGAAACAAGAATTCAAAAAACTGAGGAGAGGCTTAGGAACCTCCGGGACAACTTTAAGTAACCCAACATCTGAATCATAGGGGTGCCAAAAGGAGAAGAGGAAGAGCAAGAAATGAACAAATAACAAAGGAAAACTTCCCCAATCTGTTGAAGGAAACAGACTTCCAGATAGTCCAGGAAGCCCAGAAAATCCTAAAGAAATTGGATGAAAGAAGGAACACACCAAGGCACATCAAAATTAAGTTAACTGAGATTAAGGATAAGGAGAGTATCTTAAAAGCAATAAGAGAAAAGGAGACAGTACCTACAAAGGAGTTTCCATAAGGCTATCAGCTGATTTCTCAAAAGAAACCTTACAGGCAAGAAGGAACTGGAAAGAAGTATTTGAAGTCATGAAAGACAAGGACCTACCTCCAAGGTTACTCTATCCAGCAAAGCTATCATTTAGAATGGAAAGGCAGATAAAGTGCTTTTCAGATAAGGTAAAGTTAAAGGAGTTCATCGTTACCAAGCCCTTATTATATGAAATGTTAAAGGAAATTATCTAAGAAATAGAAGAAGATAAAAAACTATGAACAGTCAAATGACAGCAAACTCATAACTATCAACAACTGAAGCTAAAAAACAAAAACTAAGCAAACAACTGGAACAGGAACAGAATCACAAAAATGGAGATCACATAGAGGGTTATCAGTGGAAGGGGGAGGAGGAGAATGGGGGGAAGGTACAGGGAACAAGAAGCAAAATTGGTAGGCATGAACTAGACAGGGGGAGGTTAAGAATAGTATAGGAAATAGAGAAGCCAAAGAACTTATAATGTATAACCCATGAACATGAACTAAGGCACAGGGGAATGCTGGAGGGTGGGGGCGTGCAGGGCAGAGGTGGGATAAAGGGGAGAAAAAAAAACTAAGCCAACTATAACAGCATAATCAATAAAGTATACTTTAAAAAAAGCAACAATCCCATTTACTGTAGCATCAAAAAATAAAATAAAATACCTAGGAATAAATTTAATCAAGGTTATTAAAGACCTGTTCTTAGAAAATTATGAGACACTGAAGAAACTGAAAAAGATACATGTAAGTGGAAGCATATATCATGTTCATGGATAGGAAGAATTAACATCTTTAAAATTTCCATACTACCCAATGCAATCTATAGATTTACTGCAATTCTTATTAAAATATTAATGGCAGGCATATCTCACATAACTAGAACAAATATTCAAAAAATTTATATGGTACTACAAAAGATTCCAAACAGCCTCAGCAATCTTCAGAAAGAAGAACAAAGCTGGAGATATCATGTTACCTGATATCAAACTATACTACAAAGCTATAGTAATCAAAACAGCATGGTCCTGGCCTAAAAACAAGCATACAGACCAATACAATAGAATAGAAAACCTGGAAATAAACCACACCTTTATGGACAATCAATATTTGACAAAGGAGGCAAGAACATACAATGGGGTAAAGACAGTCTATTCAATATGATGCTGGGAAAATTGAACAGATACATGCAAAAATGAAACTATATCAACTCCTTACGGCATACACAAGAATAGATTAAAGACTTAAATGTCTCAAAACCATAAAATTCCTAGAAGAAAACAAAGGCAACCCTGACTGGAGAGACTTAATTGGTTGGGCATCATCCCACAAAGTGAACCGTCACTAGTTCAATCCCAGGTCAGGGCACATGCCTGGGCTGTGAGTTCAATCCCTGGTCAGGGCACATACAGGAGACAACAGATTGATGTTTCTCTCTCATATTTATGTTTCTCTCCCTCTCTCTCCCTCCCTTCCCCTCTCTCTAAAAATAAATAAATAAAATCTTAAAGAGAAAAGAAAACATAGGCTGTAAAAAGCTCTAACATTTCTCATAGGAATATTTTTTTCTGATATATCTTCTTGGGCAAGGGGAACCAAAGAAAAAATAAACAAATGGAGCTACAAGAAACTAAAAAGTTTTTGAACAGCAAAGAAACCATCAACAAAATGAAAAGACAACCTATCGAATGGGAGACGATATTGACTGATGATACATCTCACAAAAGGTTATTATCCAAAATGTATATAGAAGTCATACAACTCAACATCTTCCCCCAAAAAACAATACAATGAAAAATTAGAGGACCTGAATAGACACTTCTCCAAAAAGGACATACAGATGACCAATAGACATATGAAAGGTCATTAATCATCAGAGAAATGAAAATTAAAACCAAAATGAGATATCTCACATCTGCCAGAATGGCTATCATCAATAAATCAATGAATAAGTATTGGTGAAGATGTGGAGAAAAGGAAACCCTGTTGGTGGGAATGCAAATTGCTGTAGAAAACAGTACTCTCAAAAACAGTATGGAGTTTCCTCAAAAAAGCTAAAGATAAAACTACCATATGACCCACGAACTCTACTTCTGGGTATATATCCAAAGAAACTCAAAACACTAATTCAAAAAGAAACCCCTATGTTCATTGCAGCATATTTACAACAGGCAAGATATGGAAGCAACCCAAGTACCACCAATAGACAAGTGGATAAAGCAGAGTGGTACATATACACAATGAAATATTGGGCCTTAAAAAAGGATGAAATCTTACCATTTACAACATCATGGATAATCTAGAGGGTAGTAGGCTAAGTGAAATAAGCTAGATAGGGAAAGACAAATTCCATATGATTTCACTTATATGCAGAATCTAAAGAACAAAATAAATGAACAAATAAAACACAAACAGGTTCATAGACACATAAAACAAGCTGCCAGCTGCCAGCTGCCAGAGGGGAGGGAATTTATGGGACTGAGCAAAAAAGGCGAAGGGGTTAAGAAGTACAAACTTGTACTTATAAAATAGTCATGGGATGTAATATTGTAATTAATAAGTATAGTGCCAGGTTGGTACTTGAAATATTGGGGGGATCACTTTGTAAATTATATGACTGTCTAACCACTATGCTTAATACATGAATCTAGTATAATATGATATTGAAGGTAAACTGTAATTGAAAAAAATTTTTTTAAATTTTAATTGTTGTTCTTGAAATATAAAATTTTAAAAACTTAATTGGAATGGCTATATTAATATAAAATTAGATTTCTGAGTAAAGAATATTGCCAAAGATATAGAAGGCCCTTTTATAATGACAAAGAGTCAAGTCATCAGAAAGACACAGCAATCCTAAGGGCTTGTATAGCTAAGAACAGAGTTTCAAAATACATAAAGAAGAAAACTGATACAATTGCTAGGAGAAATTTAAAAATCTATGTGCATAGAAAAAACTTTCAAAATCCTTTTATTGTGATTGGTAGAACAAGTGAACAGAAAACCAGTAAGCATATAGAAAAGTTGAAAACATAAGTCATCCACCTGAGCAACCTACCTAACTGAATCATAAAACAGGTTAATATATTTAAAAGGATATAAGTCATACAAAGTATGTTCTGTGCTAAAATGGAATTAAGTTGGAAATAAATAACAGAATGATGTCTAGACAACCTTTTGAAATAGCTGAAAACCAAATACCACACACTAAATAGCCCATGTGTCGAAGAAATTAAGAGGGAAATTAGAAAGTATTTTGAATTGAATGAAAATAAAAAGACATTAGCATTTATGAGATGCCACTAAAGCAGTACTTAGGGGGAAATTTATAGCACTAAATGCCTATAAAAAAAAAAAGAATGGTTTCACATCAATGACTTCAGCTTTTGCTTTACGGAACGAGAAAGGGGAGAGCAAATTAAATTCAGATTAAGCATAATAAAGAAAATAAGATAAGAGTAAAAAACAATAAAACAGAAAAACAACAGAGAGATAAATAAAACCAATCTGTTTTTTTAAAAAAAATCAATAAAATAATTTATCTTCTGGCCAGCATGATCAGGAAAAAATGACATGACAAAACAATTACGAGTATAAAAAACGAAGCAATGACTTTACTAGACTTGCTACAGATGCCAAAATCCAACAAAGGAATCACATGAAAAAAGCACTACAGACTAATAAGGTTAGTAGGATTACAGAGATGTTTCTAAACACAATTTTAGCTAATAAAATCCATTTTCTTCAAAAAATACATGACAGTAATAACAACATACTAAGTGCTTCAACATAGATCATATCATTAACCTCCACACAACTCTTATTGAGATAATCTATATTATTGACCAAATTGAAGTAATTTCTTAATATGGAGCTGAGATCTGAACTCAGGTAGTCTCAACTACCGAACTTACCACCTATATGTGCTGAGTCAAAGTCACTCCAGCCTTCTTTCTGTAAGAGCTGGGGAGGGGCAGTTTATTATTGCTTATTACTAATGAACAAAGAGCTCTGGTTATTACCAGATTTACTTAAAATAGTCCAGGTCTGGCCTTCTTTAGTCTTCAGGACCAGATTAGATTCTTCAAGGCTCGGCCTACTTCCCTAATGTGTGTTACACATAAAAACTGTCACCACTAGTCTGTTCACTAGATATACACGGTTCCCTAAACACACTGCTGACAGTTATGGTGAGGTGTGAGTCTACAAAAAAAAAAAAAAAAAACGGAATTCAAAGTTGCTCAGCTTTATGAAGGTTCAACAGCTGGTGAGTAGATAAATGAAATGTTGTAGGTATTATCTACACAATGCAATATTAAGAATTACTGAGATGCAACAACATGGCTAAGTCTCAGAAACATCATATTAAGTGAAAGAGGTTAGACACGTAAGACTACATATTGTATGATTCCACTTGTATGAAATTTCTAGTAAAAGCAAAACTGTAGCAACAAAAAGCAGATGAGTGTTTACCTGAGGCTGAAAGTAGGTATCGTAATTGAAGAAACTATTTTGGAGCGATGGAAGGGTTCTTAACCTTTATTGTGGTGATATTTGCACAACTGTACACATTTTCTAAAACTCGTTTATAAATTTCTACTTAAAAATGGGTAGATTTTATGGTATGTAAATTATACCTCAAGAAAACTGTTAAAAAGAAAATACCTTAATCAATGTATGGAGACAAAAAAAAAAAAAAAAGCAGGGAAATAGCTTTTCCAGTGCATAAAACAGAAATCATCTCTAGATTCCACTGCTCATCTGGCACACTTAAAATTGTTTCCTGGATGAATGCCTGTCAGTCAATCAGACATTCAACATTTTCATTGTCTGGAGGACTTAACAAAGGACAGTGGGGAAAATACTACGAATCTCTCCTTAAGCAGGCTCTAGTCTAATGTAGGAGGCCAGACAAGTGGCAACACACGAGAGTAGGGCTGGTGAGGGTGGCCTTTTGGTGGCATCTGCCTCTTGTTGATGGTCAGTACTGACAGGGTCAATTGCACAGGTGGGTGCTGCCCTCCTTCCTCAGCACAGAGTCTGCGTCTCTCTCAGTACAGGGGCACCTTTTTGGATGAATGAGTCACTGTTGGGTTGAGGAATTTTGAGCTTCTGCATTCCTTTGCTGGAACTTCCATAAAAGTGAAAACAATCCCATTTTTCAAAATCAATATATAGACTGCCATTCAAAATCACACATGTTTTGATGGAAAAAAAAGTGAGGAGGCCTTTCTTTCCAAGTAGGGAAATGAAATGCACACAGACGTGGGCAAGGGAGAAAATTTAGAACATGGAAACAGGCTGCCTGGAAGAATGAGAACAGATAGGAATGACGGCAGCAGGAGGCGTCTGTGGGTGAATAAAGAGAAGGGTAGGCTGAAGGGGCTGGGAGCCTGGGAGTTTTCATGTGGTTTTTAAAAAACAAGCGGGCCCAGGCCCAGGCCCAGGCCCAGGCCCAGGCCCTGGCCCAGGCTCTGGCTGGGTGCTTCAGTTGGTTGGAGCATCATCCTGTACACCAAAAGGTTGTAGGTTCAATTCCTGGTCAGGGCACATACCTAGGTTGCATGTTTGGTCCCTGGTGTGGGTGCGTATGAGAGGCAACTGATCAATGTTTCTCTCTCACATTGATGTTTCTCTCCTTGTCTCACCCCCCCTCCCCAATCAATAAGCATGTCCTCTGGTGAGGATAATAAATAAATAAAAATTAAATTAAATTAAAAAATGTAGGGCCCAGTAAGAGACAGATAAACTCAAAGTAATGAGAGTTGAATCAGGAGGATGATGGAGGCTGGGAGACTAAAAGAGTCAACAGTCCAGGCATGAAATTGTTAAGGTTGTACTCGGCTGTAAAAAAAGAAGAAAGCTTTACCCTTTGTGACAATATGAATGGACCTGGAGAGCATTATGCTAAGTGAAATAAGCCAGTCAGAGAAAGACGAATACCATATGATTTCACTCACAAGTGGAATTTAATGAACAAATTGCACTAACAAGCAAAAGAGTCAGACTCATAGATAGAGAACAGATGACAGCTAAGGGGGCAGGCTAGGGGATGAAGGGATTGAGCAAAAAGGAAAAAGGACTCATGGGCATGGATAACACTATGGTGACTGTGGTGGGGAGGGTAATATAAGGGGACTAAATGGCAATGAAAAAAATACAAAAAAAATAATTATGCAAAAAAAAAAAAGGTTTAAGTTTTGGCCAACTGGTAGATGTGAGAACAAAAAGGAAGGGGGGTAGTACTAATAAACTCCAAACTGGCTAATGAGCTTGCTGACATCAGTACATACATGACTGAGTGACTGAACCCTGTGTGACATTTCATGTGTGGGAAAGAAATGACTGCTATATGCCACAGGCTGTGGATAGAGCCACGGCTGCTAGACACCATAATCCAGAACTGCATGCTCCCTGCAGCAGACAGACTCCAGCCAGGACAGCCCTTCAACTGAGAAGCCCAGATATTACCCACATTTGCCAGCACTCAGAGATGGACTTTCTTACTATGGGGGAGATGGTTCAATTGGTTTTGTTTTTAAAGGAACCACCTACTCAATTTCCCCTCCCCTGCACCTCATACCCAAGAGCCTAGATCCTGTGCTGGATCACTACTCTGCTAGGCAGTCAAAGGTCATACTCAGTGCTGCTGAGTTTTATATTTTTACTGATGATTGAAAGGAGAGGATAAAACTCACCACAGGAAGTGTAGGCTGTTCCTCAAAAGTATAGGCTTGTAAGCTGCCTCTTCTGCTGGAATGATTCTTATTAAAAAAAAAAAAAAAAAGAATGATAATAGTGTTAGGTCTTGGATTTGTCTTTGAGTGGCAGATAACGCAGTAGGGGCCAGTATGAGGGAGCAAGAGAAAGAACACTTGGCCAGGAAGCTAGGAAGCAACCGTGGAGACCAAGTAAAAGCATTCAGTACTCTCAACACCAGCACATACTGATGCTTCCCAGCTTCCAGTTCTCACTCTGCTCCCACTCTAGACTGCCTCCTGGATACTTTTTCTTGAACGTTTAACAGATACCTCCTCATTGTGCCCCAAACTGGATCCCATTTTTCCCCGTTCACACCCACTCAAACCTTGTCCAGCTTACCCAAGTCAGATGTCAGTCAGATGCTGACCTTCTCTGTCCCTTTCAACCAGGTCAGTCACCAGATCCCATTCATTCTATTTCTTTACTAGCTCTCAATTACATTCCCTCTCCACTTTAGTTCAAGTTTTCATCATTTGTCACCTTGAATATTACTGCAGCAACATCCTAATAGATTTCCTGGCTCCAAGTCTGATTTCCTTAAATTTGCTCTCATACTGCATGTTGGAACCAGAGAATGTTCTATTGTGTGAGCCAGTCACATCGTTCAATGACTTCATACCATCACTAGGATGAAATCTGCAGCCCAGAACACAATGCTTAGTGAGCTTCCTGACCTGGCTCTTCCTCATGGCTCCCATACACCCCACCTCCTGACCTGACCTCTGGACATTCCTGATTACTCATTTCCCAGAAATCCTATGTACTCTCTTTCCCTGTGTTTTTATACACATGCTGTTGTCACTATCTAAAATATCTTAGTTTTGTTATTTAATGACATCAAAATTTATAATATACATATCAATTAACTCAGAATATCCACTGTAGTATTGTTTATAATAACAAAGGACTGTAAACAATCTAATATCCCTCAGTAGGAGATGGTGCAATATCTTACAGTTTATTTACACACTGAAATATGCCAGACTTTGATGACTTTATTTTTTTTAGTGGCTTTAAAAGGAATAAGTCTATATTTACTGAAATGGTCCAATGGCTATATTATAGCAAGTGAAAAAAGTTAAGTTACAAAAAAGTATATATGAGATGATCTCAGGTTAAAAAAATTATATAGAAATATATGTGTGCTTACACATGTTTATAAGTATACAGAAAATGTTCAGGACAGCCCTGGCTGGTGTGGCTCCATGGATTGAACTCTGACTTGCAAACTGAAAGGTCACCAGTTTGATTCCCTCTCAGGGCACATGCCTGGGTTGCAGGTCAAGTCCCCAGTTGGGGGCATGTGAAAGGCAACTGATTGATGTTTCTCTCACATATTGATGTTTCTCTTCCCCTCTTTCTCCCTCCCTTTCTCTCTCTTGGAAAATAAATAAATAATATCTTTAAAAAAAAGAAAATTTTCAGGACAATATATGCCAAACCATTAACAGCAGTTAAGGAAGCATATGTTAGAGATAAGATGGAAGATTTAATTTTTATTTTATACATCTCAATACTGTTTTAATTGTTAACCATGACCATACAACATTTTTTAAAGAATAAATTATTTAAATAATAAATTTAAATAATTTATTCTTTAAGCAATTTAAATAATTTAAATAATATAAATTAAAAAAATTTTTTTCTAATAAGTAACACATGCATATGCTACAAAATTCAAAAGATACCAAAGATATGTGTCCTCCTCACCTTGTTCCTCCCTTCAGAGCTAAGCAATGTTACCAGTTTCCTGGTTAGCCTTCATGAAGTCTCATATACATATTTATTTTCTGCCATTTACATAATTTACAAAAAATAAATAGGACATCAAACACACTGTTCTGTACCTTGCTGGTCTGCACTAACTAGTATCTCTTAGGGATTGTTCCCTACAACATATACATCAAAGCCACCTTGTTCTTTTCAACAGCTGCATAGTATTTCATTGTATGGATGCCATGTGTTACTTTTTAGATAAAATAACAGGAGAAAAGGGAATAGGATCTTATATGATTTATCACTAATTAATCAATGTAACTTATTCCTGGTTGGCATGGCTCAGTTGGTTGGAGCATCATCCTGTAAACTGAAAGGATGCAGGTTCGATCCCCAGTCAGGACATGCCTAGGCTGTGAGTTTGGTTCCCAGTCAGAGCATGTACGAGAGGCAACTAATCCATGTTTCTCTCTCACACCAATGTTTCTCTCCTTCATTCTCTCCCTTCCTTCCCCTCTCTCTAAAATCAATAAGCATATCCTTGAGTGAGGATTTTAAAAAAGTACAGGTAATTAAAACAATCAATATAGTTTATTCTTTAAGTCTATGACTGACCTTTCCCACTCCTCTGACAGAAAATAAAAAGAAATGAATGGAAGACAGAACAGACAGGTGGAAAAGAAGGAGGGAAAGGGAACAGACTGGCAGATCTGCTCTTGGATATTCATACAAGCATTCCCAGACAATTGTCTACATTGAAGTTTCTTGAAGAACATGCTGAAATAGAAATGTGCAAACTTCTGTTAAGGCTAAGAACATAAACATCTTTTGTCTCTACTGTAACTACTTACTTCTGTTGATGTAGTGTGAAAGCAGCCATAGGCGATGCTTCAACATGTGGGTGTGGCGATATTCCCAGGATACGTTAGCATATGGTGCCCCACATATTGTCAGTCCTCAATAAATATTTACTAATTGAATGAAATGCAGGGGGACTCCAACTAGAATGACCCTAGCACCCTCAGAGAATAATCTTTGTCTTTCACTCAAAGATCTCTCTTGATGGTACAGATTAGAGAGCTAGCCATTATGATCACATTATGGCCATGTATGTTGGGATACTTGCTTCTGCACCCTATAAACAGCAATTTTTATAGTGGTTACTGGAATGAGAATGTCATCTATCTCCTTGTTGAGGCAAAGTACATCAGCTCTTATTCACATATGTGTGTTGGTAACATCTGTGGCATAATTAAGGAGGAGAGAAGCAGCCCTATCATTCAGGACCTGGCCCAGCACTCATCAGTAGGACAAAGACAAAACCAAGACCACTCTGTAATCATTTCTGAACAGAGACAAAATGGGCACATTTTCCAAGAAATACCAAATATCTCCCTAATCTGGCAAATGTGAGTTACAGCTTCTTCTTCACTAATTATTTCTTTAGGCTTGCTATTGATAAGATTTGAGATACCCTATTCCAGAATTACTCCTGGTATCTGACAGCATTCGGGGAACAAGCCAAATCTTGCTTTCTTATACCCTCCCTCAAACTGCCTACATGAGCCCAAATCTATTAAGTCCTTATAACATCCTCTTACCAAGACACTAATGGTATGTGCCCTCCCTTGCTAATAAACCCAACTTGTTCAATTACAGGTGTGTTCATGGTGGTCTTCGGCTGAAGAGCATCGACATAATGGACATTTGGACCTAACTGATCACTTAGATTATCCAAGACTCTGCTCCATACCATAAGTGGGAATATTTGAAAAATGATCATGCCATAAAGTCCCAAAGTCACTAATATATTATTATGTACCATTTAAGACAAATTTTTCTCATTACAAGAAAAAAATTGTAAATATTTGAGGTGATGGATGTTAACTAAACTTACTGTGGGGATCATTTTGCAATATATACATATATCTAATCATGCTGTACATGTTAAACTAACATAATGTTATATGTCAATTATATCTCAATAAACTGGGAAAAGACAAAATTTTATGTATAAGTTTGATACTCAGTGGATACACACACACACAATGTAAAATCCTGAAGCTACAACAAAATCTAAGAGCATCTTACTGAGCTGGATACTGGCTGGCCAGTGGCTGAATTTCCAGAAACAGCAAGTAAGGCATTCAATTCTTCTGCAAGGTGAATCTGAACATCCAAGTTATTTGATGGTAGAGGTGATAAGGCCTGATTGCTATACATGATGCCTTCATCTTCTCTTATAATTTCCCAGTTCTAAAATGAACAGAATAAGCCACACATACTTTAATCTATTGATATAGCATGTGTCTATCTACGAAAAAAAGAAAATTATTTTTACCTCGGAAGACTCTCGGTTGTCCACACTTTCTGTTTCCTCGGATATCTGCCGCCTGGTGGTGAATGCGCGCTGTGCTTGCAGTTGAATGTTACCATCCTCAGCATCTGTTAGGTTGTCCCTATTTTAGAAATACAAAAGCTATCATCCATGTCTGAAGAGGGTTAAAACAACAGTCACATATTCTGTGATCATTTAAAAAATACTTGTATCAGATCAGAACTTACTGGTTTTGGTCAAAAGCTATTTCAACATGCATAGATTAAGTTGTGGGCACACTGGTAGCTTATGGAGTTAAAATTTTTGTGGAAGTGTGCATGTAATATGTCTGCCTTTGATATTTTAGTTCATCACTGTGCCTATGATAGTCATTGACATACATGGGAACTCAAAAAAATTGAATGAATGAAAAGGTGAATGAATTAACTGAATTTCACTAATAATTTTATTATATTATTTTGCCACATTATTACAACCTACAGCAGCACTAGAAAGTTCATAAAAGAAAAGTTTAAAGAGTTGCACATACATCTTCTTGAATCAGATAGCAACATTTTCTAAACCGATCTTAAGCCAAAGGGAGAGTTCCCTGTGCATGAATGTAGACTGAAGAATGAATGACAGTGTAAGGACACTGCAATGAAAAAGTTAATACATTAGCTCTTCCCAAAAGCAACCAGAGGTGACCTCTGAAAATGGTTCACTATTCACTTGACCCACAAAACCCCACCCCACAAAATCATGAAAATCAAGAGGTTCAAATCTTCGTGTTCACTTGAACAATACTCATGAAACTGCCCAGGCTATCAAGGGTATGCATATTTGAAAAGCCACCAAGTATCTGAAAGATGTCACTTTAAAGAAACAATGTGTCCATACAGAATGGGACGGTGGGGTTGGTAGGTGTGCCCCAGCCAAACAGTGGGACTAGACACAGGATTGGTGGCTCCAAAAGAGTGCTGAATTTTTGCTGTACATGCTTAAAAATGCAGAGAGTAATGCTGAACTTAAGGGTTTAAATGTACATTCTCTGGTGATTGAGCACACCCAGGTGAACAAGCTCCCAAGATGCAGTGCAGAACTTACAGAACTCATGGGCGGGTGAACCCATACATGAGCTCTCCCTGCCACACTGAGATGATCCTTCTTGAGAAAGAGCAGGTTGTTCCTAAACCAGAAGAGGAAGTTGCACAAAAGAAAAACATATTCCAGAAGAAACTGAAGAAACAAAAGCTTATGGCCCAGGAATAAATTCAGCATAAAATAAATACTAATAAAAGTAAAAGCAGAAAAAAAAGTTAATACATTACAATTAAACGCTTAATGGTCCTGGTATGAAAAAAGGCATGTCTGGGTTTAGGAAAGGTATATGGTGCCATATTGAGGGGTTGGTCTTTCTACTGTACCTTTTCTAAGTTACCCTGGTCATTTACTAGGTGTATTATTCTAGCAATTTGCATTTATTATATACAGACCATCAGATCAAGATTTTTAATAAATATTTAATAACAAAGTTATTGTTAATTTATTTAATGCCCTATAAGTCCAGTATAGTCAGAGGATCAGTTCTTACTGTGCTGCTGTTGGAGAAAACAAGATTTTGATAGATTTCCTCCCCTAAACACTTAATTTGGGCTAGTTGAAAGTGACAACTATAGAGAAAGAAATGTGATTGTGCTCAAGTCAAGCATGCCTTAATACTAAGTATGCAATACGACAATTTTGCAGAGTTTTACAGTGTCTTCAGTTTTGCAATCTGCATGTCATTCTGCAGAGATCAGTGCCTCTGAGCCATGGATCACTGATTTGCTTTGGAAGGATTTGAGAACAGAAAATACCTGTGAAAGTGCCTGGGCCATCAGAGACAAACTACCAAAGCCCAAAATTAGAAGGTTAATGGACAAATAAAAAATTTAAGTCTGTGTCAGACAGTGGAAGACTAAAGAAAGATTTCAGAAAGTTGTAAGATAGAAGAAGTGGAAGGATATTTGATAATAAATATGAATAAGGGGAGAATTTATTTACAAACATACAATCTGATGATAAAAGAAAAATGTCAGTGGGGAGACGTAAATTAGAATGAAGGTCATTCTTGAAAATTGTTCTGTCCTTGATCTGTGTATGGTGGAAATTATGTATACATTGGCCATATTGGCAAACAGGTGTTTAATGAAAGACCCTTGTTTTGAATCCATTATATGTTACAAAATAATTTATATTTTTAAAATAGTGTACTGTAGAATTTTTAATTTTATTATATTTTAGTAATAAGCTGCAAAGAATCTCTAAGATTTTCTAAATCATTCTAAAGAGGAAAATGTACCATTTTTGGCTACATAATATTAAAGATATACATAATTAACAACTTATTAAAATAAAGAAGCAATTTGAAGGGTGGTATTTATGACTCAAATAATTTTGAATACCATCAAATTATTTTAAAAAACAAACAGCTAAGATAGCATTTTTTAAGTCCTAGGCCATAAAATCCTGGTGCACTTACAATTTATAGACCCCTACAATATTACAAATCCATTTGAGACATGAATTCAAAAAGAAAATTAGTGGTCAAAATGTATTCCAATTACAAACGTGAAAGCCACCAGCACATACTGAAGGGTTGGTCTTTTCCACTGTGTTCGTCTAGATTCATGGTTTACATAGTAGGTCCTTCCAAGAACATCCTGTCTCTCTTCCCATCCCGGAGGTAGAGGAGAAGGTTCTTGCTGCTGCTGCAAATGGCAAGCAGCATCTGGTTGGTCCAAAACAACCCAGCCAGGCTGAAAAACAGCATGTTAACAATTAAATTTATGCTTGATTTTTTAAATCTTATAAATTATGCTACAGGAAATTTAAAAAGTCATTTAGCATATCTAGTTCCACAAGTTACAGAGAGACAGAATAAGTACACTGACAACTTTTAAGATCATAATATGAAATTCCACGGTAATGAAGACTTTTTTGTAAACTGATAACATTTAAATTTTTTTGAACATTTTTAAAATTTTCTAAAAATGTTTTAAAACATACTTAATAGGAAAAAAAGGACAGAAACAAACAACCAATAATGGAAAGCATGGAGAAACTGAGAAGCATAATTCAAACTAGAGTAAAATTAGGCTGTTCTCTAAACTATAAGCAAATGAATGATGGGCAGGGATCATGTTGTATTGGGCATCGCCTTCCCACAGAGAAGGCACCTTGTATAGGATGGAAATCAATAACTCTCTGAAACCTGAAAAATATATTATTAAATGAAGGTGCAATATGCAGAGGCATGAGAAGTACAAATGATTTAGAAATAGTTGCTACAATGAACACTCTAGTGATTAAAAAGTCATGACGACTCTGTGGTCTGATGTTTTCTCTTTCTCCTCTGGACCCAGGGAAAGCATTTTCATCAAGGGGAGAGGGAAGGGAATTTAAGGGGAAGGGTTTACAGGAACAAGTATAAAGGACACATGGACAAAAATAAGAGGGGGTGGAAATGGGAGGGAGGTGGGGAGGGCTGGGGTGCTGGGATGGGAGTAAAAGACAGAAAACTGTACTTGAACAACAAAAAGAAAGAAAAGGAAGAAAGGAAGGAAGGAAGGAAGGAAGGAAGGAAGGAAGGAAGGAAGGAAGGAAGGAAGGAAGGAAGGAAAGAAAGAAAGAAAGAAAGAAAGAAAGAAAGAAAGAAAGAAAGAGAAAGAAAGAAAGAAAGAAGCCAAAGAAAGAAAGTCTTGTTTGTTTTGTTTGAAATGCTTGGAAGGCATTGGAAATTTCCTGGGACTATCGAGGGGGTAATTATGATGAAGCCTTAAACCAGATAGTTATAGTGAGGAATTAATGGAAAAGGGTAGCAAGAGTTAATGTACATTCTTTAATACCAGAAACCTCAAAACAGAAAAGGCAGTAGGTACAAGGTTCACTAAATACTAGAATGGTTAGGAAAGCATAAATAAACTAGTAAAGGAAACTTAAATTCCTGAATGAATGAAAAAACTTAATATGATCTTGGCTAGGAAGACTCAATCTCACACTGGTGTCAATTCTACCCAAGTTAATTTATAAAGTTGCCAAGATTCCAACTAAACTACATTATGGATTTTTTAAAAATAATGAGACATGGCAATTCTGAAGTTCAAATGGAAACACAAACTTGTAGGAAAAATTAATAGAATTCTATAAAAGAAGAGCAACACATGGAGATTAACCCTGCCAGACAAAATATACTGTAAGCCACAAGAATTACAGCTGTGTGGCCCTGGAGCACACAAGAGAAGAGAGCCCAACAGGATGGATTAGAAAGCCCAGGAAGAGACTCAAAATTGTAGGAATTTGGTACATAATAAAGACACTTTTCAAATCTGTGGGTAAACAGGCCTATTACGTAAAAAATAGAAAAAAATAATTTAGATCATTACCTCCTACCTTATACCAGGATGTTACTAATTGTGCAATATTTAAATGTTAGACAGTCAAACCAAAATGTCTTAGAACATACCTGAGAGATTTAAAAAATATAGTGTAAGAGTGTGAAAGCCATTGAGTATAATACCGAATCCAGAGCAAAAAAGAGAAGATTGATACATTTGATTATAAAACCCCCAAATCTGTACATGGGAAAAAAACTACTAAATCGCAGTTTAAAAATGACAAACTGGCCAACATTAGGTACTATGATACAGACAAAAATAATTTCCTTAATATATAGAGAGTTTGTTTTTCCCCTAGGCACCGTGGACCCCACACTTAAGGGCTGGTGTGTGTCTACCCATTAGAAGATGTAAGAGAATTCTCTATATTGAAAACTGGATCTGAACATAAGGAATCAAGAAGAAAAGCTGGGAAGGAAAGGAGTATTTTCTGGCAGCAGGGGTTCCTGCAAGAAGGGGTTCCTGATCTCTTCTAGCTCTGGTGGGACTGTTATAGCCTCAGGCAGAACAGGATGGGAGAGGGAGAGGAAGGTAGAGTCATTCCAGGAAAAGGAAGGTGGATGGGAAGTACCACTGACTCCCTTTCTTCCTTATTTTCTGTTCTGTTTTCCTATTTACCTCTTCTATGGGAACTGGGATCTTTTTAATTTTTAATTCCCAAACTCCATTCTGTTCCTTCCCCCAGTCCTCTTACTTTTTCTCTCCATCTGTTACCTTCCTTTTCTCTCCTTTCCTTTCCTTTAAATAATCATAATATTGGATCTACATATCTAAAATTTAGTCTTGTATAAATTAAATTAAATTTTATTTCTCCAGTTTCAATTTCAAAAGCACATAAGTTGAATTTCTGTATTTTACTCTCAAAAAAGACTAAGATGTAATTTTTTGTTGAATATGGTCATTGATTATTTTTCTGCAGATTAATAACATTTATTAATAAAACTGTCCTCACTTCTGCTTTAGATGACTGTAAAAATATTCACAGCTAGGAATATGGTACCAGAAAATATTTAAAATCTTCTTAAAGATTTGTTTCTTAAAGGTCTGGTTATTTCATTTCTGGTATACAAGTAAACCCAAACAGAGGAAAAAACTAATTTAATTAAGAACCTTTTTGAAAAGCCTGTTTCAAGTTTGAAAAAGTACAGTTGTACATTTTAACATTGTTTAGAAAAACCAAGTTCTCATTTTTCTATATAATGTCTCCCTCTTAAACATGTATCAGCTAATATTCTTCACGGAATAATTTTCTAAGTGTCAATGTTCCTTAATTACTAACCTCAAAGCTGAGATGCAACTGTCCACAATTTAATGGAGTTAAAGAAAGTCAGAAAGCAAGTGTTCAGAGCTACAACATTGTATGTTAACCTTGTAAAACACACCTAAATCTAAAGTTGCAAGGGGTACAAAAATCAAATGTTACATGATTACCTATACAAGCAGTTGGTATTACTAAGGAATACCAACTGCCTTAGAGTAAGTCTCTTGTAAAGACCACAATTGTTTTCTTTAAATAACAGAATTGTGTATATTCAATCACAAATTAGATGTCAAAGGCAAGACTTCTCTGGTCATTAGCTACGCAGAATATAAATAAGCACAGATTCATGTGTTTGAATTCCTAGGGGCTTTCATAAATAAACTCCTACACGCTTACATCCACTGAAATTATAAGGTGCACTCTGAGGGAATTCAAACACTGAGACTTCAGACCACAAAATGAAGCAAAGCAGCTCTGCCCACAGAAACTGAACTGTGAATAAGGTACCTGTGATACGTGTGCGTGGGCAAAACTTGGAGCAGGTTACTGAATAATAAAATGCTGTTAGCTTTTTAAAAGTTACTAAATAAAGAATTTTCTTTCTTTACAGCAGACATCCTTCATTTCAAACAGAATTTTATTAGGCAAAATATCCTGTGCACCAAAATGCCAGAAATTTTGACCCAATAAATATCTTAAAAATGTTAAGTCTGATAAATCACAGAAAAACCAAAAAGATACAAAGGTAAATTAGATAAGTGAATACAGACATAAGAAAGGCTACCAAGTTCTTTGGCCACCAAACTAAGGACTAATTATATTCTATGTGTTGAAGAAAAAAGTTCTTTCCATTATTTCAGATTCCCCCACAAAACAAAATCTCATTTGTGTATATAAAAAAATTCCCATAAAGGTCTGTTACAAAAGCTCTGCTTATTCTAGAGCTTTCTTCCTCTTCTGAAGGCATGTGGGTTTGGGAGGTAGAGCCCAGTCTTTGGGGAGGGTCCTCAGCTTTATAGTTCTTCCAGAGACCTAACCAGAGCCTCAGGCAAAGAGGCAGGGTGAGGAGGCACTGTGTGTTGTCACTAACCGTCACTGAGTAAGGTGCGGTCTTTGATGATAATGTTCCCGCAAGGGAAGCCTCAAGGGGCAGGTGTTTTTGTCTTCTTTTCAACTCTTGAATTTTTCTGCTGAAGAAACCCTTGGCCTCATCTGGCAAAACCGGGTGACTATGTAAATGAAGAGCCTGAGGTTCAGAGAAGTTCAGGGCTGGCTAGTAGCAGACTTTGCAAACAGGATTCCAGTCTCCAAATCCCAGCCCAATTCTATTCCAAATACACAGTCTTGGCTTCTTCCTCACTCACCCCAGATACACATAGTTCGGCCCAAATACTTGACTTGGACTTTCTCTTACCTTGTCACTCATGAAAATTATTAAATTCTATTTGCCCCAAATAAATGTGGCTTTTTATTAGATCACTTTAATTCTCTCCCTTTTCTCCCATTCCCTCCTTTTCTACAAGCTCTGTCTCCAACTATAACAGGAATTATGTTTCATAAAAAGTTCCTAATTAGCAGAGTCACCTCAAAACCTCCATGTATTTAACTTACAAAGTGTTCTTACTTTGATGCAGAGGAACATGACATGGTTTAGAAAACCAAACAACTAGAAACAGTTAATGACAATTATAATAAATGCTCTCATTTATAAACATTGTATTCTCTATTTCTTTACCTTTATGAATGCCATTAATAATGGCCATTCATTCTATAGAAATACCCTTAGAAAAATGTTTAATAAATGCTTGGGTAAAATAAATAAATACCCAGGTAAATAATGTATATTGCACATTTTAAAAAATTTATTGATTTTAGAGAAGTGAAGAAGTGGGGTGGGGTAGACAGAGAAAAGGAGAGAGAGAGAGAGAGAGAGAGAGAGAGAGAGAGAGAGAGAGACAGAGAGGAACACTGATGTATTGTTCCACTTGTTTATGCACTCATTAATTGATTTCTTATATGTGCCCTGACCAGGGATCAAACCTGCAACCTTGGTGTATCAGGATGATGCTCTAACCAACTGAGATACCTGGCCAGGGCCTTTATTGCACATATTAACTTCTTTGTATAAAGTTACTTTTTCTTCACAGTATACTAAAATAAGAAATTAGGTATTTCATGTTTAGTTTAACCAAATATTTATAAAATCTCACCTCTAATTCCTCAGCCTGTTCTGTGTTATCTTCTTCTGAGCCACTGCTTTTAGGTAGATAAGTCATTTTTAATCTCAGATAACCTTTAACTCTTGATTTGTGACTGTAAAAGAGAAAATAATTATTCATAAAACTTTAACACTAGGGAGAAAAGAATTAATTTACTAAGAGTTCATTGAACATCCACCAGCTACTAGGGGAGACTCAATGACAAATTACGATGCAGAAAATATCTAGGAAAAAGAATAAATGGTAGAGAAAAAGGAACATATGTAAATAAATGTTATGAGATAAGATACTCAGGAAGTTGAAGGAAAAGATCAGACAGAATTTAAGGGAAGTTGGTATTTGAGTTGGGGCTTGAAGACTGGGGAGGGTTTTGATCTGTGGCAGTAATGGGACAGGCATGTGAGTGAAGAAAAGAGCAAAAAAAACAAGGAAATAGATGGGAGACCTAGGGTGCAGTTGAGGAAATGGCAGTAGTTGAATGTGGCTGGATTACAGGGTACACATAAAGGAGGTGGAGATGGTGAGGTCCAGGCAAAACAAGGGAAGTTGAGGTTTTATTTTGCATACTCTGTGAAGCCAGAGAGTTTTGGGGATATGGAAAGGCACCCTCGGAGACATGTGCTTGAGATAACTAATCTAGCCACACTGTATGAGATGTCAGAAGAGTGAAGAGCAAAGCCTGATAACCGTCTGGAACCTAGTATCTTTCTTTGACAGCTGTTTGAATCTGTCCTACACTAATTTACCTTATCTGTTTTCATACTGTATCACCTCTTCAATTAACGAGTTGTCTAGCTCAAGGTTGCTACCCACTGTATTAATATTTAAATTTTTAAAACCCATCTTTCTTAAGCTTCTAAATTAAGACTCACTGCCCCCATCAATTGCAATATCCTATTTACTTAAGAAATCTTTGCTTGTCCTACCTTTCTACATACATTTTTGGGTGATTTTTATAAATATCAATTGCATAACCAACTAGTCCTTGTCTTTCTAGACAAGAGCCCTAATTCTTTTTTCCTGTCTTCAAGAAATATGCCTCCCCCATGCCTCCATTAATATTTTTAGTAGTTCTTCTGCATATGTATAGTCCTCATGGATTTGGAAAGTGGACCTACCCTGAGTGGTCAATAAAATCCCTGATGCTTATCTCCAAGGCCACTAACAGTGGCCTGTCACCATATCTAAGGGGTAGTGAGCACACCGACTTGTTGCTATAAAAGACAGATACAGAAGACTTGCTCTGATAATGTTTTATAGAAGAGTTTCTCTACAATGATATGTTTCATGTCTTTCTATCTAGATACTAAGCCTGTGGGTTTGAACTTCATGGGATGAAAAAAATCTAGGAATGCAGTATATTTTCTATCTGAATAAAGTTCTTTCTGCACTTGCAATAATATGCAGTGCAGACAGAAGATGTAAATTGTTAGGGTTTAAAGATAAGGATACTAGAAAGCACTTGACAAATGGAAAAGCAAGCTACCAGGGCAATCAAATAAGAGAAGAAATATTTATTTTGTTATTCTTGGTATGCAGATGTCAAAAGCAGTGAAAATTAAAGGGAGAAAAGAGATGTATATTCCAAGGTTTCTATAGAAATTAAATATGTGACTTCTCTTACAGACAGTAAATATTAATAGAGAGCACTGTGACTTTTGTTTTAATATATATATTACAAAGAGTAATTTTAAAATTTTAAATAAAAAAATTTGCTAAGTTCCCATAGTATGCTTTCCAAACGCAATTTTCTAATTCTAAAAGCAAAGACGAATACTGTTTTCACAGATGTTCTTCCTCCACTTTACTCTGACCTTCCTGACAGTAAATCTACACACATGTCTTCACTAGATTTTACTTGACTAATTGGTACAGAAGATCAAAAGGAGTTTTATTTACAGCTTAAACTTTAGAATTTTGACAAAAATCAAGTAATTTAGTTTAGGAAAATGAAATGATGGGTTTTAAATTCCAATCTTTACTCATGCTATTTTCTCTAAATATTTGAGTTCTCTGAAATACCTTTTTTAAATTAAAGTATGCAAAATATAGTTAGATTTTTTCTGAAATTGGTTTTTGTATGTTGCGTTGGATGTTAGTTCTAGATGAACTAATGCTTGTGATTTTTTAAAACACAGTATGACAAAATTACATATACTTTGTGATATAAAATCAATATAAAATGACAAATTTTAGCCTTTTAGTCCGGTAAGCATTAGGGGGACAAATCTTTCCCAAAGGGATATGACCACTTTTTTGTATTTTCAGAATTTTTGTACTATGTATATATTAATTTGTAATCAGACATAACAATAAAGCTTTTAAAAATAATACAAAATTTAGAAGCAGATTATTTACAATGCTTTAAACTTTGAATTTTCAAAGCAGCTACTATAAGGTATAATGAAGAAATTTAAAAAAAAACTGAATATGTTATTATTTTATATTTACTGACCTTCTTGGGTGAAGAACAAAATCCTTAAATGTATATGGTCTCTCCATTCTTGGATTTTCTGTCTAGAATAAAACAGTGGGTTTTCAAGATATATCTATAACACCAAAACATGAACTTTTCAAGAATAATAATGAACTATGGTCTAAGGCATAACTGAAGTTAGAAATGAGAAAACTGTAGCTTTAGATGAATGGTTACAATCAATAGTGCTTTCACCTTCCCACACCACAGGAATTTTAACCGGCATCACAACTGAGTCTAAAACAAGCTGAGCAGGTGTGTTGTGGAGCCAAAAATAGGGTAGGAAGTGAAAAAGCAGAAGCATGGTTAGTGGAATATGCAGTGTCAGAAAGCTGGCAGGGTCAGAGCGTAGACAATTCTAGGAGAATGAAAAAGTAAACAGCGTGGAAAATAAGACTGAATTCAATCTATTATTAAAAGCTTATCATCTCTGAGGACTGTAGAAAGCCAATAAACATTTCAAAAGGCTGATGTGGTAAAGTATTACTTCTCTTTCTTACCAAGTTCAGTAGCCTTTTGTTTTTATTATCCTTTTCTTCCCTGTTACATTTCTCATTGTTAACTACCGACTCAGTCATAAAACTCTTGAATTATCATGACGTTATTTTACTTGGTTTTTTTCTTGTCTCTCCTTGTCTGTCTTCTTGCTTTCCTCTGCCAGACCTGCAACTGTCCAAGGGTCAACGTTTGGCCTTCAGTGGTTTCATCTCTCTTGTCTGGATAGCCAATCAGTCTCAGAGATTCTGCTGTTACCTCGACAGAGATGACTCTCAATCCTTCCAGTCCCTTTTCCCTACACAATTTATTTTCATATCTCTGTCAGCTGCCCTCTCTAAATTTTCATTTTTCCTGTTTTCTATTGAAATTCAATAAGGCAAAAAATAAATGTATCATATTTCAAAACAAAAGGGGTTTTGAAAACAATCTCCTAAGTTCAACCTGTATTATCTTTACTTTTTACTTATTTTTTAAAACCCTGCCAGGAACTTGGTCCAATATAGTTTTATTCTAAAATTTTCTTAAATCTGTTTGTTTTCCTCTAGTGCTATATGCTTGGTCCAGATTCAGTTCCATGCCTATATTGTTATAACCTATCGTAGTTTCCTTCTGTGAGCCTAGGCTGTCCGGCTTCTAGTTATTTAGCAGAACATTTCCAAACTGATCTTCCTCAAACAATGTTTTCATAATGTCGACAAACTTCAATGGCTCCATTTCTTATTGGAGTTCATGTAAGGGGATGTGATGATCAAATTAAAACAGAAAATATATTAAGAAATAATAACAGTATATATTTTAGAAATCAAATATTAATATGAATTTAATTTCTTAAAGTAAAAATAATAAACATAAAAAGTAAAATCACGAATGTACTAACTGGTAATGGGTAAAGAGGAACATCCACTTGACCTAGGAAATCATCTCTTGTCTATAAGAGAAAAAAGAAAAAATAAGATTAGTAATATGCTCAATTCTTTTAGAAAATTTTGATGAACAATTGCCATCATTTACCAAAAAAGTAGGTTTTGTTGTTGTTGTTGTTGTTCAATCCTATACAATACCAATAGAAAACAAAAAGTAATATTATATAACCCCTGGCAGTGGCATAATATATTAGATTGATCCTTTTGCAGATAATAATTATATACCCTAAAAATATAAAAATAACTATTTGAAAGCACCATAGATCGACCAAAAGCAGGCAGAAACTGGAGGGGAGTCAATCCTGAAAGAAGGAACGTATGGCTTTTCACCTGGTAGTACTCCACAGTTCATATAGAGAAGTGATTAGAACTATACCCAGAAATCTGAAATTGAGCTTGCTTGAAGAGTTCTTAGACCTAGTTTGAGGTTAACAACATAGCTGGGAAGTGAGGGGTACAATCCCTGAAAGGAAGAAGCCATGAGTCCCTCCAAATCTACATATAAACTCTACCCAAATTCCTAGCTGACTCTTGAACTGCTAAACTGCACATGTGAAAGGTAACAGTTGGAAGGCTGAAAGCACTGAGCACAGATTTCAGCTGATGTTCACCTGATGGGAGACAGCATTCTGTTAACAACTTGCTAGAACAAAAAACAACACCCTTCAGTGAAAGATAAATAAATCCATTGTCTCCACCATGTACCATACACACTGTCTTGTATACAATAAAAAATGACTAAACACATAAAGAAATACGATCCAGTATCAAAGGAAATATAATTAAAAGAAACCAACCACAAGATGAGCCAGAATCTGGAAACTAGCAGACAGGGAAATTAAAACAACTATTATACAGATGTTTAAGGACTTAAAAGGAAAATAAGGTCATAATGAATTAATGGCTTGGGACTGTCTGTCATCAGTAACATACAAAGTCCAAAAATGAATCAAATGCATATTTTATAACTGAAAAATATATCTGAATTAAAGACCAGTTGGCTTGCTTAATGTATGATTGAAGATGATGAGAAAATTCATGTTAACTTGAAGATATATCCATAGAGTTTACCGTTTTTTCCATGTATAATGTACACCCATGTGTTTGGCCCAAACTTTCAGGAAAAAAATCTTTTGTTCTAATGTTTTAATTCAATTATCTATTTATGTATTTATATTTAGAAACAAAACTGACTACCGTCTTCCATGCACACGGGAGGATGTTTAACATCCCTGGACTGCCTCCACTGAATGCCAGTTGTGACAACCAAAAATGTCTCCTGGCACTTGCCCCTGGGTGGCAAAACTGTCCCTGGTCGAGAACCACTGGTAAAGAAGGTATAAAACAGACTGCTTCAACCAGTGAACAAAAGATTCCACCCTTTTAGAAAAACAGCTTCATTGAGATATAATTAGCACCCTATACTATTCACCCTCTTAAAGTGTACAATTTTAGAACATTGTCATCACTTCAAAAAGAAAACCCATACACATTTCCTCCCTCTTTCCTCTGGCCTAGGCAGCCATCAATCTACTTTCTATCTCTATGGGTTTGCCTTTTCTGGACATTTTATATAAATGGAATCATACAGTATGTAGTCCTTTATGCCTGACTTCTTCCACATACCATAATGTTTTCAGGGTTCATCCATATTGTAGCAAATATCGGTACTTCATTCCTTTTTTTTATTGCTGAATAATATTACTACATTTATTTATCCATTTATCAGCTGATTGACATTGAGGTTTCCACTTTTGGCTATTATAAATGATGCTGCTATAACATTTGGGTACCAGTTTTTGTGCTAACATAGGCTATATACTTGGAAGTAGAATTGCTGGATTATACAGTAACTCTGTTACCTTTTGAGGAGCTGCCAGACTTTCCAAAGTGGCTGTGCCATTTTACATTCCCACCAGCATCATAAGAGTGTTTCAGTTTCTCCGTGTCCTTGCCAACATTAATTACTACCTATCTTTTTGATAATAGCCCTCCTAGTGCCTGTGAAGTGGTATTTCATTGTGGCTTTGTTTGCATTTCCATAATGGCCAACGATATTGAATCTCTTTTCATGTTTTTGTTCTGCTCCTCATTTCTTAAAAACTCTTAACTTATCCATCTCCCCTAGATATGCAGTCTTTACTGCAGAGGCAGTGCCTGGTCACTGTAGGACAGACAGAAAGAAAACACTTCATCCCATATATTGTTGCCCCAAACTCCTTGTTCATTCACTGATTTCACTCTGTGAACAAAGCATATTAACAAAAATTTCATATAATGAAAATTTCCATGTCTCAAGTAACTCTGGTATATAAAAATATTATTTTAAAAATTTCTTGTAACACTTCTTGCTTACATCTTCCTTCTTTGAAACAAGTGATCTGAAATGAGTTTCTTTTTTGTGTGTATTATTTTACCTTTTAAAATATATTTTATTGATTATGCTATTACAGTTGTCCCATTTCCCTCTTTCACTCCCCTCCACCCTGCACACCCCCTCCCACCCACATTCCCTGCCTTTAGTTCATGTCCATGTGTCATACTTATAAGTTCTTTAGCTTCTATATTTCCCACACTATTCTCACTCTCCCCTTGTCTATTTTATACCTACCTTCTATGCTACTTATTCTCTGTACCTTTTCCCCCTCTCTTCCCCTCCCACTTCCCTGTTGATAATCTTCCATGTGATCTCCATTTCTGTGGTTCTGTCCCTGTTCTAGTTGTTTGTTTAGTTTGCTTTTGTTTTAGGTGTGGTTGTTAATAGCTGTGAGTTTGCTGTTATTTTATTGTACATGTTCTTTATCTACTTTTTCTTAGATAAGTCTCTTTAACATTTCATATAATAAGGGTTTGGTGATGATGAACTCCTTTAACTTGACCTTATCTGAGAAGCACTTTATCTGCCCTTCCATTCTAAATGAAAGCTTTGCTTGACAGAGCAATCTTAACTTCTACTTTAAATGAAATGATCCCAGACATGGCTGGTGTGGCTCAGTGGTTTGAGCACTGGCCTGAGAACCAAAAGTTGCCTGTTTGATTCCTGGTCAGAGCACACGTGTGGGTTGCAGGCCAGGTCCCCAAGTGGGGGCGTGTGAGAGGCAACCAATCTATGTTTCTCTCCCTCTCTTTCTTCCTCCCTTCCCCTCTCTCTGAAATAAATAAGTAAAATCTTTTAAAACAGAGGAATGATCCCCAAAAACCTCGGGGGCAACATATTTCTACTATTGGAAAAATGAACAAATTTTCTAAACTAAAAATCAATACACCTAATCTGAAGAGATGGAGAGTATGAAACTAGGAACTATCTTGGAAAGTCTGGGACATATGGTTGGAACATATGGTTGCTATAAATATGGACAATTAGAAGTTCTTTTTCCATTTACAAAGAAACAGTAATAGTTTTAAATTCATTCCTATGAAAGCAAGACAGTCTGTGATGTTCATTAATGTTTCTGTAGCCAACCAATTGTCCCGAATTCTGAATATCAAGCATTTCTTTGCAAGAGTCATTTCCTATATTCAAAGTGCTTGCCACTTACTTCATAAAGCAAATTTGCATTTGGTAACATATAATTAATTTAAGAATGTCTGAAAAGCTACAAAACAATTCAGAATGGCAGGTGGTTTTAAACTGCAATGGGCACAGTTTAGTCAGTAAATAATACTTTATCTAATATTTTAAAGATATGAAGTTCAATTTCTTAAAAAAATTTTAGAATGTGAGAAGAGAAAAATCCAAATGGCTGTTTTTGCAAAACTTCAATTAGAACTACAGATGGCTCTAAGTTTTGGAGGACAAACTTATTAATTTTGATAAGGCTGAAGTGACTGAATGTTCTGGTTTAAGAGAATAATGTTACAAAAAAGTCAGAATTTGAAAAACAGATAAGTTAAAGTACCATAGTGTTGAAGAATACTTGGCTTTAAAAAGAGTTTCCATTAGATCTGAGTCACAAATAATCTCCCAGGATAAATCTACAGTAGAAAGCAAAATATTAAAGGAAGAATCATTTCCTCATAACCAGAGCCATACAACATTTCCCAAGTTTTCTGCTGCAATATCCAACTTTTCTTTTTAATCAGTAAAAATGAATTTTATACCTGAACATTAAATATAGTATAGTTTCAGTTTCAGACTTACTGATCAGCCCTTTCGTAATTACTTTTTTAAAGTAATTTTAAAACATAGGTTACACTGGGTACAGAACTGAAAGGGAAAAAAGGGCGTCTAGTTCCCAGCTATCTATAACTCACTCGCTGTCCTTCTGAAAGACAACAGCAGTCATTTCTTTTGAGTTTGGATATCCCTTCAGGTTTTTCTTTGATAGACTGTTATGCATGTTGCTTTTTTCCCCTTCATCAATATTTCTAGGGCCTTGTCCAGTATCAGTCCACAGAGAGGTGCTTTACCTCTCTCATGGTTGAACAGTACACCACTGTATAGAATACCAAAATTCAACTGGTTCCCTCCCTAGAGATAGACATTCGAGTTGTTTTTAATCATTTGCTATTATAAACAATATCTTAATGAACAAACTTGTATTTATCATTTTGCATGCATGCCAAAGATAATTTTTATTCTGTGATAATAAAGACTACAGTGAGCTAATCTGAACTCATCTGAAATGGAAACAGATCTCAGTGACTGACTAACTGGGTGTCACAGAAGGAAACGGTGTCCCACATAAGCCTAAAAGTACATACAAGTTTTCAGAGATAAAACCAAGATCAAAGATTGAAGATCGAGAAGTTTGCATTTGAATTAATATCTTACTCAGTGTTGATAACTGTCTTCACACAACAGTGTTCAAATTCTCTATGTGCAAATACCATGGTTCTTCTGTACAGACCAATAGTTCTAAAAAAATGAATTCGGGTAAGCAGTAAAAAAAAAAAAAAAAAAACTAAATAAATTCATAGCTATAAATATGTTCAAACCATTGTTAATCATATTATTTAAGTTAAGTCAAGAGATCAAGAGATATTTCAGAGATCATAAAAGACTAAGTAGAGTTAAAGGTTCTAAAACTGAGATACTAAAAGTAAAATTATCTGGAAACCTATTTGTGTAAAGTAGAATTTAAATTATTTATGAGTTAAGAGGTTAAACGTTTTCTTGATTTGAATACATGAAAAGTCAATATTTTTACAGAGGATATTAGCACATGTGAATCTCTGAGAAAAATAGCAGAACTTATATGAATGGACCCATTTATAATATTTTTAAAATAAGGAACCACATATTTTCTGCTTCCAAAACCTTATAAAAACTATTATTTTAAATTAACTCCCTCTCAAAATCAATACTACAACCCAGGCATTAAAACTAGAAAAAAAGGATTGTGAAAACTATTCAATTTTAGCTGAACTATTTTCTAATGTATACAGATCTTATTAAGTAAAATTTCATTGGCATAGCTTCTACCTTCCCACTCACATACAGACTCACTCTGTGCTATGACCTGCTTATTTTAAACGTTTTTTTGGAAGTTTAAGATTTATTGATTCAATCTTTTCAATATGTTGAGAGGAAAATGGTGTTAGCTAAATAAACAGTATAATCTGATCTATGCTATAAAATCATAGTGCTATGGAAACCGGATGTCTTTGCTTAAAACAAACATTCAAAGTCCCAACCTTGTGATTTGCTCAGCCAGCCAGCCTGTCTGGTAGATTTAACTATAAGACACACACTATACTTGTTCTTTGACAATAGCTTCATACTGCTTGAAAATTGGGTACATGCGTTCCACACTCCTTAGGAACCTTCACATTTTCAAAGGTATTTCTTTACCTAAGGTGGGGGACGGGTGGGGAGCCAGGAGAAACCTCTCTCTAAATCGGTTTCAGTTTGAGTCTCCTCTGAATTTCAGTTTCTTTGGAGGTCCCCACTTTCTAATTATCACAAACTTGTGAAACGGACGATTTACCTTGTCAAGTTCCTCTATCACTACATGCTTTAAAGCAGGGGTCCCCAGCCTCCTGCAGCGGACCTGGTACCAGTCTGGGTGTGTTAGGAACCAGGCGGCACAGCGGGAGGTGAGCTTGAATGTAACGAGCTTGAATCATCCCAAAACCATCCCCCCGCCCCGCCGCAACCTGGTCCAGGGAGAAACTGTCTTCCATGAAACTGGTCCCTGGTGCTAAGAAGATTGAGGACCACTACTTTAAAGTTAAGTTTATAATTTACTATGAGGATTTTCAAGTATAAATCATATTTTTCATACGCTACAAAAAAGAGAATCTGAAGCAGAGCAGGAG
The DNA here is from genome assembly GCA_039655065.1 of Glossophaga mutica. Taxonomy (NCBI): domain Eukaryota; kingdom Metazoa; phylum Chordata; class Mammalia; order Chiroptera; family Phyllostomidae; genus Glossophaga; species Glossophaga mutica. The sequence goes on along the minus strand of CM077303.1, from coordinate 52,577,346 downwards.
TAATAGGACTCAGGTTGTGCTGTGTCAAACATGAATTGGATTTAGTAATTACTATTAAAATTAAAATTTAATATATCCAACATACTTTTAGAAGCAATTTTTATTGAATGGCCCTCAACTAAAGGACTTTGTAGGAGAGAAGAAAGTCTTGCATTTGTTACAACTTTTGTTCCCTTCTCAAAAAAGGGGAGGGGATTATTAAGTCTTTCCGTTGTTTCAAATTTATATTTTTAAACAAAGGAAAATAACAAGAGGACTAATGTATAAAGTTATAAATTTATAAATTTATAAAGTTATAAACCAGGAAATACCCACAGCTAGATAATTGATAAAAGGGGTAACACTCTTCCTCTCAGAGGGTAAAAATACTCATTCTCGATTGAAAATAGACACAGAGGGTCCACGCTTCTGAGTGCCACTTAATTGTGAAACTACCTTTTCCCCCCTTTTGAGAATGTCTCCCAAGCTACCAGGGAAAGAAAAGGTAAAATTTCTATAAAAATTGATTTTAGTGAGAGAGAGAAGTGGGGGTGGCTGAGAGAGAAACACCAATTTGTTGTTCCACTTATTTATGTGTTCATCGGTTGATTCCTGTATGTGCCCTGACTGGGGATCAAACTGGCAACCTTGGTGTATCAGGATGATGCTCTAACCAACTTAACTACCTGGCCAGGGACGGAAAAGTTGAACTTTTGAAACAATGGAAGCTAATATTCTCTAGGGAATTTTATCTATGGTCTAAATGAAAAAGTAATTTAACAGATGGCTGCCACTGTTAAGATATAGTAACTTTAATTCTAAGAAACCAAAAGGCTGTGTAAGAGCTCAGATATGCAATTTATGAACAAGTAAGTATGAGATGATCTAACAGAAAAGTTTAAAGTGGACAAAACAGAAGCTGTGGCAGTTGAGGAAGTGTCTAGAAGCTTCGGCTCCCAACCTACTCTAGAGTTTCAAAAAGTTTAGGTTAGTCATCTCAAGTGGTTTTCAAACTTCAGTGGTTGTCAGAATTATTTGGAGGGCATATTAAAGACAGATCCCTGGGCTTCAGTCCCAGAATTTCTGATTCAGTAGGTCTTGGATGGGGCCTGAGAATGTGCCGTTTTAACAAGTTCCCAGGTAATATTCATGCATATGATCCACTAGTCACACTTGGAGAACCACGTCTTTATTTAGTCCTTGGAGAAAACCAGGAAGAGTAAGCAATGATTGATAACAGCTGAAGATGAATAAGCAGGCATCTAAATGCATCTATCTTTTATCCCACTTATTTCCAAATGAACTTGGTCATTTTAAGATAACACACAATGTCCAAAAGGAAGAAGGACTCACGGACATGGACAACAGTGTGGTGACTGTGGGCGGGGGAAGAGGGTATAAGGGGACTACATGGTAAGCCAAAAAACAGTAAATATTTTTTTAAAAGATAACACCAGGTAAATTAAGACAAAGATAACATCTAATGGAATTCCTCTAAAAGAAGCAAAATAAGTCAGGTATCTATGTATTTGCATTTCTTTCTAGCTTAAGTTGTAATAACAGAAAAAAATTCTAATTACGACAATCCTCTTTCAAAACTTTGAAGATGGGCTGCTGCATAAACATCATTCCCCAAGTATGCTCTGAGGGATAACAGATTTGCTGGGTACTAAAACAGTTAAATGGTGATCACATATTTGAGAAACATTTCATGAAAGAAAGTTCAAAAGTTTATTTCCGGATTTTAGGAACTGAACTTCAGTAGCTTGCGTTGGGACGTTCCAAAAAATATAGCATGTGGCATTATACAAACTTATTTGTCAATGGGATGGTTTTTATGTGAGGTATCTTACAGGTGAGGAACATTTTTCAAAAATATTGGTCTAGAGGAAAAACTATAAATTCCTTAGCATGGGATTCCAAGCCCTCTATACTTGTTTCTCCAATCTATCTTGAAGTCTTATCTATTAACATAAGCCTCCCCAGTATAACGCTATGCCTTTGCTTTCAAACTCACTTCCGTGTATATCCTATCCACTTACCATGCCCAGCTAAATATCATTTTAATAAAAATTTTCTCAATGAGACTAAATTGCTAATTTCCTCCTCTGAAATTCTACTCACCTTGTATCTTTTAATATCTGTGTTATAAGTCCCTTCTACTCCAATGAGACTATAAATTCTGCGAGGTCAACAAACGTTCATGACTGGCTTCTATAGCCAGGCTCTGTGCTAAGTGTAGGAGAATGTTCCTGATATCACAGGTCTACAGTCCTGTGTGGTTGACAAAGATGCACCTATAATTAAAATGCATGTAAAAACTGAAGGAAAAATACAGAATTCTACGGATGGAGATAGGAAAAGAGTTAGGGAAAACTTTCATTCTTTGTTATAATCCAATCTGCCCTGCCTTTATGGGTATTTAATACCTACAGGAAAAGTCCAATTATTAATTTAAAAAAATTGAAATGGCTTGACTTATTAGAAAATTATATCATCTTTATATCAATTAATACTTCCCTTGTGAAAACTAGCTATTTAGACCTGAAAGTATTCTATGATTTGAAGAGAAGTTATCAGGAAGAAAGTAGAAATTAGTTCTAACATTAAAAAAACAATTCAACAATATGACAGGAAATGCCACAATAGCAAAAGAAGATGGTTATCAGATTTCCCATGTGACTTAAAGTACCATTTACCCACTTGGAGGGGGAGAGTGTGTTGAACAGTATTAGAGAAATCATTGAAAGGGTTAAATGACTTGCTCCACTCCCTGCAATCTGCCTGCCTTCTGCGACCTGGACTTGAATTTAGTTCTCTGTCATGAGTGTGATGACCTGGTAATGTTTGTGCTCCAGACTGGTTTACTGATTCCCTGACCACATCTCTCACTGCTTTGACTATGGCCTATGTTGCTGGATCATTCACTGGCATTCCTGCCTGCAGGACTGAATGGTATTTTCTTTACATGTAAGAAGCTGTTTTCCTTATGAAGGAGATGTGCAAGCCATTCCCTACACTTTTCCCCAGGCTTCCCCATCTGTTCCTGACCTTTTCTGCCCTCTAGTGACCATGAGCCACTCTCCACTCTTGGCATATGGAATCCACCACTTGGAATCTGTACCGAGTTGGTAGCCTGACAGAATATTTTGTGTGAAACTATTATTCAAGTCTCAAGAGATTATAACCCTGATTTCCTACTGATACTACACACAAATTAAAAAAATACATCCATGAGAAGTGAAATACACAATTCACGTAGACTGATTCAGATAAAACTACCTCACTTATACGCATTGGTAGAATGAAAGGTTTAACAATATTTACTTTTTGTAATGAATAATGTTTTCTCAGTTAAAAAATATTTCAGAATATTCTTACAATTTGATGATCTATTATCTGGTCAAATATACATTTCACTGATCTATAAACCATTTTTAAAGTTTCTCCCAGGGTTAGAGGCTTATAATTTCTATTCGAGAATATAATATATCAGGCCCTGGCTGGTGTGGCTCAGTGGATTGAGCACCAGCCTGCAAACCAAAGGGTCGCCAGTTCAATTCCCAGTCAGGGCACATACCTGGGTTGCAGGCCATGTCCCCAGTGGGGGCTACGTGAGAGGCAATCACACATTGATGTTTCTTTTCTTCTGTTTCTCCCTCCCTTCCCCTCTGTCTTAAAAATAAATAAATAAAATCTTTAAAAAAAAGAATATAATATATCAGTGAAAACAGGAAAAGGGGAGGAATGTGGGTTAACTGTTGTTTAAGAAAATAAGAAGTCAATGGATTCCTTTAAAGCCAAATTTTTCTTGCTTACAGCAAGACAGGGAAAAATAAGTCCACTGGATGTGGTCCCCGATGTCAGCCACCGCAGCCACCCGGCACTGCAGCCTGAGGTGCCTTCCTCAGCACAGCGGAGCGCTGTCTATGTTGCAGGGCTGTGCAGCTCAAACGTCATGTTCTAGAGCAGCAGGTGTGCTGCAAGAATTTTTAAAACATGCAATACCTGACGGGGGGCACTGACCTCTTTTCCTTTAGATTGTCAAATTAAAAAAAGGACAACAGCCAACACAATGCAGCAGCCATCCAGTATGAATGAAAAAGAATGTACCTATTTTTTGTCAAATGGGCAAAAAAAAAAGTAACTTTTTGGTGTGCTGAAGAATTTTAGTAGTTAGTTTACGTGTGCCATGAGATGAAAAAGGTTAAAAATCGCTGCTCTAGAGGAAGCTTGTCCAATAGAACTTTGGGCAATAATGAGATACTCCATATCTGTGCTGTCCAACGCAGTAGCCACCAATCCCGTGCAAGCACTTGAAATGTGTCTTGTGCAAATGAGGGTCAAATTTTTAAATATGATTTAATTTAAATTAATTAAAATCTCAATAGCCACATGTGGTTACTGGACACTGTACTGGACAGATGGCATTCTAGAAAATTTTTTAGTGAAACGGTATTTTTTGGTTTTAAGATTTTTAGTTCTTGCCCTGAGATTCAGACAGGTGCCCGGAGCAGACTGATTTCCTCATGCCACCATATTCAGAATCATGAGTCTTTTTTTAAAAAAAATAGGTTGGCTCATACCTAAGAAAAGGTTGAGTCAAGCTTTTCAAGGATGCTCCTGAAAAAGAAGTCGCCCAAAAGAAAAGAAAGGGAGGAGAAGAGATGAGTGACACGACCACCAAAGTGTTGATTGCTGTTGAACTGGGGTTCACTGGGGGCACTCATGGGGGCTCAAGGCATTCATCTTTCTACTTTGGTGTATGTTGGAAATTTTCCATAATAAAAAGTTTTAAAATACTTGGGAAAAAATGTAGGTAGTTTATAATGATTTAGGTAGTTTATACTAGTTATTGAAGAAAAATTAAGAATGAAATTCATAAACAGTCTTTTAGAAGGTAGAAACACACAGTATGTGTTATTCGATGAATAAAAATAATCAGAAAGAACAAGGTAATTATAAATATTGGGTAACAAGTCAGAAGAATAGAAAAAATATTTTAAAGATAAACTGGTTCTCTAGTAACAATGTGTTCAAATAATAATCCCTGAATTCAGTTTTACTCAATAACAGCAGTAAGAAAGGACCTGACTGGACTGTGTGTTCTACAGAGTGTATAAGTTAATCATCAGATTGTAGTGAGTCCAGGTGGAAATTTTCCCTTAGACAACTCTTTCTTTTCTTTCTGATGTTATGTTTTACTAGAATGACCTGCTCTAAGCAGCTTTATCTTGTAGATTCCTCCTGCTGCAGAGTAGAATGAAAGTCCTCTTGGCTTGTGAGGTAGAAAAGTGCTTTACAATACATAATAGAGCTGTGTTTGGTCCAAATATGACATTTACTAGATTTATGATCTTGAGTAAGTCATTTTAACTTTTCTGAGTTTATTCCATATTTCTACTATATGGAGATAGTTACTATCTCAGAGAGTTTTTTGAAATGTGGTATATAATATATGTTACCTGACTTAAAGTTTTACAGATACACATGCAGGGTTAAGAGTTTAAAATGTGTATCAGGATTTTCTCTAAGGTAAAAAAATCATCATAGTTGAGGTTTCAAGTTCTAGTGGCAGTGAGCATCCAGTGTTACACTCCAGTAGAAGGTCATTATGGTCTCCTATTCCTTCTGGTCCTGTACCCAATCCCATTTTTAATAGGGCTATTCTCTTCCTCAGAGTGGCAAGTATGCACATTTACATTTAAACGTATTGCCAAGATTGTAAAAGGCTGGGAAATATGTTAAGGAAACCATGCATTCTATTATAAAAAATATGTAATTTAAGTCTTTCTAGGAGTAGCTTCACTTCTAGAATATGTACAATGTATTTCAGACAACAGGTATAAAAACTAGAGAAATAAACTGACCTCTGACAAAAGACCTCCAGATACTGAGGTCTTTTAACTCCAGATTCTGAGGTCTTTTAACTCAGATACTGAGTTAGAGGCCTCCCAACAATGAAGCCTACCAGTTGAAAAGCCCTACACAATTCAGAGCCTCCAAATCACTTCACAATGACTCATTCTCAAATATGGGCAGACAGCAAGGTTCACCAGGCTCCTGGAGAAAAATGTCCAATAACAACAAAGTGACCTACGGGAACCAGAGACAATGTAAGACCCACATAAAAACAAAACAAAACAATCTGAAATATTATATTCTCAGATAAATAAAAGATTATATTAATAAAGTAAGAATAAAAATAGGAAATCATCACAAAGAAAGATAAAACTTAGGAATTAAAATAACCAAAATTTTTAAATTAAAGAGAAGGAGAAACTTGAGGGAAATCTTCCAGACAGGATAACAAGGCAAAGAGGCAGAAAACAGGGGAGGATAATAAGTTATAAGATCAGTCCAAGAGGCACAAACTTTGGCTAATAGGAATTCTAGGAAGAGAGAACAGAGAAAGAGGCAGGAGGGATATCATCAAAGAAGTAACAACTGATTTTAAAAATAGGCACAAGTATTATCTTGATAAAAAATTAAAATTGGCCAAAAATTATATGGACAACCACATGTCTCAGAGCTTAGGAGCTCAGCTGCCCAAAGTATATTATTATATATTATACTTATTGTACTTTGGTTGTTTATTTTAATGGCTTATGCTGTCTTCTCAGCTAAATTATAAACTCGTCAATGCCAGGAATAATATTTGCCACTTACAGCAGGCACATATTCTATTTCTGATAAATAGTTGTTAAACTCATTTGCTTTGAAGATGACTTGAGTTTCCATTAAGCTCTGTGACTCTTTCAGAGGGTTCAGTCTTTCAGCCTTGGTACAAAAGGTAAAGGTCATTTGCAGCTAAAACAGTTACTTGAGACTCCAGGAACAACTCCGAGAATCCAGTTCTTACATCAAGTCTGGTATGAAGTCATTTTATTAAACAATGATAACTTTAAAGCTACTCAAATGGCCTTGGTTTAAATATCCTTAAAAGTTTTGGCCCATTCAATCCTCTTTAGAAAACTTGCTCTGAACCTCTATCCAGACACATAGTTCTACGATACCAGTCAGTGGAATACGTAGGCTATGAATCAGACTCCACTGTGGAAACTAATCCTTGAGTCACGATCATAATATTCCACTGGCACCTACCCCAGGGACAAGGTATTCGTTTAAGGGTGCCACTCTTCCTTGCAAAAGATGGAGCATCAAGTAGCTCCCACACATCATTACAGTCATCACCTAAATATCGCAGTTTGGTTATCTGTTTGTGCAAGGCCATCTGGTTATCCTCATCTCTCAGCATACTCCAGTCACCTCTACCCCACTCCAAAGGGTCCCTTGGCTTCACTCATTAATTTAATAAATATTTATTGTCTATTTTGTGCTAGACACTATTCTAGGTCCTGGGGATATAATAGTTAATAAGACAAAAAAGTCCCTGTTTTAGGGAATTACATTCTAGCACATTAGAGCCCAGAAAAGATTACCTTTTTGCTTACTCCCTTTTCTAGAATTCTTCTCCAATCAATTCTAGAAAACTTACATTTGCCTGCCTGCATGCCTATCTGTTTCTATCTCCCCATTTTGAACTTTTGTTTTTGCTATGCTTCCTTTTTCTCATTTTTTTTAACCTGAGATATTTAGTATCTTAGGAAGTTTCCTGAAATCAGGCTAAGCTATTCAGTAGTCACAATGACTACAAAAGGCCCATCCACCAATAAGATTTCTGAAACTGCTCCAACGGAAGAACAGTTCCTAAGATTTTCATATACTGATTTACACTAGAGAAGTAATATGTAATTTTAAGAAGCACTAACGTTGTATACAAAGGATTTTTAAACTTTCTCCTTGTAGAGCTATCAAAAGGACAGTTTATAACTCAGCACTGATTATATGTAAGTGGTGTTTCGATTCATCACATAAACCAATGTAAGATTTAAACATTCTTCATAGTACCCTACAAGGCACTGCTAGAGGGAAAGTATATTGAAAAGATTGAAAATGTTCACAAAAAGGAAGACATAAGATATGACCTGAATGAGCCAGAATAATGAAGAAAAATATAACATTTCAACTGCATATTTTTCAAATCTCATGCTGACAGGGGACAAAATTAATACAGGCAATAATTATAAAAGCAACATAGACTAGGATAACAGCCATGATGAATTCAAGAGATTTCCTTAAGTAGAACTGCATGCCTCACAGACCAATATTTCTAAGTCCTTAAAAGAAACTAAAATGTACTCCTGGAAAATTTAATAGTCAGAATTCTGGAAGAGTCATATGTAAGTTCTTTTATGAGGCAGGTAGACAACCTTGCTTGTGAATGTTTCTTGGTTTGAACAATCTCTTCCGTATTACATGATCTCAATCAAAAACTAGTCTAAATGCCTAAATCGATTTAAATATCTTCACGCATTATATGGCCCTGACCACAGTATACCTATGGCTCTTTTTTTTTTTTATGTAAAAGCTGGAGAGGGACTCATTGGAAACTTCAACTGTGAACTCTATTACTGTTCTCATAAAAGAATGATCTTAAGCCTTTGCTTCTCAAAGTGTGTGTGGGGAAATAGTAGCATTGATATGACTTGGGAGCTTGTCAGAAATACAGAACTCTTAGGCCCACCATAGACCCACTGAACCAGAATCTGAATTTAACTGAAAATTTAATAAGCCATTCTTCAACCACAATCCTTAAAGCATTAGAAGGCAATACCTACCAACAACATTTTGAAAGAAAAATAAAAGAAAAAAGAAGCAGTCCTGGGTAATATTATTTTAACTATATCACAAAATGTACCCTTTCAGCTTTTGTAAGGGAGACTAAAAGATAAAAATTCTGTTAAAAATATTTCTTTACTTAATGAACAACTGCATTTAAAGACATTGTCCACTGTACTACAATTACCCTTGGTGTAAATTTCTTGCTGCTTTACAATATTTTTTTCTGCTAAGATAAGCACAAAACCTTTCGGAGCATCATGGTTTTACAATACATCTAAGTCAAAAGAAGATCTGATAATCCTCCCCCCACAGACACCCTAGCACCTAAGTAGAGACATCATGGATTCTCTTGGTCAAGGTGCTCTTTGTTGTAACTTGCCATGAACTGAGCTATTGGCTACATAGACATGCTACTGCTCGCACTTCCAAGTTCTCAGATCTGCTCTAGTTACATCTAAGCAGTTTAGTTAAATCTCAGTGAAGGTAAAATTGCTTTTCAACAACTATTGCCATGTTGAGCGCCTTCCCAAGAAGATCTCAATCAGTTGGGATCTGTTCACCTCTTGTTTTGAAAGGCTTTCTTACATCTCTTAAGTGTCTGTCTCCACCTGACCATAGTCTTCCAATCTCACACATGGGTAAACAAAGAATACTGAGCCACGCACTTGAGCAATACTTCAGGTATTTCCTGGATATGTTGACAACATCATTGGTTCATTTTTTCAGCACTCATTTGCTCCTTTGGCTAACTATCCCCCTGACCTCAACACATTGTCTGGCCACACCCAGGGACTCTGCCAAGCCCCTTCTGACTAAATAGGCTCCTGGTCCTGGCTTCTCCTGGTCTATCTTGTTCCACTGTCACTCGTAATGCAAAGGGAGAGTGGGTTTACAAGGGTGAGGCCTCACAACAGCTCGTACCTGGTGGGCTCCATACCCTGGAAGAAGCCAGTGACATAAAGACAGAAAGGTATGTCTATTCTCCAGGTAGTTTCTAGGACTAGTCCTTAAACCCTTACTTGTTTTCTATGCAAAAGCTCTGCTTTTGTTTTGTCTTATTTTTGGTGGTAGGGAGGAGTCTGAGAAAGAGTAATACTGTTCAAACTGAGTTATGACTATTCATAGGCAGTCTCAGGTTTTCACTTCTAATTTTGTTTCCTTCATTGCATATTGCTGAGTCTCCATTTTGGTTTTTACTGTGCATACTCACTATTCTATAGTTCTAAGATGGAAGAGCAGAGAGGTACACCCTTTCGCCACGCCCTAGAAAATAGGCTGCAATGTTCTTGTAGGTAGAGAACCTGTCTATGCCTCCTATATTTACCTACTACTATGTCTTCTATATGGCAGCCACTAAATATACACCTTGCCTATACTATTTTATGCCTATTTTATGACATTTAGAAATCAATCTTTACTTGCTTCCTTACCTGTTTCATTCTTATTTCAACCAGGCTGTTCCATTATTTTCCTGAGAATAATTTTGCTAAGGCCCGCAGGGACCTCCTAACTGCCACATTCAATGGATACCTAAATTCTGAGGCATCATATGCCATGTGCCTTGAATTTTTCCTTCCCTTGACCTCTCTGCCCCCATGTGTTCCCAGGCTCTCCGCCCCTCTAGAGGCTCTTAGTCTTCTCTTTGTCTCTTCTCCCACCATCTCCCCAAAGCTCCCCGAAGTTGGTGCCCCCAGAATTCTGTTTTATTGCCACCCACCTCTAATCTCTGTCTCACTGTCATGACTTTCAGTTTACTCTTACCCAAGGCTTCAACCATATGCATAATGCCCAAGCTCCATTTCCAGCTCTCATATCTCTCCTGAGCCCTGGTCCTGTATCTCCACCTGCCCTACCTGACAGTACTACCAGGACAGCCTCCCAGTACGTCCGCTTAGTGACGCGTGATTTCTCCTTCACTCTCCCAATCTGGCCTCTTCTCCTGGATTCCCTGTCTTAATTCATGATGTCACCATTCACCGTAAGTCAAAGATAACTTGATTCATTTATAATCCATAGTGCCATAAAAATATTATTTAAAAACACACAAGTAAACACATTACAATCACAAGTAATGACTTTCGTTGCCTATTTTCTGTTATCAGGAGGCACACTGCTTCCTCTTCAGCATGACATAAAGACAGAAAGGTATGTCTATTCTCTAAGTAGTTTCTAGGAATAGGCCTTGAACCCTTACTTATTTTCTACACAGAAACTATGTTTTTGTTTTGTCTTATTTTTGGTGGTAGGGAGGAGACATTACGCCCAATGGGACTCCAACCCACTTCTAGTTCATCATCTCCTCCCACATCCCTGGACTCCCTGTGCTTGAGTCACACTGAACCCTCTATAATGTGATTCTTTCACACAACTAGTGTTGCATGTGTGACTGCTTCTGCTTAGAGCTATGATCCTCAGAGGGCCACTACTGGCATCCAGTGGGTAGAGGCCAGAGATGCTGCTAAACACCCAACAAGGTGCAGAACCGTCCCATACAACACAAAATATCCAGCCCTAAATGTCAATAGTGCTGAGACTGAGAATCACTGCCTAGATTATCCTCCTAGGACTATCTGTACTAAAATTCTCACCTACCAAGATTCAACTCAAACATCACCACCTCTGTGAAGCCTTCCTCTACCAACTAGGTTCTCTTCTTTATACAAACACTGTCACATTTTTCTCACTTTCTCATATACACCTCTATTTTAGCCCATCATACATTAGACCGAAAAGTTTTTTTGTTTACTAGTGTATCCCTGTGACTAGAATAGAAGCTCCCCTAGTAGAGACTGTACTTTATTACCTTTTATTCCCAGTGCTTGAGTCAGGGCCTGGCAAATAGCAGGGACTTAAATGTGTGTTAGATGAATGAATTAAAAAAGATACAACTGCAGAGAAAATTAAAGTATATCTGAAGCAAACAATTCAACTCCCTGACCCACTCTGAAATTAATATTATAGTTCTTCAGTTCTAAGAAATATACATATACAAGCATATATTTCTCACTGAATTTCCAAAACTGCTCATTAACATTGTTGTATCACAATTTGAGAGTCAATATTTATAAACTATATTGGTTTTTATAGGTGAGATTGTGTTGTTCAAAATAAATTTAACCAAATGTCTCTAAATATGCTGCTGAAGTTAATAAAATAAGGATTGAGAAAATAATAGAACACTAAAATAAGTACATATTTAAGACAGTTATTTTAGGAAAAACTAAATAGATTATTGAAACATATAATCTTGAGATTAGTGTTCAAGGCTTTTGAAATAACTGAGACAGTTTTTTAAAGTTTTACTATACTAAGCTTAAGCAATTTACTTACTTGGGATTAAGTTAAAAAAATGAACAAAAAGTTTTATAACAAAAAGAAAACAATGTAAAGCCAAACTTTCTAATAAAACATGCATATATGTGAAGAATGGAAGACATGGATAAGCTTGGGCAAAATGCTAAGGTATTTTAAATATTGGGTAATGAAAACTCTGAGCATCCTCACAACATAATATAGGAGATTCAGAAAATAACAGAAAAATAAAATAATAATAAACTATTACACAGAATTTAGAAATATGGGTAGTAACTTTTGTAACTGGATTAAACCTACCTTAGTTCCTTAACTTGATAGATCTGACAAAACATTACACTAAATATTGGAATATCAAATACCTACTTTCAGATCAAAAGTCATTATACAGCCTTTACAAAAGTAATATTGTATTTCAAAAAGCGTATATAATAAATACATCAGTTATTGTTGTATTCTTTGATAACAAAGAAATGAAATAAACATTATCATGCAGACTACAAGTCTCATCCTCGTTCTGAGTTGGAAACACGGAACAGAGCCCTGTTGCAGATACAGGTAAAAGTTCTCACTGGATTTACAAAATTAGCCATTAATGAGCTGCTAATGATAGAAAGCTAGAAACTGGATACTATGCTACTAGAGACTAGTAACTAAACTCATAAAAAAAGAATATGTAGTCCTCTCAGTGCTTTAGAAACAAGGGTCCCTGACCAAAGCGGTGATTTAATTTCACGGCTGGTCGGTACAGATAGCTGACATTACTAAATGCTACTCTAATATCAACTTGTTAAATGTGAATCCAGACTCAGCATATCAGAATACTAACCCAGACTAACTGGAGTCATGGGAAATATTTTGGGAGCTGTTTATTTATAAATGAGTTACAATATACCACTATAATTAGATTAATATATAATTATTGATAAACACAGGATTATTTCCAAAACCTCATTATTGTTGCCACTGCTATGTTCAGAAAAAACAACATTAAGTATTTCTTAAAACAGCCTTTGATTTACCATTAATCATTTAGATCAATTTAGATCTAGTATATGTTGAATTTAAGGGTCACTATATTGCTTATAATACTTTTATAAAAAGTTTGTTAATAAACATTAAGAAAGGGAACAATTTAAAGTTCTGCAACAAATTATACGCTTTTGAGTATGTTATACTCCAATAATCTACCCCTCAAAATAGAATTTGAACAAAATTAAGGCATTTGGCTGTCAGAAAAAAAATATTTGTGAGCTTACCTAAGTTTAAATAAAACAAATAAAAGTGTATATTTTTAGCCATGCAAAAAGCATAGCCACACTTTATTAAAAAACATTAAAAATACTATTTTCAAAAGCATAAACAACAACAAATTATATTATTACTGCAAAATCAACCATTTTAAGTATATTTCTGTATTTCTAGGTTAATCCCTGCAGATTAATTACTTCATGAAATGTAAAATAAATTTATAAAATACATAGAAATTCAATTAGCAAACTAATAATATGTTTCTTCATAGTATCACATCATTGCTTTCTCTTAAGGGACAAAATAGTTAAATAGATTATAACACCCTAAAAGCTGGTTTTTAAACAATTTTGTAAATAAAATTAATAATTCTAAAATATCAGAATATGAAATCTGATATTTATTCATCTTCGGGAAAGTAGTTGCTTTTATTAACACCTGAGCATTGGGTAACAATGATTATATTTACCAAATTTCAAAGGACAGAAAACAAACTAGCAATTACTGAATATTTTATTTACTTTAAGGTACTTGTCCAGAAATTTAAAAAAAATCTTTAATATAGATATTGAGTGTTATATAAACACAGATAAACAGATAAATTACCCACCTGTCCCCCACCCCAACTACATTGTACTGTCATCTAAAATTGGTTTAGTCAGAAAAATTTTTTAATTTCCTGGTATTAAAAATATTTTAGTATCCTGGCAAGACCTTGCAAATACAAAATTTTAAAAAATCTATTTAAAGTCAAAAAACACTTAACATACTTTGGAAAGGCCACATTACATAAAGAACTGCTTCAGTTAATATTCACTAGAGTTAAATTACAAGCAAAATTATCAAAATAACAAATTAGTAAGGTAACTAGAACATTATGGGAAATACCTAGCAACTGAAACCAAATTCAAAAATATAACATTTAAATTTCAATATTGTTGAAAGAGTAAGTTACATTTTAGAAGGCAGTCTTAACTGGCAGCTAAAGAAAAACAGGGTGGAAACAAAATTCCTGGGGTTAAGGGTATATACAAATGAAAATGCCATTTATTTCTCCTCTGCTTTAGCTAGGCAACATAATAGTTTTTTCACAATGATCTAATAAATAGATATATTTTAGAAAAACATTTTTCTCTACATTCATCTATAACAAAATTTTCACATTTTTATATAGGGTTTTTATTGTTAAATATTTTAACTAAACACTCTCAACATTTTACTTTATTTCACAGTGATTAAGGAAGGGAGAACACTATATGAGCATTTTTGAAAGTCAGAATAAAAAATGGAGTTAGAAATTAAACTACTATGCCACGTGAGGGAAGGGAAAAACATACAAAAGTGTTATAAAATAAATTATTATTTAAAGCTTGTTTTTATGCTACATAAATGTTTTATAGTTTAACTCCCTTTGGAAAGTTTTTTTAATGAATATTTTCTACATTGGTAAAATAACAAAGTGAAAAATTATTGCGGGTTCCTCAGATTTACAAATATTAAGTTTATTACTACAAAAATACTTGCTAGCTAAGGACCAGGAAAGCATATAAAACTGCTAAGTTATAATAAATTTTAACCAACTATTCCATAAAGCTATTCTAATATAAATTAACATTTACCAAGACCAGAAGAAAACTTACCTTACAAGAATGCTTCGAAGAATTAGACAGTTCATTTGTGAAATCTCTGTTGCTGTCTCTTGGTAAATTAGCAACTTTACCGTCCTTTCCAGATGCGAACTTGATGAGTAATTGAGGTGGTCCCCCTTTAGAACAATTGTGCTTAAGGCTGGACAAACAGGAAACGTTTGGATAAGTTCCTCCCAATGAAATACTTCTTTGTAAAATAGCATGGCTTTTGTTTATCTGTAAATTTGGTCTTTCCAACTGTCCATTGGTGTTTATTTGATAATCTACATTTTGGGAGGATGGTAAACATGAAGGTGTCCTATGCACAAGCTTAATATACTCTGAATCAGAATTAAGCTTAACATCTGACATCTCTGGTTTACAATCATCATTTGCTGCTTCACAATCTAACGTAGTTGTTTTCTGTTGGGTGAAATGCACTGAAACACAAGAATATCCTTCAGATGACTTTTCAAAGGTAGTCTGATTTGGACTATTATTTGCAATAACGATTTTCTTTTGTGATGAGCCCTTCCTGTGAAGTGGTCGAATGTCTCTTACTTCTCCAGGAGCACAGATTGTTTTAGATAACCGGAGTCCATTGACAGCTGTTGAAAGAAATCCCTTCGCACTAGTACCATCTTCACTGTGGGCAGTTTCATTGGGAGAAATAATAAACTGGTGTGAGGTCTGATAGGACCCTTTGCTTGGAAGAGTACCTGTACTTGGAGAAATTGGTGGCGTATTTGAAAGACTCCTAGGAAAAATGACTAAAGATGAACAACGTTTCAGTGGAATTTTCGAGTTCCCGCTCACTGGCAATTTCACAATCTCTAGTCCTTGTTCCAAGTCATCCTGGACAAAAGGAATTGTACTTGTACTTCTTGAAAAAATTTCACATGGAGTAGTATTCCTGTTGGACACATTTCTATTCGAGGTAGTGTCAGAATATAAATTTCCACCAAAAAACGTATCATCAGTTGGTGGAAAAGTATAACCACTGCTGTCACTGGTGATGCTGTTCGTATAAGAACCTCCACTCGCGATACTTGTGCACGACCCATAATCACTACCATTGCTGTTGTAAGACCCGTGCTCACTGCTCGAAAAGTTACTAAGGCTACCACTGCAAATGGCAGAGCTGCTAAAAAGGTTGCCATCACTCACAGCATTCAGTTCGTTATCAACCACAGCATTGCTGTAAATGCCGTCCTTCAGGACACAGGTAAACGAAGCATCATCACCATCAGCTACAACACTGCTAGACTGAAGACATCTACTGTACCTTGTCGGCTGTAGCGAAATCTGTAGACAGCTGCTCTTTTTATTAACATTTTCAGGTGAAGGAGCAGATGATCTCTCCTGGGACTTAACGTTTTCCTTTATTAACGGAGGTAGTGCAGTCTGTCTGGGAGTCAGCTTCATTTGAACAACGTTAGATGCTGAAATCCGTGGTGGTCTTTTGAAGTACATGCGAACACTGCTATCCAAATCATCTCCGGAGGTTTCTGACAAAGGATAAGTATTACTTCTTCTGGCTGCAAAGTGCAATCGTAAGCTTTGTGCCATTTGTTCTCATTTCCAAACATGTTAAGGGCTGAGAGTCATAACAAAGATCTCTGTCGGTAGACAGGCTAGAAGCAGCTGCACTGCGTCGAAAGAAAAAATCATTTGCGGTGCCCGAAAGAGCTCTTAAGTAGTAGTCTTTACACTAAGTAAAACATTAGATACCAGATATCAGAGAAAGAAAAAGGCGACCCATTCCTGAGACTGACGTTTCCAAACTGTCTTGAATTGCTTGTAGTCAAAATGCCTTCACTTACAAAGCACTTGATTTCCAGCGACCTTTAAGCTGAGCTCAGCTGCAGCACACTGCCTCAAACACTGCCAACCTTGTTTCAATTATACCTTCTCCAATTTGCATGAATGAGTAACACAAGAACAACAATCTTCTAGCATTTCAAGTTGAAACAGTATTTTTTCACTCCAGCTCTATTAAATGAACATTTAAGTACGTGAATCATAGTGCCTATACTTTCTCCAGCAGAGTTTGACCACTAATATTTTTACCCATAGGGATAAAATTACAGGAAGTTGGTAGGAATGAAACCCCATGTAATTGAGTATCAAATCGAGGATTGAATTTCCAAATAGTAGCCATACTAGGAATCTAGTCAAGTTAGTTAATGCAGAAAGGAACAGAGACTGTTACATTTTTTTAAGGTAAATTCAAACAGCTATGCAATTTGGAAATAGCAAAACTGTGGGGTGAATTAAAATCTAGCATTAAATCAAATAGAGAAATATTTTAGCTTCACAAAACACTTCTTATACAAAGTGAAAGCTTAAGGACAGAAATACAAAATTTGCCTAGTAATACTATTGCAAAAATTGAGCATACAGCTGAAAGAAAAAAAGTTTAAGAGAAGCTGTCACCAAGCATTTTCTCTTATAATTTTAGGGCCTTTTCCAGCCAAGGAGTACAGTCTTTAAATGATGCCATTTATATTTTGACTATTAAAACTCTGCCAAGAAATAGCCTAAGCAAACATTCCATTAAAAATATATGCAGATTAGACAGAAAAACTATACCCCAATATAGTTTGAGCACACAAGATATTTTATTCCACTGTCTCTGCAATTCATTCACTTAAGAGAGTGTTTTGGTAAGTAAAGAAGTCTAAAAAGAATTTAACACATCAAATAAACATATCTCAATGCCAATTCTGTTCTGAAAAACTCTAAGAGCTCTTTGCTGGCCCCTACTGGTGCACTGAAACAATCCATCTAGCTGTTTGATATCTATAAAGAAACACACACCATGCTTCATATTTTTTTATATAAACAAAGTACATACTTGTTTACATTTTTGAGTACTAGCACTGCCCTGGAGGTGGAATTACTACTACTGATAAAGCTCTCATAGTAGAGAACAGTAGACTATTTGTCCTCTTAGGGGTTGTGATTTTGTACATATGTTTTTTTTTTTTTTTGCTTTGTATTTATTTAACCTTTACTTTATTTTCAGTTTACTAGGTAATAAAAGTTTAATATTTTAATTTCTGCCCCAAATGTCATAGACCAAGGTTGGTGCCCTATTTGAAAGAAACAAATTTATTTTTAAATAATACTCTAGGGTATATTTAAACCCCTTACCTGAATTTTATTGCTGGAACTCCAGTAATAAATATATACTGGCTCATTCATAGGAAAGTAAAAGGTAAAATGGTTCAGTTGTTTACACCACATGGTACTACACCCAAGTTGTATTTTTCTAAGTAAGTTTTTTTTCTCAAAGTAAAAGCAAATATGTAAAGTAAATACTTGCACTTTGTTTAAAAAAGAAAACTCCAAAAGATAGATCTGTTCTCAACCACAATTTTCTAAACAGTATTTTTAATCAATTAAGACATTAAAAAATAGAAATATAGAATTAATTAAATTATATTTCTGACTAGAATGAAACAGTACCATATTTTGGAATATGTACAATAATTGTAGACTTAGTAAGAAAGTTATTATATTATTTTGGGTTTGTATAATCTATCTCCTTTATGATTTTACAGACTTCAATAAATATTCCCTTATAATACTTTTTATTTATAGGAATGTCCTAATCTTTCCACTATACCTTCAAATGACTTCAGCTTTCCTTCATGAATTAAGTTACAGGTCTGATAATTCAAAGAATGGATCACTTCTAATAGTGATCTAATCAATGAGATCTAACTGTTTAATGCCTATGACTTAAAACTTCCAGTTCATAAATAAATAAAGCTCCTCCGGTGGTTCATATAAAGTAATGAACCTCAAGTATGTGGCCAGATAAATGTTTTCTCTTTGGTAAGCTTCACTATAAACAACAGTTTCATGTCCCCTAACTGGCTTTGAAGCTTCCTGAAGTGGGATGGCCATAACCAAACATTTTTCCTGAGCTCATGCTGGGCACGGAGTAAGCATGAAGTAACACCACAGAGGAGGCTGGCTGGGTGGGAGAATGGGGGCCGCCGTCAGTTACTCTGAATGCTTAATGCGTTCTTTCAGGATTTTTTTTTTTAAGTTGATCCAGCTACTACTCTAAAGAAATATCAAAGAGCACTACAGCTGGACAAAAAAGAATAATGCTTGAAAAATTTGCAAAGAGGGCTTCAGCCAAGGAAAAGTAAAGTAAGAGAACCACATGCACTCCCTAGCACTCCAGTCTGAGTTCTGTGCTCGAGAGGCTGAAGAGTTTGCATTGCTGACGCTGGTCTGAGATTGCACAGGACCTGTACCGCAATTACAGCAGCTGTGTGTAGAACCTGGGGAAGCTGTAAAATGTAGCCCTTTAACCAAACAGATGCCCAAAGAGGGGCTTTAACCCAAGTAGAGAAGAGCTGGAGAGTGGTGGCAGCCCTCATCTGGGAGGAATCTACGCAAGTCCCAGAGAATTTCATATTCCGAAATAAAACAAATAATGTTTTAGGATTAGACTGAAGCTTAGGACCCTGTTTTTTATTTTCTACACAGAAAAGAATGGGATGCGTGACGTGCTGTGGATGGGCTCTAGATAACTCTAGTCATTGACTAGTACTTCGAAGGCCAAAGTCCACCATGCGGATGAAATGTATGTGTCGGCTTTGCCGGGCTCTTTTGCCCAGTTGTTTGGTCAAACACCAGTCTAGATGTTGCTATGAAACTAATTTTTTTACATGTTATTAACACTTAAATCAGCAGATTTTGAGTAAAGCAGATCACCTTCCATAATGTGGTGAGCATCATCCGATCAGTTAAAGGCCTTAATCAGGAAAGATAGGTTCCTGAACAAGAAGCAACTCTGCCTCAACACTACAACATGGAAATCCCACCTAAGTTTCCAATTTATTGGCCTACCCTGCAGATTTCAGACTCTAGACTGTAATAGCTCTTACCAAGTCTTCAATCTGCCATTCAAGGCCCATAGATTTCAGACTTGCCAATTTCCACAGTCGCATTAACCAGTTCCTTAAAATCCCTCTCCCGCTCCCTCTTCCTCCAGCTCTTCCTCCCTCCCTCTCCCTCTCTCCCCTTCTCTCCCTTGCCCTCTCCCACTCACTCTCTGACATCCTCTCTCTGTTTCAGTCTCTCCCCTCCTGTTGGTTCTGTTTCTCTGGAGAACCCTGACTCACACAGCCACTAAACTTGACAAGCACAGCATCTCCACCCAGAGGACAGAACACAGACGTCTCCTAAAGCTTCGGAGGCTACATGTATGCGGGTGGACCTCAGGTCAGTGACACAGAAGCTCTAACTTTTTCATTGGTGGGTAGAATTCTTTTAAAGGCACAAAATTCTGAAATGTCCCATCAATGGCAACATCACCATCATTATCACCATCACCAAACTATTACAGTTTATAACCCTGAAGTCTAAAAATTGGCTGAAAAAAGGAATATTTCTCAAAACAAATATCATTATATTGCAAATTTTCCTAGATGACTAGAAATTGATTCTGCTTAAAATGATATCTGTGCTCTTCACTGTACGTCTCCAGAGAGAATTTGCTAGGAAAAACAATACATTCTTAATTTAGTTGTGAATGCTACAGGAGAATAAAGATAAAATGACATTTACAGTGGGACAGGCCATTACTGCTACACAATCAAGCCTGTTACTCCACCAATGGCTACAGTGTGCATGACACCTCAGGTGATTTGTATATTTCCATTACCTGCTAGAACTAGCAACAGATCAGAGAGTTAGAATGATGCATACCACCCTGTTCTAATTATTTCTTGCTCCCTTTTTCCAGTAAAGTGAGCTTCTTGAGAAAATCTGTGTTTCTAAGACATAGCGGAATATCTAACACAGTAGATACCTTAGCATACCCTAGTTAATGCAAAAAAAAATGGTATCAGAGAACCATAAATGCATGAGTCCATGAATGTTAAATAACTATATTTGAATCATGATGAATTTTCTGAGTGCTTTGATAGCCAGTGTCTAATTTTATTGTCACAATAAACTTAGCAGATAGGTAGGGCAAATGTTGTTATCCCCACTTTTTTAAACATGAGAAGACATTTTCAGAAGGACTGATTGACTTGTCCAGGGTTATAAGCTCATGGACCAAACCACAGGCGGGACTGAAAGAGAAATTCTGACTCCTTAGTTTGGGGACCTACAATATCCTGATCAATGCACTCTTTTGTTTTTGCTTTTAGCTTTGAGGGTTTAAAAAATTTTTATACATCCCACTTCTAACTCTAGAAATATCTCATTGTTAATATCAGAGGCAGAGCTTTTTTTCTTTTGACATATCACAACACCCTGTGTAGTACTCCGTACAGAGTAAATGCTCAAGGAGTGTTAATGTACCAATAAGAGTACGGAAAATATCAATTTTGGCAATGAAGAGTCACACCATACTGAAGTTAGTGGCAAAAAGCCTAGACAACTAGGGTGAAAAGCACAAATACAAACTATTCCTCCTTGTGGACAACATGCAAATAACTCACATAAAATATTTCACCAATTATACACCTAAGTATCAGGGAGAAATTCACATCAGTACCAATAATAACAGGAAAAATAACACTGTAATACCACAACCCAGCAATTCAAACAGAGAATATGAATCTTAGAGATACACTCATATATGTACATCAGGAAACATGGCAAGAATGTTTATCAATCAGTAATAGCAAAAAGCTAGAAGCAACACTAATATCTATTAGGGTAGATAAATGCATAAATTAAGATATGGGATTTTCAGATGAAGGAAAACTATGCATCCGTGAAAATGTGCTGTAGACCAATCTTACAAATGTAACCAAAAAAGCATGTCACAGACGATTATCTACAGAGTGATGCCATTTGAATAAATTCAATATTATGCTCTGGCTGGTGTAGCTCAGTGGATTGAGTGTGGGCTGCGAACCAAAGGGTCGCCAGTTTGATTCCCAGTCAGGGCACAGGCCTGGGTTGGGGGCCAGGTACCCAGTAGGGGGCATGTAAGAGGCAACCACACAATAATGTTTCTCTCCTGCTCTTTCTCCCTCCCTTCTCTTCTCTAAAAATAAATAAATAAAATCTTAAAAAGAATAAATTCAATATTATGCAAAAGGACTATGTTTTTTTAGGGATATGTATATATAGCAAAGAAATGATGAACATAGTATTCAAGATAACACAGTACTTGTGGAGGAAGAAAAGGAGATTGGGAAGGGGTCTTGAAGATTTTGGTAATGTTGGTTCTTAAGTAGAGTAATAAAGTACACAGATATTTGTTTTATTATTTAAAATAAAAATTTATATTATACATATTTTTTGTATATATATTTCATAATTAAAACAACATCAATTCTGGTAAGGAGACTTGACTTGGGGTGGTGAACACACAATACAATATACAGATGATGTATTATAGAACTGTACCCCTGAAACCTATATTAGTCAACCCAGTCAAATCAATAAAATGGAAAAACAAAATAGAAAACACACTAAATACTAAATACTAAAAAAATACTAAATTTCACTTGGTCCTCTCTAGAAGAAAAACAGATCTGTAGAGACAGGGTGGGGGTGGAAGGGGGACATTCACTATTCTATAGAAAAAAGCAAAAATACAAACAGAAAACCGAAAGCTTTGCAATTGACCATATTGATAACCAAATCATCCCCATCTGTCACTCAGTCTTAAGAAATTAGGTTGCCAGCTAGCAATGAAGTCACCTTTGGCAACATAAAAGCATGTTTGCATATTATACATCCCATTTATAGTGCTAATTAATAGATTTCATTTGCAATATTTTCAGTTACTAGTATAGGTATAATTTCTTGAAGAAAAAATATATTATGCAGTCTAATACTAAAAATAGATTCTTTTAAAATTCCAGTGTCTGTGTTAGCTCTAAAATAAATGAAACTGTTTAACTTCCTTTTTTGTGCTTCTGTTTAATCAGATAAGCATTGAACACATAACACTGTTCTTCAACTTTCATGTTCAAATCTTACAAGTTTAAAATATAAATGTAAGATTTCAAAGTAAGAGGGTTTGAAATAGGATCCCAAAGAGACAAAATGAGGAAGAGGAAAGGACTTCAAGACAGTCTTTAGGAAATCAGAAATCAAAACTATCCTTAAAAAAAAAAAAGTCAGGTTTAACTTTGCTTTTTGCCACTCTAAGAGCTGGTGATCTTTTAGAGAACTATATTTTATTGATGTACAGAGGATAACTTTCCTCTGTAGAAGAGTTGGGATTAGAGAGTAGTTGGGTTGTTACAACTGGATACAGGTAACCCCCCAAAATCCACTGGAGTGAGGAGGCACAACCCAAGACCCTCTGGACCACTGACCAGGGTACATGGAGGAGAGTGAGGGAAGGCAAGACAAACAGGCTGGCTTTCCTGTCATCTCCTGTCATAACAGGCTTTGAGTTAGACCTTGTAATCCAGTGAGAACTGACAACCAGAAGAGGTATCTGGGAGGGGAGTGGATGGACAGAAATAAGTAGAATCTATTCAGAGTCTCCATAATCACCCCCAAATCATCTCTCATGTCACAGGTTCCCAAACCACCTTTCCTTGCTGCTTTGCTGAAATACACCTTGCTTCCTATTTCTCACAAGTACAATGTAACTTACCAATCGATTTTCATCAAATACTTCAAAAAGAAGCCGGTGCTCCTGAGGATGGACCTAAGTAAAAGAAACACAGCCTTTCTTTAAAAACAAGTGAACAGCGACCCACAGAGACTGAGAATAAATGCCTGAAGATGTTGCCATTTCCTAATTCTTGTTCTTTACAAGATTTTTTTCTGGATCTATTCTATTTTTTATTGTTTATTCTATTAGTTGTCCCTACAAGATATTTTAAACTACATGAGATCCTTAATACAAAAGCAGACCAGTCACATATTTTCTAATGACTTTATCATAACAGCAAAGTGGACTTGATTGCTCATGTTTCCAATTTTTCTAAAATAGAATGAAAGGAAGTAAAATAACATTTCAAAAATTATTTAAATGTTTGCCAGCACTTAAAATATAGACTAGACTTAAGCTTCTTATTATCAATTTTATTTACTAACTTTTTATTTATCAGGTTAAAACTACCCAAAGTAGATGCTGATTTTATGGAAATTTGTGTCTGAATCCTTTTAGTACTGACTTGATAAAGGAATTTGTTGCTTCTACTATAAAAAGTACAGGAGTAGTCAAAAAGTATAAACTGAGTTCTTACTTAATATTTATATTTTATATATGAGTAAAACTTAAAATGCAGTATTTTATTTTTCATAGCTGATGCTTTCATTTTTACTGAAATATTTCAATAAATGAAAATCTACTCAATAGCTGAAAGAAGTCAGAGAAAGACAAATACCATATGATTTTACTTTTATGTGGAATCTAAAACAAAATAAACAAACGAAACAAACAAACTCAATGATACAGAGAAATTAATGGCTGCCAGATGGGAGGGGGCTAGAGGACTAGGTGAAAACAGTGAAAAGATTAAGAAGTACAAACAAAACAGTCATGGATACATAAAGTACAGAATAGAGAATATAGTCAATAATACTGTAATAACTATGTGTGGGGTCAGATGGGTACGAGACTTATCAGGATGGTCACTTCATAAGTTATATAAATTTCTAATCACTATCTTGTACACCCAAAACTAATAAAATACTGCATATCAACTGTATATGAAAAGACTTAAAAATTATTTTAAAAAACAATTTGATATCAAAAACAAAGAAAATCTTTAATAATTTTTGTATTTGCAATTAAAATGTGTAAGATAATAGAAAGTATGTATATTGGTCTCTGCCCCCCGTTCCTGGCACCAGAGCCCCTAAAACCTTTGTCATTTCCTAAGTGGTAACAGCACTAGGAGTGTCTTTTGTTCTAGTATTTAGTCTTTGACTCTATTCCTGATACAGGGCTCCTAAAACCCTTCAATTTCCTGGGTGATAGGGGTGTTTCTTTTTTTTCTAATGAGGTGACTCTGGGTGGGCTCCAGGATGAGGGCTGGTCACCAGAAAGAACAAGTCATGATTAGAAGCTTGGAATTTTCAGCTCCAACCCCTACTCTCTTGTGAAGAGAGGAGGTTTGAAAATGGAGTTTGTGATCGATCATGCCCACATGATAAAGCCTCCATGAAAATCCCAAAAGCACGGGTTTGAGCACATCCGTATCTGGGGAGGGTGATGCACCCCAGCCCCACAGGTACAGAGCTCCTGACCTTAGATCCCTCCCAGACCTCACCCTATGTATCCCTTCACCTGGCTGTTCATCTGC
This sequence comes from Glossophaga mutica, assembly GCA_039655065.1. Lineage (NCBI taxonomy): Eukaryota > Metazoa > Chordata > Mammalia > Chiroptera > Phyllostomidae > Glossophaga > Glossophaga mutica. Next base: position 52,552,229 of record CM077303.1, on the reverse strand, counting down.
ATCCTTTCTTGTGTTTTCAATAAACTGACAAACACAACTAAGTGTTTCTCTGAGTTCTGTGAGTTGTTATAGCAAATCAATGGAACCTGAGGAAGGGGTCATGGGGGAATCTCTGGTTTGTTCATCTGCCAAGCCAGGCAGAAGTTGTGGGTGACCTGGGCACCTATACTTTTGACTGTGTCTGAATTGAGGTCAGTCTTGTGGGACTGAGCCCTTAACCTGTGGGATCGGATGCTATACTGAGGTAGGGAGTATCAGAATTGAGTTAAAATGTAGGCCAGCCACTCCATTGATGTTGCACAAAATTGCCTGGTGTGGGAAAATAACCTCCATATATTTGGTGACCAGAATTATGAGAAGTAAAACATTCTGTGTGATTAACAAAGGAAAAATACAGGAAGTAAAGAATTAGAATTATTTTCCCTATAATAAATATATTGGGTTGGCCAAAAAGATTGTTGTTCTTTTTTTTTTCCTGTAAGATGGCTATAGTAGTGCTTAATTGTCTTGAACTTCATTCAAAACAATTTTGTTAGATTGTGTTGCAACAACTGTCATATCAGTGTGCATTTTAAAAAACATCAAAATTGGTGAATTTTTGTGTAGCCATTTTAGTTTTGAAGATGGAAGAAAATACAAACATTTTTGGCTTTATTATTTCAGGAACGGTAAAAATGCAACTGAAACGCAAAAAAATATTTATGCAGTGTATGGAGAAGGTGCTGTGACTGATCGAATTTGTCAAAAGTGGTTTGTGAAGTTTCGTGCTGGAGATTTCTCGCTAGATGATGCTCCACAGTCGGGAAGACCAGTTGAAGTTGATAACAATCGAATTAATTGACAATTAACAAGAGACATTAATTGAGAACAATCAACATGGGAGATAGCTGACATACGCAAAATATCCAAATCAATAAAGTTACTGGTGAAAATGAAAAACACATCTTTTATTTTATGGAAAAAAGCATACAGACTTTTTGGCCAACGTAATATATCCCCACTCAGGCTGATACAGGATGCTGTATAGAAAATTCTCACACTTAGGTTGATTTTTTCCTTTTGATAAATATATTACATTGAACACTGTAATATTTTAAAACTTAGTTTTACATGTCAAAAGTATTGGTAGCCTTGATAAATTTTACTTCCTTCTGAGAACATAACCCTAATTTTACCTGCAGCAATGTGCCCAGAGTCACCATACTGCGTAACTCGGGGGGATGATTTTTTTGAAGTATAACATATATTTAGTATAGTACAATGTATACTAACTTTAAAAATACAGCTTGATGACTTTTTATGTGTGTTTAGCATGTCATCATCACCAAGAACAAAATATCAAACACTCCATTCTACCTTATGTACCACTTGCCATGTTAATAGTGTCCTCTGGACTTATTCAACATTGAGACTCTGAATATCTCTATCCAAAAATTATTTCCTTGCACATAAGGGTGGCCAAAGAGGTCAACGTGATAGCAGTTATTGGATGGGACTTCTAGAAAAGCTCTTTAAATAGGGCTGTCCCAACTGGAACAGATGGTTACCTCAGGCCCTTTGCATTTCTCTTTCCTGCCTGGAACTTGGATGGGATAGCTGGCACTCCTACAGCCATATTGTAAACATGGAGGAACTCTGAGGAAGGAAGCCCCAGTCAACAGCTAGACACCATATGAATAGAAAAATAGTGTAAGACAACAATATTTTCTAAGATGTAAAGGAAGTTTGGAGGGAGGGGATGAAATTTGAGCTGGGACTTGAAAGATGGGAAGAATTTGAATAAGAAAGTTTAGAGAACATTCACAGCAAGGTGATGGTATGAGGAGAGGCATAAGAAGAGAAAGAGTATGCTCTAAGGAAATCAAATAGGTAAGAACACTTTTGTATTAAAAAATGGCAAGAAGCCCTGGCTGGTGTAGCTCAGTGGATTGAGTGCAAGCCTCTGAATCAAAGGATGGCAAGTTTGATTCCCAGATCAGGGCACATGCCTGTATTGTTGCACATGCCTAGTGGCCATGTCCCCACTAGGGGGTGCACTAGAGGCAAACACGCATTGATGTTTCTCTCCCTCTCTTTCTCCCTCCCTTCCCCTCTCTCTAAAAATAAATAAGTAAAACCTTTAAAATAAATAAGTGGTAAGAAAATTTTGGTTAGTTAGGCTACAGCCAGGCTGAAGTCACTGAAATCCAAAAAAGGAGTTAAGACTTGATTGACAGGGAAGAAAATGAAAGTTTTAAAAGAAAAATGACATGACGTAGGTCCTTCGTAAGTATTATTTTTGTCAAGTGATACACAAAATGAATTAGACTGGAGAGAGACCCTGGAGTGCATAGGGACTATGGTCTAGTAACTCAGCATGGAGTGATGAGAGCTCAGCCTGAGGTTGTCCCCATGAGAACAATGGGGAGACGGGCCATTAAAAACACTTTGAGGGAAAAAATTCAGAAGTCTCAGTGTCTATCAAAGTACCTGGCAGACACTGTAGCCATTCAATATCAATAATGAATATTCTGCCCTGGCTGGTATGGCTCAGTGGATTGAGCACTGATCTGCAAACCAGGGGGATGCTGGTTTGATTCCCAGTCAGGGCACATGCCTGGGTTGCAGGCCAGGTCCTCAATAGGGGGTGCGTGAGAGGCAACCACACATTGATGTTTCTCTCCCTCTCTTTCTCCCTTTCTTCCCCTCTCTCTAAAAGTAAATAAATAAATAAATAAATAATCTAAAAAAACCCTAAAGTAAGTTCCTAGAAATTTAGCTGGTGGATTCATAAAAAAACAATGTAGGCACATTTTTTTAAAAAATACCTTTATTATGGTATAATTCAAATACCATACAAATGACCCATTGAAAGTGTACAATTCAGTGGTTTTTAGTATATTCATAGAGTGTGCAACCACCATTACAATTTTAAAACATTTTTATCATCTCAAAGAGAAATGCAATACCCTTTAGCAGTCACTGCTAATTTCCTCTCAAGCTCCCCTTTCTCAAGCAACCTCTACTTTCTGTCTCCACAGATTTGTGTATTCTAGAAATTTAATGTAAGTGGACTCATACAATATATGGTCTTTTGTAATTGGCTTCTTTCACTTAGCATAATGTTTTCAAGGTTTACCCATGTGGGAGCATGCATCAGTACTTCATTCCTCTTTGTAGCCAAATAATATTCAATTATATGTATACATCTCATTTTGTTTGTCTGTTCATCTGGGTTGTTTCTACCTTTTACTATAATGAATAATGATACTATGAACATTAATGTACAAGTTTTTGTGTGGACATATGTTTAAGTACATTCTAAAATAAAAACTGTAAAAAGTTAAATGAAATAAATATTTTTACAATTATAAAACATTATATTAATAGAAAGTACCTTGGCATTTTTATTTACCTGTTTTATGTCTTTCTACTTTGTTTATCTATAGTTATGTATAACCAACAAATTTTAAAATAAATTACAGCTACACAACCATGGACCCTGGCCGTGTGGCTTGGTTGGTTGAAGCACTGGATCCATGAACCAAAAGGTTGTGGGTTCTATCCCCAGTTGGGGTTTGTATAGGAGGCAACTGATCGATGTTTCTCTCTCGCTTTGATGTTTCTCTCTCTCTCTATCCCTTCCTTTCTCTCCAAAATCAATAAATATATCTTTGAGTGAGGATTAAAAAATAGATATACAGCAAAGCTGTCATTTAGAATGGAAGGGCAGATAAAGTGCTTCCCACATAAGGTCAAGTTAAAGGAGTTCATCATCACCAAGCCCTTATTATATGAAATGTTAAAGGGACTTACCTAAGAAAAAGAAGAAGATCAAAAACTATGAACAGTCAAATGACAACAAACTCATAACTATCAACAACTGAAGCTAAAAAACAAAAACTAAGCAAACAGCTAGAACAGGAACAGAATCAGAGAAATGGAGATCACATAGAGGGTTATCAGTGGGGAGGGGGAGGGGTGGAATGGGGGAAACATACAGGGAATAAGAAGCATAAATGGTAGGTACAAAATAGACCAGGGGAGGTTAAGAATAGTATAGGAAATGGAGAAGCCAAAGAACTTATATGTATGACCCATGGACATGAACTAATAGCGGGGGATGCTGGTGGGAGGGGGGGGTGTAGGGTGGAGGGGGATAAAGGGGAGAAAAAATGAGACAACTGTAATAGCATAAACAACAAAATATACTTCAAAAAAATAAAATAAGAAATAGACATACAGCCACGGGAGAAAAACCCAAACAGTAAAAAAGATACAGAGTAAATTATAAATTTTTCTCTTATCCTTGTCCCACCCTCAGGGAAAATATTGTAAACAGTTTCTTTGGTCCTTCCAGAGGTATTTTCTGTAAATAACAGCATTTGAGAGGGCATGTCTAGATGTTTATTTTCCCCCCAAAAGGTGTAACATGTACAGAACGTTTTGCACTTTTGCTCCTTTCACATATTTTGAAACTAATGCTCTGTCAGTACATATATATCTGTCTTTTAAAACAGCTGATGTGAAAAAAGTAAAACATTAAAGAGCCAATACGGATTTCATTGTATGGAGGTACATAATTTACTTAGTGCTTTATTCATGGGGTGCCCCCCTTCTCCCTAGCCAATAGAATTCTGAGTTCATTCAAATACTGGAAGGTGTGTCAGGGTCAACAGCCTCTCTCCACCCCCAGGGGCTGAATCCTGATTTCTTTAAGCCTCAGAGTAACTCCATCCTCCTTATCAAGGACAGGGTTAGGAGTCAGCACGTGACACAGTTCTGGCCCAAGACATACGCATCAAAGTCTCCTGGGGGAACTTTTGGAAAAGTTTTAAGAGAAACACAAGGGAAAACTCTCCATTTCTGCCTCTGGACATCATCGAAGGAGGCTGTGATATTTGGAACTGTCTCAAGCCTCTGGGACCATGAACAGGAAGCCAGAGAATCCCAGAGAGGCTGGGTCAGATGTGACTCCAATCTGCTGCTGCAGTCACCACCCATCCTCTATGATGCTTTTTGTGATTAGAGATAATAAATGCACTTACTGTTTACAAGACAACATTAACTACTACCTGAAATCTGTCACTTGGAGCTGAAAGCATCCTAAATGATACACTTCCTCTGAGGACCTTTCCTTAGTCTCCTAGATCTAGGAAATCCCCTAAATTCCCTAAAAACCTCCTGAGAGTCACTCCCTAACATCTGGTTTTTCCCTTTCATTATGCTGAGCACACTGGTAATTATTTGAGAAATCTGTTCATAGGACTCCACAGTAGACAGTAAGCTTCACTGAGGGTGGGGACTGCAGCCATCTCATTAACCAGCATTAGCCAAGTGCCTGGGAAACGAGCATAGAAAAATATCACACCAACTGTGTATATAGGTGGAGGAGTACAAATATATTGACAAAAATTCCAGATCATACAATCAGTGGTGGTTTTATGGAGATTAAATTATGGCTGATTTTTATTTCTCTTTATAAAAATACCTATTATGTACAAGTTACATTGTTCTGTAATATACAAATACACACATGAACACACCTACATTATGTAAATACAACATGATGAGTATGAATGCTAAAGATACAATGCCAGCACCAGGGGAACAGAGGGAATGGAGTGGGCTGCCGTCTTCACACATTCGTGCACTGCGCTTACGCAGAGTACATAATGCGTACCTTGCACCTGGTGTGACTTTTTTTCAGCCTGTCATTCGTCTCCCTTGGCCTCATGTGAGCAACTATACATGTAGGTTTTACTGTAATTTGCTGTTGAGCACTAATTTCAATTCTGAGTGTCCTCTGTCTGTCTCTTACCATAACAGTCCTCCAGAAAACCTTTCTTTGAGCATCAGTGTTTTCTGAGAGATATAAAGGCTCCCGTCAACTTCTGACCACAATTTCCATTTGGCCAAATGCCCCATAACCAAGTTTTCACTGTGGTATATTAACTCAACAGACATTTTTATGTGAACACATTCAACTGAAAACATTTTGTGCTATGTATAAATAATAAGTGACAAAGGGGAAAGTAGCAGCCCATACTTCGTACAGAATAATGTCCTTTGTATAGAAAACTGTACAAGAACAACAATTAAAATAAAATAAAAAAGAATAATGTCCTTTGTACAGAAAGTACTAAGTCACCATATATTTTCAGTTCTTTATCTAGCTGTGATGAATTAGCATTGATCCACTCAAATTTATCTAGTTATCTCTGCAATACATTTGCAAAATTCTGATAGAAATAAATGCGCTGCCTATGGTCCCAGAATAAAGTAATGCTGGCTAGAACACTTGGTAATAGCGAAATTATGAAAACAATGAATAAAAGGCAGTAGAGTCCTACCCTGGCCAGGTGGCTCAGTTAGTTGGAGCATCATCCTGTATACCAAAAGGGTATGGATTAGATTCCCAGTCAGGCACATACCTAGGTTGTGGCTTTGATCCCCGGTTGGGGCGCATATGGAAGACAGCCAACCAATGTTTCTCTCTCACATTGATGTCTCTTTCTCTCTCTCTCACCCTCCCTCTCTCTCTAAAATAATTTTTTTGAAAAAAGCAGTAGAGTTCTGAACCTGGTTTATCATTTACAAATGACCTTCTTTCTTATTTCTGTGACAGCATCTCTAATTCAAAAGTTGTACTGACCCTGCCTGGTGCAGCTCAGTGGATGGAGCACAGGCCTGCGAACCTAACCATCACTGGTTCGATTTCCAGTCAGGGCACATGCCTGGGTTGCAGGCCATGTCCCTTGTAGGGGATGCGCTAAAAGCAACCACACACTGATGTTTGATGCTTCACTCCCCCTCTTTCTCCGTCCCTTCCCCTCTCTGCAAAAATAAATAAATAAATAAAATCTTAAAAAAAAAAAAAAAAACAAGTAGCACTGAATTTCAAGCATCCTTTCTAATCAGAAATCAAGATAAAAAATAATGGGAAGATTTTTAGTTATAGTTTTAATTTTTTTAAATATTTTTCCCTGACTGGTGTAGCTCAGTTGGTTGGGCATCATCTTGCAAAGCTAAAGGTCACTGGTTTCATTCCCAGTCAGGGCACATGCCTGGGTTACAGGTGTGTCACTGGTCAGATGCATACGAGAGGCTACCAATCAATATTTCTCACATCAATGTTTCTCTGCCTCTGTTTATCCCTCCTTTCCCCTCTAAATAAATAAAATATTTTTTAAAAATTAAATAAAGTTTTAATTACGATTTTAATTCCTCTAACAGATACCTATATTTTCTACTTCTATTCATATTGGTTTTGCTAAATTTTTGGCCTTTAAATTTTTTTTCATTTTAGCTAATTTGTTAAAATTATTGCCATCAAGTTGGCCATAATATTACCTTACTTATTTTTTGTCTATAGGATTTTTTTTTCATTCCTTATATTGGTTGAGTTTTTTCCCTCTCTTGTTTAGACTAGCAAGGTGTATCAAAGAATCACTTTGGTTTCATTTACTTTCTCTACTTTTTCCATTTCATTAATTTACATTCGTATTTCCTTCCCTCTATTTTTTTTTTTTTTTGCTTAAAGTAGAAACTTAGATCTTTGACCTTTTAATCTTTTTTCTTCTGTATATAAAGGTGCAAATTTTTCTCTAAGCACTGAATTAGCGTATTTTGATATGTTATGCTTTATTAGTTAAAATGTTTTCTAACTTTTCTTATGATTTCTTCTTTAATCTATGGCTTATTTAAAATGTTGCTTAATTTCCAAATATTTGTGGATTTTCCAGGTATATTTGTGTTGCTGAATTCTTTCTTAACTCTGTTGTAGTCAGAGAACATCCTCTGTTACATCTCAACCTTTTAAAATGTATTCAGACTTGATTTGTGGCCCTATATATAGTCTCTCCTCATGGATGTTCCATAGGCATATAAAAACGTATATTTTTCAGATATTAGATGTAATGTTCTCTACATGACAAATAGGTTAAATTTACTGATAGTATTTTTCAAATCTTTTATGTACTTACTGACTTCTTCTGTCTGGTTGTTTTAGCATATTAAGAGAGGAGTAACAAAATCTTCAACTACTCTGGATTTATTTATTCCTCTATTTAGTTCTGTCAATTTTGCTTCATAATTCTAAAGCTCTTTTACTAGGTGCGTACAAATTTAGGGTTGTATGTCCTCTTGATAAATAAGCCCTTTTATAATCATGTTTTATGCCTCTTTATCTTTGGTAATATTCTTCATCCTGAAGTCTACTTCATCTAATTTTGATACAGCCACATCAGGGTTTTGTTTGGGGTTTTTTAGCTTCACGTTTGCATGATGAATCTTTTTCTGTACTTTGCCTTTTAACTTGTCCGTGTCTTTTTATTCAGTTTGTATCTTCTGTAAATAGCATATAGTTGAATCTTATTTTTTTTTTAATTATTCAGATGGCTGGCTTTATGACTGTCATGGTTCTCTTTTTGTCCTATTTGTCTTTATTTCTCTTTTCTTCCCTTAAAAATATTATTCAAGTATGCCATGGTATTCCATTTCATTTCTTTTATTGGGTTTTTACCTATGATTTTGTTTCGATTTCTTAGTAGCTGCTCTGAGGATTATAACATGCATCCTTAAACATCACAATTGCAACAGCCAGAGTTGAGCCACTCTGATCTCCTTCAGATCTCTTTCAAGAGAACCTGCATAAGTTGATTGACAGTCCCTAGTTGATCGTGCATATTTGCATCTACCCATTGTACTCTCCTTGCTTGCTACTGAAGGCTGGACACAGTGGGGTTTCAACAGCCTGGCCATTCTTGCCCAACACAGGACTTCTCTAACAGACAACCTCTGCTGGGAAACTCTCCATCAGCCTGGATGAGACTTTCTCAGAATGGAACTGCAGTGTAAGTCTTTCCCTCCCCAGTCGTTTCACACTTCTCCTTGCACAGATGTTATGCCTGCATTATGATGAGAAGGCTCTCCCTATCTGTGCATCCTCTGTCTTTGACCTTCATATTTAATCCTATCTTGGTGTCTGTCTCTTAGAGGGCTCAAGCCAACACTGATGGTATGGGTAGTGGGGTTTTAGGACCAGCCCAAGTTCACCTGGCAGACCAGGGGCTCCCCTCCCCATTCTGAACTGTAATGCAGGACACAAAGTCCCAATAAGGTGGTGGCCCAGTTCTTAAAGATTTCTCCAGTGATGTCCCAGGAATATGTCCTGGTGAAGGGGAACATGCTTGACAGTGTGATGTTTAAGGCACTTGAAAGATATAGGGAGAACAACGCCTACAAAAACAATGGAGTTGGCTAGTTACTACCATGCTGTGCTGCTGACTTACAGAGAGATAATAAGAAATTAAGGACAGTCAAACAACTAAAGGTTAAACATGTGAGACAGAGGGACTCTGTATCTGACAAAGGGGACTGCATCTCCTGGAGTAGAAAAGAGGACACACCTGAGGAGCAGCCTCAAATGTGACAGAGATGCAGAGCTCACAGATGTTTAAATGCTCAGCCACTGCAGGTCTAATATGTTCAAGTCAGGGCCCTGACTGAGAAAAACTGGGACCCTGATGTGTGAGATGGGAGGATCTGGGTGAACACTCCTGAGGTTTCTGAGGTTTTGGTTCTGTAGGTCCCTAACCCTCAGAGCTGGCGGAATAGCCCATCCCTCTGTAGTAAGAGCTAGCACCTCTCCCATGCAGAGAGACACGTCAAGGCTTCTTCCCCACAAAGAAAAGGGGTCTCTCCTCAGGAGTTCCTCTAACTTCTCTTCTGACTACCAAGATAATAATAACCAGTGTTAAATCCCAGCAAAACCCAGCTGGGCTTGATATACGATGAAAGAGATTATTACATTTGGAAGCAGCATGCACTAGTAGGAGCCTGAGAAATACCCCTGAGACAATAATACTTGATCAAAGGAGCAGAAGCATAAGACTGGATAAGCAAGATTTCACTGACTTGGGATTTAACATCCTGTCAAGGACCCCATGAGATGAGGCAAACTTACTGCTAGGGTGGCTCCTAGACACCTGAAAAAATAATGAGCCAAGTGGAAGTGCCTAAGTCACCTTGGCAGATGGTAGAATTAAAAGGTACATGAAAGTGGCCATACTGGAATGAAATATGTATTTGGCCTTCATGATATATATATATCATGAAGGCCAAAATACCTACAGATTTTTATGCCCAGAGGACACACCATTAAATACAGTGATCAGGCATGTGCTGGAGACAGGGGTAGAAGCACCACCAAGAAGTGCAGTGGTGGCTCTCTTCGGCATGCTAGGACTGATGGTAGGAGAGGGGGTCACAGAGCTGGGCTGCTAAATAGTCGTGCAAAGAGATGATCCTCCCCATCTCCAGTAATAGACGCCAGCTGGTGGCATTTCACTGCCAGAATCAAGGGGGCCGCAATTATTGTAATGACCAGACAGATGAGAGGGACAGTGAAGCAGACCTAACTTGATCTGCAGAGTACAGAGCACAGCATCCCCAGGGGCAGAACAGGCAGGTGGCCAATGAAGGTGCAATGAAGACTGATGTGTACCATCATGAGAAGACAACAGTAGAGAAGTGAATGGCTAAGGACAGTTTCCCTAATTAAAAAATCACAATCACTTGTCCTATTTCTCAACCTGAGCCAATAGTCTGATCGAAAGCCCATTTACTAAAGAAGTGACCTAGTCGTTAGAAGGAGGGCTCTGCCTCACTTCAGGAAGTATATGTTGTAATGATCTCCCCTCCTCCTCCAAAAGAACTATATCCATTTACTTGGGTGGACTGTATACAGGGGGAAATGAATACTCAGACAAACTGAGGACTGTTGGAAACAGGGTCTGTGTTGACACCTAGAAACCCAAAGCACCATAGCTTCCCTACTAGAGCAAGGACTTGCAGGGACCAGATAATAAATGGAGTCCTGGCTAAAGTTCAGCTTATATGGAGTCCACTGGATCTGTGGGTCCACCCAGAGTCATTGCCTTGGTTTTCAAACGTAAAATTGGGATTGATGTACAGGAAGCTGGGTCTCCTCACTACCACCACCACGATGGCTTGTGGGTTAAGAACCCACAGTACAAAGGCCAAGGGGAAGCCTCTAAACTGTCCTATCTCTGGTCAAGATCGTAAACCTAAAACAACATTGATTAGAAATGACCATAAAGCACAAACAACAAATGAGAACAATAGATAAATAATAGAAAAATAGCTAATTTTTAATCAAAATTTAAAACTTTTGTACTTTAAGGAACGCCACCAATAATGTTAAAGGATAGCCTACATAATGAAAGAAAACTTCTGCAAATCATGTATATGACAAGGAGCTTATAATTTAGAAATACAAAGAGCTACACCTTAATAACAAAAAGACAAATAACCCAATTGTAAAATGGGCAAAAGATCTGAACAGACATTTCTCCAAAGAAGATATACAGCTGGAAAATAAGCTTGTGAAAAGATGTTCAATATCCTTAAGCATAGGAAAATGCAAATCAATGCAATTAAAAAATGGGCAAAGGACCTGAACAGAAACTCCTCCAAGGAGGACATATAAAGGGCCCACAGACACATGAAAAAATGCTCAACATCACTAGCCACTAGAGAGATGTAAATTAAAACCACAATGAGATACCACTTCACACTGGTCAGAATGGCCATCGTTAACAAATCAACAAACAAGTGCTGGCAAGGTTGTACAGAAAAGGGAAACCAAGGGCACTCTTGGTGGAAATGCAGACTGGTGCAGCCATTGTGGAAAACAGTATGGAATTTCTTCAAAACACTGAAGATGGAACTGCCTTTTAATCCAGGGATCCCATTGTTGGGAGTGTACCCTAAGAATCCTGAGTCACCAATTCCAAAGAACCTATGCACCCCAATGTTCATAACAGCACAATTTACAATAGCCAAGTACTGGAAACAGCCTAAGTGCCCATTAGTAAATGAAGGGAACAAAAAACTGTGGTACCTTTACATAATGGAACACTAGGCAGCAGAAAGAAAAAAGGAATTCTACTCTTCCGGACAGCATGGATGGAACTGAAGAGCATTATGCTAATAATGAAATAAGCCACATGGTGAAAGACAAATACCATATGATCTCACCTGTAAGTGGAACCTAGTCATCAAAATAAACAAATGAGCAAAATAGAAGCAGAGACTTGGAAATATAGAACAAACTGACAGTGACCAGAGTGGAGGAGGAAGGGGGATAACAGAGAGAAGGGGAAAGTGCAAGCAGAGGAACATGAATAGAGGATTCATAGCATGGACGATGGGGAACATTGACAGTGGGAGCAGGGGTGAGGGACAGCATAGGGGTGAGCAATGGGGAAAGAGGTGGGACAACTGTAACTGAACAATAGTAAGAAAATGCAAATCAAAACCACATTTAGATACCACTTCACACCCACAAAGAGGGCTATAATAAAAAGACAGATAATAATAGGTATTATCAAAAATGTGGAGAAATCAGAACTCTCAACCACTGTTGGTGGGAATGTAATGTGGTACAGCCACTTTGGAAAACTGTTTGGCAGCTCCTTACATGATCCAGAAATCCCACATATAGGTCTACACCTCTCCAAGTGAAAATCTACATCACACAAAAACTTGTACACAAGTTATGTTCACAGCACCACTATTCATCATAGTTAAAAAGTGGAAAGAACCCAGATGTCCATAAACTGATACACAGATAAATAAAGTATGGTTATCCATACAATGGAAAAGTGCTTGGCAATAAAAAGAAATGATGTACTGATACATGCTATAATATGATTAAACCTTAAAAACATTATTCTAAGTGAAAAAAGTTAGACACAAAGGACCACATGTTGTATGATAATCATTTATACAACATGGACAAATAGGCGAATCTAAGAGACAGGAGTAGATTAGTGGTTGTGTGGGAGAGGGGCAGGTGTTGCGGGAAAAAGTGGTGACAGCTTGTGTGTATATGGTTTCTTTTTGGGAGTGATGAAAATGTTTGAAAAATGATTTTGGTGATGGCTGCACAGTTCTGTGCACTAAAAACAACTGAACTGCATACTTTCAGTAATTTGGATGTTATGTGCTTTATATCTCAATTAAGTTGTTTAAAAAACAAAAATATTGCAGCCTGATGGATATGTTAGAGATAAGGGCCACCAGAAAAGACCTAAGGGATACGAATATGGCTCCCATATGTTCATTTAATTCTCTAGTCTGATCCCTGCAGAAATCAGATCCTGGGGAATGACTCTACCTGTAAGGTCCACCAAATAATAGCCCCGCTCGCCTGCTGTTTCCTGAATACAAGTCCAGAGTGCCCTTGCAGCAGCTGCAGACTGGTTTGATAGGACCCTTGCTATGTTCACTGGAAAGTGTGCTCCCTTTGGGGAGTTGGACCTCTAACTCAGCAGAGCCCAGAGTTCCAGGGATGAGAAGCACATAGGCCTCCACGGGGTCTTGGGCAATGATGGTAAATGTGGCCACTCCTACTTCTACTCCTTTGTTCCTGGACACATGTATACTTTCTGTTGTAAACACTGCCCTGTATGGAGGTCTCTGGTTTAATGAATAAACTATATCCCATCTCTGCAGAGTATTGCCTCCACAGTGGTACTTCAGCTGTGCCTCCAGCAGGCCATCCCAGCTCTGTGAGGCTGCCTGCTTCTAGATGGTGTGGCAGGTGATGTAACCAATGGATCCCACGGTCAAGGGATATAACTTGAACCTCCTTCTCTGTGAATTGGGTCCCCTGGAAGGATAAAATGTGTGGATTTCCATCCCTGTGTAACATGCATTGTATAAGCCCCCAGAGTTGTGCTGGATGAGATTCTGCAGATAAGAAAGGCAAACTTATACCCAGAAGTAATGGGAGGACAAATTTCTGGCTCTTTCAGAATAGAAGGGATCCAATTTAGTAAACTTACCACAAAAATGGGTATGGCCATGAGGGTTAATGAATGGTCTACAATTATATCTTCTTTTTTTTTTATCCTTGCCCGAGGATATGCTTATCGATTTTAGAGAGAGGGGAAAGGAGGAAGAGAGAGGAGAGAAACATCAAATGAGAGAGAAACATTGACTGACTGCCTCTTATACGTGCCTCAACAGAGGACCAAATCTGCAACTGGGAAGCACTAGGTATATACCCTGACCGAACCCATTACCTTTTGGTATATGGGAGAACAACACTCCAACCAACTGAGCCACACCAGCCAGGGCTGCAGTTTATCTTCTTATAAAGTCTTTGTCTGGTTTTGAGGGGAGAGGGGAGGGAATTTCAGGGGAAAAGGGGAACGGTTTACAGCAACAAGTATGAAGGACACATGGACAAAAACTATGGGGGGTGGAAATGGGAGGGAAGTGGGGAGGGCTGGGGCAGTGGGCGGGAGGGAGTAAAAGACAGAAAACTGTACAGTATCAACAATAAAAAAATACTGATTAAAAATAATAAACAATAAAGTAATTACAAAATAAATAAAGTCTTTGTCTGGTTTTGGTATCAGGGTAATGCTGGCGTCATGAATGAATTGGGATGTGTTCCCTCCTATCTATTTTCAGAAAGACATTATGCAGAAATTGAAATTATTTATTCCTTAAATGTGTGGTAGAATTTAACAGAGAAATCATTGTTTTCTTTGTTGGGAGGTTTTTAACCTCAAATGCAATTCTTGAAGAGACACAGGACTTTTCAAGTAATTTATTTCTTAAAATTTTGGTAGCATGTGTCTTTAAAGGAACTGGTCCATTTCACCTAAGCTAATGAATAGCAGAACAGAGTTGTTCACAGTGCCCCATGTTATCCATTTAATGGCTATAGGTTCTGGAATGATGCCACTTTCTAAGTGGAAACTTAGATAATGGCCCAAGATCTTTCTTCTTTCCTAATGTAATGTAATGCTATATGTTTCCCTCTAAGCACTGCTTTAGTTGTATTCTACAAACTTTGATGTATTTTTATTTCATTCTGTCAAAATATTTTTAATTTCCCTGGAGATTCTTATCTGATCCATGGGTCGTTTAGAAGCATGTTAACTTCTAAGTATTTGGGGATTTTTTCAGATATATTTGTGTTACTGATTCCTACTTTAAGTACATTATAGTTGGATACCATACTTTACATGATTTATATTCTTTTAAAATTATTAAGGTTTAGTTTTTGGCCCAGCTTACTCAGTAAATGTTTCATGTGCAATTGAAAAGACTAAGTAGTCTGTTGTTGGGGTGGACAGTCTGCAAATGTCTATTAGGTAGGACTTATTTTATAGTTTTGTTCAGCATTTCTATATTTTACTTAATTTTTTGGTCTATTTCCACCTTTGTCTATTTCTACTGTCCATCAATACTAAGAGCACTGAATTCTCCAAGTAAAATGGTGTCTTTGACAATTTCTCCTTTCAGTTCCATCATTTATTGCTTTATAATTTTGAGGCATCGATGTTAGGTGCACATACAAAATGGTTATGGCTTCTCGATGAATTTGCTTTGCTTCTTATTTGTTATTGGCTTTTTGGCTGTACGTCTTTATTATTTTCTAGTAGCTGCACTAGAAATTACAATATACATATTTAACCTTGGTTGGTCTACTTAGAGTTAATATTGAACCACTTGAAGTAAAATGTAGACGCCCTACAACCATAAAGTTCACTTTACCCTCACTCTTTCATGTTATGGTTATAGTATGTATTCACCTACATAAATTAAAAATCGTACTGATGTTATAATTTTTGCTTTCAACAGCTGTACATATTTTAAGGAACTCAAGAGAAAAAAGGTCTATTACAATTAAACAGAAAAAACTCAAGAGAAAAATAGTCTATTATAATTATAGATATTTACTATTCCTGTTGCTTTTACTTGGTTTCTGAAAGCTTAAATTCACTTCTGATACCACTTACTTTTAGCCCAAATAATTTCTTTTAGCATTTTCTTTAGAGCAAGTCTGCTGGCAATAAATTATCTTATTTTTTCCTCACCTTCAGATACTATACTGTCACTCCTGAAGGATGTCTTTTTTAAGTATGGAATTCTGAGTTGACTGTTCTTCTTCCCTTTCCTATCTTAGACAATTTTATTGTAGTTACTGGAATCATTGTTCCCCTATGCATAATGTGTCATTTTCCCTGGCTGCTTTCAAGATTTCTTCTTTTTCTTTGATTTCAGCAATTTGATTTTATGTCTGAACCTAGTTTTCTCTGCATGTGCTCTGGGTTTCACTGAACTTCTTTAATCTATAAATGCATGTCTTTCACCAAAAATGCATGTTTTTTAGCCACTATTTCTTCAAATCTTTTTTTCACCAATGTCTTTTTCCTCTTCCGAAACTTTAGTGACTCAAATATTAGACTCCTTGAATATTGTCCACAGGTTCCCTCAGGCTCTACTACTTTTTTCCCATCTTTACTCTCTGTTCTTTAAATTAGGTAATTTCTACTGATTATTTTCAAGCTCACTGATTCTTTTCAGTTATCTCCATTTTGTTATTGAGCTCATCTAGTGACTTTTAATTTTTTCAGATATTATATTCTTGTTTTAATATTTCTAATCATTCTTTTCTATGGTTTCTATTTCTCTGCTGAGAATATTTATCTTCCCATCTATTACAAGGGTGTTTATCTTTACCTCATGGAGCACAGATATAATAGTTAAAATAGCCGCTCTATAAGGTTTACTGATAATTCCAGTGTCTGCATTATTCACATTTATTGACTTGCTTTTCTTCTGAGAATTGGTCATATTTTCATGGTTTGATGTATATAAAATAACTTTGGATACATGTTGAATATTTGTTGTGAAACTGGATCCTGCTAAAATCCTTAATAGCATTACAGGTATGCATTGCATGAGATTAAGAACTCTTGACAGAAAGGCCTAAGGAGACATTCTCAATTTGAGGGCTCTTCTGAGGAGCCTGGAATAACTGCTGGCTAGAGTTTGCTCTTAGGGTATAGTGAGGCAGTGTAAGGGGGAAGGCAGGAATGTGCATGAAGGGTGAAGGAGGGAATGTATCCATTTATCCGCAGGCCTTCATCATCTCTTGCCTGGGACAGTCTATTTAATAAATGACTGGGGGATGCAAATATTATCTTTAAGGGAAAACACCAAAATATGCTAAATTGGAATAAGCACACCAGATAGTTTCTAAATTAGAATTAAAGTAGAATAAAATAATTCCAGGCTTACAATAACATTTTACCCCTTCATTACCTTACATATGTGGGTTTTCATAATAAAATAAATGGTTCCAGGACCATGTCATCTTGGGAATAACTAGATTAAACTATTTAAATTTTTAAAAATCTAGCCAAATTCTTATAAGATGCATTTTAGAATATTATAAGTGAGAACTTATTCTAACTATTGAGAAAACTTTTTGCTGTTTTAATGAAATAAAATGCATACTTACTCTGAATAATATTTCTTCATTCCATTTTGGATTCAAAGTCTAAAAGACAATAAACATAGCATAACTAATTTTTTATATTTTGTCATATAAAAATAAAAGAGTATATTTAAAAATTTTTTGAAGCCTGCCATGTCTGACCTTTTTAATGGTTTTCGTTTGCACACTTGTTAAAATTCCATTCATTGGGTCATATAACGTCACTCTCACATAAGGATCACTGTTAAAATTAAGAAAAAAATTAATTGTTGCTTATTCCCAAACTTAGATTACTCAGACTATAAAAATCACAAGACTTCTCCTTGTTAACAATTTCTACAATTATTTCCTATGATGAAAAGTTAAGGGTTTCTTAGGCAAGGGTAAGAATGATAGTAATTTTTGCCTCTTGTTAAAATGCTAAAGGACCATGTTAGTGAAATAAACAAAAAATTACAAAGAAAACCTTTTAGTCACAATTTAATGGCTTCCAATATTTTTAGATTCTAAACTTTTGATTTTTTTATGTTCTTACTTCTTTTGGGTTAAGATGGTTAATTCAGAGATTTTTGAGAACTAACTTTGCAAGACCTCAGGTTGTTCTAAGTTATTTCATGGGTATAAACTCTTTACAAAATAAAGGCAAAGTGCTTTCAGTTCAAAATAATTATGTCATATAACCCCTTTTACAAAGAGACATAGAAAAGGAAAATCAAGATTTTTGCCCATTTTTTAAAGGATTTTATTTATTTTTAGAGAGAGTGGAAGGGAGGGACAAACAGAGGGAGAGAAACATCAATGTGTGGTTGCCTCTTGCACACCCCTCCCCACTGGAGACCTGCCTTGCAACCCAGGCATGTGCCCTGACTGGGAATCGAACCAGCAGCACTTTGGTTTGCAGGCTGGCACTTGATCCACTGAGCCACACCAGCCAGGGCGATTTTTGCCCATTTTGAACTGGCCTTTCTATCATGTTATTATTTGAGATGTAAGTGCTCTTTATATATAATGAGTTAAAGACCTTTCTCAGATATATGTTTTGAAACTATTTTCTCCCCATCAGTGGCTTGCCTTGTCTTTTTCTTAAAAAAAAAAAAAAAAAAAAGATTTTATTTATTTATTTTTAGGGAGAGACGAAAGGAGGGAGAAAGAGAGGGAAAGAAACATCCATGTGAGAAAGAAACATCAATTGGACTGAATTCACAACCAGGCATTTGCCCAGACTGGGAATTGAACCAGTGACCTCTTGTTCTGCAGGAAGACACCCAACCAACTGAGTCACACCAGTCAGGGTGCCTTGTCCTCTTAAATGTGTCTTTCAAACAACAGAAGTTTTTTAATCTTGATGCTGTCCATTCCAGCATTTTCTTTCTTTTATGATTCCCACTTTTTGAGTCCCATTCAAGAAACCTTTGTGTAACCCAGTATTTTCTCCTATGTATTCCAGAAGTTTTATAATTTTAGTTCTTATACATTTTCAGCAAGTTGTGTGATAATGAACAAGGTTCATTTTGTTCTAGATAACCAGTTGTTGCAGTATTGTGTGTACTAAAAAGTCTACCTTTTCTCTTGAAGAACCATAACACTTTTTGTCAAAAAGTTACTGACCCACTTTGTAAAGTATGATTGCCTAACTACTATGCTGTATACCTGAAACTAACACAAAATAATATTGAATGTAAACTGTAATTGAAAAATAAAATTTAAAAAGGCAACTAACCATATACTTGTGTATGTGTGTGTGTATATTTCTACACTTCTTATTCTATTCCATTGAACAATGCCTTTATTCTTATGCCAAGGCCACTCTGTCTTGGTTACTATAGCTGTATAGTAAGTCTTGAAATTAGGTAGCATAAGTTTTCCAATTTTGCTCTCTTTTTCAAAATTGTTTTGGTTATTCTACATCCTTTATCCATAAAAAATATTGAAATCAATTTATCTATTTCTCCAAGACAGCATACTGGGATTTTAATTGGGATTGTGTCAAATATAGTCAATTTGGAGAGACATACCACGCTAGCAATGATGAATCTTCCAATCCATGAACACGGCATGTTTACCCATTGATTTAGATCTTCAGTTTCCCTCAGTAATGTTTGTAGTTTTTCAGTGTATAGTTCTCACAAACCTTTTGTTAAATTTATTTCTAAGTTTTTTATTTTTATGCTACTGTAAATGGATATTTTAAAAATTTATTTTCTAATTGTTCATTGATAGGATATAAACATATAACTGATTTTGGTACAATGACTTTGTATCTTGTGGCCTTGTATCTTATTGGTTCTAGCAGCTTTTTGTAGATTTCTTAGGATTTTCTATGAACATAATCACATTGTCTGAAAAGCTTTCTCCCTTTTCAACCTATTTACTTGCATTTCTTTTCCTGGCCATATTATATCACTAAGCTGTCCAGTAGGATTGAATTGAAAGTGAGAGCAGACAACTTTGTCTTATTCTTGAGTTTAAGGAGAAAGCTTTCCAACTGTCACCGCTGAGTTGATGTTACACGGGTGGTGGAGCTCAGAACGTGGGATGCTGGGGATTAAGTCATTAAGTCGGGCAAGCTCCTTGATCTTTTGCCACATCGCTTTTCTTCTCTTCATTCAGAACTGGCCCTTCTGCTTCTCTGCTGTATTGTTGCATGCAGTCTCAAACAGCTTCTGATTCATCTCCATAAACAGCTTCAGGGCACTGCAGATCAGACCATGGAATGTCTTGTTCCAATGGCTCTTGGAGTTCCTGCAAAGTGCAGGGAATATGATGGGAAGAACTCGGGGAGCATTGCCACTCACGAGGCTCATGATGTATCCTTGTTCCAGTAACGGAGAGCACACTCTGACACCTGGATGTGGGGGCTGGAGACACACTTGGCAAGCTGGTGGAAGAGTAGTTCCATCACTCTGCTGAACTTTGAAGGTTCAATGACATCCAGAATCTCCTCTAGCTCATTCAGGAACATCACCCCCTTGGGGCTGTGGATCTTCGGCCAGAACTTGTGAAGTCCCACAATCACCGGATCAGTGAGACTGCTCTCCTGCAGGAACTGTACCACACAGTATGCCAGCTGAGGGTGGCAGACACTCAGGAGCTTGACCTTGTGAAGGGGAAGCAGGACATGGACAAGGAACATCTTGTGCTCTTCCTTAAGGGGCAAGGAAAAAGCATTGATGATGCTGCCCAGGATCTCCAGGAGCTCAGCAATCCTGTTGTGACGCTCCATCTTACAGAAAAATCTTTGTGGCTGAACTGCCTACAGATGTAAGCCCAGAGCCCCAGAAACTTGCCACAGATTCAATGCAAGATGGTGCTGAGGAAGTCCTGCTCTCGAGGCTCCTCACTGTTGGTCAGGTCCAGGGGAGCAAGGACAAACTCTGGTTAATGTACTTCTTGGCCACATTTGCCTTGAAATCAGGAGACTTACAGAAATGAAAGAAAAACTCAAACACAAGCTAGAGATGCCGGGTGGCTTCCAGGGTGGGCTTATCTTCTGGGTCAAACGTGGCCCAGGTGAGGAAGGTGTCAGTGTCTGGAAGAGATTCACTGGAAACATGGTGACAGCCTCAGGGTAAATGGCCTCGGTGACAACATCACAGCTATGGGCGACACACTCCACCACTTTGTTGAGTCCTGTCCCTTCGCCTCCTTGAATCTGAGATCACTGAGTGGGTCCGACACAAAGTCAAAGAGGACACAGCACGGGGGAAGCTCCTGGGTAAACAGCTCCTCCTGTTCCTGGGGTGGCAAATCTTTCAGGGCAGGAAGCTTCTGCAACTCCCAGTTCTCACTGAGACAGAAGTGGAAAGAGCTTTGCCATGACTTCTTCTTGACAATCTGGGCCCCCGCTGAATACTTGATTTTGCATGGGGGGTGGCATGCCATTGCTGGGACATTTGATGGATGACGGGGGCTGGGCCTCCTCAGCACTTCCACCACCACCACCCTTGCCCGAGCTGCGGGCTTGGCCGTGCCTTCGATAAGTTTGCCTTCTCCTTCTTCCGTCTGGACCTGGCACAGCACCTGGGGTCGTACTCGGGCTCCAGCTTTTCTCAGGTCCGCACCCTGCATCCTCATTAATGTTTAATATAATTATTTGTATGATTAGATTTCTGACTACCAACTTATTTGTTTTCTGTTCTTCCTCCTCCCTCTTTTTCTTTTTTTTTTTTTTTAGCCATTTGTTTTTCCTATCCTGGCCTTTTGTTGTTTTTTTTTTTTCAGGAGTTTTGTTTTACAATGTCTGTTGTCTATAATTCTTGTACAGTATTTTCAGGAGTTTATCTAGGTATTACAATATACACCCTTAATTTTTTATTACACTTACACTTAATAATGTTTCACTGTAATAACTGGGTCCATAGCCTACAACTCTCCCTGTCCTTTATGATACAACTGTTACATATATTCCATCCCATATAATATATAGATTCTGCAAGACAACACTGCAAGTTGTGACTTTAACAGGCATATGTTTTATTTTTAAAAGTTATGGTAAAAACAATAAAAAGTCTTTTGAATACTGCCAGATAGTTAACTATTTCTGATGTTGTTTATTCCTCTCTGAGGATCTGAATTTCCATCTGTTACCTACTCTTTTTATCTGGAAGAACTCCCTTTAGCTTTTCTTACATGCCAGTGACAGTCTCATAGTTTTATCTGAAAGTTTGTTATTTTGTCGTCATCCCAAAAGATATTTTCACTGACTATAGAATTCTGAATTTGACTGTTGTTATTCTAATGTTTTATTTTCTTCTGGCGTTCATAGTTTCTTGTGAAAATTAAGTCCTTAACTGAACTGCAGTTACTGTTTATGTATTATATCATTTTCTTCTATCTCTTCTGTCAGGATTTTTATTTATTCTTGGCTTTCAATAGTTTGATCACTATGTGACTCAATATATTTTTCTTAGTGTTTATCCTGCTTGGTATGTTTTATATATTTGTATCTTTTACCAAATTTGGGGAAAAATAGCCATTATTTCTTTAAAAAAAAGTTTTGTCTCATTCTTTCCTCTCTCCTCTATTTCTAATTTCATGTTTGTCAGACTTAGTGTTATCTAATAGCCCCCAATGCTCTGTTCATCTTTTTCAAGGTTTCAATCTGGTCTCTCTCATTTTCTAACTGAGAAATATTTTCTATTGGTCTGTCTTTAAGTCCTCTTCATTCTGCTGCTGATTCCACCTAAGAATTTTAACTTCAAATATTGTGTATTTCTGGAATTTTTACTTTCTATAGTTTCTCCTTCATTCCTAAGATTTCCAATCTTTTGATTAATTATGAGTATATTTTCTTTTCTCTACTGAGAATGTGTTCCATTTTCCTGGTGCTATATGGATCATATTATTTTGGATTATATCCTGGACATTAGAAATGTTAAATTGTGGAGACACTGAATTCTGCAATTTTTCTCCAATTAGTATTAGTTTATTTTACCACATAATTAATTATTTTATTTGGACCAGAACCAGAAACCTGTTCTTGGGCAGTAAGTCTGATCTCTATTTATATCTTTTGTCTTTAGCTGAGTTGCTTTGAATCTACTTCATACATATGTTTCAGGGTCAGCAAGAAATGTAAGTAGATGAGTTTGGGAATCTCTCCTCCAGTTCCTTCCCTTCCCAAATCCCCACCATTGCCATGTCTTTTTCCAGATTAGATCTCCTGATTTCCCAGGCCATAAAGATGGCAGTTTTTCCAGGTGCTAACTCCATTTGGCCTCAAACTAATTCATAAAATTGGGAACTCCCTCAGCGCAACCTCCCGTCTCCACACACAGCCTCCCCACCAGGCTGTGCCTGCTCTGTCCCCTCTCCATCGCCTCCGGGTGCTGCTTTCTGTGTGATGTTCAGAGTGTGTGGCTGTGATCTGCTCACGAATTAGTCTGTTGGAATTTTATCGATTCCCAGAAGCAAACGCACAAATGTATCTTATTCATTATATCTTTGTCTAATTTCACAAATTCAGTAATTCAGACATTAAGGAATTTAGTAAACCATCAACTGTAACTGTTGTCATTCTACCTTAAACAGCAATTTAATAATAATATTATTCAATGGTTTGTATAACCAAAGTTTTAAAAAATTGGTTAACAAGTGCAAATTTTAAAATTATAACCCCAATTAATGTACTTATATACTTACCTAGCTCCCAAGATATCCTTCTTGGCAAGGCCTATTCCAGCTATAACTTTCACCCTCACAATTCGAACATTTTCCTAAAACACAAAAATGTACATTTTATTTTCATGTGCTTTATAACTTACCTAAGACACATACCTTTAAATATATGTATCAAGTATAGTAATCAGGTTATTAAAATTAATTGAAGAAAACTTTTTCAAGAATTGATTAAAAGCTATATAAGAAAAAATGAAAATTATTTATCATTTGTAGTTGATTATCCACAAAGAAAAGCCATAAAAACTAGAGTCAAATTATTACATTAAGAATTTATCATTGCTTCCAAGAAAATCTACAGCAAACTTATTAAAACTAATATGAATTTATCATTGTTGCTATGTACACAATAACACAAGAGTTCATAATCATTTGTAATAACTCTTTAGGATGGTAATTATTTTATAATCCAATCCAATAGATTATATGTTAAATAAAATTATAATGTATTGAAAAAAAAACTATAATGTATTGATACTATACTGTATCAAATAATAATTTCTTGGGTATCATAATACTATTATGAGGTTCTATAGAATAATGTCTTAGTTTTAAGATATACATATTGAAATATTTAAGGATAAAGTATAGTAAGTCTGCAAATTAAATGCTCAGCAAATAAAAAGTTGAAAGTGTGTGTGTGTAAACAGAGAGAATAAGCAAAATGCTATCAATTTGATGGGTATACAGGTGTTCATTACACTACTCTTTTAACTGTCCTCTTGATGGTGAAAATGTTCAAAATGAAAAGGTGAGTAAGAAAATATAACATAGAATGCATCTTTTAAAAAATCTCAAATAATCAAAACTGTTAGACACAGAGAAATAAAATTAATAAAAATATTTAAAACTTCTGTGGATAAAATTATTTTAAAAATCATTGAAGGACATAAAGAAGACTTAAATTCTAAAATTCACTATTTGCCCTGGCCAGTGTGGCTCATTTGTTTGGAGCATCATCCCGCAGACTAAAAGATCACGGGTTCGATTCCCAGTCAGGGCACATACCTAGGTTGCAGGTTTGATCCCTGGTCAGGTCACCTATGAGAAGGCAACCAATTGATGTTTTTCTCTCTCTCTCTCTCTTCCCTCCTCTCTCTCTAAAAGCAACGAAAAAATGTACTTGGATGAGGACAAAAAATTCACTATGTTCATAGAAGGAAATAATTTTTTATCTGTTTTTTTCTAAACTAACCTATAAATTAAATTCTATTTCAACTCTCCTCCTTGGATTTTTTCATAGATTCTAACAAATGATTTTTAAATTCATAGGGAAGAGTAAAAATGAGTAAAGAAGCAAACAATAATATCCAATCACTATCTTATACTGTATATAAATTCCAGATTCATTAAAGTCTAAAAGTGAAAAAGAAATCTTTAAAATTTGTAAGAAATTTAAGAATATTTACACAGCATTGGGGTAGGACACAATTTTACAACTAATGGAAAAAGTTGTTAGATTTTTAAAATTGAAACCTTTTAAATATATACCTTTTATATAAGGTAAGAAGCCATGAAAAGAATGAGAAGTCAAGGGTAAGACAAACAGGGTAAAAGTACCTAAAATATATACTGTTAAAAAGTTATGATTATCCAGAATACATAAATAGCTTCTAAAAACCAATACGTGAAATATAAACAACCTAGCACAAGAAGTCATAGAGAATGGCCAATGAACACGTTAAAGACCCTCAATCTCACCAGTCATCAGAACTCTAATATGCTGTTGATGGAAGTGTAAACCAAAGAGTTATTTTTAAGAAATTTGGCAATATCTACTAAAGTTCTGAATTAACAACCCAGAATTCACTTTCACATATGCCCTCTAGGTATACCCTCATTCATGTATTCAAGGACATCAGCACAAGAGTATTCACAGTAGCCTTTACAAGATAAAAAAAAAACAAACTATGAAATAAATGTTGCTCAACAGGTAATAACCTAAGTGATTCTATTCTACAATTATCCCACCTCAAATAGTCATGTTTCCTTCTGAGGAAAGGTCTGGGTGGGGGAAAATATATATATTATAGAGTATTTATTTCAATCTTCTTCCATTTCTAAATACTACAGATATCCTCATTCCTGAAGTTTTCACTGAAAAAAAAAAATGATAGATGATATATACTATTAGCTCCAAAACTCAGATGATAAATTCAGATAGCACAGAAATCCTTAAGTACAGATGCTAGATAAAATATAACTTCTTCTATCACCAATTAAAATTGAGTGCATAGCTGATCTTACAAGAAACAAGGGAAGTCTTCAGGTATCAGAAATAAAAATAGAATTAAAAACCAGTGAGGAAAACATGTAAACTGAAATTTTCATTTTCTATGGAGATTGATTTGCCAACATCTGAAGAGATTTGCCGATTACCTTTTTTTCCTGGAGAATCACTGAATAAACAGACCCATTAACATATTTTATTGGCCCCACCAGGCAAATTCTCACTATACCAGTTAACTGGGAAGTGTCTGTACTTTATTAAACAAGGTACTAATTTCAAGACTGAATTCTGAAAATTAGAAATATTTTCTATGATGACTTAATAATACAAACTTTTTTCAGTGGTAAAGTGTAATTAAAACTGGCATCAGGCCTTGGCCAGTATGGCTCAGTTGGTTGGGCATTATCCTGCAAACCAAAGAGTCACAGGTTCGATTCCTGGTCTGGCCACATGCCTGGGTTGTGGGTTTGGCCCCCAGACAGGGCACATCACGGAGGCAACCAATCGATGTTTCTCTCTCACATTGATGTTTCTCTCCCTCTTTTTCCCTCCCTTCTCCCCATCTAGAATCAATAAAAGAAAAAAAGTTTTTATAGTACCATCAAATTAGTCAACAATATTGTGTTAATTATGTATGGTGCCAGGTGGTTACCTAAAATATCAGGGGGAACACTTTGTGAAGTGTATGATTGTCTAACCACTATGCTGTACAACTGAAACTAATACAAAATAATGTTGAATGCAAAGGAAGTGCCACCAGCAAATAATGCACGTTATTTGATAATCTCAGCTTCTCTAAGGCAAGTGTTTATAATTTGTATATGAACCTGAGGAGAGATCTTCATACTCCTCTAAGAAAATTAATCCATATTTGTGGAGCCTCTACTGAAACTGTATCCCAGAAGTCTCTTGAGGAAAAATGTAGCTAGCATTAATTAAATACAATTCCAGGAAATGATAAATTACTCATAGAAACAGGAACGTTTAACTTTCAACTTTTTCCTCACACTTACCACAAAAATCAGAACTAGTTATATTAGATGGTGAGGTTAACTGATGTAAAACTATATTGACTTAAGAGTCTTTCATAAAACCGAATAAGAAATGCCATTTATTTTGATATTTGTATTCACTTAACTTTATTTTATATATTTATGCTAGAAAATTGTCCAAACTGGTCTCTTCAACCACACCCATAAGCAGAGATCGTATCTCACATCATCTTTGAAAAGAGCATAAAAGCTGCAGTGAAGACTAAACTCTTCAGTAATTTTAGACATGATACTAAAAGTCCTATTACCAGAAATCTGCTAGGGCCCAAGTGAGCAAAAAGGACACAAAAATCAAACACCTTTTCCTTAATCAAAATTGGGTTGTCACCGTTAAGCAGATCATGATGGCGGCTCTTCACTAAAGCTTCAATCTCCCCTTTCACTCAGAAGAGAGCTTTACTGATTTTTGAAAGTGAGAAAAGTTGCAAATTCTAGGCAAACATACATGGTTTTTCTCAATGACAGAGTGAAATAAAATGTTAATATTATCTATATAGACAGCTTCAGTAATTAAAAGCAGCTTTCCAGGGCTGAGATTTTTCCCACAATTCATAACAGCTATTTACTGCTGCTTAATCTTCTGTGACCAACACCCCAGCCCCCAAAACAGGAAATGCAGAGCTTAGGTCTTTCTGTCTCTTACAGGTCTTGGGAGACTTTTTGTTACTCTCTTCATCCTTCTCCCATCCTCTGTTGCCCCTCATACCCACCCCACCAGTCTACTTTTTAAAAAAAAAAGATATATGCTGTGTTTACTTATCTCTGAGTTTTTATACAAGTTGGGTTCCCTCTGCCTAGAATATTCTTCCCCATCACCTATACTTTCACTGTTAAAGTCCTATCTCATCTGAGCAGATTCCTTTGAAACCATTTAAATGTAATTATTAATATTATTTAATGACACAAAATAATTATAATGTTAATTGAAAGAATCGGGATGCAGAATGTTATCTATTCTGTGATAACTTTGTAAAACCAGATATGCAGATGGATAAAAATTAGAAGCAAATATGCAACAATGAAAATAGCTGTTACAGTAATGAGATGATGGAGGGTTTTGTTTTACTTATTAAGCTTTTAATAAGTTTTAAATTTTTTTTTCTTTAAAAAAGCTCTGTCCTTTCTTTAAAGGCCAAATGCTATCTTTCTTAAAAGTCTTGACTTGAATCCTCCCTTTTCAACAGAAGGACATTTATATAGCATCTATCACATACTATCTTGTATCTGAGGCAATAAACTGTGTGTTTTCTCCATATTAAAATTGTGAGATTTTGAAGCTCAAGAAATTTAGCTTTTCCTTATCTCTGTATTCTCTACAGAACCCAAAAGAATACTTGGCACACAGTAGGGGTTGACAAATTCTCAATTAACCACAAATCTTTCTGAAGTTGCTGAAAATAAGACTAAGGCATCTTATCAACAAGGACAAGTTTGCACAAACATTGAGTCTTGAACACTGGCTGCCAGACGCACATTTACCACACAGAGAATTGGAAATCTTCTCTCTGAGCAGACTGAGTGGTCCAAGATGGAGAGAAAAACCAGACACTATAAATACTTACATGTAAGGGCCCACAATAAAATGGTATGTCAGAAAACCCCACTGTGAAATACCCCAGTCAATAGGACCTGTCCATTGTACAGAGGATCTGTGTCAGCAAATGAGGGAATCAGTCAGGAAACAGGAAGGCAGATTAAGGAAACAGTGGATCCAACACGGAAAAGAGATCAAGAGAATTCTCACAATGATGGCGAATGGAAGCCCTGAGATGATGGCTGTACCACAGGCATAGAGTACAAGGAGTTCAGAGAGACTGCAACATAGCACGAGGCTGTCTCCAGCAGGAATGAGGAAAGAGGAATCAATAGCATTCATGAGATACATATCTACACATCTGCATACATATTTTTCACACTCTGAGTGGTTTAAAATCCCATGATGTTGCAATTTCATTTGTGATAGGTATACAAAAAAACTAAAGCAAAAAGTGCACAATACATAACTATAAATATAGTACAATAGTTCAAAAGTGAATATTGCTATATTTATGAAGTAACTAAATATAAACATTGAATATTTATTTAACAAAAAATTACTACAGTAGGAGGGCAGCATGTGTATTTTTTTTTACTTTTTTTTAATTTGGCAACATATGCTATGTAAATTATGGTGACCATGTTTTCCAAAGTAAAAATTGGAACCTATGGATTGCCAGTAGTTTTCTTCCTCTGGTGTGTAAATTTACTTGAAATGTTTTACAAAAATATAAATGCTAAATCTCCTTTATTGAAAAATACATAAAGTCAAAACCATCCTAGTAAAGGTAGAGTCCATGATTGCTACAAACAATAATTGCTACACATGGTCAATGCTCCTCGGGAGTTTTAGCGGTAATAACCACAATAAACTAGGCTACTCGGAATCCCTAGACTCACGAGAGAGCCATCAGCAGTATGAACCTTATAAAATGGGCATTTATCAGAAACATAAATTTTCAGACTTTGCACCGAGTGAATCAGACACTGTGGTGGGGCCAGCACCCCATGTTTTAACAAACTCTGCAGGTGATTCTGATGGATACTAAAGTTGAGAACCACAGGTAAAGAGCATGAGGGTAAGAAAGGGAAGTGCTGCAGTTAACTCAGTTGCAGGAGTATTCCCCACTTAGGAAACTGGAACTTCATTTACTCAATCACTACTACATAATTTCAGAAAAAGAACAGCTAATCATTCATTACTTTACATCTCCACACTACTTTTATTTTTTAATTTTTTAAATATGCTTATTGATTTTAGAGAAAGGGAGAGAGACAGAAGCACCAATGTGAGAAACACTGATTGGCTGTCTCCCGTATGAGCCCTAACCAGGGATTGAACCTGCAACCTAGGCATGTGTCCCGATCAGGAATCAAACACCCAGCTTTCTGATGTACGGGATGATGCTCCAACCAACTGAGCGACACCAGCATCTTCACTTTACTTTTAAATGTGACAGCAACAAATATGCTTATTTATAGATAAAATATCTCTGAAAGGATATACATCAAGCTGATAACCTGTATTTCACAGTAGGTTTACTCATAATGGTCAAAAGTTGGAAACAAAGTGTTCATCAAAGGAGACTGGATAAACATCTGGTATGTTCCTATGGAATACTACTCAACAATAAAAAGAATGAGCTACTGATACAAACAATCACATGGATGACTTTGAAAAACATTATGTTAAACAAAAGAAGCCAGACACGAAAGAGTCTGTACTGTATGGTTCCATTGATATGAGTTCCAGAACAGAAAAAACTAATCCACGGTGATAACAAGAGGCCTGTCGAGAGTAGAAAGGGGGAGTTGACTAGAAGAGCCCAAGGAAGTATTCAGCAGTGATGGAAATATTCTCCACTTTAACTGGGTTGTCAGTTACACATGTTAAAAATTATTGTCCATCAAATTGTACGTTTAAGATCTATGCACTTTACTGCATAAATTTTACTCCTTCTCCACCTCTCCCTAAAAAAAAGGAAAGCATTTTCCAACATTTTCAGACAAAAGCAAAAACTGAAAAGCTCATTACCAGCAAACACTCACTAAGAGAAATTCTAGAGGATGTACTTCAGGCAAAGAAAAGTGATCCCACATGCAAAGCTAGAGATGCAAGAAGAAATGAAGAAATAACAAGCAAAGACAATGTTAAATACATGATGAACAAACAGTATTTTAAAAAATGATATTGATGATGACGATGACAACATCCATGCATGCCTGTGCGAACATTTAATGGGCTTGCATTCCACCTGGGATCCAGTTTAAAATCCTTAATAAATGGCTTTAGTTCCCTGACTAGGCTCTGCCCTACTCACCTCTGCAGAAACATCTCCTAACACCGTCCCTGTCGCTCTACCACTCGAACCTTCTTTATGCTCCTCTCCATTTCCTCTTTTCCATTCACAGTTCTATTTACCTGGAGAGCTTCTTGCCCCCTCTTCACCTGTCTCCTGTTCATCCTCAATTTCAGTTCAAAGGTGATTTCCGCAGCCTTTCCTCATACTCTCTCCCCTCCTCCATACCACACAAGACTAGTTCCTCTTTTCTATTATATACTTTCATCCTACACTCCTTTTTCTTCATAACATTTATAAAACATGTATGTTGATTATATATTTGATGTCTGTCTTTCCCTCTAAACTATAAGTTCAGTAAAGTCTGTCGTTCATCATTATAACCTCAAGACCTGACTCAAATGTCTTAAACATAGTAAGTATTCAACAAATATTTGTTAAGCAAATACAAAATTCAGTGACTTCAGAGGTCCACATTAAAGCTATAATGATAAAAAAAAAGATATGGAAGGGAAAACATAAAAACAACCACAAGTTTTGCTCATGTTCCATTCATCATCTTCCTGAGAAAGAATCTCTTCTGTTAAATCCTTTTATTTGGGAAACTATTCCCAGCACACAGTGTGAAGACCAAGTCTTTGGCACTAAGGAGGTCGGGTTTCAGTCCCAGATCTGCTCGCTATCAGGAGTGAGCCCCTGAGCAAATCACGGTAACAGATTCCCTGTCTGTAAGGTGGGGGTAACACTATTTACCTTTGCAAGACCATTTAAAACTAAAGCATGAGAACTAAACATTACAGCTAAAGTATGAGATGATTATAACTAAAGTACGATTACAACTGAAGTATGAGAACACCTAACCTGGCACCTGGCATATAGCAGTTGTTCAATTAGAGGCAGCTGTGATTATATTTAGGTTGAGTCTTTTACCCTGAAGGAGTTTATATTAAAGCATCTTTTATGCACTGACATGACTGTTTGTTCACATTACTCTCTTCATTGCCCCAACACATCTTATACTGGTAGAAGCCAGTTATTTGGGTCAGGCCATGAGGTTATAACATTGGACTACAGACATATTTATTGCTCAAGACATTCAGAAAAGTCTTATCAAGGCCTTTTTTTTCATTAGTTCATGTTGTGTCTTTCTCCCTGCATTTACCTCTAGGCTTCTCCTACCCTCCCCATTCACTTATCCCCTTAAAGCTGTGGTAGGAATGGCAAGGGAGCTGGACTAAATAGAAGCTTCCAGGAGAGAGGCCAGTAACACTGATTGCCACAGACTTCAATAGAACAGTGGGGTTTGCAATTCAAATCAGCAATCTCACATGTTTCCAGGCACTGCAGAATATTCCTAATACCAGATATAACTAGCGGATGGGAGAGTCAACTGATTTAAATATCCTGCTCTGAAGGATGTCAAATACCTATGCCAGATGACTCAGTAAGTGACAGGGACAGAATTCTAACCTAGTCACATTCCATTTTCTTTACCCCTGCTTACCCTAAATACTTTATTTATAAGGTACCTCCAAGATTCTATTCCTGTGTGAATTGCATTGCTAATAGATAACTATCTCTCTCTCTCTCTCTCTATATATATATATATAGATAGATAGATAGATAGATATTATATATCTCTCTCTATATATAATCTCCCTCATCTTCTCTTCCTGGTGCAGAGGAGTTGATAGTAGGCCTACCTGAGGCAGAGTTCGGGGCCTGAGGGTAGGTTCATGAAAGTGCATGGTCAGCATGCTCACCAGCATGGGGCACTGAGGAGACAAGGGAGGTGCCATACAGAGATGCTCAGAAGTGTACTCGCTGGCATGGGACACAGAGGGGAGGAGGACGGTGCTGCATAGAGCTGCAAAGGCAGTCCTCCCACTGGAGCTGAAGGTGGGGTGCACAAGGGGCAGAGGAGATGTCTGCATGGTTAGAAAATCAGTTACACCAGAAACATAAGTAAATGGATTGAGCATGTAAGTAAATACAATGAGGATAATGAAAGTCAGAATGCTCACTGTTAGAGAAGGTACTTATGGCTAAAAAGAACCCTGGGGTTTTAGATTTGAATTGGAGAAATTGGTATAAATTAGTGATTTTTTTTTAAAGATTTTTTTTTCCTTTTAGATTTTTATTTATTTATCTTTAGAGGGGAAGGGAAGGAAAGAGGGAGAGAAACATCAATGTGCGGTTGCCTCTTGTATGTCCCCTGACGGGAACTGGCCTGGCAACCCAGGCATGTGCCCTGACTGGGAATCGAACCGCGATCCTTCGGTTCGCAGGCCCGCGCTCAATCCACTGAGCTACACCAGCCAGGGCAATTAGTGATTTTTTAACTATCTGTATACACACTGATGTAGAAATAACCATAGATTTATGTGTGCACCTATATGCGTACACATGTGCAGTACACACACATACTTCTAAACTCTGTTTCCTGAGATGGCCGAGGAGCAATGACACACAGTAGCGATGAGCACATGGAGCACCAAGATCTTAGCCTCTAAAAAACATTTTTTATTAAATAGAACCAGTGTTCCTAAGAGAAATGACTGCTCCAGACAGCACTGGGCAAGGCACAATACAAGATGAACCTGGAACATCGTCTGCCAGAAAGAAATGAAGTGCTTAAAGAATGATGGGGATTTGTCACACTGACCTAAGAACCTCCTTTCCAGGAGTTTCAGATAATTTGAGCATCAAAATATTTAAGGACTGATTAATTACAGCCCAATGAATAAGGTGCAATGCTATAAGTTATGCTGATATAAACACAAATGAATAAATAAATGAAGAGAAAGGCAAAGCTCTTTTTACAAAGCATGCCAATTAATAAAAATTAAAATAAAAAAATAGTGATGCTTGTTTCTGGTGGAAGTCATCAATGGATGCTAATGCTGGTGAATGGTGAGCTGGTGAATGAAGGATAGGACACTGGCATAATCTCTGAATATGTCCCCACAATATACTGAGCAATTATAAAGGGAAAATGGTAACATGACAAAAACAAAACCTGGTAGACATCAAAATAACCAAGTGATCAAGGTTGCCATCGACGGTGATTGTACTAGTCAACATCACGTACCCCTTGATGTGATGCACTGAGAACACAGCATCATCTCTGTGATTCCTGCCAAAAAAGCAGGACCTTCACATGGCATGAGGAAACAGTAAACAGACCCAGGATGAGGACTATCCTACAGGTTGTGCAGCCTGCGCTCCTTAAAACTATTAAGGATAAGAAAGACTGAGGAACTCACACAGATAAGAATTTGCAAATACATGAAAAGTACATGCACCATATGCTCCTCAATGGGATCTTGGATCACAAAGGAAGATGAGATGATCAGAACACTTGTCAAAGATTGAATGGGATCCGTGGATTGGGTGCTAGTGTATCATTGTTGATTTCCTGGTTTAGAGGGTTGGGTGGCTGCTGTGTAGGAAAGTATTCTTGTTTTAGGAAAATACATTCTAGAGTATTTAGAAGTGATGAGGCATTGTGCCTACAGCTTGCCCTCAAATAGCTCAGAAAAAGACCAAGAAAATGGCACACACACACAAAAAAAAGAATTATGGGGCAATTGTGGTAAAGGTCAGCAGTTGGAGAAACTGAATGAGGAGGATTTGGAGTTCTTCATGCTGTATTTCCAAATTTTCTGTTCGTTTAAAATAATTAAGGAGCAAATTATTACAAATAAACTATACTTATGCATTTCTTTGGTCCCATGGAAACCCATGAAAAAACTCTAGGATGATGATGGAGTTAAAAAGTTGCAAAAATGCAGTAATGGCATAAACAATACATGAAAGATTAGGCTAAATACTAACACAGCTGCTGCTTCAACTGTGCTTCTCCCTCTTTGTGTGCAGTGAATAAAGGATTGGGAACTTTGTTCCCAGGCTCAGTATAATGCCAGAGCAGGCAGCTTCTGCTTCTGCTCAGCATTAGTGGGTGTAGAGGTGTCAGAACATACATTTAGTTATCTTGTTACTCATGCACTGCAGTAGCCGACACCATCAAAGGCACCCATCCTTCTACATGGGCAAATTGTGGACTGGAGACTGGAGACTCTTTCCTCCTTCTTTCTTTCCTTGTTTTAGTCAGTTTTCAGTTACAGGAAATAGAGATCACACAATATAGGGAGTTAGGTGTTTACGAAATCATTGGATGAGCTGGAGGGGCAGGCTGTAGGCTGGACCTCTAAAGGCCTTGAAAATACCTCAGTACTAGCCCACCCAGGAAACTGCCACTTCTGTCCCAGTCAGAAAAGTAGGTAATCAGGAGCTACTACAGTCCTGTTGACTAAGAACACACCCAATCAAGACATCAGGAAGCCACCACCACTACCACCTCTATATCCTATCAATAGGATATAGATAGGATATAGATTGCAACTTCCTATCAATAGCCACAAGACAGTGGTACCAGGTACTGGAACACTGTTGCAGAAAAACTCATCTACATGCCCATGCTTGTCAGCAAAAGAAACAAAAACAAAACAACACACACGAAAAAAACAAGAAGTTGTACTCCACTTCATATCCACTTTCCAAATCTCAAGTAAGTGTACCTGATTAGGAAACCCATTTCACAACATATTTCCAGAATGCTAAGTGCAAGAGAGTCTGAGAAACATGGCATTTAGCTTTCTAGCCTCTGCATAACAGGGAAGTCCACTGGCACAAGGGTGGAAGGGATGCTAACTTCTGGTCCTCGTATCTTCCTCACCTAAGATTCACGGGAGTTAGTTTCTACTGTTAATCCCAAGAGACTGTCAGAGCCAATTTGGTGTGAATTATATGACACTACGTCCTTAGTTTGTTACGTTTTAATGGCAAAATTCTGCACAGGGAGCCAGTTTCACCTCTCATTGAAAAACACAAGTAGAAGAAGAGCTAAACTCAGTGAAAAGTGAGAGGCATCATGATCTAAACTTCAGCAGGCTTCAATACTAACATGCTCATGCAGTGTGACAAAGTGGCTATTCAGTATGTACTGGTTAAATTACAAGTCTCTCACTATCTTCTATTCCATCTATTCATCTTTCTCCTTGTTTCAGTTTCAATGTTAAATAAGAATCATCTTTCTTTTTTGGCTTTAATAGAAAAAACCACCTTACTTCTAATCAACAGACTAGTTTGAGTTTTAGCAAAATGACATAGTTCAATGTTTACCTTTTTAAATAATAATGAGGGGGAGGCTTTTCTAAACCCTCTTTTACTTCTGTGATGGAGCAGAAAATAAATAGCCAATGACAGTGATGAGATGGCAACCTCTCCCAGAAAACAAGTGATTTCTGTCCCCCACCAGACTGTGAGCTCCTCACAGAACAGGCGGAGACTGTTGTTTCTCTCCGTATCCCTGGTGCCTAGTATGCTACATGAAACAGAACGGACAGTTAATAAATGTTGAATGAATAACCTAAATTACAATGGAAGAAGCAGAAGACAATACTTCACCATCCTGTCTTTTTATCTTCCTGTCTCATTCTCTTCCTAAGATGGACAAAGTGTACAGAGGGAGCTGGAAGGAAGCCAGAGTCATGGCACTGACGACCATACCCACAGGATGGGCCCCATGCCACCGCACTTCCCAGAAGTACAGATCCTTCAGCAAACTCAGGAAAACCTCATCTCAAATGGTGGAGTTTCCAGCCTTTAGCCCCAGTCGTTTAATAACCACCCACTACCAGCCAAAGGTTGTTTCATCTCCGCTGGGCAGAGAGGTGATGCAAGAAGCAGATCACTGAGAACACTGATCCTGTACCAAGTGGGAGAGAACAGACAGTGAATGGTACCTTTAGCAATATTCTGTCTATGATCAAAGGGCTTTGCTAAGAGCGAGATGAGAAATCTGGACTAGCAGGGCCTACTATCCTTGCTACCCCTCTGAGTAACAAACAAACACAAGAACAACAACAACAAACGACAACAGGGAAAAAAGTCCAAGGCCAGCCAGATTACCTTGGATGCCAGCTTGAGGTTATCTGCATTGGACAGCTTGTTGTAGCAAGTAAGGAAACCTGACTGATAAGAAGAAAGTTATCATAGGTTCAAACGGCATTATTTTCTCCTGATGTCTTCTACAGAACAGTAGCTGGGTATTATCTTTAGCCGCAACATATTGACTGTTCTTCCCAAGGCACTGCCAAATTGCCACCATTTGTCCTCTGCCTCTTTGTGTCTCTTCTGGTAACAATAACTAATAAGTTAAAGTTTCATCACATTGCGTCATCATTCTCAAAACATGCAAATTACTTAACTGCATCAATAAGTTGCCCACTGTTTATAAACAAAGAACCTTCAAGAGAAATGTAAAACAAAACACATTTTGTAAAAGAAGTTTAAAGATACTAAGAAAAGGCACTATTACAGCACTGTTAGAATACACTTAAGCAATTGGCTGAAGGACTTACATACAGTTAAGTGGGCCGGATCTTGAAACAGATACATGTGAGAGTTTAGTCAGTCAACAAGAATGTTTAAATTTGATGTCTTTTTCCTCCAAACTGTTAGACTACATAGCCTTTTCACCTCCTAACCATTCCCATTTTTGAGACAATCACCAAAAACAGAGAGAAACCACATCTCATTTAAAACAGAACAATCCTTTCAAAATGGCTCATGCTTAATAAGGGTAAGGCATAACCAGCATGTTACTTAACTGAAAAGAAACAGCTTTGCCTTGTCAAACTGCAGAACTTAATTTTCAAAGTGAACAGTTATGGGAAGTTCTTTAACGTATTTATACTTTTTCAGCTTCTTTTTTTATATCAATATAGACTGGTGAAACATAGCATGAACTTTTCACACTTGAAACTTGTTGCTAAATATGAGGAAGAAAATCTGTGTGCGTGCTTTCCCATCCCCGTCTACAGTGAGAGTTCAAAAGGACTGCAGATAAAAAAGGAAAAGAAAAGGAAAAAAAAAAACTAATCGCAATTCACTTGGAAGTCTTCAGCTCAAAGTCCATAAAGTTGAGTATAGCGGGCCTCCCCCAGAGCAAGCTAATCAACTACCGGGATGCTAAGCTCGGGGGAAATCCACCCCTCCCCAAGCACCCCCGCCCACAACCCCCGCTCCCGGAGCTCTGGCACACTTGGCCTGGGGTAGCAGCAGGGGCAGGCGGGGTGATGCGCGTCCCCGCACGCACTCACTCTCACCGCTTGCTGCCTAGCCCCTTCCGCAACACTTCCTTACGGAAACTGAGGAGGAACGCGGCGGCTCAGGGAGGAGAGGGGTGTGGAGTCCACAGGTTTGCTAAGGAAATGCGGCTCCCTAATGCGAGCCCCCACCCCAGCACACGCGCGCCGGTCCCACCGCGCGCGGGGGTCGCGCAGAGGAAGGAGGAGGCTGACAGCCGATACCCTGGCCACTGCCTCCTCCTCCAGTCTGGCTGACAAGCAGCGCGATGGGAAGCCCGCCCCGCAACCCCACGGCCCTCGCACCTCATCCTCCGGGAGCCCGACAACCTCCACCGCGCAAGTTGCCATTTCTGAACGGTTACAGCAAACCGGACGCGCTCACCCCGCCCAGGGAGTGGGAACTGGAGTGGGGAAGAGAAGAGAGAGGAGGCGGGAGGAATTGGAGGAAGAGGAGGCGGTGCTCCCACGGCGCCCGCAGCGCCTCCCCCGGCCAGTGGGTGCTAGTGGACGAGGGAGCGCAGCGGGAACCCGCCGGCTGCGCCTCGGCCGGCCGGCGGCGCGCCTGCCTGGGCTTCGGCGGCGGGAGCGCGCGTGGAGGGGGCGTACTTTGCGCCCCCGCGCCGGGGTGTGGTAGTTGATAGACCCGCCTAGAGGAGTCCTGCAGCCCCAGGGCGTTGTGCCAAGTAGGCTTTGCAGGCCTGGAGAACGTCTGCCCCGCCCCTGGGAAACGAAGCCACGGTTTTCTTCAGCAACGAGTCACGCTGAGATCCGCCCCGCGGCTCGGCCTGTGACTGGACACCTGGGATCAGGAGCGCTTCGTCTCAACCTCACCACAAGCTAAAGATGAGATGCTTTCACACAGGCAGGGTTGCATCATTGGTTGGGGCATCATCCTGATTTGCCAAGGTTGCAGTTAGATCCCGTCGGAGCACACACATGAAGCAACCAATCAACCGATGAATGGTTAAAGTGAAACATCAAATTGATGGGGTATTTTTTCCCTCTTTCTCCCTTCCTCTCTGTCTCTAAAAATCAATTAAAAACAAAAAACAAAAAAACAGATGCTTTCTTTCAGGTGCCTTCCTGTGGGTTAAGGCTGCGATTCCAACGGAAGCTGGACCTTGGGAACTCCAAGGACAGTCCCGTCTGAGCGTGGCAGCAAACGGGGAGGCAGGAAGGGATGGCATCAGTCCTACACTCAGGGTCTGAAGTTCTCTTCCTGTGATTTGTAAACACTATACCAACTCATAAGCTATTTTCTGTCATATGGTCTGTCTTTAAAGCCTACCAATAAAGTCCAGGCTCCAGGCTTATCGCTCTAAACCTGCTTAGCTAACCCTTGACCTGTAGCACCACTGGAAGGTAGTGAAGAAGAGGGACAAATAAAATGAAGGACCACCTGTGCTATGAAGTTATTATGCTTATTTTACAGTCATATCTAATAGGTTTTATAGTTCCATAATCACAGGAGGACCCCCACCAAATAAGCACCCATAAAAGAGAACAGGGAAAATTGTAAGCACTTATCAGAACTCATATTGTCATTTTTCTAGTTGTAAAAATTTGCAGAGTGCTAGAATTCCAAAATCTAATTGAAACTTTCCTTAAGGAATCTGAAAGAAACAGTTTAAAGTCCTGAAAGGTAGGAACAAGACTATAGGCCATATTATTAGTTCGTTATATAAGATTTTGTCATACTTTATGTTTGGCAGGGTTCATTTATATGATGTATCAGAATTCTATTAATACACAATCCAAATTTTATTATCTGTATTGTAGAGAAAAGAGGTGGAAATTAATAAACAGGGGTGAAAAATTCCAGAATGGTCAGAAATTTTTGGCTTAACTAAATTTAAAAAGCCACCATAGCATTAATTCATTTTATAAGGGGTCACACACCCATGCTTTTTTAGTGGGTTGGTAGTAAAACAGTCTGAGAATATTCAGTATGTCCATGTATTTTAGCAATAATACTTTTCCTTAATCCTTCTTCCTCTGATACACATTTTTTAATTTAAGTAGGACTTTCATGTTATTTCAAGGCACAGTGCTACTTACATTAGTGCTACTAAAATTTTTAATGAATGGACAAGCAGTATATATACTCCCTAAAGCCTGTAATAAAATAACCAGAATCCCAGGGGTTTGTAAGGTAAAGCATCAGCTAATATAGTACTGAAGATAATTTCAAATGTCATTGATTTTACTCATAATTTCTTATTCCTTATGTCTGAACCCCAACTCATAACGAATTAAGCAGGCAGCTACTGATACATAATGACCTCTCTTTTCTGCTCTTGGCCCTTCTGCACCATTGCAGAGACCTGAGGCCTGTTTCCAGCTGTCTCTGGGTACTCAAGCTCTCCATCACCGTACTGCTGCCATTTCACTCAGTATGTGGTAGAGATGGTGGGTACTTCTGTGAAGCTTTCCATGTAAGCCTGTACCCAGGACATAAGTCACCCCTGCCCTTGAATTCCACAAATCTAAAGGGGGGTTCAGTCATTCTCCAGCCTTGAGGGAAAACCCAAATGCTGTAAGAGGTTTAGGCCCTCTTCTTGGAGATAGTCACTCTATTCAGTACTGTTCAGTAAAACTTTCTGCGTGAAGAAAACCTTATGTATCTGTACTGTCAATATTGATAGCCACTAGCTCACATGGCTACTAAGCACTTGAAATGCAGCTAGTGCAAATTAGGACTTTTATAGTTAATTTAAACGTAAATAGTCACTGCAGTTAGTGACTACAGTATTAGACAGCATAGAAACAGTGTCTAACATGTCTAACAGAAATGACCAATTGGATGTGTGCATGTGTGTAGAAAGAATTTATTATAAGGCATTGGCTTATGCACTTACAGAGGTTAGCATGTCCAAAATCTGCAGTGTGGGCCAGCAACCTAGAAACCCAAGAGAGCTAATGGTACAGATGAATTCCAAATGCTATCTGCTGTAGAATTACTGTTTGTTTAGGGTGACCAATCTTTTTATTCTATTCAGGCCTGCAGCTAATTAGATGAGGCCCACCCATTTTATGGAAAGCAATCTGTTTTACCCAGAGTTTACCTATTTAACAGTTAATCTCATCCAAATTCCCTCCAAGCTGACACATACAATTAATAATCACAGAGACATGACAAATAAAGGCGTGTCATGATTCTGAACCCCATTGCTATAAAAGACATTGGGGCATTTGCTGAAACATGAATGTATCAGAGGATACATCAGATAGTTGTAATGTATGGATGCTAGTTGCCATATTTTAATAATTATATTATGGCTATGTAAATGAGAGTGACCTTGCTTGTAAGAAGTATACACTACAGTATTATGAGATGATGGGACAAGGTAACAAAGTACTTTCAAATGGTAAAAGAAAAAAAGTTTTTTAAACTATACTTTAAACTTTTCTGCAAGTTTGATATTGTTTCAAATTTTAAAATAAAAAATGAAATTGTGCTTGTTAAAAATAAATAAATATCTCCAACAAAAGGAATCGGGCTCCTTGGAGAAATGCTGATTCTAGGACTGTGGCAGGAAATGCACAAGATGAGCCTGGAGCCTTACTTTAATGCCAGAAAGTAAAGAAGTTTTTATTTAAAAAATCGAGCCCACATAATGGGCTATGCCGAAGACCTTCTAATAGCCGAAGCTGGAACTATGTGAGCAACAAAATTAAGTAGTATTGGACTACAAGCCAAATTAATATACATGAATTCATACTGATATAAATTAATGTTTAAATAAATAGGGAAAAGAAACAAATCTTTGTGTAGAAGTCCAAATCATTTATGTAGATATGATACCCTCAAGGATGTGGAGCATAACTTCCCACTGCTACAATGTGAGCTGAGCATAGTGACTCTCTCCCAAAGAGGACAACCTGGAAATGGAGCAAAAGAGTAACTCTACAGTGAAGAAACCTGACAAACATTGCCTCAGCCAGGTGGTCAAGGTCAACACCAACAGTGATAACTCATGTTGACACTATGTGCCCTTGATACGATGCGATGAATATGGCACTTTACCTCTCAGACTAAAAACCTGTAAACCCTGTGTAATCATGAGAAAAACATCAGATAAATCCCAATAGAGAGTCTATAATACCTGATTAATATTTCTCAAAATTGTCAAGGTCCATCAAAAACAAACCATAGAAACCTAAAGACCTGATGACTAAATGTAATGTGGCATCCTGAATGAAAAGCTGAAACAGAAGAGTAGATAAAAACTAATAAATTCTGAATAAAATACAAATTTTAGTTAATAACACATCAATATTTGTTTATTAAAATTGTAACAAATGTCCATACTCATATAAGATGTTAACAACAGGGGAAACTTGGTCTGGGGTATATAGGAATTGCCTTTACTATCTTCACAATTTTTCTGTTAATCTAAAATATTCTTTAAAGTTTATTTAAAAATAAATGAACAAATAAATAAATAGATCTGAATATCTTGCAAAACTTTTACTATTTTCTCCACTAAGGTCTTAAACATATTTTGCTGTATTTATTCCAACATGCCTTTTTTTCCTACTGTTGTAAATGTGGTATCTTTTTTAATTTACATATCCTAAAAGTGTATTGCCAGTGTACAGAAATACAACTGAGTTTGTATATTCATTTTGGTATTCAACAAACTTGCTGAACTTCATTATGTCCAAAATAATTATTTCCATTTTCATGTGAACATTAACATGTTTGAATGGTGACATTGTTTCTTCCTTTCCAATCCTCTCAACTTGCATTTCTTACTCTTATCTTAGTGCCCTGTCTAATACTTTAAGTAGACAGGTTGATAACTTGAACAATTGTCATGTTTCTGGCTTTAAGAGAATGACATTTGCTGTTGGGTTTTGTTTGTGGGGTTTTTTTTTCCTATTCTTTATTTGGTTAAGAAGTCCACTTCTAATCCCAGTTCACTAAGATTATTGATCATAAGTAGACATTGAATTTTAATTAACAGTATCTTGTGTAACTCTTGAGATGATCCTTTTTCTCTTAATCTTTTAATATGGTAACTTTGGTAATTTATGGAATTAATTATGGTAAATTTTATGTGCAATGAGATAATCATTTCAGATTTTCTGAGTCTTCTCAAGTTTTAACTTAATCAAATAATTATTTTTCTTTTCTCCCCACAACCTCATGAGTGGACACTAAGTACAAGGAGTTTACATGTAGTCATAGTGAAGGAAGAGGTGTCTTTTCCCCTGTTGTCCCTCTTTACTGAAATACACAGCTGTTGTCACCTTATCCAGCATTCTCTGGTTGTTGTTCCATCTCTAAGGGTTCTTCTGGGCTCATGAGCCCTCTCTGAACCATTTCTCACCCTTTTTTAGGATTTTGGAAACTTCCACACACAATCCCCTGCTACTTTAGAGACTAGCAAATCTTGTAAATCTTGTAAATCTTGTAAATCTTGGCGGTTGGACTCTAGCACACTGTTAAATCACGATACCATCATTTCTACTCCATCTTATTCCCACCACATTCAAAATCTAGGCTTGTGAGACTTAACAAAAATGTTTTCTCGCAACTTATTTTCTTGATGAGTTGATTCAGAGTTCTGTTTGGAAACTTATAAAAT
This sequence comes from Glossophaga mutica, assembly GCA_039655065.1. Classification (NCBI taxonomy): domain Eukaryota; kingdom Metazoa; phylum Chordata; class Mammalia; order Chiroptera; family Phyllostomidae; genus Glossophaga; species Glossophaga mutica. The sequence continues at coordinate 52,508,878 of CM077303.1, read as the reverse complement.
GAGCATTGACTCATCATTCTGTATTAAAAGCCCTCCCCTGGGGGCAGTAAACATGGAAAGCACTCACTGCTGCCGCCTGGGTGAGGGGAGAGAGGAAGGGAGTAGGATATTCCAGGAATAAGCAGTTACCAACAATAAAATTTCACAATAATACATTGCAACAGCTTCCACAACTTTCCTAAGCTTCACACATGTATTTCTCACCAGTTAACTCCGCCTAAATGTCATGAAAAATCCTCAAACTGAAATCGCCATCTTCATCTATCTTTTGTCTCTGGAAATGGCATCACTAGCTATCCAGTCTCAAAGGGTAAAACTTCTGAGTATCCCACTAACAATTTGTTACACAATAGAGATTCTTTCCTTTCCAAGCTCAGAATGTTTTTTTCTTTCATCTTATTGCTTTCCATGGCTAACATCAGTGCACCCACCATTCTCTGGTTATTGGCCCAGACAGGAAGCTAACACCATCTTTCTTGAGCCACCGCTTGTCTTCTGAGACAAAGGTTTGTATGTAGGTAGTTTATTTTGGGATATGCTCCTGGACTCAGCTCCCACTGGTTCCCAAGGACCAATCGTACATATCTCTATCCAACTATTGATTTGGTGATGTCATATTGGTAGCTTAAAATTATCCGCAGAGTGAGTATCTACAACACAGAAATTGGCAAGTACTGCAAACTGGTGTAATTTTTTTTAATTGTGAAGACACTGTTATTAAGCATTTACTAGCATACTACTGATCATAGGAACATGAGTGAGGGCCTGAGAAGAGTAAAAGAGAGAAGGAGATAAAACCAATGCAATAGTTTTTGAGTTCAATCAACACCATTGAGTGGATCTGGGGCTCAGTCTTGGTATGGACCCCAGCATAGCCACATGGAATGCACCGCATTACCCTTCCAAGAAAGTTTTATCCACTGGTTCCTATTCCCCACTAGACAGGGGTTGCTTCATAGGATGTTAACTCTCTTACATTTCCAGATTGGCTTGCATGTAGACTGCTGAGTAGGTCTCTTCAGTCATCTCAAGCAGCAGCGACAGTGAAGCCCAGGGGCAGAAAGTGAGGGATATGCTAGACAACCAAAGTGAGTTGCTGTCTGATTACAACTCTGTACAGTGGGTTGCTACAGCGAGAACTGAAGTAAAGGTCAGATGGGAGGACATGAGGCAGCCTGTAAGAGGAACCCCATACAAGAGTTAGTAGGATAAGCTGCAGCTCCTACTGCAGGAACTGGTCTCAGCGTAGCAATGAAAATTTATCATCTTGGCACAACTCACGAGTTCACTGATGTCCACTCAGACCTGGGCTTTTGCTTCTTTCACTGCAGTGTGTCCTAGCCTCTTTCTCTATCCAAATAAAACTTGCTTTCACTCTCTCTCTCAAAAAAAAAAGAAAAAAGATTCATCATCTCTCTTCTAGGTTTCCTCTACCCTTGGCCAGCACTTCAGTAAGGCTGAGTTGTTGCCGGGTGGTGACTTAGATTTTTACACCTAGGGATATGAGCCGTCAGTAACATTAATCTCATTGAGTCTTGGATGCCATAATATCCCATTTACAACTAACACTGGACATGCAAGTACTAAGATATGCCCCCATGAAATCTGAGTTGCACACATACTCTTTGTTGTGTAGCCCCAGACTAAGCTCCTTGTGATAGAGCCAATCCCTCTGCCCCCCTACCAATATGGTAACTTTTATTTGTGTATGGGTCACTAGCATGAGAAACTAAAAGCAACCAAGTGAGAGTTGTAATTTCAGGTATAGTGGGACCCATAGAGTGTCTCCTAGAAGAAGTATCCCCCTATTGACCTCAGGAACTAAGACTTCTAATCCAGGAGTGTAAATTGTGGGAGCAGGAAGCACAGATTCCACAAGCACATCCCTGAGAGGATTATGAGAAGAGTCCAGCCTACTTCCACCCTTTGAGTCACAGATCTGAGATTGTAGCCATTAGAGACCCACCCCCCTATGCCAGCCATCATACTGTTCACTGTAGTAATGTCCACAGGCCTCTGCTCTTCCAAAACCCTAACATCCTTATAAATATAGTTTCATGATAATATCTACTATTTCCACCCCTGCCCTACAGGGAGTAGCCAGTGAGCAAAGTTGTCAGTAGCCCCCTTACTAGTGTATTCCTTATTGCCTTGGTGAAGTGTCCTCTTAGGAAACAGAGTTGGGTGGCGAGTTCTCTGATCCCACATTATAAACTAATCTAATATTCTTCTCTCCCTGAGACTTCTGATTTTCTCCTCAATGATCCTGCCCAGGCAGTTAGGCATCTCTACCCCATTTGCTGTATGCCACAGTCATGTCCAAACCTCAGGGAACAATTCCAGCAGCATATTAAGACTGAATGCAGGTATTCTCACCAGGACTTTAACCCTTGAGTCATGGGAGAATGTTCCCATGTAGAGAAATTAGATAAATTCTCCTCATCCAGCTTTTATAGTCTGCCCTTTGTAGTCAACATTTTCAAGATCCACTCTTGCTTATGCCCTCTCGGTTTCTGTCAGGCATGGTAATTCTTAGGTGTGGGTCACATTTCTCCCCAGAACAGGGACAATGTTTCCTGCTTTAGGCTGTGCTATGACCTGACCCCAAAATGCATCCATTATTTATCTGGAGGAATTGATGGGACAGGATCTTGAAGAGGACCAGAATCATCTTGAGAGGCGCCTGCCTCATGTAACATCTTTGCAGGGTCTCCAGGTGAGGGGGGCTGCGCAATGCTAATGAAAGCAAGGCAACTGCTCCTGCCAACCCAGAGAGTTATGAGAAAATATGGGTGTTTCCATTTTCTAGAGCTGCCATAACAAATTACCACAACCTGGGTGGCCTGCACAACATACATTTGTTTTCTCAGAGTTCTGGAGGCAGGGCTGCATTCCCTCTGGAGGTGCTGGAGGAGAATCTCTTTCTGGCCTCTTCCAGCTCGTGGCCGCTGTTGGCATTCCTTGGCCGCACCTCTGTGCTCCGTCTTCACCTTGCCTTCTCTGTGTTATTTCCCTCTGCCTCTTTTTTCTAAGAACACTTGTGAAGGTATTTAGGGCCCATGTGGATAATCCAAAGTAATCAACTTATCTCAAAAGTTTTAGCTTTACTGTCATTTAGAATGGAAGGACAGATAAAGCGCTTCTCAGATAAGGTCAAGTTCAAGGAGTTCATCATTACCAACCTCTTATTCTATGAAATGTTAAAGGGACTTATCTAAGAAAAAGAAGATCAAAAATATGACAGTGAAAAGACAGCAAACTCACAGCTATTAAGAACCACACCTAAAACAAAAGCAAACTAAGCAAACAGCTAGAACAGGAACAGAAACACAGCAATGGAGATCATATGGAGGGTTAGCAACAGGGGCGTGGGAGGAGGAGAGAGGGGGGAAAAGGTACAGAGAATGAGTAGCATAGATAGTGGGTAGAAAATAGACAGGGGCAGGGTAAGAATAGTATGGGAAATGTAGAAGCTAAAGAACTTATGACACAAGGACATGAACTAAAGGGGGGAATGTGGGTGGGAGAGGGTGTGCAGGGTGGGGGGAATGATGGGGGAGAAATGGGACAACTGTAATAGCATAATCAATAAAATATATTTAAAAATTATAAAAAAAAGAGTTTTAGCTTTATCACAGCTGCAGAGACCCTTTTCAAATTAGGTGATATGTATAAATCCCAAGGTTAGGACTTGATATGTTTGGTGGCCATTATCCAACTTACTACAATGGGGTTTCAGGTTTCTCAGGCTCTTCCAACCAAAGGTCCCCCTCTGAGGTTTCGGGGTCCAGTCTTCTCCCCAACAGAGCCCTCCCTGGCTTCGGCATGACCACCCTGTTGAAGCCACATACTCGGTCTCCTATGTAAGCTTTGCCGACACTGCTGTTAAAGCTTGAGCTTTGTTTTCAGCACAGTCTGCCTGGAGCGGCAGGAGACAGGTGTCTGCAAGTGCTGCCGTGGAAGATTTCTAACTCTCACTGTTCTATCCCTTTGCCCAAGCTGACTCTGCCCACAATGCCCTTCCGCTTCACCTTTCTTTGCCTGGAAGGCAGTTACTCATTTTTTTAAGATCCAGCTCAGTCTATTCCTTGGAGTTTCTTAGCTGTTCTGTTCCACAGCCCTCCATTCTTACCTTTAAAAAAACTAATCGGGTTTTACTCTTTCAAAAAATTATTCATATCTCTTTTAGAGTACCTAACATTGTCTTACAGCAGCCTGAATTAGTCTGTGGGATCCTTGAATACAGGAGTTGTGTGTATTATGTTACCATAGTACCCAGTCAGCAGCTATGTGTTAAGTGAATGAAGATGATATTTTCCAGCAATGGGGGGAAATGTAACACTCATATTTTTACCTGATAAAATTTTTACATTTATGGGTTTTCTGTTGTTTCCTTATTGCTCTTGACTGCTCCATTCTGCAATAGATAAGACATATCTATGCCATTAATACCCTGTACTCAAAACTTTGAGCAAATGCTGTGGTTTGTTTTCACTCCCAAATAGAAAATAAACTTAGAAAAACATTCAATTTTAGTTATGAGCCACTTTGAGTGATAAAATGAAAAAGAGGGCTTAGAAAAAATGTTAATAATTACTACAATTGTATGGCCTTTCTACAATGACTTGTTGAACTGCTACCTAAAATGAATAGCATTTAGGATTTTAATATTTGCCTGTTATTAAAAAAATAGAACAGTAACAATTTGAATTACAAGATGTTTTATATTGTTTCCAGGAAGAGTAAAAGGCATTGTACTTGTGGGTTCTTTTGCCCTGATAATTTTTAAAGCAGTGTTAGAGAATCTATCCATAAAAGTGATTTTGAGTTAAACATTTAAGTAATTGCTTCTATACTATTATAATATATAAAGTAAAAGTATTACAATGAGGACTCTCCTACACTGTTACTTGAAATGATTCAAATGTGTGAATAAAAATAACATTACTTTCATATAAAACCAAGAACAAGTTGGCAAAAAATTATTAACTCAATATTGTATTTAAAAAGTGAACATTATCATATAGGTAATGTGGTTTATACATGCGTGTGTGTGGTTGTAATTTTGTCTTCTTTATCTACACATCACATTTCTGAAGTAAAGACGTCATTTTTAAGGTACGGGTGACCCCAAGTGTCCAAGTCATTGAGAAAACTGTCTTCAAGTTTTCTTAGCAACTACATATTAACATTCCAGTTTTGTTATCAAAAGACGATGCATGGTAAAATGGCTTGAGGGTTTTGTAGGTAACCACTTACAAATTAAGCTAAAGGTCTTAGTCTACCTGCACAAACTTGTTTAGCTTTTGATTGAAGAAACTCACATGCAAAACAATAATTTGAGAGTAATTTGCTAAATAAATGTGCTGTGTTTGAGTTCTTCCTTCTTCAATAGACTCATTTCTGAGGCCAGAAATAAAGATACTTTTAAGTATCTTTAAGGAGATATTTTTGAAATTAAAACTCTATACCTGTCTGGTGTGCAGTGAAAGTACAAAAAATAACTCGGTGCCTCTTCTGGGAAAACTTATAGAATCACAGAACGTCAGGACAGCAGGGTGTGTCCCTCACTGCATGTGCTAACATGACGCTGAAGGACAAACATGTTCACTGAAAAGTAAATGCCAAAATAGTGATGGCAAAAGTAGCGTTTTTTTTCTCTCTTCCACATTGAGTTTTTTGGATCAGTCTTATATAGAGAAATATTTTCCCTGTTATGTGAAAAAATATTAAAAATGATGTGAAATGTAAACAACTAAAATTGATATCAATAGGGAAATAACTTAATAAATTATGGCATACTGATTTCCTGTGTTTCCATGAACATAAATGTGTAAGTTAGATCAATGGGCAACAGCATAGATTACAAGACAAGGTACTGAAGGGGAAAAAAACAAGTCACAGAACAATGTATACTTTTTTCTATCCAAGTGGAACTGTGCACACCAAACTTAAAACAAAGATTACTTCTGAGAGGGATTTGGGGATTTGACCAAAATGGACTTTAGCCTTGTATAAAATATATTAATTTTTTAAAGAAGAAATTTCAATCTACTTTTTGTACTATAAAGAATTAGTGAAAACATAATTAAATGAGACAACGAATGAAAATATTGTTAGTATACAGTGCTATATTAATACAAGGTTTCAATAAGAAGTATAAAAATATTATATAATATTTGGTGTAAGAAGGAAAAGATTAACTATTTAGTCCAAATTACTCCTGATTCTTATGTGATGATAATATTGCAAGGAAATAATTTTGGAATTACTAAGAACCAGAGGACTTTTTAGGATAGCTTCACATTTCTGGTCAAATGCTGCCTAATGATGGATCCAAGACACTACCATTTAAAAAAGAAAGAAGCAAAGGATAAATATTTAAATGGAAACTACTGTAAATTATATATCATTTGCTTCTTTACTGTGCAATGGATCTTCGTTTGGAAAGCTTCCTTTACTGCTGGTTCACATAATTCTGAGAGACTTCTATTCGAAAGTTCCCACACTCCTGACCAAAAGGATGAGAATGCAGTCCAAGATAGAGCAACCAAACTCTCCTGGGAATTTAAGTTTTAAGTGTGAAATCTAACAAAGGCCTCGATAAAAAAGACAAACAACCCAATAAAATACTTAAATACTTCACACAAAGTATTTTAAAATACTTAAACAGACATTTCACAAAGGAGGATGTGTCTCGAATTGTTCAACGAACATATGAAAAGAAAGTGCTCAATATCGTGAGTCAACAAGGAAATGCACACAATGAGGCGGCACTGCTCACTCACCAGAAAGGATAAAAAATTTAATGACACTACCAAGCATTGGCAAGGATGTGCAGTGATTGGCACTCCAATCCTCTACTGGTGGGAATATCAATTGGCACAGCTTCTTTGAAGAGCTGTTTGATAACATTTACTAAATCTGAGTATATGCTTACATCATTACCAAGGAATTCCGCTGTTAGAGAATGAAAACATATGTGAATGAAAGACATGTGCAAGAGCATTCATTTGTAGCTTTGTTTATAATACCCAATTGGAAACAATCAAAATGTCCATCATGAGAATAATCTTCATAGAATGGAATTAGAATGGAATATAGCAATTAGAATAAGCTACTGTCATGCACAACAGTAAGGATACATCTTAACAGGCATAATCTTAAGCAAAGTTTCCATTTAAATAAAGTTCAAAAATAGGCAAAACAAATTTGTATGATAAAATCAGACTATGGATACCTTTGAAGGAAAATAACTGGGAGAGGGTATGAAGGGGGTCTCTGAGGCACTGATAATATCATTTATCTTTCTTGATCTGCAGGCTGGTTATGTGAGTGTGTTCACTTGGTAAAAATTCATTGAGCTGTACACTGAAGATCTGTGTACTTTATATATGTTATACTTCCATTTAAAATGTGTATGAAATAAAATCTCTAGCAGAGACAGAGTTAGAAGACAGAGCCAAGTTATCCCAAAACTGGCCCCTAAAAGATGGTCAATGAGTTCCCACTTCTAAGGTCCCTAGGGCTCCAGAGATGTTCTACTTTCTCTCCTTCCCAAGAACAGGTGGTTAAGTTTGGCATTTTTTTTTTTTTTTTTTAATCCTCTGGATACTTATGATAAATTCCTTTCCCCGTTTCCTCCAAAACGCTTGATTTCTTTCTGAGATCCAACTTGAGTTGCCAGGAAAAATGTTGGTTTTATTCTTGAGGTAAATAGTATTTCTTTTTAAAAAAATGCAAATACCTTGTAGGTAAAGTGGCCAAAAATTTTTTTTATAAATAATAGAAGTCTAACTGAATGCTTTGGAATGTTTGGCTACAAGCGAGAACTTGATATAACTGGCATCTGTACTGGATGGGAATGCCATTTAACTTAATGGCAATAAAATCCAGAATCTAACACCAGAATTAAAAGAATAATATCCACAAGAGCAAGAACAACCAGAATTGGAGGTCTCTTGCCAATGACTTATTCATGAGCACACAGACTTAAACATGGTTAACTGATCCTTAATATTCTGTAGTGCATCGACTTTCGACCTTTTCCATCTCACAGCACACATACTAATTACTAAAACTCTGCAGCACACCAAGCAATGTATTTTTTACCAGTCTAACCCAAAAAATAGGTACAGTTTTGACTAATTCGCACCAGATGGCTATTGTTGTGTTGGCTGTTGTCATTTTTTTGACAGTCTAAGGGAAAAGAGGTCAGTACCCCTGACTAAATTGTCAGGTACTGCATGTTTTAAAAATTCTTGCAGCACACCAGTGGCAGATCAGTTGAAAATCACTGCCTCAGTGTAAACTAGAAGACTGGACTGTTCAAATAGGAATGTTTAAAATTGCTAATTTACAAGGACAATTCCCTTCTAAAGAGAATGGATTATGTTACAAGAAAGTCTCTTTTGTTCTGCTGAATACCTGAATAGCTTTGGATATGCAAAGTGAGCCTAGAGCTAAATTTGGGATTGAAGAATTGAATTGTTCTGCAGTTAGAGGCAGAAAAAATTAGATTTACTGGTATACGCAGTGAGTGTAGAGATGTTGAAGAAAGAGAGAAAAAGGATGGCAAGAACCAATGGAGAAATGGGGAGGGGGTTAAAAATCCCATGGGCCAGATGCCCTTCAAGAGTGTTTAACATTCCTCAAAGCTATTCCCATATTTACAGTGTAAGCCCCGTATCTGTCAAGGTTACTTAACACATAAATGTCTCATGTGTAATATGTGTGTTTCGGATTAAAAAAAAGTGGTCTCACATAAAAGTTGGTGTGATGCTTTTACACAGCGTACAACTCAACATATACGAGAGTGAGATGACCCATACACTGAACCACTGCCAGTGGTGGACATGTGAACATGAAAATGTCTAGAATTCAAAGATATCTGGAGGAGTGCCTTGTATTTCTACAGAGCCCAGAATCTGAGTTCAAGGTACTCGCACTACAATTTCATGGGCAAGGAAATCCAACTAGCATATGGTTTACACAAAACCTTATTAAAGATGAAGAAAAAAAAGGAAAGAGACACCTTTGTGGACAAAAAGGGGGTGTTCTATGGAAAGTAACCTCACAGGGTAAATCTGATCATACATTCCTAAGTGGGCAGGTAATGGTGGGTAGTCATGCCCTAGACCTATAACTTCTTTAGTGAAAGGTTTTAAGCCAGACCTGTCCATTTTTCTTGTGCGTCTAGGTTAACACACCTTTGAAATGCCAGAAACAATACCTCTCTAAGGGAGTATTAACCCTCAAAGAGAGCACAGAATCTTGTTAATGATCCTGTAATCCAATCCCTGCCTTGCTTTCTCCCACCTCCATGTATATTTTCTCCCTAATTTCAAATGCATAAAAGAAGCTTCAAAATTGTTAATCTCTGGAACATTTGAGATCTTGCTTCCTGACATATGTCATCAGTTTGGCTTAAATAAACCCTCTACAAATAAAAATTCTCTACAGATTTAGGCATTTCTTAGGTCAGCGCCATGTAACAATGAAGTAGATTGTCTGATTATGATTTTCTCACCAGAGCTGCCAGTCCTCTGTCCAGTTGACTCCCATATCAGACTTAGCATTCAGGGACTGTACTTGGACAGCTACTGTTTCAGTTAAGGGGCTTTCTACTCCATATAATACAAAATGAACTTCAAGGCTTAAACAATGAATTTGGCTCACATTCCTAGAAGCCTAGGTATATTAAGGTTATAACAGTGGAGAACTGTAACCAACCCTGCCATTCTTTTGACATTGTTTCTGTAAATACTGACTGACTAATATGTAGCTTATAACAGTTAAATAGCATGTTTGTATAAGAATCCTAGGAACTAACTTCAAAAGATACAAACATTGACCTTCAGTCATCCCAGCTCTGGGAGACTTGCTGAACTTCAACTGTAAAACTAGAATGACAAAAACCAGAATGACACACACCAGACCATCATTTGACCAGTTTTGAGGTCCTTATTGGAGTGGACTGTGCTGTTGTGCACATAGAGAATTTTTCAGCCCCTTTCCATTGGTTCCTTTGCTCTGCTTTCCCTCTCTCTTCTTAGAAAAACTTTTGCCTGCACTGAGATGCTGAGATGGGCTTTGAGACACGAGTCTCCCATCTTCTCATGTGGCTGGTACTTGAATAAACCACTTTTCTTTTCACCAGCACCGGCCTCATGAGTTTGGCTGTTGTTATGGCAGGCATCCAGACCTGTATTCAGTTACAAGGGTTCTTGCCCTATTTTCTTGCAGTTCTCTTAGCCCCATCTTCCTCCAATGTTTAGGTTCTGAGCATGTTTTCTAGGTTTAGCCATATATCAGTACTTTATTCCTTTTTTTGCTGGTGAGTATTCCACTGTATGAATTTACCACATTTTTTTAAACCCATTCACCAGTTTTAATGCAAGAGCTCCAAACCAGGGAGATGCTTAAGTGTTCATGATATTCTAAAAACAAAACAAAACAAAACAAAACAAAAAACACCCAGAGGACTAGCAGATTTATTACTCACATTACAGGGGACATGCTGTTTATTACTCACATTACAGGGGAGTGCACCAATGTCAGTAGGTCGGTGCAATAGAGACACTCTGCCTTTAGTCCAAAGATCTTTATAAAGGATCCCAGACAAAGGAGGCGTGTGCCCTACATGTGACTCTAAACTGTATTACCTCAGTGTGTACCTGCAGAAAGAAAAGGTCAAGAAGCAGTCACAGGACAAGAAGCCACTCCCAAAAAGCAATAAGGAGGGAGTTACAAGCCATTCCCAAAACAATATGCATTCTTTCTGGCCAAGGGTCTACTGGCTAGCCCTCATCATGGGTGGTGGGAGAACCATGCCAGCATCAACCTCACACTCCACCCCAACGTTGCTCTTCCACCTCACATTCTTCATGTTAATTTTTCTGATAGGAGACCTGTATGGTGAGCATATTGGCACATTGCATCCATGTACCATGGATACAGTAAGGCTACACCCTAAGACTAAAAGTGCAATACAGAAGCCAAAGAGACCCAGGAGGGGCAACACCCGTATCAGACAGTACCATAAGATTCTGGCACAGGGTTGCTGTCATCCACCCTATGATTTGCACAATTTCATTTGCAGTCCTGCTTCTGCGTTCAGTACATATGGGTACAGGCTGTCATACTTCTACCTACAATGCTGATAGCTACCCCACACTATCCCAAACTGCTTGTGTGAGCTATGGCTTGGTGTGGTTAGCTTGCTCTCTCCCAAGCGATGACACCTTCTCACACCTCTGTTTGAAAAGGGGGTCAGAAGCCTTCCAGTCTTGCAGCCAGTCTCAGCATGTCTGGTTTGCAGGGTGGATCCACTATGGCAGGCTGGCAGAGGCTAAGGTTGGGAACTCTGTGTAGACCCAACCGTCTGAGTGGTTGTTCACAGCAGCCAGTATTCCCACCCATTGATGGAGGGTGTTGCTTGTACAGAATCCAAACAGACAATCCCCAATAATTTGACAGAGAAACCAGGTAAACAGGTCATAGTATACATTATATGAAAATGGAAAGAATACAAAGGTTAATGAACACAACAAATCATACACTAGTTTCTGAATCTGCAAGAGTGTCAGATGAAAAGACTTCTAATTGTAAGACTTCTGTTGGAATGAAATTAAGCAGTGGCAATCTGATAGATCCTCTTTATCTATAGTTTAAATGTCTCTGATAATGTCATCAGGTGCTCAGGTAAATTCTGTATGGTTGATATTGCATCAGTAGTTTTCGATAATTCCAAATCAAAGGATGAAGGAAAAATGAAACACTAGTTTAAAAAAAAACTGGAGAAATTCAGGATTCAGTCTAGTTCACAGGCCAGATACAAAATTTTACAGACAATACACTGAATTAGAGCCTACTTTCCAAAATTATGTATAATGGATTTTATTGAAACATAATTTTTCCCCTGAAATCACCCTCATCAAAGAGCCAAACCAAGACCAATTCATTTACTCTATTAAGTCCAGTTTCAATTTGCTCTGGTTATTTGTATAAAGACAACAGGAATAGCAATTGATCAGATAGGCTTTCTTAAATCTACTTTGCTGGAAAGTTCCAAGGTGAGCCATATCTGCCTATGTTGCCATCTTGACCAGAAGCCCAAAAGTCATTTTAACTCCTTATGGTTTTCTGATGGCACCCAGAGTTCAGACAAGAGTCCTTTGGTCATGACATTCCAGATAGAGACTTAGTTGATAAAATCATAATTGGAAACTGGCATTATGTGCCCTGTTATGAAGAAATCATATTCCTAGTGCATTTATGCAAATAAATATATTGCTATGGAAAGAACAATATTCATTCATTAATAGCTTCTAAATTCCAGAGTGATCAGGTATGGAGAAAAATATAAATGACTCAATATTGCTTATGAAAATATACTTTACCAAATTGCTTTAAGAAACAAAGTTTTCTCATGTCTGAAGAACCAATGGCTAAAAATTAGCAATACTTTTCAATAAAAAGTATAAAAGCCACAATTATATTGTTTATGTCCCATAATTAATTTCTGTTTATCCTGAATATCTGCAAGCACCTCTATAAATAGTCATTTCACAAAGCTCCAGCAATCTTCAATTAAGTTCAAAGGTATGATCCAAAAATCCACTCTCAGAAATATGCAATCCAAAACAAGTCAGAGTCCAGTCCATGAACTGCTCCCAATACATAACATATTTTTGTAAATGCATTACAGCAAAACCTATGACTGTTTATAAATGACATAACTTAAAATGACATGGGTACAGAGTTGAGTATAATGCAATTGACAAAGGAATTTGCTTTCCTGCCACATTTTAATATAACAACTAAATTACACATGAAAGTATATCAGCTCTTATATGATATCTAGAACATCTACTTTCAGAAAAATATGTATATACAAATACAACATACTTATTATTTCTTTATTGGACAAAGTTTCCCATATACTTTAAGCATATTAAATAAGCCTAATTAGTTCTGAAACTTCTTTTTTATTAAAGAGGGAGAACAAATACTTGAGGTATTCCAAGGGACCACTGAAATAAGCTAAATTCGTTTCTCAATTTAAAACAGTCTCGTAGACTCATAGATGGAGAACAGACGACAGCCAGTGGTGTGGGAGTTTGGTGGTGGAGGGATTGAGCAAAAAGGAAAAGGACTCATGGTCATGGACAACAGTGTGGTGATTGCTGGGGGGAGGGGAGTATAATGGGACTAAATGGTAATAAAAAATATAATAAAGATTATATATATTTTTAAAAGTCTCTTAAAATTTGAACTTTGGGAAAGCTGTCAAACTTTACTAAAATATTATAACAAACTTTTTGTAAACCAACACATTTTTTTATGGTAATAACTTTAAAAGACATTAATTAAGCTGGAAACCAGCTTTCAAATCAAATAATTTGTTCAGACCACAGGATCCTGTTTAATTTATATAAATGTTTATTTTCTTTAAGCCAACAAAATATTACACCCTAATTATGCCATCTGGAGGCAGAAAACACACCACATGTAATAATACACAGATGACACATATCACATAAAGACCATACATGTGAAGACTGAACACATAAAGACTATATGCGAACTTTGACTTACTAATTTGTATAGAGAAAGCACAAGATTTTCTCACTTGCTTGTCTTTTTGTTTCTTCCCTCTCCACAATCTTTCTGCAACTTTCCTAGTCCCTTTATACTTATCCAGAAATTAGAACAATCAACTTTTAATTCTATTTCCTTCAAAATATATTGCCATAATTTACACCTTTTATTACTAAGGCCATTTATTTTTCTCCAACTCAAACACAAGTAGTTAGCATTCTTTAGACTGACAAATTCATGAATATATTTCATAAATCTTACTTCGTTTACCAGACCTTTAGCAAAAAAATTCTAATTAGTCTAAAATGCAACCTAAGCTGCTCCTTTCCAAAACAGAAACAAGAACAAAACCTAAAGGAAAGGCAAAATTTCAAGAAGACTAGGACTAGCCTTAGGATCTTATCTCCTTATTTTTCTCTCCAAGTTAAGCTCACTCTCTAACTGCCATATTTTTGCTTTAGCTCTTTCTTTTCCTCCATGCAGCTCCTCTGCAAGGCCTACAGGAGGGTTGCGGGTATCCCCCCAATACTGGTGCACCACCCTGGTACTCCCCTTCTATCCCCAGGATTTCCTCTAGCCTACTGAACCTGGCGTGTTATCACATGTAGTCTACTCGGCAGGGGTATTTTCCAGAATATCCTGTTCATGATGCCAATTATAACACAGGAGCTCCAAACTGAAGAGTTGCTTAAGTGTTCATGATATTCTGGAAAAAAAACACCCCGAGGACTAATAGACGTGGCCATGCCATTTATTACATTACAGGGGAGTGCACCAATGGTGATAGGTCAGTGTGAGAGAGACCACACCTCCTCCAGTCTGAGTAGCATTATAAGGGGGTCCAGACAAAGCAGGCACGTGCCCTATGTCTGACTCTAAACTACCTTACCTCAGTGTGTACCTGCAGCAAGAAAAGGTCAAGAAGCAGCCACAGGACAAGAAGCTGCTCTCAAAAGGAGATACAAAGGGAGTTACAATCCATTCCCAAAACAATACACATTCCTTCTGGCCAGGGCCCCCCTGGCCAGCCCTCGTCACAGGTGGTAGGAGAGCCATGTCAGCACTGACCCTACACCAGCGGATAGAAATTTTGGTTGTTTCTACTTTGGGGTTCTTACGAATAACACTGGTATATATTTTTATGTGGACTTATGTTTTCATTTCTACTGACTACATATCTAGGAGTGAAATTGCTAGGTCATGGAGTAACCCTACATTTAAACATTTAAGAAACTGTCCAACTATTTCCCAAAGTGGTTGCACCATTTTACATTTCTACCACTAGAGTATAGGGCTCCAGGTTCTTCACATCCTCACCAACACTTGTTAATGTCTGACTTTTTTATTTTAGCTGTCCTAGTGAGTGTTTCACTCTTTATGACTCCTTAATATATCTTGAGTGTGAGCCTATGACTGTTTACCTTTGAGGGACTCTTTAATAATGAATGTCTAAATTGTGTAATAGCTGACACGTATCTAATATTATCTTATAAATCAGGTTCTACAGAGTTAGATTTTTTAAAGCTTCAAGGCAAATGTGTATTTGAGCTCTCTATCATGTTGCAGGATTCTGATGGGAAAATGGGGGAGCCAAGAACAAAAGTTGGGGCTGGGTCTTATGAACTTTGAAAAATGATACGCATATAGTGAGTACTCATCAACATTTTTGAATGAATGAAGGTGCATAGGTACCCTGTGACTTTAATTCATCCCTTCCATGTGACCAAGCACTCACAGAACTACCTCTAAAAAGATGTCAGAGACATTAGCCCAATGTTCCTACAGGAAGCTGTGACCTGTTTGGGTGGCCAAGACAAATGCATTAGCAGGTACACATTGAAATAAGACAAAAAAAATTTGCTAAGAGGTATGACAATAGCTTTCTATATGAGAAGTACATAATAGATGCTATTAGTCCAGAAGAGAGAAATCACTTTGGCTAGAATAAAGTAAGAAAAGAGCATGCAAGTTTTTTCTCTTAGTTAAACATTAAAGGATGGTATGATCTGGCAGGTGGAAAGTGACAAAGATTCTCTCCTTGATCAAATTCTAGCCAGGACCCTTTGAGCCCTCTTCTCAACGAGGCCTCAGCCTTGGCCTATTAAAACTACAGATTCTCAGCACAAAGGATTTTGTCCACTACCCACCCCCATTAAAAGACTTAGCTGACATAGTTGCTAAGGCCTCCTCCCAGGACGACCCTAGTCCTCCTTAAAGTCCCTGCTTGAGAACGCTCAAGGCTGCCCCAAAAGTGTACTGTTTGTTCTACCCAAAACTTTTTTTTGCTTTTGTTGCCTGTGATTTGGGTGTCACATCCAAAGAGTCTTTTCCAAAACCAATGTCAAGGAGCTTTCCCCTATGTTTTCCTTCTAGGGGTTTTACAGTTTTGGGTCTTACACAAATTTTAATCTATTTTGAGGTACTTTTTGTAAGTAGTATAAGATAGGGGTCCAATTTCATTTCTCTGTATGTTGGTTATCCAGTTTTCCCAGAATATTTTTTGAGGAAACTATCCTTTCCCCATTGAGTCTTCTTGGCTCCCTCATCAAGTATTTCTTGATCAAACTATCTCTATCTGAAAGAGCAAAAAGGCAGTACAGGCTGAAAATATAGAGAAAGGAATGAAACACTGTCCCTAGAATGGCTTCTGAATACGATGAGGAACTTCCATTCCAAACCCAGCTTTCCAAGACTGACAACAGCAAAATATGTATTTAGAGAAAACAGTCATCTAAGCCCAAGTCAAAAAGACTGGCTTTGCTATCTAACTCATTATAGCATTGTCCTCTTTGAATTTATGTTCTTCAGAAAGAGATAATGAAGTGAAATATATAAACTCATAAAGGATATACATCTTCCACTTTAGAAACAGTGTGTTCAGGAAAGCATTCTAAATGCATACATTTAAAAAGTGTTTTCACACTTCAGGTTGGAGAGTTAAACTTTATTATAGCTCACATGTAGAACTTAATATGAACTGGCCGTGGGATTTGCTGAAACCATGATTCAGAGTTTTACTACACAATAGTTTATTTAAAAAATATTACAACTCATTGAAACTATATAAATACATGTATGTAAATATTAATACTCTTGATTTAAAGTCTTATTTTCTTTCTCTTTCTTTTCTCTTTCTTTCTTTCTTTTCTCTGTCCTTCCTTCCTTCCTTCTTTTTTTTTGAACTCATCTCATCAACCAGTATGCACAGAACTAGTTTGCCAAAGAGCTGCCTTCTATGCATTAGATAAACTATACTAACTTTGCATTTAAAACAAATTTAAACTCTCAGATAGTTTATTTTCTTTGTTAGTTTTTTCTACCATATACAATCTTTTAGAATGATAAAGAAATTGAGGCTCTATTCACAGTTAGGTTCAACTATCAGGAATAATTAAACACGCTCCTAGTCCCTGGCAAGGGTGTGAACCAATGAGAACAACCATGCATGTTAGGCTGGTGGTTTCTTCCCTTCAGATTCTACGGTGCATCCTAGCTCAGAAGAGGAAAAGAGCATGAGATGAAGAATGGGGTAAATTTTCTAGTTTCTCTGAAGTCAGTCTTCCAACAAGTGTTATTTTGCTTGAAGTTTTGTTTCCAGAACAATGAGACACCAATTCTCAAATATACAATTCCAAACATGTCATAAATTATAAGGGACTTTTGAAACAGTCATTCTTCACAACCATTTATGTCCTTCTTTTACTAGAATGGATCATTTGGAGTTAATTGTAGAGTTAATACTTAGGAAATAAATCCCACATGACTTTTCAGGTTAAAGGTGAGAAAAAGAAGAAAGGTCAATTCCTGTACTTTGATGAAACACTTTATTCCATCTACAGAAGTAGCTGTGGCTCACATGAGTGACTCCCATCAGAACAGTGGGCTAAAATAAAAACAGCATCACGTGCTGGCAAACAGCGTGAGACAGGTCAGTTACTTCACTTGGCTGAAACAATCCTGGAATTTCCTGAATAGAAATGCAAGTTAGAATCAGTGGAGAGGAAGAGGTCCTTGGCTGCCTGGCCTTTTGCTAATTCTGCACCATTCCCCACATCACCTTCTTTTTTTTTTTTTTTTTTTTACCAGTTGTTTCCTTCTTTTCTGATGTGATGAGGTGATAATTGCTAACAATTGCTTACATTGTGCCAGACACTCATCTAAATGTTTTATGCTTTTAACCTTCATAACATTCTGTGAGGTAGGCATCCTATTTTGCAGGTAAACAACTGATATGCCAAAATCATATGCAATTGCTTTAGGTGACACAGGAGAACAACATCAGATTTCTCTTGGGGACTTACACATGAGGATCTCTTCCTTCATTACTCAGGTTGTGTCCATCTTCCAGGAAAACATATTCTTAGAGAAACAAAGGCCACTGTGAGCTATGACAAAGAGGACATTGCAAACTTGAAATCGGAAAAGTCGGCATTTATGCTGCCTCTCACCACCAGAACCAATAAGCAGAGACAGGAATTGAGTCTTTATGGGCGCTTTATTCAGATGGCCAGCAAGCTGAGAAGACGACAGGTTATGTGCCCTAACAGCCCATCTTACATTTCCTTTCAAGCCAGCCTTTTTTATAAGGAGGAAAAAGAGGAAGTAAGGGATTTGGAATTCAAGGGACAAAAAGAGTAGGTAAGGGATTTGGAGTTCAGGAAAGAGATTAATCAGATAAAAGGTGTACTCCAGCAATTTCCCTAACAGCCTTTCATCCAGGGATTTTTCTTATTTGGGTCCTGTGTCCTGGGTGATTTTCTTTATCCGTGCCCTGGGCTGCAGGATGTCTCTCCCTGGAACACAGTGGCTCAGACACCATCTTGATTGCTTATGGTCTCTTCTGGAGCACAAATCTGACTTGCTGTGGTCTCTTGGAGTCAGGGCGGGTCGTACCTGCAGTTCTGAAACAATAGCTTTTTTTAAAAAAAATTTTTAAATATATTTTATTGATTATGCTATTACAGTTGTCCCATTTCTCCCCCATCATTCCCCTCCACCCTGCACACCCCTCCCACCTACATTCCCCCCCTTTAGTTCATGTCCATGTGTCATAAGTTCTTTAGCTTCTACATTTCCCATACCATTCTTGCCCTCCCCTGTCTATTTTCTACCCACCATCTATGCTACTTATTCTCTGTACCTTTTCCCCCTCTCCTCCTCCCACCCCCATGTTGCTAACCCTCCATATGATCTCCATTTCTGTGCTTCTGTTCCTGTTCTAGCTGTTTGCTTAATTTGCTTTTGTTTTAGGTGTGGTCGTTAATAGCTGTGAGTTCGCTGTCTTTTCACTGTCATATTTTTGATATTCTTTTTCTTAGATAAGTCCCTTTAACATTTCATATAATAAGGGCTTGGTGATGATGAACTCCTTGAACTTGACCTTCTCTGAGAAATACTTTATCTGTCCTTCCATTCTAAATGACAGCTTTGCTGGATAGAGCAATTTTGGATGTAGGTCCCTGTTTTTCAAGATTTCAAATATTTCTTTCCAGCCCCTTCTTGCCTGGAAGGTCTCTTTTGAGAAATCAGCTGACAATCTGATGGGAACTCCTTTGTAGGTGACTGTCCCCTTATCCCTTGCTGCTTCTAGAATTCTCTCCTTCATTTGAATCTTGGCTAATGTAATTATGATGTGCCTTGATGTGTTCCTGCTTGGGTCCAACTTCTTTGGGACTCTCTGAGCTTCCTGGACATCCTGGCAGTCTATTTCCTTTGCCAGATTGGGGAAGTTCTCCTTTAGTATTTGTTCAAATAAGTTTTCCACTTGTTGCTTTTCTTCTTCCCCTTCTGGGACCCCTATCATTCAGATGTTGGGACATTTAACGATATCCCGGAGGTTCCTAAGCCTCTTCTCATTTTTTTTGAATTCTTGTTTCTTCCTCGTTTTCTGTTTGGTTGTTGCTTTCTTCCTTCTGGTCCACTCCATTGATTTGAGTCCCAGTTTTCCTTCCATCTCTATCCGTTCCCCATGCATCTCCCTTCATTTCATGTATTGTAGCCTGCATTTTTTCATCTAATTTGTGAGCAAAATCAACCAATTCTGTGAGCATTTTGATGACCAGTGCTTTGAACTGTGCATCTGATAGGTTGGCTATCTCTTCATGGCTTAGAGGAATTGGCTCTGGGACTTTTATTTGTTCTCCGGTTTGAGCCATTTTTGGTGGCTTTTTTTGTTTTGTTTTGTTTTGGTTTTAGTCTGGTCACGGCTATTACGTAGTGAGGGGTGAAGCCTTAGGTGTTCCCCAAGGCGGGGCAGCCCAGTCGCTGGGTTGTGACGATTTATGTGGGGGCAGGGTCCGAGAGGGAAGAATGGCACCTGTTCCACTCTCTCCTGGACTCCGGTCCCTTCCGCTGCTTCCCCTTTGCCTGGATTATCTGCGCTCGTGAATGTGGGACCACCTGGTCAGCCAGCTGCCTTGTGTGGCCTCATTGGGTGTGCACGGTTGCCCCCCTGTGCCCGGGGTCCGCCAGCTGCTGCCTGTGGGCCCGGGGACCGCCAGCCGCCGCCTGTGCACCTGGGAACTGCCAGCCGCTGCTGCTTGCTTTCCCGGGTCCCCACCTCCACTTTTTCCTGCTGCAACTCCGCCCCTCTTACTGGTCTGGATGAATGGTTATTGGACTTCCGTACAGTTCAATTTTCTATCAGTTCTGGTTGTTTTCTTGTTTCTAAATATTTGTTGTCCTTAATTTTGGTTGTGAGAGGAGGCACAGTGTGTCCGCCTACGCATCCATCTTGGCCGGAAGTCCTGAAACAATAGCTTTTTACCTGCATTAACTACTAAGATTATTAACTAACACCTAAAACTAGAATTTTCCAACTCTTGAGTTCCCCCATCAAACTCAGTGCTCTCTGTTCATCCATTTTTAACCTTGAAATTGGAGCTTTCTTTTAATTATATTAGAATTTTATTTTCCTACAATTGTTTCAAATTGCTTAGTATTTTAAGATTGTCTTCAGTGTTTCACCAGAAAATGATCACCACCTAAGATTTCCCTCCACCCTTTCAGGGATTTATGTACTTATTTTACTGGGGTTTTAAGATTATTTTCAGATAAAGCTAAATGATCAAGTCTTATAGTTCATTATTTTGTTCTGGATTTAATGCCAATATTTATATAAATAAGAGATCAGAAAAACATGTGCAAGGAATATGTTGGTTCGATGATTATCCCTGGGTGCCACACAATTCAAAATCCATGTGTCCTTTACTTCTTATCACCCATTACATAGGAACAGAGAAAATTGTGGAGGTGTGACAATCCCAGAGCCCGTATTAATGATGGATTCCTTCCAGCCTTGGATGTTTTGCTGTAACAGTTCCACCTAGTAGCTACACCGGTTCAGGCTACATATTTCTACTAGCAAATTTCTTGGAAGGCAGGGAGTGCAGAGTGAGTATGGATTGATTGCCCATACTTACTACGTGGATCTCAGGTGCCCAAGACAGGCTTTCTCCTAGACAGGGATGGAATTAAACATTCAGACTTAGTCCCAGCCTGAAGCTCTTTTACTACTTTAGTTACTCTTGAGACAGTTCAACTTTTGCTCTTACCTGTTCCTGGAGTTACTAGAATGTTGCGTATGTTAAAGTCAAGGTTTGTTGACCTTACCTATGGTACAGGGTCACTATCCTGTTAGGGCTTCTGGCAAGTGCTACTTCAAGGCTCCTTTATTGTCTATCAAGATTTAGCTCTGTTTAAAAGAAGACATACCATACCCAACTAATGCAGGATAGACAGAATGCTCCTATCAGAACTCTTCTATTACAATATAAATTCTAATTCAATGAAAGTATGATTTATAGTCACATATATACAAAGATCCTAACATTACTGATGCTTCAATTTTTGCTTATTTGAAGACTAATTCCTATCTCTCTGTACCTCATGACACATTAAATGTAATCAGTAGAGTTACATTTTTAAGATGGAGAAGTACCTGTGGAAGGGGATACTGATGAGAAGTGAGCTGATTTAGCCTACAGAACCCTGGACATGCTGGGGGATTAGAAGTGCTGAGACTCTCAGCAGACAAGGGTGAGGGTATATGTGTGTGTGTGTGTGTGTGTGTGTGTGTGTAATGAGCAAAAGCAGGGGGAGTGTTTGAAAGTCTCCATAAGCAACAGTCATATTCCCAAATTGCCATCCACATTCCAAACTCTAATTTCTCCCTAGCACATGCAGCAGAGGGGATGCTTCTGAGAAATTGGATTAGAGGCTCTGTATTTGACACCAGGAACAGAGGAGAGTGAGAATCATATTATAGATTTAAAACAAGGTAAGTGCCCTGGTTGGTGTGGCTCAGTGGATTGAGTGCTGGCCTGCAAACCAAAAAGTCACAGGTTTGATTCCCAGTTGAGGCACATGCCTGGGTTGTAGCCCAGGCCAGGTTCCTAGTTGGAGGAGTGTGAGAGGCAACTGACCAATGTATCTCTCACACACTGATGTTTCTCTCCCTCTCTATCTCCCTCCTTTCCCCTTCTCTAAAAAAAAATTAAATAAATCTTTTCAATAAAAATAAAAATAAAACAAGGTAAGTGACATGTATACCGAAAGGCATAACCTCTTTCTCCTTCCCCTACTGACTTTCAAAGTGACAATGACCAGTCTTATAAACACAAGCAGGAGATGGGAAGGTGGGTGGCCTGAGGAAAAAAATAGCTGTGGATGCTGACCTTTGGGGTTACACGAAAAAAAAAAGCAGCTGGCTACCTGATTGCCCCAGAGTAAAGGCTGCCAATCAACAAGCACTACTCATTCAAACTACCTGAATTAGGTGTGAAAACACATACACACATACATAGGTGTGTGTGTAACAGTATCATAGTCATAGTAAAGAAAAACACTGAAAACAGAGGAAGTGTAAGTTTCTTTTCTACTGTAATGATAGATCATACAGATAACCTCTAAAATTGATGGATAGGTTTTGCATATTATTTAGAAATATAAAAGTAATGCCAGAAAAAAACACAAAAGAACTAAGTAGTTATATTTAAGCAACAAAACAAGAACATAAAGAGCTGTGGTATTTTGTTACATGCCTTTAATAATTACATGATACTTTTCAACTATGGACTAATATTACTCTGATGAAAGTGAATAGTAAATTATTTCTTTTCAATGAATAATTTAGAGAGTGCACACCTTAATCTACCTAAACATGCTATGGGTGAAATAACCCTGTGCCCTTTCAGAAGGAATGGGGGTGCCCTTTTTAAGGGTACTTCCCATGTAGGAGCTAACTCTTTAATGCAAGACAAAGATGAAAAGGTTCCTCAGTAAAGTGATGCCATGAAGACATTAGACCCCAGAGAAGGGAACGGCAAGACTGCTTTCCAATAGATACACCACTCTTCCTAAATTAGCCTTGATATCTTTGCAATAAATGGCCATTGCCTATCTTGACATTCGAATGTTTCTTTATTTAAGAATGTTGTTGAGCTGTAGTCTGAGAAGATAATTTGAAAATAATGGAGTATTACAAACAAAAAATATGTGCAAGTCTTTGATAAACACACTATTTCCTCATTAATCATGCAGGGTGAAAGACTCCTTAAAATATATTTTAAAGCACATTCTCCTCATCAATATTAGGTCATGCCCCTGGCAGAAATCAAGACCAGCCACAAATACTAAATGAGAAACATCTACAAGGTCAGGAGACATAGGTCAGGGCTTAATTATCTGGTTACTCAGTACAAAGAGTTATACGGATTATTTAAAGACCCCTATGAAGAAACACTGACAGTTGTTTTCTAGAATCTTCTTCTTAAGGAATAGTTAAATATTATGACCAAAATGTAGATTTAAAAAACCAGCTGCTAGATGAAGTAACTCTTCAATTAATTCCATTTCCTCATAAATGTACCAAAACAAATTTTAACTCAATGACTAATCAATTTAGGTCTTTCCCCATACTAATATCTCCTAGATTCTCTCTACTGAGTATCAGACTATAAAAGATCTTAAATGAATGAGAACAAATAACCAAATTTGATGCAGGAATCTCTAAACCCAGAAATTTTTAATAAAGTCTTTATAATCTTGTTTAATATCCATCTTTTCACAGTGGCTTTGCAAGACACATCAGTAAAGTGGTTCATCAAATATTTTAAATGTCATGATGGCATTCTTGAAGAAGCAGAAAAGGTCAAAACAAAGCTATACAATCGGCAATAATTTCAAAGTATAACATGTCTCGGCATGTCTGTAAATGTGCACTAGATTGTATGTGGAGGTTTTAACCTTGGACATTTTGTCTCCTAAGGTCATTCTGAAGTTCTCTGCCAGTGGTAACGCCACTCACTGTTTGCAGAGGGCAGGCACTGCTGCCTACAAAGGGGAGGGAATTTCAGGGGAAAAGGGGAACGGTTTAGAGCAACAAGTATAAAGGACTCATGGACAAAAACTATGGGGGGTGGAAATGGGAGGAAGGTGGGGAGGGCTGGGGTGGTGGGCTGGGGCGGGGTAAAAGACAGAAAACTGTACAATATCAACAATTAAAAAATACTGAAAAAAAAAGATTCCACATAATAGTGAAATCATGGCATTCAAAAAAAAAAGAAATAATTCAAATAATTTAATTGAAGGACTGAATGGATTTTTAAATTCGTATTTGGCAAAAGAGTCTGAAATCACAGCATTCTGGATTTGTATGAGCTAGGCCTTTGACTGAGAAATAGTTTTGTTTTGAATGAGAAGAAAGCTTGGTTTCAGAGTTTGAACCAGATTGGAGGACCAGAGTTTAGGCTTTATAAAAAGGCACCATGGTATAGCGAACAATATACTCTATGACTTGTGAGCAGTTCCTCACCCTCCAGGCAGAAAAACCAAAGCAACTTTTTCTGGGCCTGGGAGATAAGATTTAGAGTGAGGAAGCGGAGCGACAGAGTCATAGTGCCCACAAGGGGACGGCTTCCAGCTGCCTCAGGAAGCAGTCAGACCTGCAGTGGGGAGACAGGTGGATGGGGCTTGATTCAGCAATCAGAGCAGAAGGCGCCTAGGCCCCACTTCCCACTTGGAAGTCTGGGAGGACTCCCCTGCAGAGCGCCCATGCCACCATGCATAGCCTCAGTAGAGTAGAAATAGTACTGTGATGGGTTTCATAGATGAAGAGAGCCCGAGTTGGTGCCGTGTTGGTTCCCTGTGACCTGGACGAGATCTGCGAGTTCCTGAGTCAGGTGTGACAGGAGCCCTTCCTGCACAGACCACACAGGTGTGCAAAGAGGAGGTAGACACAGCTAGCTGGTGGAGGGAGAAAGGAAAGAATGTGGAATGCTGATTTAAAGCTTCTTTCCTGGACTCTGAAGAGTTTAAAGAACTGAACCTCTTTTCACAGAGATAAAGACATGAAGCATCAAGCAAATTTAAAAAGCAACTTGGTGCCCTGATGGGTGTGGCTCAGTGGATTGAGCACTGGCCTGTGAACCAAAGTGTTGCCAGTTCAGTTCCCAGTCAAGGCACAGGCCTGGGTTGCGGGCCAGGTCCCTGGATGGGGGCTTGTGAGAGGCAACTGATGGATGTATCTCTCACACACTGATGTTTCTCTTCCTCTCTTCCCTTCTCTCTAAAAGTAAGTAAAAAAATTTTTAAAAGGCCACTTGGGCTTCAAGTGTGGAAGCTTAGGGCATATTTGGAAAGGCTAGGTTCATTACCAGTTCAAGAGTCATGTGTCTGACACTTGAAAAAAAGGCCAATATTCAAAATGTCAGATTTTGGAGGAAAGGTTTATTGATTGAGAAGGTGCCAGCTCATGTTGTATTATCCCACTTACATTAGGTACCTAAGTAGTCAAATTCATAGGAGAAAAAAGTAGAGTGGTGATAACCAGGGGATGATGTGAGAGGGAAAGGAGTTAATGGGTACAGTTTTAGTTTTGCAAGATAAAAGTTTGGGAGATCTGTTTCATAACAACATGATTGTACTTAATGTTCTGAATCATACACTTAAGAATGTTTAAGATGGTAAGTTTTATGTTGTGTAAACAACTGACCAAAAAAATAAAAATAAAAAATATTTCTGTGTTTTCTCAGAGAGAGAGAGAGAGAGAGAGAGAGCGTGAAATGAAGAAAGCCCAGAATTCAGGCATCTTTCATGTCAAGGGAAGGGAGGAGGGGCAGGGCAAGAGGTGTGTGACACTTAGGACCAGCAGGGATTCAAGGAAGAGTGAAAAATGTCTAAATCTCTTTGTTCTCCAGCCAGGTCATTGACCCCTGTGTATCTGATTGGTCCTGAATCTGGGCAAATCTGGGCCAAGAGCTCAAACCTCAAGCAGAATTCCTCTAATGATTAGCATATCTATAACAGGAGCTATTCACCTGAAGGCCATGGAGGAAATGCAAGTTAGAATTCAGACAGACAGAGTAAGCATATCCCTCTGTTAACAGGCACTGGAGAAAGAGGCAAGATTTTATAGCAAGGCCTGAACACGATCACTAGTGACGCAGAAGCTGAGCAGACCTCAGAGGTGCTAAAGAGGCAGAGAGGAAATGGGGCCACACTGGTCGGGGAGAGCCTCAGCTCAGGCCGTGCCCACAGCCCTTTCTCAGCCACAGGCCAGGACGACACTGCCTGTAGGAGAAAGAAGAGCAACTTCCTGTGGTTCTTACAGAAAGACAGTGGACGGTCTTATTGATGTGAAGCAAGAGGCACCATGTAAAATCCTATGGGTGGGTGGTGGTGTTAGACTTACAGACTAAGATAAAAGTGGTGCCCTAGGCTGAACTCCTCTGCTTGAGGGCCCCCACCGGTACCTGCCTGAAGCTTATCCCCCATCAAGCGAGGCTCTGGCTGGATCTTAATCAGAGGTTGGGGTCAGTGGGAGAAGGAAGGGAAATCTGATTAAGGGATGGATGTGAGGATTTTGCTTAAGACTAAGGCCACCTAGGTAAACCTAGAGGACTTGCAAAGAGATAGAAAACAGATACTACATAGAGGGCTTCTTAGAAGTGGGAACATCTGGATGAGAGTAAGTGTCTCTGGTGACTATGGATAATTCATTAGGAGAAGAAATGAATTTGGGGTGATACTTGGACATTTTTAACCAAGGTTTGTTTTATTTCCATGAAGGATACTTACTGCCCAATGATTTTTCACCCATTAGAATGGCATTCACTTCTTTAGGGAAGAGCCTATTTATCTAGAACAAAGAAAGTCATCGAAGGGCTGAAAAGTAGTACGTGTGAGGTGTGTGTGTATAGTTTGTGTTAAACTCAGAGCAGGAACAGGTGCCTGAAACCATGAACATGAAACAGGTTTAAAGTTTAGGGTCCTAAAGGCTCAGATGGAAACAAATGTAAGTTTCTTTTTTTTTTTGTCAATAAAAATAGGAACAACCTGTCTTTTTTACAAATTCAACATTTCATCCTGCCCCTTTACACAACTCAGATATCGGTTACCAAACAAGTGTGCGGTTTCACTATCCGCCACACCAAAGGAAAACTCTAGAGTCAGAGGCTGACGAGAAAGGAAAACTTCCCGAACAATCTAGAAGAATGGGGCGCTCCCCATCTCAAAGCTCATTTCCTCTGCAAAACCCAGACAAAACCCAGTGTTCCTCAGTAAGACCAAAACAAAAGGCAGTTCCCAGAATTCCTGCTCCATTTAAAGTACTGTCCTTTGAAGCCCAAGGTAGCTACTAAGCAGTCATTGTGGTAGTTCAGCTGTTTCCAGCCTCTCTCCAGCTTCAGGCTTCCTCCTGG
The DNA here is from genome assembly GCA_039655065.1 of Glossophaga mutica. Lineage (NCBI taxonomy): Eukaryota > Metazoa > Chordata > Mammalia > Chiroptera > Phyllostomidae > Glossophaga > Glossophaga mutica. The sequence goes on along the minus strand of CM077303.1, from coordinate 52,481,576 downwards.
AGACTGTGTGTGGAGCCAGCACCACCACTGGCCACGCAGCTTCTAAGGCCACAAGGCCCCATGCTTCTGGGCTGGACAGCAGGTGAACACACAAGCGAACGCTCCACCAGGTCAGCGAGAAAGAGAGACACCCTGCTAGAGGCCATGGGCCACATGACTGCTGAGTTCATGTGACCCATAGAGAGGATGGCCCAGTACACCGTCCAAGTGCAGGTCCTGAGCAGCAAATGATGGACAAGAGAGAGATTTCTTTGTTCCCCTTGGTTTATACTAGGTGTGGGGTGTGGGGTGTACCAGGTGACCAAAAGCAATTAACTTTCTAAACTTCCACATGCTTTCGGTAGGTCCACCTCCCAACCAATCCCTTCTTTCCCCAGGCTAGACTGACAGGCCTCTTGGGTCAGCACCTCACCCTGCCACCATTTGAGCTTCCACTGCACGTGTGCCTGCCTTCCCTCTTGCCCCTCCCCCAATCTGGTACCTGAAGTGGATCGGAGGGCCTTTTCCTTATACAATTTTCTTGCTAGCCTTGGGTGTGCTGTGTGTGAGAATCTCCTGCTGCCATCTTACCCCCGGGTGAGGGAGCATGCGTTCGCTTACCTGGGCAACATGGCCCCGCCAGCTGCTGCACCCCGCGCGTTGGGCAGTTCCTGATTTTCCCCGGAGGCCCCTCCTCTTCCCCACCCTCAGTCCACTCCCAGTGTTTCAGACGGCTTGTCTATCAGTATCATCTCTAATTTAAAACCTCCTCTCTTCTGGAAAAATAGATGAACGGTGGCAGAATATGCCACCCCCAAATATACCACTTTAGGATAAGGATTATTTCAGCTGAAGGCAATTGAGAAGAAACAGATGTAGGAAAATTAACGGGGATGCAAGCTACAGCATGGAGACAATAATTAATGCTGTTTTGCATAATTGAAAGTTGCTAAGAGAGTGGATCTTGAAAGTTCTCATCACAAGAAAAAAAACTTTGTAACCATGTATGGGATGGATATTAACTGAACTTATTGTGGTGATCACTTTGCAATATACACAAATATCAAATAATTATGTCGTACACCTGAAATTAATACATTATGTCAATTATACCTCAATAAAAATATTTAAAAATGCTATTTGTCTATGAAGTAGTTTCCTTAAAAATAAAAGAAAAAAAGAAATGCTCTCTACCCTTCCACTATTTGCTTAAAAGCAGGACACACATTTACAAAGGTGTCCCATCTCCCCCCTCTCTACCAGGGAGGAAAAGAGCTACTCATGGGGGACTTTAGGACCCGGTCAACCCAGAGATGGCACAGAAGGCTCTACATAACAAATGTCACTCCCCAGCCTTGATCTCCCATTGGTGTCCCACAGTTTGCCGCCCCTGGAGACTTAAGGTCCTTTCCCTTTGCCTTGTTACATCTCTAAAATTTATCCTTCCTTTGCTAAGATACTACATAAACTAAAGTGCTAACCAAACCTTGGTTCCCTCTGGGGTTTCCCATGTGTGACATGGGTGATCACACGTTAATAAACTATTCATTTTCTCTCGTTAATCTGTCTTTTGTTAGAGGAGCCTCAGCTGACAACTTAGAAGGGTAGAAGATAACTATTTTTCTCCCCTAATTACCAATTCAGGATTCAAATGTAGTTAATTCAAGTCAAACTCCATGTGTAGGCCTTTGTAGCTCTTCTTACCCTTTGACCCCAGGGCTGTGCTCCGAGTGTGGGGGCAGGCAGCCAGCCTTGTGCTGTCTGTGGAGAGGAGTGCCTGGCCCACCTGCAGATCTGCTGACCTCCGCACCTTGCTGGCCTAAGGTGACACCTTATTCAGCTAAGGCCTCTTAGTCTCCTCCGCCACCTGCTTGGATGCACTTGATTCTTGCTGTGGCCTCCCATCCGAGGAGTATGCTTGGTTCAACTGCAATCCAGTCCTTCCCCACGAACATCTTTATAGCAGTGATGCATCCTGTACATTAACACGTGCCCTTTGAATCTTGTCCAGGAATCACATAACCCCAGAAAACCCATGGAAAACTGTAATCACAGAATGTTTTGGTGACTAAACATCACACCCTACCATTGCTACCTGTCTTGACATATTGGTGTGAGGCATTCTTTAAGGTGGTGTCCTTCCAAATTTCCAGACTAAAAACAGTGCACAAGCTCCCCCTTCTCTAGGAATCTCAGGTTTGGGGTTCTTTATCCCACCTTCCCCATTCATGGAGCTTGAGAATCCTATCCTCCTCGGCCTTTTCTCCAAGCTGGGAACGGTTTTGATGGCCTTTTTGTATGACAGGAAATTGCCATGACCCCATGTCCTATACCCTATGGTTTATATTAAAAACTCTAAACTTAGCCTTCCATGCTTTGGATCTAGAGATTTAAAGAGAATGTTTTAGAAGTTGAAACCAAAACAAAACAGAACAAAACCCTGTTCTATCTCCAATGGCTGGCCTCTGTAATCAGTGTGCTGACCCTGACTTGTTTGCCCCCCAGTCCTTTCCTGCCCTGTGTCCTGCTAACTCTCTGCTCTACGGCGATGCCTGCAGGCCCCTGTGGCAGCTTGCGCTGGCTGAGTTTGGCCCCTGGGTAACATTTGCAGGAGATGGGGCCAGGACCGTGAAGGAGGAAATCTGAGCATTTCTCTGTGTCTTGGTGGTACCGCTGGCAGGAGCTGCCTTGATCCACCACGGATCCAGCTTCCTGAGGTTACAGTCCCCTCCCTTGGCCTCTCCTGTCTTTCTGTTCCTCTCTGGGTGACTTCATCATTCACTTTACTTTCTCACCTCCTCCATTTCTTGTGAATCCAGTTACCTACGGTAATTTTCCTCTGTTTTAAGTTCATAAAGGGGATTCTGTTTTCCTGGTTAGACCCTAATTACATCCCTGACTTTCAAGACTCCTGCTTTTGAAAAGGCTTCAGGAATTAAATAATGACTGCATATTCCTGCTGTTAAAATCCTAATCCTTCTTAAGACAAATAGGCTAAAAATTGGGGGGAAGGCGTGGTCAAAGAAGTACAAAAATACAACACATTAATGTATTTCAAAATCTCTTACCATCAACGCATCCACAATTATTGCATTCATTGTGCTGTTACTTCAACAGACATTTTTGCTGCTCTTGTAATAATATGAGGTCTGTCTGGAAAAAAAGTCCAGTCACTGTGAATATAACAAGAATGGTCTGCGTGACATCGATGTGACCTGGCAGCCGAGGAGAGTGGGCCGGGATACACATACATGATCAATGATGACTTCACTGTACTAGTCAGTGGGGGTGACCTGGCAGCCGAGGAGAGTGGGCCGGGATACACATACATGATCAATGATGACTTCACTGTACTAGTCAGTGGGGGTGGTAAACGCTGTTGAGTGAGCATGTGTGCTGTGTGGCCATTACATTCAAAATGACTGAGCGAGTAGAGCAATGAGTCTGTATTAAATTTTACATTAAGCTTGAACATTCCTGCACAGAAGATATTTGGATGATTCAGAAGGCCACAGCTATGAGCAGCTGGTAATTGGCAGCTTTACCATGACGATGTGCCCACTCATGCATCATGTCGCATACAGAGTTTTTTTTGCAAAACATCAAATCACCCAGGTGACTCAGCCCCCGCACAGCCCAGATTTGGTGCCCTGTGACTTCTGACTTTTCCCAAAATGAAAATCACCTTTGAAAGGCAGACACAGAGATCAGCCAAATTAAATGTCTGTGGGGCCAGACAGGTGCCGTGAATGAGAACGTAGATCCTGTGGATTACAAAGGGGAGCAGTAGGGTTGTGGAAATGGGGGTGGGGTGGGTGGGTCGGTGTGCTATTGGACAGAGAGGTGGTCTCCTCCCAGCTCCAGGTGATTATGCTGTATGAGAATGAGGACCTCTTGTTATGAAATTTTATAATATATGAAGAGAAGTCAGAAATCTAGGTTGCATATGAAAATCTCATGATTTGGACAGTAATATCAACTAACTCAAAAAACTTAAAAATGTTGTATAAATTTAACGGACATGTCTTGTGCTAAATAGGATTCCCGTTTGCAATCTGTGTCCTTATTAGATGTTATACTTTAGACCAATATACGTATGTGTTCATATAATGATGCCTCAGCTCAATTATTTTGAATATTCTCATTGGTATGAAATATACATTCTTTCATGGTAGGCCAAATTTTTTAAAAGAGCCAAATAATAAGAACATGAATATATTTTATAAACAAAGAATAAGTGGGGAGAATTTTTTTTTATCTCTTATTTTCGCTACTCACTCCCCAGATTTATTTTTCACATCTTGGAGCTTTAAAAATATCTCTGGCATTCTCATTGCTACCATCCTAGTTCAAGTAATGATTTCCTGTAGTAAACCATTCCAAAAATTTTCCATTACGCTGGGCTCCCAGACTATTTCGTATGCATCTTATTAAGGGGCAGTCAGCGTGTACCAAGCAAAATGCTAGGGACGCAAAGATAAACTGGGGTAAAGTCTCTGCCTTCAAGAAATTTGCATTCTAAATATGCTAGAAGATACCAGGGCTATGACTATGGGGAGGAGGGAGTCCCGACTCCGGCTGAAGGAACGGATGTGAAGGAGCAGAGCCTGGAGCCTCAAATAACCCAGGACTCCTCCCCCAACACTCCCATCACTGATTTAATCCTCATGATCTCTTCATCTCCACATTTAAAGCAATATAGTCCTAAACTACATATGGTCTTATCTCCGCTAAGAAAATTGTACTGTTTGATGTTCCCCGAACACATTATCATGCCTTTCTGCTTCTTTTTTGTTTATGCAGGACTCTCACCCCAGCCTGTTGAAATGCTACTTGAACTTCAAAACTCAAGTACTGCACTACCTTGTCCAAAAATCTTCTAACTTTTTGGAGTTACTCTTTCCTTTTAGTTTCCATAGAACTTCTTGTCTATGTTTTGACATTTATATTCTGCTCTGAATATAGACTCTTGAGCTCCTGTCTTACCCCCACTAGCCCACAGGAGCACTTAGGGCATCACCTGCAACTTATTTTTGATCTGCAGGCCCTAACACTCAGCTTTACCCAAAGCAGGTGCTGGAGGTCTGTCTCGGTCTTGTTGGTAAGAAGATGAGTTCTCCATCTAGTGGTAAAGCTGAAAAATTGCATACAACTTTTGCTTTAACACAATTTCCCCCAAATGGCTCATTAATACTACAGATTGCTTCTTCTCTAATCTAGATTGAGGAATGTACTGTATTACTTCTCAAGAAGACACAAATCTCTCTTATGACATTTTTTCATTTTTAAGTCATTTTAATTTTCAATTACAGTTGACATACAATACTATATTAATTTCAGGGGTACACCTCAGTGATTACACATTTTATAACTTACTAAGGGATCATCCTGCTAAATCTAGTACCCACCTGACACCATATTCCCTATGCTTTAACTACACCCCATGACTAGTCCGTAACTATCAACTTGTGCTTCTCAACCCCTCCACCTTCTCACCCGTCCCCTCAACCCCACCCCCACCTGGAAACCGTCTAAATGTTCTCTGTTTGGCTCTGCTTGTTTGCTTATTTTGTTTTTTAGATTCAATGGTTGGTAGATATGCATTTACTACCATTTTATTTTTCATATTTTATACCTTTCCTCCTCTCCTTCCCCCTTCTCTTCTTCTTCTTCTTCCTCTTCCCTCTTGAAGACCCTTTAACATTTCACGTAATCCTGAGTGATGGGCTGAGAGGAGTATCTTTTGCTCATCATAATAAATCCCTTTCAACCATACCTGAGTTTATGTTAACATGATGACTGGTGCCCCAAAAGCCCCTAAATAGCTTTAAGATAGGTGCTGGTCACCAAAGCAATCAGTGATGTGATTAGAGGGTTGGAACTTTAAACTCTACCCCACAACCTCCATCCAGGGAGGGCAGAGGGGCTGGAGACTGAGATAATTACCAATGGCCAATGATTTAACGAATCGTGCCTATGTAATGGAACCTTCACAAAATGACTAAACAATGGGGCTCAGAGAGCTTCGAGATTGGTGAACACAGCTGTGTGCCAGGAGGGTCCACACCCTACCTGCACGGTACAGACGCTCTTGTGCTCAGGACTCTTCTAAACCTCACCTGACGAACCCCTTCCCTTGGCTATTCCTCGGTGTTCTTTATAAGAAACCAGTCACAGTAAGCAAACTGTTTCACTGAGTTCTGTGAGCCAGTATAGCAAATTCTCAAAGCTGAGGAGGATGTGGTGAGAACTCCCAATTTGCAGCCAAGTTGGACAGAAGTAGGGGTAGCCTGGGAACCCACCATATGTGACTGACATCTGAAGGTGGGGGCAGTATTTCGGGATTGAACCCTTAACCCGTGAAGTCTGTGCTAACTCTGGGCAAATAGTGTCAGAATTGACTTAAACTGTGGGACCCAGTGGTGTCCACAGAGGCCTGGAGAGCCGCTTCAAGTGGAAAACCCACACACTTGGTGTCCGAAGTGCTGCGAGTAAGGAACAGTTATCCTCCAGCCAGGCATCCTTCAGCTCTCCATCTGAGCAGCCCCACTCCTTTCCATGTAGCTTGGGGCTCCAAGGGGGCAACAGTGGAAGGTGCACAGTCTTGAAAGACCTGGCAGAGTCACCTGTGCTGCATTCTATTTGTCAAAACAGATCACAAAGCCAGGCCAGATTCAAGGGGAGGAGAAGTAGACTCATGTCTCTGTGAGAGGAACAGGAAAGATGTTGTGGCCAGCTTTAATTTACCATGGTTTATCTCTGTCCATAAGTTATTTGCATTTCTCCCATATGCAAAATATTCCTCTCCTCTCAAGACCTCCAAAAGTTTCATCCGATATGACAGCAACTCAGTGTACAGAATAGCATCATCTGGATCAGCTCTGGATGTGAGTGAGGTTGCTGGTGCAGCTTTTCTCAGTCTGGAAACTTTGTGATCTAAAAATTCATTATCTACCACCGTCTCTACTCCCCCCACCCGAACCCCACAGATGAGGAAGAGAGAGGGATAGATAACAATAGCCACTCCCATTCCCGGGGGAGGAAACTTAAGGCACATGGCAGACACAGGTCCTCAACAATTCTGAAACCCAGCCACCCACAAAGGGCGCCGGTTCCCCTGGTCCAGAGGCAGGGACTCTTTGTCATCAGGGTCTGTTTCCACTTCCTGGAAATGGTTTCTTTGTTCTGCTCTTGCAGGTATCCTCAGACACCCTTCTCCTTTTCCATGAAAAATGGTTTATATTTGCAGCTGAGTAATTTCTCATTCTGTGTCTTGCTTACAGGAGGTTGGAGGCCCAGAGCTCTCTTTTCATTTTGAATTGTCTTTGTTCCTTTGTCTAAGCGTGCTCTATTCCTTTAAAACTGCTGTGGGTTTGCCCTGGCCAGTGTGGCTCAGAAGGTTGTCGCATCCTCCTATAAACTAAAAGGCTGCCAGTTCCATCCCCGGTCAGGACGCACACTGGAGGCAGCAGACCCATGTTCCTCTCTCACATCCATGTTTCTCTCTCTTTCTCCCTTTCTCTCTCTGTCTCTCTCTCTCAGCAATGAAAAAAAAAAGTCCTCAGGTGAGGATTAAAAAAAATAAACGTTGTGGGTTTTCTGTATACTAAGTTACAATTTACTTCACTGGACAAAAGTCATCCACACATCTCTTGGAGAGAGAGGCCCTCTCTTCTTTAAGTTGTAAAGTTTTAAAACAGGTCTTACAGCCACAACCTCAACTTGATTTTGACTAAGGTCACATTTTTCTGGGAGTATCCTCAGGCCATTTCTGAGCTTGAAAATCCTTGAGGGAAGGAGGGTCTGGAAAAGAGAGTTTTATTTTCCATCCCAGCAACCCTGAGGTGACAAAATTGAGCCCCTCCTTTATTTCATATTTCCTTCCCATATTTTATGTCAGGTAAATTTAAAAAAGAAAAAGCAGATTACTCCCTTCAGCGTTCTACTTGGAAATTCCCTTGGGTCAGATCCATAAGTTCATGAAGTACATTTTCTATCTTCCATGTTACTACAGTCACAGCTTCACTAATTGTTCCACTACTTAAAACACAGATGAACATCTTTCCGGCCTCCAATCACAATTTCCTCACTGCCTTACCGCCCTCCCGCCTTCCCCCACTGTTCAGTCTCAAAGCCACCTTCTGTTACAGCATCATACCACTTCCAGGTGCTTTCTATTTCAGTTACCTGTTGCTATGTAATAAACCATCCCAAAATGGAGAGGCTAAAAACAATGACTTATAATTTCTCACGACTTTGTGGGTTGACTGCAGTAATGTGGCTACATCCATCTGGGAGCTCCCTGGGGCTGACCTGGCCAAGAGGCACTCAGCCTCCAGAACGTGCCTCCATGTGGCCTCTCATCACAGCAATCTAGCCTAAGTCAGCTTTCAGCCTGGTGGCCAGCCCCAGAGACAGCATTCCAAGAGGACAAACACTAAAATGCAAGCCTCCTTGCATCATGCTTGCTAATGTCCCTTTGGCCAATTAAATCACATGATAAAGTCCAGAGTCAGTTTTGGGGGGACAGCAGGGGCATGAACACTTGGAGGTGTTATTTATTGGGAGCCATTTTTGGCCACATTCTTCAACTTTGTCTTACCTTTTTCTCCCTCGTTCACTATACGAACTTACACCGTGTTCCCTGACACAGCAATCTCTCCCTTGCCCCGGTCTTTTCTTTTTATTTGGATTACTTTATCTCTAGTCTTCAAACGGCTGTTTTGTTTTATTTTCCTCCAATATCAACTGAAATGTTACCCCCCATTACTATCTATTACATTACCATGTTCCTTTCTTGCAATCTGAAATGATCTTGTTTATGAGTTTTCTAGCTTGTTTAATGTCTTCTTCCTCCTACCAAAATAGAAGATAAGGGGTCTTTTCTACTTTGTTCGAAGCAGTATTTCTAGTACTCCAAATAGACCAAATGCATACTAAGTACTTAATACATTTTTCTGAAAGAATAATGAATGAACACATGGGTGGATGCATGAAATACCTAAATCTTAGTGTAAAGAAACTTGTAATAATTATGTTTACTTTTACAAAAACTACTAAGCAACTATTGACTACTAAAAACCAGAAGTGATCCAAAATAGTCTTTTTTGAGAACTGGAATATTCAAAATAAATGATATATTTTAGATTTGATTCAAAATAATCTGGAGAATGCAGGGAAATGTGTGGGGGTACAGCCACTATGAGACTGTGAATTGATACTTATTTAAGCTGGGTTAAGCATACAGGAAGATTCATTATACTGTTCTCTTAACTTATATATTTGTTTGAAATTTCCATAATAAAAAGTTTTAAAGTTACACATTAATCAATAAGAGATTAAAGAGCATTGGAAAGATTGTGAAGCCCTGACTTGCATGGCTCAGTGGATGGAGTGCCAGCCAGTGAACCAGAGGGTTGCTGGTTCCATTCCCAGTCAGGGCACAGGCCTTGGTTTCATGCCAGGTCCCCGGTAGGGGGTGCACATAAGGCAGCCATACATTGACAAGTCTCTCCCTCTCTTTCTCCTTCCCTTCCCCTCTGTCTAAAAATAAATAATCGAAATCTTTAACAAAAAGAAAGATTGTGAAAATTTTTTCATAACTATGAACTAATTTATTAGTATTCCCATTTTCCTACTTTTTTAGACAAAGATTCCTTTCCATATACAATGAAAAGAAAGCATTTTTAAACATCATCTAGAAACATTATTGGCTAGATGACTTGAGGTTTATTTAGATGTTGCATTTAACTTGTAAGGGGCCTCAGTTTAAGATATTCCTGGAACTTTGCATGCAGAACAGATTTCTGTAAAGCAAATCATTCCCGCACTGATTTCCATTCAGTTTGAAAGCATGCTCTCATACCTCCTGTTGATATCTCTGTCTGCTAATGATAGCTCATGGCAGGAGATGGGAAGTGCAGGAGCCCACGTAAGCACTGGCATTTTGCCTTGAACTGGAGCCCAAGGTAGGTATCTGACGCAACCAATTTTTGTGTTTTCTGCCTGGACCCAGAAGCCAGAGAGAGCAGGAGTTTGCTCCACCAGATGCCATCCTCACGCTGACAGCCGCTTTGCCTGGCTCTGGTATCAGTCTGGGGAGTTGCTCATCTCTTGGCAGAATTCAATTAATAAGAGACTTTTAATTATTATGTATCTTCCATATCACTGTTATTTTGGGGGAATAGGAAAAATATATGGCTTTGTCCCTAGTACCAAGCAGCCTGAAGACTTACAGGGTTCAGGAACAAGTCCAGCCTTAATGCATTATCTGACATTTTCCACCCAGAACTAGAAGAAAACCATTACAAGGCTGAAGGCTGCCATATCCTGGGCATTCATTTAAGGAATCAGGACTATGGAGCCAAAATCATCCAGAGACAAAACCTACCCGTGAAATGAGCCGTGAACTGACGATGTAGTTGTGTGGGCAGAGGCCCAGGTGGCTGGTTTCTAGGCAGTGCAGGATGTTGCTCGTTCACTCCGAAAGACCCCAGATTTATAACCAGGCACATCTATTCAGGAAGACCATTTTGCTTGGGCACCTCTGCTTCTGGAATAAAGAAAAGGAACCAAATGTGCATTTATTTTTTTATTTTATTTATTTTATTTTATTTTTATTTTTATTTTCTGAATTTGTTTTAATGGAAGTCTCTCTCTTCACCGGGATTCATCCTCACCCACAGGTCACACCCACACTTCAGTAATGCTGTGTGGTTACAGAGGTGGTTGGGGGAAGGCCAAGATGCAGAAATGGAGGTGTGATGGGAAGAAGCCTGCAGTAAAAGAGGCACATCTGTTCAGGGTGCAGGCAGCTACAAGTCACAGTAAACGGCAAGCATGGGTTGCTTCATCTAATCTCACCTCCCAGGAGGCTGCGCCTTCTCAGGGAGGCCCTGGATTTGTAGCGGAAAGAGCACTGGGCCAAGGGGACTAGTCTCAACTCATTACTTGCTTTCCTCCCAAACCCTATTTTTGCATCTGAACAAGAAGGGAGGGTGATCTGGCTTCTCTAAGATATCCGTTCTAAAGACCCAGGAATAGGTAGATAAGTGATGAGATAAAAAGGTATAAACTACCCGAGATGGGCAAGCCTAGGAGGGGTTTGTAGTGGGGGCCCTGAGAGAGCTGGGGGTTGGGAGAGTGTGACAGATCTTCAAGAGGAGGAGGAACTAGTCCTCACTTTGACATTATGTTCAAAGCCCCGGACCGACCTTGGCTTTTCGGAGGAAGTTAAAGGAAGTATCTACCGCAGTGCTCATTAGATGTTAGTCTGCTGCTCTCTCCCTTTCTATAGGAGAAGCCCACCTTCCCTGTGTAGGACCACCTCACCCAGACAAGCAAGAGAAGCGCTTCTGATCTGCAGATACAAACAAATGCCTACCTCAAGACTTCCTTTAAAAGAGGATTTTTTAAATAAAAAAATATATTTTAATTATGCTATGCTATGCAATTTCTGCTATGCTAATATATATAATTAATATATTATCTTAGTCTTGCTCAGGTTGTTCACACTCTCTATTTTTATATATAATTATATATTATATTTTATATTCTATATTATAATTATACATATTATATATATTAGCATAGCATAATTTTGCAAAGACCACAGTAGACGCCAGTCACCAAATTAAAAATAAAAATATAAAAAATATTTGTATTGGAATTTGGGTAGATCTGAGAATGTTCCTATTTATAGCCTCACACAATAAACTAGTAGCTGAATCAAAGATTTGTTTAATGCAAATATTTGGCATCCTGCCAGAAAGACCATAAGGCTATTGTCAAATCAGTTAAATTTCTTTTACAAGCAGTAAGGGAGGCCATCTGCTGTAGTTGGCAAAGAAATTAACATATTTCAAAATGCAAACACATCTCAGTCTCCCTACAGATCTCAATGTCTTTAAATAGGCAAGAGATATTAGATAATAAATATTCTATTTATTTGCTATTATGAAAGGTGACAATTTCTTAGCTTAATGCTTTGTGCCTTCTTCATGGACACATGGAACAGATTGATAAATCTCAGAGGGGAGGGGGTGGGGGAGACTGGAAGAGATTAGCCAAAGAGTTTATATGCATATATGCAAAGCCCATGGACACAGACAGCCGTGTGGTGAAGGCTAGGGACCGGGGTCGGGGGCTGGGAGCTTGAGGGGAGAAAGGAGCAGAAATGGGGACTGTCTGTAGCAGTGTCAGCAATAAAAAAATAAAATAAAAAAATTTTAAAAATGACAAAAAAATACATTGTACCTTCTTAAGAAACTCCATTTGAAAGCATCGGTGGCAATTCGATTCAGCAAATGAGGATAGTGCCTCTGCTACAGACGAGTCATCGAGGCCTATGGTGAAAGGGGCAGGGCCTTTAAGGAGCTTCCAATTTAGTGAAGCTATGGGTACATACGTGTTTGTCCACACATGGCAGGATACTAGCATAGAGGCCCTTCACGTAGTAGCAAAGGCTTCCCCTTAGATAGTAGGTGAGGTGGATTTTGAAGGAACGTATGATTCATTAAAAAAATAGAGAGAGAGAAAATAGAGACAGTGAACAACCTGAGCAAGACTAAGAGGCAGGCATAGGAGTGTGTGCCTTGTCTAGGAAGCAGCAAGTAGTCCTGTTCGCCTGGATGGATTTTGTACAATGAAGCTCAAAAAGTTGTGTGGGAACAATGGTAGACATCTGTTATGTGTTGGGTTTTGTTGTTTTTGTTTTTTTGTTTTTTGTTTTTTCCTTTTAGATTTTATTTATTTATCTTTAGAGGGGAAGGGAAGGAGAGAGGGAGAGAAACATCAATGTGCGGTTGCCTCTTGTATGTCCCCTGACGGGAACTGGCCTGGCAACCCAGGCATGTGCCCTGACTGGGAATCGAACCGCGATCCTTCGGTTCGCAGGCCCACGCTCAATCCACTGAGCTACACCAGCCAGGGCTGTTGTTTTTGTTTTTGTTGTTGTTGTTGTTGTTGTTGTTGCCTGGCTTTGGTTCCCCTTCCTTTGGAAACAGCCCCCTGATTTTCCTTGAGGGAAACCATCCCTGTCCTTCTCGCAGCCCACGCTACTTGAAGCTGTGCGATGCCGTGAACACCATCCAAAAGAGCGTGGAGTTTAAGTTATGTATTTTAAGTATCTTATTTAATAAAACAGGGATCCCAAAAAGCTTTTTACATAAAAAATGTTCAAACATATACAGAAGTTTAAAAAAATCTATATAAACCCCATACCCAGACTAAACAATTACCAAGATTTTATCCTTCTTCCTCTGCCTTTTACCAAAGTATTTTAAAGTAACTCCTGGATACCTTGTGTTTTAACTTCTACATATTTTAGCATGCAACACTAAAAAGCATGGGCAGTTTCTTACAAACAAAATACCACTGTCACACCTAAAGACTCCTTGTGGTTGGCTAATAGTCCGTGTTCAAATTTTCTTGATTGTCTCAAAAATACATTTTTCTGCTGATTTGCTTGAATCATGTTCTAAACAAGGTCCATGTGTGGTATGTGGGTTTTATATTAGGCCTTAAGTCTTTTTTAACTTAGAGCAGCCCTCCTCACCCCACTTTTTTTCCTTACGCCATTGACTTACTGAGAAAACCATGTCCGTTGTTCTGAGAATGTTTCTGACTCCAGACTGGCCTGGTTGCATCCCTGTAGTGTCATGTAACTTGTTCCTCTACCTCCTGTATTTCTTGTAAGTGGAAATTACCCAGTGTCTGCTTGTTGCACATTTAGTGATAGTGATGCTAAGACTGATCAGTGTGTGAAGGTGGCAATGGCCTGATTCTTCCACTATAAAATTTCTTAGCCATCTACTACCTATCAAATTCATCCACTGATGGTCCTTGCCTGAATTTCTATTTCATTAAGGATTGTAAAGTATTGATTTTGTAATTTTGTCTCTCTTTCCACACTTATTACCTGGAATTTTTCACTAAAGAAAAATTTTCTCTGACGAGTATGACTATTTGGTTATCCTAAATACAGCTGATACAGGGAAAGGCAAATTTTCTTATAATTGCCATTCTTCAACATACTACTTTAAAAATCTTTTAAAACTGAAAAATATAAGAAAGGTTTTGAAAACCACACAAAATAAACACCTTAGTAAATCACTGTCAGCAAACACCTTTGTAACCATCACCTAGGTGAAGAGTTAGAGCTGGGACAACCACCCAAGAAGCTGTTGTGTGTCTGCTTACTGTGATTTTTATGGTCATCATTGCCTTGCTTTTCTTTATATTTACTCACCCAGTGTGCACCTCTAAACATTATACTCTGGTTTCTTTATTTATATTTTTTAAATTTAATATGAACATTAATATGATTTTTCTTTAAAAAGTCTTTTTTATTCTACAGGTTCCCATCCATTGCTTCCCCTGTTTCAATGTATTTGTTAAAGAAACTTGAGTGTTTGATCTACAGAGATTCCCAAACTCTGGATTTTACTGGTTGCGCCCCCGTGACACACTGTTTCATCATCTATGTACTTTGCGTAAATTGGGGGTTGGATCTAGAGACTCAATTAGATTTCAGTATAGTTTTTGGAGGCCAGTCTACTCCATCCCATCTGGCATTCTCTTGTTATGAGACACATAATGTCTGTTTGCCTCTGTTCACGATGTAGGTAGCTATTGATGCCTATTGTCTGTGTCAATTCAATTCACTAGGGGTTGAAAAATGATGATATTCCAATCTTATCAATCCTTTCTCATTTTAGCTTGACTTTTTCTCCATAGAGCAGCCCCCACATGTTATTTGGTTGTCCAGGGGCACAGCTCACATAGGAAAGGCAGGAACCAGAAAGCCACAGAATTAGAATATCACAGTTACCATTTGCATCGTCTTGCATTACACACACAACAGTCTCAGCAAAATCACCCACTCTACCACCACCAATATTATTGAAAAGTTTAAAAATTGCACAAAAAAGCAAAATAAATCAAATATAAGATTAAAATTGAAAAAAAAGTTTGCATATACTGTCTTCATTTCCTTTAGTTGTATTTCATCTATATTTTTGGAACATGTACCCAATACATAGTATATGCTTTCCTCTTTGACCCTCACGTGGTCTTGGTTTTACAAGTAGGCAGGGGTCTAATGCTCACCACCAGTCTATGAGTCAACACCTCTCCAGTCATTCAGACATCTGGTTTGTTCTCCAGCAGGTTCTTTAGGACATGTGCAAGGAAACAGTATCAAATGACTGTGTCCTTGCAATGTTTCCAAAGAGGATGCTAACAAACTTAGATTTTTTTGCCAACCTGATAGGTGAGAAGGGGTAACTTGGTATAGATTTAATTTGTATTTCTCTTATTATGAGTCAGATTGAACATTTTAAATGTTTAAGAATCATTTCTTTATCTGTGAACTGGCTGTTCATATCTCTTGTCCACTTTTCAGTTGTTTATTGGCTATCTCTTTCCCCCCATTTTATTACCGCTTTGTATGTGGTATGGGTTACAAATATCTTTTCCTACTTTGTCATTTGTTCCTTGACTTATAGGGATTTGGACATCTGACTCTATAGTATGTTTAATACCTTATATGGTTAGACACTCAAACTGTTTTTTACCCCAGGTTTTTTTTTGGGGGGGGCGCTATAAGTGTTTACATTGTCATTTTAAATGTATATTCAACTTGTGTGGCTCCAGAAAAAGATCGTCAACAGTTTTGTTGGGATCATGTTAAATTTATCCATCAACTGAAGGAGAGTTGCTGTGTTTGTGACATTGGCTCTTCCTGTCCCAGAACATCATTTCTCATTACATTTGCTCTGGTCTTCCTCATGCGTTTCTGTAAAACTGTCTTAAAAGTTTGGCTTCTGTAAGTTTTGCATGGTTCTTATTAAGTTCACGCGTGGATATTTTACCTTTTTTGTTGCTAGCATTAAAAGGGTCTTCTCTTGCATTGTATCTCCTAGCTGCTTATTGTTTATAATTTGACTTCTGAATATCAAAGGCTTTTGAATTAAGGATTTCTATGGTGCCACTGTACAGAAATGATCAGAGAAATGAGAGACAATTGAGTATTTCAAGTGAGAATGAATGTATGAGGGCAAGATAAGGAGGGAAAAGAAGACAGAGAAATAGGTACCTCAAAGGTGCATGACTTGGCAACTAATTCGATGTCGAGGAGGAAGGGAAGGGCGCGCGGGCGACTGTAATGAAGGAATGTTTGAATGGCGAGGGAGAGAATGAATAGAAAGAGAAAAGCCACTGGTCGAAGATCAAAGTCTTTCTCTATTTAAATAACAGGCATAGGGTGCTAATCCCTGAAAGAGACCAAGAGTCAGGGGTCTGAGGTAGAAAGTGAATCAGAACACAGAGTTAGAGAAACAAAGGGAACAGTGTTACTAGGTTTACTAGGTTTACCAATTATAAAATCCCCAGTAATTTTGAAACAGCCATTTCAAAACTGCATCAGACTGAGATAAGACTGAAAGATTAAGTAAAGATTCTATTGACTAGTGGTGGATTTGCCTAAGAAATTTAAACTGTGTATTTCAAACATGTGAAGTCCAAATAAAAGAGATCTCATGTTGTACGTAATCTATTACAGTAGGTATCAGTTAAACAAACATGCTTAAATGACAACAGCTTGGCCTAAATTAAATCTGATTAATAGTTATTTTTGTTATGGTCACATACCTAAGTTCAAAGTTCAGCCCTTTGCCTCAATATACATTCTTACTGTACCTCCTGACAGGTGTGTGTGTGTGTGTGTGTGTGGGTGTGTGTGTGTGTTGGGGTGCAGGAGGGCTTCAGGTAGAACACCATGTTTAAGTGCTGAAAAGAATAAGAACTTTCCCCACTCCTACATAAACATCTGTCCTTTTCTGTAGGCATTTATAATAATCACAATGGCATATACTTAGGGTTTACAAAATATTGTCATAGCTCATGTAACGTCGCAAGATTCTGGGGAGTAACCAGGACATGGATCGTTATTCTCAATAAAGTGAAGAAAGGGTAGAAGAATCACAGAACCAGGTCTAGATCTCAGATGTTCTTGTCCCCTAGCTTCCAGGCATATGTTAAGAATCAGAGTTAAATAAATGCAGGAAATGCCTTTTCTAGGTACTTTAAGGAGAAAATGACTTAATGCAGGGAATTAAGTGCTTATACATACATACATGGAAGAACGAGTTTTAGACTGTGCCTCTAGAAGTGACTCCCAGAACAACATGGTAGAGTTGACCATCAGGAGAATTAGTTCATACCTGGAATCACTGGAGATCAGGAAGCCAGGCCAGGAACTTTCTGATACTGTTGCTGTTACCTTCGCTGCCACCACATGACTCCATCTTGCCATCCACGGGACTGGTGACTTGGCACTGGAACACGGACCCTTGCTACCTAAGAATCTCAAGAACACAGTCTATAACGCTGCTTCTGAAACACTTTGTCACTGTGACCTTGCTTGCAAGAAAGTCTTCAAAAGGAGGTAGAAGGATAGCTTCTGCTTCATTTTCATCCTCCAAATCTTTTGAGAATGCATCTAATAGAGGGAAGGTAACTCATATGCACAACCTAAGCTGTGAGGAAGTCTAGAAAATGTAGTTTTTGGCTTCCCAGGCACTGCATGCCAAGAAGAGGGTGGGATGAAATTAAGCCAGTCCATAATATTTGCTGTTGCAATTTGTCTTCATTCAAGATGTTGGCAAAAATAACGAATGGGTCTCAGCCACATGGCCCACCCCTAGAAAAATGCTCTCCAGATGGAGATCATTGCTCTTATTTTCCCAGGGACATGGTTATAATTGGCAGAGCTGAGACTTAAGCCCTGGGTCTGACACCGATAACTAGAATGCCTATATTGCCTTTCAATTTGATTCATTAATTCTCTTTAGCTGTTTAAGCAATTTATAACCCACCTAATCTTTCTTTTTTGAAGGGCAACTATGAAACAATATTTAAACGCTGAGCTAAACTCAGGGTATTCTAAGATCCTCTCCTGATTTACCAATTCCCATGAAAAAGAGATGCCATCCAATGAAGGGGAATCTACGATTGTTTAATGATCCTCATGCTAATCTAATATTCCCCGAAATTGTTTAAAACCTTCTGGAGGCTCTGTTGGCTAGAATTTGAATTTGTGGGCAGAGTTTGAGTGTAGCACTTGGTGGTCTCTCTTCTTTTCAGCTTCCTGTGCATGGTAAGTTCAGGCTGAAAACATTTAGCAACCACCTCCTCCACAGAAAACAGTCACTGCACTCACCGCAGGGATTTTGCGCTCAATAGTTCAGAAGCCCCAGGCAGACTACAAACTGTGACAAAAGGTGTGGAGTCTCTCGTTTGCACAGATTGGATTCATCATAAATTTGCAAAGTCAAGAATTTTCAGGTCAAGTGTTTCAGCCTTCACCTGCAGATCATGAAAAATATGGTGGGAATGTACAACACCCTCATAAACTGCATATTGTTACCTGAATAAAAAGTACAAAAAGACATCCATACTGGGGAAAAGATGTAATGAAGATGCTTGGATTAGAAAAAGCATATACTCAAGTTCACAAGAACATCTTTCAGGGAATACAAAACTGAAAGTGGTTAAACATTTGATAAGAATCAAGCTCCTGAGGTTGCCACAAGGGCCTCCAACAGAGGGGCGGATGGCCCACACGTGCCACGGAGCGCTGGGCCATTAGTAGTGTGGTGGCATCAAGCTCCGTGGACCAGGAGGCAATTAAGTTCCAATGCCAGAGCTGTTTCAGAGGGAAAAAATGAGTCACTTTTATTTAGAGATGGTGAGAAAGTGTTCTCATTCTAATATATTTTAAATGCTAAAAAAAAATTTTGAATTTGTGTCGAGTAATTATAACTTAAACCAGAAATTAATTTCTCTCATTTAAAATACATCCAGAGGCAAGCAGTTGGGACTAGCAGGGAAGCTTCTCCCAGTCATCAGGGCCTTAGGCTCATCGTATGCAGTTACTGCATCAACCTCAGTGTGTGGCTTTATCTCAAAGTTCAAGGTAGCCCATCAGAGTTCTACTCATCACACGTGCATTCCAGCCAGCAGGGAGGAAGGAGGGGAAGAACACTTCAAAGCTGTACACAGACTTTTAGATTACCTTCTTTTGGTTGAGTACTTGGTTAAGTGGCTCCACTCAAGTACAAGGGAAACTGGTAAATGTAGTCTTTCTTTCAGAAGGCTAGAATGCTACCGCTGGCCAACAGCAGGCTCTGCTACAGCCACCTCATTGTGTCTTTGTCATTCTGTTCATTGTGCGCCTTCCTCAGTATCTTGCAAAATTTCAAAATGGCAGGTGTTTTCTCTAGCTCCTGGCATAGAGCCTGACATATTTTAGCCACTTTATCATTTGTTCAACACACAGCCTAGTTTTTATTTCCTGATGAAAATTTTAAAGTGGCTTAAACATATTATTAGGTATACATTTAAGAAATGTGCTTGAAGAGCCGTAAGAAAAATTTTGTATTTAGATCTTATTTCTCCTTTGACTTCCAATACTTCAGGTTCTGTACTTCCAGGGAGGGCAGGAGGAAAAGAACATAAATAATTTAGAGGAAAGTTATGAAATACAGGTAAAATCCAAAAGCAACAAAAATGAAAAGGAAGCATAATATTTATAAGGATTGGAGGTTAAAGAGAAATAAAATCCCCATAACGATCAAATTTAATCATAAGTCTTAAATCAGAATGGAAATTTCAGAGGCCACCAAATCAAACTGCAGTGGATAGTCTGAACAAGTATCTTTAGTGTCACCAAATGGTTAAGAACTGTGCTTTGGGACCAACTCAATCCCAGCTCTTCCTTTTATTAGCTTTTACCCTTACCAATTTCCGAGCTAAAATTTTCTCACTTTAAAAGTAATATTCTTTCAGAATTATCACTATGAGGAAATGAGAATACATGTAAAGCATTTCATAGTGTCTAGTACAAAGAAATATTCTATATATAGTAGTATCATTCTCATGATATATATTTTTTTTTTTTTAATTTTTTTTTTTTTTTAAGATTTTTTATTTACTTATCTTTAGAGGGGAAGGGTAGGAGAGAGGGAGAGAAGTATCAATGTACGGTTGCCTCTCGTGTGTCCCCTGCTGGGAACTGGCCTGCAACCCAGGCATGTGCCCTGACTAGGAACCGAACCGCGATCCTTTGGTTCGCAGGCCCGCGCTCAATCCACTGAGCTACACCAGCCTGGGCTCATGATATATTTTCTTTATAAAATTGTTTTCCCTTTTTTCCAAAAGTAAGTACTTAGAAATAAAACTTATTTTGAAAACTATAGGTCTCTCTCTTACTTTTTTTGTTTTTCCCTTTCTACCCTTATAAGCAGATTATAGTTCCAGAGCTGGTCATACATTTTTAAAAATTTCAGGTTCTATACTATTGATAAAAAAAAACCCATCCACAAATTTGTAATTCTAATTACTAAAAATTCATTTATAACAATGCACATCAAAATCAACCTCTACTTTATAGATTTAACAAAAATCAAAATTTTGCTCTGCTATTATGGTGACAGGTGCTGAGCCCATTTGTGTTTATGGTGATACCAGATATTCCAACTCAGCTCAGAGGGAAAGGGAAGGCAGTACAGCAGTTAGTTCACACCAGCAAACAGTCTACTTCTAAATGTAGTCTTTACTTAGAACCTTCTTCTTTTGTCCTTTTCTTAATTCCTCAGTGTGAATTCTTTTTTTTTTTTTTACTACATAGCAGACTATACTATACCTCTAGTTGGCACTTTTTTTAAAAATAAAGGTTTTATTTATTTTTTAGAGAGGGAAGGGAGGGAGGCAGAGAAACATGGATGTGTGGTTCTCTCGCACACCCCCAGCTGGGGACCTGGCCCACAACCCAGGCACGTGCCCTGACTGGGAGTTGAACCAGTGACCCTTTGGTTCACAGGTAGGCACTCAATCCACTGAGCCACAGCAGCCAGGGCTAGTTGGCACTTCTTAATATGTAGTTAGTTTACAAGACTGAGCATCTCTTCAAGGCAGGCACAAGACTTTGAATCTCTGGTATATTCCTAGGTTATGACACTCATTTAAATGGATGACTTCCTGCTCCAGGAAGTGAGCCCTCCCCACAGCTATAAAGGTTGAATCAAGAATCCAAGCTAACTGGCTTTGGGAGGGGGCTTTGACCTTATCTTGTCCTATGAGAAGAAATGGTGGTTGGAGGGACGGTAAGGAGTACCTAATGAGAGTGGGATTTTTTTCCTGAGAAAAGGATTCGAGCTGCCCTTACCATTTTGTTTGGGATGTATGAAGATATAATATTTGGAGCTATGGCAGCCATCTTGTGACCATGGGGCAATGGACACAGAAGAGGAAAGTTGAAGATGATGGAACACACAGTATCTGCTTGATAACAGGGAGCATTAAATGAACCCTGCTGTCTCCAAACTTAAGCTAGAAGTATGTGGTCTCATGGTTTTAGCCAGTGTTAGGTTTTCCTTTACTTGCAACCAAAAGCACCTCAGGTACTATACATCCTCCTGCCCCGCTGAGATTTTACTGGTTCATTATATCCATGGGTTCTTGTTTTGTTCATCTGCTCCGGATTATTTGAATTTTTCTTTTGCCTTCTGTCATTGATAATCCTAAAATACTTATTTTAAATTAACATCGAGGTAGTTCACTACTTTATCTTGAGTGATTGCTGACTGTCATTCTTAGAATTGGTTTCATTTTCTTCAAGTACTTTAGAATTTTGGTTTGAGGCTCATCTTGTGTGGGAGACTTCCTGCTCTTCACCTCCTCTCTTCTTAATCTCTACTTTCCTTTTGCAACTGCTTCTACCACCTGTCCATGCTCAGGGCTACAGTCCTGTGGAGATACTAAAGCTATCACAGACCTACACAGGTCTGTATAGACAGAGAAGTAGGCTGTTTGGCTTAGGCCCTGCCTACAATATATTACAGTCTCTACAATATAAGTTATTTGCTTCATCTCAGTGTCAAGAGTGGTAAGACTCCATTTCAAACCCTGGTTTCATTACCTTGCAGGGGCTGAAATTTCTGACCAGATCTACAATTCAGGTTCTGATTTACAAATTCAGTACACTTATCACTTTGTATTTTTGGTTTGCTTAACTTGCTTGAATACCGTTGTGCTTTAAAAAGCTTGTCCATTTTTCTATAATTTTTATTTCTAACCTCCAAGAATATATTCATCTAGGTACAATGTAGGCTAACATTCTAAAGCAAACATGACATGAATGAGCAAAGAAATTTTCTGTGTGTGTGTGTGTGTGTGTGTGTGTGTGTAACAAGCAGCTCTATGCCACGTGCCATTAGTAAGTCCCACTCTAACAGCAGGGCTCTGATGAGTAGTACCTGTGGGTCCTTCTGGATTCAGAGCAGAGGGCACACTGGCAGCATTGCTATACCATTTCCCCTAATTTCATGAGCTGAAAGGAAGAATGGCATCGTGTCTGTTTATAAAACAGTATGCTGCCTATTTAAAAACAGATCCCAGAAATCACCTTAAGATCCAGTCAGTTTAATATAAAATGTTTTTAATTGATTTTGAAAACATTTAAAAAACAATCTTTGAGCACTTTCAATAAAAAAAGAGAACTGAAATGCTACTGCAATATTCAACTACTGTAGTTTTAGCAGGTACAACAGACAACAAAACATTGGGGAAATCTGACTTTTTGCACTAAATGAAAACATAAAACAGGGCTTGTTTTTGTCATTTATGGTGTAGTTAAGCACATTATAGTACAAGACTATTATATGAACCTCAGATGCACTGCACAAAACACTTTCCTTCTTTTCAGTTCAAAAGTCAGTGCTTATTGCAATTGTATGCAAAATTATTTACTTCATGAAGTCTTATCATGATAAACAGTATGCAAAATGTTTTAAACATCAAAACAATGAAAATAATCTGAGAAAAAGAACATAGTCAACAATAACTAAGCAGAATTAGTAAACGTAAAAAATAACTTGTGAATAACTATGCTTGCCTGGTTAACACTGAACCAGTTTCAATACAGCCAAGAAAAAAAAAGTGGTTACAGGAATACCTAGTACTGTACAAGATAAGTCAATAACACTCATGCACATTTTGTGATCATGTATTAACATGGTGAAGCAAACTAAACTTAATTCTTCCTGCTGTAATATTCTCATGTAAGAGAATAAGAAATAGAAATATCTCATTGAGATCAATGCGCATTGCTACGTAAGACAATTTTATCTGTCACTTTGATGACATTTTGTCTTTTCATAATGAAACACATTTAAAAAGTCTAATCTGTGGACTGTATTGGTTGCATTTATCCTAAGAGATGTGCCTACCACAGGTTCAACAAATTTAGTGCAATATACGAACCCCAGAAAGTTTGCTGGACGAATTCAACCAAATTTAAAGTGTTTGCTGCAATACTGTACAGGGGGTTAAAAATCCTCCAGTCTTTATATTTTTATCAAAAAAGATTTCCATTATTTTCATATTAGTAGGAAGTTAATAATGTAAACATGGGATTAGAATGGCCTCAAAATCTCCTTTTCAGAGTATCTCATATAGAAAGGCTCTCATCATTTGTTAGAAGAAATCACACAGTTTCCTTTGGGAATTGCGTACTTTGGTGTGCAGTAGTGCTGTGTCTCAATGTACAGTGAAGAAATAACTAGCCTAAGAAAAAATATCTAACAGATAATTGAATCAAGATAACAGCAAACACACACAAATGCCAATAACTAGGACATATCAATATATAAACCTCTGAGCCAAACCTAGCACCATTTATTTATCAAAATATATTAATACCCTACACCTTGCAAATTTAGTGAACCATGACAGCTTATTAAATTACACCTTTTATCACAACTGTTAAATAGTCATTGATTGTAGTCTTCTGATTGGCTTACTAATTGAGATAAAGGAAAACTTAGCTAGGTTCAAGGTAGCACAGCAATGGTTTAATGCCAACTTTAAAACTTCATGGCAATTTTTAAATCTATGTGAAAGTAATCCTGAAAACAGTTAAATGGAGCTGTCAACTAGTGAGCAGACTTGTGTCAACATAAAATTCATATATAATTATTCATAAAACAAAATGGGAGCCATTGAGAGAAACATTTTAAAACAAATCCTGAGTGCTTATTTTGCAATTGTCGTTATCACAATAAATAAATTAAGCATGTAATAAAATGCTCCTCTTCTTCAAGTAATATTAATATCCCCCTTTGTTTTATCAGAGATACAAAGATTTGTGGCTTCAGACCTTGGGTGGTGAAATGTTTTTTGTTCAGTTTTTTATGTTATCTCCCTCCTGCTTGTTTTTCAAAGAGGTCCCATGATCAAATTGTATTACTATATTCAGGAGGAGCCATGGAGTCAGTTACTAAGTTGAGGACTTAAGAATATTGTAATTAAAGAAACTTCAAAATTAATCTTAAATAGAATTCTACCATATTATATGCATGCAGCCATTGTGATGAAACAAAAAAAATGATTTTACTGTCCTTCTAAAATCCCCTATCTCAATTACCGAATAACAAAACATAAGATATTTTTCTAACATGCTTGTTTTTATTCTATTAAATTATAATGTTTGGAGTTATTTACTTGTGTGTGTGTCTGTTGGCTCCACATTAAAATCAACATTTTAAAATAATATTAATGCAAGGTCACAAATATAAATGGCTACTAGTTTTTCCTTTTAAAAATTATAGTGCAGCTTTTGCTTTCCTTAAATTAGTATTTAATTTTTCATTACTTTTTCTATTTAAGCCCTTCATTAGCAGGTGCAAATGGTACTGAAGTCCCAGAAAGTCCTACAGAGATTTTCCATTCTACAGTAGCTCTATGCTTCAAGCCTAAATACTTATAATAACCTGAATATTATCCCTGTTTCAAGAACTTCTTGTCTACAATTCACCTTACCTATGATTTCTTACCTAAAAGATAATGCCAACAACAAAAAGCCTATGCCTAAAATCAATGGTTTCCTCTAAATTCTGTGTAGATCAAACAATGAATTAAAATGAACTTACACAAAATAAAGATCTAGCCTGTTCTTGTAAAAAGCTAGTTAGTCAATTGTTTACTAGCAAACAATGTGATTAAAATGGGGAACATTATACAATTTAAAACCTAATACTTTTTCTTCTACAGCCTACTGTCTTTTCAGAAACTTTTAAAGAACTGAGGCGAGTCTAACCATTGCCTATTGAAGAAGAAACCACTTCTGCAGCAAACTCTTTTAAAATGTCACAATTAATAGTAAGTGTTTCTGCTGCGGGAGGCACTTCCATTAAGACAAATACAATACATATGTCTTTAGATACAGTGTGCTACATATTATAAAACACAATTTAACCCAACATTTCAACAGTAGGATGGTCCTTGCTTTCTATCCATTCAAAACCTGATGAAGTCATAGAACTCATGGATTCACTGCAAATTTGTTGAAATAATGGGTCATTCTTTAAGTCTTCCAGTGTAGCTTCATCATCTTGTCCCTGCTGACGACCTGGATCAAACAGTAGATTTGGGTCTAATGTGTTCAAATCATTGATGCTGCCTGAGAGCTCAGAAGACAACCTGATATCGCTAGAGAAATCGGACGCAGCACTGGTGAGATCAGACGCTACCTGACCTACCAGCCGCTGGCTGGTCTGCAAGCCATCTCCACTCAACAGGTCTTTAACAGTGCTATTGAAATCTAGTTGTTGCTCTCCAATTTCTGATTGTGCTTGATTATCTCCAGGAGAAAAACTGATCTGATCGGTGCTATTACTTTTGGTGAGGTAAGATGGTGTTTGGAATTCATATACAGAAGTGCTGGAATCGATCATATTCTGAGGATTGGCACTAGGAAAAACAGTGGAAGTTTCCAAAATCTGAGTGAGATTCATCCGAGCTGTGTAATTGGAAGGCAGGTTGTTCATGCCCAAACCTCTCACTGCATCATCGTTGTCAGAATCCAGTTTACTCAACAAAACATTGGTTATTTTTTTACTGTTTGTTTGCTTCTGAAGAGCATTTGGGAAGGCCGTCTGCATCATGACTGTCAATGGAACTGACTGACTTCTTTGAGCTATGTTGTTGGCACATGCGTCTGTGTGAACATTTGTGAAGACATGAACTTCTGGGGTTACTGGACTCCCAAAGGGGGTCACATTAGATCGGGGGATATTAGATACTGGATAGAGGGTGCTTCCACTAAGATTACGTTGGCGGTGAACAGCAGGGCTCACACTCCGACATCTGAAGTTGCTGCTGGCAGATGAATTAGTTCCTTTATTATCCAGAGGGGCAGGGACTGCAAAACCCTCCTGTTTGTTGGTGTTATTTACAGTGGCACCTTGATGCTGGACAGGAGAGACAGGAGTCAAACGACCAAAATGAGTGTCATGATGTCTGGACTGAGACTGATAAGACTGTCCAGGCACAGCAAAAGCATGAGGTTTCCTGAAACGGTCTTCCACTAGTTCCTGATAGCTTGGGAGAATGCCATGTCCAGAAACGGATGAATTACCAACCCCACTATACCCATTATTCATCCATTCAAGCTTGGTTTTGTCAGGGTGTGTGGCCATGGGTCTTTGCATCGGTTTCACAGGACTACTTGAGACAATGCTGGCATCGTGATACGCCATACTGGAGCTTATAGGAGTAAATGCAAATGGATTCCTGCATTCAACAGGGCTGGGAGGGACACTGCTGCTGCAGTTAGAATGTGGAGTACCAATGGGTGTGTGTCGGCTACTTCCTAAAGCACTGTCCACAGGTGTGGTCTGGGCTAGCCTGGAACAAGGGCTCTCCCGTGACAGACTCTGAGACCCAGCAATCATTTCAGAGGTTGGGGTTGGGGTTGGGGTCGGGGTTGGAGTAGGAGTGGGTGTGGGTGTGGGTGTGTGGATCGGAGTGCCATTGCTATGGATCGGATGGTAGAAGTGAGTGCTGGAGGTATGAGATGACATTGGAGCTCCTGGAGTCACTGACTGATTCTGAAGGGTCATTCCCAAGCAGTTACCATAAGAATGAGAATTGTTCATCGACATTTGCTGCTCCATGAGCACCAGCTCTTCCACAATACTATCTTGTGTGAGTTCATCATCAAAAGGAAAATAGCTTTCGTTCGTTTGGGAAATAGAAGGCTCAAACTCTTTCAGTTCGGACTGTAGAGGTAACTGATCTGAAGACTGTGCTTGCATTTGATTCAAAGAAGATTCTTGTATCTGGCTATGTAGCTGCTGTGTATACGTGTCCTGCGGCATTCCTTCCAATTCCCAAACAGATTTCTCTAAGTCACTGATATCAGAGTGCTCAGGAATCGTCATAACACTGATATCTTGCTGTTGTTCACAGGCGGTGGATACAAACTCAGAATCCTTAGTGATCTGTTGCCATTCATTTGGATTAAAGCTGCCATCTGTTTTCGAATTGCTGTCCAAGAGAAAGACGCTTCCTTCAAGTTTTACTTTTATATCCGGAGATGACGATGGTGTTTGCTGTTCCAAAGCTGAATCACTGGTTATAAGAGCAGAAGAATTCAAGGGCTGGTTTGCCATTATGTGTGAGTTGACATTTATTGATACCTTGCTAGGAATCGGAGCACCTGCTATTGAACTTTCTGTTTTCCCTGAATGTGGAACCTTTTGGTCCTTCTTAACACTGCCTGGTCTCTGACCTTCTGTGATAACCGCAGAAAGCTGTTCCACAACTGGTTTCTTTACAGGAGGCACCTGGGACTCTTGCAATACAGAAGATAGTCGCTTTCTTGGACTTTTAGTGCATAATTTAGGGTCTTTATTTATTGAGTCACCATTAGATGGTGAGCTGGTGCTGGTGAATGTTAAGTTCTGAGTGGCAACTGAGAGAGTGATAGTGCTTTGATTATTGCCTGTCGAAGTGCCTGGTAGAATTTCATTACAGCGACTTTTACATTTGGTCCTCTGGTCACAGACCTTAGTTGCTTTTATTTCAGTGACCCCTTCATTTGAAGGTTTTTGCACTACTCCATCAGTATTACTTTTCTGTCCCAAAAGGGCACTAGGCGCTGCTTTAGGAGCTTTAGTACCATCAGAGCTCTCTTGGCACTGCATAGGATGCTCGTCTGATGAGATTTCCGGTTCCATTTTGACTTCCACAGCAGATGTTCCCCCGGCACCACTGCTTTTGGATCCAGGAGACTGAAGTGAAACAACAGAACCATTCTTGATCTGTGGAAAGGTCCTTGATTCTTCTGTTGTTCCTGTAGCACTGTTTACTGAGGCAGAATGTTTCAGAGGGGCACTACTGCTGCTGGGTGTGAGGGATATTGCTGTCATTTTCACCACATTTAGAGAACTCATGTGTGAAGTGGGCACAACAGCGGTTTTGATGGGACTACTAGTAAAGAGGACAGTAGTTGGAGAGCGAATGGTGAGTGCACTGGTGTTGGCTGGTTTAGGTAAGATCTGAGGGTAGCGGTTCCGGGCAGAACGATCCCCACCAGGGCTGGCTGGGACGTTCTGAGGAGTCTTTGGTGCCTGTTTCACAGACTGCATGTGCTGAGTGACCACTTGTACATTGAGGGGAAGAACTTTGCCATCAGAAGAATTCATTGGACTTGGTGATGTTACCAGTTGCCTGGTCCGCTGGACCTATTAAAAAGTGAAAAACAAAACAAAACAAAAATCAGATTTAACAAGTCTAGAATATTAACTGTAAATCACATATCTATGTAGTATTAAAACATTTTCAAAATGTTATGCTAAAAAGAAAAGTTCCTATGTTAGATGGGCGTTCTTCTAGATCAGTTCTATACAGACTTATAAATATTATAAATTATAATAAATGCAACACTCTGCAATATAGTTACAAAATACAATATGTAAGAACAACATTAAGATAATGAATATGTACTAAAACAATTATTTTTAAGGAGATTATAAGAAAAGGAGATACGATCTTGAAGAAACACACAACTATAAAGGTATCTACTGGAGTCTGTGCCAAGAAGATGACTCACTCACAGGGAGACTGTCTTACAAATGGTCTGCCTTGGACGTTAGTAACTAAACCACAGTGGGTGGGTCTCAGACAGAGCTTGTCTCTTCAAGTTTGCCCTACAGTGAATAGTGCAAGAATACGGTTGCCAGGTAGTTCACGTTTTATGACATGATAGCGATGATGATTAAGAACAAGAAAAACAAGATGAAATCTCTCCTCAATAATATCAACAATAATAACATAAAATACCACCTTGTTTTAGCACAACACACTCTCACTGTAAAAGCCCCTTTCATCATAATCTCAGTTGTGTGAGATAGGAAAGGTTAAGACCACAAGCTCTATTTGTTGATAAGGAAACAAGACTTGTAATAGCTGAGGGACTTGCCCAAGGTCCTATGTCCAGCAAGCCACAGAGCTAGGTCTATATTAGCACATTAGAATTTTGTTCCATCCGAATGTTACAAAGAAAAAAAGTTTAAGCCCAAAAAAGTTTGCAACTGTGTCAGCTCTAAAAATGACTCATCTCTTACATAAAGCTCTGACTGGCTGTATGCATATTTTACATATCTTGGATCTTTGTATTCTTACTTATGTTCATTGTATAGCTGACTTTGTAATCAACAAGGTGTATTTTGAATAAAAGGCAGCCAACTAAAACTGAATCTACCTGTGGTCAAAAAATCAGTTTATAACTGAGTCTACACCATATTTGCCTCCTTCTCATGTACCGCTTTTAATTAAACAATCTATTTCCACCATCCCAATAAGGCCAAACCCCATTTAATGACATTACCGGGATGGGACTAGGGACAGCTGCCACGACGATACCAATAGGTTGAGGGGAAAGGATTGCAGGATTTCCATTAGAAAGACTAGTCACTCCATTGGTTGTAGTGCCTTCAGATTTTTTTGCTGAGGGTTCCCCTGGCAAAGGGGATTGTAGTTTCTGTTCTTGCTGCTTCTTCTGGATTTTCCGTTGCAACTGCTGTTTAGCATCAATAGGCGATGGCAAAGTCTTCACTTGCGGCTGAAAGGAGTTACTTTCAGCTGTAGGTATAAAAGCAGAAGGCTGGGCAATTCCTTTAATTCCTGAAAATAAACAGAAAGGAGAGCTAAAGTAAACACTCTCCTTCGTAAAAGGCAGTTACAGCTCTATTTGAGTACGTAACCATCTACTGGACAAAGCAACCAGAACCAGAAAATTTTAAATCAGAGTTTCTTTATAAAGCTTGAGTATTGGATTTTTAAGT
Organism: Glossophaga mutica; assembly: GCA_039655065.1. Taxonomy (NCBI): domain Eukaryota; kingdom Metazoa; phylum Chordata; class Mammalia; order Chiroptera; family Phyllostomidae; genus Glossophaga; species Glossophaga mutica. Next base: position 52,451,409 of record CM077303.1, on the reverse strand, counting down.
TATAAACAACTGTCAATATGGTCTTAGTGGGACACCTTCAAATATGGTTTGACTCAGGTGACAGTTTCCATTAAACCAACAGTGACAGACGAAGAGTTTGAATAGTAGCTATGTCATAAATGTGCAGAAGCTAAGGTAAATACATAAGAGAGCATGTTTTACATTTTATCAGATGTCAGAAACTTCCCTCCCTCCTTCTCTAATAGAATTCCATGAATTTTCATAATGTTAATATTCAGCCCACAAAAGGGCACTCAATAAATATTTACTGAAACCATCCACATCTTAGGAAAAAAAATATATGGGAATGTCTTTAATTCTACCAGAAATTCATGAAAATAGGTACCACTATTTTAACTGCTGTTGTATAATTATTCCAGTACAACCTATGAGAAATTAAGCAGGTTCTTAATAAGACTGAGGTTAAGATATTTTGAAAAAGTGTCACTGAGAAAAAGGAATGATAAAATAAGCAAGAGATACATCTTAACTGAAGAAAAACTGACCATGTAACAATGTTTTAAGAAGCTCATTTCACATTTTGGGTGTGGCATCGGGGCCACTGGCGAGTGAAGCTGTGGTTGGGACGAGCGGTGGAAAGGAGAGGACAGCACACGCTGCTGGCGCACCTCGCCACGGCTCTCCCGCCCTGTTTCTGTTGTTCGCTGTTCAGTTAACAGCAGCTTGGGGAGGGAGGGAGGGAGGGAGGGAGAGAAGGGACTGTAAACTCTCTCCCACTCCTCAATGACCACTCATCTTTTGACGCTCCCCGCCCCCCATCTCCTAAGTAGTATTTTTTTTCTCTTCAAATCCAGCCCGAATTGTTCTGCTCCCTCCTGGCCCCCAGCCGCAGCTCTGGCTTCTCAGCACCTGCCCCCTGAGAGTTTCTGCCAAAGGCTCAAAGCTGTCTTACCCTCCCTGCCAGGGTTTCTGGACAGGAATGAGTTCCAAGCAGCTGACTTACAAAAGAACATTTGTAACACAACCTGTTCTCTATAATATGGAGACTACATTTATAAAAAAACAAATTCACCTTCAAAGGATAAAAGATTAATCACTACAAAAGGTATTTAAAAATGTGGCAATGGCTGAGAACAAAATTTCCAGAGAGATTTTAAAAATGTTTTGAGTGATAACGCAATTTTTAGTCAACTTCCCAAACTGACTACTTTCACAAAGGGAAAACATGTTTACATTTGTGATTCTTTGTATCTTTGTTTAAAACACACACTTTTCTTTACATTTTATGTTTTAAAAATTCTTTCAATGTTTCTTCCAGACTTTGTGGACAATGTGGGAAACGAGAAAGAGAGAGGTTTCTTTCCCCCATTGTACCTTCCTCACCTTGTTAAAGTGCCCTTCCGGGTGTGAGCAGGGGCAGGAGAACAAGAACACACAACACTGAAGGGCCCCTATCTTTTAAAAACTCATTTTTCGAGAAGATAAGGAGATAGTATGGTGTAACTGGGTTAACTTAGGCTTTTGAGACAGACAAATCATTTCAAATCCTGGCCTCACTACTTGTCTGCCCCTGGACAAATTACTTCACCTCTCCAAGTCCGTTTCCGGGTCTGTAAGATGGGACTAAATATCACCCACCTTGTAGGACTGCTGGGGGAACAAATGAGGTGCCGTATGCAAGCTATCTAGCTAGATAAGGCTGTGCAAGCAGTCTCCCACTCATGAACAAGTATACGCAAAGAGATCTGGGTTATGCCGTTTACATTTAGACAGGAAAAATTACGGCAAGGCTCTACTAAGAGATTATTTTGCTGAAGTGGGTCCTCAACTGACCACAAAATAAAAGGACAAAATAATTACATACCCCCCCATCCACACAAAACTTAAAAGCTTCTGATAAGTATAAACTAAAAGAAAAAAAGATTATTAAAATGATTAAGATAAAAAGTGAAGTTATTTCAGAGACTATATTCTGGCCGAGATAAATTTTTTGTAAATTTAAAAATATTTACATTAAACAATCAGAAGAATAATCTCTAGAAAACGAGTTGTATCTCTGGAAAACAAGTTTTATATTAACAAATTTTTTCCCATAGAGATTATAATTCCCTAGACTAATAACACAATTTACTCTTTAGGCTTATAACATATGACCAAGATGTGACATTTAAAAAATTTTATCATATGCTTCAGACAACCGTTAATTTAGAAAGAATTTATCCCAACAATACTGTGAATTCTAAAATTCCTATTTGAATGAAAATACTCATTTGCATATTAAAATCACTTCCTATTTTATAGTAATGTTTCATACAGTTTATTTTGGGGGATGTTTATAAGTTTTATCTGAGCCAAACTGATCACACGTGCAGTGGAGAAAGATACTCCCAGGGAATAACGGTTTTGCAGTTTCTTTTATGCATTTGAAATTAAGGTGGGAACTACACGGAACTGGGAGAAAGCAAGCTGGGCACTGAATTACGGGACTGTTAACAGGATTATGTGCTCTCTTGAAGGTTAATACCCACTTCTAGGAGTATTCTGGTATTTCAAAGGTGTGTTAACATAGAAAACCTAGGTCTGGATTAAAATCTTTCACTTAAAAAAACTGCAGGCCTGGGGCATGACTACCCACCATAAGCTGCCCAGTTAGGAATTTTCTCTTTTCTCTGAAACTAAAGCATCTCACAGTCCTAAGATCATTTTATTTATAAGCATTAGTTTCTAGGATAGGGAGTCTTTTCAAGTAATTTTAAAATTTAAGTTTATCTAATACTTATTCATTTAGGTACACATATAAACTTAATAGTACAAATACACGTATTCTTTCGATTTTAAAACAGCAATGGAAGAGTTACTATCAAGAGGGAAATCTTAAAAGTTTCATATCTCAGCAGAGCAATATACATAACGATAACTTGAATCTTTAAAATGAAAGGACTGTTCTAATTACCATTTTTGTTGGCTCTACAAACCCATATGAATTTATTGTTAAGTGAAGAGTGAACTCATACAAATACTAAAAAGACACAATAGTTCTTTGGCTAAACTCTTTCTTTTCCTACCAGCTCTGAAGATAACAACACCCCCGCCAGTTTTGCTTGTTAACAGTGACTTTGTACCTGGTGATGCCGCTGCCATTACAGTCAGAGCTGCCATGGACTTGGTGCCTATGTAATGACTTTTTACAAGGAAGCGGGCCAATTCCAGGACTGTGTCAAACGGCTGGCTTAACACTTTCTGGGCCCATTCACACACGAGGCGGCAAGCAGAAGAAATAACTTCCTCGTCGATATTTTGAAGCTGCCCAGAAGGTTCAGCTCCTTCCAACTAAAGAAAAGAAAAAGAAAAGTTAAATTGTAAAAGAAGGTTTAGAGAAATTAAGTGGAAGCACATCCAAGATATGTAATCTTGATTAAATGATATCATCCAAATCTGTCAGGTCGAGTGCCATGAAGAGATGCATGCGTTGGCATGCGTTGGCAGGTGCCATAAGAGTCTTGCAAGTACAAGGCCCAGCTACGCCTGTGCCCACCAGCAGCACCGCGAATACAACCTTTAAATGGTTATTAAACCTACATGAAGACTAAGAGACAGTTTAAATCTTTCTGGAGGTCTTTTCTGATATCAATAAAACTATAGCACCAGTCATTATTTTCTCTTCTGCAGACATGTAATATATATATATTATTCTACAACTTAATCTTTCCTTCTGACAATATATGTACTATCATATATATATTATGGATATATTTACAAACTGGTAAGTTTAGGTCTATCTTGTCCCCCCTAGTTTCAGAAGTCATGTTAATTTAAGTCATATATGCTAACATTTTTCAGCCACTGTTCAATTTTTTCCTCATTTATTTTGTAAAAGGCAGAGTCCCAGGTGCCTGGTTTTATCCAAATGAGACTATGCAGCATACATGTCAATGTTGATTTAAAGTACAATTCAACTTATTAAAAAGAAAAGGTAGATTTCTTACCCCATCTCCGGTTTTGTGAAAGTCAAGATTGGGCAGTGTTGGCATATGAACAAAAGCTTTTTTCCTTAGTCCACTGTAGCAATATGTAATGAACAGTTAAGGTCTGAAGTATTCTAAATTAAATGGACTGCTTACATAATTAGCACCTGAGAAGTAACCATATATGAAGTGAAAATAAAATCAGAATGAAGTAACATCTACTTTTTGAATTCTTCAGTAAAAGAAAGAAATCTTATTATAAACTCAGGATTTGTACTCCTTTGAAATGGGAATAGTCTTTGTAGAATGTTACTGTCTTAAGAAAAACAAAATAATTCTCATCTGTTATAAATTTAATGAATAAATGTTTCTAATAAGCTGTGCCAGCCACCAGTAACAAACAGGTCAGAAGGAAAGAAATATCCAGATGGAAACCTGGAACAGAGAAGGGAAACTTTAGCCCAGGGCACTGGGACAAAAACAACTCTGAAGAGTGTCACAAGGGCTTTAACCTTTTCATTTCTCTTTTTCCACTGAAACACACAGGATTATCACCTGCAACATGCCAAAGACACATCAAGACATTGTTGTTTGTACTCAGAAAACAAGGACAGGTCATGCAACACGTGGTGAAAGAACACCTGGAACCATTCTGGAAAAGCAGCCTTCCGCCATCCCCTTCCTCTCCTCTCCTCCACCGTAGTGGAATATGCTGTGAAAAAGGCCAAGAGCTAAGCAGAGAGAGAAGTACTTCTAATATGATATGGAGACCCTCTATCTTCTTCCAAGAGTAGGAAGAACTTTAATAAACTCTTAATTTTCATTTCCTTATTTCTGTTTGCTCCTAAGTATTTCTCTATCACAAGAGGAACCTGGTTTTAATTTTAATACAGATTTTAAACAGTTGGCTGAAAAATAAAGCAGGGGTCCCCAACCTCCTAGCATTGGACTGGTACCAGTCTAGGCCTGTTAGGAACCGGGATGCACAGCAGGAGTTGAGACTGAGTGTAATGTGCTTGAATCTTAAGTCACCCTGAAACTATACCCCCACCCTGATCCGTGGAAAAACTGTCTTCCGCAACACGGGTCTCCAATGCCAAAAAGGTTGGAGACAGCTGCTTTGAAGACAGCACTAATATTCCAGTATAAGTTCCACAAGAAAATTTTTTGAATGTTACATATTTTGCAAAAGAGATCCCTATGTTTCTAAATAAGAGGAAGGAAAGAAAGCAAACTAACACCTTCCGCCGTTTTAATTGATAGTTTACAACTGCTGTACTGTGGCGTGCCACGGTCATTCTTGTTGTTAAAGAAAAGATCAGGCCACTAAGAACACATTACAGTAACAGAAATACGGTGAAATCTATCACAGTCTTAATAACCACTATTTGTTATTTCTCTTGCAGTCTGATACACAGCTGGGAAAATTATATTGGTAATCATTCTACTAAATACTTTTACATTGTTTATATTTACTGATTTAAATTTATCTCTAAATATAGTTGCTGGCTGAACTACAAAAGGTGTCCTATAATATGTGAAAATTCAGACATTACTAAAAATCATCTTGGTAAATAAAGGATATTTAGATTTGCCTCTTGTGCCCAGACGACGTGCCTTCATGTTTGGAAAGACATTTTTCATAATCTTTCCAAAGTCAGCAGCACTTAGTGGATGGTAACCAAGATTGTCACAATAGCTCCTGCAAAAGAAGGAGGGACCAATTTAGAGAGCAACACAACTCAGAATTATACAGTGCAGTGCTATTTCAATACAATTCGATCCCTTTGACAAAGTGAAAAAACATATCATCTTCAAGTCATTCACCACTACTCAGGGTTAGATTATTTTATCCTCGGGGTATACTGTACCACTGCCTTCAGTAGCATTCAAGAAACTTTCAGTAAGAGATAGGTGGGTGGTATAAAGTTTTTCAACAACAATCCAACCCTGCATCCTGAATTGGGTATACCCAGCTCAAACAGTAAGGCTGTAAGTTTCCACTTATATACATATAGGTATATATATGGCGCGTGCGTGCGAGCACACACACACACACACATCAGATATCAGAGACAAAACTACTACGCGGTTTAATACAGGAACATGATATATTAGAATGAAAAGGGATCTTACAGATCAACTATACTAACACTCTCATTTCACCCATAAGGGAAGCCACAGAGAGAAGTTCCAAAGGTCCAGCGTTCTCTCCTCACCCCTACCCTCCTTATTATTGCCAGGAAAAAAGTACTTTGTAAGGCAGTATCTTCAAGTGAGACCAGGGAAACAAACTCAGTCTTAATTACTCCTGGAATCAGCTGTCGTTACTCTCTAAAGGTGCCAGTCACAGGTAAAAGGACAATCCCTCCTCTACCAGCTCAGCAGCAGGCCAAGGCCATAACTTGCTGTGGCTGCCAAGACCTTCTTCACAACCGCTGGCCTTCCAGAGAACCACTACCTGAGAAATACCAAAGAGGAAGTCAGAGGAATTCCCAAGGACTTCAATCAAGTCCCCCCACCTCCCATTTTAGCATCAACCAGAGCAGCTTCTTGATGAAGACATGCATGTGGGGGAGAGCCAAAGAAAGAGATTTAGGAGGAGGAAACAAAGGAAAAGAACTGGAAGGCCTGCTGGGCAGGGTGTAACTGCAATTGAGACTTGAGTTCTTGTAGACAGCTCAATAAATATCCTGGCAATGTGACTGAAGCGACCTGACCACAACAAGTTGAATTGGGAGATATTCAGGATGATGTAGGGACCTCTGGGAGTCTTAACAGAGGGAAAAGGGATAGGTCTGGAGACAATGGTATTTTTCTTGATCATGCCCCCCCTATGCCCACCATTCCCCTGGTGAGGGTGGACAGGGGAAGCGGCTAATACACGTTGAGAGTTCCCTCTACAGAAGTATCTGGACGTTGCATTTAAATTGAGACTAAATACAATACTCTGGTTCAGGGATCAAGGTTTAAGGTATAACCTGAAGAGGTGACTACTTCTGGATGCTGACAATTTAATGACTTGTATTAAATCATAACCATTTTGGCAGCAAGTCAAGTCAGTCACCTTCATGGCTTAAACCAGCACAGAAAGAAAACATGAATGAGGCTCCTTTGCATCGAAGGAACTTAATGCATGCTGTGCCCCCTACCTGCATCATTGCTTTTCTTGCCCTTTGAGTCCCAGCTTAAATGATTTTTTTTTAAAGATTTTTTTTAATCAGTATTTTTTAATTGTTGATATTGTACAGTTTTCTGTCTTCTACCCCACCCCCAGCCCACCACCCCAGCCCTCCCCACCTTCCTCCCATTTCCACCCCCCATAGTTTTTGTCCATGAGTCCTTTATACTTGTTGCTCTAAACCGTTCCCCTTTTCCCCTGAAATTCCCTCCCCTCCCCCTCTGGTTACTGTCAGACTGTTCTCAATTTCAGTGTCTTTGTTTATATTATGCTTGTTTGTTTGTTTTGTTGATTAGATTCCTGTTAAAGGTGAGATCATATGGTATTTGTCTTTCACTGCCTGGCTTATTTTGCTTAGCATGATGCTCTCCAATTCCATCCATACTGTCGCAAAGGGTAGGAGCTCCTTCTTTTTTTCTGCTGCATAGAATTCCATTGTGTAAATGTAGCACAGCACAGCTAAAGAAAACAGTATTAAAATAAAAAGAGAACCAACTGTATGGGAAAACATATTTGACAATGATACCTCAGACAAGGGATTAATCTCCAAAATATATAAAGAACTTACAAGACTCTACTCTAAGAAGACAAGCAACCCAATTAAAAAATGGGCAAAGGATTTGAACAGACACTTCTCCAAGGAGGACATACAGAAGATCCAGAGACACGTGAAAAGATGCTCGATATCTCTAGCTATCAGAGAGATGCAAATTAAAACTACAACGAGATACCACTTGACACCAGTCAGAATGGCCTTCACAAACAAAGCAACAAACAGCAAGTGTTGGAGAGGTTGTGGAGAAAAGGGGACCCTAGTGCACTGTTGGTGGGATTGCAGATTGGTACAACCACTATGGAAAACAGTATGGATTTTTCTAAGAAAACTAAAAATGAACATACCTTTTGACTCAGCAATTCCACTGCTTGGATTATATGCTAAGAACCCTGAAACACCAATCCAAAAGAACCTATGCACCCCTATGTTCATAGCAGCTTAAATGATTCTGAAAGGACCTCTTCTATCTAACGCAATGCCCTCCTGCCACACCCAGCCACACCCCCATTAGTGTACTTACACTAAGCAACAGCCAGTTCACTTGTTTCCTCAATCAGGGGAGTGACCATATACAGGGGTGAGCAAAAGTAGGTTTACAGCTGTACGTGAAACAGTTTGTTCTTATATTATTAACTATTGTATTACTTATTTATATTACAACTGTAAACCTACTTTTGCCCACCCCATGTATCTGGTTCACCATTTTATTCTCAGCACTAGGAGCAAGATTTAAGAATCATATTAACCCTTAATGTGACACTAAGTATGTAATATTTAAAATGACAAGAAACTGTAAATAAACACACAAAAAGACAAAAAAAAAAAAAAAACCCACCAAAAAACAAAACCTAACCCAGCAATCCCCCCAAAACCAACGTCCACAGGCTCCTATGGTCACATAGGCAGATGGGCCCCAAAACACCGATACTAAATAAAGAAAAGCAGGCAGTAGGCCTAATGAGGGACAGATCACATCCATCCTCATCCTCTCTCTCTGTAACTAGATTCTGATTTTTTCTATTATACTAGCATACCAAACTTTTTAATTTGATAGATGTGGTAGGTAAAAGGTTGACAAAGTTAACTATCAAGATGACCAATTTGCTTGTTGAAATGGAACTAATCCTGAGTGACATTTCAGAGGCTGACCACCTGATTTCATCTGGGTTTTGATTCTTAATTATTCTGTTATAAGAGAGGAATTCACCTTTAGAATGATTTTTAAAATAATAACCTTATCTTTAGTGGATATAAAAATATCTTGTAGACACATAAACAGCTCAAATTATTCTTCCTGAACACAAAGGAAGCAAAGTTTAAGAATAAAACATCTTATGATTCAAAATTCTATACTGTGCATCTTATATGTCAAAGAGAAAATAAATTAGAGAGCCTCAATTTAGACGAGACTTTAGACCAGACTTCAACTGGTCTACCCAAGCATGGGGAAATTATCCAGCAAGAAATTCCCAGCATGAAGCTTTGCAAACCACTTCTGACATGTTCGATCAGTCACAGCACCTTCTCCATACACCGCATAAATCTTTTTAAGCATTTCAGTTGCATTTTTACCTCCCTTGAAATAATAAAGCATAATATGCCAAAATGTTGTGTATCTTCTCCCATCTTCAATATTAAAATGGCTATACAAAAATTCACCAATTTTGATTAAGTTTTTTAAAAATACAAGCTAATATGAGAGCTGTCACAATACAATCTAACAAAATTGTTTCGAATGAAGTTAAAGACAACTAAGTGCTACTAGAGCCCCCTTACGGAAAAAACAAAACAAACTTTTGGGCCAACCCAATACTTCACTTTCAATAAGGGATAGAACTAAGAAGAGAAACAAGGAAACAGAAGATATAAAACAACAGTACAAATCAACTATACCTAAAATATAATCTACAGAACAACCCACCTGACCAAGCAACCACAAAATACACATTCTTCTCAAGTGCACATGGACAGATGCTGTATTAGGGCTATAAACACAACTGTACACTAAAAGTAATAAATCTATACAAAATATTTTCTCCAACTACAATGGGTTGGAGTATGAAATCAATAACTGAAAGAAACTGGAAATTCACTCATGTGTAAACTATAAATAGGTCAAAGAAGAAATCGCAAGAAAAATTAGAAAATACTCTGAGATAAATAAAAATGAAAGCACAACGTACCCAAACTTACAGGATGGAGTGAAAGTAATGTTTAGAGGAAAGTCTATGGCTGTTTATGCCTACACTAAACGAAGAGAAAGGTCTCAAATGAGCAACATAATCTTCCATTTTAAATATCCAGAAAAGTAAGAGGAAACCAAATCCAGTGCAGACAGAAGTAATAATAAGGACTGAAGTGGGAATAAATGAAATAGGGAATAGAAAAAAATTAACCAATCTAAAACTTGTTTCTTTGAAAAGATCAATGAGACTGAGAAACCTTTAGCTAAACTGACCAAGATGAAAAAAAAAAAAAGAGTCAAATAACTGAAATCAGGAATGGAAGTGGGACATTACAACTACTATTATAGAAACAAAAGGGGCTATAAGAGAGTACCATGAAAAACTGTATACCAATGGAATATCCACATGAAACAGACAAATTCCTAGAAAGGCATAAACTACCAAAATGGACTCAAAATGAAATGAGACAATTTGACTTATAAAAAAAGACTGAATTAGTAATTTAAAAAATACCCACAAAGTCCTGGCCTAGATGACTTCACAGGTGAATTCTACCAAACTATTAAAGATCAATACCAATCCTTTATAAACTCTTTCATAAAAATAGAAAATACATCCGACCTCATTTTGTAAGGCCAGCATTACCCTGACTCCAAACTAGACAGAGATATCCTAAGAAAAATATAGAGCATATCCTTATAAATATATGTGTAAAAATCTTAAAATTTTTTTTTATTATATGGCTTAGGCTTCTGGTCAAGATGGAGGCATAGGTAGACATGCTTTGCATTCTCACGCAACCACACAAAGAATACCAACTAGATCTCAAAACAAATAACATTCAGAATCATCAGAAAATTATGCTGTATGGAAGCCTGACAACCAAGGATTTAAAGAAGCCACGTTCATCCAGACAGGTAGGAGGGGTGGAGTCTCAGAGATGAGCAGAGAGGCATGGAAACATGGTGTGCAGCAGAGAGGTGGAGACAGAATGGATGGTCTCACATTCAAGTATGGTGGATAAAAATCAGAAGGGATACCCTGGGAGTGAGCAAGCCCAGCCCCAGGCCAGACCAAAAGGCCCAGGGGTCCAGTGCCAGGAAGATACATCCCCATAACTTCTAGCTATAAAAACCAGTGGGCGTGTGAGCTGTGGAAGAAACTGTTGGATTTTCAGAAGACTGTTTAAAGGGCCCGCACAGACTTAGAAGGTATGCAAACCCACCCACTCTGGGATTCAGCACCAGGGCAACAGCTGGAAGGGCATCAGTCACATACGGGGTGGGGGAAGTGATTGGAAATGGGATGAGTGCCAGGCAAACCTCCAGAAGCTAAGCAGCTGCACAATCTCCTCTCCAAGCACCTCCACCCCCACACAGAGTCACAAAGTGGTGAGGAGGGTTGCCCCACCCTGGCAATTACCTAAGGCTCTGCTCTCACACAATCTACAGGTGTTTTTTCTACAATAGGTTATGCTACTAAGACAGTGTGTCAATGCAGCTCTACCTAACAAACAAAAACAAACACAAACACAGAGAGGCTGCCAAACAGAGGAGACAAAGAAATATGGCCCAAATGAAAGAATACAACAAAACCCCAGAAAAAGAACTAAACGAAACAAAGATAACCTATCAGATGCAGAGTTCAGGTGATCAGGATGCTCAAAGAATTCATGAGCACAGCAACAACATAAAGGATAAATGAAGTTACACTAAGTGAAATAAAGAAAAACCAATAGGGAACCAACAGTGAAGGGAAGGAAGCCAGGATTCAGATCAATGATTTGAACTGGAACTTAAAGAAGAAATAAACATTCAACTAGAACAGCAAGAAGAAACAAGGATCTAAAACAAACGAGGATAGCATAAGGACCCTCTGGGACATCTCCAAACATACCAACATCCAAATCACAAGGATGCTAGAAGAGGAAGAGCAAGAGATCGAAAATGTATTTGAAAAAAATAATGAAGGAAAACTATGCTAATTTCACAAAGGAAATATACATACAAGTCTGGGAAAGCTCTTAAGAGTTCCAACCAAGTTGGGGCCAAAGAGGACCACACCAAAACACATCATAATTAAAATGCAAGTTCAAAGATAAGGAGAGAATCTTAAAAGCAGCAAGAGAAAAGCAGAAAGTTACCAACAAAGGAGTTCCCATAAGACTATCAGCTGATTTCTCCAAAGAAACTTTGCAGGCAAAAAGTATTCAAAGTGATGAAAAGCATGAACCTACATCCAAGATTACTCTATCCAGAAAAGCTGTCATTTAAATGGAAGGGCAGATGATGTGCTTCCCAGACAAGGTCAAGTTAAAGGAATTCATCATCACCAAGCCATTATTATATGAAATGCTGAAGAAACTTATTTAAGAAACAGAAGATCAAAACTATGAACATCAAAATGGCAACAAATTCACAATTATCAGTAACAATCTAAAAAAACTACCAGAACAGGAACAGAATCATAGATATGGAGATCATTTGGAGGGTTATCAGGTGGGAGGGGGAAGGTGGAGAATGGAGGAAAGGTGCAGGGATTAAGAAGCATAAATGGTAGGTACAAAATAGACAGGGGGAGGTTAAGGATAATATAGGAAATGGAGAAGCCAAAGAACTTACATGCACAACCCATTGGCATGAATGAAGAGTAGAGGACTGCTGGAGGGAAGGAAGGGTTCTAGGCAGGGGGTTGCATAACAGGGGAAAAACTGGGACAACTGCAAAAGCATAATGAATAAAATGAAATTAAAAAAGTTTTTATTTATTGATTTTTAGAGAGAGAAAGGGAGTGAGGAAGGGAGAAGGGGGGAAGAGAGAAAACATTGATTTGTTATTCCACTTATTTATGCATTCATTGGTTGCTTCTTGTGTGTACCCTGACTGGGATCAAATCTACAACCTTGGCACATCAGGACAATGTTCCAACCAACTGAACTACCTGGCCCGGGCTGTAAAAATCTTTAACACAATACTAGCAAACTGAGTCTATCACTATGTATAAAGGATTATATAGCATGACCACCCAGGATTTATCCCAGGAATACAAGATGGATTCAACATACAAAATTCAATCAGTAATGTAACATAATATTAATTGCATAAAGGAAAAAAACTGATATGTAATCTCAATAGATGCAGAAAAAACATGTGAGAAACCTCAACAATCAACAATATGGAAATAGAATAAAGTCCCTAAACCTGATAAAGGTCATCTATGGAAAACCCACAGTTAACAACATACTTAATGTTGGCACACTGAAAGATTCTTCCTCCAAATCAGGCAAAAGACAAGAATGTCTGCCTCATCATTTCTGTTTAACATTGTATTGGAAGATTCCAGCCAGGGCAATTAGGCAACAAAATAAAATAAGAGCCAAATTAGACAAGAAGAGGTAATGCTATCTTTATTTTCAGATGACATATTTTATATATATAGATAACCCTAAGGAATGTACTAAAAAACTGTCATTAGAGTTAATAAACCAGTTCAAGAGGGTTGCAGGATACACGATCATATATAGTCACATGCCAATTAAGGATGGGGATATGTTCCGAGAAATGTGTCATGAAGTGAGTTTGTCATGCTTTGAACATTGTAGAGTGTAGTACTTACACAAACCTAGATGGTATAATCTACTACTGCAAATTGTATGTGCTATAATTTTATATGACCAGCAGCACGGTAGGTTTATTTACACCAGCATCACCACAAACATGCGAGTAATGCACTGAGATACCACATTAGGATAGGGAGGACATCACTAAGCAATGGGAATTTTTTTCAGCTCTATTATAATCTTATGAGATCACCATCATATATGTGGTCTGTCATTACTGACTGAAACATTGTTATGTGGTGCATGGCTATATAAAAATCAGTCTTATTTCTATACACATGTACAATCAAAAAAATGAAATTTAAAAAGTAACTCCATTTGCTGTGTTTTAAAAGAACACTGAAAATAAGCTTAACAAAATAAGTACAAGATTTTTTACATGAAAACTACAAAATATCCTTGAAGAAAACTAAAGATCTGAGTAAAAAGAAATACATTCCATGTTCATGGATTGGAAGAATATTGATAAGTTGGCAATACTCCTAAATTTATCTATTGATTAAATGCAATCTTTATGAAAATTTATCTTTCTTCATTACAGAAATTAACAAGCTAATTCTAGAATCCATATGGAACTTTAAGGAAACCAGAGAGTCAAAAAAATTAACCTGGAAGGCTCATACCTCCCTATATCAAAACTTACGACAAAACTAAAAATAACCAGCACTGGCTGGTATAGCTCAGGGGATTGAGTGCAAGCTGCGAACCAAAAGTTCGATTCCCAGTCAGGGCACATGCCTGGGTTGCAGGCCAGGTCCCCATTAGGGGACGTTCCAGAGGCAGCCATACATTGATGTTTCTCTCCCTCTCTTTCTCCTTCCCTTCCCTTTCTAAAAATGAATAAATAAAATCTTAATTAAAAAAACAAACCTAAAATAATCAAGACAGTGTAATGATAGCATAAAGATACATAGAACAATGGGACAGAATTAAGAGTCCGGAAGTAAGCCCATACATTGATGGCCAATTGATTTCCACAAGGGTTCCAAGACCATTCAATGGGGAAGAAATAATCTTTTCAACAGATGATGCATGGTTGTTGAATATCCATGAGCAAAAGAATGAATTTGGGTACCTACCTCACACCACCTATAAAATTTAAATAAAATGCAAAGGTCCAAATGTATGAGCTAAAACAATAAAATTCTTATAATGAAACAGTATAAATCTGCATGACCTTGCATTAGGCAACAGCTTGTTAGTCATGACAGCTAAAATCACAAGCAACCAAAGGAAAAAATAAACTAATTTCATCAAAATGAAAAACTTTTGTTCACCAGAGGACAATGTCAAAACAATAAAGACAGCCCACAGGTGGGAAAATATTTACAAATCATAATATATCTAGTAAGAATTTAGTATATGGAATATCTATACAACACATAAGTAAACAATAAGACAAATAATTAAAAATGAGGAAAGAATTTGAATAAATATTTCTCCAAAGAAAATACACAAATGCCCAGTAAGAACATGAAAAGTTACTTGGCACCATCAGTCACCAGGGAAATACAAATTGAATCCATGAGCTACTACTTCACATGTGGCTGAATGACCATAATAAAGAAGATGTGAAGGTGTTGGCAAGAATGTGGGGAAATATAATCCTCATAATTGTTGGTGGGAATGTACAATGGTGCAGCCATATTGCAGGACAATTTGGTAATCCCTCAAAAAGTTAAAATAGAGTTACTGTATGACCCAGCAATTCCACTCTTCATTATGACCAAGAGAACTGAAAACCCACGTCCATACAAAACCTTAGAGACAAATGTTCATAGCAGCATTTTCATAATAACAAGTGGAAACAACTCAATGTTCACTAAATGATGAATGGGTAACAAACTGGCACATTCATACAGTGGAATATTATTTGACCACAAAAAGGAATGAAGCACTAAATATATGATACAACATAGATAAGCCCTGAAAACATCAGCATATATGAAAGAAACCAGAGAGGAAAGGCCACATAATACATGATCCCTCTTATATGAAATGTCCAGAATAGGTAAACCGATACAGGCAGAAAGTAGATTATTTGTTGCTAAGGCCTAGGAGAAAGAAAAATGGGTTGTGACTCCTAGTGGATATGGAATTTCGGAGCAGTAATGAAAATAGTTTCACACTGTGGTGACAGACGCATGACCTTATAAATATATACTCAACTGTACGATTAAAAAGTGAGTATTAATATGTGATCTGTATCTCAAAAGATAAAAATCTAAAAACCAAAAGAAAAACTTTTAGTTTTGCCTATCTGTAAAATAACTGCCTTATGACACGTAGTAAATTGAGGTTTTTGCCAATACATAATCTGAATCATAGTCTTTAGGACTGTGGAGTGGAAGTGATTCATTTGCTGGGACATTTGTGGGGGGCTGAAATTATCAGTATAGTTTTCTCTCAACTTTAGTTTACTATTTCTAATCAGCTAAAATATCTAAAATACAAAAGGCTTGGGAAATTCTACTCCAAGTATTTTAATCAAGAGACGACTAGCACTTGGAATGAGTTTCTAGAGGTAACAGGGATTAAATCAAAAAGCCCATCCTTGAAGTCAGAAAACCTGGGTACAGGCTGTCTAGGGCATTTACTTCTGAGTCATAGCGACCTCGCCCATAAAGCAGGAATAATATCTGCTTCCATTTATTTTATGCAGATACTATAATATTAAACAATATATTATACATTTGAGAAAGTATACACACGTTTAGGACTGACCTATATATCATTTAGCCCATGAAATGTTCACTGTTTTAATGCTTTTAAAACAAGTATGTTTCAAGAATCTATTTCTACCTTCAAGGTTGTTCTAAGAGTTTAATTTACACTGATTCAAGCAACAGAAAAGATAAACTTAGGCTGTAAGCACAAAAGTATCACACATACAAAATTAATTATTACGCATAACTAAAAAATTTAAATAATCAAATAGATGGAAAAGAAAGGACTGGAGAGAACAGTTGTGCCAGGAAATGATGGAAACAAAGCTGTCAAATTTAAAAATCTGCACATCTGAGATTCCACCCAGAATGAAAGCAAACAGATTTTTAGGAATGCTAAAACAGGCTACATATTATTTAGTAAGAAATCCACTTGAGATTAATGCTTTGTTTCTCCATCCTGCACCAGGAAGCAGCAGCAGGAGCTGTGGTTGCTACTGCCTCTGTTGCTATGTGTCTGCACACACCAGAGTTTCTGGATAGGTTCGTGCCACCAGCTTCTTCTATTGGTCAGATTTAAAGACCAGGGACTTTTTAGAAACATAATAATGTGAACTGCCTAAAACAAAATGATACAAATGATAAACATAAAAGGATGGGTATATATGCATGTGTACAGGGTGGGGTAAAAGTAGGTTCACAGATGAACATATGGAAAATAATACACTAATTAATAAATAATAATAAGAGAATAAATTCTGTTTTGTGTATTCACAATTGTAAACCTACTTTTGACCCACCCTGTATATATTTGTATTAGACAGATATCCAGAGTGGGTTGTAAATATTGACATTAGAGAAAATTTAAGACAAAATACATTCAATATGATATGAATACATTTTTTTGTTGATAACAGGCAAAAACTATAATAAAGATATATATAATTATTATTTTTTTTCTTTTGTCAAACAGCCCGAGATCTATAAATTAAAATCTATTAACCACTATGAGGAACTGGGAGAAACATCACTTTTGTAAGAGATTAATATACTATTCATTCTCAACTGATAAACTAAAAGAAAAAGATTTTTAAAATAGAATTTAATGGATTTGAAAAAAACACAGGAAAGTGAATTTAGTACATATTAATATATAGTAAATAAACAGTGTAATATAATGAGGATGTCCAGAAATATTTATAAAAACTGATAATTTGGTAGGCTGAAAGTAAACTTCAACTGAAATGAATACTTTTTGAACATACTATAATAAAACAAAACAAAATGGAACAAAAACTCTTAAGGATATGAAAGGCTTTAAAAAAACACTTTTAACTATTTAGGTCAAAGAAAACAATAAAGCTATAATTCCACACTATTAGAAAATAATGATAATTGTAACTAATCATATTCATTCCTGAGGAGTATAGCTAAAACTACATTAAAAGAAAAATTCATAGATGTAAATATTCACATCTTAAATATAAAAAGAATGAAAACAAAGTAGACATCCCATTTAAAGAGTAAGGAAAAAAAACCACCAAAAATCAGGGGAATTTAAAAAAAAAGGCATCTAATAAATGAGAAAACACAAAAAATAAAACTGATATATCATGCTTACTTTCCTTTTATTTAAAGACTAATAAAAATAAACTATGGCTAAGTACAATTTGACAAAATATGGGCAGAACTGAAATACAGGGTGGGACAAAGTAGGTAGGGGCAAAGTTGTTCATGAAGAAAATACAGTAATAAATATCATAAAAGAATAAACTATGTTTCCTGTACTCACACTGTAAACCTACTTCGGCCCCTGTATATAAGATTAGAAATAGGACAAAGGATATATCAGATACAGAAGACATTCAGTTTACAAGAGATGAGTATATGTAATGCTATACTAATGTATTTGAAAATTTTAATGAATTCCAGGAAGAACAAATTACCAAAATTGGCTAGCGAAGTAAAAACCTAATGAAGAACACATAAAAGTTGTCAAAGAATTACCTCCAACAACGACTCCAGGCCTAGACAGTTTTATAGTTGAGTTCTTTAAAACTTTCAAGAATAAGTAAGTCCCATGCTACATAAACTGTTTCAGAGCACAGACAATTAGGGAAAGAGTTCCAAATACTTTATGAACCTGGCCCAACTCAATTATCAAAATCTGAGAAAGCATAAAAAAAGAAAATTACAGACCAAATTCCCCTATGGATGGATATAGATACAAAGATCCTAAATAATATACTTGACAACAGAAACTAACAGTACAATAAAAGATTACAGATCTTGATATGAAGAGAGCATTCATTCTAGTGGATAAAAGGAGTCACACTGGGTGCTATACATAATATATCACATCAACAGTTCAAAGAAGAAGCACTACATAACGTCAATAGATACCCAAAAAGTATCTGATGAATTTGAATATCCATTTCTCAAAAAACAGCAAATTACAGTCTTGGTCAATTAAAAATGATACATCCTTAACACAAAGAACTGTAAGAGGAAATGATGCAAACATTGCTTATTCCAAGTCAGAAGGAAGATCTATTAAATGTAATGAAGAGAATGAGAAAGACATGCAGGATAAACTCTACCCAGAAGAGTCAAAAGAACTGAAAAAATAAGGATTAAGCAAAGTTCAGTAAATAATAAAATTTCAACATAAATAACAGAAATTTACAGATGTCCTTTAAACCAAAAAGACCAACAAAATATTAACAAGGACTATATACACTTAACATAGTCCTTGACACAAGTAAAAATTAACAAGGAATATATACACTTAACAAGAAAAATAAGTGAGCTTAATTGAAGGAAAAAATCCTAAAACTTTATTTGAAGGGCATGAGAAAGATGTAAATCAAGAAATATACTCCTAACTCTGAAGTTAATTTTTCTAAAATAAATTTTCATATCAAAATTCCTTTGAGGTTTCTTCTTTAAAGTAAAAAAAAAAAAAAAAAAAAAAGATTTTAAACTTCATATAAAAACATTGGTATAAAAATTTTTTTTTAAAAAAGGAAAAAAATTGGTAAAAAACCAAGGAAAATTTTGATAAAGAAGGGCAATGAAGAAAGATTGGTCCTACCAGCTTCTTAAACATTTAATAACTAAAACACTTAAAATGGTATAGTACTGAAATAAGAATGGAAAATACAAAGGAAGAAAATTCAGTCCAGGAGGCTGTAGTAAGAATTACATTAATAGATGAGTGTTAAAAGAAAAAATTATTCAGTAAAGAAGGCTGGAATAATTAGTTAACCATTCAGAAAAATATTAAAATTAGTCCCTTATCTTAAGGCATTCACCAAAATAAATACTAGCTATGGCCAGTGTGGCTCCGTTGGTTGGAGCATCATAAACCAAAAGGTCATGGGGTTCGATTCCTGGACAGGGCACATGCCTAGGCTGCAGGTTTGGTCCCCAGTCAGGGCATGTGTGAGAGGCAACCAAGCCATGTTTCTTCTCTCCCTCCCTTCTCCTCTCCTGAAACCAATAAACATGTCCTCGGGTGAGCGGAAAAACAACAACAAAAGAAATACCAGATGGAATAAAGGGTTATGTGTGAAAAATGAAATAAATAACTAGGAAAAAATGCATGCGAGTATACAGCTACTAGTGGATGGGGGAAGTTCTTTCTAAGTATAACAATGGATATTATAAGCTGCAAAACAATAGGCAAATTAGACTTATAAAAATTAAAATTAAATAATAAAAAGTAATCAAAAAAAATTTTTTTTTGTGATGAGAAGTGTTTTTTTTTTTTTTTTAAATGATATCATGGCTATTGCTTCTTTTCTTTTTTAAGATTTTATTTATTTAGAGAGGGGAAGGGAGGTAGAAAGAGAGAGAAACATCAATGTGTGGTTGCCTCTTGCATGGCCCCCACTGGGGACCTGGCCCAAAACCCAGGCATGTGCCCTGACTGGGAATCAAACCTGCGACACTTTGGTTCGCAGCCCGCGCTCAATCCAAAATTTTTATATTTTAATAATTAATATCCTTAATATAGAAAGGTCTGTAAACCAACAACCCAATTCTGATGATCTACATTAAATTCTACAGCCAAGAACGCTCACTGCAATGTTGTTTGCAACTGTCCCCCTTCACATATTGTGTAAATGGGGATGAATCTGATTAAATAACAAGAAAATACACATGAAAAAGGCATTAGAAAAAAATAAAGTGGTTATTTTTAGGTAGTGAGGTTACTGATGCTAGTTTTCTTTTTTATACATTTATAACTATCTGGCAAAACTTTCATGATGAATACATATTACTTTTATAAATAGAAAAATAATATAAACCCATTAATAATCATTTTCATAAACACATGTAAGAACTTCACAATCATTTGTGAATTAAACTGTCTCTGCATGCTGAAAGCTCCTTAAAGCTTCCTGGTTCTATTAATATCTTAATTTAGCCTGACAATACAGTTAAAAGAAGCCAAATGTCTTAGATGACATCTTCAATTTTTCTCTCAAAGGGATTTTTAACGACTATTAAAAGATCAAGGGGGGTGAGCTGGGATGGTAGTAAAAGGCAGAAAACTATACTTGAACAATTAAAATTAAAAAAATTGACTTTTACACAAATATATCTAAACACCACTACAATGAACTATACAAGAGTCCATATGCAATAGGAATAGCTTGAAATCAAGGTATATTTCCTATCAATAATAATACCTTTCCAATAAATATTCAGAAGAAATTCTATTTAAGACTGGTCATTCTATGTATGGTAAATTATTATTCATGAAAACTCATTAAGGCACTGAAAGAGGATGATGACTAACTAGTCTAAAAGGCCTTTAGGAAAGAACGAAATTTCTCTTAAAATCTTTACAGCTAGAAAGTGTTATTTTGTATCTAACTGAAATCTCTCCTGTGATTTAAAACTTTTCTTCTTTAAAAAAATAAATAGCTACATTCCATTTTGCTTTCTTTAGACAAGATAATTTTAAAACTTTAAACCAGCTATTTCCTAATACTTCTTGCCTGTCTGCAGTCTATTTTTCATATCTCTCAAGTTATTTAAATGCGCATGGCAAAGTATGATTTCAGGCAATGTATAATCAAATGAGCGAAGAGGCTGGAGCTCTCACATGGCTGTAACTCTGTGGAAATACAAACATATTTTCTTTTTAGCACCTGTTGTGCTGTTAGTGTCTTTTATAACACACTATTTGTATGCATGTATATTAATTATATATAAACAAATTTATACTTTGAGCAGCTAATTTATTCACATTATGTGGAAGTCCGCACCAACTTGACATCTAACAACGTGCTTAACCTTTTCCACCCCTCAGTTTGATATACTCAAATTTAACAAGGTTGCTTTCTTACCTATTATGAACCACTCATGGAATCTGAGATCAAGGCTTATATCCACCCCTAATTAATTTTGTGACACTGGAAGACTCACCTAACTTCTCTGGGCTTTAATGTTTTCATATACACATTAGTGGGGTGGAAATGTACTACTAGAAGACTTAACAAGGTCTTTCACAACACTAATTTTATCATCAATGGAAGGGATCAGATTCCATTCTAATTAATCTTAATATTAAATTAGTGACTATTATGTGAAAACACCGTGGGGAAACAACAGTAAATAAAGTATATTCTTAACGAAATGTTAATTCTTTCAAACTGAATGCACAGAACTGATATTTCTTTCCTTGTCACATTACTATTAAGAATTTCCCTTACCTACTACTTCCCTTTTAAACTACCTCCTACTTTCTTTTATCTCTGTTGTTCTCTACTGAACTGCAAATTATTGGCTCAAAATTGGAGCACCTACTCTGTACACTGAGAAGATATGATTTTTGTTCTGTTTTGTTCAGGAAAACTCTAACTTTTCTTAGTGAAAAAAATCACAAGGATTTATGGAAATCTTAGAAAATGATTTACTAGAAAATTTCAGAAAAATGTAATCATGCCAAAGGCAGACCTCTTTAAGGAGTACAGGACCGCGCGAACGAAGCGGTGTCACACTTCCACAAACCAGTTACAGATGTGGTGGAGTGGAAGGACATCACTTCAAAAATACGTAAAATATCCTAAATTCCCCTATTAATTCATACAGTGATGTCATACATTAATTTGTCCAATCTGCCTTCTTTTGGGAAACTAGTGAGATATTTTTGGATAACTAGTTCTTCAACATTTTCCTTCTCCAGACAACTTTTAGAATTTTAGAGCTAAGAGAAACTCTTAAACTGCCTCATTTTATAGATGATGCAACTGACAAAAAGAACGGTTAGAATATATATGTCCAGGTTACACAAGTTTAATGACAGGTTCTGTTTTTTTGATCCTCAAACCAGGGTTTCAACATACCACACATTTGCCTGATATTAATTGGCTTTTAGTGAATACAAATTTGCTTTTTTGTAGTGTCAAGAGTGTCTCTATTTTAATTAACTTGAAGTTAGTGAAAAATTCAATATATATGAATATACATATTCATATTCTCATCAAGAGCAGAAGCTTTATCTCATGTGTCATGCCCTCAGAACTTATTATAGGGTCTAGTACATAGCAAGACATGGCCGGTGTTCAACAGACTGCTGTGGATCGAGAAAATGAACTTTACAGACTTGGATCACATGCAGTCTTAGCTTTAATTTTCCTAAAGAGAAGAAATTCTAAAGCTCTTCGGTTTAACTTTGTTCAACCGTTGATCATTTCAGACATTTTTCTCTAGCCTTTCTCCAGCTCCACTATGTTTTTTAAGGTGAGGGAATCAAAATTTTGAATGAGGGTAGAGAGTTTTATTTCTAAACACCAACAACCTCCTTAAAAGTGGAGTTGCTTTCCATCATCTTACACTGGTGAACAGCAGCACTTATTCCACACTTTTCTTTCAAATTGTGTATTACAACACATTAATGCCTGCTGCTCTGACATTTCAATACCCCCCAAATTTTGGTTTTATTTACTCTGCCTGAATATATCTCCTTTTCCAAATAAATTATAAAAATGTTAAACAAAGCTAGATTTAGCATCTATTAACTTTTCTCTATCCAGAAAGGCTCATTGGTCTCTATACCTTTGCTTCCTGTGTTTAAATAAGTTATCTATATAATCAAAATTATATTGAGTGTCTACTAGGTGCAAGCCACACAACACTCCAGAACCCTATCATTTTACTTGGTTGGTATAGAAAAGGATTTCATGGATGCATGAAAAGGCCCTTAAGAAGTCTAAATAAAAAAAACGTTTTAGTTTTCCATATGCATTGACTTATTTACTGCCTTTCACTTTCCTTCCAACCCTAGGCACACCCTTCCTGTTTCTTAAAGAACTCTACAGGAATTTTATTCAGCAGTCCTATCCCACTGTCCCTCCACCCCTAGTCATCCAGATGAACTCCAGAGTAACCCTTTTATTTAGTAATCCTGTCCTTTGTTACATATACTACTAGAGAAATTTTCTTTCAACTTTCTAAAATTGTTGTTCAATTACAGTTGTACCCATTGGAGACAGAAGGAACAGGAGAGATTTCTAAGTTAAACTCCTATATATCACTGTGACATTCACCAATGATAATCACTGAAGCCACATACAGTGCTTAAGCTCTTTAATACACCAGCAAGCCTGACACACACACATACACACACACACACACACACACACACACACAATACTTACTTGTACTCATCATAGACTTCCTGTTTGGGCAGTGAAGTCTCAGGATGTTCCTCTAGAGTATTCCGAATCCAGAAAAAGGCATGCTTTTGTTGTGCCCGACTAGATGACATGGCATTCTGATCGCTAATCACAGAAGAAAAATACGTTTAGCTGAACTAGACAGCAACTCACTGACAATTTTTGAGCCAGGTCTAAATGTTCCACTGAATAACTATGTGTAAACACACTATAAATGACCAAACCAAACTCAGGACAAACAGTAGGTGCCCAGTTATCTATACATGGAGTCATCCACCTGTGGATGTGGGTGTTATTTTCTATAACTAGTGTCTGACTAAAGTTAATGCCTTGTCCCAGCTCTACCTACCATCTCTAGAAGGAACATTGACAATATCAGGTATTTGTTTTGGGTAAAACAATCTCTAACTGGATATTTGCTCACTTGCTTGTTCATTTGCCTAAACTTACCAAACTTCCAACTTTCAAAATAAAAGTTATAAAAGCAATTATTTATTTTCCATTTGCTTACCATTCTCAAGTAACTACCTAAAATCTCACTAAAGCACTCAATGAGTCAGACAGAATATAATTTTTGTATAAATTATGTGAATAAAATTAATTCTGAGAAATACTTAAGAGTACAGAAACTTTAAGAACAGAATGCATGAACCAAGCAATATTTCTCTCAAGTTTCTAATGAGATAATAAATATTTTAAATAATGAAATATAATACCCACAAGCATTTAAAATATCTTACATTTATCAGAAATTCATGCTTCATACAGGGAACTATTTTCTTTTTAATATTCTGTGACACGCTCACCTGACAGTACCTAAAAACTCTTGCAGTTAATTTACTGCTCACAATACTTATGTACTTATTCTTTGGTTTTACTACATAAACATATTAATCTGTTCATAAAACATAACCCACATTGTCCAGTGTTTACCCAGGTGCACAAATGAATTAGCAAAAACTGTAAGTAAACACTTAACCAAATATAATCTACTGTTTTGCCATTCTGTTTTCTGATGATGTTAGGAATAGTGTTAACAATAACAACCAAAACACATACACACCCTGTGACACTTACTTCCTAGGGTTCACCAATGCACACTGTAATGAAGGCAAAGACAAGCAGAGACATACCTTTTCTCTCCATTGCTGAGACCAGAAGGCAGCTGAAGGTAGAGGTAGAGTTTCTCTAGGTCTGTAAACTTCTCAACTTCTTGCTGGTTACAAAAGATTAAAAAGAAAGATCATTTTAAAAACACGGTTTCTCTCTTAAAATTTACTCACACTTCTGTAAAAAAAAAAAAAAAAATACTGTCTAAATTTAAGCCAGACTGAATAGATCACCTGCCAAAGAAAACAAAATCTAGGCTTTTCACTCATCATTAAAATAATACAGTTAAGCTGTTTGATAAATTTATTGCAGGTAAAATAATTAAGGAAAAAAGTAACTTTCCTATGAACCCTTATATTCTAGGTCTAAATAAAATCATAGCTCAATGCTTAGATAAAAGTTTACCACTTTTAATCACATTTGAAGAATGAGGGTTGTACAGTATTACCAGAAAAGTACCAGACTGAGAGTCAAGAGGGTATTTATTATTCATCTTAGCCTCCTCACTTAACTGGCTATGAGATTCTGGTGCTCTGGCAAATTTTCCTTGGAACTATAAAATAGATGAGATGATTTCTAGCATCCTTTCCTAATTCTCAAAAATCCAGAACACATGACTAATGATGATGTCAGTCTATGGATGGAAATGGAGATTTAAAGGTATTCAAGTACAACCAACATCCCTTCTTGAACTATGCAGATGTACTTATTCTTTGACTTGCAAGAGTAGCTGCTATTCGGAGAACTGATTTGTGTGATTTTCTATCACAAATATTCTGTAACGATGTTGTTTTGTCTATAAATGTACCCTTTAAAATAATTTCTCCTACAACCAGGACTGCATAAGCTTTCTTTCCTAACTGAGTTTGCCACAGAAGAGCTTTAAATGTGCCATAAGTCCTACTGCAATAAAAATATCATTGTAAAATTTTGTAGCCAAATTAATTGCATTGCAATTGAAAATGTAAACACATTATTTGAATACCTGGTTGCAGAATTTATTTTTATACAAATAAAGCACATTAAACATAAATCTAAATTTTTAAAAAGCTTAAAACCCACATTTTTTCCCATTACACAGTCTGTGGGGTTTTTCCCATTCCCAATCAGCTCTTGCTCTAATACCTAAATAGATTCACTAGCATTATCTTTGTAACTTTTCCCATAAAAAAGGAAAACACATACACATCTCCTTTCTCAATTGTTACTAACACTTTTTTTTTTTTAAATCCTCACCTGAGGACATGCTTATTGATTTTGGAGAGAGAGGAGGGGAGGGAGAGAGAGAAAGAGAGGAACATCGACTGGTTGTTTCTTGCAGATGCCCCAACTGGGGGCTGAACTGGCAACCCAGGCATAAGCTCTGACCAGGAACTGAATCCAGAACCTTTTGGTTTAACGAGACACTCAAACCAGCTGAGCCACATCAGCCATGGCAACACCTTCTTCACTCCAGTTCCCCAGTGTTCAGTTTTGGCATCTGTTTAATTTTGTTCCTCTTTGTGCATTCCACTTTAATCCTTTATTTACCCTTCTTATCTCTTTCACCCTTATTCTCTCTGTACTTTATTTTCCCCGCTACTTCAAGTGATTTATAACTATAAAAATATTGCATATCACAACATATATAAAAGGCTGGAAATACATAGATGAACAACACAATTGTCCTTGCCTTTAAGGAACTTACAATGATTCTCATATTATTAAAATGTTTAACTAGCTGGTTTCCCTGCCACCAACCTCTCCCCACCTTCATCTGTCTTAAATATAGTTCCTAAGATACTTTTTTTCTGAATAAAGAAAATGTGGTACATAATAATGAAATATCACTGAGCCATAAAAAAGAAGGAAATCTTGCCAAGTGACAGCATGGATGGCCCTTGGGGGCAATATGCTAAATGAAATAAATCAGACAGAAATATTGGATGATCTCTTTTTTTTAATTATTTTTTTAATCCTCACTTGAAGACATTTTTCATTGCTTTTAGAGAGAAACATCAATGTGGCAGAGACCTGCTGGACGCACAAGGACAGGGAATGTATGCACCTGGACCATGGATGAACCCGCAACCTAGATATGGGCCTTGACCGAGAATCCAACACACAACCTTTTGGTTACTGGAAAAGTAACCAAATGAACCACTTCGGCCAGAGCTTGGGTTATCAGTTTTATGTGGAATCTAAACAACAACAACAACAACAACCACCACCAGCAGTCAAAGAAAAAAAACAAGCCTCCTTGCTCCTTCTACACAAACAAGCTAAATGGATATAAAGAACAGATTAATGGTGGGCTGAGGTGGGGGGTGGAAAAACAAGTGAATGGGATCAAAAAGTACTAATATGCAGTTACAAAATGAATAAGCCATGGGGATGTAATGTACAGCATGATGACTATAGTCAATAATACTATATTGCATATTTGAAAGTAGCTAGGAGAGTTATCTCATCACAAGAAAAAATTTTTTGTTTGCAGCTATGTACTGTGACAGATGTGAACTGCACTTATTGTGGTGACCATTAGGCAATATATACAAATACTGAATCATTGTGTTGTACATCTGGAACTGATATAATTTTATGTCAATTATAAAATTATTTTTAAAAATCAAAGAAAAAACTTTTTTTATAACTAAGAATTTAAAAAACCCTTTATGTTACTGGAGAAACCTTGGATTCTATAGTTTTTAAATTTTAAAGGAACTCTGTTCTTTAAAAAAGTTGAAAAGCGTAGAAATTACAGAAGGAATTCAGAAGATAATACAAATTAGGATACAGTGCCAAAGAGATGATTTAAAGATAATGTCAGAGAAACAGTTTTGAAAAAGATCAAATTGTCCTGTTTTGTTTGTTTCTGCCTTTCAAACAAAGAAAACTTATTACTGTCAATTACTAATTCATTTGTTATGTGGGACTCAACACACAGAAGAAAAAACTTGAGTTTACTAATTCTGATAATACCAAAATTCTATGAAGCACATGTGAACAAAATGACTCAAGTGTGTGAGACAGCATTCTAGCCCAGCAAGCTGAGTTCACTATGAATATTTTTGGTTTTGGATAAACTATGCCATTTACGGTTATCTATCAGCTTCCAAAGCAATGATTAGTGGTGTAGAGGAGACCTTATCCCTGTTTATCAAGACAAGAACATCAGGTGGCAAGTATGTTAAACATCAGATTATTTGATCTTCTTTGTAAAGATTTAAATATCAAGAAATTTGTTCCATGTTAAAATTCGCTGGTTGTTAAAAAGAAACATATTGGCTGGGTTTATGAAATGAAGGACCAAATTGTTCAATTTTTAGAACATTAAAAAAAAGAGCAAAGCATAAACTTTTAAAAATAGTAATTCTTAAATTTAGCCATAGAAACGAATGCAGTAGTGATACATGCTGCAACATGGATGAACCTGAAAACACACTAAGTGAAAAGCCAGACACAAAGACCACAGATCATATGATTTCATTTCTATGAATATCCAGAACAGGCAAATCAATCCATAGATAGATTCGTGATCGCCAAGGATTGTGGGAAGGGAAGCAGGAGGACTGACTGCTTAGTGGGTTTACTTTTGGGGTGATGAAAATGTTTGGTACTAGACAGAATTAGTAGTTATATAACATTGTGAATATACTAAATGTTGTTAATGGTAAATTCTGTGCATTTTACAATAAAAATTACAATTTTAAATACAGCTCAGCATATTTGACAGACATTCCAATATATCTGACCTAAAACTTAACATGGCAATGACCAAACATTCCTAATCATTAGACTTGAAAGTCTTCATTTTCTTCAATGGAAGAAGTTAAGCTCTCAAAGAAAAGTTATTGAAAATGGTTTCAGGTTTAAAGGAAACCTCAAATATTATCTAGTCTATTGAATGAACTAAGGTGATAATTTCCTAAAATTGTGGTTGAAAATCTTGCCCAAAAGCTAGTAAGGACTTCTCTCTCACAAAGTTCAATCTTTACAAGATACTCAAAAGGAACCTTTGAACTGAAGTTTGATTGATCTGTAGAAGACATTCCAGAAAACCGCTTTGAGAATTTTGGTAAAAACCTGTTTCCTCCACATAAACAAGCAGACCTTGGGCGTCACTGCGCCGTTCACAAGAGCATATATTCATGAAACTGCTTTTTCGAACCCGTGGCTATAAAGAGAAAGTAATGCCACAGACTTAATGTTGAAAATGACCTAGATATACTTTATTCTTTCACATCCTTCACGAAAAGTTTATGACTAATGATGAGACTCAACGTTTGCTTAGGTATCGTGTTCCAAAAGAAAATAAAGGTGTAATACAAGAGATGCAAAATCAAGTTACTTTTGGAGGTTCAGGTGAAGTTTGGTGTTTGAATCCTACCACTCAATCCCCTTTTCTTCTGAAGTTTTGGCTGATGAAGAATATTCACACAGGACTAGTGGCACAGAGCTATCTAATGCTCCCATGTGGGGAAAATAAAGTGATGAAAAGAGCATGGGATACAAACAGTGTTCAGCAAACATCCTATCTGCTCAACGGGAATTTCTCAGCTTCCTCTGCAGTTAGCTTAGGGTCACAAACTGAGCGAATGTGATGTATATGATTTTGCAGGGGACATAGTTAGGAATCAGTGTGTCACCTTTATCCCTTTTACCCCCTTTGTGGCACCTTCGAAGTCATGTGCTTCACTTGTGAGGCTGTAACATGGATGTGTCTGTCAATGTGAGTTCCTGAGGGACTATGTGGAGCAGAGGCCTCCAGTGATTTGTGCAGTACACATAATGTGAACAAAAATAAATTTTTGTGGTTAGGTGGCTGATATTTTTGGCTTACTTTGATATAGCAGCATAGTCTAGCCCCTGCTGATTAATACAGAAAGATAGATGTTTTCCCTCTATCACTTCTGAAAGGAAGAAATTTCCTTTCTATATATGCAAATAAAAATGTGGTGAGAGGAAAAGGCAAATAAAAATGTGGGAAGAAGAAAAGGGTTCCTCTCTAATTTAAAAAGCTTTCATTTATTCACTTTAGAATATTCACCTTATTTTGAAATTATATTAAATAAGAATATGTGATATTCATATTTATCAAAATGGGGTATCAGCTAAAAAAAAAAAAAAAATGATTCAGAAGCACCAGTTTAGAATACACAGCCTTCAAGCTCTCTTCCACTTAATTTTACTTTAATAATAATAACAATAATAACAACCTAGTTAAAATTAAACTCTAATAACATTTGTATACACGATTGTATAGTATGACTGCCCTTCTATTTTGGTCCACGGCAATTACTCATGAATTTACAGTTATTAAATTTGCATTTATTGATTTTTTAAAAATGTTTTTCATTACCAATGCTTTTAATATTTTAATACCCCACTTAAAATTAAAAAGTATTTCAAATAAAGTTTACAAAGTAGATGCATATGCATCACAATCCATATTTAAAAGATGCTAACTTTTTGCTACATTTGGTTCAGAATTCTTTGATTTTTCCACAGATTTATATGATAGTGTTATATGGATTGAAACCAGTTTATTTTTCTGATAAGTAGTTATTATAAAAATGCACTATCTCACATAGCACTGCAATGAAAATCCTCGTTTGTGATGGCTGTGTCCCTGTGCAAGCGTTTTTTCTATGGTATGTACCTAAAGTAGAAGCACTTGGTCATAAAGGATGTACATTATCAATTATATTGGGTATTTATTTCCAAATTACTTGCCAACACTGTTATGCCAATTTATATTTTCCACAGCAATGCTACAATTTCTCTACATCCTTGTGAAAACAAGATATCAATTACAGCTAAGCTCATGGATACAATTACCCAAAGTATCTCACTGTTTTATTTTACATTTTGTGATTAATGATCAGACTATCTTTTCATATTATCATTTGAGTTTACACTAATACAATGGCTATTCAAGTTCCGTATGCATCAGACACACCTGGAGAGTTTGTTTAAAGATTGCAGGACCCCACCTCCAGGGATCCAGACTTTCTGATTCAGTGGGTCAGGAGTGAGGCTTGAGAACAAACTGCACATTTAAAAATGGGGACACACCAAAAAAATGGGGATAGCTAAGATGTAGTCTGTATGTTAATCCTCTGCTAGTTTTAAGTGCTACTAATACCTCCCCCTAATTATAGCTTATCTTTTCATTTTGTTATTGAGTCACGTGACGATTTAATTCCAGGCACCTATATCAATCTTTTCATTTATAATCTGTGCTTTTTGCATCTTGTTTTGAAATCCTTCCCTAGCCCAGTATCATAAAGGTACCCATGTTTTCTTTTTAAAGTTTTGTTTTTCACATTTAGGTCTTTAGTTTCTCTGAAATTTATTTCCCTGTAAGATATAAAGTAGGGTAGGACCTAACAGAAGTTTTGACAATGTTAGCTTAATTGTCCTAGTATAATTTACTGAATAATTCACAAATTCCTTTCTATTTTTTCATGCCACATCTGTTATGGGATTCTTGTTTATTACAGGTTAAAAATAATGCCATTTTTATTTTCAGTATTTAAAAACATATTTCTAAGAGTTGAAATTTAAAAGTCAACGACTTACTCTTAAGAGTGTCTTACAGCAAAATGCATGATTCACTGATCATCCCAAACTTGTGTCACAGAAACTTTTCATCTATCACCCAGTAACTGATCAGTAATGAAGCAGCTTTGACAGAGCTTTTATAAATCTATAGTGAATAGGCACGTATCCTATTCTACTGATAAATTAACACCTAATAAAAATATAAGACCTATACTATGTTATAGGTGAATGAAGCAACTGCTACCTCAACTTTACTGATTAACCCTTCAAATCGAATCTGTCCAAAGCAGAAGGACAAGTGGTAAAGGTACAGGGTATAGAGTCAGAGGGCCTGGATCTGATTCCACATTTGCCACTCACTAGCTTTCTAACTGACATTAAGCAAGCTGTTCTAGCTGAGTATTAATTTTTAAATATGTAAAACGGTGTTAAATTGCTCAATTTTTTGGTGAGTACTGAAAGCAATTTATAAAATCTATGCATGATAGGTATTATTATTACATAAGTATTCTGAAATACAGAATTGCTTAAAATTAGAGTTCGGCAGAGGAGTTTATAATTCAAATTCCACCAACAAGTACAGAATCTTTTATTTAAAAAAGCAAGGTATCTTAAGAAATTTAGGAAGTATTTAACCTGACGACCTCCACTAACTTGGGAGGGTGCACCGTAAGAGCAAGGCTCCTAGATTTTATGTGTGTATCAGACTTGGCCATAGTTACTGAAAGCAATGTTCTACCAGCACTGACTTTTCTCAGGGAGAGCGCAGAAAAAGGTTGGAAACTATTTCCTCCCCAGTCATTAAAATTAAAATGAAGTTAGACAATATTTCTGACAATTGGGCTACTATAGAGAATAAAATCAACCTAAGCAGTATTGCTCAGAAATAAAAGCTTTTCCCCAGGTTGGACTTGGAACAAAATGTGTAACTTTCCATTTGTTGTCTTCTGCCATTAAAAAAATAACCTAACACAATATTCTGTATTTCATAAACAGTTAATTTTTAGTGTTTCTGTTTGTCTGCTTAGGACATCTGTCTCTCAACTGTCAATACATACCAGATGGATCGCAGAGAACCAGCTGGAATTTTGAAAGTCTTATTACTAAAACTTGAAGACCTCCAAAGCAGATGGTAAGGAAATATGTCCCCACTCTGTACTGGCATAGAATACAGTACAAGGTAGTCAGAGTGGAGATCTGCTCCTGTTTTTCAGGACCATCTTGAATCAGGCTGACTCTACAATTTCTCAAAAGTTAATAAAAAAGGATTTCTCCTGTTGGCCATAAACTTTGTTTTCTGTTGCAACACTTCCCTCTGGTGTTATTCAAGTTGTTTTCCAAAGTCACAAAACTGGGGAAGGGCTGATGCAAAACAATCACAGACTTAATGGAGAAGTTTTCATGCAAATCCTTGATGGAGAAATTACATCCAAGGTATATTATTTTCATTTCCAGAAGAAGCAGAAACTATCCTGTTAAGATGCACATACCTTTCAAAGGACTGTCCAGGGTGACAATGACTGAGTTCCAATGATAGATGACCAACAAGTTTTATCATAATTAGTTCTTTAAACTTTACTCTTCCAACTGGTATCAAAAAAAAATTTTTTTACAAAAGTTTTAATTTAAATTTGTATTTAGAACAGTCAGCTTAAAATCCAGAAACCTAAACTCTCCAGTTTGACTGTTTCTTCAGTTAAGCTATCATGTATGGAGGGAAAATACATGAGTATACACTAATAGGATAATGACACTTGACTTTTCTGCCCATGCTTTTGTAAACTACAAAAACAAAACAAAAACAAAATGTGAAAACATTCTAATTCTCCTTCCCCTCAGGTGAAACTAATTCAGGAGCATACTTGCTAAAAGGACTCTTCACCAGTGTCACTGACAGAAGGACCAAAAGAGAAAAGTAGTACCTTATTCCATAGTCTTTTTAAATGAATGGAAACTGTCAACATACCTGATACTATATTCTCTCAGGCAGTTGTGAAAGCTGTCCTTCCACAGGACTGAATAAAGGAGATAGAGAAAAGGACTCTATTCATTAATGCTTTTTGCTTAGAGTTCTTAATTTTCAGTTTCCTAACCTGCTATGAAAACCACAGTGTGTGTGTGTGTGTGAGTGTGTGTGAGTGTGTGATGTTTTTTGAGAGCCAACTACTACAAACAATAAGGGAAAACTGTTTTCCTATTCTCAGTTCTAAAAATAATAAATCAAACACAAAGAGTAATTTTTATTGTACTTGCATTATTGTGAGGATTTACTCTATTTACAAACTTACTGAACTGATGTAAAATGAAAATGGTTTTAACTTTCTGTTCTGAAATAAGGAATGTGATGAGTCCAAAGCCATCAGTTACTAGGGCACAGCTACGAACAACTGAAGCAAGGCTGACGAGCAGACTTCAGCAAAACCCAAAATGTTTCCCACTTTATTCTTAGTAATTCTGCTGGGTGACCTAGAGAACTCACAACCACCTGAAGAAGAAAAAAAGTAACACACACAAGAAATCCTTTCAACTTGCCTTAACTATAATCAAGTCTAGAGGAATTCTGACTTAAAGGAGCTCTAAGGAACTGCAATGTAAGCACTGAAAAATTCACACTCCAAGGCACGTACGTAAAATATTGCTGAGTAAATTCTGTGTTTATTAGAAAGGTTCTGCACATAAAATGGAGAGAAGATTAAATTATAAAAAAAGAAAGTTAAAGAGACTGCCAAGTCTCTTTAACTGTATTAACTGTATTTAAGCGGTGATCATTTTTATGAATGTGCTCTAAAATACACTCTTTAATTTGTTTTAGGGCTTGCTAAAGAAAAAGGAAGCTGAATCTCTGAAACTGAAATAATAAATAACAAGGTAGCAAGTTTCACGGCTACGTAAGTGCCCAGATGACTGAAGACCAAATAAAACGCTGAGACAAGAACATATTGCTGTAACACTTACACAGCCAAGTACTGGGGTCTGAATAGGCAGGGAGTACATAAACCCACAGACTCAGTCCCTCTGACACAGGGAGAACCCTGTGTCCATAGTTAAATTCTACAAACAGTGACCACCACAGGATGATCATGTAATATTTCTCTCGAACACTCAGGTGATCACCAGTGTTTCTGTACACGCTGTCTGAAAAGATCCCTAACCACTAGTGGGAGGGATAGAGGTAGGGGGCACTAGAGAGAAGCTTTGGATCATTCCAGTCACCTGTTTCTGACTTTTCAGCATGGAAAGAAAGGATGGTCCCTGAGAGCCCAGCTTCTGTTATGTTCTCCAAAAAATGAATTTCTAATTGATTCTTCAAAACTGCAAAGCTACACCTCAACAAAGGAGTAGGTCATAGAGAGGAAAAGCCAGTTCTTTAATTCCTGTCTCTGCTCCTAGTAACCTTCCCTTTTTTCTCCCTTAGTCTTTTCTGCAAGTTTCTGCAAGTTTGAAATGACTTAAAATGCAAAGACAGAAAAACTAGAATACTCTAAGAATGTATTTGTTGTCTATCAGAGCACATTTTTCTGTATCATGCCATTCTTTGAATATAATATTAATGAAAATTGAATTTCAGGTAATGGTGACATAGCCATTGTATTTTTCTCTACTCCTCTTTGTGACAAGAAAATGAATTTCAAAGCTAGCTGACAATAATTACAGCATTTTGTAATAATTATGAAATAGAAAAGTTAGCAAAACTGATCATGACATGGGCCTTAGTGGCAATTTAGTTCATTTGAGTCCCTAACAGGAAAACAAAAAACAACAAAACAAACCAGTTTTAAAAAATCTTCCAAATGGCATGGCCTATACAGACTGTTTCTTTTTGTGATACTCAAAAACCAAAAACGAACCCAACTATCTAAATCTGGCACGCTTGTCAACTCCCATCCCGCAACCCCCCAAGTAAATTCCACACAAAAATGCTTTCTTTTGAAAGCTACCCATTTCTTCCCCACCAAATGACTGACAGAAAGACATGAGGTTCTGAGACAGATCTTTACTAACAGTAACCCCAGTGTCACATCACAGGATAAACCCTATCTTCTATTCTAACAATGAGCCCTTTTCAAGCCATAATGAATCTGAATCAGATACCCTCAACACAATTTTTAGTTTCCATCCAGTCTGGGTCAGCAGGTTGACACTGGTCATCATTTGACATTCACTCCAGCAAGGATCTGAGGTGACAAAGCATGCTTTCTCCCATAAAAGAGGAAAGGGAGGAAGTCTCTCTAAGTTGCACCCACCTTACATATGCCTCAAGGACCTATTACAGACTCTGGAGGACAGGAGAGGCAGGGCACCCGCCTGGTAAGAATTACCCCTGAGTGAGTTACTCACATTTATTGCTGAGACAGTGTCGCCTACCTCAGAAAGCCCCTCTCAAACAATACTAGTCTGGTTGTCAGGGAGCAGGTATTCTATACCCAAGTGTTTCATGAATCTTTTAGCTCCCATCCAATCACTTCAGCAGTAGGTACATTAAAAGAATTGGCTTCTAACCTCAAACATTAACCATGGGATAGATTTGAAAAGTTTAAAAATTAAATGAAATTACTCATTCGTCCATCCACTCATTCATCCCCCCAGCACTGAGTGCCTACTATGCTTCAGGCATGACCTTCCATTTTAGTACCAG
Source organism: Glossophaga mutica (assembly GCA_039655065.1). Lineage (NCBI taxonomy): Eukaryota > Metazoa > Chordata > Mammalia > Chiroptera > Phyllostomidae > Glossophaga > Glossophaga mutica. Next base: position 52,415,292 of record CM077303.1, on the reverse strand, counting down.
GGAGACAGAAAAAAAAACCAAAATTTAAAAGTAAAACATATGTTACATGACGATGATAAATACTATGAAGAAAAAGTGTTGCAAGGGGGTACAATTTAAACTGAAGTGGTCAGGGAAGGTTTCATGGAAATAAGAAGATTAAAAATGTTTTGCACCATGGTTAATCAGTAGGAAAGACTGTCAAGACAGTTATTCTTTCTTCTACCTTGTGCTGGCTATTTATTGACTAACTATTGTAATGGCCAGGGCAAGAAATGACAGTGAAGAGAAGCCACATTACTAAGAGACAAAAAGTAGAAGCTGCCTTCTCACTCTCTGTCCTCATGAACACTCTGATAAGCCCTCCCAACCCTGTTAAGAATGGCTCTCAGAAGAACCTTGCCCCAAAAGAATCTAACACAGAGGTTACCAAATTAAGTGCCAGACAGGTAATGGAAATGATGAAAGCAGATGACAGGTAACAAAAATATTTACGTTGAGAGGTTAACACATGGCAGGGACGGGGAAGGTTGGAGAGTACATGTTATGTTTGAAACGGGGAACCGCTACCTAGGTCCAACCAACGGTTGTCACGCAGAAGTATGAACTCCATGTTTCAAGAGAAATCAGACACCTCCTCTTTTCTGTGAACTCTCCCAATTTTGAAATATGGCAAACAATTTGGAATTTAAAAAATGTCAGTGTGGGCCAAACAAAACACCTCTGTGGAACAGATCCAGTCTGTGGGTCTCCAGTTTAGCTCCTCTGGTCTCCTGGGTCAAGGTCTGAGCTCTTCCAGGGCCGTCGGCACTGGAATGCTTGACCTGTGGGACCAGGCCTGCTTGTTATTACCACCCAGTCCACATCTGAGCAACTACATGTTTAAAATTCACAATCTTGGGAAAATACATTAGATTCAGAGCAAGTATATGAATGATACGTCATAAACCAAGATGAAATACTAAAAAGATTATACCCAGGAAATAGTCTCTATTGCAGTGTTCCAGACATGACCCTGGTGAGAATCCAGGCACCGTTGAACTTCCAAATAGATATCCAAGATGAATGAATAAACTTTCTACAGACACACTGCTCGGCCTGCTTTCCCCTTACCTGTTTCTAACTGGCTGATTACTGTGCTTAATAGGATTTTTCAGAGGGGTTGTTCAGTACCTCTGTTGTGATCGCCTTTCCAGGGTTTACATTTTGTAATGAGCAACTTGCGTGCCCAGTTGGTTCTTAAAGTTTATCTAATAACAGGCTCTGGTGCCCTCTAAAGAAAATTCTTATAGAATATAGCTTAGGCTGTTGCTTTTTGTTTATTTCCCCAGGGAGGACAGACACTATTCCAGTGGGGTTAGAAGGCAGAAAGCAAAGGTCCTAGGAGATTACTTAACCAGTATTCAGGACCTAAGATACACTGACCACACACACAATTCCACTTTTTCAAGTTTTCTACTGTATTCCTTTGCAAGAGGACCCCAATGAGAGTTTTTCCCTTGAAGGGAACCTATTTTACTACTGAATAATCTGAATGGCGGCATCTGTCACCTAGTTTCAGGTTTCTTTAGCCCTCCATAAGGAATAGGCATTCCACTCTTCTCTCCTACTGAAAATCTTAGGAAGCCCTCCTCTGGTCAACTTGCATAATAAACCCAGCAGAGCTGACTTGGTCAGGGACCCTTACACTCATCTGTGACAAGGAACTCACTGGACATGTTCAGTTTTTGCCCAGCTGAGTTAACTTCACTTTTGAGGTGCAGAACAGAGCATTCTCTGCAAAGCAGCTCTTTTATTAGGCTATGCTAAGTCACCAAGAAGGGCCAACACTACACTTTTTAAAACCTAGAAGATGCTGGCAATACATAAAAGTCCTCTCTTAGACCATGGGTTAATTAGAAAGCCCTAAAAATAAGGCAGCATACACTTTTCCTGGCAGGTTTAAAATATGAACTAAAATGGATTTAAAATACTCAGGGTCCCTTGTTCCTGGTTGTAAACCTTTTATTTCTTCAGCTGATGGGGAAAAGGTTAACAAAGACTGCCTACTCTTACTTGTATAATTTTACTAGGATTGCTGTTGAACTGTCTAGTCCATCAGACAGAAGTACTTTTCTTCTTGCTTTCAGCTAATTTCCTGACAAGGTAAATGTAATTTACTGTTTATATTAGCCTTTCCTAATGGTAACCAAAATATATGGCCATCCCCCCGCCCAACCCCGCACTCCTTTAACTGTTGTTACTTCTAATAACTCCAAAGCAGAATTAATCAATTTAGAGGACCTGGATATTGAAACTGGTGGGAAGATTGCTTTCTGGTAGTATACACACCTAAAACACAGTAATGTAAACAGGCAGTTCACAATATCCCAATAGTGCTAAATGGTTAATATGTGGGAAATATTTTCTCTATTCTAGAAACTTGCCCTATGGATTTTACCAATCACTTCCCAATGTGCCCTAGATCACCAGTTTTATGAAAAGTGTTATGAGGGGGAAAAAGTTTGGAACACACTGAATACTTTTTAAGATTCATAATATACAGCAGCTTATTAAAATAGCATTTAAGACACCTTTTATTCCAGAGCTCATGAAACATACTTGACTTTTGGAATCTTTTTTCTTATGTAACATTAACATCCTATAGAATTACTCTTCTAAGGATCACATTTTGGGAAACAAGGTCTATTATTTCCCATCCTCCTGTGGCTCACTCTCACCAAACCAGACCTTTCTAAAAACAGTCAGTATTATTTCTCTCACATTTTAGGCCTTGCTACATCGATCAGGTAAGACCAACTTAACTGAACTAAGATGGAGACTAGTGAATATGGACTGAACAGCTTTCAAACTCTGCTGGGGTCTAGCTAACCCTCTAGTGTTGAATATGTCAAGGGTAAGATTTTGCCAGGACTATTACATTGGTTATGAAAAATATAATTGGATCAGCTTTACAAATGTACAATGACATTATAGATCTAAAATTGTTACAACTCGAGAAATTTAGGACATGTAGGTTATTAAAATTAAGTAAAAACCCATCGTTTTCATTGCAAAATCATTAAAACATTAACAAAAAACTATTTACAATTAATCTATCACAAATACTTTCATTTGTCTTTACCGATAAGCATGCAAAGTGACTTTACTATGATCATAAATAAAATTTTTATATTTTTCACTTTTAGCATATTTCATGTGCCATAGTCTTCACAATTTTAATCAATTTAAATAACTAAAGTTATTTTATCTATTTTGTTTTAGTGAGCATATTGTAAGTTTTAAAAATGGCATTTAAACAACCTGCTTGCAAAAAACAGACTACATTTAGAATTACTGATTAGTAAAATCCAGTAAGATAATGCCAGCTTTTAATTTTTTCACTCCAGATCAATTTTAAAGGTGAAAAATTAATGTCAGGAACATTTTCTTGATTATAAAATAAAGAAGAATTTTTAAAAATTCACATATAAGCTCATATTCAGACACTTTTAAAAAATGATGTTGTATATCATAGCTTTTAAAAGCCTGGGTTCTGGAGTCAGACTATCTGAATTAAAAGCCTAATTCTACTAATAAGCAAATTTTAAGACCTTGGGTAAGTTACTTAACCTGTCTGAACCTGCTTCTTCATGTGTAAAATGAGGATGATAACAGATTAACCTCATAGGCAAATTATGAGAACTGAATGGTGAAATATGTAACGCATTTGTCTGGCACATGGTCATAAATACTTGATAAATGCTAATAACATCAACAACAAATACAAAACAACTTTTCAATTAGAGGATATTGTGTGTGGATTATACATTCTTTTTGATAATTACTATTTGTGAATAATTATTCAGCAATTACTGAGTGTCTTCCAGGTACCAGACACTGTGCTAAGCACTGGAGATACAAAGCCATAGAACACTGTCCTTACTTACGAAAGATTTTTGGAGAAGAAAAATTAGTTTGGTGATTAGCATACTGTATGATAAAAGCTTTAAAAGGGGTACAGAGCTTTTTATGGGGGTGTATGAAAGCAGAGACATGAAAGCAGGGATAGAGTTAGGTTGGACTCATGCATACTGTTCATCACCTTCTTCTTCGTCATCCCCTGGTATAGAGGCTAGAAAACAAAATACTCCATGTCCTAGTTTCCCTGGCAGCAAGGGGTTTTCAAGTTGACATTACTCTAGAGCAGCCATTTTCAACCTTTTTCATCTCGTGGCACACATAAACTAATTACTAAAATTCTGTGGCACACCAAAAAAATATTTTTTGTCGATCTGACAAAAAATAGGTATAATTTTGATTCATTCATACCAGACAGCTATTGTTGTGTTGGCTGTCATCCTTTTTTGAATTTGACAATATAAGGGAAAAGAGTGCCCCTGACTAAACAGTCAGGTATTGCACATTTTAAAAATTCTTGTGACACACCGGTTGAAATTTGCTACGTTGGAGGTTATTACTCTGAAGTTCCTGAAGTAGGTTTTCAAAATGAAAGCAGTTGTCCTGAAAATATAGGTAGAGATCCCCTAGAAGAAAGCCCTTTTGCCTTTCCTTCCTTCTCCCTGCCTCAGCACTTAGAAGGCATGTAAGTCCAACAGCCATCACTGACATAACACAACAAAAGATGACACAGCACAAAGGAAAGAGCATAGGACTTGGGGGGCATCACTTAGTTACTGCGCCACTTCCTGAATGCCTAACTTTGGACTTACTAGATGACACAAACTCCATTTCTTTAAACCACCAATAGCTGGAGTTTTCCTTTATCTGCAGCTGAAGGCATTCCTAGTAGATAAATGAAGCTCTCTGAAAAGTTTTTTGAACCAAGTCCAAAAGAAGGAAAGAGCAGTCATCCAAGTGAAGAAATCTGAGAAGGGCACAGCTGGCAGAGCATCCACAAAGGCCTGGAGGGGGAGGAAGTACAGAGTGTTGATACTGGCATCTGCTCTACAATATGCGCCCTCTGGCTACCTGGATGGCTTTAGCCAGGTGATTCCCATCCTTCTCCATCTTCCACTCCCTATGTTTGAGGGATTCAATACTCTCCCCTCAATGCTTCCACATGACGAACCTTCAAAGGTTCTGTGATGTATATAAAATGTGATCCTTGACTAATGTTTAGCCTTCTAGAAACATAAATTTATGGCAATTAAGTCAACAGGTCCATGTTATCAATTTACGCATATGATGCCTTCAACTAAAGCTGCCATGTGTGCTTACTATGTTCCTGCCAGGCACTGTATTTACACTAGTTATTTTATTTAATATTCACATCTCAGTGGGTTAGACCGTATTTTCTCCTTTTCTTTTTCATAGAACTAAATTAGGTTAAAACTATCCTGGGTCAGACAACAATGGCAATAGTGACTAGCGCAAAGGTTCAATCTTAGGTCTATTTCATTCCGTAGTCTTACCTCTGAGCCCCTCTGATGTACTGTTAATCAATTTCCCTGAGTTTCTATTTCTAGCCTCTACACCCCTCTCCACTTGCTCACATCCTCCCTGAATCTATATAGTAAAGTTTCAGTTCCTCTGGGGATGAGAGTGGGGTGATTCAGGATGGTTATCTCTTAATATGAGAGTGTGGAAGGAAGGGGCATACCTAAGCTGAGTAAGAGAGAAGAAGAGGAAAGGATGTTAGAAAAAAAAATACAGGTATTCTCTCCCTTTAGAGAAATGTGACAAGTTCCATTCTTACTGGCAAAACGTGAAGTAATTCCAAATAATAAATTCTGGTGTTATAACAAATGTATGGTCTCTAAAAGGCCTAAACTGAAGGTGGCAATCCTTTTTAATATTTTAAATTGCAACTTCTTTAATAATTGATTCATTAGTTCATACTCATTCATACATTTAACAAATATTTATTGGTCATCCTCATGTGCCTCTGGCATAATCCAATGAATATGTTCTTACACATAAGAAGCCAAGAACAAGTAAAAACGCTAATTATAATTCTCATAGATGGAAAGATGTATCAAATTCAGACCTGAGAAATCACAGTTTTCCAGAGGGGGTGATACCTAAGATGAACCTTAAAATACAGAGATAGCCCCCGCCAAAAAAAAAAAAAAAGGAGTGGAGTGGGGTGGGGGTTAGTCTAGACTACTAAGACCAGAGTTTATCAACTTCAGCACTACTGAGAATTTTGGGTGGATTAGTCTGTGATGGGGTGATGTCATGTTTTGTAGGATGTTTAAACAGCATCCTTATCCTCTACCCACTTGATGCTGGGAGCACACCCTGAGTGTGAAAACCGAAAACGTCTCCAGATATTGTCAAATGTCCCCTGAGAAGCAAAGCTGCCTCCAGCTGAAAACTACTGTTCTAGACCAGCACTATCCAAAGTGGTCTCCATTACCCACATGTGGCTATTTAACTTCAAATTAATTAAAATTAAATTAAAAGTTCAGTTCCTCGTGCCAGCCACATTTAAAGTGATCAGTTGCTACATGTGAAATGGCTACTATATTGAATAGTGCATGTAGAGAATATTTCTACCACCATCCACCCACTATCTGGATTCAGACCTAAATTCTCCTAGATTCTTAAGTGATCAGGCTAGACAGGAATTAGATTTAGTTAGCCAATCAATACCTTTCTTCCAGGTAGCTCACTAGGGTAAATAGACAAGTACCTGTCAGACTTTTTTGCTTTTCCACACTGGGGACACCCGCTGGCCTAATCGGACAGTTATCACCTAATTTAGCAAGGAATGAATGGTTATTTTTATCCCATCAACCCCAGCGCACCTATATTACTGCGCTATGTCAGCTTATTATCAAAGGCCATGATAGAGTAATTTAGCTTTTTGGCCACGACCTAGCTGTTATATATGTTCCACTCACCCAAGTGTAGCTACAACAACTTTATAGTAATTTCAGTGTACGGTTGCTGATTTTGTAGGGGATCTTAATATTCATTCATTTACCTTCTGATAAACTTCTCCAAAACCTTCCCATCCTTAATATCCATATAAGGGAAAAATTCAGTGCCACTCCTATTCATAAAGCTAGAACCAATTTCATTGATGGTTCAGAAAAATAGGTAAAGCTGTTATCACCTGGAAAGAAGGGAATGAGCAGAAATATTTTCTTTCTGGAGGGCACTCTTCCACCCAACGGGCAGAAATTTCAGGGGCTATTCTTGCCCTACAGCATTGGCCCAAAGGGCCTTTTAACATAGGTTGTGACTCTGGTTATACTGTCTATGCACTCCTTCATATAGATCAGGCTCTATTAAAAGGGTCTGTTGAGCCTCAGTTACTAAGTCTATTTCTAACCCCGCAAAGTCTTTTAGATAAAAGGAAGCACCCCTTATTTGTTACCCATATCTGATCTCATTCAGGCTTGCCCAGACCTATGGCAGAGGGTAACTCTCGGGCTGATGCCCTTGTCAGCCTAGCAAATACTTTTCAATCTGTGGTAATGTCTCATCGATTTTTTCACCAGAATAGTCAGGCCCTACGTGAAGAATTTAATATTCCACGGGGCCAACCAAAACAGATTATCAGAGAATATCCAGATTGTCAAGTGCTTTTGAAAGCGCCCCCGACTCCTGGCATTAACCCCAGAGGGTTGCAACCTCAAATAATTTGGCAAACAGATGTTACTTGCTATTCCCCCTATTCATTTCATAATATACTCCTTAAGTGAAACATTTGGCAATATAATCAGGCTTAAGTTTTAAAAGACTTATTATGCTTATTTTGGAATGTTACATGGATTATGTAATAAAGAAATTTAAAAAGTTAAGGAAAGTGTAGGATTGTGGAGGAGGGTAAGAAGGAATAAAGGAAAAAGATTCCACATAGATATGTGGCATGGAAAGAACGTCCATTAGAGTGAATAGCTGAAGAGGGGAAGTGGAAGTGGAAAGGAAATAAGAGAAATAATAAGCATTTAAGTCTTTGAAACACTGCAAATTCTAGACCTAGGAACTACCAGGTCCTGAGAATAGGGTAATTAACTTGCTGCTTAAACTCACTGCAGCTTGCAGGAACAGCAGGGAGCCTGTCTTTCCAAGCGGACACTTACTCAGGTGTTCTACAGGCCACTCCCCTCACTGGGAAATCAGCAAAGAATGTTAGAGCTCCAGGCTATCAGCCACCTAGGCTGCCCACAAGAAATCAAGACTGATAATGGTCCAGGATACACCACAAAAACCACTCAGGCTTTCTTAGAAAAATGGGGAATTCGGCATAAAACAGGTATCCCCTGTAAACACTATAGGCCAAGCAATTGTTAAAAGAGCTCACCAGACTTTTAAAACATTATTAAACAAACAAAAAAGGGGGAGTCAGGAAACACCTCACAGGAATTTAACCATGCTGGCAATATATACATAAAATTCTTTTAATTGTGATAATAATTTAAAGTTACCCATAGACAAACACTTTGTGCAAAACAGCCCTGCAAGACCATACCCCTTAGTCTCATACAGAGACCCGTTGGGGAAGGAAGATGAGAAGGCCCAGTTGAACTACTGACTTGGGGGAGAGGGTATGCCTGTGTTTCCTCTCCAGAAGGACCTTTGGAGCTGTGGGTGAAAGTGAAGCCGTATCACAGAAAAGGCTTCCCTGGCCACAACCCACCTCTGCTCCATCGGACTCTCCAAATCCGGACTTCTCTAAGTTGTGTGTCACCCCCCTGAAGTGGAATTCCAGTCAACATTCCTGGGCAGAGATATTCATCATCGCCTGAAGAGCACATTCTCTACCAATCTCAGAGGACAGATTAATCAGCTCCAGTTTGAGCTCCACCAGCAGCGCAGTGACATCAAACACCTCACTGAACAGAAAGTGTTCCAGACTCTCCACGATAACCTACTATAGCTGAACCCTAAGAACTGGTCTGATGGACTGAATTTACGAGTTTGGGTCACAGCAGCCCTTGGGTGCCTCCTTGTCTTCTTAATCCATATTTGTGGTTTACGATGTATATGGAGGTTGTTTTCTCAAGATCACATTCAGGAACAGCAAATAGTAGGTTTCACAGGCTTAACAATTACAATTGTGTTCACAAACGAAAAAGGGGTGATGTTGGGAACTGTGCTGCCTGGTTCCAGAAGCCGTAACCCTCCATGGCTAAGGCTGAGTAAAAAGATCTTGGGACCATAAGCCATAAGGAGACAAAGCTTATCTTCCTATAGGGGTGCTGCCTCTGCTCCCTTTTACTTCACCCTGCTTGGCCCTGGGTGGATGACTGGTTAGCCAATGATGGGTAAGATTCCTCAAGGGAGGGATGACCTAAGACAGGCATGGTCATGAGAGGGCCCTCAGGGAAGGACTTGGGGGGCTATAGAAAAAGGGGGTGATAGACTCTCATCCCTCGAATTTGACATAGTCTGAGTCCTCATTCTGTCTTCAAGAAGTCTCCTAATCTCCTGGCTGCCTTACTTTCCCTGCCTGACTTAAGCCTGAAACAATGCCGGAGGTGGGTGCGGCCCTGGGCTGGAAAAGGTGGGTTCCCTGGGGCATCAGGCCTAAGAAAGACTGCATTAAATCCTGTGAAACCTGCTTTGCTAAGAATGTCCTCAATTTTCTGATAAGGGTCTGAGCAGGAAATGAGTTTGTTTCCCAGAGTTTTATAGCCCTTCAGCTAACTAAGCCTGACTCAAAATAAGCCCTCATAGTTCTTTCTATGTTATCTATTGCTTGATCCTTACTGCCTGACAATGATTGATGAGCTTTACCCGTATTCCTATGCAAACTGAACCCAATAAAAGCTCATTGAGGAACAACAGGCTTTTGGCCCTTCTCCTTTGAGAGATCGGCCACCTTTCCTCCCAAGCAGATCATGGCTTGGTAGACTTATTCTCATCTGTGGCGGCCAGCGGGGGTGAGGGGTAGCACTCTTTGGGTGGAGCACCCCCACACAGAAAGAGAGGGAGAGAAACAATGATCAGCTGCCTCTTCGACTGGGGACTGATCACCACAACCCAGGCAGGTGTCCTGACCAGGAATTGAAATGGTGCTCATGTGCTGTGCAGGATGGCATCAACCACTGACTCACTGACTCACATGGGTCAGGGCATGACTACTAGGTTTTTAGGTTAGATGAGTGAGTCCACTCACTAATATACTATAGTAAAGTATAACTGTCCTCCAAGATGTTCATGCCCTAATCCTCTAATCCCCAGAACCTGTGAATCTGTTACTTTACATGAAAAAGGGACTAAGCTGTCAGTAAATTAAGGACTCTGAGATGGGTAGATTATCCTGAATTATCCAGTAGGCCCAATGCAATCACAAGTGTCCTGATAAGAGGGAGCCTGAGGAGAGATTTGACTACAAAAAAAGAAATGTCAGAGTAATGCAGTGTAAGACTCCAGCAGCTACTTCTGGCTTTGGAGATGCAGCTACTAAAAGCTAGAAAAGGCAAGGAAACACGTTCTCCCGCAGAGCCTCCAAAAGGAGCTGACACCTACGCTTTATCCTAGTGAGACCTGTGTCAGACTGCTGACCTACAGAACTAAAAGAGAGTGAATTTGCATTGTTTTAAGACATTAAGTTTATGGAGATTTGTTATAGCAGCAATAGGAAATTAACAAAGATAGGTTCAGAATTTGGGATATGATACAAAAAGATTGACTTTTAAAAAGTTGATTTTCAAGTACCTATGTATGGGACATCCTGGTAAAATTAGTCAATTTATAAATAGGTGGATATATGGGTCTGGAGCTTAAGTTGGGGATGTGAAATTAGGAGTCATCACTATATTAATTGAAACCATCAAAGTAGCTGAGATCACCATGAACAAATACAGAGGACTTAAAGGAACGGAGGCCCTTAAAGGAAAGTTGGAAGGAACAGCCTAAGATGTAACAGGAAACCAAGACTGCGTGGCACCTAAGGAATTAAAAAAAAAAAGAAATAAGAATATACTTAAACTAGGGGAGTACGAGGATGAGCAATAGAGCCAACTGAAAAAGGGTTGTCAAGTTAGGGGCTGAGAGCATCTATTATATTTAGCAATAAGAGGCCATTGTATCCTTGACAAACACAAGTTTCAAAGGAATAATTATTAGAAGATTTGTTATTGGGGTTGAAGACTGAATAGAAGGTGAAGCATGAGTCCGAACTCAATCAATGCTTTTAACTAACATTTTACTTTCTTCCTTCAAAAGAAAGATAACAGGATGGTAGCTAGAGAAGAGTTGTGGAAAGTATTTTTATTACAGATGGGGAAAAATCAAGTAACTATTAATGAGAAAAGGCGTTTTGTTTTGTTTTTTTAAGTAAATGCAAAAGCATCAGTTTCTTCATTTGCAAAAGGGAGTTAATAAGATTACCCACTTCAGAGGGTTATTGTGAAGAAAAAAATTAGCTTGTAAGGAAGACCCACACCTGAATGAGTAAGTTCTGCTGTCATAGGTGGAGAAAGAAGACTAACTCCAGTGACACCTGGGGGAACCTGACAGCACAGTCACTGAATAATCTAGAACCTAAGGAGTATTCCATCAGCAGAAATTTCATGAAAGTCAGTTCTATTCCAGTAGCCCTCATAGCTGCCCATGTCTTCCCTCACATGTTTAAGAGAAGACCTAAGGAACTACAAATACCATAAAAATTTAAACTATTATTGTGGTGGCATTAATTCTTGAGGCCAGCAATCCAAACATGAAAAGTATATTATAGCAACAAAAACTAACCCATGAAGCATTTTAAAAAGCTTTCATTTAAACAAATTCTCAGAGTTTTGTAAGTACAAACTAAATTTAAACTATTATTGCAGCATTAATTTTCAAAGTCTAGTGACCCAAATATGACAAAATATGCTATCACAACAAAACTAATCCATCAAACATCTTAAATCCTATCTTTAAACAAGTTCTTTAGAGTTACTAGGACAGAAAAATAAACATCTCCTTTTTTAATGTTTAAGGGATCTTTAGTGTAAGTTTCAAAAACATACAATTACGCTCTGGCTGGCGTAGCTCAGTGGATTGAGTGCGGGCTGCGAACCAAGGGGTCGCAGGTTCGATTCCCGGTCAGGGCACATGCCTGGGTTGCAGGCCAGGCCCCTAGTGGGGGCCATGTGAGAGGCAACCACACATTGATGTTTCTCTCCCTCTCTTTCTCCCTCCCTTCCCCTCTCTAAAAATAAATAAATAAAATCTTAAAAAAAAAAAAAAGATTTCACAGATTCAACATTTAAAAAAAAAAATTATTCAAAAACATACAATTACCTCAGATTTTGATTTCATTATTGATGAAATAGAGGATGGTAGATAGCTTATAGACAGTTCATCCCAAAGGTTGTAATTAGACACCAAATTTTATTCACTAAAATTAGGTTCGATTTAAAATAAATATTGACTCAAGACCAATGTATTTTATATAATGGTAAAGCCTTATTACAAAAGAATTTTAAGGTAAGTTATTTTACTTACCAAAATGCAGTCCACTTTAGATTGTACAGTTTTGCTGAAAGAAAAACAAAGTTAGGTTAATAAGAATGATACATTTATTAAATATCTGAAAAATATCTCAAACAGATAGCTAATTAGTCTTCCTTACTATGAAAAAATAATCCAAAACTCATGAAGATCAGGCATTGTATCCTAAAATTGCATTTTTAAAAAATTTAAAAATCTATATCCCATTCACGGTACCATATTGAATTCCAAAGCATGATCAGAATGTTTTTTAAATTCACTGCTACAGTCAACCTTTGTTATTGCACAGTATTGTTTTAACAGATGTTCTGAATAAACAAGTTTTTGATGATATATAAAAGTGTAAATGTATTGTTATAATTAGATATAAGACACAGAGTTTATAATGAATTACGATTTTTACTCTATGCCTACTATTCTGGACAATAACTTGGTTAGCATTTAAGAAGCACAATGGTGTAATATCATCTGTATTTCTAAAGACTTGTTACGGACTCTCCCACACTCTCTCATGTGTACACACAAACATACACTAGCAAAGGGTTCCCTAGACACAAAAGTAGTAACAAAGATTAATTAATATGGTAATAAATTACAGGGAAAGAATATATTTAGAAATAAGTAACACAAATAAAACCCATATATATTAACTTAAGTGAGCTACTAACTATAAGTGAACTATTAAATATAACTGAACTATTGTATACTTGCTTCATTAACACAAATGAAGCCTGTATAAAATAAATGGTCGTTTGGATTTTGTTATAATACATTAAAGTAAAAATGCAATGAAATCATCCAAGTCTAGAAATAGTTTCTATAATTTTAAAAAGATGTTAATGTTTAGAGCCAAATAAATGTCAAAAAAATGGTTATTTGCCTTGATATATAGCTATACAGTAAATAAAAAATCAGCATTTAAATCCCATTTGTTTGCAATCAATAACCTCAAAACTTTACATCTGTACTCAGATTTCAAATTTCATTTTTTAAAATACAAAGTATAACTGAATTAAGTACAATTACAAAGTTCAGAATGACTAAAACGAACAAGAGAGTATTTCTGTATAGTTTATTATCCACTAACTGCTAAAGTGTGCTAGCTTTCTCTTTTAATAGCTTTGTTTCCCTCAGATAATACAGTAATTTATAGACAAAGAATTGCTGCTAAAAAGTAATATATCAAGAATCCAACCATTCTCACCACCTGAGTATAAACTACCATCATTTCCTATCTAAAGTGTTATAATAACCTGCTAGCTAGTCGTCCTGCTTCTGTCTTTATTCCACCAACAAAGGGCTATTTTCAACAAAGCTACCAGAGACTTTCTCTGTCCAAACCAAGTTAGTCCTTTGCTCCACAGTCTGTAACACGGCCAACAAAGTCCTGATGGTTTATCCCTCTGCTGTCTAACTTCATCTCCTACTAACCCATTCATTCATTCACAGCTCCTGCTACACTGGCCTCTATGCTACTTCTCAAGGCAGGAGCAGGGCCTTTGCACTAGCTTTTTCCATCAGCTGCTGACACTCTTCTCCCATATAACTTATTTGTTCACTTTTTGTGTGACTTTGTTTGATGTTATCTTTTACAGACAGTTCTCCCCTGCCTTACCCATATAAAATACTGTCTCTCTCTATCCCTCTTCCTCTGCTTAACTTTTCATTATTATACTTTCACCAGTTATTTTACACTTTTATTAATTTATTTGTATGTTTACCAGCTATCTTCCTTGACTAGAATTTAAACTCCTTGAGAGAAGACTCTGTCTGTTTTGCTCACTGCTGTATTATCACCTGGCACATGTTAGGTGTCCAATAAAATGTGCTGAATGAATAAATGTCAAAAAAACATATTCAATCTCCCATATGAAGAAAACTCTGGACAGACTGGGATCATCTAAGAAAAAGTTTTTAGAGAAATTAATACAAAATTTAAAAAGTGATTGTTTTTTAAACCACAGATCTAATTGTATCCCCCTCCTCCCAGAAACAAATGGCTCCATGGGACGTCTAAAGAGGGTGACTGTGTCTTCCCCTCACAAACAAACAACCTGGCAGATCTCTAAAAAGTATACTAAACAAAAGACACTTTTTAAAGAATCAACTTATAAAGTAAAATGAAAGTACATCTGAGTTAGATATGAACCTTGGCAATCACTTAATCTAATCCTTTGATTATTTTTACTTCATACGATATAAATGAAATTTAAGTCCCTTTTGTTCTTCTAGTCTCATACCCCCCACCTTTTTATTTTTTTATTTTTTAATAATTTATTTACTTATCTTTTAGAGAGAAGGGGAAGGGAAGGAGAAAGAGAGGGAGAGAAACATCAATGTGTGGTTGCCGCTCCTGTGCCCTGCTACTGGGGACCTGGCCTGCAACCCAGGCATGTACCCTGACTGGGAATCAAACCAGCGACCCTTTGGTTCACAGGCCTGTGCTCAGTCCTCTGAGCTATAACAGCCAGGGCTCCCCCCACCTTTTTAGATGGGTATCTGATGTGTAACCTTCAGCTGATATTTCAATAATTGTATTATATATATGAATATCTGTAAGCATCATATACTGTTGTTCAGCGAAGTTTTTAAATATTTATATAAACCCCATTGCAGTGTATGTATTCTGCAACTGTCTTTTTTTGTTCAACATTGGTTTTAAGAGCTATCCATGTTGATACATTTAGATGAAGATCATTCACTTTAACTGCTAAAATGTATTCCACTGAATTTAATGTACCAAATTTATTTATCCATTTGTCTATTCGAAGCCAATTATGTACTTTCCAGTTTCTCCACAAACAATGCTGACTGTTTTTGTACATGTCTTCTGATATACACATGCAAAAATTTCTCAGTTATACATCTAGAAGTTGATTTTCAGGGGCTCATGGATGTATCTTTTCAATTTTATTATATAGTACAAAATTTCTCTCCCAAGCACTTGCGTCCATTTATACTTCTATCAGCAGTGCATGATAGTCCCTATTTTCCTACAACCTGCATAAATATGTATACATACAATTAATATACAATATGTAAAATACACATATCAAAAACTTGCCATTCTAATATGAAATTTTTCATTTGCCATTTTCCCCATTACTAGCAGTGCTGTGTACCTTTCCATCTGCTTATTGGCCATGTGAGTTTTCTCTTCTGTAAACTGCTGGTTCACAACCCTTCCCATTTTTAAGTGGAGTTAACTATTTCTTGAACTATATTTTGGATATTAATCCTGTTACATATACTTAACTTAGTTATACATTTTAATATGTTATGAAGTGAAAGTAGTAATGATATTTACAAAAGTTTAAATTTTGATTGAATCAAATTTATTAATTTTTTCTTTATGGCTTATGTTTTCTGTCTTAAGAAATCCTACCTAAGATGTTAAAGACATTATATATTTCATTACATATTTTTTTAAACTAGTATTTTCAATTTTGATATTTATTTTAGTTAGAATCTATTCCTGTGGTATGGTGTAACATATACATTTTTTCTATCTTATAAGCCAACTGTTTCCTATTTTATTAAGCCTAATTTCCATTTATATTTAAATGTATTTCTGGATTTTTTTATTTTATTATTAACATACTTGTCTATCTTTGAGCTAACACAACACTTGGTATTTATTAGTGCTTTAAAAATTAGGTCTAATTTTTGCTTGCATGACCCTTCTTGACCATTTTCAGAACAGTCTTGATAATCCTTGGACTTATCATTTTCCAGTCTTTCCAGTTCCACAAATGTTCTGCTAAGATTTACATTGAACTATACTGATATTATAGATTGAACTCGGGGAGTTGATTAATAATTTGGATTTATTTTTGTCCTTAAAAAGGTCTTGAAATTTTCTCCTTACCTTTTGTTAGGAAGAGTCCTAGGCAGCTTATAAATACTGTGAATAGTATCTTTTTTCTTATTATAATTCCAATTGGTTTTTGCTGATGTGCAGAAAAACTATTAGTTTTCTATGCTGACTTTATACCCAGCAGTCTTCCTGGACTCTTATTAGTTCTAATAGTATGTAGAGTCTCTTGTAGGTTACAGTCTTGTAATGAAAATATTTTCCTTCCTTTCCATTCTTTATATCTCTTCCCCCACCCCTTTTTCTTATCTAATTACTCTGGCTAAAATTCCTAGTCTAATGGTGAAGAGTTGCAGTGATAGCTGACATCTTTGTTCTCTTTTCAAATTTTGTTTCAAAATTCTAATATAATACACTGTAATATTCTACTTAATTGATGTTTTATAATTTCCTAAAATATTCCTTGAATATTGGATGGTTTAATTCAAAATAATGCTTCAGTATTGTAATGCTCTGCTTTGGAAAATGACACAGTTAAGTTATAATGGAGTAACTTTCCATGTATACATACATACCAATTATATACTGTGGACAAAATATAAATACAAACGTTAAGGCAAAATAGAGTAACCAAAAGTAGATAGCAACTAGAGGGAGTTCATCCTTGAAACAAAGGAACTACACTTCGTAAGAACTGTATTTATAAGACTGTTGCCTGAGGGCACATATCTGCCCTTCCAGGAATGATCACTCACGACTGAAGCAGAAATCGGCTGTCTTGCCAGCAGAGGAGCCAGAGGACAGAGTCTGGGGCTGCCAGAGCCACTGTAAAGTCAAAGATGAAATCCCAGGAAGGGAGGTGCCACAAATTTTCTGTGCAAACTATGCCCAAATATTTGGATGACCTTCGTCTGGAGAAGACTCCAAGGTTCCCAACAAAAAGCAACAGCCTGAAGGTGGAAAGATCTGAGTTGAGCCTTCTGCTGCTCCAGTCATGTTAACTATCTACCAGAAAGAACAACCACCACCACCACCAAAAACAATACTCATCAGAGAAATGGAACAGAATCAACATTCTACAATGTATCACCCACAATGCCCATTACACAAGCAAAACCTACCAGAATGAATAAACAGAAAAAGGGAACTCCGAGTCAAAAATAAAAAACAAACAAACAAACAAACAGTTCAGAAACCCAAAACTAAACGATCTACACAAGGACTTCAGAGGAGGTATTATAAATATGTTCAAGTATTTAAAGGAAAATATGATCATGTTAAACGTATGTATGGAAGAAACCTCAGCTGAGAAGTAGGAGCTATAAAAAAATGGAAATTCTAAAACTAAAAAGTACATATGAAATGAAAAAAATACACTGAGAGACCTTAACAGAAAATCAGATATAGTAGGAAAAGGTCACTAAACTGGAAATTAATACATCTAATTGAATCTAAAGAAGAAAGAGAAGGATTTTCAAAATAATAAACAAAGCTTCAGAAATTGGTACTACAATATCAGGTGGTCAACTTAGGTACAACTGGAGAGGAGATAATGAGACAGAAAAGTATCTGATAAATGGCCAAACTTCCCCCAATTTTAGGAAACACACAAACTTACATACCCCAAAAGCTCAGCAAAGTCCATGCAAGATAATTATAAAGAAAACCACACAAAGTTGCATCATGGTCGAAGGGATAAAAAACACAAAAATGAAAAGCAAATCTTAAAGCAGCCAGAGTAAAGTAACATTGTATGCTGTGAAAAGGTGATATGAATAAATAATAGCTATTTAGTCAACTGATTTGCAAAAGAGGCATCAAAGCAGTTCAGGATATAAAGGAAAATTCTTCCTGCAAAGGCTGATGGAGTGTCTGGATATACCTATAAATAAATGAACATTCCTCATTCTACAGAAAAACTTGAGTTAGATCATAAAATTAATGATAACAGCTTAAACTATAAAGTGCCTAAAAGAAATCTTAGAAGAATATTATGACCTGAGAATAAACAAAGGTTTCTTAGGGTACAGAAGCAATAACAGTTTTTAAAAAAGAAATAAATCAGCCTCCATCAAAATGAAAACCAACTTCTATTCATCAAGACATTATAAGAAAATAAACCACTAACCAAAAGAAAATATTTGTAAAACATATATCTGATAAAAGACTTATGTCCAGAATATATAATGAATTCCTACAACTGTGGACTCTAAGAAGACAACCTACCAAGAAGGTAGGCTATCTGGGCTCAAATTTAAAAGCACAGCCTAGCAGCCTTTGCTAAACTGGGGCCTCTCCTGCAAACCACACTTCTGGGAGAAGCTTCCACTAAGCTGCCTGCCTCCCATAGTGTGTTTCTGCCATCTGAGCCAGCTCTTATAGAGGACAGACAAATCGGGGACTAGGGTAGGGACCTCTGTGTATATAAGTCGGCTCTCCTTTGGCTCAGGGAGCACACTTTCCCATTCCACCAGTTCACAGAACTAATAATAAAGACTGGTAACCCAATTAATAAATAAGCAAACAGCTGGAATAGATAATTCATAAAGAAAAAAATATACAAATGTCCAGGGATAATTCACAAAAAAGGGATGTAAATATGTCCAGTAAGTACGTGAAAAGATGTTCAACATCATTAGTCATCAAGGAAAATGTAAATAAAAATTTTAATGATAGACTATTATATATTTAATAGGATGGCTGAAATGAAAAACTGAAAACACCAAAAGTTGAGAAGAATTTGGAGCAACCAGCACTGTCATACATTTCTGGTGGAAATGCAAAAGGTAAAGCTGCTTTAGAAAAATTTAGTAGTTAGGCCATGGCTGGGTAGCTCAATTAGGGTGTTGTCCTGGTATGCCAAGGTTGTGGGTTCAAACCTTGGTCAGGGCACATACAAGAATGAACTAATGAATATATAAATAAGTAGAACACCAAATCAATGTCTCTTTCTCTCTCGCTAAAAATCAATAAAAAATTAGGGGTTAAATGTAAACCCATCCTATAACACCACAGTTCTATTCCTACATATTTATGCAAAAAAAAAAAAACAAATGATGACACTATGTGTTCCCAAAACAGACCTGTACAAGAATGTTCACAAAATCTTTAATCCTAAGCTAGAAACAACTGAATAGCAGTCAATATAAAAATGGTTAATGTGTTATATTCATAGAATGAAATACTGAGCAATTAAAAAAAAAAAAGAAAACCTCTAATACACAGAACATGGATGAACCTAGTGTATATTATACTAAGCCAAAGATACTACCAAGAAAAATTCATTCTGTACAATTCCATTTATGTGAAGTTCTAGAACAGGTAACATTAATCTATGTTAAAAGAAAAATGATTAACAGTGGTTGTCTCAGGATGGGGTGGAGGGAATAATCAGGAAAGAACACATATGGCCTCTAACACACTGCCCCATTTCCCGTTCTCAGAAAAGAATGACTTTGTCCTCCAGCTGCTGAAGTGATTTCAGCAGAAAGCCCTCAGTTGTCAGCCCCCTACCGGGATTGCTTATGCTGAATAAAACTTCACTTCCTAAGGTCACATATTCTTTCAGAGACAGCCCACATCCAGAGGCTGATCAATGGGGGTCCAAAGGCCTATAGTTGTCTAGACTAAGGACAACTCTGATGGGTCATCGCAGCTTCACAACTCTCCAGCACTGCAGTTTAACATTCTCTCTGTTTCCTTCCTATCCATTCCTTCCATAGAAGTGAATCTTAAGAGCATTCCCTAACAAAGTGGGTCTTACAGTATGATTCCTGGACTAGCATTACCTGGGACTACTTAGAAAGGCAAATTTGTGGGGCCCACCCCAGATCTACTGAATCAGAAAGCAGAAGCCCTATCCACTTGCAAAGAACTTCTTACCAGCTTTTTGTACTTCTCTTTAAAATATATTAAGATGGGTATACAATTAAGAAAGAACATTCTCCTGAAAAAGGAGTTCATATACCCTACTTGGAATAAGGAAAAAAAATTAATACTCACAAAAGTAAAACAGAAAAACTAGATACTATATACATAGATATATGTGTATGTAATATGAGGTCTGTCCAGAAGTTATCCAGCCATGTAATATTAGAGGTATTTATTGAAGAAGATACAAGATACGAGAGACACTGTACACAGGACAATGACACCTCAGTCCCCTTCAAAGTAGGCACCTTGAGACCTCGCACAGTTCTTCCAGTTGCCATCAGCTGCCTCATTGTATTTTCCTGAATCTCATGATGATATGAAATCTCTTCCCTTTCAGAGGTGATTTTAGTTTTGGGAAAAGCCAGAAGCCACAGGGCACCAAATCTGGGCTGTAGTGGGGCTGAGTCATCTGGGTGATTTGAGGTTTTGCCAAAAAACACTGCATGAGATGTGACACTTCAGTGGGTGCATTGTCATGATGAAGCTGCCCATTACCAGTTGCCCATAGCTGTGGCCCTCTGAATCATCCAAATAGTTTCCAAAAGGAATGTATAAACTTAACGCAAAATTTGATGCAGATTCATTACTCGCTCAAGTCATTTTGAATGCGATGGCCACACAGAACACATGCTCACTCAACAGCGTCTACCACCCCCATTGACCAGTACAGTGAAGTCGCCATTGGTCACACATGAGCATTCCAGTCCACTCTCCTTGGCTGCCAGGCTACATCGATGCTGCACAAACCATTCTCATTATAGTAAAAATGGCTGGACTTTTTCTGGACAGACCTTGGTATATAATTTTGAAAATCTGAGAGAGCTAAAAAGTGATGTCTTAGAAATTAAAACTATTGGGCTGGATTTTTTTTATGTCTGCCCTTCCAAATACAACTCCCAATCTTTGCAATAACCAAGGAGACTGGCCTTTATGCACTGTATCTATATGGCTCCTTTCCCCTCTAGTGGGGGCCAACATTAGTCACTACAAGGAGATAACTAGAGTGAAAGAAAGGATGGGAGGTATTTATTCCACTTTGTTTCTCTCTGACAGGCAATGAACAAGTGGCTGGGGAACTGTGGTTGTTCTCAGCAATTCTTTTAAGACTTTTCAAAAGTTGAAATCAAATTAAACATATACAAATTTAAACAAATATTTCAAAGTTATCAAACAAGATATGGGTTACCTATGAATATACTTGGAATTAGCTTATATTTTCACCATTACTCTGAGTAGCTATGTTTAAAAGTTTCCAGTGGCAAGAAAAATACACACAAAAATATACTCACCACTCAGTAATGAATGACAGATGCACAGCCTGCACTTTTTAACAAGGTGTATAATAGGGACTTCTGGTCAAGATGGAGTCAAAGGTAAAAACTGCTTGCACCCTCACACAACCTCATCAAAATTACAACTAAATTAAAGAACAATCACCACTCAGAACTGTCAGAAATCGAGTTGAATGGAAGTCTGACAACTACGGAATTAAAGAAACCACATCCATTCAGACTGGTAGGAGGGGCAGAGACGCTGAACAGGCTGGTACCATACCCATGAGTGGTGGATAAAAACTTTAGAGAGATATCTCTGGAGCAAAAGGTCCTGGCCCCCATCAGGGCCCCCAGCCTAAGACTCCTGTGACCAGGAAGATAAGCCCTCATAACTTCTGGTTGCAAAACCAGCGGGGATTGAGTCTGTGGAAGAAACATCTAGAGTCCCAAGCAGTTTCTCTTAAAGGATCCACACACACAAACTCAGACTCACTCCCTCTGAGCTACAGCACTCACACAGCAGCGGCATATGGGAAGGAACTGAATTGTCTGGCATCAAGGCAAGAGCTGGGGGATAGCTTCCTCCCAGACAGAAGGGTGGGCAGAGGCCATTGTCTCATTTCTGAACGTTCCCCCTCAAAGAGCCACAAATCAGCAGGCTGGTGCCTTATCTGAGACTCCATCAACCTGGCTAATACTGTTTGCCCTGCCCTGGAGATCCCCTGAGGCTCGGCCCCACCCAACTTAAGAGCCCACTCAAGCTGTTATCAGTCAATTTTCTGTTTGAATGCCTGCTCTTCTTGGCTCATGCTTCACAAGTTCCTAAATTCTCTCGAACAAGAAAGAGCAGGCCACAGCAAGATAGACGTGCAAGTCCAGGAAGCAGAGAGAATTCCAAACAAGATGGATGCAAAAAAGACGTATTACTAAAGGCACATTAGAATTAAAATGCCAAAGGTTAAAAATAAGGAGAGAATCTTAAAAGCAGCAAGAGAAAAGAAGCTGGTTACCTCCAGGGGAGTTCCCGTAAGACTGTCAGCTGATTTCCCTAAAGAAACTCTGCAGGCTAGAAGGGGTGGGCAAGAAATATTCAGTCATGAAAAACAGGGATCTACATCCAAGATTGCTACATCCAGCAAAGCCATCACGTAGAATGGAAGGGCAGATAAAGAGCTTCCCAGACAAGCAAAAGCTAAAGGAGTTCATCATCACCAAACCATTATTATATGAAATGTTAAAGGAACGTACATAAGAAAAATAAAATAAAAACTATGAACAATAAAATGGCAATAAATATGTATCTATCAACAATTGAATCTAAAAAACAAACTAAGCAAACAAGAAGAAAGGAGATGGAATCATGGATATGCAGAGCATTTTGATGTTTGCCAGATGGGAGGGGGACAGGGTTTAGGTGAATGGGTGAAGAGGTGAGGGGATTAAGAAGTATAAATAGGTAGGTACAGACTAGCCACGGGGATATAAAGTACAGTATAGGAAATGGAGTAGCCAAAGAATTTATATGTATGACCAATGGACATGAACAAAGGTGTGGAGACTGTCTTGAGGGAGTGGGGGATGCTGGGTGGAGGGGGGCAAAGGAGAAAGAAAATTGAAACAACTGTAATAGCATAATTAATAAAATATAATTGAAAAAATGGTGAATAATATTTGATTTTTAAAAGTTCTTCATTCTCTTTGAATAAATTTATTTTGTTAATTTTATCTACAAATAACTTATGTTCAAATAATAGAACTTATCAAATAATGAACTTCTTGCTTTTCGCACACGGTATTATAAATGTTCGTTAATTCTATCATAAAACTCATTTTGACATGTCTACATATTGAACCGTATCTACATCTAACTACCAATACGTAAGAAATAGAGGGGAAGAAAATATGATAACACCATTAGAACGAAATCAACAAAACCCAGATTGTGGGGAAACTCGAAAGGATAAATGATCCAGTTTCTTCAAAAATTAAAAAAAAAAACTCCAAGAAAAAAATTTAAAAGACCTATAGAAGAAGAGAGATTAACCAACGGCAATGTATGGATACTGATTCAAATTAACTGTAAAGAAAACAAAACGAGATGTGCAAATCTGAGCACTGACTGTATGCTTGCTAATATTAAAGAATTCCTATATTTTTTTGGTGGATTAATCATACAACTATTTACTTACATATGAAATAATATGATGCCTGGGATTTCCTTCAAAATAACCAATGGGGGGTTGTATATAGGGTTACATATAAATAAGATTAAGAGACTAGTTGTTGAAGCTGAATAATAAGGACACGGGGACCCAACGATCTCTCCCCCTTTGTATAGACTTGAAATTTTTCAAAGTAAAAACTTTAGAAAGGGGGGAGTTCTTAGAAGATCCTTTTCAAAAGAAAAGCATGTTGACCATTTAGATCCTACAGCTAAGAGGCTAGTTTAAGACCTAAAAATCTTCTGAGGTTGATGAAAAATATGAAGGACTTACACTCTGTAAGACTACAGAAAACTAAGGATTACAGATTTACCCACTATAACCAATAACTACTGAGTTACTGTTAATCAATGTTTACTAAACAGCCACTGAGTGATACTGAAAGAGTATGGTAGTAGTAGAAGAAAGTTTAGACTATGACTCATTTTTATAAAAAAACTTTTGAGTTATTTTCCTTTTTTGTTTCTGTCACATATAGGCATCTTTCATTATACAACTGCTGGTTGCTCCAAATGCTGAACCTTACCACAAATCTGTACTTTGGGGAGGCAAAGGTACTAAACAAGTTTTGCTGTTCTCTTCAGTCTCAATCTTCTTGCCCATTTTTTTTAATGCACACAGATTTTCCACATTGATAATAAAAATTCAAAGAGTCAGTAAGATTCAAATGTGCAATTGAATACTAGCAAGGCATTTGCTCATACAAACTTTTGAAAGTTAGAAAGAACCCTTCAAAACTCATCTAGTAAGAAACTCCATGGTATATGTAGCAAAACAAACAAGAAAACAAAAAACTGCACATGGTTTTTAAAAGAAAGAATTCCAATTCTACCACTACCAGCTACCAGCATACATGCCTGTTACTCAGATGAACTGTTTTCTTCTTCAGGTACATGACGCCTGCTCCAAAGTTTTTGTGAAAATCAAACAAGATGATTTATGTAAAGGCCATATGGCAATAAAAGGCAAGTAATAGATGTTTAGTAAATGGTAAGTGAAACCAAATCTAGTCTTATCCTTTCATTTACAGTATGATTTGTACAAGGTCATACATTGATTTTTATTTGGCCCCATTTATATAACAATGCCACTATTATACCTGATACTAATACCTCTATTTAACACTGGGTTTTTAATTAAGAAAAAAAATTGTGCCCTGGTTTCATTATTTTGGAACTTCCTTCTCCAAAAAAAATATTAGATATTGCCAGTAAGTGAGCCAGATAAAGGTTTTGGCTAGTTCCCAAGTCGTACACTCTTTGCTGGGCTTCAATGCCCTCTAGTGCTGCTCTGTAGAGGCAGCCTCAGGTTTCTAACACAGGCAGATTTACCTGGTGCTTAGAACAAGTAACAATGCCCATAAAAATAATGAAATGAAACATGAGGTAGGTGCATGCACATAGAGACCCATCTATAAGGATGACTCTTTTTCTTTGGGAGGTGAGTTTTTGAGACTTTACTTTCTTTTCAAACTTTAAAAAAGCTTCTTATACTTTTTGTTCTTGTTTAAATTTTTGTAAACATATAAAACTTTAAAAAACAAATGAAAACACAGAGCAAGACAGAATCATAAGGATAGCCCAGTGGGGAAAATTCTTCTTCTTCTTCCCCTACTGCATTGCTTCAGAATCATAAAGCCATGAAGCTTACTATCTATCTTCTCTTTTTCTCTGTTACGAAAAAGCTGGGTCAGAGATAAGACAGATCTTTAAACTGAAAAACACATGGGAATAAATGTAAGTGACCTCTTATTGGGCGGGGGATGTACCTTATGTGTCACCAATAGACTTGTAATAATATAGGTTGTCTTTTTAAACTGAAAAGCATTAAACCAAGCTATGACAACTTAGTAGTCATATTAAGTAGTAAAAAGCAATTAATTGTAATGAAATATTTTATCATAAATACATCAAAAATATTACCTTACATTAAAACATTTTAACTTTAAAAAATTTACTGATTTGAGAAAAAGAGAGAGGTAGAGAGAGAGAAAAAGAGAGAAACATCAATTTGTTTTTCCACCCATTCATGAATTCATTGGTTGATCCTTGTATATGCTCTGACCAGGGATCAAACACAAAACCTTGGCATATCCGGATGATGTTCTAACCATCTGAGCTACCCTCTTCAGCCAGGGCCTGAAATATTTTAGATCCTTTCTTCAATACTGTCTTTGAAATCCAGTATATCATTTTATACTTAACCACACATCTCAGTATGATTTAGCCCCAGCCACAGGTAGCTTAGTGGCTAGTGTACAGACAACATAGATCTACGGCATAGTACATATCATGGACAATATGTAAAAGAATGTAAGAAAGTTTGACGACTGATTCAGAGTTAAGCATGCAGAGACAAAACGGGTTATCAGTTATTCTTTAATTACAAGACATACTCCTTAAAAAGTATATAAAACTGTCAATCTCTTGGGTAGACTGCCTTCAATCATGAGACATGCAGAGTTAAGTCCTTTCTAGATTTTACAAGGACAGTCAAGTGACCAGTATCCGGGTATCTCCCTCTACCCCACCCACAAAAAGTCACTAAGCTAATATATCCTAGTGTCTTTCACTTAAAGCCACAAATCACCAGCAAAGATGATAAAGCATTTATATGTTGCTGTCAGTAAGGGGTTATATCATAACACAGGCAAAAGATAGTTGCCAAATATAAAAGAGTATGAAAATGTTAGAAACCAGCCACCTGGAACATAAGACCATCTGGAACAGAGAACTGCAAAGTTAGTATGTATACATTAGGGACTGGAGATCATTTTGTAGAGGACTGTTTCTCCCAATAAAAATGGGTATCCCATGGGATAAGTAGCCAATATTCAAGTAAAGTTAGAAATAGCTGAGTTAAATAAAATTAAACATATTCTATGTCCCTATAATAGAGAACTATTTATAGACCTTAATGTGCTTGTATGCACTGTGTCCATTTAAAGTAAGCCAGAAAGGGGGCTACAGTTTCCAGCATTTCCCGACTAATTCAATACCGTTTATTTTCAGGGATCATCTTGAGGAACTAGTATCCCAGGTTGGAAAATAACGATCTAGATGCACACATACAACTACTCCCACAATCACAGGGAAAATCAATGCTAGAGTACTGGTGAGGGGTTTAAGAAAGAGTATATTTATATTGCTGAGCTAGGGTGTAGTTCCTAACATTCTAACACAGACTATAAAGACTAAATTCCAAGGAATACCTTTTTAATTTGGTCAAATATAAAAGGTCTGTCTGTAGAGCTATAATACCCACCCTATTTCTACACTCAATAATAGTGATGAAATAAAAATGTAATTTAATTAAAACCCTATCAAAACCATCTTTTAGTTCTATGCTCCTACAGACCAAAAAAGAAACTTCATTAAAATCAAATGGGAGTGGTTCACTTGATTTTAGAGCTGCTGCAGCTGAAACTAGGCATGTCTACAAACTTAGTGAACTTCACAGCACAAAGTTAAATAAGTAACCAAGCAATAATTGATGTACACAGAATCATCTAAAACAGCCACTGTCCAGAAACAAAGGGACCAAAAAAAACCTGTAAGAATATCAATTAACACAATACAAGCAAAAAAAAAAAAAGAGGAATTATTTCCCCAAAGGAGGGAGATTTTTCTATGGCTTGTGGGAGGCATCACTGGTAAAGCAAAGAACATAGACCAAAAAGTAGTCTGTGATCTCTCCAAATCCCTAATCTGGATTAAATGCTCCCCCTACATGATCAAAGGAGAGAAAACATAAAGTGAAGGTAACACTTAACAAAGTATTAAGATACCTGTAACTGCCAGTAGCAGGGGACATTGGATTTTTACCAATCTGGCAGTATGAAAGAGTTGCCTTCATCTGTCTTTCCCTAAGCAGCAACAATCCAAGTTCTAGTGCTGCTTTATTTTTGACCACCTTTCCTTTCTATGAAATGCCTGATTAAGCTTTGGGCCAAAATTTATTTGCTTGCTTGTTTCTTTCTTAGTAATAATATGTAGGACTTCTTTATATATTTCAAATACTAACTTATCAGATGTGTCGCCACTACCTTCTCTCATTTTGTGACTTACCCTTTCACTTTCATTATGTTGACACAAGATTAAGAACATTTTGAAATTAAATATAAGTGCTCAGAAATGCTAAGAAATTCTACCAAATGTTTAAGAACTAATACCACTTCTGCACAATCTTTTTCAGGAAACAATGCCTTATAGAGTTTTTATTCAACAACAAGATGAAATCCGGATTCATGCATTGTAAGTGGCTCTTGTATCTTTTGTCTGGAACAGTCCTTCCACCTTTTCTCCCTAGGTTATTCACTTTTTGAAGAGTCCAGGACAGTTGAGTTCAAAATGTCACATACTCTGGATTTATGTGACTGCTTCCTCTTGATGGCATAAGTGAATGATCCATAGACTATTTTAAAACAAATGCTTTATTTTTTACACTAAAGATTTTAAGTTACGAGTCAACGTCCATATAACTTGAGTACCAGTTAGGGTGTCTGAGTACAGATTAACTGAACTGCATGATGTGTAAAATTTGTTTATAACTTTAATTTGACACAAATTTAATGATATGCAGAATTGTGTTTTTTGTGGCAAAGTATTCAGGCACAAATGCTAATAAATAGCTCATGTGAATGAAGTAATCAATACTCTTTTACACAACCAATTTGTCAGTTTTTCTTTCATTTTTATTTTTCTCCAGTGGTGAGCCAGCACCAATGTCTATCACATATGAGCAATACCACGGAATTTAATCCTAAAATTCAATTATTCACATATTAAGAGGTCCAAATTCCTTGTTCCTGCCTTCCTCCCTTGTACAGTTATGACTGAGAATCTAAACTTCCCTATACTTTCTCTAAAGGAAGGAATCAATCCTTCAACAATTCACTGACTACTGACTATTGTCCACCTAATTAGTCTCTGAGGTCTTAAATCGAAAACAGAAGAAAACAGTGTCCCTAGGTTGTGAATAGCCCATTTGGAAAACCACAGCTGGGGTAAAGTACTGCCAGGCATATGAAGTGGGAGACTTGAGAAAACAGAGTAAGCCTGATTTATAGATCTATAGCATCTAGAAGGAGGGAAAACAAAGTAAGTACAGTTATTCTCCATTTGGGAAGGAAGTAGAGTAATAGTATGTATGATGAGCAACAAGAGGCTCTAATCACCTCCATGTAAAAGAAATAAACCAATAATAATAATGAAACAAAATAAAAACTCTCCCAGATAATGATATCATGCATTGAGTACCAAGACACAGTATTTTATATACATTAATTATAAAACGAGGTACAAAGAACTATACAAATAGAGAATATAAGAGGAACCAGAATTCCAATCTAGGTCTGTCTTATGACAAACCTATATGCTATTTGCTAATACCAGATAACAGAAACAGACCTAACTGCACAATGAGAGAGTTAATGTATTTCAAAACAGTGAAAAAAACAAATGTAAATGAATGAAGAAACTCAGTTCCAATAAAAAACTTAGTGGCCAGGATGACATTCGGACAAAAAGAGGTTGAGAGCAGCCCTGACCAGTGTGGCTCAGTTGGCTGGGCGCCAGCCTGCAAGGTGAAGAGCTGCCCGTTCAATTCCAGGGTTCAATTCCAGGGCGGACACATGCCTGCCTTGAGGGTGAGTCCGCAAGGCACTTGGGCCTTGGGGGAGGAGGAAAGGCTGTGAGAGGTAGCTGATCAATGATCAATGTTTCTCTGTCACATGGTATTTCTTTCCCTCTTTTTCTCCCTCTCTCTAAAGCTGAATAAAATGTTTAAAAAAAACAAGAGGTTCAAACATATGACAGTTTATTATAAAAAGCTAAAATGTAATACTACCTCAGTTATTAAACTGAAGTATTATTATTTCTTCCTTTAGTTTAATCCTGCAATTATCAATCTTTTTAATCTCATGGCACACATGAACTACTTAACTAAAATTCTGTGGCACACAAAAAATGTATTTTTTACCCATTGGGCAAAAAAAAAAAAAAAAAAAAAAAAAAAAAAAAAAGGTATAATTTCGATTCATTTACACCAGACAGGTATTGTTATGTTGGCTGTTGTCTTTTTTTTGACAATCTAAGGGAAAAGAGGTCACTGTCCCTGACTAAATAATCAAGTGTTGCATGTTTTAAAAACTCTTGTAGCACACCAGTTGAAAACCACTGGTTTAATTAGTTCCTTTGTGATGGATATTGAAGCTCCATTATATGGCATGAATACATACTCAGGATTTTGTCCTTTTGATGAACTGGCTCTTTTATTATCATGAAATGTCCCTCTTTATCACTGGTAATACTCAATCTTGAAGACTACTTTTTTGATATAGAATCATTCCAGTTCTCTCATAATTAGTATTTGCATAGTATGTCTTCTTTCCTTCCTTTTACATTTAGTCTGTGTCTTTAAAGTGCATCTCCTCACTACTTCTGGCCAAGATGGAGGCACAGGCAGATACACTTTGCCTCCTTGCACAACTAAAAGTACAACAAATTTAAAAACAAAAAATACCTAGAACTCCCAGAAAACTGAACTGTATGGAACTGAACTGTATGGAAGTCCAACAACCAAGGAGTTAAAGAAGATACATTCATTCAGACTGGTAGGACGGACAGCCAGGGTGGAGAGGACACACAGCAAGATAGTGGCTAGTAACCAGGGCAGGCAAGGAGGCAGCTGGCAGGCAGGAGGTGCCACATTTGCATGCAGGTAAACCAGGAGGAACAAGTGGGGAGCAAGACAGACCGCACAACCCAGGGTTCCAGCCCAGGGAAATAAAGCCTCAAAACCTCTGGCTGTAAAAATCTGTGGGGGCAGCAGCAACAGGAGAAACTTCCAGCTTCCCAGGAGAGTTTGTTGGAGAGACCCACAGGGTCCTGGAATGTATACAAAACCACCCACCTGGGAATCAGCACCAGAAGGGCCCAATTTGCTTGTGAGTACCAGGGGAAGTGCCTGAAAGCAGGCTCTCCAGCAAGGGGCATTCTTTCCTCCCTGACCTCTCGCCCAAATACAGCACCACAACAACAGCACCGTGGGTTGCCCAACCCTGGTGAATACCTGAGGCACCACCCCCTAACAACATAACAGGTGTGGCCAAAGAAATATGGGCCAAACGAAAGAACAGATGAAAGCTCCAAAAATAAAATTAAGTGATGAAGAGATTGACAACCTATCAGATGCAGAGTTCAAAACACTGGTAATCAGAATGCTCACAGAAATGATTGAGTACGGTTGCAAAATAGAGGGAAAAGTGAAGGCCATGCAAAGTGAAATAAAGAAAAACATACAGGGAACAAACAGTAAAGGGAAGGAAACAGGGACTCAAATCAATACCTTGTAGCAGAAGGAAGAAATAAACATTCAACCAGAACAGAATGAAAAAATAAGAATTTGAAAAAATGAGGAGAGGCTCAGGAAACTCCGGGACAACTTGAAATGTTCCAACATCTGATCATAAGGGTCCCAGAAAGAGAAGAGAAAGCAAGAAATTGAAAACTTATTTGAACAAATAATGAAAGAGAACTTCCCCAATCTGGCAAAGGAAAGAGACTTCCAAGAAGCCCAGAGAGTCCCAAAGAAGTTGAACCCAAGGAGGAACACACCAAAGCATATAGTAATTAATTACATTACCCAAGATTAAAGATAACGGGAGAATCTTAAAAGCAGCAAGAGAAAAGCAGAGTTACCCACAAAGGAGTCCCATAAAACTATCAGCTGATTTTTCAAAAGAAACCTTGCAGACAAGAAGGGGCTGGAAAGAAGTATTTAAAGTATGAAAGACAAGGACCTACCTCCAAGATCACTCTATCCAGCACAGCTACCATTTAGAATAGAAGGGCAGGTAAAGTGCTGCCCAGGTAAGGTCAAGTTAAAGGAGCTCATCATCAC
Organism: Glossophaga mutica; assembly: GCA_039655065.1. Classification (NCBI taxonomy): domain Eukaryota; kingdom Metazoa; phylum Chordata; class Mammalia; order Chiroptera; family Phyllostomidae; genus Glossophaga; species Glossophaga mutica. Next base: position 52,383,769 of record CM077303.1, on the reverse strand, counting down.
TAAGCCTTTATTATATGAAATGTTAAAGGGACTTATATAAGAAAAAGAAGATCAAAACTATGAACAGTAAAATAATAAGCTCCCAACTATCCACAACTGAACCTAAAACAAAAACAAAAACAAAAACAAGCTAAGCAAACAAGTAGAACAGGAACAGAATTAACAGAAATGGAGATCGCATGGAGAGTTATCAGTGGAGAAGGAGGAGAATGGGGGGAAAGGTACAGGGAATAAGTAGCATAATTGGTAGGTACAAAACAGACAGGGGGAGGTTAAGAATAGTATAGGAAATGGAGAAGTCAAAGAACTTATATGCATGACCTGTGGACATGAACTAAGGTGGGGAAATGCTGGTCGGGGGGAGGTGCAGGTCAGAGAGGAATAAAAGGGAGAAAAAAGGATAACTGTAATAGCATAATCAATAAAATATACTTAAAAAATTTTTTTAAAGTACAGTACATCTCCTATATACAGTATATAACTGGGCCTTGCATTTTATACAGTATGAAAATCTCTCTTATAACTATAATTTTTAGCACATTTACATTTAAGGTAAATATTGATATGGTTGGTTTTGTTTCATCTTGTATGTATTCCATTTTATCACCTCTATAGGCTTTTTTAGCCATCTCACTTTTTTTTATAGTAATTGCTTTATGGATTTGCAATAAATATCCTTAAGCCATCATAGTCTACCTTCAATTAATATTGTATGATGTCATAATATTACAACAATGCAATTCAATCTGCCTTCCTACAATCCTGTATGCTATTGTGCCATGTTTTTTACTGGCATGTGTTATAAACACACATTAGATTTTTGTATTAAGCAGTTAATTTTGTAGAATTTTTATAAATAGAGAAACAAGAAAAAATATTATTTATATTTACCTATGTAAAGGCCAGTTCTGGCCCTGTTCATTTACAGCTGAGTCTCTGACTGGTACTTCTTTTAGCCTGAACAACTTTTTAGTAATATTTCTAGTGAAGTCTAATGATGATGAATTCTTAGCATCTGCTCCTCTGAAAACATCTTATTTTGTCTATAATGCTAACAAATATTTTTCTGGGTTTTAATTCCAGGTTATTTTTCTCAACACTTTCAAGAATATATTCTTCGGTCTCACTAATTTTTTATGAGAAGTCAGTGTTCGTTCCTATACATGTTCCACTATGTATACCGCAATATGTCTTTACCTACTTCTTGCTACTTTTAAGATGTTCTCTTTATGTTGTTTTTCAGAAACTTGACTTAAAATGCATTATAATAGCTTCTGTGATGCGTAGTTTTTAAATTTTTAACCAATTAACCTTTTTTCACTTATAGTTAACATTCAAATTTATATTAATTTCAGGTGTACAACACACTAGTTACACATTTATAAAACTTACAATGTGATCCCCCCCCTGACAAGTCTAGTGCCCACCTGGCACCCCACTGTTATTTTGATATCACTGACAATATTCCCTGTCATGTACTTTACATAGCTGTTTCTAACTTCCCATAACTGTTTCTAACTTCCAATTTATACTTCTTAATCTCTTCACCTTTTGCACCCAGCTCCCAAATCCCATTCCATGTGGCAGCCATCATTCTGTTTTCTGTATCTATGAGTCTGTTTCTACTATACTTGTTTTTTAGATTTCATGTAAGTAAAATCATATGGTATTTAAAGTGTCTGACTTATTTCACTTAGCAAAATATCCTCTAGGCCCATCCATGTAATTGCAGATGGTCAGGTTTCAATCTTATTTATGGCTGAGTAATATTCCATTGCATATACGTACTACTTCCTTATCCATTTATCTATCAATGGACACTGAGGTTTCCTCTGTATCTTGGCTATTATAAAAAATGCTTCGATAAACATGCAGATGCATATGTCTTTTTAAATTAGTGTTTTGGGTTTCTTCAGGTAAATACCCAAAAGTAGAACTGCTGAGTCCTTCCTTGTTTCTCGTTATTGCTTTTGTTTTAAAGTCTATTTTGTCTGGTGTAATTACTGCTACCCCAGTTTGTTTTTTTTCTATTTCCACTTTCATGAATTATCTGTTTCCATCCCTTTACTTTCAGTGTATGTGTCTCTTTCAATCTGAAATAAGTCTCTTGTAGACAGCATACCTAAAGGTCTTATTTTTTTATCCATTCAATCACCCTGTCTTTTGATTAAAGCATTTAACCCATTTACATTTAAAGTAATTTTTGATAGATATGTAGTTATTGTATTACTCATTTTTAAGCCCTCTATCCTGCCCCTCTTCTTCCTCTAGTCCAGGGGTGTCAAACTCATTTTCACCAGGGGCCACATCAGCCTCCCAGTTGCCTTCAAAGGGCCGAATGTAGAGCTCCTTGCCTGTAACTACACCTTAACTAGGGGCAAGGAGCTCTACATTCGGCCCTTTGAAGACAATGGCGAGGCTGATGTGGCCCCCCGTGAAAATGAGTCTGACACCCCTTCTCTAGCCCCTTTAACATTCCCTGTAATATTGGTTTGGTGATGATGAACTCCTTTAGCTTTTTCTCCTCTAGAAAGTTCTTTATCTGTACTTCGATTTTAAATAACTTTGCTGGGTAGAGTAATCTTGGTTGTGGGTTCTTCCTTTTTATCACTTTGAATATTTCATGCCAATCCCTTCTAGCCTGCACAGGTTCTGTGGAGGTATCAGCTGACTGTCTTATGAGAGCTCCCTTGTAAGTAAATAACTGCCTTTCTCTTGCTGCTTTTAAAACTCCTGTTGTCTTTAACCTCTGGCATTTTAATTGTGGTATGTCTTGGTGTGGGCATCTTTGGGTTCATCTTGTTTGGGACTCTGCACCTCCTGGGTTTGTACACCTATTTCCCTCACCAGGTTAGGGATGTTTTCGGTCATTATGTCTTCAAACAGGTTTTCAATTCCTTACTCTCTTTCTTCTCCTTCTCTTACCCTTATGATGCAAATGTTGGTACCATATAATATAGTCTCGGAGGCTTCTTAAACCATCCTCATTTTTTAAAATGTTTTTTCTTTTTTCTGTGATGATTGGGTGAGTTCTTCAAAATCACTGATGATTCCTTTAATATATTCATTTCAGTTATTGTATTCTTCATTTCTGACTGGTTCTTTCTTTGTTATGTATCTCCATTTTTATGTTTCCTATCTGTTGAAGTTCTAAGATCATTGAACATCCTTATAACCAGTGTTTTGAACTCTGCAACTGGTAGATTATGTTTCTGTTTTGTTTAGTTCTTTTTCTGGAGTTTTATTTTGCTCTTTCATTTGGAACATTTACTTTTGTCTCCTCAATATGGTTGCCTCCCTGTGTTTGCTTCCATATATTAGGCAGAGCTGCTACATCTCCCAGTCTACCTGGTAGAATGACATTATGTAATACATGTCCTATGGACCCCAGTGGCACATAGTCTCTCTGGTCACATAAGTCAGGTGCTCCAAGTGTACCCTCTTGTAGTTGAGCCTTGACTTCTATTGGCACACCAGTGGGATGGACTGATCCTCAGGCTGACTGCTTGTGAGGACTGGCCATGACTACATTGGAGGAGCTGTTGTGCACAGGCTGACCCTACAAGTAAGATAAAGCAGGGCTCTGGTGGCTGCCAAGGCTGCCCTTTGGGTTTGTCATTTGCAGAAGTTGTTGAGTGGTGCTCTGGTGTGATCTGAATTGGCCACCAAATGTGTTGGTTCTTGGGCCTCTTGGGAAGGGTTGTAGTTCAGGTCAAGTGCACAGCTGCTGCCTGTGCCCTGCCCAGGGCCACTTGGTATGAGCTACAAAGTGATTTGCAGATGTTTGTCACTTGTGCTGGACTTGGAGGTACCTGAATGGGGCTGAGCTGCAAACAAAGAATGGCTATTTCCAGCGCTGGGCTTAGGGCTGCTTAGCACAAGGCATGAGAGACAACAAGGCCAGATGTTGCCTGCTTGGGATTTGAGAACCTTTCAGAGATTTTAGGAAAGTTTGCAGCATGAGCCAAGACAGGCCATTAAAATGAAAAGCCACTGGAAGTGGCTTGGGTGGGTCAGAAATTTGGGCTGGGTGGGGACAGAAGGAATTACCAGGGTTGGGCAAATGATGTTAGCTAGGGTGATGGAGAGTCAGATATCAAGCTTGCCTGGGCCTGCAAGGGCAGGGCTCAGCAAAGGAACAATAGCTTTTGCCAGCACTGCTGTCAGGGAGAAAGCTGCCCCTCCAGTCCTCACCCTGAAGCTAGACAATTCAGTTCTTCCCTATATGTCTCTGGCACCATTTGAGCTATTGCCCTATGCTGGAGCTCAGAGCAAGTGAGCCCATCAGCAAGTCAGTCCATATGCAGGCCCTTTAAAAGTAATGCCTGTGAGGCCCTGGGTAGGATGGCTTACTTGGTTGGAGCATCATCCTGTGGGCCAAATGGTTGCAAGTTTGATTCCCAGTCAGGGCACAAGCGTAGATTGTGCGTTTGGTCCACAGAAGGGGCATGTACGAGAGGTAACTGATAGAAGTTTCTCTCTCACATCAATGTTTCTTTCCCTCTCTCCTTCCTGCCCTTCCCCCTCTCTAAAATCAATAAGCATATCCTAGAATGAGGATTAAAAGAAAAAAGTAACACGTGGGACTCCAGAAGCCATCCATCTTACTCAGCCACAATCTCTGTTGGTTTTCACAGCCAGAAGTTACCGGGACTTCTTTTCCCAGCACTGAAACCCAAGGCTGGGTCTCCCTTCTTCTCTAGAGGGACCTCTGTAGCCAAGATAACCCTCCTGATTTTTAACCAGCCCATTCTGGGCCTGCATACCTCCTACCAGTCTCAACGTGGCTTCTCCTGTATAGCCCTAGTTGTAGGACTTGTGTTTAGCTAGACTTCAAGCAGTTCTCTATGATGGTTAGCTGTACTCTAGTTTTAATTTTGATATGGTCACTGGAGGAAGCAAGCGCAGCATTTACCTGCTCCATCTTGACTGGAAACACTCCTTTGTGTTTACTGTGCTTTGCCTTTGTTGACCTCCACAGGTCCGTGGGTATTCGTCAACTTGAAAATCTTTCACCTATTCTAACTTACATACTCTTCTGTTCCAACCTCTTTTCTCTTTCTGGGACTCCATTTACACATATGTTCTACCACTCCATTACTGACCCATGGGTTACTGCACCTTGTTAATTTTTTATCCTTCTACTTTTTCCTCTGTGGTTCAGTTCACTCGAATTTTCTTCTGTAGTTTCCAATTTTCCATTAAACATATCCAGTAAATTCTGCATTCCAAGTTGAAATTCAACTTGATTATGATTCTAAACTTAAAAACATGATGACCATAACTAATAGATTTCATTATTAAATATTACTGAATGTAACAGTTTTATATTTGGAGCTCAAGGGATGAACAACTGCAATCAAAATATCCAAATTATGCAGATCCAAAATTGTTTTGCTTTCTATCTGCCACAATCACTCCACAGCCCATTCATCTCTTAAATGATCACAATGATTAAACACATGGCACCTCAGTTACATAAATCAAGTAGCAAACACACTGTACACTGACATCCCAGAAAAATTTCCTACAAAACTGAATTCCCTGGCTGGATTTCAGTTATAGTCCCTCACAGTTCACTGTGTACATCGAGGAGAGCAGTAGCCTGAACAATCTAAATTTCTTATACTGCACTGCCAATTCCAGACTACACATTCCAGCTTCCTTAAAAACTGATTTTCAACAACTACAGAGAACTTATTCTATTACTTAAATAAAGCAAGACACAAGTTGAACCTCTATCCAAGTAGTTTAAAACTTTAGAGAAATCACATTTCACATCTTACTTCAGGAGTTAGGAATCCCAAAGTGTCCTTTTGCTTAATTCTTCACCATCTTCAAGTGGTTTTAATTTGGTAGCCTTGTATCTGGAGACTAAAGCAAGCCGTCAAGCAATCACCTAGAACACTTCTGTTAAACTTGCCTGATGACTCACACCTTGTATACGCTACACTATTAAATAATTTTGCATAATCTTTTTTCATAACCTTTCATTATGCCTTTTCTTAAATAACCTGATTAGGCTTCGAAACAACCTGATAAATATAAAACTGCCAACTTCCTGTACTGTAAATGTAAGAAAAGCAGACATAACATTTAAATAAATTATATAATTTTTTTAATAATGGGGAGACAAAGGTGGGAAATAGATAAAACGGTAAAAGAAGAGAGGGAAAGGATAAGAACAAAAGCGGACAGAACAATAAAACAAAGGGGATGGAGAAATCCAGGGAGTTGACAAACTAGGAGTTACTATAGTAACATAAGCGCTGTCTGTGAGGAAATACTTCTCTTCACAATTCGCTGGTAATTACTTTGTGTCCTGTTTCAGTCTAGGTGATCCACATTAATAAAACACAAGTTTGTAGAAGTGGATGCAATAGACCAATACAGATATTTTGGGGCCAGAGAGAATCTGCCTAAAGCAGCAATTTTCAACTGGTGAGCCATGGCACACTAGTGTGCTGCAAAAATTTTTAAAGCACGCAATCCCTGACTATTTAGGGATGACCTCTTTTCCCTTAGATTGTCAAATTTAAAAAATGACAAGAGCCAACATAGCAACAGTTATCTGATGTGACTGAATAGAAATGTATTTTTTGTATGTCACAGAATTTTAGTGATTAGTTTATGTGTGCAATGAGATGAAAAAGGTTGAAAATCACTGGACTAAAATAATGAATGGAAGGAGAGGTAAGGAGTTGGTGATTAACTATAAAGATTAAGAGGAAGTACAGGTGTATACATTCAAACTCAGTTATCTAGAGGGTAGTCACCCAGAATCAGAAAGCAAGGAATAGTTTAAGGAAAGGTGACAAACAGATGTGTGTCATTGCAGAAGCAGAACTAGAGAAAATAAGACAAAGCAATGAAAGGAACTGAGGAAAAAAAGACACAGGCTTAAATGTGCTAGAAGCAAAGATGGAACAAGAAGTTAATACAGAGAGAAAACTGTAAATACTTACACATTGTGTTAAGCCCTGCTATTAACCAAAGTGCGATCCTGATGTGAACTACCTAGGAGTATTCAAATCTGCACCCAAAGAGCTCCTTATCATGATAATATGGAATGGAAAGCTATGAATAATTGTGCATATACTACATGAAACCCTCCAGAGAGGAAGAGCATAAAAACAAAACTACAGCCCCAAAGAAAAGTGGCATCTAACACTGGGATGGCAGTAAGAGTGGTAAACCACCAACCAAAAACCAAAAGGGAGCTTTCTTTCTGTTTGGAGTTTCCTCATGTCTATTTTATATAGAAGAAACTCTTTTGGAGTTCTCTGGTTTGTTTAAAAAGAAAACTGAAAAATCCCTGGGAGCAAGAATAGTGAATAACGTTACTGCTCCCCAACAGGGAAAAAAGTGTTAAGAAAAATTTATTAAAGAAATGATACAGACACAGAAGCACAAGTATGTAGTTAATCTTGAATTCTCTGGGAATGGCCTCCAAGAAAGAAACTACATTACCCCAAAGTTAAGCCTTAAGGATCACAGCTAAGTACATAGGTTATCAATGTGCCCGACCTTCCCTCATATTTTGTTTTCAGTTAGTCAGGCTACACTTATCTGACATGTCATAATTTCCAGAGGTTAAAAATTAAAAAGGGTGGTGGTGACACCACAAAATTGTTTCTTCTCCTCCTCCTCCACGTCACCAATGAGAAATTATTGAAAAATTTAACAAATCTCCATGAACATCAATGAACACTTCTTTACAATAAAGCATTGTAAGGCAGTACACAGCATTTACCACTAAAATCTACCATCGTAGGGGAAAAGGGAACATGTGAGTTTCAGAAAAATGTTTCATACTTCAAACTAAAAGACCCAACTTGAGATTATACATACTAATTTGCATTCTTATAAAATGATTTATTTTTGGTAATACTGCCTATATTAACACTAAATCAAACATTCAAAAAGCTCATCTGCAAACAAAAACAACAGCTATAGTTTTATACTGTTGAAAATGGTACATAAAGAAAACATAAGATTTTTAATGGGAAAAACAAGTTTGCTATTTTTATTTATAACTTCTACACTTTGTGACATAACTTAAAACACTACATGAGGGAGTGGACAGTGGAATGTGGGAGGAGGAACAGAAGGAAAACACTTGTCCTGACTGGTGTGGCTCAGTGGATTGAGTACTGGCCTGTGAAGGGAAAATTTGCCAGTTCAATTACCAGTCAGGAAATATGACTGGGTCATGTGCGGGTCCCAGCTAGTGGCATGCTGGGAACAGCGTGAGAGGCAACTGATCAGTATTTCTCTTGCATACCCATGTTTCTCTTCCTCTCTTTCTCCCTCCCTTCCCTCTGAAAATAAATAACATCTTTAAGAAAAAAAGGAAAACTGTACCAGGTCCCCAAATGAAGCCTAAATGTACGGTATTTACTGAGTGAACTGCTGCCTTCATGCATGCATTCATCCTATACTGGGAAAACATCTGTGAGAGATACAATCCCTGTCTTTATAGTGCTGACATTCCAACAGAAGACACTAAGAAATTATGCAAACAATGTATTTATTATAATTATAATGTATAGCAACAAGAATTAGAGTTTAGAAGGAGAGTGATGAAGGACCTAACTTATCCTAAAGATTCAGGAAAGACTTTCCTTTTATAGTTAATTCGGTTGCACTCTGAAGGATAAGTAGAAATTTACTGGAGGGGCAAGGGAGTGGTGTCAGCATTGGGAGGGTATGGACCAGGCTATAGGACAGCAGGTGAAGGAAGGCAGCAATACGGCCAATGAGAGATCCCAGAATCATGCCCTAGGGTACTGAAACCACTATCTAAATGCAATTATTTTAAACAAGAGTTTGAAAGTTCAAAAACAGTTATTTATAAAACTCCAATGCAAGAGGAAACCAGTAAGGTTACTGGATTGTTATAATGATAATCATTTGCATTTCTTTAAAATAGAACCTCTATTGTTTAATTCAGTTTCACTCCAGTTATTTAAAATAATTGTATTATATGTAAAATGTTTTATACTCAAATTCTCATTTTTACTAATTTAGTTAGGACGTTTACTCCAAATTGCTGATACTTCATTATACTCCAACAGACAGATTATGAACATTTAGTCTCTCTGATGGCAAATCTTTCAAATTTAGTAATAGCACTTATGATACTGTACTGAACATGCAAGTATGTCCCTCTAATCAGAGTCTAATATGTTGCATAATTTTTTTATCACAGCTCTTTTTAAAGAAAATGGTAAGTTGTTCATGATTATAAAAACACTTAAAATTTTCAGAAAACAGAAAAGTATAAGGAAAATGAAATTACTCATAGCTGACTGCAATACCCTAAGACCATCACTTATAACTGTTCAGAAATATTTACTTCATCTTTCTCTCTCACACACACACACACACACACACACACACTCACACACAACTCCTAGTGTAAAGTCAGTAACCCATCACAGCCTATTCTCCCTGTGTCTGCCATGGCCCCACTATAGTTTCTTTTCAACACAGTAGCAGTACAGTGAGCCTTTTAAATCACAGTTGGGTCATGTCACGCCTGTGCTCAGGGCCTTCTAATGGTGACTCCCATCTCAGAATGAAAACCTGTCTCTGTGCTTAATAGACTTGCAGGGCCCTACACAAATCTGCCCCCTCCACTACCTGAGATCTCTGTACACTCTACCATACTTTTGCCACTTGGTCTCCTGGGGTGGCCTTCTCACAACCTTTGCATTTGCTGTTTTTCTGCCTAGAAAAACTCCTCCTTCAAATATCATCATGGTTCCCTCTATTACAGTAAGTAATAAGAATCGAAAGTAATCACATAATATCATGAACAGATGGTATGTTGAAGTTCTTTGAATTTTATTGTGGTTAAAAAATAACAGCCAACATTTACTGCATACTTAGCATATGCCTGATTCTATACTAAATGTTTTAGATGAATTATCCCATTTAATCTTCACTACAACCTTATGAGATAGGAACTACCATGTTTTGCCATGTATAATGTACACTTTCTTGCCCGAATTTTTGAGAGGAAAATAACAATGCACAGTATACATGGGCATAATGATTACATACCATTGGTATAATAATGGGTATAAATCCTGTGTATACTGCACACAAAAAAGTGGGTGTGCATCACACACAGCAAAATATGGTATGGTTATTTCCATTTTACTGAAAAAGGAAACAACTTCAAAAGGTTATGTGACTTGGGCAGCAAAACCCAGGCAACTAACTTCATAATGTATTATAATGACTTATACCACCTGCTTCTTTGTGGTTCTGATTATTTTTACTTTAAAACTGTTAAATAAACTCCATTTTGTTTTTATGCTTGGCAGAGAAATTTTCTAAGCATCTCAAAGAGAAAAAATTAAGGTACAATCACCTCACTATATAAAAATGGTACAGAAAAGTGACAGCTCATATACTGCCTTATAATTATAAACACGTAAAGTAGAAATGTCTGAAAATAATGTGTGCCATAGGAAGACTCACACCAGTATTTGACGAGTTATGAAGCTCAATACTTAGATAATTATTTTACCAGTAAATATCTAACTTGAAGAAAACTTTTTGTCACATCTAAAGTAATGAAAGCCTGGTCCACAGAGAATAAAAACAAAGGAAAACCTCAGAGAAAAATAATACAGCCTAGAGCAACTTCATCTTTTGAGTTTCTAGAAATCCAAGTCCTGTTGTCAAGACTCCTCAACATGTGAAACAAAAACACTACCTCAAATGCTCCCACTGCCTTTGAACCTTCAGAATGATAATTAAATAACCTTACCACTTCTAATCAACCCAGTCAATATAATTCCCTACTTAAAAAAAAATCAAAACCTTCTAAAACTAGATCATGGTGATGATTCCATAACTTTGTAAAGTTATGCAAAACCATTGCGTTGCACACTTAAAACAGGTGACTTTAATGATATGTAAATCATTCAAGCTGTTAAAAAAAAAAACCAAAACATTATGCAAAGTGAAATAAGCCAGTCAGAGAAGTCAAACACCATATGATTTTACTCATACATGCAGTCTAATGAACAAACTGAACTAACAAACAAAACAGATAGAGAGACTCATAGACAGAAAGCAGGCTGACAGCTATGGTAGGGGAGAGGTTAGGGGAAGAGGATTTGAGCCAAAAGAATCAAAGGACTCATGTACAACAGTGTCGTGATCGTGGGCAGGGGTGAGCGTGTGTATAAGGGACTAAATGGTAATGGGAAAAATGCAATTAAAATTTTTTTCAAATAAAAAATCAGAATCTACCTAAGAAATGCTAAATAATTATTTGTAAAATTTAATTCTCAACGAGGACATGAAAAGTTTACAAACAAAAGTGGGCACAAAATGTGGTCATTACCCCCGAGCTCATTATAATTTAAGTACCTCACTATTTGCTTTCCAGCTTGTACAGCACAGCTTCTGAAATATGTTACAAGTAATTGGTTACTAAATGATGAAGTACCAAAGTCTGCAAATGATATACTTGTAGACTACAAATAGTTGGGTCTTGTTTTTAAATCTATTCTGACAGTATCTGTCTTTTAATTGGTATATTTATATCACAGTAGGCAGTCAGCTAGTTAGATATTAACAAAAAGGAAGGCAACAAAACTGGCTAAGCCTAAACCTGATTAACTCTGGAAGTTACAGCTTCTGACAGCCCAGGGGACAGTGACATCTGTCACCAAAGGGGACTTAATCCAGGTGCAGGCAGGAAGACGAAGGGAGGGGGGGAACCAGCCAATCGCCTGGAGGAGGGGCACAGAGTGGGTCTAAATAAAATACAATAGAGGAAATTCCTCTGCCCAGGCTTGCGCAGGGGGAGGTCCTTCTACTACAAAGCATGCACAGTAGGTGACCATAAAGTCTACTCTGGGAAAAGGATCCGATTGGGTAAAGGCACAAAACCCCAGAAGACCCAGGAAAGGAACTGGATAGTGGAAGGGCCCAGGACAAGCCCACGAAGAACCAGAAAAGGCACTGGTTAGTTTGAAAGAAAGCTTAACCCTTCTCAAACCCAAGATATAATCAAAGCTTAACAACAAAGGCCTGTGGTGAATTTGCCCCTTTGTCACTCTCTCTCCCTGTAGCAGCCCTATGGGCCCAATGGCCCAAGTGCAGCCTTGGCAGCAGAGAACATGCAGATGGGGATGAGACACACAGAAGTTCTGAATCTCTAGGTCCTGGCCCTCCTGGGCCTGGGAGGCACAGGTGCAGGCTTGCAGCCCCAGAGGCTCGTCTTCTTCCACAGCAGGACAGAGCTGAGCCACCTGGTCATGGATGAGACCTATGGCACTTGAGGGCTGTCCTTTGTTTTTGCTCCAATAAATCTTTGCACAATACCCCCCCAAGTATGTATTCCCAAAATGTTTTCCTGTGACAGCTCAGAAGAATCATGTTTCCACCAGCAACAGTTAGAACATTCACATTTAAAGTGATTATTAATATAGTTAGATTAATATGTACCATATTTGTAACTATTTATTATTCATTGACTTTTTGCTTTGTTCCTTTTTGTCTTCTCTGGTTCTATTTAACATTTTACATGATTCCTCTTCCTCTACTCTCATCAATTATACTTCCTTTTAAAATCTTTTTAGCGATCACAGAGGGTGTCCAACCTGCAGCCCTCAGGCTACATACAGCCCAGGACGACTATGAATGTGGCCCAACACGAAACTGTAAATTTACTTAAAACCTTTTTTTGCTCATCAGTTTTCATGAGTGTCTGTGTATTTAATGTGTGGCCCAAGACAACTCTTCTTCCAGTGTGGCCTAGAGAAACACCAGAAGTTTGGGCATCCAGACCTCTGCTAGGGTTTTCAGTATTCTTTTATGACTAATTCACTTTCAAATACTATACTGCTTCACAATTAGTACAAATACATACCTTGAGTGTTCCAATTCTCCATACCCCCTCCCGTACAACATTGCTGTCATTTATTTCACTTATCTATAAACTATAATCAACAAAAACATTATTTTGAAAAAACATGTTAGAAAAATATAGAAAATATTTTATCTGCATTTATTCTAACTCTTCTTTATATACATCTGAGTTTCTGACCTATATCAGTTCCCTTCTCTTTATAGAACAACTTCTAACACTCAGACAAAACAAGTATACTAGTAACAAATTGCCTCAATTTCTGTCTGTCTGAGAAAGTTTCTACTGACGTACCTTTAGACTCACTGAATCTTTCCTCAGGTGTGTCTGTCTAGTCTACTGATGAGCCATCAAGGTGTTCATTTCTGTTACTGTGTGTTTGATTTCTAGCATTTCCTTTGTATTTCTTAGTTTCAACCTCTCTGCTTACATTACCCATCTGTTCTTGCATGTTGTCCACTTTTTCCATTAGATTCCTTAGCATATTAATCATAATGATTCTAAATTCAGTCTGATATTTCAAAAATTTACACCATATCTAGGTCTGGTTCTGATACTTGGTTTACCTCTTCAAATAGTGTATTTTGCCTTTTAGCATGCCTTGTAATTTTTTACTAACAGCCAGACAACATTAGGTGAAAGGATCTGAGGCAGGCAGGCCTTTAGTGTGAGGTTTTATGTGTATCTGGGCTAGGAGTTAGATACTGTTTGCCATAGCTGTGAGGCTAAAATTTTAGCTCTGAGGCTAAAATTTTTTCGAATGTCCTTGTTTTTATCTCCCATGTTCTCTTTGAGAGTTCCTAAAGGCTTCTTAAAGTCTGAGGCTTATGGCTGTTTTATCAATAATCCTATTATTATACAGGAGCTTTAGTAATGTGGTGATAAAGTTGGGGTAGGGATACTGTTGTCCTGCGATTGGGTTTTAGTCCTTTAGTGAGCCAGAATTAGATACTTCCCTCCCCCCACAGGGAAGACGGAAAAGGCTGAAGTTGGGTATTTCCATTTCCCCAGGCAGAGGTTTTGGTAAAGCCACAGTTGGTTAGGTTCTGATAAAATTGTTTCCCTTATGGCAGACCTTGTTTAAAAAAAGAAAGAACTTTGTGCTATTTCAAAATGGTTACTTTTCTCCTCTTCCCACTGTTCCCCTTATCTCTCCTCTGCCCATGCAGAAAATAAGAGACTTTTCTCTCGTATCACACACAGGCAGAACCTGGCAGGGCTCCTGAGGTAAAAATCAGAAAAGTGTGGGGTTTTCCTAAGAATAGAACACTCAAGCTAGCCCACAATGAGCCAGCCTCCAGCAATTCATCAATTATAGGTCAGTGTTCCTACCTATAGTGGTTTTAGCTTTTGGTTTCTACTCCTGGGCTTCTGCCATCTATGTGTAAGCTGTGATTCTCTGCATCTGCCTGTCTAAGCAACACTGTGCCCTGTGACCTTAATTTTCTGATGGATTTAAGAAAAGTTGTTAATTTTCAGCTTGTTCAACTTTTTTCTTGGGATGACAGGAATGAGGTCTTCCAAACTTTTCAGGTATCAGACCGGAAACCAGAAGTCAATATACTTTATCATCATCCCTGGGAATTGAGTTAAGAGTATCCCTGAAATACAACTCTCACATAGTTTACATTCTAACATGCTTTACACATAATCTGGGGTTTACCCAAGGGAGAATTACAAGATAATTAATATTAAGCTGGTGACTATCACCCACTGTTTGTCAATAAAGGGGAGTGAAGACTGATAACGGTTATCTGTATTCTCTGAGTAGTTTTCTCAGCAATGGGATACAGGAGTCCACAAACTGCTTTCCAAAGGCCACATCCTGCCAGCAGTGGAACAAATCTTGCCATATCCATTCATTTATATATTGTCTCTGGCCACTTTCCTGATACAATGGCAGGGTAAAGTAGTTGCAAGAGACCCTGTGGCCTACAAAGCCAAAAATATTTACTCTCAGGCCCTTTGCAGAAAAAGCTAGCTGACCCTTGGGTTATACATCCCATACTTTCTCACACATGGGATCACTGATATTGTGTGTGTGTGTGCATGCGTGTGCACACAAACATGCACATATGTCTTTTAATTGCTGACCAGGGCTGAGTGCAAAACGGCTATGCACTATGTGTTTAATTTTTATAATTTTCATTAATCAATTCACCCTTCGATTCATTTAGTATACAATCACTAACAATTTTGGTTTAGTGGAAACCTTTCAACACAGTGTAAATGATAGGTGCAGCGGAATTATGTAAAAAATAAAAATTAAAATAAAGAAGTAACTAACTCTACCTGACATAGTCAGGGACTAAGAATACAAAAGTTCTGCTACAAAGTACTTTGGCTTAATACTTGTTTATTAAAAGATATATCCTGGGACTTCCGGCCAAGATGGAGGCATAGGCGGACACACTGTGCCTCCTCTCACAACCAAAATTAAGGACAACAAATATTTAGAAACAAGAAAACAACCAGAACTTATAGAAAATTGAACTGTACGGAAGTCCAACAACCATTCATCCAGACCGGTAGGAGGGGCAGAGTTGAGGCGGGAGAAGGTGGAGGTGCGGACCCAGGAGCGCAAACAGCAGCGGCTGGCAGTTCCCAGGTGCACAGGCAGCGGCTGGCAGTCCCCGGGCCCACAGGCAGCAGCTGGCGGACCCCGGGCACAGGCGGGCAACTGTGCAGAACCAGTGAGGCTGCACAGGGCGGCTGGCTGACCAGGTGGTCCCACATTCGCGCGCACGGACGGTCCAGGCAGAGGGGAGGTGGCAGAGGGGACTGAATCCAGGAGAGAGCGGAGCAGGCGCCATTGTTCCCTCTCAGACCCCGCCCCCACAACACACAGCGTCACAACCCAGTGACTGGGCTGCCCCGCACTGGGGAGCGCCAGAGGCTCCACTCCTCACTACATAACAGCACGCGCAAGTGCGCAGATAATCCAGGTGAAGGGGAAGCGGCGGAAGGGATCGGAGTCCAGGAGAGAGCGGAACGGGCGCCATTCTTCCCTTCTCAGACCCTGCCCCCACCTATAGTGTCACAACCCAGCGACTGGGCTGCCCCGCCCTGAGGAACACCTAAGGCTCCACCCCTCACACGTAATAGCCGCGACCAGACTAAAACCAAAACAAAACAAAAAACCCCACCAAAAATGGCTCAAACCAGAGAAAAAATGAAAACCCCAGAGTCAATTCCTCTAAGCAGTGAAGAGATAGCCAACCTATCAGATGCACAGTTCAAAGCACTGGTCATCAAAATGCTCACAGAATTGGTTGATTTTGCTCACAAATTAGATGAAAAAATGCAGGCTACAATACGTGAAATGAAGGAAGACGCATGGGGAACCAATAGACATGGAAGGAAAATTGGGACTCAAATCAATGGAGTGGACCAGAAGGAAGAAACTAACAACCAAACAGAAAACGAGGAAGAAACAAGAATTCAAAAAAATGAGGAGAGGCTTAGGAACCTCTGGGACATCGTTAAACGTCCCAACATCCGAATTATAGGGGTCCCAGAAGGGGAAGAAGAAGAGCAACAAGTGGAAAACTTATTTGAACAAATAATAAAGGAGAACTGCCCCAATCTGGCAAAGGAAATAGACTACCAGGACATCCAGGAAGCTCAGAGAGTCCCAAAGAAGTTGGACCCAAGCAGGAACACACCAAGGTACATCGTAATCACATTAGCCAAGATTCAAATGAAGCAGAGAATTCTAGAAGCAGCAAGGGAGAAGGGGACAGTCACCTACAAAGGAGTTCCCATCAGACTGTCAGCTGATTTCTCAAAAGAGACCTTACAGGCAAGAAGGGGCTGGAAAGAAATATTCGAAATCTTGAAAAGCAGGGACCTACATCCAAAATTGCTCTATCCAGCAAAGCTGTCATTTAGAATGGAAGGACAGATAAAGCGCTTCTCAGATAAGGTCAAGTTCAAGGAGTTCATCATCACCAAGCCCTTATTATATGAAATGTTAAAGGGACTTATCTAAGAAAAAGAAGATAAAACTATGACAGTGAAAAGACAGCAAACTCACAGCTATTAACAACCATACCTAAAACAAAAGCAAACTAAGCAAACAGCTAGAACAGGAACAGAACCACAGAAATGGAGATCATATGGAGGGTTAGCAACAGGGGTATGGGAGGAGGAGCGGGGGGAAGGTACAGAGAATAAATAGCATAGATGGTGGATAGAAAATAGACAGGGGGAGGGCAAGAATAGTGTGGGAAATGTAGAAGCTAAAGAACTTATGACACATGGACATGAACTAAAGGGGGGAATGTGGGTGGGAGAGGGTGTGGAGGGGAATGATAGGGGAGAAATGGGACAACTGTAATAGCATAATCAATAAAATATATTAAAAAAATAAAAATAAATAAAAAATTTAAAAAAAAGAGGAAAAAAAAAAGATATATCCTCTAAGACAGTGGTTTCAAACTTCACTATAAGAATCACCCACCTGGAGGGGCTGAAAAACAAAGACTACTGCTCTCAGCCCAGAGTTGCTGCCACAGTAAATCTGAGATGGAGCTCTGCATTCTAAGCTCCCAGGTGACGCATCACATAAATACAGTATTAAGCTAACAGGGTCTTTTAAGATAATCGAGCTGCTGTACTTCAGACTAGCCTGTTTTATGAATTTGAAACATGATGGGACCTCAGAATTGTTTTCCTATTTTAGTCATTCCCTCCTCATTTCCTACATAAATCCATCACCCTCAGTTGTTTGCCCTTAGCACAGAGGCTTTCTCTGCCGTCAGCTTCAGGCTTTGGCCATGACTCAATAAGTTAACTTAGCCTTATGTCGTGGCTCCTAAAATGAACAGGTCAACCCTCCACCAGGACCAAACTTAAAAGAAGTTATTTCCAGTTCAATGTTAAGTTGGGGGAGGCAGGGGGTCCTTCAAAATTCCAAGTTTATCTCTTAGGAACTAGTAGGGGACATGGATAGTTGATCAGTCCACACAAAACCCTAACTAAATACCACTGCATACTCATTCATGAAAGGCTACTAAACTATGTAGTTGTCATCTGCTCAGTATTTTTAAAATAAGGGACACAATGGTTCTCACTTGAGACATGTTATCTTAAAATCTGTTTCTGTAGTGAAAGATATTTGACCAGTAGAACTGAAACTTTAAATAAATGATTACTTCCATTTCACCAATGCAATTTTAAAAAAATTAATTGTTGTAAGTCCTTTATTCTGTAAAGTGCAGCATGATTTCAGTAACTTGTTTTGGGAGGAAATTATCATATTAAAATTATCAGATATAGAAATATGAATATGTAAAAAAATAAAGTGCCTCTAAGAATGTAGTAGACAAAAATGGTATTCACTAATACTAGTGCTAGACGAGAAATACCAAGATGCAGAAGGTGCTGCCCGTAGACTCAAAGAACTTGTTTATTAAAACAGCATAGGAAAGCTTCCAGTCAGGATGGCAGCATAGGTAATGTGGTACTCATGTCCTTCTACAACCACATCAAAAATACAACTGCAGAACAACCATCATTCAGAACCACCTGAAATTTAGCTCAACAAAGTCCTACAATTAAGGACATAAGAAGAAGCCCCATCAAGACTGGTAGGAGGTGGAAACACTGAACACGCTGGTCCCACATGTGTGGGAGATAAAAACTGGGAGGGATTTCTCAGCTGTGAGGTGCCCCCAGAGCAGCAAGGGGTCCCAACCCTCCGCAGGCCCCCCAGCCCAAGGTTCCACTGCCAGGAAGAGAAGCCTCCATAACTTCTGGCTGTAAAAACCACTGGCTGAGTAAGACAGAAGGTTACTGGAGCCCCAAGCAGTTCCCCTTCAAGGGACAACCCACGGTCGTATTCAGACTTATCCAGCACTGGGGCAGCAGCTCCAAAAGCACCAGGGACGTAAGGGGAGGAACTGAAGTGTCTTGCAAAAAGGTGTGAATTGGAGGGGCAGCTTTCTCTCAGACAGAGGCCATTTGTTCCTTTTCTCAACCCTCTCCAAAGAACTGGTAGACAGGTGCTACATCTGAGTCTCCATCAACCTGGCTAACACTGTTTGCCCCATCCTGTTGATTCCCTGGGACCCCTGACTCACCAATTTGTCAACCAAGCTGTTTCCAGTGGCTTTTCCATATGAATAGCCTATCCTGCCTTAAGCTCAGACTTTCCTAAAATTTCTCAAAAAAGCAGCATCTGGCCTCTGAGTGCCTAGTACCTATCCCTAAATGGCACTGACGTCAGCCAGCCTTGGTACAAAACTTGGCCTCTCCTGAACACCTCCAAGTACCACCAAGTACCACAAAAAGTTGTAGCCATCTGCAGATTGCTTTGTAACTCACGCCAGGTAGCTCTGGGCAGAACACAGGCAGCTGACCTTAGCCTACACCTCCTGGGAGGCCCCAGAGCCAGGGCACCCTGTAGACAGCTTTGGAACACATCAAAGCACCACCTTCACATGTGACATATTCAAGGGGTGGACTCAGTGTGCATCAGAGCACTCCAGAAGTAAGTCCTGCCCCATTGGGTGGGTCTCTGTACATGTGATTGACCTGGGGATAAAGTCCCTCCCATTGATGTGCCAAAAGCAATCAAGGGTCAGCTATAACATGAGAATGTATATAGCCCACATGGGGGCTAGAGAGGGGTGCACCTGAAGTGTCCAGTTCAGTGAAGGGTGAGGCTGTGCCACTGGACCCTACAGGACACCTACTACATTAGGCCATTCTACCAAACCCAGACATAGCAGTTCTGCCTAATACATAGAAATAAACAATGGGAGGCTGCCAAAATGAGGAGACAAAGAAACATGGCCTAAATGAATGCACAGAACAAAACTCAAGAAAAAGAACTAAATAAAATGGTTACAAGCAATCTAAGAGATACTGAGTTCAAAGCACTGGTTATAAGTATGCTCAACTAAACTTAAGAAAAGAAGAGATAAACTTTAGCAAGAACTTCAACAGCATTAAAAAAGGACAGGGAAGTCATGAAAAAGAACCAGTCAGAAATCAAGGTTACACTAACTGAAATGAAGAAAAATTTGCAGGGAATCAACAGTGCAGTGGATGAAGCCAAGAATCAAATCAGTGATTTGGAATATAAAGAATACAAAACACCCAATCAGAACAGGAAAAAGAAAGAAGAATCGAAAAAAAAAAAAAAATGAGGACAGTGTAAAGAGCCTCTGGGACAACTCCAAGAATACTAACATTCACATCATGGGGAGGAGAAGAGAGCAAGACATTGAAAACCTGTTTGAAAAAATGATGACAGAAAACTTCCCCAACCTAGGGAAGAGTCCTACGAAAGAGCCATACAAGTCCAGGAAGCACAGACAGTCCCAAACAGGACAGAACTGAAGGATATATAGAGCTTCCCAGGCAAGAAAATGCTAAATTTCATCACCACCAAACCAGTATTACCTGAAATGTTAAAGGGTATTTAAAGGAGGAGGAGAAAGAGAAGAAGAAAAGGAAAAAGAGAAGCAGGAGGAAGAGAAAGAGGAGTAAGATAAAAAATATGAACAAAAAAATGGCAATAAGCGGAACAGAAACAGACGCATAGATATAGACAGAGAGAACATCTAGATGGATGCCACACAGGAGGCAGGCTGAGGGGGTGGGTGAGAAACGTGAAGGGATAAAGAAGTACAAATTGGTGGTAGCAGAACAGTCATGCTGATGTAAAGGATAGCATAGGGAATATAGTCAATAATATTCTAATAATTACCCATGGTGTCAAATGGGTACAAGATTTATTGGGATGATCACTTAGTAATCACCATAATGTCTAATCACTGGATATCCACCTGAAACTAATACAATATTGTATGTCAACTAATTGAAAAATAAAAAAAAATGATTAAGAAACAGCACGGGCAAAAATTAACAGTGTTTAAATGCTTACCTGTACAGAATTCATTATACGTAAGAACCAGAAAAGACCAATGTGGACTAGAGTAGCCAAATAATGTTTCAAAGCACAATGATTTGAGCTTTGACTTCAAAAATGGTTAAAACATGATTAGGATTTGGAGACAGGGAAGTGGAAGTCTCACAGACGATATAAAACAGAACCACAAATACAGGGTCCAGCAGAAGTAATGCCTGCTTGAGGGTGGCTGGTAGAGTAATAATATGGGTGTAATAATTTATAGTTTTAATTTGAACATTTAACTTAAAATGTCACATGGTGTGCTTGAGAGCATGATATTGTTATGCTACAGAGCTACATGCTTATTATTTTGTAATAAAAAGGGGCGCTATTTGTGCTAGGCCCTGTATAAGGCAGACAGTGAGGTGCCCACTAGACTGAAGTGAAGATGAATGCTGGTTAAGAGCAAGAAATGGGGTGGATTGATTGTATGCTGCTAGGTTACAAAGGCCATTGAAACTTCATGGAAATCTTTAGATATGACATGGTAGGTAAGGTGAAATTATCGTAGGTTTTTAGAAGGGGACTATATGAAAAAGGGTATTTTAGAAGACTTACTTTGGCAACAATCTACAGCATAGTTCAATGGTGGGAGTGAAGGTCAGGGGCAGAAAGCAGCTATGTTGCTGCTGGAATAATTCAGGAATGAGATGGTAAAGCATTGAATTATGGTCCTGAAGTACAGATAGGAAAATAAGGAGAAACTTAAGTGACAGTGCAAACTTGGCAACTTGTTAAAATATTGGGCACAGGGATGAGAAAAATCAAATATGAAACCAATATTTCCAGCCTGATGAAATGAAGAAACAGTGATCTCTACTACCAAAAGGAGAATTGGAAATCAGAGCAAATCGAGGCAGCAAGCCACTAGGGCACAGAAGAAGGGTTACTATGAAATGCCAAGTTTAAGATGACAGTGGTAGGTAGCTGCCTCTACTCTGGTGAAGGAATGAGTAGATGCAGTTAGAGTTGCCTGTTCAGCCCATCTATTTATTGGTGTTAGCAAAGAAGTGAAAAGGGAAAAAAATGGATGGCTGAGAAGTAACTGTCTGGATATTCACAATTAAAGAGCATCTAGCCCTGGCTGATGTGGCTCAGTGGATTGAGAGTACTGGCCTGTGAACCAAAGGGTTGCTGGTTTGATTCCCAGTCAGGGTACATGCCTGGGTTGCAGGCTGGGTCCCCAGATGGCAGCGTGCGACAAACGACCCCATTATCAATGTTTCTCTCCCCCTTTCTCCCTCCCTTCTCCTCTCTAAAAATAAATAAATAAAAGCTTTTCTAAGAGAAGAGCATCTAGAAGGGTGCAGGAAAAATACAGCGTTAATCAGAGGTAAGGTCCAAGGAAGCAGGGATTTTGCATCTTTGCTTATGGAATCCCCAATGCCAGGCAGAGTAGCTGATACAAAGGCAGCTCTCAAAAAAGGAACGAATGAGAATTTCAAACCTTCAAAGGAATCAGAGTGGCAAGAAGAAAAGTTAAAGACATAATGAAACATAAAGACTGAAAAAGGGCCACCAAGTTGGAGAGAAAAGCAGAAAGTCAGACTGCAAGAGTTTAAAAGGAGAAGAGCAGAGAGACCTTGTGGCATAGCAGGGTGGTAAGCTGATGGACAGACATCACCTAAAACAAAGAGCCGCAGGGTAGACAAAGGGCATTATTTTACCTGTTTGGATATTTTTCTAAACTAAAAATATACCTCGCTCATTCAAGAACATTTGGAGAATAATCAAGTAGGGGGGAATACTGTACATTGTTCCACCACCTAAGTACAAACATAATTAACACTTTTAACATGTATATTCAAACTTATTCCACCAAAAATATGAGTAGGCTTACATATCCTATAGCAGAATAGAAATTGTGAGACTTGAAGGGGGAGGGAAAGAGATAAGGAAAACAACGAAACCCAGGGCAAGATCAGCTAGCAATAGTTACTATAATTCTTAAATCCTTTTCTTAATGGTCAAAATATTACTTTTCTGCTTTCATTATGTTTATTATTGACAGTAAAGATTTTTGCATATTTTAACTGTTTATATTTCATTTTATAAAATGAGTATTTATATTCTTCATTCACCTAACTCATGACATTTTTTTAACTCTACGAATGAGCTCTTTAGGTCATTGAGAGATCAACTCTTTGTTTTACTGCAAAAACTATTCCTCCAAAGTTGTTTGTTGACATTTTAAGAAAGTCGTAAGCATGTATAAAGTCACAGGAAGAATAGCCAGTGGAAAAGAACAGTTTGATGATGCTGACAGAAACAGGGCATGTGTTAAAACAAATTCCATAAACACACGGACAGGGATGAATCCAAAAGGGGAAAACAAACTGCCTCTGATTATGGCAAAGTACCAGACACAGGTGCCAAGATACAAAAGTGAAGGTAACGGATGAATGAGATACACGAGGGACCCCATACCAAGTGTTCTAGCCTTCTTCAGGAATTGGCCGTCTTTCACCAGCTGTCCATTCAGAACACGCAGTCCTCTTCCAGGACTGGTATCAGAGCAGATCCTGGTCCTCTGCCCCAGTTCCCATTCACTCCTAACCTCTTCTTCTCCATTATTACTTTATAAAGTTTCCTCAACCTTTCTACATTAAAATTTAGGTGAGAGGATTGTGATTCGTAGAAAACCCACGCCTCAGTCAGGCAAATTTTGTCCCAAGCTATTTTTCTCTAATTATTCTCATTATTAACAAGGCTTACTGTTATCCACAATTCTCAGTATCATTCCTGCTAATGAGAATGAAGACTTCTCAGTACGCACACTGATCAGTGTATTTGGACCAATAGCCTATCCCCTAATTTTTTGTTAAGGTCACTATCTTGAATTTTGCCAATAAAGATATTATGTCCTCTGTTGGGAACCACCCTGCCTGGTTTCAGAAGCTGTAATCCCCCCATGGCTAAGGCTGAGTGAGAGACCTTAGGACTCTAAGCCACTAAGGAGACAAAACTTACCTCCCTGGCAGGGGTGCTGCCTCTGCCCACTTTACTTTACCCTGCTTGGCCCTGAGCCTAACCGGTTAGCCAACAATAGGTAAGATTCCTCAAGGGAGGGATGACCTAAGATAGGCATAGTCACGAGAGGGCCCTCAGGGAAAGACTTGGGGGGCTACTGAAAAAGGGGGTGATGGACCCTCGCCCCTTGGCTTTGACATAGCCTGAGTCCTCATTCTGTCTGCAAATAGTCTCCTAATCTCTTGGCTGCCTTACTCCCCCTGCCTGACTTAAGCCTGAAACAATGACAGAGGGCAATGCAGCCCTGGGCAGGAATGGGTGGGTTCCCCTGGGGCAATCAGGCCTGAAAAAGAATGCATAAAATCCTATGAAACCTGCTTTGCTAAGAATATCCTCAATTTTCTGATAAGGGTCCGAGCAGGAAATGAGTTTGTTTCCCAGAGTTTTATAGCCCCTTAGCTAACTGAGCCTGACTCAGAATAAGCCCTCATAGTTCTTTGTATGTTATCTATTGCTTGATCCTTACTGCCTGACAATGATTGATGAGCTGTACCTGCATTCCTGTGCAAAAAGCCCATTGAGGAAAAGGCTCTTGACCCTTCTCCTTTGAGCAATCAGCCACCTTTCCCCCTCAAGCAGATCATGTCTTGGTAGACTTATTCTCATCTGTTGCTCTGCAGGCGAGCTCCCCCACAGTCCTGACCAAATCCCTCTCTCTCCTTTTTGAAAAAAAGATTTTATTTTTAGAGAGAGGGAAAGGGAGGGAGAGAGAGAGAGAAACATTATTGCGTGGTTGCCTCTTACAACCTAGGGACCTAGTCTGGAACCCAGGCATATACCCTGACTGGGAATCAAACCAGCAACCCAGCAGGCTCAGCACTCAATCCACTGAGCCACACCAGCCAGGGCCAAATTTCTCCCTTCTAATTCTGTATTTGTTTATACCACTGATTACACCAAAGCATCTAACAAAATCTTTTTGTTAGATTCAATTGATGATGCATGCAACTACCACCTAAGAGATGCCTCTTTTGAAGGTAGAGAAAGTGTCTTATTATCTTTTAATCTTCCTATGCCTGCATATAGTAGACAGTAAAATACAAATGTACAGCCCTGGCTGGTTGCAGGCCAGGTCCCCGGTGGGGGGTGCATAAGAGAACCACACACAGATGTTTCTCTCCCTCTCTTTCTTTCCTTCCCTTCCCCTCTCTAAATATAAATAAATAAAATCTTTTAAAAAATAAAATACAAATGTACTGAATGCAGTTTTCCTTGACCACTATATTCTGTAAATTCAGGATTAGTCTTTAACCATCTCACTACTTTAAACGTGTATACAGAATTTGGCCACATGCTCCTTGCTAGTACCTCCTCCTTCAGAAAAATGGATCACGCATTTACTAATCTGACAGTTAAATTTTAGATTTAATAGATCTAATGATTACAATCAAATTAGGGAATGATTCACTTACATTAACTAAAGCATCTTGTTCAATTTAATTTCCCAAGCTCCCAGAAGCACAAACTTTACTTCCAGCTAGATGTCACTGAAGTGACACCATTATCCAATTAAACTTTTAAGATTTCATACATACTGCAAAAACAATAGCAAGTTCTTGGCTACTCAATATTTTGTCATATTGTAAATTACTTACGTAGTGATTGCTTTGTTTCAGGCATATTCGGTCTGTGAAATCCTACAAACTTTATATGTTAGAAATGCTTATGTTGGAAATGTTTCATTAACTCAGTAAAAATTTACTGAAATGGAATTTTCTCAGGTAAAACCTAAATTACTGAAAAAAATTAATTTATACAACTCAGATCATTGTTCCCTGGGAGTTTCACTGAAGTGGTGGCACATGAGCTGGATCTTAAAGTTACACACTTATATCAGTGAAAAAAAGAGAAAAGTTCTTAAGGTAGCAGGTAAATAGACCAGCATAGGCATAATTAGAGAAACAAGATAATGAAAACAAAGAAAAGGGGTTATACATAGTGCAAACTGAAGTAGCCACTTACTACAGTAATCCCCTATTTTCATCTTGTAGCTACCTGGCAGCATCAGGTGATCAAAGTAAGAAAGTCACAGAAAAATAAAAGAATGTAAGTAGAAAAAGAAAACCACAAACATAAATGCTCTCCATGCTTGGTCTGTGTCTTAAATTTAGATATCTTAAATGGCAATGCCATAACCCTAGGGACTACCACCCTCCAAGATAACCAATGGTTCTAATGTTTTACGTATAACAGATTTCAAGAAAAAGGGGGAAGTAATTATAGGGCATATGTACTACCATCACTTCCTATCCCCACGTCCTTGGTAAGCATCACTAATCAAACAGATTTAGCATTCAAATTCAAGTGAATTTGCTAATCCTGTGTTGACATGGGTAAGAAAGTACCTTTTTGTTATGTGAACCCTTGCTATCCACGTCCAGACTATGAATGGGTTAAGGTGAAAAAAAAATATTTTTTTTTTTAGATTAAGCTATTTGGAGGAGATGGTAGTTCACACCATATGGATTCTTGCCTTCCAAAATTCCAAGACATAACACATTGCAATATGTCACTATGACCTCTCACTCTTTGAATTCAAAAATCAAATAGTGATTCAAGTAGCAAGGAATACCTGTATGTTTCAATCTGTTCTGTGATGTGATGAATACAAAAATCTCACCTCCTACACAACATTTTATAATATATATAGAAGCTACTGTATTAGATGTCTGACAGCGGTACTGTGCATAATTAACCAAATCTCACTGTTTTCTATTTCCTCTTATGAACTGGAGGCACACAAGCCATGAAACGGAACAAAGTAAATGTCTCAAGAAAAAAAATTAAATGCTGTAGTTTTTACTCACGTGGGTTAGGTTAAGTGTTAACTATCTTAATCTCACAGTCAGCAATCAAGTACACTAGGGCTTTAGAGATTGTTCATTATTTTGCTAGGGCAAGAAGATTTTCCTCCTTCAGGTCCATGCTGCTCATCTTTAACCTGAACTCTTAGAATCTTGAGAAAAGAGAAAAGAAAGCAACTAGATACACAGAGACTGACGGAAAAGTAGGCACTAAATAAGAGTGGTCTAATTTGGTCAGAGGTATGGAGTAAACATCTAACTGTCCTATTCTTTATACTTACAAAGAACACTCTGTCACAACTACACATTAAAATGTCTATCCTAGATGAAGAAAAGTTGTGAAGCTGAACCCTACCCTAAATTATTCTGAAAATACAAACCTTTCAAATTTACAATATAACATTTCCCACTGCCTTAAAATATTAATTACTACAGAAAAACGTTCCTGTGTAAGGTGTTTATAAGAATTGAACATCTATTTAAAAACAAACAAGCACACAAATAACACTGCCAGTGAAATTTCTCCACTTGCAACTATAGGATTACTGCATAGCCTTACATATATTTTCACATAATCAACAACTCTTGGAATACTTTAAATGCAATACAAGCCCAATAAATATTTGCAGACTGAATTTACATAGAAGAACTCTTGCACAAGGTAACAATAGTGAATACCACCATCGGATAGTCCTCCAAAGCTAAAAACCCAACGGAATACCGACAAATCCTAATAGTTTGTTCATCAAAAATATTCTGCTGATTGCCTGTGATTAGTTAATGCTGTTAGATTTCAATGTGCTTATGGTATGCTTTACTATTGCTGTCAATATTAATTTAGTAACAAGAGTCATAATTGAACCTAAAGGAATTTGCAAGGTCATCTAATATGAACATTTCATTTTCTAGACAAGGAAACTAAGATCTATTTTTACTACAATTAACACTCTGGCACTTGTCACCTTTCTCCCTGGTCCCCTAAAATGAATAAAAGAGATGTTTCATTGTATATTTTTGCTTAGGTTAATATTACTGTACAAGTGAATGGACAGTCCTCAAATGACAGTCTCTAGCATAGTACTTCACATATAAGCTGGTAGTCAGGTAAGTACTTAAGTGTTCTCACATAAAGTGATCAAATTTGAGTAAATGTCAATGTTCATTTTAATTATTTTCATTTGTACGATTTTAACGTGCAACATTATTTCCTAATATTAAAAGTAATTCGACGTAAGTTTTTATTCAAAGCATGTTTCATAACAAATGAGACACTTCTATCTTTTCTACCACTGTGAAGCTCATTTCCCCCAATAAGGCCAAAAACTAATAGTGATACAGAAACTAAATCAGTTCTGTACATAACATCATTAAAGATAATTCCCAATGGGGAGAGCAAATTGGTCAATTACTTACACAAACACGCACACATCCGTTGCCTAAGCTAAAACAAGGCCAGAAAGTCAAGGGGCTTGAAATTGTTTAACTTGCCTTTCTGGTCAATAGAGAAAACAAATTCATCAGTTTGAAATGTAGAGGAGAACCTTCTTTCTGGAATCAGAAACACTTAGTGCTGGAATGCAACCATCACAGGCGGCCTCAGTGCAGACAACCAAAAAGTACCCTAAGTCTTTGGTGTGCTGTGTATGTATGTAAGACAGACTGAACTCAGAGTAGGTACCATGTCAACCAACTAATTGAAAATCCATGAAAGCCGATGAAAGCCGGTTGATGTACTAGTCAGTCTTTAATTTTAAAGCAAAATGAAGGTCATGGGCTACAGTTAAAGTCAACTTTACAGTGAGCAGCTTTATAGTAAATGTTTCCTACTGCAGATGAAGGAACAATAACTGTTTCTCAAACAGAGCTAATAAACTGCCTGACCCAGAACCAAGGACAAAACTGCCAAGTTCTAGGAGAGGGCACAGAAATCAGGGCAAATGTGGAATCGCTACTTAAACCTTAGGATCACCACAATTTGCTCACTGGAACTAAGAAATAAGAAAGTTAAACAAAATTCCTCAATTTGGGATTAAATTAGAATTTAGGTAACATCCAAAATGGTCCACATGTGTAATTCTACTTTGATTATAACTGTGAATCTAACATGTACCAGATTCAGAAGTCTACATGACTTACAAGACTGAATAAAGACAAGGAGCTCTGGTCCTGCACTGCTTCCATGGTTTGATAATGAGTAAGAGGATCCTAGTAATTTACCTGTCATTCAATTTATCTGTTTCCATAAAGTGGGTAGAACAATGACACATCCTATAAGACTGTTTTAAGAAATGGTTTACAAGGTCTTACTTGATAATAAAGTTACGTAAATAAAAATAACAAAAATCACTAATTCTTTTAAGAATCCCTGAATTTGTTTGTTAAATAAATACAGTATTAGAATATTTTCTACAATAAAACATCAGGGTTTTGTTTGAATTTCTAGGAAAAGGTTTGTAGTCTCTGGGTTGCAGCCTAAGAGCAAATATGTTAACCACTCCCACTGAAGTCGGTAAATAATTATTCTTAAAAATAACTAATCACAAACAGGCAGAAGAGAACACAAATGTAATTTTGTCTACAGCAATTTTATTCTATAAGGGTTTCAAGTAAAACTGCTTCAAAAAGGAAAAGAAAAGCCCTTAGCAAATTTCTGTTGTTGTTGTTTAAGTGAAATATAATTTTAAAACCATGAAGACACTTGGAGATAAGAGGAAAGAAAAACTTGCTTTGGTATTCTTTTTTTTAGGTAACCAAAGAAGGGTGCAATGTAAGCTAAAGTCTACAGTGAGGTTTGGTTGTGGCTTTTTTAGGTTGCCAGTATGAGTCTTCATTTACCAAAAAAACATGGGTTACTAGTTTTCTTTTTCTTAATGAAAAGTTTATAATTCTATTGTTTAGAAAATATACATAACATTCTTACAGTATGTTCAGTATTAAACACACTTCTGCAAACAAATCTCCTTTCAAGCGAGTAGTGTAAATCATCTAGACCTTTGTCTGTGGAGTGGGAATGAGGAAGGTCAGGAAAAGTGCATGCAGGCTTGTTAACCTGGATTTCAGTTGAAGCTATCCATAAATATATTATACAAATACTACACCACTATCAAGTTAGTAAAATCTTTATTTGCTAGAAGTATCTTAAAAATACATATTTCCAATTTTTAAGAAATACAGTTTCTCATCTCATTAAGTACCGTAATTTCAACTTTGAATACTTAATCTTTTTTTTTTCAAAGACTCACTTGATGCTTGAAATTATCATGGAAATACTTTTATCAAATAGCATTTCAGTTTAACAAATAAAAATAAATAATTATGAACCCAGATAATAATCCATTGTCCAGCTAAAGGCCTACATCACATACTATATTTGTATTTGTAGAATAGGAGAACAAGTACAGACATGTTTGCGATCTGCAAGTCCAATGAACTCTGGTCAACCTAAATGTGAAAACCATTTAATAATTTTTAAATGCTATATTTCTGTTTAATGTAATTTTAAACATTCATTAGTAATGTTACCGAAGATTGATACAGGAATTAACAAAACTGATTAATTTCTCAGAACATTATCAGGTAATAAAAAATTGGTAAGGCATTATTATTTCCTCAAGAAATGTGAAATGAGATACCTAAAGAATTGCAACCTTATCTATTACAAGTGATTTTAAATTTGCATATATACATACTATTTCTTAGAAGATGGTATTAAAGGTATTTCACTACTTAATGTCTTTATTTTATATAACTACTTGATGAATACCATAAATGCAGTCTTGTGGAGCATGGAATATGAGACTATACATTACACATATCCACTAATGTTTATGAACAGTAATGTTTTCCTGTGGTTTTAATAATTTTTGCAAATAGGATTTCTAAAGTGGAAAATTAAATGCCAGTAAGTGTGTCACTATAATTTTAAAATAAAGATTAAAATTGGACATCTGGGAATTAAGGTTAAGGTATTTGTTGCCCATTATTTTTTCAGGGCAGGTACCAAAATCTTAAAAGTGCACTCTACCTCAGAATAAGTTTTCTCACACTAAAGTCAGCACAGTTATGTTGTAATGGATGCGTAAACAGAAATTATCAATGAAAAAAGGTAATTAAATCACATAATTTACCAAAAGAGCACTCTACTATCATGTCACTTGCCTGTACAACTTACTCTTATTTTAAAAATATAAAAAGAAGGTTCCTTTCCCCCTAGTGTTCTCATAATAAATTAAAATATACATAACTAATTCAACTTTTTAGATATATCTTTCTTAAAATATTTTAATCCTTTCAACTTGGATGTCCCTTACCTGAATGTAAACATCAAAGTGCTTTAAATTCATTTTAATGATGATTTCAGGGACACTTACATTACATCAAGTTAATGGGGGGGAGGGGAATCACTCGAGTTCTGGTAAGCAGGAGTTTAACCTAAATTGTGGCTTTTAAAAGGGGATAAGGGTACCCATTGAAGAATACAGCCTTCTCACACACTCACTCACTCCCTCTCTCACACACACAATACTATTTTTCTGACCTCTTCAGGTTGCCACAACATGACTACTGTCAAAGTAAAAAAAAAATTATCCTTTAAAATATACAAACTTCATTTTAAAATTAAAAATGAAAGCCAGATACTCAGCTGCCAGCTACTGTTGTAGTAAAACTATTAGAGCCTGCACTGACCTACTTCATATTAGCATCATGACAACACGGATGTACACCAGGAAAATAATGAAAATTACTATACAACAAACCTTAAATTTGTATTTAAAAACTGTCATTTTTTTAAATGTGCAAATATTGTACTGCAATGCCAGCTATTTTATGACACATTTATTTTTAAATTGCAATATAAAAGGAGTTTTGATATTTTAGTAATCATTTAATTAATGATGGACATAAAGGATTTCATTTTTTAAATCAGAGCTTTTTAATAGCAATTAAATTCTATTTTTAAACTATTAAAAGCAGTCTCTTAATTTTAAAATGGCACTACACTTTTAAAAAATGTTAATCAAGAATCCTACAAAAAGAATGCAAGTTCATGTTCAAAGAATATTTGCAATGGCTCTAAAAGGACAGACTTAACTCAGTATGTTTAATTATTAAAAGACTGCCACCAGTCTTTCAGAGTTTAATCTAATACGGAAATATTAGAAATTCTCGTGCAAGAAAGTACAGGAATAGCAAAGGATATTTCATCTATGGTTTCTAAAAAAGACACATGAAATAAATGGTGAGGCATTTATTTTGAAGATATCTTTTTAAATTAAAAAAAATTACGGTGTAAACTACCACCTTAAAATAAAGTATCTTATATTTAAAGAATATAAGATTTATTTATAAGATACTTTCTTCACAATCAATGCAAAGAATAAACTGCCTGGAAGAGAAATTTAATCTCAGAATAAAGGAAGCAAAAACGTTCAGAAACAGCAGCTAAACCAACTGAAAGGAAGAGACACATTTTGTGCTGCCTATTAATATTCCTACGCACAATGTCTGTTTGGTGAAAATTCACAATACACTTCTTACTCCCTGTATGACTGCAAAAAGGAGTAAACACATTTCACATTCCTCAGTCCCAAATTTATGCTACCATCATGCAAGATGACAATTTCGACCCATATTACACGTAAGTGAAAACCATAAATAACCTGTTTATCTGCACTCACAATTGAGGAAGGGGGCAGAAGCATTTTGGGGATACGGAGATCAAGAGCTGATGCAAAGTCCCCACACCTCCAGGGGCCCAATAAATATGCATTCGACCCTGGATACCCACATTCAATGAATGCATCAGTCTACTCCTCCACTCCCCGACCGCCGCCCCCATCCCCTTTGCAGCCGAAATGTGCCTGGGCTTTTTTACCCCAGCGATGGTGGATCCTCTTACCAGATGGAGTTCTTGATCTCGTGTTGCAGCGCGCTGGCCTCTGTCCCTGGCAGCCCAGGCACAAGAGCTGGCAGAGCCACCCCCGAGTTGGGGGTGCTGGGGGGAAGCTGCTGATGGGCATCAGGCTGCTGTGGTGGCGGCTGTTGTTCCTCTGCCATCGCTGCTGGAGGAGTGGGAGGGAGGGAGGAAAGATGGGGGCGCGGGGAAGGGTGAGGGAATAGATGGGGAGGGGAGAACGACGACGGGGGAGAGAAGGAGGGGAGAGGGGAGGAAGAGGAGGAGGAGGAGGAGGAAGGAAGCTGGATAAGCTAGGCCTTTACCCCAGGGCTCGAGTGAGTCGCCTGCCGCCTGGGGGACATCACCGGGGAGACCAAGAGGCTCCTTACGGCCGGGGCGCTTCACCGCGGGAGAGGCATGGCGGCGCCCCTCAGCCCCCCGCCGCCGCTGCCTCCTCCCGTCAGCGGCCGGGGCTAAGGGATAAGGAGGGGTCGTCGAAGATGAGGTGGGGGGCAAGGTTCCCCCAAATCCAAGGAGAATGGTTGCTCAGAGACTTCACGGCCTGGCTTTCCTTTCTTGCCCCCCCAGATCTTTCTACGCCGGGGGGACCCCCCGCTCTGCTGCAGCCCCAAGCTCAGCTCCACACCACTCCCCACGCTACCGCTGCTGCCGCCGCCGCCACCGCCGCTGCTCGCTCCTGGCCCCGCGGCCGCCGCTGCCCAGCCAGCCCCGGAGGCAGCCCTGTGCGCGCAGCCGCACTGCGGCCCGGCGCAGACGGCAAAACACCTACCGCTCCGCTGGGCGGGGGTGGGGGGGCGTGGACCAGTGTGTGCGGGTGCCCCGGCACAGCGCAGGGGGCTGGGAGGGGAACGCACGGGTGTGGAGGCCGAGCTCGGCCCCTTGGGCCCAGAACGTGCACCACCCGGGTGAGGAGGCTACTGGCCTCACGGGTGGAGAGCAGGAAAGCGTGGGGGAGGTGCTGGAGAGAGAAAGAGGACTTGCGGGAGGCGGAGGAGGAGAAACCAAATTTAATATTTGGCATAGAAATGGGATTTTTTTTTTTTGCATCTTCAAAGCAAGGAAAGTAAAATTAATCAACATTATCCCCCCTCCTCTCGACAAGTGAGGATTACTTTTTTCCCTAGGTAAATAAAGAGAATTGAAGCAGATAAGAGGATAAGCTGACTTTAAAGAAGCCCCCAAAGAAAAACACCCGTTGGAATTAACCACCCTATAGGTAATTCAGTCTTGAACGGAAATCGCAAGTCAGGAGGAGCTGGGTTGAGTGCTCCACAGTCGGGCATTCAAAGCCCTCCAAATCTGGCCCCACTTTAGCTATCCAATCATAGCTGCCTCCATCCCCCTGCAAGAACTCCAGGCTCCAATCAGTGAAGTCTCCATGCCATTCTCAACGCACAGCAGATTCATTCTTCCTTCATGCCTTTGCTCATGCTGTTCCCCTCACCTCCCCACCTCACCCCCTTTCCAGGAATGCCCGCCCTCCTCTGTGCCGC
This sequence comes from Glossophaga mutica, assembly GCA_039655065.1. Taxonomy (NCBI): domain Eukaryota; kingdom Metazoa; phylum Chordata; class Mammalia; order Chiroptera; family Phyllostomidae; genus Glossophaga; species Glossophaga mutica. The sequence goes on along the minus strand of CM077303.1, from coordinate 52,349,709 downwards.
TCTCCAGCCAACCCAGGCTCTAAGGCACAGCTCAAGTCACGGCTTGTCAGGGTCCCTGGCAGCCAAGGCCCCTGCCTGGTTCTCAAAGAAAAGCGTGTAGTGCTCCCAATATGGAGGCTCAGTCTCCAGCCACAAGCTCCTTGCTTTGGAGCCAGCTGAACCTCGCACACACTCTGCCGCCTTTCCCCCATTCATACTGAAAAGATAGCTTTGCCCACTAAGAGTAAAACTCCCTACCAGAAACAAGCAAGTCCCCTTTAAGAGCAGAATTGGCTTTTCTAGGTGGGGCTGATCAGAGAGGCCCAAACTGCCTGGGTGTACAAGACAACAGCCAAGGCCCCTGGCACTAGATGGAACAGCTGCTCAGCTCACACTGACCTTTTTCTGGGCCCGTGGGTGTTATGAGCTCTTCAGCTTTAACTTTTTTAACAGTTTATATCAGATGTCTACCTGACAAGATTCTCTGGCCACTTTTATGCTGTGCTTGGACTTTGGGCCATGAGGTTCTACTACCTTTTAAACTCCTGGTAGATGGAGAATCTGGCTTGGGATTCTGACCTTCCGAGCTCTCAGTTCCCTTCCTTGGCCTGGAACCCTCTTGCTTTTGCACTACTGCACCCTCAGGCCTGGCCCACAGACCCCACTCCCAGACTGACTCTGAATGCTTGCACTTGGTGGGGTTGGGGGGAGGGAGGAAGGATACCTATGTGCAAAACGCAGCTCCTCCATGCAGATTCCAGGCCTCTCGGATTCCTTTGAACCCTGAATAAATACCCTTTGCACTGATTGTTTCACACAAACAGTCCTCCTTTTCTATAACCTAAGATAACTGTTAGCTTAACCACTTTAGGAAAATATAGGCTTATGAATTCATTTGCATATGTACCCTGAGTTTTATGTAAAGACAGTATTTTTCTGTACCAAATTGATAGGCATGCTTGCTGTGCACTAGACAGAAGCTTTGAAGGAGAATAAAAATAGCTAATGTTTGTTGGGCACTGTGTGTGCCAGATCTAGCACTTTCCATACATTATCATAGTTATTCCTCCCCAAACAATATATCTTAGGTACTGTTCTCCCTATTTTACAGATGAAACAGGAGCCTAAAGAGGTTAATAATATTCTTCAAGTTACCCAATCAGTAAATGAAAGAACCAAGAATTGAATCCTGGAAGTCTAATTCCAAAATCTGTACGCCATACTGAAAATGAGGTTACAGTGAAAAATCTTGAATGTATATCTAAGCTCGTGTTCATGAGGAAGATGAAGGAAGTAAGAAGGCATTGGGGAAAGCTGTCAAGTCCCCCAGATTCTAATTTTTAACCAGGCCAAAAGAGAATGATGGTTCCACATTGCCACACCCTGGGAGGGGAAATCCTAGAGACTGGGAGATTCATCCAAGGAAGCTAATGTATCTGAGAACTGCTGAAGGTCTTAAGAAAAGGAAGCTGAGAACCAAGACATTTCTTTAAGTTCGCTGCCTGGTGTCACATAGGCTGGCTTCCCAAGTGCAACTTTTGAGTTTTTTATAGGTTCCATAAAAGAGCTGTGTCACCCCAGATGCCACTAGAGGGCTCAGCAGAGCTGCAACCCTGAGCTGCCCTCTAGTGGTAGGGGGGTGGGGGGGGACTGAAAAGAGGGCATTATTTAGCTTTGGGGGTCTTCAAAGACCAGCAGGAGGTTGGAAGAGACATCTGGGACTCTTCTAGTTTCCATTGACAATGAAAGAGGCAGCAGTTAGTATTAGACTGAGAGATCTTATTGCCAGAATGAGACTTCCTTGCAAGAAGGAAAAGGGCAGCCCCCCACTATTCACTTAACACCTGGGAGTAGAACCTGCATTCTGTTAGTCTTCAGAGATAGCTATAAACACAATTATACCACTGGAAACCTAAAAGAAAATCTGACAAAGTTACCCAAAATCTTTGGTTGGGAAACAAGCCAAACTCAGACACCATGAGTAAAGGTAGCAGTGTAGCCATGTGCTTCTGAAATTGTGTGTGCCCCTCTGGTGTCAAAACCGTGTACTAAGGTACTTTAAGAACCCAGAATTAATGGGGCTTATTTTCTCAGGCCTTCAGTCTGACTCAGTGAGAAATAATGGAAAACACTATAGTAAGCATGAATTGTAAGATTACACACTAGAATTTGAGCTCCTATTTCCTAACACTGACGAATACAAGTCTATTCTCCCTATAAAAGTGTCCTCAGAAGTGGAAAATTTTGAGATACACTGATGTAGTGGGGAAGAAAGACTGCAGTCTTGGAAATTCAAGCCCTCTGTTTCCATCTTTATAAAAATGAAAACAATGACATACCTCATGTAAAGTGATACCTAAACCACAGAAGTGCTGTACACATACATATAAAGACAATCTAAAGGTGGATGGGTTGTGAGCATCTCAAAGGTAGTGACTATGTATTTATACTAGTAGTCATGGTACATAATTCTTTACTCCTAGGTATTTAGTAAATATTTATTGAAATCAGTAGTTACCTAATTTTCTTAGCCCAATACATTATACTATCTTCCTCTCCTATGTCTGTAAACCTTGCCTTTTTTATGAAGCAGTAAACTTTTTATACTGTTCAGACTGTAGCATGTACATTTATCCTATATTTAATATGCTTGCTATATAATATTATTGGACACAGACAATTGAAAGGAGAAGCAAGAAACAAACTAACTTCCGGCCAAGATGGAGGCATAGGTATACACACTATGCCTCCTTGCACAACCAAAAGAAGGACAACAACAATTAAAAAAAAAAAACGAACTGACAGAAAAATCAAACTGTAAGGAAGTCCGACAACCACGGAGTTAAAGAAGAAACATCCATCCAGACTGGTAGGAGGGGTGGAGATGGGCAGCAGGGCAGAGAGGACGCGAGGCCAGGCTGTGGCTGGAGGACTGGGGTGGGCAAGGCGGTGGCTGGCAGACTCAGCAAGGCAGCGGAGTGTGGAGTGGGGTGGGCAAGGTGGCCGTTGGTGGAGCAGGCAGTCCCACATTCATGTGCAGATAAACTGAGAGGAACAACTGCGGAGCGAGACAGACAGCGCAACCCAGAGCTCCAGCACAGGGAAATAAAACGTCAAACCACTGATTGAAAACATCTGTGAGGGCTGAGGCACCAGAAGGAGAAAGTCCCAGCCTAACAGGAGAGTTCGTTGGAGAGACCCACAGGATCCTAGAATGTAGACAAACCCACCCACCTGGGAATCAGCACCAGAAGGGCCCAATTTGCTTGTGGATAGTGGAGGAAGTGACTGAAATCCAGCAGAGAGCTGAGCAAGCACCATTGTTCCCTCTCAGACCCCTTTCCCACATACAGCATCGCAATCCATTGATGTTGGTTGCCTTGCCCTGGTGAACACCTAAGGTTCCGCCCCTTACTACATAACAGGTCTGCCAAATGAAAGAAGGCCAAATGAAAGAACAGATCAAAGCTTCAGAAAAAATACAACTAAGCGACGAAGAGCTAGCCAACCTATCAGATGCACAGTTCAAAGCACTGGTAATCAGGATGCTCACAGAATTGGTGGAATTTGGTTGCAAATTAGATGAAACAATGAAGGCTATGCTAAGTTAAATAAAGGAAAATCTACAGGGAACCGATAGTGATGGGAAGAAAATTGGGATTCAAATCAACACTGTGGACCAGAAGGAAGAAAGAAACATGCAACAGAAAAGAAGGAAGAAACAAGGATTCAAAAAAATGAGGAGAGGCTTAGGAACCTCCAGGACATCTTTAAATGTTCCCACATCTGAATTATAGGGGTATCAGAAGGAGAAGAGGAAGAGCAACAAATTGAAAACTTATTTGAACAAATAATGAAGGAGAACTCCCCCAATCTGGCAAAGGAAATAGACTTCCAGGAAGTCCAGGAAGCTTAGAGAGTCCCAAAGAAGTTGGACCCAAGGAGGAACACACCAAGGCACATCATAATTACATTAGCCAAGATTAAAATGAAGGAGAGAATCCTAAAAGAAGCAAGAGGAAAGGATAGAGTCACCTACAAAGGAGTTCCCATAAGACTGTCAGCTGATTTCTCAAAAGAGACCTTGCAAGCAAGAAGGGGCTGGAAAGAAGTATTTCAAGTCATGAAAGGCAAGGACCTACATCCAAGATTGGTTATCAAGCAAAGCTTTCGTTGGAAGAAGGCTGCCCTGCCCAAGAATGGAAGGGCAGATAAAGTGCTTCTCAGATAAGGTCAAGTTAAAGGAGTTCATCATCACCAAGCCCTTAATATATGAAATGCTACGGAGATTTATCTAAGAAAAAGAAGATAAAAAATATGAACAGTAAAATGACAACAAACTCACAGTTATTAACAACCACACCTAAAACAAAAACAAAAGCAAACAAGTAGAACAGAAACAGATTCACAGAAATGGAGATCACATGGAGGGTTATCAACAGGGGAGTGGAAGGGAGGAAGAGGGGGAAAAAGTACAGAGAATAAGTAGCATAAATCGTGGGTAGAAATAGACAGGGTGCGGGTAAGAACAGTATAGGAAATGTAGAAGCCAGGGAACTTGTACGTACAACCCATGGACATGAACTAAAGTGGGGGAATGTGGGTGGGAGGGGGTGTGCAGAGTGGAAGGGAGTGAAGTGGGGAAAATGGGACAACTATAATAGCATAATCAATAAAATATATTTTTAAAAAAGAAAAAGAAGAAAGAAAAATGAATCTGGTCCCAACTTGAAGTAGGTTACATTCTGTGGAGCAGAGAGACATATATTAAGTATACAAGATGATGAGCTCTAAAATAGGATCATATCTACTAATGCTATGGAGATATAACAAGGGGAGATAATGGTCCTGCTCAGGGTAAAAAGAGCTATTTGGAAAAGGCCTCTTGGGTAGCATTTGAATAGGGTCTCATTGGGTGAACACAAGTGCAATGGGCTTAGAATATTGAGGGAAGAGAATTTCAGGTCAAGGGCAGCATGAGCACTGGTATGAAGTCATGACAGATCACATGGGATGTATGAATAATGCATAGCCCAGTGTCAGCTCTGTGCTCAGACCCTCAATGAAGTGTATAGAAGGAAAGGAAGGGAGGGAGACACAAGCCCATTTTATAGACTGTTACTATATATTATTATGATTGTTCTGACAAAAGATGAGGCCTAAAATAGGTTTTGTCAGTGGTAAATATTGGGTAAGTGCTTAAATCATGGTAGTTTACAGATACAGAAAATATTAGGATTTACCCTATTCTCCTTTTCTTCCCCATTAAAAATAAAAACAGATTTTCTTAAAATCTTTCTTAAAAATAAAAACAAAATTTTCTTAATGTCCTTTCACTTGATCATTACTTCTTCTGCCTAATTCCATTGTGAACTTTCCCTCTAGGAGCTTAAAGAGGAATGTGTAATCTTATGCATGTTATTATTACTTGAAGGAAAGATAAAGGAAGGCTTTCCACCTCCAAATAATCTTTCTTTTTTTATTTATTTCTTTTTTGTTTGTTTTTAAAGATTTTATTGATTTACTTGTTAGAGAGAGGGTAAAGGAGGGAGAAAGAGGGAGAGAAAGATCAATGTGTGAGAGATACATTGATTGGTTGCTTCTCACACGCCCCCAACCTAAGCATGTGCCCTGACTGGGAATCGAACTTTGACCTTTTGGTTCACAAGCCAGCACTCAATCCACTGAGTCACACCAGTCAGGGATTTTTCTTCTTTATTTCTATTGTTGATACTACTACAGATGTTTCCATTACCTCCCCCTCGCCCCCCGCCGCCCACCGCTTTGCAAGTAATGGTTAATTTCTTTGGCCTAAGCTGATGTCTTTCAAAATGCATGTAGTCCTAGAGGAGCTGATATATTAAACTCCAAAGCTGAAATATAACTGAATCTTCATTCATTCTTTTATTTTATTTATTTTTTTTAAAGATTTTTATTTATTTATCTTTTTTTTTAGAGGGGAAGGGTAGGAGAGAGGGAGAGGGAGAAACATCAATGTATGGTTGCCTCTCGTGTGTCCCCTGCCGGGAATTGGCCTGCAACCCAGGCATGTGCCCTGACTGGGAATCGAACCGCGATCCTCTGGTTCGCAGGCCCGAGCTCAATCCACTGAGCTACACCAGCCAGGGCTATTCATTCTTTTAATAGCATTACAGGGAACAAGGTAGGGAGAATGGGGAAGGGGACAATAAAGGAGAAAAAAAAGCAGAGTATGGAAGAGGGAGGTTGTAGGATTGAAAATCAAATGTATATTGGCAAATTTAGATAAATATTTTTCATGCCATACTTACTAACGTAAGTGTAATGTGAAAGAATAGATTATCCTCTCAGAGCACAAATATTCCCCTATGTCATTCAAATACTGATATGTTAAGGCAAAGTAGCCTAACTATTCAAATACTGGGCAAGGCAGCAGGCTGTTAACAACACTGTCACTACCTGGCTATGTGACCCTATCTATACAAGCCATTCATTCAGGTCCCTTTACTTATCTCTAGGGATTAACGGGATCAAGTTCTCATAATGTACTTGGCTCTTCAACTGAAAGGTATTATGAAAATGAATGCCAGGTACTGCTTTGATTTCACTTAGAAATTTTCCACTGTTATTAGAACCATATACATGTTTACGTTGTGACTGGCAATTCTCTTTATGTTAAAGAAGGTTCAAGTTGATATCATATGTCTGAATTGTAAAAGAAATGTTTCCTTTTCCTTAAGGCTGGAAAGTTCCCCAATACAAATTTGATAGCTCAGAAATTCAGGCCAGCAGCAGCTGTGAAGAGAAGCAGGTAAATAAAAAGCACATTTGCCTAACTAACCCTAAAAATGACAATGAAAAGACCCTAGAGGCCATCCTACAATGAGGAAGTCAGCATGGTGCAGTCTGACCTGGTGGATCCCAGGAATCCATAAACTGTATTATTCCTCAATTCATTTCAAGGCATAGACAAGTACCTATTATGTGCAAATTATTATGCTGGGACCTTAGAAAGAGTTAAAAATAAGTGGTAAACACAGTACTGTTCTAATCTTCAAGTTTATAATCTAATTGGAACACTAGACATATCAGCTCATATATCTTTTTAAAAGTTAAGTAAAAGTACAGGGAACAAACAAATAAAAAATATAAGTATGTGACAGGATAATTTATTGGGCTATTAATTTGTTTTATGTTCTTATATTCTCCCACCCATCTGTTCCAAACAGGTTTCAAGGGAGTATTCCTAGGCAGAAAGAAGTCGTCTGACAGGAACTCCCTCTTAGATAACCCCAGCGGGCACCACTCACCCTTCTTCCTTCCTTCTTTCATTTATTTAGATCCTCACCCAAGGACACTTTCATTTGCTTTTTTGGAGAGAGAGAGGAAAGGGAAGAGAGAAACATCAATGTGACAGGAGCATCAATTGGTTGCCTTCATATGCACCCAGACTGGGGATCCATGTGGGGATGGGGATTATACGTGACCAGACTGTCAGGGATTGCAGGCCCCCATGCCTAGATTGGGGATGAAACCCCAACCTAGGTATGTGCCCTGACCAGGAATCAAACCTGCAACCTTTTGGCTATGGACAACACTCCAACCACTGAGCCACACTGGCCAGGCAGCACCACTCAACACTTTAAATAAAACCTCCTGGACCACAGTTCCTTAGAATGCAATGTGAGTGTTATCCCTGGAGTGATGCCCAACAATCAGCCTTCCAAGTTCTTTGATCCTTGAGATTTTGTTAGGGGATTAAGGATGTAAGAGCATCTGGGGAGCAAGGGACAGAAAGAGAGAGAGAGAGAAGGAAAGAGGGGTTGTGGGTAGGTGGAATTACAGAAAAAGAAAAAAAATCCTCAAGCTGGAAAGGATTAAAAGGTCAAGATTCCAGCAGTGGGGACAACAGCCTTGCTTCCTAGAAGGACCCCAAGAAATAGCACAACCTCAGATACATGTGTGGTGGCTCTACAGAAACTGGGTGCCCCTGCCACTCTTGGTCCATGAGCAGAGTTTTGTCTGGATTCTAGGGACCATATATCCCTGAACAATGAAGATCCAAAGTCCATCGTTCCTCACTGTCCCGTTTTCCGGGCTCAGCATAAATCTTCCAAGACTCTAGTGCACCACTAGGATAGCAAAAGAAGGAAGCTGAATAATAACTGGGATTGGATCCTTCTACTCCAACAGAATTAAGGCTGGGGTTACTTAAATCTGTGGTGAATTTAATTTAGACAAAATAAAGAAATGTGGCCTTTCTTGTGCACCCAAATTTGTACTTGCAAATTAATACCTACTAGTGGTGGAAACTATATACGAAAGAGTATTAGGTGAGATATTTAATATTAACTGCAGTTATTGGCACAGCTAATAACTGATGAGAGTTTAGAGAAAGAAGACAGCAAAAGGAGCTAAAGTAATTAGAGGTGGCTTCATACAGAACTTGGGACAGAGCTAGAGTAAAGCAAACTAGAGCAACTGAACCACTGATACTTATAAGCTCAAAACTGCTAAGAGGGTAGAGGGAATTTCAGGGAAGCTCCCAGCTCAAAGAGAGCAGATTCAGTGAACAGTGGGTAATGACCACAATGATGAGTTGAGGCATTGCATTTGTAGCAGCTGGACTGCTAACTCCTTCCCTTCTCCTGCTTATAATTGTCCACAGATCAAAGCAGTGAGCCTGCGGGTCCTGGGAACCAAAGAACAAAACAGTAGCAATGGACCCCAGGATGGGCAGTGGGACTTCTCACTCTGAAAACAAACATTCTGCCCAGCAATATGTCCTTCCCTTCCCCTATAAGCACCAGAGACCACGTTAAGCAGAAGTACAGTGCTACCAGGAATTCTTATTTACAAAGATCAAGAAGAATCAAACACAAGAAGAATATGTTTGTAGAAGAACCAAACTCAGTAAATTCTGAAACCATACCTAAGGAATGATAGTTAATAATTAAAATAAAAAGATAAGTATAAATTATAACATAAAATTTATTATGTAATTTTAAGATATAATTATAAGTAAAGTATATACTTTTAAGTATTACAAATATAAAGGTTATCTTTGAAGAGATTCAGGGTGTTATATCCATGAAAATGAAGCAAACAGTGATCTTAGAAATTAAAAACATTGTTTTAAAAATTAAAAAAACTCAGAAGATGTGTATCACCAACAGAATCTCCTTGAAAGGCTGACTATACGATGAACTTTAACAAAATAAATAAAGAGAAAGACGAAGATATTCAAGAAAGAGTGGAGAGGAAAAAGACTAGTTAACCCGTAGTTATCTAATATGGCAAATGTTGAAATGTTAATAACATAAAATTAAGCTCTAGATCATATGCTGACAAACTATTTCCTATAAAAGGCCAGAGAGTGAATAGTTTCTGCTTTGTGGTCCAGTTTCTGTCACTGTAGTGTGAAGGCAGCTATAGATAACATAATTGAATGGGCATGACTGTGTTCCAATAAAACTTTATTTACCAGACAGGCAGCAGGACAGAGCTGGCCTACAAATCATCACTAGATGTTGGGTCCTAGATGACTGCAGCATAAAGACAGCAGAGACAAGATGAAAAAACTATGATCTCTCTCTCTTTCTCATACACACACAACCAGATGGCAGAAAAAAAGTCAAACTGTCAATAAACACAATACATAAAAAATAGATTCAATTTCTTCAATAAAGACAAAGAACCTCAAATTTGGTAAAACAAATGACAACATATCTAGTTATAAGCTATTTACCAAAAGTACATCTAAAAAGAAGGTTGAAAATAAAAAAACATACAAAGATATATTAGCTAAAAATGGATAAGTGTGGTAACATTAATATTAGGCAAAAAATAACTTAGTATTAAGAGAATTTGACAAGGAACAATCATATTGATGAAAGATGCAATTCCATAATTTCTATTAATAATGAATCTTTACAGACCTAATAATATAACATCAAAAGTCATGTTGGTGATGTAAGTTATAAAGTAAAAACTTATAGAAACATAACTAGGTATGAAAATACATGGCCATTTTGGAAGACTTCAAAATATTGCAGAAATTGACAGATTAAGTAGAAAAAAGTAAGTAAGGGTAGAGAGGATTTAAATAACACAATAACAAAGGCTGACTGAATAGCTATAAAGGACTTTTATGCAATAAATGACGAGTGTACAATCTCTTCAAACACACATGCAACATTAACTACCTGCTAAACACACACAACATGTTAATAATTTCCCAGATAAGAAATCATTCAGGTCACTTTTTTTATCACACTGCAATAAAATTTGGACTAAACAAAGATATACGATAAATAATTTTCATAAACTTGGAAATTTAGGAAAAGCACTCCTTTAAATAACCTTAACTTTGTAATATATTCTTCTTTTTAAAACATTTTTAATTGTTCACTTTAATAAAAAGGAGCTTAAAATGAAGTTTCAATTATTTAGAAATAACAATACCTAAAATGTATTGAACATTACCACACAACAAGCATTGTACTAAGTGATCTACATGGATTATCTCATTTTATTATTATGATAATCCTAAGAAGTTGATTTCATTATCATTTCATTTCATAGATGAGGAACTAAAACACAAAGCTCTGTTAAATAACCTGCCCAAGGGCACAGAGTCAGTAAATTATGGAGTTCTCATTTGAACCTAGATAGTATGGTCCAAAGCTGGCATATTTAACCATTGCAACTAGAAGGGCAATGGGATCAATATAAATCAAAATGTACATGTACTCAGAGAGAATGAGTACCCTATATGTACCCTTGAGTGCATATACTAGAAAACAGTAAAAGATTGAGTAGAAGTTAATCATGTATACAGCTCAAGAAACTAATGGAGAGAAAATATAATGTATATAAGAAAACTATTACCAAAGAAAAAAGCAGAAATGAATGAAATAGAGAGCAGAGATAATTTATAGAAAATTAAAATTCAATTCTTTGAAAAGAACCAAAAATGTCAGAAGTCTAGCATGTCTGACCAAGGTCAGAGATAGAAAGAGAGAGAAAGAGATGATCAACATTAGAAATGAAAATGAGACATAATTGTAAATTTGGAGTAGATTCTAAAATAATATGAGTGAGATAAATACTAAATTTAAGCCAATAAGTTAGAAAAATCTAGGTTAAAGGATTTCTAGAAAATGCAAATCACCAACATTCATCCGAGAGGAGATACTTATATGAAAAGAACTAACAACAAAAATGAGAGTACATTGAAAAGGCAGTCAAAGCTCTTTCTTTGAAAAGTCACCAGACACAGACAGTTCTACAAGAAAAGAATAAATGATTTTCTGCTGTATTAATTAACTGAAAGTATGGGAAAAATAGAAAGTTTTCTAATTCACTCAAATTTGGGCTGACATGGCCTGGATATTAAAACTACACAAGCAAAGCATACACTTGTTTACAAAGACAGGCACAGAAATCCTAAGTATTAGCAAGATGAATTTAGAAAGTCATAACTAAGTAGGATTTATCAGAGGATTTAAAACTGATTCAAAATTCAGAATATATTAATGCAAGTACTTATATTTAAGTTAAAGAAAAAAATACAATTATATTAAAAGAAGCAAAAAAACATTTAATACAATTTGACACTTTTTAAAAAAGATTTTATTTATTTATTTTTAGAGAGAAGGGAAAAGAGGGAGAAAGAGAGGGAAAGGGGTGCCGATGTGTGAGAGAAACACCTGTGGGCAGCCTCGCGCATGCCCCACCCAGAGAGCCGGCCCCACTACCCAGGGAGGTGCCCTGACCAGGAACCGAACCAACAGTCCTCTGGTCCACAGATGAGTGCTCAGTCTACTGAGCCACACCAGCCAAGACTTGACACCTATTTTTGATTAGAAAGAAAGCCATTTCAGCAACCAGAAATAGAAACTTCTTTATTTTAATTCAAGGTATCCGTATACATAAGTATCACATTTTTCAATATTGTTTTGAGAGTCCTAACCAATGACATGTGATGAGAAAAAGAAAAGTTAAAGATGGCAAAGCAGGAGAAAATATTTTCTACATATATATTAGATACATATTTTCTATAGACAAAAAAATATATAATATTTAATAAACACCAAAAATGAATAAGAAAAACATAAACACAAACTAATAGAAACATGTGCAAAGGATATAAATACTTCATTACAAAGAAATATCAATAATGAATAGAAATATATATTTAAATACCAGCAAAATGCATTTTTTTTGCCCTTAGAACTGGAAAAATTTGAAAAGATTAATATCTAACATTTATAAAAGTGTGAAAAATTAGGTATTTTCATGTATGGCTGGTAAAAGACAGGTATTTTTCATTTTCACCATTAACTTTATTGATTTGGATATTTTGGGTATGTCAATTATCTCCCACTATTGGCTTCTAGTGGGTAGAGGCCAGGGGTGCTGCTAAACATCTTCCAATGCATAAGACAGCCTCACAGCAAAGTTATTTGGCCAAAATGCCAATAGTAACAAGAAACGTCACAAACCACTTTTGACATGTTTGATCAGTCACAGCACCTTCTCCGTACACTGCCCCAAATTTTTGTTTCATTTGCGTTTTTACCTTTCTTGAAATAATAAAGCATACTACACCAAAAATTTGGCATATCTTCTTCCACCTTCAATATTAAAATGGCTGCACAAAAATTCACCAATTTTTATGTTTTCTTTTAAATGCACGCTGATATGACAGCTGTTACAATACACTCTAACAAAATTGTTTTGAATGAAGTTAAAGACAACTAAGAGCTGCTAAAGCCATCTTTGGGAAAAAACTAAAAAAACCTTTTTGTCCAACCCAATTTTTAAAAAGATTTTATTTATTTATTTTTAGAGAGGGGGAAAGGAGGGGTAAAGAGAGGTTGAGAAACATCACTGTGTGGTTGCCTCTCACACGTGCCCTACTGGGGACCTGGTCCACAACTCAGGTATGTGCCCTGACTGGGAATCGAACCAGCAGTCCTTTAGTTCACAGGCCGGAATTCAATCCATTTAGCCACACCAGCCATGGCACTTTTTAAAGTATATTTTATTGATTATGCTATTACAGTTTTCCCAATTTTCCCCCTTCTCCCCCTCCACCCTGCACCCCTCAACCCTCCAGCCTTCCCCTCCCTTACTTCATGTCCATGGATTGTACATATGAGTTCTTTGATTTCTCTGTTTCCTATACCATTCTTAACTTCTCCCCATCTATTTTATGCTTACCAATTATGCTTCTTATTCGCTGTACCTACCCCCTATTCTTCCCCTCCCCCTCCCCACTGAAAACCCTCCATGTGATGTCTATTTCTCTGATTCTGTTCCTGTTCTAGTTGTTTGCTTAGTTTTTGTTTTAGTTTTTTAAAGTTCAGTTGTTGATAGTTGTGAGTTTGTTGTTATTTTACTGTTCAAATCCACTTAGCTTTGCTCGTAGAGTAACCTAAGTGGATTCCTTGCTTTTCATCACGTTGAATACTTCTTGCCAGTCCCCTTTTGCTTGCAATGTTTCTTTTGAGAAATTAGCCGATACTTATGAGTACTCCATTGTAGGTAATTTTCTGATTTTCTCTTGCAGCTTTTAAGATTCTCTCTTTATCTTTAACCTTTGGCATTTTAATTATGATGTGTCTTGGTGGGGTCCTCTTTGAGTCCAACTTGTTTGGGATTCTCTGTGCTTCCTGGACTTGTAAGTTTATTTTCTTTGTCATATTAGGGAAGTTTTCTTTCATTGTTTTTTCAAATAAGTCTTCAATTTCTTATTTTTCCTCTTCTCTTTCTGGCACCACTATGATTCAGATGTTGGCACATTTGGAGATGCCCCAGAGTCTTCTTATCGATTCTTTGTTTGTTTGGGTTTTTTTTTTTTTTTTTTTTGAATTCTTGTTTCTTCTTTCTGTTCTGGTTGAATGTTTATTTCTTCCCTCATGTTCCCAATCCGTGATTTGAATCTGGCTTCCTTCCCCTCACTGTTTGCTCCCTGTAGATTTCAATTTATTTCTCTTAGTGTAACCTTTATTTCTTCCTTTATGTTGCTGCCGTACTCAGTGGGTTCTTTGAGCATCTTGATCACCAGTGTTTTGAACTCTGCATCTGATAGGTTGGCTATCTCCATTTTGTTTAGTTCTTTTTCTGGGGTTTTGTTCTGTTTTTTCATTTGGGCCATATTTCTTTGTCTTCTCAGTTTGGCAGCCTCCTTGTGTTTGTCCTTGTCTATTTGGTAGAGCTGTTTTGACTCCCTGTAAAAGGCACCTGTAAATTGTGCGGGGCAGAGCCTTAGGTAATCACCATACCGTGACAACCCGCTTCACTGCTTTGTTGCTCTGTGCAGGGGGAGGGATCAGAGAGGGGACTGTGCTGCTGCCGGGCTTGTGGGGGTTTGCCTGACACTCGCCCTTTTCCCAGTCACTTCACCCACTCCCTGTGTGTGACTGGTGCCCTTCCAGCTGTTGCTCTGGTGTGAAATCCCTGAATGGGTAGGTTTGTGTACGTTGTAAGGCCATGCGGGCTCTTTAAGTGAAGTTTCCTGAAAATTCAGCAATTTCTTTCACCACCCTAACCCCCATTAATTTTTACAGGCAGAAATTTTTGGGACTTATCTTCCTGGCACTGGAACCCTAATCCCTGCAGTCTGACCTGGGCCCAGGATGGCTCACTTCCAAGGTATCCCTTCTGATTTTTAGCCACCCCACGTGAATGGGGGACCCCCTGCGCCCATTCTACCACCACCACCACCTCCACTACCTCTCTGCACTGCACCACGTCTCCGTGCTTCTTCGCCCCATCTTCTCCTCATCTCTTCTCTCTTACACATCTAGATGATTGTGGCTTCTCTAAATCCTTGATTGTTGGACTTCAATACAGTTTGATTTTTCTGACAGTTCTGGGTATTATTTATTTTGACATTTAGTTATAATTCTTGTATTCTTTTTTTGGTTGCATGAGGAGGGGAAGCATGCCTACCTATGCCTCCATCTTGACTGGTAATCTCCAAAACATTCCATTTTTTAAAATAAGCAAAGTGTCTAATTTTTTACAATTCACACACAACTTTCAATTTTAGTAATGGAAACAATAAAATTACTTTACTTCTTTATATTAAACAATAACAAGACTAACTCCCCAAGGCCCACACTACAGCCATATAATAGAGTCTGTCATTAATATGATGGTCTTGGCATTTTTTGTATTATGTTTACAATTTAAATTAAGTACTATTTATTAAAATAAAACCAGGCAAAGACAATGAGCTGGCAGCCCATTAAAAAAGGAATACAGACTTCCGGTCAAGATGGAGGCGTAGGCGGACACACTGTGCCTCCTCTCACAACCAAAATTAAGGACAACAAATATTTAGAAACAAGAAAACAACCAGAACTTATAGAAAACTGAACTGTACGGAAGTCCAACAACCATTCATCCAGACCAGTAAGAGGGGCGGAGTTGCGGCAGGAGAAAGTGGAGGTGCGGACCCAGGAACGCAAGCAGCAGCAGCTGGCAGTTCCCAGGTGCACAGGCAGCGGCTGGCGGTCCCTGGGCACAGGGGGGCAACTGTGCAGACCCAGTGAGGCCGCACAAGGCGGCTGGCTGACTGACCAGGTGGTCTCACATTCGAGCGCGCAGACGGTCCAGGCGGAGGGGAAGTGGCGGAGGGGACTGAATCCAGGAGAGAGCGGAGCAGGCGCCATTGTTCCCTCTCAGGCCCCACCCCCACATACAGCGTCACAACCCAGCGACTGGGCTGCCCCGCACTGGGGAGCGCCAGACGCTCCACTCTTCACTAGGTAACAGCACGTGTGCGTGCGCAGATAATCCAGGTGAAGGGGAAGCAGCGGAAAGGGCCGGAGTCCAGGAGAGAGCGGAGCAGGCGCCATTGCTCCTTCTCAGACCCCGCCCCCACCTATAGCGTCACAACCCAGCAACTGGGCTGCCCCGCCCTGAGGAACACCTAAGGCTCCACCCCCTCACTACGTATAGCCGCGACCGGACTAAAACCAAAACAAAACAACAAAAAAACCCCACCAAAAATGGCTCAAACCAGAAAACAAATAAAAGCTCCAGAGCCAATTCCTCTAAGCAGTGAAGAGATAGCCAACCTATCAGATGCACAGTTCAAAGCACTGGTCATCAAAATGCTCGCAGAATTGGTTGATTTTGCTCACAAACTAGATGAAAAAATGCAGGCTACAATCCGTGAAATGAAAGAAGATGCATGGGGAACTGATAGAGATGGAAGGAAAACTGGGACTCAAATCACTGGAGTGGACCAGAAGGAAGAAACTAACAACCAAACAGAAGACGAGGAAGAAACAAGAATTCAAAAAAATGAGGAGAGGCTTAGGAACCTCCGGGACATCTTTAAACGTCCCAACATCCAAATTATAGGGGTCCCAGAAGGGGAAGAAGAACAGCAACGAGTGGAAAACTTACTTGAACAAATAATAAAGGAGAACTTCCCCAATCTGGCAAAGGAAATAGACTACCAGGACATCCAGGAAGCTCAGAGAGTCCCAAAGAAGTTGGACCCAAGCAGGAACACACCAAGGCACATTGTAATCACATTAGCCAAGATTCAAATGAAGCAGAGAATTCTAGAAGCAGCAAGAGATAAGGGGACAGTCACCTACAAGGGAGTTCCCATCAGACTGTCAGCTGATTTCTCAAAAGAGACCTTACAGGCAAGAAGGGGCTGGAAAGAAATATTTGAAGTCTTGAAAGGCAGGGACCTACATCCAAAATTGCTCTATCCAGCAAAGCTGTCATTTAGAATGGAAGGGAAGATAAAGTGCTTCTCAGATAAGGTCAAGTTCAAGGAGTTCATCATCACCAAGCCCTTATTATATGAAATGTTAAAGGGACTTATCTAAGAAAAAGAAGATAAAACTATGACAGTGAAAAGACAACAAACTCATAGCTATCAAGAACCACACCTAAAACAAAAGCAAACTAAGCAAACAGCTAGAACAGGAACAGAACCACAGAAATGGAGATCATATGGAGGGTTAGCAACAGGGGCGTAGGAGGAGGAGAGAGGCGGAAAAGGTACAGAGAATGAGTAGCATAGATAATGGGAAAAAAATAGACAGGGGGAGGGCAAGAATAGTATGGAAAATGTAGAAGCTAGAAAACTTATGACCCATGGACATGAACTAAAGGGGGGAATGTGGGTGGGAGAGGGTGGGTAGGGTGGAGGGGAATGATGGGGGAGAAATGGGACAACTGTAATAGCATAATCAATAAAATATATTTAAAAAAAGGAAAAAAAAAGGTTGATACCAAAAAAAAAAAAGGAATACAAACAGCTAATAACAACACTGACATATTAACCTCATTGTAATGAAAGAAATGGAAATTAAAAAAAACAAGGGACTATTATTCACTTATATTGGCAAAGATTAAATTTTTTAAAAGTGTACTATCTACAGTTTACCAGGGAATATGCAGGTAGAGGGTGAAAGGGTGGTCATACACACAAAACTACCTGGAAGTGTAAGTTGCACAGTCTTTTTTGAGAGCAATTTGCTTTTTCTTTTTTGTTGTTGTTGGGGTTTTTTTGGGGGGAGGGGTTGGAGCAATTTGCTTTTTCGAGAGTAATGCTTATCAAAGCTCTAAGAAAGTTCAATTCCTTAGAACCAAGCATTTCACTTCCAGAAACTTTCTCAATGACATAATTAAGCATAAACCTCAAAATGTGGTTACAGGGGTATTAACTGAACCACTGCTTACAGTAAACAATTGAAATGTCTAACAAAGAAAATAATGAGCAAATTGTGGGACACCTCCCTTACGGCAAACAGTAGCTTCCCTTCTATGCTGTTCTTCCACGTAGCTGCAGCCTTTTCCTTACTGAGTCTACTTCCCACAGAGTCTAACGATTGGCTTTCTGAGGGATCTGATCTGTGTCAAGGGGAAATGAGAGGAAATCTTCTGAGGACTCATGGGACATGTACTCCTTGCTGACAAAACTGGGATGTGAGAAAAGAAAGCAGCCTTTCTTGACTTTTAGATGTAATTTTATTAAGATGTGAAGCTAGAAGTTATAGCAGCAGCTCTCAGGACCATGAGACAAACCTAAGGCAAAACAAACTGAAGCAGAGGCAAAAAAGTATCCTTAATGACACCTCTCAACTGTGTGTTATACGAGATAATTAATGTTCTTGGTTCCTTTAGTCAATTATATTTGGACATTGTTACCTCTGGTCAAAAGCGTTTTACTTGATTATTAGCCATACAATAGAATACTTTAGAGCCAGTAAATGTTTTGCCACAGGATTATTTATGAACATAGATATGAAGTTAAGAGAAAAAAGTTGCAAAATAGCATGTTCTCATTTTTTATTAAAAATAAGTATATTATATGAACTCATTTGCCAAGAAAAAGGTTTTAGAAATAATTATCTCTGATATAGTTATTTCTGAAAGACAGGAATTTAAATGTTTCCTTTTTGCATATTTGCATTTTCTGTATTCTATGCAAATAAGCATGTAGAGGCATGCCTCAGAAATATTGCAGATTCAGTTTTAGACTACTGCAATACAGTTAGTCATAGTATTTTTGCTGGTGAAATGCACAACCTGTGAAGTGCAATACACTTAAATCATAGTAAAGCAAAGTGCAATAAAATGAGGTCTGCCTGTATTACTTAAGATTCTACCACCTTTTTCTATTTTTTCTGCTAATTCAATGTGATTGTTGGGAGGAAGAAAAGGTAACCACATTCTACTAAGCTATCTTGAGTTAGGAGTACACTTTTTAAATAGGAAAAATTGTTTTTCTTTTTCAAACTGTTTCATGGAATAAAATTTGATAGTACCAGGCATTTATTTTTTAGAGAATATATAGAGTATTACAAACAGTTTTCAATTCCTTTTGTCACTCATTATATCATGACTTTGTACTATTTTGTATTGTAATTTCTTCTGTGAAGCAAATGGTCCCAAAATGAAGAATCTTCAGAGGTCATAGCCTTACCAAACAAAGTGGGATTCAGCCTCCTGCTGCCAAACACAAACATACTGTACTGTGTCATGTATAATGTGCTCCCATGCATAAGGTGCACACATGTTTTTGTCCCAAACTTTCAGGGGAAAAAAATCTTTTGTTTTACTTCTTAAATTCAATTATTTATTTATTTATATTTAGAAACAAAACCAAGAATCATATTCCAGGGTATTAGTTGCATATGGATATCATTATTGCTTTCTAGAGTTACACTTTTAATATATAAAATAATTAAAAACATTTCTATAGATACAGAATTAGTACTACCCATGTATAATGCACCCTCAAAAATTTGTTTTTCCCTAAAAAATTTGGGCAAAAATGTGCATTACACACTGCAAAATACCATAACACAAACTTGGTGGGGAAGGGCAAAGGCCTTTATTAAAATGTTGCCCAAGTTTGGGGAGCTGAGGATCCCCAGTTCCAGACCAAATCCCACAAAACAGAAAGAAGCCAGCCATCTCCAGAAAGAGAGTCAGTGTCCAGACACACCACTCCATTCTTATCTGTCCTCCAGAGCCCAAGGCTGTTATGTGAAGGGGTCTCTGGCTCTCCAGCTGCAGGCTCCCTTTCTTTCTGGAGTGCACACTTATGGGGCCAGCACCTCCATTGCCTCTCCACAGCCTCTTCCCTCTACTGAAGCCAGGGCATGCTGCCAGATCACTGCAGCTGGTCATGCAAGGGGCTCCATCCATGGGCTCCAGCAATCAAGGATGCTCACACCCTGAGGCTGGTGAATGTTCCAGCCCGTGTATCTGTGTGCTGCTCTCAAAGTAAGAGAATGGGAGTGGTCTGGAACCTGTGACATGTGGCTTGGAGCTGCAGCATCCCTGTGCCTGCAATTAGTGAGGCCGGGTCCTACGTGCTGGACTTGGCCTCTGTGAGCTGGCCTCTGTGAGCTGGCCTCCAATGGGATGAGTGAGGGGGATGCAAAAGGGGCTGAGACTCCACACTCTTCGTTTAAATCTTCCACCCCTAAATCCTGCGTGCTGAAGGAGCTTCTAACTTGCCAGCCAATACAGGCTGGAGTCCATCACTGTGGGACAGCCTGCACAGCCTCTTTGCACTTCCTCCTGCCACCATGAATGAGTAGTGGGTAGGAGGGTTTTTAGCCTTGCACAGGAGCACAGCATCTCTTCCCAGGGCAGAGGGTCACATACAGTTTTTTTACCCTCACCTGGGGGTATGGAGTCACAGGCCAGCTTTGGCTCAATTCACTGCTTTGGGTTTTCCCGAAACCCCTCCTTCACTTCAGGGAATGCACCCTTTCGTATCACCTCGGGCATTGTTGGGAACCGCCCTGCCTGGTTTCAGAAGCTGTAACCTCCCAGGGCTAAGGCTGAGTGAGAGACATTGAGACCCTAAGCCACTAAGGAGACAAAGCTTATCTCCCTGGCGGGAGCACCACCTTTGTCCACTTTACTTCACCTGCTGGGCCCTGAGCCTGACGGGTTAGCCAATGACAGGTGAGATTCCTCAAGGGAGGGATGACCTAAGATAGGCATGGTCACGAGGGGGCTCAGGGAAGGACCTGGGGGACTACAGAAAAAGGGGGTGATAGACCCTTGCCCCTTAGCTTTGACATAGCCTGAGTCCTCATTCTGTCTGCAAGAAGTCTCCTAATTTCTCCTGGCTGCCTTACTTCCCCTGCCTGACTTAAGCCTGAAACAATGACAGAGGTGGGTGCGGCCCTGGGCTGGAAAAGGTGGGTTCCCTGGGGCGATCAGGCTTAAGAAAGAATGCAATAAAATCCTGTGAAACCTGCTTTGCTAAGAATGCTCTCAATTAAATGTAAGGGTCCGAGCAGGAAATGGGTTTGTTTCCCAGAGTTTTATAGTCCCTTAGCTAACTGAGCCTGACTCAGAATAAGCCCTCATAGTTCTTTGTATGTTATCTATTGTTTGATTCTTACTGTCTGACAACGATTGATGAGCTGTACCTGCATTCCTGTGCAAAAAGCCCATTGAGGAAAAGGCTCTTGACCTTTTCCTTTGAGAGATCTGCCACTTTTCCTTCCCAAGCAGATCACGTCTTGGTAGACTTATTCTCATCTGTGGAGGCTGAGGTGGAGGGGGGGCTGTGGGTGGAGCCCCCCCCGCCACAGGGCATCCCTTTGCTCTGTTCATCGATCTGGCCAGATCCCCCCTGTTACAGTGGGAACGGATGACATTAAGTCATTGTAGGTAAGAACAGTAAACTGCTTCTGGGATGGTTTAGAATCATCTTGAGATGAAGCATCCTAATGTCTAGGTCCGTTGGATTTCCTAAAGGCTACTTCAACAAAATGGTGCTCTTCTATTTTGCTTTCCTCAAATGCCCATTTTTTTCTTCTCTATCCAGAAACAAATGTGTTTCTTTATAAACATGGCCTACCTACAGGTTTAATGGGAATATATTAAATTCAAAGTTGTTGCATTTCAAATCCTGGTCCAACACTTATGGCTTTTATAAAGCTTTCTTTCAGTGCCCAATTCCTATGAAACATACCCAGCTGAGTCTATTTATCCTTAATGCTTCTGATTGTTTTTTATTCTTTGTTGGTAAACTTTTTTCAGAATATGAAAGAATTCTACAATTGAACTATGACATGGAAAACTAGTTTTCATTCTATCAATCCTAACTTGTAGTTCAGGCTCAGCAGCAAGTAAAACACAGTCCCCTTGATGGGAGATGTTTAAGTTGAAATTGAGGTAAGGATTCAATAAGACTGTTGCAAGAACTGGTTTTCCTTTTGCAATTATTTGCAAAGGAATATTATTCCAAGGGATATTAAATTTCTCTGCAACTAATTTACTTATCACATGACCAGACATGGCTGCCTTAGCATCTCAAGTGGAAGAACTGGCCAATGCACTCCTTCTCCTAAGGCTGAATCTATCAAAATGCCCACAGCCATTGGCAGCCAAGTGCTGCAGGAAAAGGCCCAGTGCACACCTTCCTTTGCTGGCACCAAGCAGAACTGCTTGGTCTGGAGAACTACGGAAAAGGAACCTTGCCACCACCTTGTTCCTGATGGCCTTCAGTAGTTTTAATATATCGTATTTTCGCTTTCATTTAATTCCCAATGTTTTCTAATTTTCTTTGCAATATCATCTGTGACCCATTAGTTATTTAGAGGAGTTTTTTTTTTCAATTACAAAATAGATGATTTTTTTTGAAAAATCTTTCTACGTGCTTTAATTCTGTTATGACCAGAAACCATACTTTGTATGCCTTTAATTCTTTTAAATGTGCTGTTGTTTGTTTTATGGCCCAGAATATTATCTATCTTGGTGAATGTTTCATATTTTCTTGAAAATATGAAACAATGATTAATCTACTGTGTGGGGGGGAGTGTTTTATGAACATTAATTAAGTAAAATTGGTTGACAATGTTGTTCAGGTCTTCTAATTCCTTATTGATTTTTTAGTCCAATTCTTTTATTGATCACAGAGAGAAAAATGTTGAAATTATCAGCCAGAATTTTGGATTTGTCTATATTTTTTCAATTCTCTTAGATTTCACTTTGTGTATTCTTAAGATCTGTTGTTAATATGTGTGCACTTAGCATTTTTTGTGTATTCTGATGAATCGATCCTTTCGTCATTATGTAAATTCCCTCTTTATCCCAGAAAATATTTTTATTCTGAAGTCCACTTTTCTGATAGTAATATTGCCACTGCATCTAGCTTTCTTTTGATTAGTATTTGTATGGGATCCTCACATTTCCAATCTGTCTTGCCAGCCTCTGCAATTACCCAAAGAACCACTGGTTTTCTTTCACCCACATTAGTCCCTTTATCAGCACCAAGTCCAATCATTAATCCAAGCCCAGAATTAGTCAGTTTTCTTAGGGAAGGAAACTGTTTGCAAGCATAAGCCTATTTTAAAGGGTTCTCTCCTCTCTGGGATATTATCCAGTCCTTTGTGCTTCCACATCACCCTGATGCCTTCAAAAGTGTAATTATTTTCATTTATCCATTTTTTTATAATTGTTTCATTTGGAACATTGGCCTGATGCAACCTATTGAATTCTACCATGCACACACACACATATTTAAGGAAAAGAACCTGTGTACATACTTACCAGTAACAAACATAACCATACCATTGGGTTAACCTTTACTTATAGAGAGAAATCTATATTAAAACCAAGTTTCACAGACTCTAGCCCCAATCAAGAGCAAATAGTATATGTGCTGCTGAAGTGAGCATATCAACAGTAAATGGTGAGTCAAACAGGTTTGGGAGAGTTCCAACCAAGATGGACGCACAGGTAGAAACAGTTTGCTTCCTTCCACAACCAAAAGAAGGATAACAACCAATTTAAAGACAATAAAACACCAGAACTGCCAGAAAATGACACTGCATGGAACTCCAACAACCAACGAGTTAAACAAACATTCACCCAGACCAGGAGGAGGGTTGGAGACCAGCAGCCGGGCTGAGAGGACCTGCGGCAAGTTGGCTGACCCAGTAGGTAAGGCAGGGCTGGCGGACCAGGAAACTAAACACCCAAAACCTCTAGCTATAAAATATGGTGGGGTTTCAAAGGTAGGAGAAACTCCCGGTCTTACAGGAGACTTTGAAAGCAGGGCTAGAAGTGGAGTGAGTGAGTGACATTGTTCCCTCTCGGATCCCTCTTCCACAGACAGTACCACAACACAGCAAAGAGGGTTGCCCAGCCCTGGCCAATACCTAAGGTTCTGCCCTTACAACATAACAGGTGCACTGAGACAAAGAAATGTGGCCCAAATGAAGGAACAGATCAAAAGTCCAGAAAAAGAGATAAGTGACAAGGAGATAGACAACCTATCAGATGCAGAGTTCAAAACACTGGTAATCGGGATACTCAGAATTGAATGAGCTGGGCTGCAAAATGAAGGAAGAAATGAGGGCTATACGAAGTGAAATAAAGGAAACTATAAAGAGAACCAACAGTGACAGGAAGGAAATTGGGACTCAAATCAACAATCCGGAACAAAAGGAAGAAATAAACATCCAACTGGAACAAAATGAAAAAACAAGAATTCAAAAACATGAGGAGAGGCTTAATAAAATTGGGACAACCTTAAGAGCTCCAGCATCTGAATTATAGAAGTGCCAGAGGAGAAGAGGAAGAGCAAGAAATTGAAAACTTATTTGAACAAATAATGAAGGAAAACTTCCCCAATTTGGGAAAGGAAATAGACTTCCAGGAAGCTCAGAGAGTCCCAAAGAAATTAGACCCAAGGAGGAACACACCAAGACACATCATAACTAAGTTACCCAAGATTAAAGATAAGAAAAGAATCTTTAAAGCAGCAAGAGAAAACAGGGAGTTACCTACAAAGGAGTTCTCATAAAGCTATCAGCTGATTTCTCAAAAGAGACCTCACAGGCAAGAAGAGGGTGAAAAGAAGTATTCCAAGTCATGAAAGGCAAGGACCTACATCCAAGATTGCTCTATCCAGCAAAGCTATCATTTAGAATGGAAGGGCAGATAAAGTGCTTCCCAGGTGAGGTCAAGTTCAAGGAGTTCATCATCACTGAACCCTTAGTATATGGAATGTTAAAAGGACTTATCTGAGAAATAGAAGATTAAAAACTATGAACAGTAAAATGACAACAAACTCATAACTATCAATAACTGGACCTAAAACACAAAAACAAATACTAAGCAAACAACTACAATGGGAACAGAATCACAGAAATGGAGCTCACATGGAGGGTTATCAGTGGGGAAGGGGAGAAGGAGAATGCAGGGGAATGTTACAAGGACTAAGAAGCATAATTGGTAGGCATAAAATACACATGGGGAGGTTAAGAATAGTACAGGAAATGGAGAAGCCAAAGAACTTTCATGTACGATCCATGGACATGAACTAAGCGGAGGGAATGCTGAAGGGTGGGAGGTGTGGGGTGGAGGGGGATAAAGGGGAGAAAAAAATGGGATAACTGTAAAGCATAATCAATAAAATATACTTAAAAAAAGAAATAATGCAAATGATGCCTAAGGATATAAAGGAAACAGAAAAGACCCCCTCACCCACCCTATCCCCAGTGTCCCCTTCAAAACTTCAGTTCTGCTCCTCTGGATCCACTGATGACATCTTTTTAGTTGTTTGTGTATATATTTATATAATGTCTATTTCTCTATCCCCAATTTTTACAGAAATTGGCTCAAACTACATATTCAGTTCTCAAACTCTTTTTTTACCTTTAATTTTCATTATAATAGTATACTCCTTTTCCAGAAAAAAAATCTTTAAGGTTAACTAGTGAAGTCCAAAATATTCCATGGAATTGTTGTCTGGAATTGCATCAAAATCCTACACATACAAGCATCTTGAACTTCCTTTACTTCTTAAAACATCAGGTGCTTCCTTCGTCCCTAGATCTTGCATAGAAATTTCCTTTGGATAGAAACAATACCTTCATCTGCTTCCATCTCCCTTCTGCCCCCCTTCATCTTGATAACTCTTAGCCACCTTTCAGGTATTAGTTTGTGGTATTTTGTCCCACAAACATTCTTATACCGATTTTCTGATATCCATTGCTTTAATGACATTATATTGAGTTAGCCAAAAAAGTACATTTATTTTTTTTCTGTAAAATAAAAGACATTTTTTATTTTCACCAATAACATTATTGATTTGGATATTTTGAATATGTTGGCTATCTCCTGCATGGTATAATGGTGGTTGTTCTCAATTAATGTCTCAAGTTGATCAGTATCAATTTCAACTGGTCTACCTGACCGTGGAGCATCGTCCAGTGAGAAATCTCCAGTATGAACTTTGCAAACCACTTTTGACACATTCAATCAGTCACAGCACCTTCTCCATACACTGCACAAATCTTTCCTTTCGCATTTGATTTGTGTTTTTATTTGTGTTGAAATAAGAAGCATAGCATGCCAAAATGTATATTTTCTTCCATCTTCAATATTAAAATAGCTACACAAAATTCACCAATTTTGATTTTTTTGAAATGCACACTGATATGACAGCTCTCACAGCACAATCTAACAAATTGTTTCAAATGAAATTAAAGACAACTGAGTGCTACTAAAGCCATCTTACAGAAAAAAACAAATGAACTTTTTGGTCAATCCAATATTAACTCTAATGATTTTTGGAAATTCTAATGATATTTCTTGATGTCTAATAATATAATTTGCAAATAATGAAAGTGTATTTATTTCTGGTTTATCTTTATTAATTAACCAAAACTTCCAATGTGATATTAAGTAACAATAGTGATAGAGGTCATTCAGCCTCTTCAATACAAGGTTTCTATGACACACAATAACTTTCTTACCAGTAATTTAAAAGACTCTGGAGTATATCTAAATTCAAAAGGAAGGATCTTGAGCTCATTAAGTCCCCCTGAATCAACTATAAAGGCCAACTATGCTTAGGTTTCTTCTTTAATTCACTTGCTCATGACCCAACACAAATCTTTGGTTGAAGTTACTTTAGTAGGTATATGCCAGGCATTAGTTATTCGTCTGCCTTTGAAATAACAATGGTTTTTCTAATCAATGCTCACTCTTAGGCATTAAATCTGGGTTGAGAATTTAAATGATTCAGCCAGGGACTGAAAGACATGGAAATTATTCCCAGCTCCAATGATTCTGTTATGTCCCTCTTCAGGTAACTTTCTTCAGGACATCCATTCTCTGAAATTAAAAAAATATCTTGTTGGAGTTATGTTCTTTTGTATCTTTGTTGTGGATGAGGTTTCCTTGTCTTATAAATCTGTTTGCAAATGGATAGAATAGGCATAAGCTTGCCTTTATTTGTAGCAACCACATCCACACATTATTTTACTTGGCTCATGTAATTTATTCCTTATGCACAGACATTACATCTGCCATTATCCCTCCAATCTTTGCAATTGGGTAGAATGTTCAGAAGATAGGAGGAGGGTTTTCCCTCTGGTAAAATTATTCCTGCAAGAGAACATATATATTTTTCAAGGCTTACAAAATGTGAGGGTTTAACAATAAAATAAATAACATCTTTCATTTCCCGTACACCAAAGGCTCTTCCCACAAGGCCAGCTAAAGTTGTTAGCAAGCATCATAGGGGAAAAAATGTCTCCAAATTCTCTCCCAATCCTTATAGTCTTACCACATCTTCTACTTTGTACACAAATTTAATATTGCTGAGCTGTTTGCCCAATATATTTCTGTTAAGAAAAATGTTGTGATATTTGAAAATAAGGCAACAAGGTGAGTTCATAGCTTTTTAATATAACACCAAATCATTAATGGCTCTGTCCAAGAATTATTTAACTAAGTAAGGGTTTTACTTATGTTTGACTTACCATTTACTCTTTTTTCAAAGTATATTTTATTGATTATGCTTTACAGTTATCCCATTTTTTCTCCCCTTTATCCCCCTCCACCCCACACCTCCCACCCTTCAGCATTCCCTCCGCTTAGTTCATGTCCATGGATCGTACATGAAAGTTCTTTGGCTTCTCCATTTCCTGTACTATTCTTAACCTCCCCATGTGTATTTTATGCCTACCAATTATGCTTCTTAGTCCTTGTAACATTCCCCTGCATTCTCCTTCTCCCCTTCCCCACTGATAACCCTCCATGTGAGCTCCATTTCTGTGATTCTGTTCCCATTGTAGTTGTTTGCTTAGTATTTGTTTTTGTGTTTTAGGTCCAGTTATTGATAGTTATGAGTTTGTTGTCATTTTACTGTTCACAGTTTTTGATCTTCTTCCACTTCTTAGATAAGTCCTTTTAACATTCCATATACTAAGGGTTCAGTGATGATGAACTCCTTGAACTTGATCTCACCTGGGAAGCACTTTACCTGACCATCTATTCTGAAAGATAGCTTTGCTGGATAGAGCAATCTTGGATGTAGGTCCTTGCCTGTCATGACTTGGAATACTTCTTTCCATCCCCTTCTTGCCTGTGAGGTGTCTATTGAGAAATCAGCTGATAGCTTTATGAGCACTCCTTTGTAGGTAACTCCCTGCTTTCCTCTGGCTGTTTTAAAGATTCTTTCCTTATCTCTAATCTCGGGTAACTTAATTATGATGTGTCTTGGTGTGTTGCTCCTTGAGTCCAATTTCTTTGGACTCTGGGCTTCCTGGACTTCCTGGAAGTCTATTTCCTTCCCCAGATTGGGGAATTTTTCCTTTATTATTTGTTCAAATAAGTTTTCAATTTCTTGCTGTTGTTCTTCTGTCACCCCTATAAATCACATATTGGAATGTTTCAGGTTGTCCCAGAGGTTTGTAAGACTCTCCTCACTTTTTTGAATTCGTGTTTCTTCACTTTGTTCCAGTCGGATGTTTATTTTTTCCTTTTGTTCCAAATTGTTGTTGAGTCCTTGTTTTCTTCCTGTCACTGTTGATTCCCTGAATATTTTGCTTTATTTCATTTGGGTTATCTTTCATTTGTTTTTTCATTTTTTGACCAAGCACAATCAGATCTGTGAGCATTTTGATTACCAGGGCTTTAAATTCTCCATCAGATAGGTTGGCTATCTCCTCATAGCTTAGTTCTCTTTCTGGAGTTTTGCTCTGTTTTTTCATTTGAGCCCTATTTCTTTGTCTTGGAACAGATGAAGTTCCAAGGGGGCAGAGCCTTAGGTATTCATTGGGTCAGGGTGATGCTTCTTGCTGCGCTGTGGCACTTTTTGTGGGGGAGGGGCCAGAGGGGGAACAATGCAGCTCATCTGCTGGTCTCTAGCCCACTTTCCAATGGACTCTCGTGTGAGACGGGGAGTTTCTCCCATCATCGCAACCGCTGTAGTCCACAGTCAGCTCTGAGTCTCAGTTTTCCCTTAAGTCATCCCCGCCTGCCTGGTCCACCACCTTGCCTCAGTTTCTCTGAGTCGGCAGTGTGGTCTGCCACCTTACCAGTCTGGTCGTTCTGGTTGATTTTTTCTTTAATTCCTTGGTTGCTGGAGTTCCATGGATTTTCTGATGCTTCTGATTGTTTATTGATTTTAGATTGGTTGTTATACTCCTTTTGGTTGTGGGAGGAAGAAAAGGGTTTCTACCTACACTTCTATCTTGGCTGGAACTTGGGTTCCCTTTTCTCCATATCCTCACCAGCGCTCGTTGTTTGTTGATTTGTTTATCATGGCCATTTTCAACAGTGCGAAGTGGTATCTCATTGTGGTTTTAATTTGCATCTCTCTGATGGCTAGTGAAGCTGAGAATCTTTTCATGTGTCTCTGGGCCCTCTGTACGTCCTCCTTGGCAAAGTGTCTGTCCAAGTCTTTTGCCCATTTTTTAATTGGGTTGTTCATCTTCCTGGAGTGGAGTCATATGAGTTCTTTATATATTTTGGAGATCAAACCCTTGTCTGAGATTTCATTGGCAAATATGTTTCCCCATATAGTTGGTTCTCTTTTCATTCTATGGTACATTTACACAATGGATTACTGTGCAGCAAAAAGAAAGAAGGAGCTCCTACCCT
The DNA here is from genome assembly GCA_039655065.1 of Glossophaga mutica. Taxonomy (NCBI): domain Eukaryota; kingdom Metazoa; phylum Chordata; class Mammalia; order Chiroptera; family Phyllostomidae; genus Glossophaga; species Glossophaga mutica. Next base: position 52,320,330 of record CM077303.1, on the reverse strand, counting down.
TTTTGATAGCATAGATGGAACTGGAGAGCATTATGCTAAGTGAAATAAACCAGGTGGTGAGGGACGAATACCATATGAGCTCACCTTTAAGTGGAACCTAAACAACAAAACAAATAAGCAAGCAAAATATAACCAGAGACACTGAAATTAAGAACAACCTGACAGTAACCAGAGGGGAGGTGGGAAGAGTTTTCAGGAACAACTATAAAGGACACATGGACGAAACCAAGGGGGAGGGGAAGCAGGGGAGGGAGGTGGATGGCTGGTGGGGGAGGAAGTTGTGGGGGTCAATACAGACAACTGTACTTGAACAATAAAATAACTTAAAAAAAGAGAAACAAATAGATACAGTTTTTGTAATCATTAAAAAGAATACATTGTTATGATGAAAAGAAAGTGATCAGGGGGTTCATTTTACTGGGGTTTGGTACAACAGTGGGCTTGACTAGAAATTTCACATGACCTATCATCCCTAAGCTGCTAGAATTATTGAGTAATACAATGGTCTCTTAAAGAAGGGCCTGTGAGCTGCAGCTGCCACCCCTAAGCTCAAGGGTTGAACGAAATGCTTATGGGCTGCCCTCCGGAATTTAAATGCGAGAAGTCAGAGGGGAGCACCCAGGCCCAGTGGAAGCCTTGCTTCACCAGACTGCAGCTCCAGCTCAGCTCCAGGTACCAACTAAGGGTGCTTTGCTGAAACCAGGCTTTGGAAAACAGGGGCATATTCTCTTGCTCACTCCAGAGGGTCTGGAGCAAGGGCAAACAGCCACTTGGACATGTCCTTAGGAAATAAAAGCCCCTCACATGCACTGGGTGGGTCTTGTTGCCCTTTGGGGCCAAGGGGTGGAGAGAAACTTGCAAATAGTGATCTGGATGATTGGGACATGGCCCCCAGTCTTAAAGGTGTCATATTCAGGGCCAGCAGACCATGAAGTGCTTCTTTGTGGCACCTTTGTGATTTCCCTATGGCCCATTATGAGTTCTCCACTGTTGTTACAAGTAGATGTTGAACCCCCAGTTGAGGCACGAAATGTGTGGTATTCACTCCTAGGAAGACCCCTCTGCCAGCCACTGTCTTTGCAGCTGACAGTGGAACTTGCTTGTATATTGCCTGAGGACCATGACTTGCCCTTCCTGATGCCTATAATCACTCTGTCTTTTTGCCCTTAGGGTACAGAATAATACTTTAGTGGACTGGGTTCATAACTAAGCCTCAGTGGCTAACCAATCAGCATGCTGGGTCTGCACTGAAATCACCCTTAGCACATCTGCTGGTGTCCCACAGTGCATCTCTCCTGCTTCTGTCTCAAACTGGACTTGGCTTCAGAACCAGTGGAACAGTGAGCATCCCTTGTGGAATGCTACCTGGATGGACATCTATGCTGGGGCGAAGCAGCGGTATGACTGGCCCCAACCATTAAGTGGCTACCTCAAATTTACAGTTGGTGTCATAAGTGAAGACAGTCTTGCGTGACACTGTTCCTCCTCATTATACAATTGGCAGAACTCTCACACCTGGCCTGGGTCTCAGCTCCACCTCTGGAGCCATCACTGTGGCCAGGTGAGTAGAGGGCAGCCTGCCAGTACATATGATTGGAATTGGGAGGGAGGGGACCTGGTGGAATGGGCTGACAAAAAGATTTTCAACAGAATTTTCAACAGCATTTTCTAGGACCTGGAATTTGACCTGCCCTAACAAAAGTCTGCTTCATCATTCAGATTATTACTAACACTGTTGCTTTTCCTTTCTTCCTTTTTGGTGCATCAAAGAGAGACACTCCTCTTTTATCCCTAATTTTGACCTTCCTCCTCCCTTCAGATGCCCCGTGTATATTTTTTGTTTCCTGATACCTCTGACATTATTTTGTTTAAAAAACAGTGATACCTTAGTATTACAGCCTTCTTTACGTGGTGCACATACTCACTTATTACAACTCCCATATTATTTTTCTCTCTGGAAACTGAGTTTCTAATTAACAGTAGATTTTATAAATGTTCCTTTGTAATGAAGCTTCTTTGTAAATAGATGTAGTATGACATCCATAGCATCTTCTTTATTATTTTAAAGAGTCTATGGTTATTTTCATCTAAATTTTTATTATTTTACACAATAATACCTCATTCCTTAGCTTTTCCTGTTATTCAGTATTAGTTGAAGTCAGATACTTGAAAGTAGCTGGGAGGAACCTCCATAGAACTGCCCCAAAGACATGGAGGAAATGTAGGTTGAAATTTGAATACCAGTAGAATTTAAACACAAGTTCTATTTTACTTAGGATGAAGTATAAACTAGTTGGGGGAGTATAAGGCTGGATACTAAAAAACCAAGGCAGAGACTGAACAGGGTAGACATTACCCAAAGATTTCACTAACATCCAAACGAGAAAACACCAGTGAACATTAGAACGTCACAGTAGTGAGGCCTGTATTTTATTTTCATATATATATATATATATATATATATATATATATATATATATATATATATATATATATAGTATATGTATACACACATCTATTAAAGTAAGTTTAAATATATATACAAATAAATGTTTGGCTTAAAGTAACTGCTGATAAACTGTATTTATTTTATTTTATAATGTAAGTCTATTTCTTCTCAGCTGCTTTACTGGAAGTAGACCCAGTTTGGCACTTTATTAGCTGAGATACCACTTCATAATGGCTTAGGGACCATTTGCTGTACCTCTCTGAGTCTTTGTTTCCCTACCTGTAAAACAGCTACAAGTCTAACTACCTTGTAGGTTGTTGAGAGCATTATAGATAATTTATGGAAAGTACTTGGCCCAATAGAGGTGCTCAGTAAATGTAGCTATCATTAATATTAGCTCTCAGAACAGTTTGGGTTTTAAACGTTAACTCACCAAGTATCCTTAAGGAGGACCACTCTGGTGTCCTGACTGGATGTACCAGTTAAGCAGCACCCTCTTTTGAATGTATCCAAGTACAAACCATTTCTTTTCATGTACTCACTTCTTCCTATATCATGAATAACTTCTTGAGGACTGAACTCATAGGTGTCAGTCTTCTCTGGCTCTCTTCTTTTGAAGGCAGTGATATCCAACCTTGCCAGTGTCCTGACCATCTTAAGGCCATTGCTTTCATCTTTGTACCTAAGAAGGAATATTTTATCAGAGTCAAACAAGAGCTACTGGACTGTTGGATTAGTCTTACCACTTTAAGCCTGGGTTTTGTGTGCCTGGGTAGAGCTCCAGCTTCTCATATGCTGCAAAGCCACAGACTCTGTTCATCCCTCTGTGTATCCCAGGCCATTTGAACGGATTTCTCTCTGTCAACCGCTCAGAATTCAAACTCCTCCTTTGGAACAGGAGCACTGAGTGAAATTCATGTGAATTGAGGGGCTGAATCCTGTCGTCCATAAACCCAAAGCTTTGTTAGACTTCTGCTCCTGAAATTCAAAATCACCCACTCTCCTTACTTCATTATTTTCTAGTCTTTATACCCTTGGCCACTGGAATGGACTAAATTTCAATGACAGTCAGAATCAGTGGTGAATTTGCCATTTGAATACTAGGTTGTTGCCCCAGTGACCCAACCCAGGATCAGTTCCTCCTCCTGTGCCATCTGGGATTCAGGCCCCAGTACATCTCAAGGTCAAGCTCATACAAGCATCATCACTGCTAAGTGCAGTCAGGTATTATAGCCTTGTAAACATTCACATAAATTATGTTTCATATAATACCTTGTAGATTTACCTATTTTCTACTGTTACGTGTGTGCTTCTTTTAAAATCTTCTAATTATCTAATTTTGTGACAGTCATTCTAGTTTGTAACTGAATTTCAAATCCCATTTTGTTTTAGAGCCCTAGGAAAATTGCACACATTGCTTTAATTAGTATCAATTTGCTTGTCAAATTTTCAAAATGAAGCCATTGTGTTTTAGCATTATTTAAAGTGGGGACATTAAAATTAGCTGGGGATTTTTTTAAGAATCACTCGTTATGACCCAATTTTTAAGTTATTTTAAATATAACATTAAAAAGGATTATTAACAAGTCTGTACTCTACCTCTGTGGATTACAATATCTCAATGTTATATAAAAAGCTAATTGTTAGCTGCTTTTCACTGTGTAAAATATATCATCAATTCAATTGTCTATATTGGGAGAAGCAGAGGTTGAGTAATCACAAGTAAATTGTATTTGTCTCTGGGATGCTTTTGCCCTTAAATTTGAATATGAGTAAGTCCAATATCTAGGGAATTCATGTCAAAATAGTGAAGCTATATTATAAAGATCTTAAATCAGAAAGCTGACAAGTTCAATTCTCCCTTTTTTTTCTTTAGTTGCTCTCCCAGGTTGAAAGAAGCAAGTCAAGCCAAGTTTCATTCCTCTCTGGTAGATTAGAATATTGAACACAGATGTTAAATCATCGGTCTGGGCAGATTAGAAGTTGCTGAACTAAGGATTTTTAGATCCATATTGGGTTATGTGATTAGGCTTTTTTTTTTTTTCAAAAAAGAAAGAAATGGAGGAAATGAAAAAAAAGGAAGATAGATTATATCGCAGTAGAAACATTTACAGAAAATACTGCAGAAATTCTATAAAAAGAAAAGGGAATGACATCTGGCCAAGCATTATGCTGGCTTAGAATTTACCTACCAACTTCTTCATATTGCATGCTGTGGGGGGACAGGTAAATTGAATAAGGAAATTAAATAATAACCTAATGAAGTAAAAATTAGTGTCTTCAAAAATGGGTATTTCTTGTGTTCTGTTATGTAAGAAATGCATGTATATAACACATAATATTTCTCTCTGGCTTGTTTCATTTAGCTTAGTGCCCTCCAGGTTTATCCACGTTGTCACAAATGGCATGACTTCAGCTGAAAAACATTCTACTGTGCGTGTGTGTAATATTTCCAAGACATGGAAATATTTAGACTGCTTCCATGTCTTGGCTATTGTGAACAATGCTGCAGTGAACATGGGAGTATAAGATCAAGGTTCTGGTTGACTCGGTTTCTGGTCAGAGCTCTCTTCCTGGCTTGCAGATGGCAGACTTCTCACTCTGTCCTCACATGGCCTTTCTTCTGTGCACAGAGAGAGAAGTCAACTTTCTGATGTCTTTTATTATAAGGAGACTAATCCCATCAGATACAAAACCCACCTTAGCAACTTCATTTAACCTTAATTATTCAATACCTCCTTACAGGGCCAATATCTAAATATAGTGTATTGGCGGGCAGGGCTTCAACATATTTTGGGAATATACAAATATTTAGTCCATAACAACCCCTGACACTTAACACAGTGGCATATATGTAGTCCTTAAATAAACTAAGAAAGGACAACATTGAAAATATGTGTCATTTAAAAATCCTGAAGGCTAAAGTCTAGGAACTACAATGGCAGTTTGTTAGATCTGAATATATATTGATTATTTTCTTTTTTTAAATATATTTTATTGATTATGCTATTACAGTTGTCCCATTTCTCCCCCATCATTCCCCTCCACCCTGCATACCCTCTCCCACCCACATTCCCCCCTTTAGTTCATGTCCATGTGTCATAAGTTCTTTAGCTTCTACATTTCCCACACTATTCTTGCCCTCCCCCTGTCTATTTCCTACCCACCGTCTATGCTACTTATTCTCTGTACCTTTTCCCCCTCTCTCCTCCTCCCACTCCTCTGTTGCTAACCCTCTTAATAGCGAAAGAATAAAAGGAGGAGAGAATTCATTGACGATGAAAGCCAAGAATTCTCACGCTCAGAGAAAGATACCTTTGGGCGCCACTGTTCTTTTGTGTCCCATATTAGCATCCTCAGCTACGTTCACTTTAGGACTTCAACCTGTCCGAATGTGGCTGGAGGACCCACAGAATGCAGTTGTGAGGATCTTTGTGCTTGATGAAAGAACAATGCTTCAAAGTCAGACTGAAAGAAAAACTCAGGGAAGGGCAAAATGCCTGACATTCAAGGTGCTACTGCGTTGGATTTTTTCCATTTGTTTCTCCTCTTCACCCTCTTCTACCTTGTTTTTCCCCCATTAGAAGTCTGACCTATATGAATTGCATCAGTGGGCTTCCTTGATCTTTTGGCTTTTATTTGAAGACAATTACTTAAATTCCGGTTCTAAAAGAGGTATGGTAATAGCTAGAAATTGGTCACACATCTAAATGGAGCCTGACAAGAAAAGACAGAAAGGCCTGAAACTGAATGAGGTGAAGCCCAAAGGAAGCTGATGTTGGGCAAACACCTTCAGGGTAGATGGAGACATTCTTTAGCCAATGTGCATATGGCTGTAGCAGGTTTAATGTAGGCTGTACCTTGATTGGTATGGGCCTCTAAGAACATTTTCAGAAACAATAGAAGAGTAGACACAGAGCTCTGGATTCTTAGTAACAAGAATTCAGATGGTAAACAATGTATTCAAGCATTTAAATAATCTCTGTTACATACGAACAGAAAACTCTTGCTGTCCGGCCTAAGTCAGTAGAAAGAAAAATTTGACTTCTATACTAACTCATGAAAACAAAGGTTATAACAATGGTTTTATTTGGATTTGAACGTTGTGTGGCATGACATAAAAGCCATAAAGTAAGGGGGTAATCATTCTTCAGGGCCATCACAAATGTCAGAATGAAAACAGTTCCCATATAATTAAATAATAATTTGTATAAATAACTATTGCTGGGCTAGGGCTGGGGATGACATCAAGGACTCATAATTTTGTTTAATAGCTTTTTTTTTTGTTTGTTTCTGCATGGTGGAAAAGATGAAACAAAAGAGCCAGATAGGATAAGCTTTGTAGCCATAAGGAATAGAGAATTCCTGCCGCACTTGCCTGTGTGTGTGTGTGTGTGTGTGTGTGTGTGTGTGTGTGTGTAACAGAGAGAGACAGAGAGAGACAGAGAGAGAGAGAGAGAGAGAGAGATCTTTAGTGCATGATTGTCCCATCTACTATGACAGGTGGTCCAAAAAGGCACCTGAAATCTGGCCAACCAGTCTCTTTCAGGAGGAGGGAGAAGAGTTGGGAGGAGGAAGGCTTTCCTGAGAGGTCTTCTTCCCAGCTACCTAAAGTGCTCAATCAATGTTTTTTCTTTCATTTACTTTCATCATCCTGAATGAACATAATGTGCCTCTCTTCCTCAGGAGTTTGTTGCATCAACTTAAGAATGGTAAGAACAGGTGCATTCCTAGAAATACAAAGCCATAAAATCACCATGCTGGGTGGAACCTTTGATACAATCTAATAAAATCCAAAGTTCTCATTCATGTCTAAGATAAGGAACCTCAGGCCCAGAGAAGTTAAATGATTTTCAAAAGGGCATCCAGATACTTAATGGTAGAGGTAGAGTTGCATATAACTTGGTGTTTTATTACAAGTAAGAACCACATAAACCAAGCACACCCTGGCTTAATTGGCACATAAATGCAGTACCCATAGGAATAAACTAAACCAAAAGTCAAAAGGAAAAAAGTGTCCTCAAATGGCATTGTAGAACCAGTCTATTTTCTTACACATCACAGATCTCTCTCATTTTTATCTGATACAGTATTTTACTTGCAAATATGTTCCTCTGTTATCCTACAAAGCACAGAATTACCAAGTGCTTCTGTAATGCACAATGCACCTAGATGGAAATAAGCTGTGTTAAGAGAACATTTTGCTAACAATGCTGTTTATCTTGTTTCTCTACTCTGGATATTGGAATTGTTATTGTAAACCCAGGTAGGGCCCACCTAGTGAGTTAAGGCTTAATTAACTCAAGATTTTATGAAACTAGTGATGGATGTGCTGAAAATGATTAAACCAAAAGACCAGAATAAGAACTAGTTACTTTTTAATATGTATTTTAATATATACCAGAACTGGAAACATAAAACAATGGTTGTTAACTTTTTGGAACTTTGTGAGAATCTGATGAAAATCATGGATAGATCTCCCAGAAAGTTTTACATACATGAGAATTTTTAGTTAATATTTGCAAAATTGACATAGACCTCAAGTCTACCCATGGAGCTCAAGATAAGGGACTTTGCCATATAATGACATGATTTTCATCTTTCAGCTGTTTGAGTAAGGGATTCGTCTCTGTTCTGGTTCATTCTGCGTGGTTTCCTGCATCTTCTCCCTGCCTTGCCACACTTCTTTTTGGGGGTGTCACTCTTCAGTTTTAGTGGCCTTCCTTTTATTCTTGTGTTTGTGAAAAGTGAAATTCCACCCTGAGAATTGCCTTTAAGGGTATGTTGTTTCCACTCCAAAAGGCATTACAAAATTCTGGCTGCCAATTTTACTTGTCAACGATAGGAATGATTTTGTTCCTCTCTTTGACCTTCTATCCTTCCCTTGTCTGTCTAATTTCTAATGGCTCCATATTTCTTCCAAATGGGGAGGGGGTGAGTTATATGTTGTGCAGTAATGTGCCAAAAAAAAAACCCCAAAACAAAAAAACCCCAAAACCTTACATTTCACAGGTAGCATCTCCAATATCTCTAATCAACAGAGGACTTGTTAATTCGCTTAGCATAATACATATTAGAGACCATTTTTCATTCACAAAATAGGTAGTATTTAAAAGATAGGCTAGAAATATTGTATGGCCCTTCCACAACTGCACGAACAGGGACCAGGCATGATAAACAGTGAACCCATTAGTCTCTTCCCTCTGGAATGGTGCTCCGTGCTCAGAATTCCAGTTCACCCTGGGTACAGCCACTCCAGAAGGATTTTGTGGCCTGACTTTGACTAGGTGACTAGCTCAATCATGTTTTTCTGCCTTGAGTGAATCTTTAATGCAAGTTACTTGTTCAAATGCCTAAAAGGACAGAAAACTAGGTTTTAGCAAGCTTACACTGCAGTTTGAGTGATCGTTTTTATTCTGCTTAGTAACAGAAATGTGTAAGAATTTATAACATTATAACAGAAGTGTGGTAGAATTTAACCTAGAACTTGCTTGCATTATAAAATCTACATAATAGAATGTAGGGGATGAGACTGATAGCCCCCACCTACCGCTGACCATTGGAAGCTTAAGTCATTTTAGAAGTACACCAGGTAAGAGGGCCTGCTTTAGAAGGCCTTTGGTTCTTTTGTAGGAGTATGTGTTCTCTCCTTCTATGTAGAATTGAGTATCATCCTTGTAGAAATAGAAAATGTTAATGCTGAAAGAAAACTTAAAATTTCTAGTCTGATTCTTCATGTTACACTTAAAGAAATTAAGGCTCAGAAAGGCTGTTAAATTCTCCAGGTCAATGCACAAGCTAGTTAGTTGTGAAAGAGGGACTAGATGGTGGATCTTATGCCCCAGAAGACTTGTTGTCACACTGGAGCCATATTTTCCAAAGAAAAATATGAGCTATGTGACCTAGAAAGTTCGGTATGACTTGTAGGGGGGTAGGACAAAAGACTTGGAATTCTAAAGGCGCTGGCATGCATCCTCATTGCTTTCAGCCATCCTTACTGCTCACCATGTATCCATTTTTCCATTTCTATGATTCCGTATTTTTTAATCTTCTTTAACCACACTAAGAAGTTACTCATTAGCAAAATTGGAGGCTCTATCAGTAGTACACATTGGCTCTGTCTTCCTATTTCTGCACTTGCTCAAAATGTAGGTCAAAGAAGTATGTTTCCTTTTGTTTTAAGGATTCATAATGCATTTTCCTATTTGTCCGAACTGACTACTTCTTTGTGATCTCTGGCTTATCCAGAAGATATTTCAAATTCTGGAAAATTGTATAAAATAAGACTTATTTCATGATCTGACTACAGCCAGTGTTAATAATGGCAATTTTTAAATCAACATTTTTTGGACCCAAATTTAGTGATTTATTCAGAGTCCTAAATCTTTCTCCACCTGTATGTTTTGTGAACACACTCTTACCATTTGCACAAGATGATGCAATGATCCCTTCACTCATGTCTGAAGATTTAGAAATAAACATATGATCCCAAATAATACAACACTCCAAGTATCATTAATAAGTATAAGTGGTCCCCTGACAGCCACATCATTTGATGAATTAGACTCAAGAATTGGAGGCTCCAGCTTGAAAGGGATGTTAGAGATCCTTCAGGGCAACCATCCCTGTCACACAGTGACAGGGTTCTGTTCACATATTGTCACTTGTCACTGCAATGCTCTTTTCTCAGAGACAGTTCATTCCAATTTTGGGCAGCTTTACACAGTTCTTGAACTGCTACACAGTTCTTATTTGAATAAAATACTTCTCTCTGTGACTTCTGTCCACTAGACTCTTTTTCTATGGTTTCTTTGGTATCATGATGAATAAATATGTCCAATTTTCCTTTTACTTATCAACCCTTTAAATATTTGAAAGTAGTTTTCATGTCCCATCACAGCTTTAAAACAAAACTATTGAAGAACACAGAATGAACTCTTAACTTTTCTTCTGATTATGCTTTTATACATCTGATTTATAAAACATCTGACAAAATTTCTTAACGTTTCAAAACTTTTTATGTAAATAATCTAAGGTTTAGAAGAAATATTCGGAAATTACAGTTACACATCTTAGCATGAGTAGGCCCAGAAACAGGCACGAGATAAAGATTTGTGTGTAAGTGGCCTATGTGGGAGATACAGAATACTTTAGGGAAAAGTAATATAAGGAAGAAAATCCAGGCAATGAAGTAAACTCTTTCTGAGTTGTCTTTTTACTTATGTTGTTAAGCCAGCCATCACAATGGGCGACTAGAGAGAAATCTGATGGAGAAACCCAGAGAAATACTGCAAAATTAATTCCTCAGAATTGTGTCCCTCAGGAGTGAGCTACTACCTCAGCATTTTCAGTCTGCTCGCAGGCAAGCTGTCTTCCACAGTTCTGGAATAAAAGGCTCAGACACAGAGGAAGCCGTTAGAGGTTGACTGAATTACTGTGTGGGACACCGGCAACATCTGGAATAATGAGAAAATAATGGTAATAATAATTATTAATGATAAACATTTTGATGTACTTCCACTCAGAATTTTTAAAATATGTATTTTACCAGAAATTAAATTATCATAAGGTGACTCTACAACATAAATCTGCAGCCTGCTTTAACACTTGGTAATACCATATATTGCATTTTTCTATGTCAATAAATATACATTTACTTATATCATCACTAATTATAATATATACCTTAAGTTATTTAATTAATTCCCTGGTTGGACATTTAGATTAGTTCTAGGGTTTTGCTCTTCTCTTTTCTTTTTTTAAGATTCCATTTATTTTTATTTATTTTTTAAAGGTTTATTTTATTCTTATTTGAGAGAGAGGGGAATGGAGAGAAAGAGAGAGAGAGAGACATCACTGTGAGAGAGAAACACTGACTGGCTGCTTCCTGCATGAACCCCAACCACAGATGGAGCTTGCAACCCAGGCATGTGCCCTGACTGGGAATCGAACCAGCAACCCTTTGGTTGAGGACGACACTCCAACAGAGCCATGTTGGCCAAGGGAAGATTTTATTTCTTTTTAGAGAGAAGGGAAGGGAGGGAGAAATAGAGGAAGGGAAACATTGATCAGTTGCCTCTCGTATGCACCCCGACATGGGATGAACTTGCAACTCAGGCATGTGCCCTGATGTGGATGTGAACCAGTGACATTTCACTTTGCAGGATGACACCCAGCCAACTAAGCCACATGGGTCAGGACAGTTTTTGCTCTTCTTAAGGGAGTTGCTTTTTTTCAGTCACACTGAACAATGAATTTATACTTGGTTCAGTTGCCACTTGACTATATGTTTATTATGACAATGCTTAAAAGATATAAATAGTGTGGAAAAAAGCATTATGTATTCAAAGGTCAATTACTCACAATTGTTTTGCAATTTAAAAATATTACTTAATACAGATCACTTTTAATTCCAAATTCAATGTTATATCTTGTGATGTAATTTAGGTTACAGAGATTCAACTTGATGTGTTTCATTACCACTACTAACACAACTTAGGATCAACTTCCTTATATTTATATAGACTGATTTGGATTTTAGCTCAGTGTCAGAGTTCAGAGACATCTTGGCCTCCTATGTGTAGTTATATAACTGACAAAAAAGGACACAAAATATCAGTTCAATTTGTAAGCTGTAAGAAAAATAAAATATCCAAATAAATAACTTACCCCTCAAAAGATAAAAAACACCCAAAGATGGTTTTTTTTAAAAACTTATTTCTTTATTTTTAGAGAGAGGGGAAGGGAAGGAGAAAGGGAGAGAAACATCAATGTGTGGTTGCCTCTCATGTGCCCCTCGCTGGGGACCTGGCCTGCAACCCAGGCATGTGCCCTGACTGGGAATCGAACCGCGACCCTTTAGTTCACAGCCCGCGCTCAATCCACTGAGCTACACCAGCCAGGGCAACACCCAAAGATGTTTGTAAAACTAATTCATGGATTGAAGGAGAAATTACCACATAAATTAGAAAATATTTTGAACATGGGACTTATAAAGATTATTGGATGCAGCTAATGCAGTGCCTATGGAAAATTTATAGCCTTAAATGCATATATCAAAAAAAAAAAAAAGAAAGAAAGAAAGAATAAGCATGGATTTTCCAAGAAAGTATAAAAATAACACAAAAGCAAACTAAGGAAAATAGAAGGAAGAAAATAAACCTAGTAAAAGGAAAAAATAAACCTAAGAGCAGAAATCAATAGAAAACAAAATACTATAGAGAAAAATCAACAACACTGAAAGTTAATTCCTTGAAAAGATTAATAAAAATGATAAACCTTTAGTAGGAATAATCAAATAAAAAAGTAGAGATAACAAAAATTAACAGTATGAGGCAGAAAAAGAAGACTTCACTACAGATTCTGTATCAATTAAGAAGATAATACAAGGATATTAGGAAAAAGTTTATTTTAATAACTGTTAATTTATTAAGTAATGAATAACAATTTGAATGAACAAGGGTCATTTCAAGAGAGTTACCTTAGAAACACATCTTACCATAAAGAAAGTAAAAAGACAACTCAGAAAGAGAGAAAATTGTTGTAAATCATATCTCTAGCAAGGAATTTGAATGTTGAATATAGAAAGAACACCTAAAACTCAATAATAAAATAAATGACCCAATTTAAAAAAATGGGAAAATATCTGAATAGCTATTTCTCCAAAGAAAATATACAGAAGGCCAGTAAGTGCACAAAAAGATCTTCATCTTCATTAGCCATCAGGGAAATGCAAATCAGAACCACATTTACATGGCAGATAATGACAAATATTGGGGATGATGTGGAAAAACTATAATGCTCATACACTATTGGCAGGAATGTATGATGGAATAACCACTTTGGAAAACAGTTTGGTAGTTCTTCAAATGGTTAAACATAGTGGAGACCTTATGACCCAGGAATTCTATCCTAAGTATATACTGAAGAGAGTTGAAAAATACGTGTTTACACAAAAACTTGCAGGTGAATGTTCATAACAGCGTCACTTAAAATAGCCCAGGAATTGCAATGCCAATCAACTTGTCATGTGTGCCCAGAGAATTGTGTTAAGAAGGATTCTGAGCCTGTATCCTAGATTCAGAGAAAAAGTGTTTCCTGATTTATTAAAGCAGAAGTGGCACTACATGTGTTAGTCGGTCCCATTCCTTCATGGTGCTTTAAAGAGCCAAAGATACCTGGTTGTACATGGTATGAAAATTTGAACAAACAAACCACCAATTAAAAAAATGGAACTGCCTTTTGACCCAGAGATTCCACTACTGGGGATATACCCTAAGAATCCTGAAACACCAGTCAAAAGAATTTATGCACCCCTATATTCATAGCAGCACTATTTACAATTGCCAAGATTTGGAAACAGCCCAAGTGCCCATCAGTAAATGAGTGAATAAAAACAATTGTGGTACATTTACACAATGGAATAGAACACAGCAGAAAAAAAGGAATTCCTGCCTTTTGCGACAGCATGGATGGAACTGGACAATATTATGCTAAGTGAAATAAGTCAGTCAGTGAAAGACAAATATTATATGATCTTACTTATAAGAGGAATCTAAGGAACAAAATAAACCAATGAGCAAAATAGAACCAGAGTCATAGAATCATGGAATAGACTGACAGCTGTAGGAGGGGAGGAGGGGGGTGGGGACTGACTGAAAGAAGGTGAAGGGATTAGTCAAAGAACATACATGATAGGGCCCATGGACATGGACAACACTCAAGGAATGACATGAAATGCCAGCAAGCACAGATAAAGAAAATTCCCCCCAAATTGTGTTCTGTTACTCAAAGGATCACAAAAGAGGCAGCATAGCAGTAGAACAAATACAAGAAATGCACCCACCATAATTAAATTTCTGAAAACTAAAAAGAAAAGAAAAAACAATTGAAAGCATCCACAGAAGAACAATGTCTTGTCTACAAGGGAAAAACAATTTGAATGATAGTACATTTCTCATCTACTATCATAAACCAGAGTCCAGAAAGAAGAGCCACAAAATTCTTTCAAGTGCTGGGGGGGAAAAAAAAGAAGAACTGTCAATGAGGACCCTGTCTCCAGTGCAAGTATCTTTCAAAAATTAAGGGGAAATCAGCACCTTCTCAAATGAAGGAAAACTTCATAGAAGAATTCGTTGCAAGGAGGCCTATCATAAAAGAATGGCTAAAGGAACTTCTTTAAAGAATGCAGAAACAAAGAACAAACCTTGGAACCCCAGAAAGAACATGATAAGCAAATCTATGGGTAAATAGAATTGGCTTTTCTTCATGAGTTTTCTTAATTATGTTTGACACTGGAAGCAAAAATTATAACACTGTCTAATGTGGTTCTCAATGTATGCAAAAGAGATATTCATGAAAGGAATCAGTCTACCCAATTTTAAGACTCAGATAGCTACAATCAAGACTGAGGGCAAAGCCAAAGTGGGGCAGGATCGAGGGTGAGAGGCGGGGATGGCTGGGGTCGGGAGGAGTAGAGCAGGGGAAGTGGAGACAACTGGATTTGAACAGTAAAAAAAGAAAGGAAAAAAGGCTGAGGTATCTCAATCAATGGAACAGAACAGAGGACCCAGAAAGAAACCCACAGAAATATGTCTAACTGATTTTTGACAAAGATACAAAAGCAATTTGATGGGGACAGATAGCCTTTTCAACAAACGGTGCTGGAGCAAGTGGACCTCCGTAACTGAAAAAGTAGAACATTGACCTAAGTTTTACATTGTATACACAAAGTAATTCAAAGTGGATCACGGACTAATGTAAAAGTATAAAACTTAGACAAACATAGGAGAGAATTTCCAAGATCTAGGGCTAAATAAAGAGTTCTTAAACTTGACAGCAAAAACATAATCTGTAAAAGAAAAAATTCATTAACAGGGCTTCATCAAAATTAAAATGCTTGCTTCAGGAAAGATTATTAAGATCATGAAAAGACAAGCTAAAAAGTGGTAGAAAATATTTGCAAACTACATATTTGATAAAGGATTAGTGTCTAGACCACATAATGAATTTCTAAAACTCAAAAGTTGAAAAAAAAATCAATCTAATTAGAAAATAGGCCAAAGTCCTGAAGAAATATTTCACCAAAGAGGATATATAGATAGCAAATAAACACATAAAAAGATATTCAACATCATTAGCCATTATGGAAATGTAAATGAATACCATGATGAGATATCTCTATACAGTTATCAGAATGGCTAAAATAAAATCAGTGACAGCATCCAGTGTTGATTAGCATGTTGAAGAATCTGAATCAGTCATACATTCCTGGTGACAACGTAAAATAGTATGGTCACTGAAAAATAGTGGCAGTTTCTTAATAAATTGAATGTATAACTACCATGCAACTCAACAACTCCACTCCTGGGCACTTATCCCAGAGAAATGAAGGCTTATGTTCACGTAAAAACCTATACATGGATTCTCATAGCAGCTCTCTTGTAATAGCTCCAAACTGAAATCAAACTTGATGTCCTTCTATGAGTGAAAGGTTAAGCAAACTATCATGCATCTACACCAGGAATACTACTCAGTAATGAAAAGGAATAAACTGTTGATACATCCAACCTGGATGAATCTACAGAGAATTATGCTAAGTGAAAAAAAGCCAATTTCAAAAATTACATATTGTATGATGTTATATATATATATATATATATATATATATATATATATATATGTATATGTGTGTGTATAAAATTATTGGAATGGCAAAATTATAGAAATGGATAATAGATTAGTCATTGCCAGGGATTTGGGAGGGTTTGGGGGTGCTAGGAAAATGGGTATATCTATAAAAGGGGAACATGAATGATCCTTCTGCTAACAGAAATGTTCTTTATCTTGGCTGGACTGATGTCAGTTTCCTGGGTGTGATATTATAGTGTTGCAAGATATGGCCATTGGGAAAAACTAGGTAAAGGGTACATGGGTTCTCTCTGCATCTTTTCTTACAACTGCATGTTCTAAAATGATCTCAAAATAAAAGCTTCATAAAAACAAGAGAGGAGTAAGGTCATTAAAATAGTTTGGACTGACATCTATTATGTCACTAGAGCTTGTGAAGTACTCCTGCAAACGGTCTGTTAGGGACAGAATTTACTGTGCAGTAGGAGGTAGGAGAACTGGAATTCCACTGCTGGAGACCCGGAGAGTTGATTTTATTCCAATTGGGGAGTATTTATTTTCATTGTTTTTTTCCAGGCTAGCGGCTTGAGAACACCTGGTACACGAAGTTTTGTAAAAGCATGTAAGTAGAATTTAGTATATTTTTCTTTAGGTGAGTAGTTTGCTTTAGTCCATGGGTATATTTACTTTCTCACGCTCTTAAGCAAATGCTAATTGCTGTAATTTGCTTCGCTTATGTACAACATAGCATGCAGGGTGTGGTGCAGGAGATAATGCTTGTCAAAGGGGCATATGAAGTTCAGATGCCATGCCTTACGCAAAATTGAAGGAAGGGAAAAAAGTCAGAAATAAAGGATTTGAGTATATGTCATAGCTAGATAATTCAGAAACAATTATCTATAATTATTTCATCTAGTTAGTTAAAGAACTGACAGATTTGTTCTGTTTTCCCATCCTTTAATATTCCTTTCCAATGACAGGCTAATCACCTCTGTTTCCTTCTTCGTATTTCTAATTTCCTTGTTGAAGAAAAGTGTGGAGAAGTATGCAATTCTAAGTATTTAAAGCAACTGAAGTGAAAAACTTTTTTTTTATTCCTCCATTTAACTCAATGGTGCAGATGCAGAAGGGCGAAACTTTTCTACCGTAGTTTTGGGTCTCTGTGCTAGAGATCTCTGCTCCTGGCTCAGACACTTGGCTGTGTTGCTTTGAGATAAATGTGGCCGTGTTTCAGAGCTGGGGTACAGAGAGTCTCTCTGTAGTAATGATGCATCCTCTTTACTCATTTTACCTAGGCTGTGATCCGAATAGAACACCTGATCTGGAGAAAGTATAAAAAGTAGCGCCTGAATTGCTACCCAAAGAAGCCTTCAAAGACTTGTTACCTAAGGGGAACACAGATGCTTTCAGAAGGGAAAGAGTGATTCTAGAAGGTGTATAGCCTCCAAAAGTTGAATAGTCAACACTGCATGAGGCATTTAAGCTATGCAGTGGTTATTACTTGTAGAGGCTGCTTGATTTCCAGGGTCCAAAAATGTATCCACTGCTGGTATGGGTATGTTCTCAGAATTTCAGATCTTTTGGAGACCAGAGATACTGAAAATAACTGCAGCAAAGTTGGCAATCATTTAGCTCAGCTTTTAAGTTGGAAAGAATACAGATGTTTGAGGAACTTCATAAAATATGATGCAATGGAGTTGAGTTAATACAGGAATAGAAATGGGGCAGTAAGGAGGATGAGGGTTTCTGGGGAAGTAGAAAACAAGTCTGTAAGAAACTTTGCTTTAAAGACACTGGCACTGGTAAATCATCCTCATTCATTTATTAATTAATTCATTTATTTATTACCCCATCCAACAACAAATCAGCTTGAAGTCTGTCCATGCATGGGCAATTCAGGGATCAGCTAGACATTCAGAAAGCATTTATACACTGAATACTGGGTGATTCCTCTCTGGTGCTCTTTTCCAATTGTCCCAAACTCTGCTCTTTGGTCCTTCTGTGCTGAAGACTGGCTTTTTTTTTTTTCTCGAAATCAGAGCTTTAGCCATCATGCGTTGTGCCAACTGTAGCTTGCCCTCAGGTCTAAGGCTATAAAGACAGGCAACTCATTCCATGTCATTCCCTTTATCCAAGTATAATTTTCCTACCATAAATTACATGATTTTGGTTACCTTCTAGTGTCTTTTCTTTCTTTCTTTTTTCCTTTTTCCTTTCCTTTTTTTGGTATTGTGTCCAGAGTTTAAACCTGTTAATTGCAAAGTGTTGGTCTAATAGATTACTCAGCCATACCAGAATCTGAGCCCCCTTCCTCTCTTTTTAACCAAAAGAACATCTGTTCATTCGTCAAGAATCAGTTAAGACATGATTTCCTCAAAGAAACACTCCCTTTCTCCCATCTTCTACAGGTTGAAGGTTAGTTAGCTACTACCCAAAGTGTTGATTAGGTGTTTCTCCTCTGGGCTTTCATATGACCTTATTTCAAAGTTGCTTATTGTGTATATTTCTTTTCCAACCGGCTATAAGAATTTGAGCTCAGGGACCCTACTATTTATCTTTATATCACTAGTGTCTGCTATGAGGTTAGTATATACACTAAATATTTTGTTAAACTTATGTATGTTTAGAACATGGAAGAAATGTTAGTGAAATTCTGGCCAAGATGAAGGCATAGGTAGATATGCTTTGCTTCCTCGCACAACCAAAAGAAGGATAACAACAAATTTAAAAACAAAAAACAACCAGAACTTCCAGAAAATTGAACTGCATGAAAGTCCGACAACCAAGGAGTTAAAAAAGAAACATTCATCCAGACTGGTAGGAGGTGCGGAGACAGGCAGCTGGAGTGGAGAGGACACAAGGCAAGGCAGTGGGATACACTGGGTGATCACACATTTGTGTGTGGATAAGTCAGGAGGAACAACTTGGGAGAGACACATATCGCACAACCCAGGGTTCCAGCACCAGAAACTAAAGCCTCAAAACCTCTGGCTGTAAAACCCTGTGGGGGTTGCAGTGGTGGAAGAAACTCCCAGCCTCACAGGAGGGTTCATTGGAGAGACCCACAGGGTCCTAGAACACACGCAAGCCCACCCACCCAAGAATCACCACCAGAAGGGCCCAATTTGCTGGTGGGAAGCAAGCAAAGTGACTGAAAGTGGGGCAAGAGCCAAGTAAGTGGCATTGTTCCCTCTCTGACCCCTCCTCCATGTGCAGTACCACAGCTGCAACAAAGTGGGTTGCCCCACCCTGGTGAATACCTAAGGTTTCACCCCTTACAATGTAAGAGGTGTGTCCAGACAAAGAACTATGACCCAAATGAAAGAGCAGATCAAAACTCCAGAAAAAGAACTAAATGATAAGGAGATAGCCAACCTATCAGGTACAGAATTCAAAACACTGGTAATCAGGATGTTCACAGAAATGACTGAGTACAGATACAAAATAGAAGAAGTGAAGGCTATGCAAAGTGAAATAAAGAAAAATATACAGGGAACCAACAGTGAAGGGAAGGAAATTGGGGCTTAAATCAAGGATTTGGACCAGAAGAAAGAAACAAACATTCAACTGGAACATAATGAAGAATCAAGAATTCAAAAAAATGAGGAGAGGCTTAGGAACCTGTGGGACAACTTGAAACATTCCAACATCCAAATCATAGGGATGCCAGAAAAAGAAGAGGAAGAACAAGAAGTTGAAAACTTATTTGAAAAAATAAGGAAACCTTCCCCAACCTGGTGAAGGAAATACTTTCAAGTTTATGAAGCTCAGAGAGTCCCAAAGAAATTGGACCCAAGGAGGAACACACCAAGGCATTTCATAATTAAGTTACCCAAGATTAAAGAAAAGGAGAGAATTTTAAAAGCAGCAAGAGAAAAGGAGAGAGTTACCTGCAAAGGAGTGCCCATAAGACCGTCAGCTGATTTCTCAAAAGAAGCTTTTCAGGCAAGAAGGGGCTGGAAAGAAGTACTGGAAGTCATGAAAGGCAAGGACCTACACCCAAGATTACTCTATCCAGCAAAGCTATCATTTAGAATGGAAGGGCAGATAAAATGCTTCCCAGGTAAGGTCAAATTAAAGGAGTTCATCATCAGCAAACCCTTAGTATATGAAATGTTAAAGGGACTTATCTAAGAAAAAGAAAATCAAAACCATGACAGTAAAATGACAACAAACTCACAACTACCAACAATTGAACCTAAACACAAAAACAAAAACAAAAATGAACTAAGCAAACAACTAGAACAGGAAAAGAATCACAGAAATGGAGATCATATGGAGGGTTATCAGAGTAGGGGAAAAGGTACAGGGAATAAGAAGCATAATTAGTAGGTACAAAATAGACAGGGGGAGGTTAAGAATAGTATAGGAAATGGAGAAGCCAAAGAACTTATATGTATGAGCCATGAACATGAACTAAGTTGGGGGAGGCTGGAGGGAAGGAGGATGGAGGGTGGAGGAGGATAAAGGAGAGAGAAAAATGAGACAAGTGTACTAATAGATTAATCAATAAAATATACTTAAAAAAAAAGAACACAAGATTCTCTTTCTCTCTCTCCTTCTCTCCCTCAGCCCTGAGCTTGTACTGGTCCTTAAAAGGCCCCTAACTAAATGAAAATACACGTGGGAGGAGTAAGGGTTTTAGATCATAGTCAATTAACTGATAGCTAGCTGAAGCCATGACCAGGCTACAATGTGACACATGACAAGTGTCTGCTGCATGTGTGGCTGTAGAGGGTGAAATGAAGAACAGCAACTGTAAAACATTGCCACAGCTTCACTGAGGGCCGCTTCAGTGAGACCCTTGGTCAATTTTCCCTTCATAGGCAATGAAATCCCAGACACTTAGGATGCAATATTTTCCCTCTCTCTTGAAAAAAGATGAAAATTATTTGTGGCTGTTAGCCATGATTTCTGATTATATCTTATCCACACTTTGTGCACCTTTCTAAGAAATAAACTTCACGTTACAATAATAAGCAGGATATCATCGATCCAAAGTAATTTGTCTGAAACGTGTGCCAGGTTGCTGTCTATTGCCTGCAGTAAAAGACAAAGAAGCACCTGCCTAATAAACCCATCTCAAATGAGGTAACATTTCAGCCCCAAAAAGCAACTGAAACGGGCTTAGCACTCCACCCTCCTGTAGACAAGGAGACAAAAGAGTCTGATTGTAAGCAAAAGAGTCTGGATTTGCCCCCCAATTGTTGGGATGTGTATCTCCTCTTGAACATAAAAAAAAAAAAAATGTCACAAGCAGAGGAATAAAAGTGCACAAGAGTTGGACTGCGGCCGCTGTGGTGGTGCCTGCATATTGTGTAATATTGTGTTGAACGGAGAAGAATGAAGAGACAGCAGGGTAACTTTGAACTTTAGGCCTCTAGCTAGGTAAAAAATTCAGCCTAGCTAGAGGTTATCAACTCTACTTTTATCAAATGTCTTAAGCAATCAGACTTAGCAGTTGCCAAAATACTGAGCTAAAAAAGTTTCTGGTTTCATGAAATCATTTTAAGTGTAGACACAAAGCTTGGGTTAATGATATCCTACGTATGAAAGAGAGAATTGCTATTTTATTTGGCATTCTGTATTTCTTTAATTCAAAATGCTATGTCAATTGAAGTACCAAGATCAGGTACACAAAATGCTTCCTCTTGGTTTCTTTAAGTTGCAGTATGCAACTTTGTTAACAAGGCACTTTAGATACTACTGTCATCCTCCTCACTACTTAGATAAGTGGGAGAGGATGTGTGTGAGCATATACTGAAGCTCTTGGTCTGAAGTTATCTCTATAAAAGAGCTTAAAGCTATTCTAAAGTTAACAAGATTGAAAAAGAAGCAACTTCAATACTTTGAATAACCTTCATGTCCAGGAAGTTAGCATGTGCAGGTTTAGAGGCAACCCCAGCAGGAAGGCGTTGGAAAGTGTTGAGTGATGAGGTGTTAAAGGCACACCCCAAATGTTAATTGCTGTGTTTTTATTTCAAGTTTCACCACTTGTCTTCCGTCAGTATAAACCCATTTAAATAATGTATTCTTTTTTTGACAATACAGTGGCTGATAGCACTTCTATTCTTGTTTATTATCTCTATTTTCAGTATTCTTACGATGTGATGCTTTATATTAGGTTACCAGAAAATAACGAATATGAGGTATATTTGTTGTCACATCAGAAACATATTGCTTTTAAATTAAAAAATAAGCTTTTCATGCAGAAACATTTTAGTTACTCCACCCAAACTTTGAAATAAGATATTCAGTCAGTTAGTAAAGATTGAGCCCTCATTCATTACTTCATACTATATAAGAGTGCTTGAGAAATACATTTCTAAGTATCTTTGAATCATTTTCTCCTCTTCTTTCCAACTCAGCTCATCATCTAAATCATCTAATGTAAATTCTTTCCTATTTTTATGTAAAACTAATGAGTGAATATTTGGATCCTTGTGATATAGGGCATAATATTTGGGTACCTGACCTGCTCACATAGCCCCTTTCTGAACAAATAGACCAGAAACAGTACATAAGCACAGGTGGCTATGCTTAAGGATCTCAATACAATAACTACAGTTGATTAGACCCAAAGCTAGCAAATGACCTGGCAAGCAGGTCAGTGAGCCCATGACCCAAGCTTTGGCTAAGAGTGGTGCCCTTGTGCACAGTAACTGGCCAATACCAAAAGAGACTTCTTTTAGGGAGTTTGAATGAGACACCTGTTGTGAAAGGCTATTTCATTGTTATTGACAGACAGGAACAATAGCAATAAAGGTAGTAACTGAGCGGCAGAGCACTAGAATGGGTAGCAATGAAAGGCTACTATTGTTGATAAGATGAAATAAGCAGATTGCTAGAGTTACGTCATTTCCATAACGATACTCCGGTTCTCCGCTGCCTGGCTAGATGGTTATGGAGACTATGTCCTTTTCTTCTAATGACCTGCCATCTCTATATCCACAATAGATCCTCCTCATTTGAAATAGCATGAGAATGTTCCTTCAAATCCTAAAAAACCCAGAAAATGCTTCTCAAATTTTAAAATGAATGTATATCTCCTGAGGAGCTTGTTAAAATGCAGGTTCTGATTACGTAGGTCTGGGGTGTTGCCTGAGATTCTGCATTTTATATAAATTTAATATAAGATTGTTCAAATATTTGTAGAAGTCAATTATGGAAAACCAGTTTTGAATTTGCAATTTCCATTCATAGTAGAAGTAATCAAAAGCATTGTTATCACAGAGCACTTCTTTGTGCAAGAAAGGCTCCGTGAGAGAGATGTGGCATCCCGACTGGACTTACAGCTGATTCTTTTAGTCCTTTAGCAGGTAGACAAGTGTTACCTGGAAAACACCAGAAAATTGGTATCATTAAGGCAGGCCTGGGTTGACCTTTGTCATTTGGGGGATGACAGATCAAAATATGGTGCAGCTTTGCAAACATCTAATCATCATTACCCATAAACATTGACATAGAAAGAGGCTTTTGAATAATTACAGCTAATGCTCTGCTTTTGCTCAGGAAGGATTTAACACACTCTTGCCTGTCCTCATCTGACATTAATTACACCATGTTTGAAGGTAGGGAACAGCTGCTGAAAAATACATAACAAAGAATAAGGGGTGTGAATGTGTCTTGTTGTTTGCTGCCAATTGTAAATCTGCTGAGGAAGAACATTCAGAAATCATCCCTCCTTCCCAGAATAGATTGTCTAAACGTGTTTAGGGACAGCAGCGAGATAGAAAACATTTCCCTTAACTGTTCATTGTATGTATATTCAGCATGACTCTTCTAGGAAGTTGAATTTTCTGTAGCATTGGACTAGTCCATTCTTAAAACTTAATTTTTTTCTGGCGATCATTTTAAGGGAAGTCATTTCAACAACAAAGAGATGGGTTTTACTAAGGTGTCTACATTTATTTAAAAGTATTAAAGAGATAACCCATATTTTAACAACAGAAGCTTTTTTCTATAGGTGAAAAGAAAGTGAAAACTTTCTATGACTTTGTTCCTAAGTTCTTTGATAACTAGACTTAAAAAACACTTAAAGTTTTTCTACTAATCTTCTGACCAAGAAGAGAGATATTAAATTGGTTCCATAATCCTTTTCCTATTGCTGTGACTGGGCTGGCCTTGTTTTCTTTACATCCACTTTTAACTGCTTTATACATTTTAACATACATTTGATTTACTATAACGTTTGCATATGATTGTTTTAATGATGTTAAGGCACATGCTGTTTGTTGTTTTGGGTTCTTATCCTTCACAGCAGTCGTGTTGGAAATGAGCAGTAACTTCCCACAGATGCCTCACATAAATGTATAGCCTTGGATATTTTTAAGTAAAAATGAGAGTAACAATTATTACTTAATTTCTGATATCTCTGTAACACTACTGGGGGAAATTTAAGGTGATACCAGCACTTTAATAGAGAAGCCCTTTTGAAAATTTTAAATTTCAGCTTTTTGAGTTGTCAGTAACAGCTTCTTTTAAGGTTACATTAATTTAATAGGAATCAAATAATTATTATTATTTTTTAAAAGATTTTATTTATTTATTTTTTTTTTAGAGAGGAGAAAGGAGGGAGAAAGAGAGGGAGAGAAACATCAATGTGTGGTTGCCTCTCACGTGGCCCCCACTAGGGGCCTGGCCTGCAACCCAGGCATGTGCCCTGACTGGGAATCGAACCTGTGACCCTTTGGTTCACAGCCCACGCTCAATCCACTGAGCTACGCCAGCCAGGGCAGGAATCAAATAATTATTAAAAGAAATTTTGGCCATGATTAAAATTGTCATTTTAAATGACTTATTGGAAATAAATTCTAACAAAGAGAGATAACGTGGAAAAAATTTAAAGTGACATGTAACCACCATGAGGCAATCGGGTTGGTCAGGCCTCAGCCTCAGGTTTCTGCACATGGACTGGTTCAAAAGAGATGTGCAGCCGTCCTACGGCACCAAGTTCCTCAAACGTATTGCTGCAGTAATTGCCTTCCATTCATTCCCTTGTAACATGGCTTCTACCTCGTTTTCTGTACAATGAATATCCTTCCAGAAGCCAAATCCAGAGGCCTTTTCTCAGTCTGCCTATTGCTTAATCTTTCCATTGTATTTTAGGTGGTAACCTCATACTTGTTTCATTTTATTTTTGGCATTCTAAATATTATGAAAGTAATATGTATTCTTTGTAGTGAATGGGAACATACAGATTTTAAAAATCAGTTGTGATAACTAGGGGTAACATTTTAGTGGTATATTCCCTGGCTTTTAAATACATTTTTATACTTCATACATTCTTATTCTTTCAGTTGGGGTCAGAGGTAGGAATCATTCTCACTTAATACTCAGATGTGGCTTGCTTTTGCAATACCTGCTTACAGAGGACATTACCCAGTTCCACGGTGCCCTTCAAATATTTCTGGGAGTCCCTAGAGCTGTATCTCTGGTACTTAGAAACAGTGAGGTTCCCACCTCCCTCCCACTCTGGTGAACACCGACATTGGCTCTTCAAAGACCTTGAACTAACTATCAGAGTAGGGCTTATCTCCAAAAGCAGAGAGATGGGGAAAAGACCAGGAAAATGATTTTAAAAATCCAAGTTAGTTATATTTATATCAGATAAAATTGACAAACCAAAATTTGTTATTTAAGATAGACAGATTATTAATAATAATAAATAGTTTCATTTCAGCAATATTTAAACCTTATTATCTTCTACCACATTTCAGTACCAAGATCCTTATTTTTGTTCACATTTTAAAATATCTGAAGTCAGAAGGCATTTACAGTCACAGTCGGATAAGTGTCAGGAGCAATGTGATCATCATTGTTTGAACATTCACATCAAAACTTGCAGAATGGGCCCTGGCTGGTGTGGCTCAGTGAATTG
This sequence comes from Glossophaga mutica, assembly GCA_039655065.1. NCBI lineage: Eukaryota > Metazoa > Chordata > Mammalia > Chiroptera > Phyllostomidae > Glossophaga > Glossophaga mutica. The sequence goes on along the minus strand of CM077303.1, from coordinate 52,294,372 downwards.
AGTGTCGGCCTGCAAACCAAAAGATCACCAGTTCCATTCCCAGCCAGGGCACATGCCTGGGTTGCAGGCTGGGTCCCTGGTTGGGGGCGTGAGAGAGGCAACCAACTGATGCATCTCTTGCATATCGATGTTTCTCACCCTCTCTTTCTCCCTCCCTCTCCTTCTTTCTCTAAAAATAAATAAATACAATCTTTAAAAAAAACTGCAGAATGGGTGTCAGAAGCATGAAAGTACATTCTGGAGAAAATAGTAGAGCACTCTTTGTAAGTGCTACACAACCAACACTAGACAGTACTAAAGAAATCACTGTATGGAGAAGGATGGACATCTACGATACATAGAAGAAAAGTGATTCAAACAAGTCAAACGGAATACATAGGAGGAATAACTTAGACACAGTGAAACTCACCTATTTTAAATGTATAGTTAATGAGTTTTGGCACTTAGGTACAATCATGTATATACCACCACAATCAAGATATAGAACATTTCCAACTAAAAGTTCCTTGTGCCTCTTTCCAGTCAAGGCCTTCCTTCCTCCTCCGATTCCGCGCAACCATCCAGCTGCTTTCAGTCACTATGGTTTGCCTTTTGCAGATTTTAATGTTAATGGAATCATATAGTACAACTATTTTCAACCTTTTTATTTCATGTCACACATAAACTAATTACTAAAATTCTGCAGCACACCAAAAAGTATATTTTTTTCCTATTCGATGGAAAAAAAAAAGGTATAGTTTTGATTCATTCACACCGGACAGCTATTGTTGTGTTGGCTGTTGTTATTTTTTAATTTGATAATCTAAGGGAAAAGAGGTTAATGCCCCAGACTAGTCAGTTATTGCATGTTTTAAAAATTCTTGGGTCACCAGTTTAAAATCGCTGCTGTAGTATATAGCCTTTTGTGTTTGACATGTTTTTATTTGTCAGGTAATTACCTAGATTGCTGTGTTGTATGGTAAGTATATGTCTAACTTTATAAGACACTGCCAAATTGATTTTTCTTTGGTCTGAAGTGTGGATCAAGGTTAAATTCTTTCTTATGGATTTATAATTGATCCAGCAATATTTGTTTCAAAGCTAATCCTTTGGCTCCATTGACTGTCTTTTTACCCTTGTATCTTTTAAAGAATGTGTGGGTCTACTTCTGCACTCTCTTCTCTTCCACTGATCCATGTGACTGCATTTTTTTGTCAGTACTACGCTGTCTTGATTACTGTAGTCTTATAATGAAGTACTGTGAGTCCTGCAACATTGCTCTTTTTCAAAATCTTTTTGCCTAGCCTGGTTCCTTTGCCATTCCATACACATTTTAGAATCAGCTGGTTAATTTCTACAAAAATCCTGCCAGGATGTTTGGAGGGAATTGACATCTTCACATTATAGTCTCCTAATCCACAAACATAGAATATCTTTCCATTTACTTAAAATTCTTTGTATCCTTCATCAGTGTCTTGCAGTTTTCAGCCTTTAGATTTTGCACATATTTTGGTAGATTTATATGTATACCTAATCATTTCATGTTTTTTTGATGCTATTATAAATAGTACTCCATTTTAATTTTCAGTTGTTCATTGCTAGTCTGTAGAACTACAATTACATTTTGTATATTGACCCTGTATTTTAAAATTTTACTAGATTCACTAAATAGTCCAATGGATTTTTTTTTTTTTTTGGTAGATTCTTTGGAATTTTCCAAATAGGCAATCATGTCATCTGTGAAGAGAGACCATTTTACTTCCTGCTTTCCAAGATCAATTAACTGATGACCTGTTGCACAGGATAAAATCTTCAGTCCTTCAGTATGATTGTGAGTAAGAGTGGGAATCTCTCTCTTGTTCCCCACATTAGGGGAAAGCATTTGATTTTTTTCATCATTAAATTTGTTAGATGTAGGCTTTTTGAGATGCTCTTTATCAGGTTGAAGAAGTTCTTTTCTATTCCCAGTTTGATGAGCACCCAATTCTTTAAAAAAAAAAACCCAACTCCACAGTGTAGACATTATTTTTAGTAGTAGGAATTTTAGAGATATGATTTATTTAGACCTACATACATGTTTACCATTTTATTTGTTTACCATTCTTTTGGCATCTCAAAGAGTTCCTCTGGCATTATTTTACTTCTTCCTGAAGTACATCTTTTAGAAGTCCCTTTAGTATGAGTATGTGGGTGGTAAATCTTGTCTTGTAGGTTGCATGTATCTGCAGATACCTTTATTTCATTCTCACTCTGGCAATGTAGTATTAGTGGGTGAGTGAGTGCACAGTTCTATAGTGAAATTATTTTCTTTAATTACTTTGAAGATAAAATAAAATCCCCTCATTATAAGATTGATTAAGATGGAATTTTTCAATTGTGTAAAGAGAAAAGTGGGCTTATTGTGAGAAATTAAAGAAATGAGTCATCCGAGTCTGTCGAGCTGATTGGCTAGCAGCTCTAGTGGTCTGATTCTATAATTAAAGTCTTTGCTCATCCTGGTCGTGGTTTGGCACCACTTGGTGATGGTTGTCTGCTTCAAAATAAATGTCAATGGTGCCAATTCTGGATCCTATTTCATTGGCTACAGGGACATTTATAGTAATCTAATTATCTGGGACCACTTTAGTCACTGTAACCAAAGGAGATAGGCTGGAAAACTACTGGCAACTAAGGATTCACTCTCTGCCTCCCTGTTTCCTGATGTAGGGTGTTTACTTTTTCCTTACCCAGCCTTTCCCTTTCCTCCCGGTCCTCTAATCCATTCACTCAGAAGACAAAAGTTTATCTTATCCAATTTAAAAATGAGGGCAAGACAGAAGGCAATCAATCACTAATGATTAAGAGGTGATTAATCACCAATCACATTTAATCTAAATTCTCGTTATAATGGGGCTTATTATTATGAGATTTCACTCATTATTTTACTATTGTCTGGCTTCCATTGTTGCTATTAAAACATCTGCTTTTAGTCTAATTGTTTCTTTGTAGGTTGTCTTTTTTTCTCTCTAGCTGCTTTAAAGATCTCTTTTTCTTTGGTGTTTGAATTTTATGACAGGTCTCAGAATAGCTTCTTAAATTTATCCTCCTTGTGATACTTTGTGCTTCTTGAATCTGTGCATTCATGTCTTTTTGAAAATCTGGAAAATTTTAAGCAATTAGCACTTGTAATATTGCTTATCATTTCTTAACGTCTATCCTTGAAATCTATCTGATTATTTCTATGTAAGACCTTTTAAGCCTAACTTCTATAATTGTTTGACATTTCTGTCATATTTTTCATTTTATTTTATTTTGTAAAGGTTTATTTTTTTATTCAGCTGCCTCTTGCATGCGTCCCAACTGGGAATCTGACGGCACTCACAAGCCTGGCGTGTGCTCTGACCAGGAAATCAACTGGCGGCCCTTGGTCATGGGATGACCCTCCAACTAACTGAGCCATGCCAGCCAGGGCTCTTTCATCTATCTTATACTCTTATCATTCTCTGTTCATTCTGGGTAATTTTCTTAGATAGTTTACAAATTTCCTGTGTCTAATCTGCTATTCAACCCATCTACTAACTTCCCATTTTAACAAATATATGTTTAATGTATAAAAGTTAATGTCATTTGATTATTTGGCACATCTGCTTGTTCATTCCTGATAGTCTCTGTTGCTTGCTCATCATTATGAGTGTGTCCCTTATTCCTTTAAATATTTTCTAGATAGATATTCTACATTTCACAGCTAATAAAATTTTATTATCTAATTTTGTTGAGGGTTTGTGTTGCCACCATTCAAGGCCTGGCAGGTTCAGGAGATCTGGGCAGACAGAAGAATATTCACAGAGCTGTTGCGATGTCTGACATGCCTTTATTCACGGGTGCGTGAGCCACACATGCTGCAAGTCGGGTGTCCCCCTGCATGTCTCTGCCTGTCTCTGCATGTCACCTGTCCCCTCTTCATGGCACCCAGCATGGCACCCCACGGGGAATCCCTATTCCCTTAAATACTAGAGACAAACAAAGCCAGCAGCATACCAACAGATCTTATGCAACAGAGCTTCATATTACCCATGTGAGACCACTCAAGGCTATGGGAACAGTTTATCAGATCCTGTCTCTAGGCTATGAGATCCCTACTTATCAGGCCCATTCTCAAGGTAATGAGAAACTGCTTCCCTTAGTTGCCCAGACACCTGGGTGAGGAAGCCAGACTGCCTCCGTTTACTGTACAGGGTTCTAAATATCATTTCTTTTCATTTTTCACTCGCTGTGGCTTGCTTCCTTTATGCCTGGTCGTTTTTGATAATAAACTTACATTTTCTTGATCAAAATCCAGAAATCTGGTGGACTTAATTAGAGATATTTTTGTCAGAAAAAGATTTGTGTTTGGTTCTGCTAGGAGCCATGGGCACTACCAACTTAGAACTACATGGGCTTTTTTTCAGTGAACCTAGTAGCTGGGAGCAAGGACGTCAGGCTCAGCTCCATCTCGTTCCTGTTGATCTACGCCTCATTTTCTGAGCACAGTTCTTTTATGGGCATTTTCTCAGGTGAGTCCTTTTGTTCTTAATTGCCTTTTGAAGAACCAATTTTGTTGACTTCAGGGAGCAGAGAGCTGGAGGGGGTCAGGAGGACACAGAAATTTTCCCTACTTCCTTTAAGTTCAGTAATGCGTATATATGTGTATGTATTATGTATTATAATTTGTATAACATAATATATAGCATATATTATTTCTGTCCTATTGCTCTCTTTAAGCTTAAATTGCTCTCCTTTCTCTCGTGGCCTTGGGTGAAACCTTAGATTGTTGATTTTAGATTTTACTTCTTTTCTAACATATGCACTTAATGCTAAGCATTCTTGTCTAAGCATTGCTTTCATTGCACTCCACAAGGTTAGAAAAGTTGTATTTTCACTTAATTTAAAATGTTTTTAAATTTCCCTTGAGACTTTTTCTTTGATCCATGTATTATTTAGAAGTGTGTGTTTAATCTCCAAACATTTTGGGATTTTTCCAGCTATTTTTCTGCTATTGATTTCTAGTTTAATTCCACTGTGGCCTGAGAACATAGTTTGTATGATTTCTGTTATAGATTGAGTTGTGTCCCCCCCAAATATATGCACAGCCATAAACCACCACCACTCCAACCTGTGAATATGAACTTACTTGGAAATAGGGTCTTTGCAGATGTAATCAAGGTAGGATGAGATCAATAGGGTGGGTCTGTAGAGTAAGTGCCTGGCATTAAGTGTTTTCATTGTAATATAAATGCTTGTTTTAAGCTTGTGGTTGCTGGAGCATCCATTTCAAAGGCAACCATCTTGAATAAATACATTACCAGCTGGATGACACGGCTACTTGCTAAACAACTAGTGAAGCAGCCAGTCCTCCCCCATCTATAAAGTTCTCCTTTTAGAAAGGCCTGGATAATCTAGATAACTGACTGTTTGAGTGACCACAGTTTTTCCTTCTTGTACCCTAATTCCCGAATTTTAAAATTCACCAAAAAAGTGAACCCACAAAACCCAAGGCATCCCACCCTTGACCTCAATAAAGGCAGAACCCAAGGTCTGTGCTTTGTCTCTCTACCTTGGGCCTCTCTGTGTGGCCCTTGGACTTGCCATGCATCTATCTTCCAGGACTTGCGAGTAATAAACCTTGTCTTATCAGGGTTCCCTGATGCTTGTTGCTGAGGTGCATCTTACAATCACAGAAAGAACCACAAGGTCCAGTCCAGCCACAACACTCGTTCTGGTTAGGGAAATGTCTGGGATGGGGGAGGGGAGGGGCATGTTTGTCAGGGCTGGCCACAAGTAGTATGAGCCCAGGTGAATGCCCCTAGTCATTCCTAGCCAATACCATCACTATCCATAGGCTGAGACTGACATGGAAACGGGCTCCTAAGCCAATTGATTGGAGTCTTTATGAGAAAAAATGAAAAGACACACAGGAGAACCTATGTTTATTATGGAGGCAGAGACTGGAATGATGCAGCTGTAAGCCAAGGAATGCCAAGGAGTGACAGACATCAGCAGAAGCTAGGAAGAGACAAGGTAATATTCTCCCCTACAGGTTTTCAAGGGGAACATGTTCCTGCCAATACCTTGATTTTGGACTTCTTGCCTCCAAAATGGAGACAATATATTTATTTCCTGTTAAGCCACCTAGTTTGTGGTATTTTGTGATAGCGGCCTGAAAAAGGGAACAGAATTTCAATTCTTCTAAATTTATTAATGTGCCCTTTATGGCCCAGAATGTGGTATATCTTGGTGAATGTTCCATGTGACCTTGAGAAAAATGTGTATTTTGCTGTTGTTGGGTGGACTGTGCTAAATGTCAATTAGATCAAGTTGATAATACTGTTCAGGACAATTATATCCTCACTGGTTTTCTGTTGGCTTGAACTGTCAACTAATGAATGAGGGATGTTGAAGTATCCAAATATATTAGCGGATTTATTTATATCTTTTGCCTTCCTATTAGGTTTTGCCTCATGTGTTTTGATACTCATTTTCAGGTGCATACACATTAAGGATTGTTATGTCTTCTTGGAGAATTGACCTCTTTGTCATTATATAACGCTTCTCTTTGTCACTGATAATTTTCCTTGTTCTAAAGTCATCTTTGTTCAAAATCAATAGTTACTCCAGCTTTTTTCTGAATAGCATTGGTATGGTGTAGTTTTCTATTTCTCTTGACTTTTTCATTTTAATAATTTATTTATTTTTAATGTTTAAACAACTTGATTGATTTTTTTTTACAAACCTAAAATTTGCCCATATAAAGTATACTATTCATTGGTTTTTAGTACAATATATTCACAAAGATGTGCAACAATTAACACAATCAACTTTAGAACATTTTCATTAATGCTCCCCCTCCCGCCCCCCCAGCACACATACACACAAAACCTCCTGGCAACCACTTAGCCAATCTCCCATCATCTGCCAGGGCTAGGCAGCCACTAATCTAATCTAATCCGTCTCTATAGATTTGCCCATTGTGGACATTTTATATAATCTATAGCCAAATTTGAATGGAATGCATTTTTTTGTGTGAATTGTTTCTTTCACATAGCATGTTTTCAAGGTTCATTCATATTGTAGTATGGTCAGTACTTTATTCCTTTTATTTGCTGAATAATATTCCATTGTATGAATATACCACTTTTTATTTACCCATTATAGTTTATGATTGGTTATTTTCACATTTTGGCTATTCTGAACAATGCTGCTATAAATATTTGTGTACAACTTTTTTTTAAAAAAGGTTTTATTTATTTTTAGAGAGAGGAGGAGGGAAGGAGAATGAGCAAAACATCAATGTGTGGTTGACTCTCAAGCGCCTCCTACTGGGGACCTGTCCTGCAACCCAGGCATGTGCCCTGACTGGGAATCAAACCGGTGACCCTTTGGTTCACCCTCCTGCATTCAATCCACTGAGCCACACCAGCCAGGGCTGTGTACAACTTTTTGTGTGGGGAATAAGTTTTCATTTTTCTCAGGTATTTACCTAGGGGTAGGTTGCTGGATCATGTTGTAACCCTATGTATAAACTTTAGGGGAATTACCAGACTGTTTTCTACAGTGCCTGCATAATTTTATATTCTCTTCAAAAGTATATGAAGGTTTGAATTTCTCCATGTCCTCCCCAACACTTGTTAGTGCCTGTCTTTTTTGATTACTGTATCTTGGTGAGTGTGAAGTGGTATCTCACTATGATTTTGGTTTTCATTTCCTTGAAGACTAATGAGATTGAGCAACTTTTCATGTGTTTTTGGTTATTTATATACCTTTGGAGTAATGCCTATCCCTGACGCTTGCCCCCAAATTACTTGGGTTATTTATCTTTTTATTTTTGAGTTTTAGTAGCTCTTTACATATTTTAGACATAAGTCTCTTATCAAACATAAGGTTTTCAAAAATTTCCACCCCTTCTGTAGTCTGTCCTTTCACTTTATTTATGGTATCCTTTGAAACAAATGTTTTTAATTTCGTTGTGGTTTTTTTTTTTGGTGTCATTGAATAAATCATTACCTAACTCAAGATGGTGGAAAATTAACACCTATGTTTTCTTTGAGGAGCTTTATAATTTTGGCTCTTAAGGTTAGGTCTTTGATCCATTTTGAGTCAATTTTTGTACACAGTGTAAGATAAGGGTCCAACTTCAGTCTTTACATGTGGACATCCACTTATCGTAGTACCATTTGTTGAAAAGACTATTCTTTCCCATCAAACAATCTTAGTTGAAGATTAGTTGACCCTAAACGTTAAGGTTTACTCTGGAGTTTATTGCTGCGAAATTGGAATTTTTGACTGTTTACTGTGTTCCAGGCACAAGCCTAAGTACATTTCATTTATTCCGCATATCAACTGAGACGGGCACTATTCTTACCACTGTTTTACAGATGAAGTAGTTGAGATACAGAGTGCTTTGTCCAACACTACATGGCTAGTAAGTAGCACAACCAGGACATAAACTCAGGCCTAATGACTTCAGAGTCTGAGCCCTGACGCATGCTACAAATAATTGTAAGAAATCAGAACTTAGAATTCCGTTGGAGTTCATTTTAAACAAAACGGGGGAGGTCAGATTGGCCACTAACTGGAGAAACACAGCAGAATAGGGGCTTTACTATCTTGCTCCCACCAAGTATTAGAAATGGACCTGTATTCTTTGGTTGAAACCCCTCCATGCTAACTTAAGAATTGACTTGTCTTTCTAAAAAGTAAACTTTACTGCAAGTATTACTCATCCATAATGAAATACAACTTTAAATGTACAATTTGTTGATTTTTAACAAATTTATACACTATACAAAATGTAAAATTTGCCCTGGCTAGCTCAGTGGATTGAGCACCAAATGAGAACCAAAGGGTTGCAGGTTCAATCTCCAGTCAGGGCACATTCCTGGGTTGCAGGCTAGGTCCCCAGTCCGGGCCACGCAAGAGGCAATCACACATTGATGTTTCTCTCTCTCCCCCACTCCCTCCCTTCCCCTCTCTAAAAATAAATAAAATCTTTAATAAGTGTAAAGTTTTGCTATTATCCCCAAAACTGCTTTTGTGTCATCAAAGTCCCATCAAGGTCTCATCACTGTCAACCCCCCTTGCCCCTACCCCCTTGCCCCGCCACTTAAGAATTTGTAAGTTAATGCAGCACATTGGCTTTTTAGCTTCGAGGCACCGCTGGCGCTATTACCGTTTAACCCGCCGAGAGGAAAGGAGGTCCAGGCGTCCGCGCCACGCCCTTGCCCCAGCCTCAGACCTCTGGCACCTCCGGGATAGGAGTGCCGGAGTGAATCAAGTAGGCGCCTAGGGCGTCAGGTTGCTCGAGATAAGGTAGCTCTCGCGGTAAGTTACGTCGTTGCCTCGGTAACGGCGTCTTGGTCGTGAAAGATGGCGGGGCGAGGTCTTGGGCTCAGGGTTAGTTCAACTCCTAACTCCTGGGACCGAATAGGTTTGGAGGAGGCGGTGGCGAGGAGTCAGGGACGCTGAATCTCTCTTAACTCTGGGTCTGAAAGTCTCCGTCTCTTTTACAGAGGCGGACTGTTTCAGGGACTCCACTCCCGCCACGCGTTCAGCAACCTGCCACACCTCGACGAGACTTCCTCGCCAAGGAGGAAGAATATAAGTAAGAAATTTGGCGGTTCGCCTTTTCCTTCTTTCTTTTACCTAAGTGAGGCTGCTTACAAGTACTGTTACCGGTGGCTGGGTCCTTGGGACCACGCACTGCCCAACAGTCTCTTCCATCTTGAGCTCGCCTTCGTCCTAGGTGTTTGAAGTGGGTGAAAATTTAACATAACCCAAGCAAACCTGTTCGTTAAGATGATACTGTTAGACATGGTTTTGGTAGCAGGAATTTCCACGAGTAGTGCAGTTTCTAGTTTAAGGAATTCCATTTAATTCCAACTCCCTCGAGTTTATGTCTGTAAATTTCCTTTAGACTTTGTTTCCAAATCGAAAACCTATTTCTTAGGGCATTTGGAATTACTGTTCTTGCCCACATTTGGTGGAGTTGGGAGGATTTCCTTTCTTTATCTGCTGAGCGAAATTACAAACTGTCCTGACAACACGGGCTTTCATTCTTGGACGATTTCACTCTTCATGCCCCAGTTTCACACAGATGCCAAAAGTAATCTTTTAATTTGATCATGTCATTCCCTTGCCCAAAACTTTGTAGTGGTTTGATGTTGAAGTTTAAAAGCTCTGTCAGATCTGGCTCCTGCATCTTGTTGGATCTTGTGCTCTCTCCAGGGTAACTGACCTTTCAGTTCTTCCAGCTTTTCCCTTCTCTTTCCTTAAGGGCAGTCACACATGCCTTCTACGTGTCATGCTCAGAGTGGCCTTCCTCGACTATGCTAAATAGACTCCTCTGTTACTCTTTTTTAATGGTCTTAATAATTTTTCTTTGCATTTAGCATAATGTTACAATAAATTCGTTTGTTAGTTTACTTTTTGTCTTTTTCCTCCATTGGATGATGAGTTCCACAAGGTCCAACAGCATGTCTTTTATTTACCATTGTATATATGCTTACAAAAAATTATATTTTAACAGTTCACTGTGTTTCTAAACTAATTTAATTTAAAGTTTGGAACACATTCTGGCAGTTCTTGAAATAGTTAAACAGAGTTACCATGTAATTTGTACTTACAATTAAAGCCTATTTAAAGTTAAAACTGTTATGTACTCTCTTCAGATGGATCAGACACATGACCCCTTGCCACAGCATGTAGGAACATAATCATTCCTATGTGATGAAATGGGTCTGTTATTCCCATTTAGGACTGTACTTAAGCAACAGATTTGTTGTCCATATATAATTCTGATCAGCTGTGCTCAACCTAAAACAATTATTTTCATCGAGGTACACCAGATAGCACTAACCAGCTGTATTGATCAGGTTAATTTGTTTGTTTATTTAAGGGTATATTTTGCACCTGGCTCTGGCAGTCATTGGAGATATTGTCCTGCTTAAAGGCAGGCATCTACAGGAGCTGTTCTATTTTAGCAAAAGTTGTTTTGTGGTAAAGGCAACCAGGTGTTACTCATTCTGTAACCTGTACTCTGCAGTGTACAAATTAGAGGCATTTCAACAGAGTAGTTTTAAGCTCTGACTGAAGCTTGTACATCACTTTTGCACCATGGAGAAGAGTAAAATGTCTGGCCATTCTTTTTTTTTTTTTTTTTTTCATTGTGGTAAAATTGGTATACACTATTATATGTATTTCAGATGTCCAACATTATGACTCATTATTTGTATATATTACATAGTGATCACCTCTGTAAGTCTTAATCACTCTCTCTCCCAGCCCCTGCCTGTCTGTTCTTTGCATCTATGAGTTTTTGTTTGTTGGTTTGTTTTCTCTCTCTCTTTTTTTTTTTGGATTCCAACATATAAGTGAAATCATGCTATTTGTCTTTGGTTATTTTTATAGGCAAGAATATGAGTTCATAATACATTATTTTGCCACTTATTATTTTGATGTTAAGCATATTGTGATGTCTTTTCAATCAGCTGAACACAGGACTTCCCAGGGATTTCAATCCAGAATTGGAGGAGATAATCACTGAGGGGATAGACTAAAGAACACGCTGATCATCGAAGTCAATGGATTTTACAAGCTTCACATGTATATCATAAAGCTAGAGAGCTAAACAAATAAGATTATATGACATCTGTTTTAATTGGTCTTGATAACTGGTAGGGCAGACCTCCACACCACCCTCCACCTACCAACCCCCTGCCTGTAAATGCCAATTACATTGTATTTATAGATTAATTTGCAGAGAACTGACATCTTTATGCTATTGAATCTTCCTTTCCACAAATATGGTACATCTCCATTTACATATGGGTGTTTTGGTGTCTGTTAATAGTACTTTATCATACTACATAAAAAGTCATATATAATTTTTCAGGGTTCCTCATAGGTTTTGTTACTATATGAATGGCTTTTTTCCCTTACTATATTTTCTAATTGGCCAGATGTGTAGGAACATTGATTTTTGTATATTGATTCTAATACCTATCTATATAGATGCAGATCATCAGCTCTGCTTACTTTTTTTTTTTTTTTTTTTTAAGTTGTGTCATGGCTGTTTGTTACAGTGAAAGGTTCCAAAGCAAAATCAGCAATGGGAAAAGGTGCATGGAGGGAAGTCTGGAGAAAACCAGTCAAAAGCTTCTTAGAGTCCTCTCTTGGACGTTTTTTTAAAATCATGAATGAATATTGGCTTTTTTCAGATGCTTTTTCTGCATCAATTTATATGATTTTCTTTTTTTAGTTTGTTAATGTGATGATTACATTAATTGATTTTGAATGTTGAACCAGCCTTACATACTTGGAGTAAACCCTGCTTGGTCATGGTATATAATTCTTTTTATACGTTGTTGGATTTTATTTACTAATAGTTTGTTAAGGATCTTTGCATCTATTTCATAATATTGCACTGTACTTTTCTTGTAATGTTTTTGTCTGGTTTTGGTATTACCTTTATTCTGGCCTCATAGAATTAGTCAGGAAATATTCCTTCTGCTTCTAGTCTCTGGAGGAGATTATAGAATATTGGTATCATTTCTTTCTTAAATATTTGGTGCAGTCACCAGTTAACGTGTTTGGGTCTTGTGCTTTCTGCTTTGGAAGTTTTATAATTATTGAATTAATTACTTTAATAGATACAAGCTTTTTCATGTTATCTATTTCTCCATGTGTGCGTTTGATAATTTGTATCTTTCAAGGAATTGATCTATTTCATCTAAGTCAATCACATTTGTGGGCATAAAGTTGTTCATAGTATTCCTTCATTATCCTATAGGCCATGGGATCAGTAGTGATGGCTTTTCTTTAATTTGTAATGTTAGTATTTTGTGTGTTTTCTCTCTTTTTCTTGGTTAGCCTAGCTAGAATTTTATAAATTTTTTATCTTTTCAAAGAATTAGCTTTGGTTTCATTGGTTTTCTCTATTGTTTTTCTGTTTTACATTTTATTGATTTCTGCTTCAATTTTTATTACTTTTTTTCTTCTCCTTCCATTAGGCTTAAATCGTTCCTCATTTTCTGGTTTCCTACCATGGAAGCTTAGATTACGGGTTTTAGATTTTTCTTCTTTTCTCAGCATTTAATGTTATAAATTTCTCTCTAAGCTTTGCTTTTACTGCACCCCACACATTTTTAGAATTGTATTTTCATTTTCATTCAGTTAAATATATTTTTAGATTTCCTTTCTCTTTCAACCCAAGAGTTACTTATGTTTTTTGTTTAATTTCCAAATATTTAGCAATTTTTAGTTCTCTTTCTGTTTTTGGTGTCTAATTAAATTCAATTATGAAATATGAACATATTTTATGTGATTTCTACTCTTTTAAAATTGTAAGATGTATTTTATGGGCCACAAAATGGTCTATATTAGTGAATGTTTCATGTGAGCTTGAGAAGGATTATGGGGGGTCCTACCTGCAGACCCCCCACCCTGCCTCCACAGATGAGAATAAGTCTACCAAGACACGATCTGCTTGGGGAGGAAAGGTGGCGGATCTCTCAAAGGAGAAGGGCCAAGAGCCTTTTTTTCAATGGGCTTGTATTGGGTTCCATTTGCACAGGAATGCAGGTATAGCTCATCAATCATTGTCAGACAGTAAGGATCAAACAATAGATAACATACAAAAACTAGGAGGGCTTATTCTGAGTCAGGCTTAGTTAGCTAAAGGGCTATAAAACTCTGGGAAACAAACTCATTTCCTGCCCGGACCCTTATCAGAAAATTGAGGACATTCTTAGCAAAGCAGTTTTCACGGGATTTAATGCATTCTTTCTTAGGCCTGATTGCCCTGGGGAATCCACCTTTTCCAGCACAGGGCCGCACCCACCTCCGGCATAGTTTCAGGCTTAAGTCAGGCAGGGAGAGTAAGGCAGCCAGGAGAGATTAGGAGACTTCCTGCAGACAGAATGAGGACTCAGGCTATGTCAAAGCTAAGGGGCAAGGGTCTATCACCCCCTTTTTCTGTAGTCCCCCAGGTCCTTCCCTGAGCCCCCTCATGACCATGCCTATCTTAGGTCATCCCTCCCTTGAGGAATCTTACCTGTCATTGGCTAACCCGTCAGGCTCAGGGCCCAGCAGGTGAAGTAAAGTGGGCAGAGGCAGTGCCCCTGCCAGGGAGATAAGCTTTGTCTCCTTAATGGCTTAGGGTCCCAAAGTCTCTCACTCAGCCTTAGCCATGGAGGGTTACAGTTTCTAAAACCAGGCAGGGTGGTTCCCAACAAAGGATGTGTATGCTGTGGTTGTTAGGTGAAGTCTTTTATTTTCATTCCATATTTTTAAGTTAAAGAGCTTTCCCAGTTATGTTATCTATAGATTATTTTATCCATTGCTCATTTTGGTTGCCAGTCTCTTGTTCCTATCTTTAGCAATAGTGAGACAGATACCTTTTTCTTTGGTGAAGAGAAATTGTCTTTGCCAATAATAGAGATGTGGGAGAGCTGGGTGGCAAAGCTATTGCCTTTGAAATCTCTCACATGAACCACATTAAAAGAATCAGAATGTTTCTGTCTGATGGTGATCACACCAATTCTTCGGGTTAGCACCTCTGGCTACCACTGTACAGTCTCCAAATCAGTTTGAATTGTGTCATTCACCTTGATGGGGAAATCAGGGTGGCAGATGGTGTGAGCATCATGAGTAACCAGATGAGAGATTCCTTTAGGGCCCACAAAGATCTTTCTCACTCTGTACAACCTGTATGTGGCCTTCTTAGGTATAATATAATGAACAGCAAAGCAACCCTTGGCATCATAGATCAGATAGAAATTGTTTCTAGTCTTGCTGATGATACCCATAAAACCAGCAGAGTAGATTATATCAGTTCAGACTTTGCTTCAAAGCTGCTACATGCTTTTGGATGCTTCTTGGGACTGAAAAAGGCAGATTCACTCCAAGTTCCAGCAGTGGGACAGCAGAGCACTGGAAAGGCACCAGGGGCACATGAGGAGGAACTGAAGTGTCTGGCATCAGGGAAAGACCTGGAGGGGCAGCTTTCTCTTAGACAGCAGTGCTGGCAGAGTTCATTGTTGCTTTTCTGAGCCCTTCCCCTACAGAGTTGGCAGGCTGGCTCCATATCTGAGTCACCATCAGCCTCTCTGCTTGACTTTTATTCAATCTGTAGAATTCCTTGGATTTTTCATAAACACAGTCATACCATATGCAAATTGTGATTGTTTTGTCCCTTTACATTTTTCATGTATCTTTTTTTCCTCAATCTAGTTAGAACCTCTAGTTCAATATAGAATAGAAAAAGTGGTGGTGAACATCTTTATCTTGGTTATGATTTTTAAAAATTATTTAGTTATTTATTTTTAGAGAGAGGAAGAGAAGTAGAGAAACATCAGTGTGTGGTTGTCTCTCTCACGCCCCCCACTGGGGACCTGGCCCACAGCCCAGGCATGTGACCTAACTGGGAATCGAACTGGTGACCCTTTGGTTCACAGGCCGGCACTCAATCCACTGAGCCACACTGGCCAGGGCCATTTTTATTATTTTTTAATAAATGCATTTAATATATGTAAATTTCTCTCCAACTCTCTCTGTATTGCAGGACCTGTTTTGATATGTATTTCTTTGTCATAATTTAATAGTTTAAAATATTTTATGATTTTCATGTTATTTAAAAAGTGTGTTTTTAGTTTCTAAACATTTTTTCCTAATTTGAATTCTATTTTAATTGCACTATAGTCAGAGAATGTATGTAACACTGATTTTCAAAAATGTATTGAAACTTAGTTGTGATCAAGTGCAATATAAATTCAGGGGGAAACAAGTTAAAGCAGTTTAGTTCACTTTTTAATAATATTCTTTAATAGAAAGTATATAACTGCCCTGGCTGGTATGGCTCAGTGGACTGAGTGCTGGCTTGAGAATTGAAAGGTTGCTGGTTAGATTCCAGTCAGGGCACATGCCTGGATTTTGGGCCAGGTCCCAAGCTGGGGGCATGTGAGAGGCAACCAATTGATGTTTCTTTCCTTTTCTTTCTCCCTTCCTTTCCCTCTCTCTAAAAAATAAATAAAATCTTAAAAAAAGAAAGTATATTACTATTTGTTGACCATCTGTTAGATCAAGCAAATTAACTTTCATGTCCATAACATTAGTATACCATCATTTTTTCCCCTACTAGCTGCATTGGTTTCTGTTAGAGATGTATTAAAATCAGCTATAACTATAATTGAAGAATAATTATTTTTGTAATTGTGTCCATGATTTATTTGGGGGATATATTATTTATTTAAATCCTCTAGAGGTGAATTATTCCTTTCATTGTTATGTAATGTCTGTTATATCTTTATTCATTCCTATATATTCAAACTTACATCATTTAGCTTTAAGAGAGTATTTAGTGTATATTAAGTCTGATAATTTCTGCTTTCTAATAAGTGAATTATTTATATTATTTTGTTAATTTGAAGTTATTGTGGCCATAATATTTTTGTTTTATATTTATTATGCTTTTTTTTGGTTCTTCTGTCTTCTGTTGTATTGAATGAGCTTATATTTTCTTTATTTTCCTTTTACTGGTTTGGAAAGAGCTTAGACTGCTTTAACTTGGTTTCCCCCTGCCAGTTAAGTTAGATATTATTAGATACTTCACTTCCTTTTGTTTTGAATACCCCTACCTGTTATTTTTATAGTCTGTACTAAATTTAGATTTATCATTGTGTTTTCTGATTTCTTTGCTCATCATGATTCTTCCTTTTTTCCAGATTTAATTTTTTTCTTCCCGAAGTGTAGGCACTTCATTACTTCTCTCTGAAAATTTGAGTCTTAAACTCCAGTCTTTTCTGAAAAATTTTTTACTTTGCACTTATTCTTCAAAGACAGTTTAGCTGAACATAGAATTCTAGAGGGCCAGTATTTCTCCCCATACAGTTCATTAAAGATACCACTTCAGCCCTGGCTGGTGTAGCTCAGTGGATTGAGCGCGGGCCTGCGAACCGAAGGATCGCGGTTCGATTCCCAGTCAGGGCACATGCCTGGGTTGCCAGGCCAGTTCCCGGCAGGGGACATACAAGAGGCAACCGCACATTGATGTTTCTCTCCCTCTCTCCTTCCCTTCCCCTCTAAAGATAAATAAATAAAATCTTAAAAAAAAAAAGATACCACTTCATTGTCCATTGGAACATAGAGATGTTGATGAGCCATCTACTGCCAGCTTTTTAGATAGGCAGGTAGACTATCTGTTCTTATTAAATATTTGCTCTGGTAGTTTAAAGAATATTCTCTTTATCTTGGAAGTTCTGTGGTCTTACTATGTGTACAAATGTACATTAGTTTTCTTAATTCTGCTCAAGAGCTACATCTTTTTTTGTGTCTGGAGAATTCTCAGTATTGTATCTTCAAATATTGACATTCCATCCTCATCTGGAATTTCCTTCTGTACCTTCTGTTAGGCAGATATAAATCTGTTTTTGTCAAATTGTCTGTCTTTAATGGATGTTAACTTTTCTTTCGTATTTTTAACTTTCTATTTCTGTGTACCTTTTTTCAGGTGATTTCCTCATATCTGTCTTCTAATTCATTTATTTCTCCTTCAGTTCATTCTGTTGTTCAACTTATCCATTGAGTTTGAATTTTTAATTTTGATGACTGCATTTTCATTTATGTAATTTCTATTTGTTTCTTTTCCATATTCAATGTTCCTTTATAATAATGTCTGGTTCTTACCTAATGGTGTCTATTTTTTTAATTAAAAATGCTTATTTAAAAATCTAAGATTGTTTTATTATCTTCAGTTCTTGTACGAATTTTGTTCCATATGCTGATTCTCCCTCTTGGTGACTTGTTTCTTTATGCAATTTATTATCTTTGTGGAGTCATCTTTAGCAGGGTTTACTTCTTGAGAGTGTTGTATATCTCATAGATGAGTAAATATCCTTAAGGGTGGTTTTGCATTTAGCTTATCAGTTTTTTCACTGGTTAGGCCAACTTTCTGTATTAAAGTTTTGGCATAAAATCTCTATAGCATCTGGGTAGGATGAACTTGGACCACATTCCTGTATGTTCTCACTACTCACAAGAGATTCTTTTTCACCTATCACTATAGTTTCATTTCTGCTCACCTAAGGTTATGGTTAGTGTTTTTGTTTGTGTTTAACAGGTGTAGCTCTTCATGACTCCCACACAGTATCATTTTTTAGCTGTTAAGCTGTTTCATCTTCTGTTCCTGTTAACTGTTCTCACTTTTAGTTGCTGCTTTATTTTTGGTGCCAAGGTATTTCTCTCGCTTGAGTTTGAGCTTAGCAGCATATCCTTCATTATATTATATCCAGTATTTCCATGGTTTTTGAGTAGAAGAAAAGCCTTTTGAGGCATCTTGGTCTACTATGTTGACCAGAAGCTTCTAATGGTTCTTGTTAAGGGAAATGTAAAACCTCAGGTAGTGCTGTCTGAAATGGGACTTTAAGTCTTTGTTAGATGGTTTTCTTTGGTTTAACTCCTCCTAAGATGTAAAAATATTCCCCAAAACATTGGACTGTTTTAAGAAGGGATATGTTACTGATTTTCTTTTTTGGGGGGTGAGTAATTTATGTTGCAAGTGGTTTGTGTTACTTCTGAATCACATATAAAATAACAAAATATCTCATTTTAAAATTCGTTCAGCGTGTTTTCTTCATATAATTTCAAAAAATCCTAGATGGTTTAGACATTTTTAAAATTTTATTTTATGAATAGAATAAAAAATTTACATACTTTTGAATATATTTATTATTACAGTGTTACTTTTAAAGTGAAAAAGGACTTGAACTAACAATAAGAATAGATTAATACATTATGTTAACTTCAACTGTTAGAGTATTTTATATCCATTTAAGGCACTAATTATAAAGAGAGAAACATGAATCTTCAATTTGTTATGGGAAAACAATACAAAATTATGTATATGCTATAGGTGAAAAATAGAAGGAAAGATAATTAAAATGTCATAGCAACACCCCAGACCAAAGCAGGCCTCTCTGCTACCCTGCCCCACTCCTATCCCCAGTTGGAATTCACCTCAAGAAACTGAGGAGTGGAATTTATTCCCACCAGTTTGTCATTCCCAAAGAAGTCATTCCACCTGAAATGAGGGTCAGAAAGAAGCCAAGAGTTACACTGTGGGAATTCTACCAAAAAAATAATAATAATAATAATAATAATAATAATAATGAATAATCATGGGGAATTGGAGATAAGTATTCTAATAGTTAGGTTAATTTTAGAATAAAGTGTTTGTTTTGAAATTTGTTGATTAGGTAAAGTGTAATTACTTAAATTTAATTATTTGTATTTTTGTTAGGATCTTCAGTACATCCTCATTAGTAAATTATTTTCTGCTTTTAGGCGTTTAAATGCAGAATTGGAGGCAAAAACAGCTGATCTGGTTCGACAAGCTGAGGAAGCAATAGTAAGTAAATGTTAGTAATTTCATGTAAGTGCTAGATTTTTTAATTTTTAATTTGATTTATAATATACAAAAATGTACAAAGCATAAATTTTCAGCTCATCAAATTATCACAAGTTGAACGTGAATATATGTATAGTAGGAAGGTGTATTTATACATGTGTTTTTGATAAGCACACATTTTCTGAAAGCCACTGAAGATGTTTTCTATTTAGTTGTCCAATCATCTAATAAGAACAGCAATATTTAATAGTCTTTCCCACTATTTGAAGATTAATATATGAGCGTAGCTATGTAGAATTAACACTGGTAATTGAGTAAGGAAAGAAGGAAAATGGTCTCTGGACAAAAGTTGAATAAAGGATAACAGTCATTAGATGGTAATTTGTCTCTTAAATTCTGTAGTTGGTTATAACTTAAATCTTAAGGCTAGAGTGTAATTGGATTTATAGTTAGGAAGAATGTAGTGAGATTGTAACACTAGACAAGGTAAGAGTATTTGCCTCATTCTGAGTACCAGAGTGGTTATTCCTGCTGTAAGCATCCAGCTTTTAGCATCAGCATTCCCATTATTAATTGATAGTATATAGTAGCATTCCTTAGAGGAATAATGTGGCTTGCTTTCAGACATTCTTTTTCAGTTCTTACTCTAATTTAATTATAATTCTTTCTTTTAAACCCCACCCTTCACTCCATGTTGGACTTGATGGGGGCAGGGAAGAAGAGGCAATATTTTATTTTTAAGGCCTTGTACAGATTCATCATTATTGGTAGTTTAGAATAAGAAACGTGTGTGTATATATGTGTGTGTGTGTATATATAAACATTTTCAGGTAATATATTTATGTAATGGTTGCAGATTTGCTAGTTGCATTTGTAATTAAATATTTCACTGAAAAAGAAATATTTTTTATTACATCTTTCAGTTTTTGCCAGTGTCTGATGAGCCAGAAAATACTTGAACAAGAAAACCCAAAGTTATAGTAGAATGAGGGATTCATTAGGTATTCTGCTCCAAGAGCCCTCTAATGAGGACCTATTTATTTATTTATTTATTTATTTAAAAGGTAGAGTAGAAAAGTGGGAAGGGCTGGGAAAGGGAAGAAGGCATTCCTGCCCCTACAGAAGCTAATGGATATAATATTTGCCATGCTGAGTATTTGTTTACTCACTTTCATTTCTTGATATATCTTTGCCAAAAGGTTTTACTCTTAGTGCTTCTTTTTTAGCCTTTTTGTAGTATTAACATTGAAGCTGTGTGTGATTTGTGACAAATTTTTCTAACCATTAAATAGATTTATGTTTTCATTTCTTGTGAGTCTAATTTCCTTTGCATGTTACACAAGATGGAAGACTCTAATTCAGTGTGGACACCGGGGTCAGATAAGATCATGTAATGGCATTGACCTCTTACACTTTTCCTTTAAGAAATTGACTTTCTTAACCCAGAATGGATGAAAGGTGAAACTACATTGTAACAGAACTTATTTTCATACCATAGCATTTAGAATTCTGTGCTTTGATTTCATGGAAACTGTGAAACAGCTCTGAAATGATGAATGATCAGAAAGGCACTTGAATAAATCCTACTTTGAGGGGGGGGTTTCCTATGTGACTTATCTTTACTCATTTAACTAGAGAGATCAGCAAGAAGTACGATCTCGGCCTATTTCAACACAAGTTAAATCATATGAAGAGGAAAATGATTATAGTTCAAGGTAAATCACTTAAATTCTCAAATACCTTTTTTTTAACTGGGTAAATGCTTTTAGATTGTTTTTATTTTAAATTAAGATCTAATCAACATATTGCATTGTTAATTTCAGATGTACAACAATGATTTGATGTTTGTGTATTGTGAAATGGTCACCACAATAAATCTGATTACATCCATTACATACATGGCTACAGAATTTTTTTGTTGTGATGATAACTTTTAAAATCTTTCGTAGCAACTTTCAAATTTGCAATACAATATCATTAACTGTAGTCATTATGCTACACATTATGTCCCCATGACTTATTTTATACTGGAATTTTGTTCCTTTTCACTCCCTTCACCCATTTTTCCCACCACTTCATCCTCAGCCTTTGGTACCAATCTCTTCTCTGAATCTATGAGCTTTTTTTTTTTTTTTAATTCCACCTATAAATGAGATCATCCGATATTTATCTCTTTCTGTCTGACTTACTCAGCATAATGGCCTTGAGGTCCATCCATGTTATCGCAAATGGGGCTCTTTATGACTGAATAATATTTCATTGTATTTATATGCTGCATCTTTGTTCACTCATCTGTCGATGAGCATTCAGGTTGTTTTCATGTCTTGGCTATTGTAAATAATGCTGCAATGAAAGTGGGGCATGGACATTCTTTTAAGTGAGTTTTTGTTTCCTTCAAATAAATACCGAGAAGTGGAATTATTGGATATCTTTTAAATTTTTTGAGGGACCTCCATACTGTTTTTCATAGTGGCTGCACCAGTTTTGCATTCCTACTAAGAGTGCACAAGGGTCCCTTTTCTCTACATCCTCACCAGCATTTATCTTTTATCTTTTTGATAATAGCCATTCTAACAGGTGTGAAGTGCTATCTCATTGCATTCCTTTAAAATTTTAATTTATTCTTTAGAATAAAAATTTTGTTTATTTATTTATTTTAAAGTGCGGGGGAGGGAGGGAGAGAGGGAGAGAAACACTGATGTGAGAGAGAAACATCAGTTGGTTTCCTCTGGTATGTGCCCTGACTAGGACCAAACCCACAACCCAAGCATGTGCCCTTACCAGGAATTGAGCTGGTGACCTATCTATCACCTTATGGGATGATGTCCAACTGAGCCTCACAGGTCAGGTCTCACTGTGGTTTTAATTTACATTTCCCTGATGATTAGGGATGCCGAGTATCTTTTCATGTGCCTATTGACCATTTGTGTGTCTTCTTTAGAAAATGTCTGTTCAGATCCTCTGCCTATTTTTTAATTGGATTTTTTTTTTTTTTTTGCTATTGAGTTGTATGAGTTCTTTATGTATTTTGGTTATTAACACTTTATCAGATATATGATTTGCAAAACATTTTCTCCCACTCAGTATGTTGTCTTCCCCCCACTCCCCTGATTTTCCCAAGGAGTTTATTTGGACAGAACAGGGGACAAGGAGGCCTAGCATCTAAAAGAAGGTGTTGGATCTCTTGGTGGTAAAGCTTGGCTTGTGCTGGTGATGGAGGACCCAGTGGGGCAGTGGGAAGTTGACTGTGGAGTTGTGGAACTGCTTGACCTGCTGATGAATGGCCAGGCCTTGGTACTCTCAGTACATGCTGCGGGTGCTACTGTAGGAGTCCTAGTGATATATAATCACAAAAAAATCTCAGTGTTTTAAGTAAATTTATGGTTTTGTGTTGGGCTGAATTTACAGCCATCCTGGGCTGCATGAGGCCCCTGGGCCACAGGTTGGACACCCCTGCAAAATTTCATGTAATACTGGTTTGGTAGTGATGAATTCCTTGAGGTTTTTTCTTATCCTGGAAGCACTTTATATGTTCTTTATTTCCAAATGATACCTTTGTTTGGTAGCGTAATCTTGGTTGTAGGTCCTTACTTTTCATCACTTTGAATATTTTTGTGAATACCTTCTGGCCTGAAATGTTTGTTGAGAAATCAGCTGACAGTCTTATGGGTGCATCTTTGTAGGCATCTCTTGCTTGCTTTTAAGATCCTCTCTTGGTCTTTAACCTTTGCCATTTTTATTATGATGGGTCTTGGAGTGGCCTTCTTTGGGTTCATCTTGTTTGGGACTCTCTGTGCTTCCTGACCTTGTATGTCTCTTTGCTTCACCAGGTTAGGAAAGTTGTCTGTCATTATTTTTCCAAATAGGTTTTCAATTTCTTGCTCTCTCACTTCTCCTTATGGCACCCCTGTGATGTGAATGGTGGAATGCTTGCAAGCTGCTATACAGGTGTCATCAAACCAAACCAAACCAAAACAACAATAAAAATAATAAGAAAATAAAAAATTAAAAAGAAGAATAAGAACAAATATAAAAAGTATAAAAAGTAAGAAAAAGAAGAAAAATGACAGAAAAAGAATATGAAAAGAAATCAGGAAAAATAGAGATGGAAAAATGAATGAGAAGAAAAAATAAAATAGAATAAGAAAAGGAATGATCAAAAAGAAATATGAAAGAAAAAATAGAAAAGGAAAGAGTAGAGAAGAAAAAAGTGGAGCTCGGCTCAGCAGAGTTTAGTGCCTACTGCCTTTGGATATGCTGTTGATGAAGCTTGTTGGATCCTGCTCCAAGGTTGTCTGAAGCTGGCCTCTTGGTGTATTAGTTCTGGGTCTCTTGGGAGGGACTCCGTTGTAAAATAATGACTATGCCTGCCCCTTGGCAACCTATTTGAAGCTCCAAGTGATCCAGTTTGTGGCTGCCTCTTCTGGGCTTGGCTGTGCACTGGAAGGATCAAGTGCGCTCCAAGGCTGGCTTTTACCAGCATAGGGCCCACGGGCAGGTCAGCTAGTGCCCCAAGGCACACCAGGATCTGCTGCCTTCTGCCTCTGCCAGTTGGCTGGCTGTTAGGTTTAGTCATTAAAAAAGCTCAGTCACTGAAAGATCCTATGGTGGTGATTGGGAGGATGGGGCTTTTAGATCTCCTGTGAGGGGAGGTGCCAGTTGAGACTTCAGGGAAGATAGTGGGTGTGATTCCCTACCTGAGAGCCACATGTCTGAGTCTTTCCTGGGTTTTCTCTTAATGTTGGCAGGGTGGAGCCCCTATTAGTCAAGGCGGTGAGGCCTCCAAAACCCGGAGGTGTGGGTCTGCCGGAAGCCGGGAGGGTATTTTTATCTGAGGGTATTCCATGAGGGGGAAGCGCCATTCGGTTTCATGGGGAAGTTGGGGAAATGGCCCCACCCCAAAGCCAGTCACTGACACCTCCTGAGCCAACCTAGACTTCTGTGCTTGAGCTTATGCCACTGACTGCTCACAGGGCTTAACAGCCACATGGCAGGGTGAGAAAAATTCCAGAGGGTGGCATCCTTGCTCTTTCCCAGGTTCATACTTCTGGGAGAGGATTGTTGCACCCCAGAAAGAGGGCTGCTGCAGTATTGGATGATGAATCAGTACAGGGACCCAGTGGCTGTGAGTGTAAGATCACCTGCTTCAGCGCCATCTGGAAGCTCTCCAGATTCTTTTTCCTTTTTGCTGTTCTGATTGGGTATTTTTGCTTCCCTATATTCCAGATCCCTGAATTTGTTCTGTGTTTCATCTACTCTACTATTGATTCCTTGTGATGTGTTCTTCATTTCTGATTGGTTGTATATGTTTTCTATCTTTGTTTTTATGTTTCCTATCCCTTTGTTGAAGTTCTTACTAAATTCATTGAGCATCCTTATAACCAGTGTTTTGACCTCTGCATCTAGTAGATTGTCTCCATTTTGTTTAGTTCTTTTTCTCAAGTTTGTTCCGTTCTCTCCTTTGGGACACGTTTGTCTCCTCAATTCGGCTGCTTCCCTGTGTTTGTTTCTGTAGAGCTGCTATGTCTCCTGGGCTTGGTTGAGTGGCCTAATGTAGTAGGTATCCTGTAGGGTCCAGTGGCACAGCCTCCCTTATCGCCCAAGCTGGGCACTCGAGGTGTGCATTCTGTGTAGACTGTGAACACCCTCCTGTTGTAGTTGAGCCTTGATTGCTGTTGGTGCATCAATGGAAGGGATTTATTCCCAGGCCAATTGGTTGCTTGATCAGGTTGTGACTACTGGCCACCATGGAGGATAGCTTTGCAAGGGCTCACCCCATGGAGCAGGACTTACTTGGTAGAGCTCTGGTACCTTCTGAGTTCTCCCCTTGAATGTGTTTCTTGTAGAAGTGGTTGGGTGGTCTGAAGCTGTCACCTGGGCACATTGGCTCTGGGTCCTCCCAAGAGGTGCAGGCCAAGGTCAGTCACTGCCTTTGTTCTACCCAGGGACACCTGGCATGAGCTACAAAGTATTCTTCAGGTGGCTGCTCCTTGTGCTAGCCTTGGAGGTGCTCTGGTGAAGCCAAGCTGAGAACCAAGGCCAGCTGTTGCTAGTGTCAAGTCTGGGGCCACTTAGCTAGAGATATGGGTCACGCTGAACCCAGATGCTCTTTGTTTGAGAGATTTTAAGAAAGTCTGAATAGCCAAGACAGGCCATTCTTGTGGAAAAGCCCCTGGAGACGGCTTAGGTGGGCTCGCAAGTTGGGTGGGGACTCGGAATCCAGGGCACGGTGAACAGTGTGAGCATGGAGAGTCAGATATGGCACCCTTTTGCTGACTCTTTTGGTGGGGGGGCAGGTCTCAGAAAAAGAACAGTGGCCTCTGCCAGCACTTTTTAAAAAACGTTTAAAAAATTTATTGATTTTAGAGACAGACAAAGGGGAAAGGGAGAGAGAGAAACATCAATTTGTTGTTCCACTTTTTGATGCATTCATTGGTAGATTCTTGTATATGCTCTGAGGGTTGAACCTGCAACTTTGGCATATCGGGATGATGATGCTCTAAGCAGCTGAGCTACCCAGCCAGGGCTCTGCCATCACTTGTGTCTCACAGAAAGTTGCTCACCCTACCCAGCTCTTGTGCTGATGCTGGACAATTCAGTTCCTCCCATATGTCTCCCTGGTTCCTTTCAGATTACTGCCCCAGCACTGGAGGGAGAGAGTCCAAGTAAGTCTGTGTGCAGGACCTGTAAGAGGAACTGCCTGTGACTCCAGAAGCACTTGGTCTAACTCAGCCGTAATCTCTGCTGGATTTTACAGACAGAAGTTATAGGGACTTCTCTTGCTGGCACTGGAACCCTGGGCTGAGGGGCCTCGTGTGGGCATGGTACCCCTCACTCCTCTTGGGGAACTTCTGTAGCTGAGCTGTCCCTCCTGATTTTTATCCACCACACATGGGCGGGGGTCAGGCTCCTTCTGTGTCTCCATTCCCCCCGCATCAGTAGTCTCGATGTGGCTTCCTCTTTAAAGTCCTAGTTGTGGGACTTACATTCAGTTAGAATTTCAGGCGGTTCTGAATGATGTTTGTTCTATAGTTTAGTTGTGATTTTGATGTGGTTGTGGGAAGATTCAAGTACTGCATCTTCAAGGTGAATTATTTAACCAAAGCACTTTTTTTGTTTGTGACAGTCATGTTAAATAAATTAACATATACATAACTAGAATTATAGCAAAGTCTACTTGATGTATATTTTCCTTTTTAGTGTTTCTTGGCTTAGTATCATCTATTAATTTATGTTTCTTTTTGGTCTTTAGGGGTCTGTTATCTGAAGGGTCAGTTCATCTACATTCAGAAACTCAGGTATGAAATCAGACTTTTTCTGCATGTAATTACATTCTGTAAAATTTGGGACTTTTAGACTTAGAGAAGACAGAGAAGGGTTATGACTCTAGAAATAGAAGGTAAGCCTCAATACTCAGAAGATGTCTTCATGAAGTTTGCTTATAAAATAAGCAGAATCCTTTTTTTGTCTCATAATTTCACTGAACATTTTGGAGATGCATTGGAAAAAATTCTAAGTGAAATGAGTCTGTACCCTAAGGAATTTTAGAATCTAATTAATCAATAATTTAAATTATTTTCATGTAGCCAAAGACCAAAAACATCGATCCAGTAAACAAGGTTCAAAAAAAACTACACTCTGCAAATAAAGGAAGGAAAACAAATTCAAGGTATAGTATAGTTTTCAAAGCATATTTTCTTTACTAAATTTTATAATTTATAATATCATCATTCTTAATTATTAAGCTTTCTTTTTCTTCAGATGTCTTACCCCCAAACAGACAAAATTATTCTGTACTTGTCTATTCACATTCAGTAATTTAAAACATTTTTTCTTAGAAACATCTTGCAGTAGCTATTTTGTATTTTCTTAATTAGCAAAATCATATTTCAAAATTTTAAATGTTATTTTTGTTGAGATATTTTCTCAGAACTGTGACTAGAAGCTAGGTGTTATTTTCTGCCTAAGTCTCTTAAGTGGACTAAATAGTCATATACTTTTTGAGTATTTAACAGGCACCCTACCTTATTTTATATATATAGAGATATATGGCTCTAAATAAGACTATAATTATAGTTTACATCCTGTTGTTTTTGATGAGAAAGAGTTCAAGGCTGTTCTTAGTATTTTAAGCATCAAATAGGACCCGAGAGTCACTTTGGTGAGGAGGCCTTCTAAAACGGAGGGTCACGGCTCTGGTGGGCTGTCCCGGTCAGGCCTTTATTCACAGGAAGTTATTGCATTTATATGTCTGTTATTTACCCAAACTGCTAATTGCAGTAAAAATTAGGAAAAAATCTTTGTTAATTCTTGTTTTTTTTTAATTGGCTAAATAACCTTTTTGGTTTTTCAATAAAAGAGAGAAAAAGAGCAAAAGGATAGGAAGAGAAAATCTAAAATTAATTGAAGAAAAAGGAACATACACTACATACATAAGAACGTACATACATATATGTACGGAAAGCATTGTCTTATTTTTAGACTTCAAGTTTACTTTGTAAAGGAAAGGTTGTTTTTCTAAAGAGAATTGAGAAACCTTTGCTTGTATGTCAAAAGTAAGTTACACTTAAAATAAGTAAAAAGTAAGGCTTTCGGAACCATAAAGTTGATGGGTTAGGCCTGGCACATTCCTCAATGCCTTTAGAAGTAACTTTTATTTCATATTCCTTCCCTTCTTAAAAAAAATCAAATTCAGCATTTAGTTCAACTTTGATTCTGGTTACAATGTATTTCTTTAGGTTGAAAAAAAAAATGTTGAGTTTGAGCTAATA
Source organism: Glossophaga mutica (assembly GCA_039655065.1). Classification (NCBI taxonomy): domain Eukaryota; kingdom Metazoa; phylum Chordata; class Mammalia; order Chiroptera; family Phyllostomidae; genus Glossophaga; species Glossophaga mutica. The sequence goes on along the minus strand of CM077303.1, from coordinate 52,266,208 downwards.
ACTATTCACTCTGTAATTCTTTCTCAAGAGGTATTTTTCTTCAGTGTTTTCAGAATTCTGTCTAGAGTGCTATCAATTTGTGCAGTTCTCCAGCAGCATGGAAAGTTGAAAGCCTCAGGCTAGGTTTGACCTAGCAGGCCAAGTTCAGTACCCTTAGTGTTGGGTTTTTTTTTTTTTTAATCCTTACCTGAGGACATGATTGATTTTTTTTTTTTTTTTTTTTTTTTTTAAGAGAGAAGGGAAGGGTGAGAGAAAGGAAGAGAAACATCCATCAGTTGCCACTCACATGCTCCCCAACTGGGGACTGAACCAGCAACCCAGGCAGTTACCCTGACTGGGAATCAAACCCATCACCTTTTGGTCCACAAGACAACGCCCAACAAACTAAGCCACATCAGCCAGGGCAGTACTCTTAGTTTTGATGTTCACATGTTTGGAAGCAATGTCCAAACAAACTGGCCTCATAAAACCTTCTCTGGTTCTGTGGTTGTATGATTCTTAAAGACTGACAGTCTACTAAGTCTCTTACAGTGTGGGCTTGAAAGTGTATCAGTTACAGATTTTACCAGAAATTTAAAATTTACAGTAATTTTGACATGTTTTGTTATTTGGATAAAAGTCATCTAGGAGTCATACCTTCTTTTAATATTACATATACAGTGCTGGTATATATAATATACATTTATATATATATACTTTTTAGTGTGAAATTGAAGTACTCTGATGTACCAACTGCCAATGATGTTGCCATTCCAGAAGATTTCTCAGACTTTTCTCTTGCAAAAACAGTTAGCAAAATTGAAGGGCAACTGGAAGAAGAAGGCTTACCTGATTTTATAGATGATGATATTTTTTGTGGTGTTAGTGAAGACATTGGAACAGGTAGGTTTTCTTTTGTTTATATCACAGTTATTTAGGAACTTTTTGGCATTGAAAAATGTATTGTGATTTCTTTTATTTGTTTTAAGATCACTAGTAGGACATGGTGATGGAAGGATTGAGTGGGATTATAAATGAAGTAATTGGTTATGAGTCAGTAACTGTTGAAAATGGATGATGGGTAAGTAGGGTTTCATTAAACTAGTCTCTTTACTTTCGTGGTATTGGTTTCATTGGCTACACTTAAACTAAGGTTAAAATGTCCCAAGTCTAATCATTAAAACATTAAAATAAAAAAAAAGGTTCTTTGAATATTTTTCATGTACCATTACTGTATTCTACTTATTGTATGTTAAATTAACACATGCAAAAGGATAAATGAATTATAGATATAGCATCAGGTAAAACGATCAAATGAGTTTTCTAATGAATATAATTTTCTTTCTTATAAACTTATTTTTTCATACCCTAGAAAGATTAATAATACTCTTTCTTTAGATCATCTGAAAGCATTGTCAGTTACCAGTAATGCCTCTAAAATTCTGTTAAATTTATGAGCCACCTGTGCTATTGTAAACAAAATATGAGACAGTTGAGTGTATGTGAACATAGTTAATGATGAACTATAATTAATTGAGAGTTCAGGTAAGCTACTTAGCTCCTCTGTAATAATATTTTAGTTTCAAAATTTAGCAGTTTGTATTAGATGATTGTAAATTTTATTTTAAAAATTCTCTGATTCTGTGAAAGTCACAACAATTATATGTATAATGATTATCATGCTGCATGCTAGTTAACCATAAATGAGGAGCAATTCATTTATGCATTTATTACAGTACCCAAGCTTTCTGGGGCTAGTTGTCAGGAGGAAGTTAAATGAAGCAGGAAGTTGCCTTTATGTCGCTGTTAGGATGTCTTCAAGTAACAATGGTTAGATGTTAGCTGTTCTCAGTGCACAGTCACGATGGCCCTGTTACAGTGTTCCCCCTCCTGGACACAGCACAAACAGAATAATACCTTAAGTTGCTACTTTTTCTTACTGCTGAATCACCCCTCTGCCATTTTACCTCCCTTTTGACAAGTTTTGACCTAGGTTGTATCACCTTTTATTTTTTTATTACAGATGATTGCCTAGGGCTACCAGGGGAAAAAAAAGATCAAAAAGTAGTTTAGCAGCACAGATTGCTTTTAAGACTGAAGTTAGAGTGGGATGGGGAGCTTAGTGCTATGGACCTAAAGTTGGGGAGAGAGAGAGATAGTAAGAAAAATCACGCTCTTCCACTCTTCCTTCTTTGCCCCTAGAGAGCAGCTACTGCAAATGTTGTACTTTCGAATGTATCATTTACCTTCTATCCCCTGTTAGCCTGAAGTTACAGGAGAGGAGAGTTGAGGCTAGGAAGATCTAGGTGGATTAGAGCCAACCATAGTTCATTAGCTCCATGGCAACACTGGGGACCCTGCAAAAGAGCTTTGGAATTGGAAGAGTATATGGAGACGTTTCGCACTCTGGGATTTATCCTAATGACTTCTTAGAGACAATTCAGAGTGTTTACTCACGATAAGCTCTATGTGGGCAAAGCTTGCCTTATATGTAAACCGGCTATGCCTCCAATGCAGCAGAGACTTAATGTATATTTTTGGAATAAATGATTGAATGAATTACCAGTGAGTTTTGTGTTCATTTTTCACTTTATTTACTTTAATACACCTATAAACTGCAAAGATTTATTGCTGATGTTATTGAATAAAGGTAGATCTTAAAGAGGGTTTGTGGGAGAAACCTTTGGCAGTAAGGTTAGTGTATTTCTTTGTTCCTAAAACACATTTTAACTTCCGTGAAATTGAGATGTGTCTTATAGTCAAAGGCATTTTGTAACCACAATGATTGGGTTTGAAGTATAGTTTTGCTGGAGAGGTTTTGTTTCTCTGACATCACTGACCCGAGACCACTTCACATTCTGTTTGAGGTGTTTTGGACCACCTTGGTAAATGTGAATTCAGTCTGCAAACTTATGTGAATACTGTCTTATGGTTCAAATGCTCAGGAGTGGTTTAGGTTTTTCCTGCTTTCTTTACTTGGTTCTGTTGTTGAGATGTGAACAGTTTGTTTCTGTTGGGTGGATTTGTTTTTCATTTATCTTTACATTAGGGGCACTTAGGGTGTTTAGTGTTCCCAAACAGGGATCTCCTGTTAGACTACCATCTTGTGCATTTTTGTTATTTCATAGTATAATGGTCTGTCGAACAAATGATGACATCTTAGATTCAGTGAAAGGCAATAAATGTAATTGTTTAAATCCACAGAAGCACAGATCAGATTTCTGAAGGCCAAACTCCATGTTATGCAGCAGGAGCTGGATAATGTTGTATGTGAATGCAATAAAAAGGTAAGTTTTTAAAACCTGTCAGTATACATGCTCTAATATTAAGCAATGTTTTAAGAGCAATTTCAGTTTTATTTTAAAAATAGCTTCATTGAGATATATTCGAATGTGAAATTTTGAATTCAAAAATTTTATGTAAATACTGAACTTTATTCGAAGATGTTGAATTTTCAGAGCTAAAGAATCTTAAATACTTGCTAGCATTTAGAGTTCTCTATATTAGAATTACAAGTGTAAGCTATTGAACACAAATAAAATGTCTGACTTCCATTTTTGAAAATAACTGAAGATCAAGTGGGGTTTTTTTTTGTTTGTTTTCGGCCTTATGTTTTGATAGCAAGTCATGTGCACTTTTTCACATCATCTGTAATTTCATAACTATAGGAGGATGAAATTCAGGATTTAAAGTCGCAAGTAAAAAATTTTGAGGAAGATTGTGTGAGACAGCAGCGAACGATTAATTTGCAACAGTCGCAGGCAGAAAAATATAAAACTCTTCTTGAAGAAGCAAACAAAAAATGTGATGGATTACAGCAACAGCTGTCTTCAGTAGAAAGGGTAATTATTTTGCTGTTTTTCCTAACTTAATGCCAAAGATGCACTAAAATACTGAGGTTACACATTTGTATAGATACCACTTTTGGTTGTTTAGTTATTTTGTTAGTATGGACTAAAAACTCTTCGCCCATAAGACTTGATGGTAATGGGAAAAAGTACAATAAATAAATAAATACTCCCATATATAGGAGACTATTTTTAAAAATATATAATCTAAGACTATACTTTCAGGGATCATTTCTATAGTTCATTAAAAATATATAATCTTTATTATATTTTTTTCTATTACCATTTAGTCTCCTTAAACCCTCTTCTTGTTGTCATCCTTTTGGTTTTGAGAGGAAGCAAAGAGTTTCTCCCTACTCCTCCATCTTGGCCGGAACTCTCACACATTTATTGTTTTGTGGATGTTGTACCACCCTTCCATCCTTGGGATAAATCCCACTTGATTATGGTGTATGATCTTTTTAATGTGTTGCTGAATCTGGTTTGCTAATCTTTTGTTGAGGATTTAAACATCTGTGTTCATCAGGGATATTGCTTACAATATTCTATTTGTTTTGTCTTTATCTGGTTTTGGGATTAGGATAATAATGGCCTCATAAAAATAGATCTGCAGTCCCTTGCTTGCTCTCTCTTCTTCTTTTAATACCTCTATGATCAAATGTTGGTGTACACTTGATGTTATCCAAGAGGTCCTTTTTACTATTCTCATTTTTCTAATTATTTTCTCTCTTCGTTGTTCTGATTGGGTGTTTTCCACTACCTTGTCTTCAAAACAGTTGAGCCAGTCCTTTGCTTTATCTAATCTGCAGTTGATTGTATCTAATGTATTCTTCACTTAAGTTACTGTATTCTTCATTTCTGACTTTTTAATGGTCTCTAGCACTTTGTGTGAGTTCATCTGTTCTTCCCCTAGGATCATTGAGCATCTTTATAACCAGTGTTTTGAATCTGTATCTAGTAGATTGCTTGCCTACATTTCATTTAGGATTTTTTTTTTTCCCCTGGAGTTTTGTTCTGTTCTCTCTTTGGAGACCAATTTCCTTTTCTCCTTACTATGGCTACCTCCCTGCATTTGTTTTGATATAGTAGGTGGAGCTGCTACATCTTCTGATCTTGGCAGAATGACCTTAGGTAGTGGGTGTTCCGTGGGTCCCAGTGGCACAACCTCCCCAGTCACCTGAACTGGGTGCTCCACCTGGCACCCCCTGTGTGGGCTGTGTGCACTTTCCTGTTTTACTTGAGCCCTGATTGCTGTTGGCATGTCACTGGTTGGGATTGACTCTTAGGCTGACTGGCTGTGAAGCCTTACAGCGACGACATCAGATGAGCTGCTGTATAGGGGCTGACACCACAGAGCAGGACTAGCGTCAGTGGGGCTCTCGTGCCTGATGAGTTGGAGCCTTGAGTGTGTCACTCATAGAGGTGGTTGGGTAGTTCTCTGGCATGGTCTGAAGCTGAGCACCAGGTGCACTGGCTCTGGGGCTCCCTGGAGGTGTAAGCCAAAATCAGCTGTCACCTGTGCCCTGCCTGGGGCCACCCAGCATGTGCTGTAGTGATCTGCAGGTTGCTGCTAGTTGTGCTGGGCCTGGCAGTACTTAAGAGAAATCAAGCTGTGAAGCAAGGCCGGTTGCTGCTAGTGCCCTTCATGAGGCTAATTAGCAAGAGGTACAGGGCATGCTGAGACCTGATGCTGCTTGTTTAGTATTTGTGAACCTTTGAGAACATTTAGAAAGTTCTGCAGCATGATCCAAGATAGGCCATTTGTATGGAAAAGGTATTAGAAATGGCCTGAATGGACTAGCAAGTTGGGTTAAGCAGTCTTAGTTAGCCAGGTTGATGGAGACTCAGATATGACACCTGTGTGCTGCCTCTGTGCGTGGAAGGCTCAGTAAAGGAACAATGGCCACTGCCAGCACTTTTGTCTGGGAGAAAGCTACCACTCCAACTCTCGCCTCAAAGCCAGACAATCAAGTTTCTCCCTGTATATCCCTGGCATCTTACAATCTGCTGCCTCAGTGCTGGAGCTCAGAGCGAGTAAGTCCAAGTAAGTCTGTGGGTGGGCCCTTTAAGAACACCTGGGACTCTAGGAGCTTACCTTCTCACTCAGCCACAATCCCTGCTGGTCTTCACAGCCAGAAGTTATGGGGACTTCTCTTCCGAGCACTGCGATGGGGAGCCTGATATATTTGGACCTGTTATTCCTCAGGGGGACCTCCACACCCAGTATATCCCTCCCAATTCCCAATTTTTAACTGCCTCGTGTGTGGGACTGGCCTGTGCTGTCTGCATCCTTCCCACCAGTCTTGATGTGGCTTCTTTATATCCTTCATTGTAGGACTGCTGTTCTGCTATATTTCAGGTGGTTCGGAATGATGGTTCTGTAGTCTAGTTGTAATTTTGATGTGCTTGTGGGAGGATGTGAGTATGGCATTTATCTAGGCCACTCTCTTGACTAGAACTCTACCTTCCATTTCCAGTATTCTTAATTTACTGCAAATGTACTGTGTGGGCTAAACCCAAACCTTGTTAGACCTAATTTCTCCCTACTGCATACTTACTCACACATGACCGGTGAATTATGTCTGGACAAGAATCAAAGTGGATTGGTTTTACTTTAAATTTATTTACAAATATCAAGTGTAATGCCATTTTCCCTCCCCACTTTTTGAGAGGTCAGTTCCCTCTCCAAATTTCAGAGGTGTTTTTTAAACAAGTTCTCTTTTCACCGCAGTTTTCCAATACCTCTTCCAACCTTCCTATTCTCAGTTCATGACTTTGCCCCCTATTTTATTAAGTAAATGGAATAAGAAGATAACTCTTCCTTGTCCTGTTACTAAATCTATCGACTTTCCTGCCTCTAACCCACTCACTCTGCTTCCCCCTCATTATGATGGATTGCTACTCTTCTGTCCAAAGCCGATCAATGTGGACTGAATCCCATACCCTCTCTTCTACTCAAGGACTTTGCTCCTATAATTATCCTTTCTTTCTCTTGCAAAAATCATTTTTTTGTGATTTATTCTGTGTATTGGATTAGTCACATTAGCATACATACCATAGAATCTCTAGTATGTATTTTTTTAAATATATTTTATTGATTATGCTATTACAGTTGTCCCATTTCTCCCCCATCATTCCCCCCACCCTGCACACCCTCTCCCACCCACATTCACCCCTTTAGTTCATGTCCTTGTGTCATAAGTTCTTTAGCTTCTACATTTCCCATACTATTCTTGCCCTCCCCCTGTCTATTTTCTACCCACTATCTATGCTACTCATTCTCTGTACCTTCCCCCCCGCCTCCTCCCACGCCCCTGTTGCTAACCCTCCATATGATCTCCATTTCTGTGGTTCTGTTCCTGTTCTAGCTGTTTGCTTAGTTTGCTTTTGTTTTAGGTGTGGTTCTTAATAGCTGTGAGTTTGCTGTCTTTTCACTGTCCTAATTTTGATCTTCTTTTTCTTAGATAAGTCCCTTTAACATTTCATATAATAAGAGCTTGGTGATGATGAACTCCTTGAACTTGACCTTATCTGAGAAGCGCTTTATCTGTCCTTCCATTCTAAATGACAGCTTTGCTGGAAAGAGCAATTTTGGATGTATGTCCCTGCTTTTCAAGATTTCAAATATTTCTTTCCAGCCCCTTCTTGCCTGTAAGGTCTCTTTTGAGAAATCAGCTGACAGTCTGATGGGAACTCCTTTGTAGGTGACTGTCCCCTTATCCCTTGCTGCTTCTAGAATTCTCTGCTTCATTTTAATCTTGGCTAATGGAATTACGATGTGCCTTGGCGTGTTCCTCCTTGGGTCCAACTTCTTTGGGACTCTCTGAGCTTCCTGGACGTCCTGGTAGTCTATTTCCTTTGCCAGATTGGGGAAGTTCTCCTTTATTATTTGTTCAAATAAGTTTTCTACTTGTTGCTCTTCTTCCCCTTCTGGGACCCCTATAATTCGGATGTTGGGACGTTTAACGATGTCCTGGAGGTTCCTAAGCCTCTCCTCATTTTTTTGAATTCTTGTTTCTTCCTCGTCTTCTGTTTGGTTGTTAGTTTCTTCCTTCTGGTCCACTCCATTGATTTGAGTCCCAGTTTTCCTTCCATCTCTATCGGTTCCCCATGCGTCTTCCTTCATTTCACGTATTGTAGCCTGCATTTTTTCATCTAGTTTGTGAGCAAAATCAACCAATTCTGTGAGCATTTTGATGACCAGTGCTTTGAACTGTGCATCTGATAGGTTGGCTATCTCTTCACTGCTTAGAGGAATTGACTCCGGCGTTTTCATTTTTTCTCTGGTTTGAGCCATTTTTGGTGGGGTTTTTTGTTTTGTTTTGTTTTGGTTTTAGTCTGGTCGCAGCTATTACGTATGAGGGGTGGAGCCTTAGCAGCCCAGTCGCTGGGTTGTGACGCTATAGGTGGGGGCGGGGTCCGAGAGGGAAGAATGGCGCCTGTTCCGCTCTCTTCTGGACTCCGGTCACTTCCGCCTTCCGCCGCTTCCCTTTCACCTGGATTATCTGCGCATGCGCGCGTGCTGTTACGTAGTGAGGGGTGGAGCCTCAGGCGCTCCCCAGTGTGGGGCAGCCCAGTCGCTGGGTTGTGACGCTGTATGTGGGGGCGGGGTCTGTGAGGGAACAATGGCGCCTGCTCCGATCTCTCCTGGATTCAGTCCCTTCCGCCACTTCCCCTCTGCCTGGACCGTCTGCGTGCGCGAATGTGGGACCCCCTGGTCAGCCAGCTGCCTTGTGCGTCCTCACTGGATCTGCACAGTTGCCCCCCTGTGCCCGGGGTCCGCCAGCTGCCGCCTGTGTGCCCCAGGACCGCCGGCCACCGCCCATGCACCTGGGAACTGCGAGCCGCTGCTACCTGCGTTCCCGGGTCCGCACCTCCACTTTTTCCTACTGCGACTCCACCCCTCTTACCGGTCTGGATGAATGGTTGTTGGACTTCCGTACAGTTCAATTTTCTATAAGTTCTGGTTGTTTTCTTGTTTCTAAATATTTGTTGTCCTTAATTTTGGTTGTGAGAGGAGGCACAGTGTGTCCGCCTACGCCTCCATCTTGGCCGGAAGTCCTCTAGTATGTATTTTTAAAAGCCTCTGTAGATCTCACATCTACCTCCAGCCCTGTACCATTGCTCCCGTTTATGGCAAAACACCTTGAAATAGTTGTCCCTACTCAATGTCTCTATTCCTCATTTGTCATTCTCTCCTGAAATTACTCCAGTTAAGCATCCATCTCTGTTCTGCCACTGAAATCATTTTTAATGAGGTTACCAGTAATCCACATTGCTAGTTCTGGTCAGTTATTATTCCTCATAGTAATTTGTATCTCAATAATATTTGACATAGTTGATCACTCCCTCCTTGAAATACTATTCATTTGCTTCTGGAGCACCACAGCCTTGATCTCGTTCCTCCTCCTTCCTTACCTTTGCATGTGGGAGTGTCAAAGGCCCAGTCCTTGGCTCTCTTCTCTGTCTGCATCCGACTCTGGGGTGCTCTCATTCATTCCCATGGCTTTATACACCATCCACATGTTGATCGGTCCCACATTTCTTTGAGCTCTAGACTCTTACATCTTGCTGCTGCTTGATAGCTCTACTTGGTCAAACTTCATATGCCCTAAAGGGAGCTTTTGTTTCCCTGCCCTCTGTAAACCTGCCTCTCCTTTTCTCCCTCTCAGTAAAAGACAACGAACTTTTCATTGCAAAATCCAAGAGTCATCTTGATCTTTCTCTTTCCCCACATGTATATCCAATCCATCAGCAAGTCTTACCAATTGTCTTCCAGATACATAGAATTAACCATTTCTCAAAAATGCATTACTTCTACCCTATCCTAAGCTTCTTATACCATTCCAATGACCTAGATAGATATTCCTACACTCAGTAGCAATACCACAGTAGCTAGAATAATCCTTAAATAACTTAGGTCACGACACACAGGCATCCCTGCCCCACATACACACATCCTACATAAAACCCTTGAAAGGCTTCCCACATCACTCAGAATAAAATCAAACTTCAGGAGGGGATTACAGGGTCCACCTAAGCTCCCTGCCTATTTCTACTTTCTCAAGATCTAATAACACTGTGCCTGTGTCACTCAGCTAAAGCCACGCTGATCATCTCGGTGATCTCCGAATATACTAAGTGGATTTCTGCCTCAGTGTCTTTCTCTTCGTTGTTCCTCCAGTCTAATTCTTCCCCCCAGATCTTTACATGAATCATTCCCTCATTTGGAAGCCTTACACTAACCACTTTATCATAAATAATTAAGCCCTCTCCCCTACTGCTCTTTGCCCTTACCGTTTATTTTTGTTCATAGCCCTTATACCAGATATTACGTATATGTGTGTATGTATGTGTTTATTACGTGTCTTCCTTTAGAATCCAAGCTTTATAAGGGAGGAACTTTGGTTAATTAGCATGTGCCCATCGTGCAGAATAGTACGTGACACATAGGAAGTGTTCTATAAATGCATTGAATGAGATATTATTACTCCCAATATCAGATAAGGAAACTGATTCTACCATAGCTGCCAGGTTTTCAGACTCCCAAGTTTATTGCTTTTTTGTTCCTTAGCCACTTTTTTCTAGAAGCTAATCTGATTATTTGTTTACATCTGATTATTCCTCATCTGAACTGTTATGACATTTTGTGTTACTCTTAAAGCATTTACAACATTTTGTCCTGTGCTACTGATACATACTCTTTTTTCTTCCTGCCCTCTTCTAGTGACTTATAAATGCTTTAAAAATCATGAGAGAATGACATCATTTTTTCTTGGATCTCATAGTATTTGAGTTTTAAAGGTAGATTTTATTTTCTTTGAGCTATACAGCTCTTTCTTTGAAAACCAATATGAAATTCAGGGCTTAATATTTTTCATAAAAATTTTTTTCTAGCAATATGAAAATTGCTTAATTTTTTTTGTAGCCATAGATTTACTTTACTGAGTATTTTTGGGATGCAGTCTCATAGTAGTATTGGTATCCTGTCTGTACTTTGTAAAAAGTACTTGAGTATGATTGAAAACAAATGTTTTCAAGTTTTTTATGATGTTTTTCCTTTCTATATGAATTTACTTATATAGGAAAACTTTATTTCCTACTGTACTATTCTTCTGACTATCCTTTTTTCCCCTTCACTTCTCCCAAGAAAGGGAGCCGGCAGTATTGATTCAGGAGTGTGGGGAACATCATGTGGTGAAGGATGGTTTTCATTTTTCTGTGAAGTAGGTTACAAAGTCACCAAGAATTGTGGACTTTGTAGTCGATGAGAATCTCTGCCTTTTCTGTGTGAACAGTGAGGTACATCAGGCTTGCTCTCAGCGTAAGCTACCGCCCAGAAAGCTGTGAAGAAGGCTGGTGGTAGCAGATGGCATCTGTGCACAGTTCGATTTGTTTAGAAGCCTACATGAAGAGCAGCATGTGTTTTGTTGTGTTTTCCCCTTAATTGCTCAGAGCCAGGGAGATCAGTTTTCAAATAAAGCAGTGATACAGCCAGGAGGGAAACTTAAAAAGAAGAAAATAGGCATCTGTATTTTTAACTGCATCACTTCAATTCCATATTTATTGAGTATGTTCTTTGTAAAAGGTTCTGTACTAGGCATTGTAGGTGATGCAAAGAAGATTAAGTATTACAAAATAAATTCTGTTCAATAAACATGTCATCAGTGCCTCTTACATGCCAGTCAAGTGCTGAGAATATAGAAATCAACAGTTCCTATGCTTGAGGAGTTTACACTATAGTGGGGGGTGGGGGGGCAAGGAACAAAATGGATATTCAGTTTCACATAACAGGTACTATGATGTATGTATATCGAGATGCTGTAGAAGCTCTGAAGAAAGTGTACCTAATCTAGTCTGGGAGGATAATGGGAAAGACAGTGAGGAAAGGCTTATGGGAGGAGGTAAAACCATCATGTATTGCCCTAGATGCCTTAAAGGGTGAGGAGGTACTAGCCAGGTGAAAATGAGAAGCAGGGAAGAATTGGTGCAGAAGGAAGAGCATGAGCAAAGGCTCAGAGGAAAGAACTATCATAGTATTTTGGGAGAGATCCAGATACTACTGCTACAGCCAAAGGTAACATCTGTGGCAGGAGATGAGACTGTGGTGCCAGATTATGGTGGAGTTAGGAATTTATCCTTCATGTTCTTGTTCCTTCATGTATGGAATACAGATTCTCTGCAACAGCATCAGAATATTTGCAGAAATGCAGGTCTAAAGCTACCCTGATATGTGAAAAATAAGATCTGTTGTTTATGCTTAGAATTGAGATTTCCCTGTAAGGTTAATATAGAAGGTTCTGTATTTAACAACTTTTTTAAAAAATGATATCCTTTGTCAGGTTTACACAAACACAGTATTTATGAATTTGTGTCTTACATTGGTGTTTTGGTAGTTCCCTAAGTAATAACTATAGTTATAAAGAGTTACTTACAAAATAGAGGGCATGTATACTCTATCTTGGGGTCAATAAAAACAGGCAGAAAATTCCAAACAAAAACAAATTTGAAAGCTTAATTTATGATGATATTTTTAAAGATATATTTTCCCAGTACCAATTCAGAGTAAGAATTCTCGGAGACCTCTGTCACTCAGTGCTCAGCCTCTGGCAGTGTGTGTGTGTAAAATTGGGGAGAAAGCAAGGTATATGGAAATGAAAAGTGTTGCGAAATAATCGAGGGAACTTATGTTTATAGATGGTCCATATATATATATTTTTTTACTGAAACAGGAGTTAGAAAATAAAAGAAGACTGCAAAAACAAGCTGCCAGTAGCCAAAGTGCCACAGAAGTTCGCTTGAATAGAGCTCTAGAAGAAGCAGAAAAATATAAATTGGAGCTAAATAAATTAAGGCAGAATAACAAGGTATGGAAAAATTGAATGGTTTTGGTAGTGATCACCTTTGGTAACCTCCTCTTTTATGCAAGAGTCAAAACTAAATAGTTACTAAATTATAATTCTTGTCAGAAAAAAACACATTCATTATCAATAGATACATTTTCAATAAGCTGCGTTATGTTGCTTGGGCTATTGCTGTAATTGGGGGATAGCACAATTCTTCGGAGCATTCATTCATTTTTTTTCAGCCCAAAAAACTTAATTGCGTACCCATATTACATGTCAGACACTTTTTTTAAAAAGTATTTTTTATTGATTATGCTGTTATGGTTTTCCCAAGTTTTCCCCTTTTATCCTCCCTCCACCCTAGCCCCCAACCTCTAGCATTCCCCCCTCCTTAGTTCATGTCCATGGGTTGTACATATAAGTTCTTTGAGTCCTTTGTTTCCTATACCATTTTTATCTCTCCCCATCTATTTAATGCCTACCAATTATGCTTCTTTCCTGTACCTTCCCCCCCATTCTTCCCTTCCCCCTCCCCACCGAAATCCCTCCATGTGATGTCCATTTCTCTGATTCTGTTCCTATTCTAGTTGTTTGCTTAGTTCTTGTTTCCATGGGTTTTTCTTTCTTTCAGATTCATTTGTTGATAGTTGTGAGTCTGTTGTCATTTTACTGTTCATATTTTTGATCTTCTTTTTCTTAGATAAGTCCCTTTAACATTTCATATAATAATGGCTTGGTGATGATGGACTCCTTTAAGTTGAACTTATCTGGGAAGTACTTTATCTGCCCCTCCATTCTAAATGAAAGCTTTGCTGGATAGAGCAGTCTTGAATGCAGGTCCTTGCCTTTCATGACTTTGAATACTTCTTTCCAGCCCCTTTTTGCCTGCAAGGTTTCTTTTGGGAAATCAGCTGATAGCCTTATGGGAACTCCTTTGTAGGTAAGTGTCTCCTTATCTTTTGCTGCTTTTAAGATTTTCACTTTGTCTTTAATCTTGGGTAACTTAATGATTTTGTGCCTTGGTGTGTTCCTCTTTGGGTCCACCTTCTTTAGGACTTTCTAGGCTTCCTGGACTTCTTAGAAGTCTATTTCTTTCCCCAGATTGGGGAAGTTTTCCTTCTTTATTTGTTCAAATAAGTTTTCAGTTTGTTGCTGTTCTTCTCCTTTTGGCACTCCTATGATTCGGATATTGGAACATTTCAGGTTGTCTCAGAGAATCCTCAGCCTCTCCATTTTTCTGGGATTCCTGTTTCTTCATTCTGATCCAGTTGGATGTTTTTGTCTTCCTTTTATTCCAAATTGCTGTGTTGAGTCCTGGTTTCCTTCCTGTCACTGTTGGTTCCCTGAATATTTTGCTTTATTTCATTTGGGGTATCTTTCATTTGTTTTTTCATTTTTTGACCAAGCACAGTCAGATCTGTGAGCATTTTGATTACCAGAGATTTAAATTCTCCAGATAGGTTGGCTATCTCCTCATCGCTTAGTTCTCTTTCTGCAGTTTTGCTCTGTTTTTTCACTTGGGCCATATTTCTTTGTCTTGGAACACCTGATAAGTTGTACAGCGGTGGAGCCTTCGTTATTCACCTGGGCAGGGCGACCCTCCTTGCTGTGCTGAGGCACTGCCTGTGGGGGAGGGGCCAAAGAGGGAACAGTGCAGCTCACCTGCTCATCTCTAGCGCACTTTCCAATGGACTCTCGTGTGAGACTGGGAGTTTCTCCCACTGTGGCAACTGCTATAGTCCACAGTCAACTCTTTGAGTTGAGTCTCAGTTTCCCCTTAAGTCAGCCCCACCCACATGGTCCACCACCTTGCTTCAGTTTTTCTGAGCTGGCCCAGCCTGTATGGTCTGCAACCTTAATGGTCTGATTGTTCTGGTTGATTTTTTAATTCCTTGGTTGTCGGAGTTCCATGCAGTTTGATTTTCTGGTGTTTCTGGTTGTTTATTCATTTTAGATTGGTTGTTATCCTCCTTTTGGTTGTGGGAGGAAGCAAAGGGTTTCTACCTAAGCCTCTATCTTGGCTGGAACTCACACTTTTCTAATCTTAGGATAAATGGTGGGAGAAAGTCTCTTTTGTATCTTGAGTTATATTCTTCCTTGAGCCTCAATTTTCTAACATGAGGTTTGTCCAGAAAAAGTCCAGCCATTGCTGATATAACAAGAATGGTTTGTGTGACATTTTGACATTAATGTAACCTGGCAGCCAAGAAGATTGGACTGGAGTGCATAAGTGTGAACAATGACGACTTCACTGTACTAGTCAGTGGGGGTGGTAGGCAATGGTGAGTGAGCATGTGTACTGTGTGGCTGTCGCATTCAAAATGACTGAGCAGGTAGAGCAATGAATCTGCATCAAATTTTGCCTTAAGCTTAACATTTCTCTGTGGGGAACTATTCAGATGTTTCAGAAGCTGTGGGCAATGGATGATTGGCAGCTTCATCATGACAATGTGCCTGCTCATGCATCACATCTCATGCAGAGTTTTTTGGCAAAACATCAAATCACCTAGTTGACTCAGCCCTCATACAGCACAGATTTGGCACCCTGCGACTTCTGGCTTTTCCTAAAACTAAAATCACCTTTGAAAGGGAAGAGATTTCAGACCAGTGATGAGATTCAGGAAAATACAACAGGGCAGCTGATGGTGATTGGGAGAACTCTGAGGTCCCAAGGAGCCTACTTTGAGGGGGACTGAGGTCTCTTTGTCCTATGTGCATTGTTTCTTGTTATCTTCTTCAATAAATGTCTTTTTCCTATTACATGGCTGGACACCTTCTGAACAGACCTTATGTAATACAGAGGGCTATTTTATAGGTCAGTGGTTCATCTGGAGGGTTTGTTAAAACATAGATTGCTGGGCCCCCTCTCCAGAGTTTCTGCTTTTTTAGGTCTGGGGTGAGGCCTGAGAATGTGCAGTTTTAAGAAGTTCCCAGGTGATGCAGATGTCACTGGTTCTGAGATAACATTTTGATAACCACTATTGTAGAGTTATTGTGAGAAACACCATTGTATTCCCAGTATCTAGCTAATGACTGTCATAGAATTAGCACTTAATTCCTAAAAATAGTCTTTGAATAAATGAAGGCTCAAATATCAATGTGTGTGAAAACATTTTTTACATTATAAATATTCCTATTAGTTTTTGGTTCTCTGTCAAGCTGAAAGTGATGCTCCATTGCAATCTGTCCCTTAGGACAATATTTAATAACAGTGGCTTGGATGATGAAATTAGTAGCCACGCTCATTACATACACAAAATGATATGTTTGAGATTAAATTAGTAGTGTAAGATTACATTGAACATAACTGATTCTTGGTTAAGTTCTCCATCTTTAACAGAGGCAAATATGTTACAATGAATACAGAATTTTGAGATCTTCTGTGAGATAGTTTATACTGTATAATCTTACTATGTTCATATTTAGGAGCCATCAATGTTGGCATTATGATGGGGATTTATTAATAGAAGTTATTAAATGAACAAATTAGGAAGTCTTTACAGAGTTGCCAGTAATTAGCGTGTTATTAGAATATTATTTCCAATTTGGTGCATTCTAAAGGGAATCTGAATAAAATGAAATGGAATAACTGATTATGTCATGATTTGCTAATTCTGGTTGTAGATTTGATCTCTATTTTAGCACACACATTAGAGAAATGGAAAGAAAACTTGTTTCCATGACAACAGATGAGTCTCCTAATTCTAGTCAGCCATTTTGCAAATTCAAGTAATGGCTTGGTATGTGAACGATTCAGTATAAAACCATCAACTCTATATAAACAACTTAGATGTGTTCAAGACAAACATCTGACCCCAGAACTGCATTATGGGTGATTTAAACAGTGGTATGGCATTTTGGTATATATTACTTACTGTTTATTATCAAGTGCTTTTCTAGGAGTCTCATGGCCTTAGATTTAAGTCTTTAATCCATTTTGGGTTAATTTTTGTGGGTGGTGTAAGATGGGAGTCTAGTTTTGTTCTTTTACATGTGAATATCCAATTTTTCCAGTACCATATATTGAAGAGAGTTTCCCCATTGCATGTTATTGACTCTCCTGTCAAATATCAGTTGACCTAATTTGCATGGGTTTGCTTCTAGGCTCTCAATTCTGTGCCATTCATTGGTTTACGTTTCCACTGTTATGTAGTATCATACTATTTTGATTTCTATAGTTTTATATGTAGTTTGAAATCAGGAAGTGTCATGCCTCCCATTTGTTTTTCTTGATCAGGATTGCTTTGTCTTTTTGGTATTTTTGTGGTTCCATATAAATTTTAGGATTTTTTTTTTTTCTGTATCTGTAAAAAATTCCATTGGAATCTTGATAGAGGTTTGCATTGAATTTATAGATGGCTTTGGTTGTATGGATATTTTAACAATATTAGGTCTTCCCAGTCATGAACACAGGATTCTTTTCTATTTATTTGTGCCTTTGATAACTTTCATCATTGTCTTATAATTTTCAGTGTACAGATCTTTCACCACCTTGGTTAAATTTATTCCTAAGTATTGTATTCTTTTTGATGCAATTATAAAAGGGATTATTTTATTTCTGTTACAGGTAATTTATTAGTGTATAGAAATACTATAGATTTTTTAATGTTAATTTTGGATCCTCAATTTTAATTTGTTGATTAGATCTAACAGTTTTTTCATGGAGTCTTTAGGATTTTCTCCATATAAAATCATGTTGTCAGCAAATACAATTTTACTTCTTCCTTTCCAATTCTGATGCCTTTTATTTTCTTGCCCAATTGCTCTGGATAGGACTGCTGGTAGTATGTTGAGTAGGAGTGGTTAGTGTGCACCCTTGTCTTGTTCCTGATCTTAGAGGAAAAGCTTTCAGTCTTTCACCACTGAGTGTGATGTTAGCTATAGACTTGTCTATTATGTTGAGGTATGTTCTTTCTAAACCTAATTTGTTAAAGAGTGTTTATCTTGAACAGATGTTGAAATTTTTGAAATGCTTTTTCTGTCTATTCAGATGAACATGTGATTATTTTCCTTCATTCTGTTAATGTGGTGTGTTGCATTCATTTTTATACGATGACTCATTCTTGCAAATCCAGCAATAAATTCCACTTGGTGTATAATCTTTTTCATGTGCTATGCAAATTCAGTTTGCTATTATTTGGTTGAAGATTCTTGCATCAATATTCATCAGGGATATTGTTCTCTAATTTTATTGTAGTGTCTTTGGCTTTGGTACCAGGTTAATAATGCTGGCTTCATAAAATGAATTTGGAATTGTTTTGTCCTCTTCAACTTTTTTGGAAGAATTGAATGACAGTTGGTGTTAATTCTTCTTTAGATATTTGATAGAATTCACCAGTAAAGCCATCTGATACTAGGCTTTTTTTGTTGGGAGGTTTTTAATTGTTTCAGTCTCCTTACTAGTTTGAGGTCTGTTCACATTTTGTATATCTTCATCATTCAGTTTTGGTAGATTGAGTTTAATTTATCCATTTCATCTAGATTATACAATATGTTGGTGTTCATGGTGTTCTCTTACGATCCTTTATATTTCTGGGGTATCAGTTGTAATGCCCCCTCTTTTATTTCTGATAATTGTTATTTGAGCCTTTTTTTTCCTTAGTCTAGGTAAAGGTTTATCAATTTCATTGATTTTTTTTCCCCAAAGAAGCAACTATTGATTTCATTGATTTTTCTATACTGTTTTTCTACCATGTATTCATTAACTCTGCATTAATTTAATTATTTTCTATCTTCAATTGATTTTAGGTTTAGTTTTTTTTCTAGTTCCTTAAGTTGTAAAGTTGATTTGAGATCTTTCTTCTTTTTAATGTAAGCATTAACAGCTATAAATTTCTCCTCTTAGAACTACCTTCACTGTAACCCATAAGTTTTTGTCTGTTGTGGTTTCATTATAATTTGTCTCAATACATTTTCTAAGTTCCCTTGTGATTTCTTCTTTGACCCAGTTGTTTACGTTGTTTAATTCCCACATATTTGTGGATATTTGTTTTCTTTCTGCTGTTGATTTCTGTTTGGTTATTTTGTGAGCAGGAAAGAGACTTGATATGATTTCAGTCTTTTAAAATTTCCTGAGATTTGTTTAGTGGCCTAATATGATCTATTCTGGAAGATGCTCTGTGTGTACTTGAGAAAAATGTTGGGGGGAATGTTCTGAATGTGTTAAGTTCAGGTGATTTATAGTGTTCAATTACTATTCCCTTAATCTTCAGGTTGTTCTGTCCACTATTGAGGGTTGAGTATTGAAGTCTCCTACTGTTATTATAGGGCTATTTCTCCTACCAATTCTGTTGATGTTTGCTTTATATACTTAGCTCTGATGTTTGTGCATATATATTTATAATAGTTGTAGCTTCTTAGTGAATTAACACTTTTATCATTATATAATGTCCTTTTTTGTCTGTTTTTTACTTTGTTTTGTCTGATATTAGAGCCACACCTGTTCTTTTGTTTACTATTTCCATTGGTTACTGTTTGTATGGGACAGCTTTTTCCAATCTATGTATGTACTTAGACTGAAAGTTAATCTCTGTAAACAGGGTATAGTTGGTCCTGTTTTTAATCCATTTATAATTCAAGTTATTACTAATAGGGAAGAACTTCCTGTTGCCATTTTAATTTTTTCTGTGTATCTTAAAGGGTTTTTGTCTCTTTTAAATGTCTTAATCTCCCGAGTCTTGGCCTAGTGTCTCCTCGGGGCCTTAGATGTTATTTTTTATTTTTTGCCCATAATCTTTTGCCCCTTGGCACCTGTGGTTCTGCAGATCCCCTGCAGCCCTCACGTCCAGCAGTCCCCACCACTGCTCTAGCAGCCTCCAATTTGATATTCAAACAATGCCACCATTCCATCAAGTGAGGCAGAAAACAGTCCCTCAGGCAACCCTGTACAAGTCAGAACATCACAACCAAGTTGTGCTCTTTCCTTTCCATCCCAAGGGAGGAGCTGAGAATTGAGAAACTTTCCATTATGCCCAAGAGGGTGAGGTGAAAGGGTGAGCATAATGCAATGAAATTTCCTACTATTTTGAATGTGATTCTTGCTTGGTTGCTGCTGCTGCTTAGTTGGCGTCTAGAGTTCTCACAGTGCTGCACTGATCTGCATATTGTATATTCAGTGCTTCCATGGTGTCCCTTGGAGGAATAAGTGTGTGTGTGGGGGGGCTCCCCACCGTCCCCACAGCCGCCCGCCACAGATGAGAGTAGGTCTACCAAGACACGATCTGCCTGGGGAGGAAAGGTAGTTGATCTCTTAAAGGAGAAGGGCCAAGAGCCTTTTTCTCAGTGGGCTTGTATTGGGTTCCATTTGCACAGGAATGCAGGTATAGCTCATCAATCATTGTCAGGCAGTAAGGATCAAACAATAGATAACATACAAAGAACTATGAGGGCTTATTCTGAGTCAGGCTCAGTTAGCTAAGGGGCTATAAAACTTTGGGAAACAAACTCATTTCCTGCCCGGACCCTTATCAGAAAATTGAGGACATTCTTAGCAAAGCAGGTTTCACAGGATTTAATGCAGTCTTGCTTAGGCCTGATGCCCCAGGGAACCCACCTTTTCCAGCCCAGGGCCGCACCCACCTCCGGCATAGTTTCAGGCTTAAGTCAGGCAGGGGAAGTAAGGCAGCCAGGAGAAATTAGGAGACTTCTTGCAGACAGAATGAGGACTCAGGCTATGTCAAAGCCAAGGGGCAAGGTTCTATCACCCCCTTTTTTTCAGTAGCCCCCCAAAGCCTTCCCTGGCGGCCTCTTCGTGATCATGCCTGTCTTAGGTCATCCCTCCCTTGAGGAATCTTACCCATCATCGGCTAACCGGTCAGGCTTAGGGCTGAGTAGGGTGAAGTAAAGGGGGAAGAGGGGTGCCCCTGCCAGGGAGATAAGCTTTGTCTCCTTAGTGGCTTATGGTCCCAAGGTTGCTCACTCACCCTCAACCATGGGGGGTTACAGCTTCTGAAACCAGGCAGGGCGGTTCCCAACAAATAAGGGCCTGGAGCTTCGAACTCTGCCAGTTTGCTGACATCATTCCCAATTATCTTTTAAAGAAAATTTTTTAAAGTCTAATATTTACCAAGTTACTATTTCTGGTACTTTTATTTTCTTTGTGTCTGTAGATTCAGATATCCTTCTAGTATCATTTTCCTTTTGCATAAAAGACCTTTTTTCCAAGTATAGCAGATCCTCAAGAAATGTCATTTTATTCAATGTTGATGACATGCCATAGGAATTTATCTCATTTATAGTGATTGGCCTACAATGAGATTGGTTTTATTATACATTATTTTGCTTAACATCAGAGAAACTATCCATGATTGTAAGGACTTACTGTATAAGATCTCCCTGTACTTAGTAACTAACTTCTGACCTCTCTTAAAGTTCACTGATGCTTTTCCTGCATTGTCCAAATTGCATCAGAGTTCATCCAGTTAATTTTTACCAAGATTACAAACTCAGACTCCCTTGTCATGGGTAGTAGCTGAATTCTCTAACTCAGCTCTTACAGCACAGCTGTTGCTTTTCATGGATTCCTAGGACTCTTATCCTGTACATCCCCATTCAGGGGTCTGCCAAGGATTTGAGGGAAATATAAATGTAGATTTTGAGGACTCCCAACCTGGAAATGTCTACCACCCTGGCAGTCCTGCTGTCTCTCTCCTCAGCCCCATAAGACTGTTACTTTTGACTTGAGGTGTACCCGCTGTGAACCTATGAACTGGAAAGTGCTCTCAACCAGTATGCTTCCATTTTTTCAAGGATCGCATCGCCTCCACTTTCTGCTTACTATTGATTACTCACCTACATCTTCGCATGTTTTTAAAATTGTGTCAAGTTTATTTTTGCTACTGTCTGAAGAGTTGGTCCAATACAAGCTACTTTGCTATTACTGGAATTAGAACTGAGTTGTTACTTTAAAAGCATTCTTTAAAATGTGAGAGACTTGAGCATCATTAAAAGTTATCAAAGTTACAATAATTTAGTAATTCAAAGAAAGCTATCCAAAATTTTGCATTTCAGTTAAAATACAATTTTTATTAAAAGACTGCAATAAGCATATGGGATTTTTCTTTTTCAGGATATAGCAAATGAAGACCACAAAAAAATTGAAGCATTAAAATTAGAAAACAGGAAACTAGAAAAACAAAAAGGAGAATTAATGATAGGCTTCAAGAAACAATTAAAATTAATTGACATTTTAAAAAGGCAGAAGGTGAGTATCCTTTAGGTGTTTGTTTTGACATGCTTAGGCACGAAATTTTATCTATATAAAATGCATTAAATATAAGATTTATATATAATGCGTCATTCAGGGAAATAGGAATGTGGCAACCAGGACTGGCAAATACAGTGTGTGTACTACCTAACTAAAGGACATACCATATACAAGAATTAGTATCATCTCAGGGGACTGGTTTGCCAAGTGAAAACTGATTCTAAGCCACAATTGTTCCATCCTCCACATGAGTTACCTGGTAGCAGGGAGATAGGAATTTGTGGTTCTGCCCCGTTTTCTTTTTGAAAAGGTTATTGAACTGTCCAGTAGGTTGGTACAGTGCTAGACAGACTTTCACAGTCTGGCCCTTGAGTGTAGTTATGTTTCAAATACGTTTATTGGAATGGGAGTGCACACGCCTACAGCAAGAGCTTGTAGGTAGTGTATTGTACACACTTAAGACGTTGTTGTGTGGCTTATTTTTAATACTAAATTAGACAATATTGATTTTTTTAAATGCAGATGCATATTGAAGCTGCCAGGATGCTGTCTTTCACTGAAGAGGAATTTATGAAGGCGCTCGAATGGGGAAATTCTTAAGTGGGCTATTTTGGTCAGTCTCTAACCAACAGTGAGTGAGTGATACACATTTCATTTAAGTTGTAATGGTTTGAATTTTTACTCTTAATAAGTAATGAATATATTTGATAAAGTAATTCTAAGGAATTCCGTTTGGGGGAATACAAATTGATATCTAATTATTAGGAGAACTTATATTAAAAAAATAAAGAAATAGGAATTTAACTTTTGATTCTGCTGTCTTTCTCGTGACCTTTTTCTCCCGAACATAAAATATTTTCTACTCAAGTGCAGTAGAGATTTAGGTCTAGGCAATGAATTATAAATGAGTTAATAAGAACTTAAAACAAACAAATTAGGTAATAAAGCACTTTGAAATTTCTCACCCTTTACTTTCCTCCTCCCTTATAGTAGAAAGGACTTAAAGATGCATCTAAAATATTTACATTAAAAATTAATGTTTCAAGACGATATAGACTTAACATTGTCTTAGTTGCCTAAGTACCATAGACCTTGGAGACTGGAAGTCTGACGTCAGGGTTGGGTTCTGCTGCGTCCTGTCCCTTTGGCTTGAGCATGGCTGTCTGCTCCCCATGACATCACATGTTCAGGAAAAGATGCTTTAAACCCAAATCAACTCTAAGTACTTATCTCCCTGGCCAAATCAGGGAAGCAAAGTTCTTAAACACAAACATAGCATGGATTGAACAGGGACACAGAAAAAGCTCCGAACAGTAGTATAGAAACGTTAATCTCCTGGGTTTGGTTCTCATGTACACACACACATATATATAATATATAAAATGTTGTAATATGGAGGTATAGAACTCAGATCTTCATATTTTAGTATAAAAACAATTTGACCAAATTCTGCAGTTAAAAGTATTCAGTAATTTTAATTTTTATCAGAAAAGTTTTCTTATAACCATTTAAAAATGATAACAGATGTTTTAGAAAATTCAAGTAGACAATAGATTCCTACAACTAAAACAAAAGTCACACTGACACCTAGTGGTAACATACAAAAAAATCCAGATTTTACCAAATCTTGATTATCACTTTTCTTCACTCCTTTTCTGATATGCTTTCCTAAACTCTTCACCAAGCATTTCAATATCATCCTCTTTTTTGAATACACCCTGCAAGACAAATATTTTATGGGTTACTTTGAATGCCAGAATATTTCCTTGAATGTTTGTATGATTAGCAAATATATAGGCATGAAATTTGTAAAGTTATTTCCAAGATAATGAACTCTATTTAATAGATTTATGAAAAATATCATCTGATCAACATACTGTATATTTTTGGACTGGACTGACCTGACCTCCTGGTTAATCAGTTCCAGAGTTGGAACTTGCGTAGTAAAGTAGAAGATTCCTGTGACAAGTACTATTGCTTGGATTGGCTGAACAAGAAGGAATTTAATCTACACTATATGCTTCCCTTGTCTTGAAACAGCCCTACAATATGAATACAAGGGGTCAAGGTGTGGAGTCTGAGCTTTGCCAGATTCATGCCTAGGACTGGCTCTTGCTTTGGTTCTACAGCGAATCAGCATTCAAACTTGCAGGAAAGACTCCAGGTTTGCCACTTAAGCAAGCCCTTTGAAATTCTTTACTCATTTTTGTTTTCCCTTATAGTAAGAGGCTCTTTAAAACAAAATTGAACTTAAATATTTACTTATAATTAAAGAATAATTTAAGTCATTTGAGGCCATTAGGACCTAAAGGATAAAAAGTCATTTTAGGCTATCTCCCCATCTCCACAATTATATCCCTATAACAATATCTCAATCCCAGGACTCTCCCAGAATTTGTAGTGTTTCATGGAATTTATCAGTTCCACATGGCTTTTGTCATTAATACATCATTGTGTACTCATTAATTCTGTCTCAACAATTACACTATAAAGTCTTGGGGGCAGGCAATACTTACTCATGTTTTTCTTTCTCTCTTTCCTTTACACTGGACTAAACGTAAAATATGCATTTTATTCTTCCAACTGAATAAATCTTCAAATAGCACAATTTTTGTATTTGAAGGATGGAAATTTTATTTACATGAGTCCAGATGTTTATGGCCTATGAAACTCAGTTTATTTTAGTCACAGTGTATCTCAGCTATACTTGAAAATTTGCTATCTTCTGGACATACTTTTAAAAACCAAGGTTACCCACTTGATCATAGTATATGATCTTTTTGATGTATTTGGTTTGCTAATATTTTTTGTTGATAAAACTGCTATGGTGCATTTACTCAATGGAATATTATTTGATTGTCAAAAAGAAAATTTTACCCTTTGCAACAGCCAGGATAGACCTGGAAAGCATTATGCTAAGTGAAATAAGCCAGTCAGAGAAAGACAAATACTGTATGATCTCGCTCATATGTAGAATCTAGTAAACAAACTGAACTAACAAGCACAATAGCGAAAAACTCAGAGAGCTGGCTGACAGCTGTGGGATTGAGTGGAGGGACTGAGCAAAAAAGAAAAGGAACTTGTGGACACAGACAAAGGTGGTGATTGCCGGGTGGGGGCAGAGCAGGGGAGTGGAGGTGGAAGAAGGTATGGGAGTGATAAATGGTAATGGAAAAAACACATTAAAACATGGACTGTTAAGAAAAACTGAGGTTACCTAGAACCTAGCTAGAACACAACCTCCTATTGCAAAACAGATCTGTCCCAGACTCAGCTGGAGCGTGTGTCTGTTACTGGTGTTACTGACAAGACTTTGTGCATCTGCAGCTTTGGTGCACAGAGTATTACAACTGCTTTGTGGTGGTTTAGTTTTAGAACACATACACTGAAAAAGGAGAAAAGAATCTCAAACCTTAAAGTCAATAAACCTAGCTCATACTTCTAAAAATGTGCCAAGACTAACTCGCATTTTGGAGATAGTGACCGGTCAAAATCCCACTGCTGTTTGGTAAGAGCAAGAAGTGAACAAAACCCAGGACCTCTGTAATCCTAACCCTGTGGTTTTTTTCTCCACTGGTAGATGTCAGGAGGACAATGCTGAGTTAAAGCTCACTTACTTTAGGCAGATATCCTAGTAAGTTCGTAGCATGTTCTTTGAGAAGTTTTAGTCTTTCTTCTTCAATAATTGCATTAATACATCCCTGTCTTCTTTGCTGCAGCTGCCATTCTTCCAGTTCACGTTGCTGGAAATGTAAAGAAAATATTGTCGCCTAGTCCATTAATCTTAAAAATGGTCAAAACTGTTTTTGCAGGGAATTAGATAAAATTGACACTAACTTGAAAAGATTCTAGATGATGTACATGGTGAGGCAAAAGTTGGTGTACAGTTGTTTGCATGGAAAATAGAGTAACAAGAATAAACTTTTATGCACTCACAACTGTAAACCTACTTTTGCCCCACCCTGCAGTTATGACTGGGATTTTAGGAAGGCAAAACATATTTTCAGGATAATATCATTACCAAGGAAAAACTGTTCAAAGAGGTGACTTCCTAATTAATTCAACAAATATTTGTTGAAAGTTTACCATATGGCAGGTGCTAATGGCAGCTCACAGTGGAAGACAGAGTGGGTACAACCAAATAGGGACAGCTAAAGGACAGTGTCTGGCACAAATAACACCCCCTTTTATTACAAAATCTTTTAGTACAGAATCATAAGCATGTAATTCTGTAACATAGCCATATCACACTCAAGGACACCATATGACATTTTAGGTGGGATGTTCAAATTGCTGTCCATCTCGTGCCAGACATTTACGTTCTCTACCAACCACACTCCAGCAGGCATTACTTCTGCTGGACCCTGTATTTCCACATATTAAAGTTTTGAAAGCTGGTATGAAGCCCAAGAGTAGCAGCAAGAATTCTACAGGGAGAAATTTCTCAGGAACAAGTTCTGAATACTCAATCACACCAAAATTCTGTGCCATGTGATGTCAAAGAGATGACTAGTTTTAAAAAGTTTCTAGGGCTTAAAAGAACTCTTAAGGAAATGTATCCAACAAATCCTGTTGTGCAGGGAGGGATGCTAAAAGGCAGACTGTTGAAATAATGAGTTCCTGCCAAGAATTATTTTAAAGTAGCATTAATGCAAAGCTTTTCTTTGAAATTAGTTATTTACTGGGGTCATTATTTCTTCAAACCATTTGTCAAAGTCATGGAAACCAGAAAGAAAAAAATTGTATATATGATTAATATATAACATCACCTGGCACATAAAAGGTTCTCAGTTAACTGTCTAGTGGATGAATGCAGAAAGTGATTGCTGTTAAATGGTAATGGCAAAAACAAAACAAAACAGGCCCTGGCTGGTGTAGCTCAGTGGATTGAGCGCGGGCCTGCGAACCAAAGGATTGCGGTTCGATTCCCAGTCAGGGCACATGCCTGGGTTGCAGGCCAATTCCCAGCATGGGACACACAAGAGGCAACCGTACATTGATATTTCTCTCCCTCTCCCTCTCTCCTACTCTTCCCCTCTAAAGATAAATAAATAAAAATTAAAAAAAAAAAAAAAAAAAAAAAAACAAAACAAAACACAACAAAACCACTTTTCCTTACTTTGTCTGCAAGGAACTGTTTGCGGCGCTCTTCAATAAGTTTTTCCACAGCCCTCCTGTGTTCCAGTTGCTTCATTCTTTGCTTCTGAGCATTCATTAATTCTATGCGATCATCCTCGGCGAGTTTAACTAACATAGCCTTTCTAAAGATCTCCTCCTCCTCCTTTGCAGCCTGTTGTATCAGTTCCTTCAAGGCCATTTGTTCTATAAAATCTTCCTTCAACTCTTTTTGCTTTCTTAATTTCTCTTCTGCTTCTTCCTAAAAACAAACAAACAAAAAATAAACAATTTACATGTAGAAGGTAATTCAGTAACTGTTTCTTTAAAGCAGATTTATAAACTGAGGGTGGGATAGTTTGGTTAAGCTTAAAAGACTAGGGCCATTGTTCTCTAGTGTAAACTAGTTGAATAGAGGACATGTTACTTTTGAATTGCCTCCTGTTACTTGTTTTTACATTTTCACTTGTATATATTTACTACTTTGTATTCAAAATTAACACATAACTACTTTGAAAAGGGCTGATCTAAAAACTTTTGCTTACCTAAGTTTATTAAATCTGTATTCTATGAAATTTGTACCAACTATGAATCATTCTAGAATCTTGCATGAAACTACTGTTCAGATTGATAAATATTTTTCAGAACAATAATCTAGCAATGACAATCAGAAGTTTTTCAGGGAAATTCAAATTTACTTTGAACAGTTAAAGTCCTTTTCTACACATTTGAATTTTCCCAACACTTTATTACGAGAAATTTCAAACCAAAGATGTAAAAAATTTAATAGTGATCACCCACATACCTAACACCTGGATTCTACTAATAATATTTTACTGTTTTTGCATTATCATCTCTCTGTTCGGTTGGGGCTGATGTAAATTTTAAGTCCTCTAACCTAACCAACTTTGCCCGATTCTTACACAAGCTCCAGGTAGTCCAGCATCCTCAAGGCATTCAAAATAGTCTTAACAGCTGTATGGACAGGGTTCTTACTTCCAGATCATACAAACTATAAGGGATTTACTACAGGCCACCAGCTGGCATATATGACTCAGAGGTCCAGGGAAACAAGCTGACATCCCACCACTCAGATCCCTCGACGACAACCCCACCAAAGCTACCCCAGTGGACCTGGTCTTCCTAGAGTGGCTGCTCTCCCTTTTGCTCCCTGGCATCTTCACACTCTGACAGGAGAAGAGATAACTGCTGGAGATAACCTAGGTCGCATGAGGAATTCTAACTGAAATAAGATAAACGTAGTTTTAACTTTACAGTGCTTATAATAAAGTAGCACAGATGTTTTTAAAAAGCAGTAGGATGGGTCTGAGCCAATCTGCAGTATCAGCTGTAGCAACCTTGATAGTTACATTGTCTTCAACCTCTTTTTCTTCATTCACCCTCTAATCCCTTCCTGAACCCTCCTCCATAAAGTCTTTTCTAACCACACTTTAATTCATACTCCTCTCTCTTTAGGGCCTCTTACACCATGTAATTTTTCCATCTCATTTTATTTCATACATATATGCCTTATCCCCTCACTAAAAATAAATTCCAAGAGGGAAATCTTGTTTTTCTTTGGGTGTACTATTTTCTATATCCACTTATCCACTGACAGACATTTCGAGGTCATTTCCATATCTTGGCTACTGTAAACCTGCAACTGGACATCCAAAAGCAAAACTGGACTTTGACCTAAGTCTCACACGGTACACAAAATATTAACTGAAAATGGATCACAGACTTAAAATGCAAAAGTCAACAACTTTTAGGGAAATAATAATTCGGGATCTAGGCAAAGACTTCCTAGAATTAATACCAAAATATGGTCCATAAAAACAAACTGATAAATTGGACTTCAAGAAATCAAAAACATTTTTTCAGAGAAAGACCCTGTTAGGAAGATGAAAAGCTATAGACAAGGAGAAAATATCCGTAAACCATATACCTCACAAGGACTAGTATCTAGAATACATGAAGAACTCTCAAAATTTCACAGTAAATGAACAAACCACCCAATAAAAAAATCAGCATATCATCTTGACTTGAGGTCAAGTTTGTTGATACTGTTTTTCAACACTATATCCCTGTGGTTTTCTGACTACATATTCTACATACAGTGGCACCTCCGTACTTGTCATTAATTCGTCCCAGAACTCATGATGAGTGCTGAAATCAACGAGCACCTAGCAAGCTATGAGTGATGAGGCATTTCCCTTGTGGGGCAGCATCGTGACTCATACAAGTTTTAGCAGGTGTGACGAGTCCCGAGCAAGCACTGAGGGCTGAAACTTTTTTTTTTTCCCTCGTCAAAATGCTACGAGTACAAGGTTTGACAAGTTCTGAAGCCAACAAGTACTGAGGTATGACTATTAATGAGAAGGGGTATTGAAATCTTCCGTTATAATTATGGATTTGTCTGTTTCTCCTTTGGTTTCTGCCAGTTCTGCTTCATGTGTTTTGAAGCTTTATTTAGGTTCATACACATTTGCAATTATTATATCCTCCAGATGAATTACCTTATTATCATCTTGATCTCCAACCTGCTTTTGATTAGTGTCTGCATGGTATATCTTTCTCTATCCTTTTGTTTTTAAAGTATGTGTCTTCATATTTAAATAGTGTTTCGTATAGACAATATAGTTGCATCACGCTTTTTTTATTGCTGTCTATTACAGTTGTCCCAATTCCCCCCATTGCACTCCCCTGGCCACCCAACCCTGTACCCCCCTGGTTCCCTCAGTCCCCACCCTGTTGTCCATGTCCATGTGTCCTTTATACATGTTCCCTGACTAGGACTTTCCCCTTCTTTCCCCCATTTTCCCTCTCCTCCCTCCCCTCTGGTCACTGTCAGTTTGTTCCTTATTTCTATGTCTCGTGCTTCTTAAGTAGTTTGTAAACTGCTGCCTGGGTCTGGCTTTTTTATTCAGCCTGAAAATTTCCCTTTTAATTGTAGTGTTTATACCCTTTAAAATAATTATCTATATTGTTGGGTTTAAATCTATCTTTCTACTTTCATCTCAAAATGATATTATTCTCTATGTTAATCATTCTTTCAATTTCTAAAACTTACTTTTAGTTTCCTCGTACACATTTCAGCTTGTTCTTCCTCGTATAATTCTCGTCGCACTTGTTCCAAATCTTCACGTTGCTGCAGCATTTCTTCCAATTTCTGTGTCAACTATTAAATTTTTTTAAGAAAAAAAACACATAGACATTATAGGAACCAAATCCTATTTAAAAAAACCGGAATTTCTCCAATGTTAAAGAAGTGGTTATTTTCATACCATATTCTGAAGCTGTCGCCTTTTTTCTTCATTTTCTTGAACTTTCGCCATCCAGCCTTCTTCTCTTTGTTGCTGCAAGTTGGCAAACTCTATGATTTTTCTGTTTTCTTCTTCCATTTCCTCGCGTTTCTTTTTTCTCCAGAGAGCCTGCTCTTTCTGAAACTCTTCTATGTATCTTCGAGTTGCATTCTTTTTTTCTAACTCTTGTTGTCTTTCTCTAAAATGCAATAGTGAGTGCAGTTTTATAATAACAAATTATAAAATACAGAAACATGCGTGTCATTTCCTTCAGTCAGTAATGTTGGAAAAATGTATAGTTTGTTCATTCATTCATGCAACAAAACATCTTGAGTTTCTGTTAATGCCACTAGATATGTTAGAGGTATGAGCTTTTTCTGAGTAAAATACCACCACACTTCTTCCCTGTTAGTGACACTTTATGCATCGCATTTCACAAAGGCTACAACCTGTTAACATCTGTCTCATAGCATTCTACACTTCAGCCATCTACCAAGGAAATTCATCAGAAAACAAGTTTTCTGACATACAATATGAGCATATTTAAGAAAAACAAATTTTTGTGATTGTCACTTAATGAGCATTTGTTAATTACCAGATAATTAACTA
Organism: Glossophaga mutica; assembly: GCA_039655065.1. Taxonomy (NCBI): domain Eukaryota; kingdom Metazoa; phylum Chordata; class Mammalia; order Chiroptera; family Phyllostomidae; genus Glossophaga; species Glossophaga mutica. The sequence goes on along the minus strand of CM077303.1, from coordinate 52,235,301 downwards.
TCATGCTAAGAGACAAATACAAGCTGGGCTCCGTTTATGTGATAACACTACTGAGGACTTCCTGTGTGTTAGGCACTCTGTAGGTGCTTTACCTCTTCAAAACAAGCCCGAGATTAACGTAAATGTTTAGGCATTAACAAAGTTGGGATTAACTTACAATTGATCTTCTTCATAGATTTTCCTAACAATTTCATCAATCATGAGTTTCTCTTTCAATAACTGCTCATAAGCTTCCTGCTTTTTTTTCTCTTGTTCTTCAAGTTGTTTCTCTAAGTCAAGACAGTACTGTGTTTTCACTTTATTTCGTCTGTCTTCTGCAGCACTCTGTTCCTTCATTATTCGCTCGTGTTCTTCCATCATGGTTTGGGCTATTTCAGCATCACGTTTCTGTTATTAAAACAAAATTCATCTTTCCATTTTTGAATCTGAGCAGAGTGTGATAGAATATTTTAAAGAGATGTAGTTGAATATCTTAAAGCCTGTCACAGAAAATATTTTCATCTGTGTAAGTTAAAGCAAAGGTAAGTCACTGTCACTTGAAGGGTTTGAATGACAAGCCAAACTGGAAAGAGGCCTTCCTGTTCCTTCAGGTAGCTCTCTCAGGGCAATACACAATAAGGATACTTAGTAACTCTACATGTGAAAAGTAGTAAGATTAGAAGTACTCTATTAATAACTTTACTATGTTAACCGCGAAAGCAGTGGTCATCTTTCTATTTTGTCTTGTATTTTAATAGTGGCAGTTTTCACAATTTAACTTTATTATGTATGTGGATTTAAAAAAGGAGTTTTATGGAGAGTAATTTCACAGGATAATCTGACCATCGATTCCTAACTGGGCAAGTCATTGTAAGTAGTCATGCCCCAGGCATACAGCTTTTCAGTAAAAGGTTTATCTTTGCCTTAAGCAAGACCTGTACACTGTTACTGTGTGTCTAGGTTAACATACCTTTGAAATAAAGTACTGTATGCCCTCAACAGGGCACATAATCCCATTAACTACCCTGTAATCCATTCCCCACTTTGCTTTCTCCCCCCTCCATGTACTCTTCCTTATGGTTACTCCTTAATTTCAAATGCATAAAAGAAGCTGCAAAAATTATTCTCTGGAGCATTTGAGTTCTTGCTCCTCAGCAAAATCAGTTCGTCTCAAATAAACCCTTAAAAAAAATTCTCTACAGGTTTGGACATTTCTTACATTGACATGTATCAGCCGCTATTTACAGTAAGGATGGTAAAGGCACCCCTTGGAGACACTGTGGGTTCAGTTCCCACCACCACAACAAAGCGAGTATCGCCATGAAGCAAGTTGTGATTGTTTTTGCTGGTGGACGGTCTTGCCTCCAATTTGTAAGAAACACAGTATCTGTGAAGCATGGTAAAGTGCAATAAAATGAGTTATGTCTGTCTGCCTGTACTATCTTTTTCATACAGGTCTGCTATTTATAGCTCTGAGTAAGTCTTCAGTTACTCCCAGGCTAAACTTTCTTTCCTGCCCCTGGCCTTTTAAGTCTCCCCTTTTCTCATTTATTAAAGGCCCTTCGTTAATCATTTTAACTTAAAAGGGTTACGTATGTCACTGTGTCTGTTTTCTGCAGCTTTTACTTCACTCGTTCAAGACCATTCCTTCTGAGTTAGAGATAGTATTGCTTCTTGAATAGGTTCAACCCCTTATTTGTTTTGAGCATTTTAAAATCATTTAACAAAATAAGTTTTAAATTAAATATATATCAGGGCAATTAAAAAAATTTTGATCACAATTTTTACTATTTACAATTGTGATCACAGCCCCAGTGTTCTGATGCCAGAACGGTCAGCAGCATCAAACACAAAAGAAACAGATCAAAATATGAATGCTGCTAAATGCCATTCCTGATCCAACTGATGCCTTTACACTGTTAATATTAATCAAACTTCTTTCTTGGCTTCTGTCTTCTCAGCATATGTTGTACTAGGCTCTTTAGAAAAAATATAAAGTGATAAAAATATGTATTACATTTTACAATACACTTATATGAAGACAATGTTCTCCTTTCACAGTTAAGAAAAATAAGCCTTAGAAAGACTGAACCAAAACTACCACCTAGATATTCTGACACCTGGTCAGGTCCTAGGAATATTTGACTTTAATTTTTGTGGACCAGTTTTATTAATAGCAGTCGTCTCAGGAATCAGACAAAATGTCTACAATTGGCTTGAATAACCTAAATTATCAAGGTAATTAAAATCGCAAACTACTGGTCAAATAGTATATTGTTTATATTCTACTTTATTTTTCAAAGGGTAGAATACAACTATATGGCTAAGGAAATGAAATCTTACCTTCTGCTACGCATCAGTGCTAACAGCATGCTACATAACCCCCAGATTTTTTCTATGTGAGCACACACGCACATGCCCAGGCACACGTATCACTATGGGCAGCATCTATTCTTATTTGCTATTTTCATTGTGCTGCACCAGTTGAATATTTTGGTATCGCCTCTAACTGTATGTGTGTATGAGTACATGTGTGTATCGCTATATACAATGCACACTATATTTTACTGTGTATAATGCGCACCCAAGTTTTTTGGTGCGCATTATACACTGATTATTATACCCATTATTAATCATTTGCCTCTCACATGCCCCCAACTGGGGACCCAGCCCACAAGCCAGGCATGTGCCCTGACCAGGAACCGAACCAGCAACTGTTCAGTCCATGGGCCTGCACTCAATCCACTGAGCTGCACCAGCCAGGGCTATTATACCCATGGTGTGTAATCATTATACCCATATATAATGTGCATCCTTATTTTTCCCTCAAAAATTTAGGCAAAAAAATGCACATTAGACATGGCAAGGTATAGTATGTATGAATATATATACACATGTTGATAGCCACATACATATATGTATAGGTTTTTTAAATAAAGATGGTCTGATACGTATTATTCTCCAACTTGATTTTTTTGCAACTTTTTTTTCCCATTCAACCTAAAATATACATGGTCCAAGAGTAAAAGAATATTTACCTCTACCCTCTCCTCTTTAACAGCTGTGTAATATCTTGTGAAAGGGATCCAGGAGAGAGGACACTCTGCCACCTCTCTATTCGACATAATAGAGCAATAAGGGAAGGGAAATGTAAGGTTGTGTCACACTAAGTCAGACCTTTTCACCTGTGTCTAGCCTTTCTTTGTGACACTGAGTGCTCACCTTATGACATGCACCTGCTTTTAAGCATGAACTCAATAAAGCCTGTTTTATATTGGTGAGCGTGCCTGAAACTCCATTGCCGAAGAGTAACTCCTGCCCTGAACTTGGCAGTTTGTCAGGAATTAGAAAAAGGGATAGAGGGAACCAAATAGAAATTGCTATTTATAAAAACATAAAAGTTTGCATAAAATTATAAAATAGTTTATTTTTTAGGACATTTAAAAAATGAAAATTAATAACATTATAATATATTAATCATGCTAACAACTTGTACTGTATTGGTTTGTCAAAGAATAATTGGTTAGAGACCAAAGAGAATGCTGGGAGTTACTGAATATAGCCATTCATTCTAAACAACATCCTAGTCCTTTGTGTCTCTGAAAGGCTCTAATGTTATATTAAACAAGGCTCAATATTAAATAATCCATGATTCCCTATACCTTAAGGATCTGAAAAGCATGAAGTATTTGAGAAATCTAGCACTGTAAATTCCTTATAGTATGTAACAATTTTTTAAAAACTGGTCTGTTTTTAGTTTTTTAAATGAACCTAAAAATACAGAAAGCATATTGAGCAGAAACATGATTACCATTTGCTCATATTTAATGGCATCCTTTTCAGCAATCTGAGCTGCCCTCTCTTTATTCATGTACGCTGCTTTTAATTTCTTCTCCAGTTCTCTGAGCTCGATACTGTTAAAAAAAAAAAAAAAAAGACATTTAAATTTGAGGACCATTACTATAAAACTAATCTATATCTGAAATTAAAAGAAGTTTTTCTAAATGTGTAAAACATATTTACATTATTTAAATATTTTGAAAAAGTACCCCCTTTTCCCTTCATCCAAAGGAATATCAGAATGTCCAATAGGACACTGTAATTTTCTAAACAAAACAACTCTTTTACTTTCAATAATCATTACTAAAAATCTTTTTGCCAGTTCCTGGCTCAGACAAGGTGCTTTGTCAATATTGGTTAAAATTTCTGTCCAGCTACTAATATTATCAAACTAAAAGAACTATATAGTAAGGGGGTTTAAACCTAAGCAAGTTACTTACATTTTGTTCTTCAGTTTTGCTATATGTAAAAGGGGTGGTTGTGGTGATTAAATTACTTAATGTGTGTAAAGAGCTTAGAAAAGGACCTGTTACACAGTACACACTCTATAAATGGTAATTATTTTTTGATAATGAAGATGAAGAGGGAGTGACCACAGAGAAAGTTTGCTTCACCTCTCTGGGCTTGTTTTCTTATCTGTTAAAAAATGAGATTGGGACTTCGGCCAAGATGGAGGCGTAGGTAGACACATTGTGCCTCCTCGCACAACCAAAATAAGGACAACAAAAATATTGAAACAAAAAAACAACCAGTGCCAACAGAAAATTGAACTGTATGGAAGTCCGACAACCAAGGAGTTAAAGAAGACACATTCATCCAGACCGGTAGGAGGGGTGGAGTTGGGCGGCTGGGCAGAGAGGGGTTGCAGCAAAAAAAAAGCAGTGGCTGGTGGACCCTGGGCGCTCAAGGCAGCAGCTGGTGGACCCAGCAAGGTGGCGGATTGTGGAGGGGTGCAGCGTGTAAGGTGGCTAGCAAACAGTGTGGTCCCACATTCGTCCACAGATAAACCAGGCAAAACTGGGGAGCAAGACAGACCACGTAACCCAGGGTCCCAGCACTGGGAAATAAAGCCTCAAAACACCAATTGAAAACACCTGTGGGGGTTGAGGTGCTGGGAGAGATTCCCAGCCTCACAGGAGAGTTAGTTGGAGAGACCCACAGGGTCCTAGAACGTACACAAGCCCACCCACATGGGAATCAGCACCAGAAGGGCCCAGTTTGCTTGCGGGAAGCCAGAGAAGGGACTGAACTCCAGCAGAGAGTGGAGCAAGTGCCATTGTTCCCTCTCAGACCCCTCCCCCATGTAGACTGTCACAACACAGTGATGTGGGTTGCCCCACCCTGGTGAACACCTAAGGCTCCACCCCTTACTACATAACAGGTGTACCCAGACAAAAAAGAAATGGCCAAAATGAAAGGACATATCAAAGCTCCAGAAAAAAATACAACTAAGCAACAAAGAGATAGCCAACCTGTCAGATACACTGTTCAAAGCACTGGTAATCAGGATACTCACAGAATTGGTTGAATTTGGTCACACATTAGATGAAAAAATGAAGGCTATGCTAAGTGAAATAAAGGAAAATATACAGGGAACCAATAGTGATGGGAAGGAAACTGTGACTCAAATCAACAGTGCGGACCAGAAGGAAGGAAGAAAGAAACAACCAAACAGAAAAGAACAAAGAAACAAGAATTTTAAAAAATGAGGAGAGACTTAGGAACCTCCAGGACATCTTTAAATGTTCCAACACCCGAATTATAGGGGTACCAGAAGGAGAAGAGGAAGAGCAACAAATTGAAAAGTTATTTAAACAAATAATAAAGGAGAACTTCCCCAATCTGACAAAGGAAATAGACTTCTAGGAAGTCCAGGAAGCTCAGAGAGTCCCAAAGAAGTTGGACCCAAGGAGGAACACACCAAGGCACATCAAAATTACATTACCCAAGATCAAAAACAAGGAGAGAATCTTAGCAGCAGCAAGAGAAAAGAAGACAGTTACCTACAAAGGAGTTCCCATAAGACTGTCACTGATTTCTCAAAAGAGACCTTGCAGGCAAGAAGGGGCTGGAAAGAAGTATTCCAAGTCATGAAAGGCAAGGACCTACATCCAAGATTGCTTTACCCAGCAAAGCTTTCATTTAGAATGGAAGGGCAGATAAAGTGCTTCCCAGATAAGGTCCAGTTAAAGGAGTTCATCATCACCAAGCGCTTATTATCTGAAATGTTAAAGGAACTTATGTAAGAAAAAGGTAAAAAATATGAACAGTAAAATGACAAACAACTATTAACCACACCTGCAACAAAAACTAAGCAAACAACTAGAACAGGAACAGAACCACAGAAATAGAGATCATACAGAGGGTTAGCAACAGGGGAGTGGGAGGAGGAGAGAGGGGGGAAAAGGTACAGAGAATACGTAGCATAGATGGTGGGTAGAAAATAGACGGGGAGGGTAAGAATAGTATGGGAAATGTAGCAGCTAATGAACTTACAAATATGACACATGGACATAAACTAAAGCGGGGGGAATATGGGTGGGAGAGGTTGTGCAGGGTGGAGGGGGGTGAAGAGGGGGAAATGGGACAACTGTAATAGCATAATCAATAAAATATATTTAAAAATATGAGAATTGGCCTCAAGTAATCTCTGAATTATTTTGAATCCATCACTTTCCTAACCTCAGTGAAAACAATATGCCATATAAAACTTTTCATTTTAATGTGCCAATCATAATTCTGAATATGAGAATTCTGAGCTGGAAGGATCCTTAGATGTCAGCTAGATGTACATCTCAGTTCTGACAGGAACTCAGAGGCACTCACCTAATTACAAAAACTCACAAGCTCCCCGTACCCACAAAGAGATAATCAAAGGGGTCAGGGAAGAAAGACACTCCTGGTGTTATGGTGTGTTCTTGTCCTTACTGCTGTAGGTGTAAATGTACACAACATTAAAATGACTTCTTTCATAAAAATATTATACATGAGGATTAAGGTTCTAGCTAAGTCTACATATTTTACTACGAGGTTGATATACATTTATCAGGATGGTTTTTAAAAATGTTTTTTGGAGTTGGGCACTGATTGTGAACCAATGTATAAACCCAATCACAATTTATAATTGCCTCTACAAAAAAATGTACATCAAATTCCAAACAGACAATATGCAAATAAATGACCTTATCTGAAGGTCAAATACACATATTTCCACTGGAAATATGAGGTCTGCCCAGAAAGTATCCAGCCATGTAATATGAAAAATAGATACATTTATTGAAGAAGATACAAGATACAGGAAACTGTACATAGGACAATGATGCCTCAGTCCCCTTCAAAGTAGGCACCTTGGGACCTCACAGTTCTCCCAATTGCCATCGGCTGCCTTGTTGTATTTTCCTGAATCTCATCAATGGTCTGAAATCTCTTCCCTTTCAAGGGTGATTTTAGTCTTGGGAAAAGCCAGAAGTCACAGGGTGCCAAAACTGTGCTGCAGTGAGGCTGAGTCACTTGGGTGATTTAATGTTTTGCAAAAAAATTCTGCACATAGTGTGATGCATGAGCAGGCGTGTTTTCATGAGGAAGCTGCCAATTACCAGTTTCCCATAGCCCTGGCCTTCTGAATCATCTGAATAGTTTCCATGGAGGAATGTTCAAGCTTAACGCAAAATTTGATGCAGATTCATTGCTCTACTTGCTCAGTCATTTTGAATGTGATGGCCATACAATACACATGCTCACTCAACGGTGTCTACCACCCCCACTGACTGGTACAGTGAAGTCGTCATTGTTCACACATGCGCAGTCCAGTCCACTCTCCTTGGCTGCCAGTATACATTGATGTCATGGAAACTGTTCTTGTTATATTAACAATGGTTGGACTTTTTCCAGACAGAGCTTGTATACCTAGGAGTGAAATTTCTCAGTCACAGGGTAGACGATGTTCAAATTCAGTAAAAGATGCTGCTTTCTCAATGATTTGTACAGTATTACACTCATTAACAATGCCTAAGTATTATTTAACCACTCTCGTGGGTACCTAATACATCATTGGGGTTTTAAGTTACGCTTACCTATTACTAATGGAACCGAGACCTTTTCATATGTTGTAATTTATATATTTCTGTGAAATTCTTGTTCAATATTTTTTTGTCCACTTTAATACTGGATTATCTACTTCTTACTGTTGTATAAAAGTTCTTTATATATTATGAATACCAGTCTCTTGTTGGTTATATACATTGCAAATATCTCTTTCCAGTCTGTGGTTACTCTCATAGTTGTTTCTTTAGATGAAGAGATGCATCCTAATTCACCAATATTTTTCTTCATTGTCAATGACTTTTATGTCATATTTTAAGAAATACTGCCAACCCCATAAAGATATTTTAGTCTCTCAAAGTTTTGTTTCACCATTCACTTTTAGACTACAGTTTTTCAGGAACTTTTATGTGTGGCGTAAGGGAGAAACAAGTACGTTTTCTTCCATGTGGATATATAATTGATGCAGTACCATTTTATTAAAATGTCTATTTCTTCCAATGCTCTGCAATGTCAGTTTCATCATAAAGTAAGTATGCATCCATGCATGGATCTGTTTTTGGATTTTCTATCCCATCCTTCCTCAAATGCCTCACAGAAAATTAAGTGATTTGTATTTTTAATTTAGAGACAGTATATAGCTGATATTATTTTAGATCCATAGGAGGTGAGTTAATTCATTTTATATATAGTAGTATCTCAGTACTCATCATTAATTTGTTCCAGAGCTCATGAAGAGTACTGAAATCGAGAAGCACTGAGCAAGCGACGAGTAATGAAGCATTTTCTCTCAGAGGGCACTGTTGTGACTCATACAAGTTCTAGTGAGTGTGACGAGTCTAGTGAGTATGACTAGAACTCGCAAGTTCTAGTGAGTGTGATGAAGCAAGCACTGAGTGCTATAGCATTTTCTTGTCAAAATGCAGTGAGTACAGGGTTTAGCAAGTTCTGAAGCTGATGAGTCCAAGGTATGACTAATGGAAAACTTAGGTCATTATGGCCTAAATTTTCTGGTTGAAAAGAGCTGCTCTATTCTACTTCATTGATCCATTTCTTTATCCTGTGCTAAAACCACAGTTTTAATTATTGTAGCTTTGAAATAGGTACTCAGATCCTGGAGAAGTCTCCATTTTGTCTTCTTAAAGACTGTCTAGGTAGGAGACTTCCGATCAAGATGGCAGAGTAGATAAACACTGTATTCACATCCTCCCATGACCATTTCAAAATTACAACTAAATTATAGAACCATAATTGAGGACTGCCAGATGACTAACTGAACAGAATTCCTATAACTAAGGATATAAAGAAGAAGCCATGTCAAGACTGGCAGGAAAGGTGGAGACACGGAAAGGGCAGGTTCCACGCACGGTGTGGTGATTAAGAATTAGGAAGGATATCGTGGCTACAGAGGTTCCCCATGAGGAGCAAGGGGTCCCAGCCTGGGACACTAGTGCCCAGAAAAGGAGTCGCCATAACATCTGGCTATGGAAAGGAGTGGGGATTGCATCCAAATGAGACAGAGGGCTGCTGGAGACCAAGATGTTCTGCTTGAGGAGCCCACGCATGGACTCACTAGCTCAAGGCTCCAATGCAGGTGCAGCAACTCCAAAAGCACTAGAGACATACATGGAGGAACTGAATTGACTAACTTCAGGGTGAAGTTGGAGGGGACTGGGTCAGGGCAGCTCTCTCCAGGGACAGAAGCACTGGCAGGTGCCAGTTTCCTTTTTCTTTTTTCAAATTCACACCCAAAGACATTGATTTTAGAGAGGGGAGGGGGAAGGAGGGAGAAGAGAAACAGCAATGTGAGGGAGAAACAGCAATGTGAGGGAGAAACATCAATCAGTTGCCTCCCAGATGTGCCCCAATCGGGGATTGAGCCTTGAAGCTAGGTGTGTGCCTTGACTAGGAATCAAACCTGCAATCTTTTGGTTTATGGGATGATGCTCCAAACAATTGAGCCACCCAGCCAGAGCACAGTGCCATTGTTTCTTAGTTGAGCACTCCTCCCACCCAGCCATCTGAGCTCTCCATTTATCCAGTTGGTGATATCCTGAAACTCTGCCTCATCCAACTCTAACGCCCAAACTGAACCTCTTCCACTGTCTTTTCCACACAATCATCCTGCCTCTGCTCATGCTGCAGACTTCTGTAAATCTCTCAAAGTTTCATGAACCTCCTAAAAACAACAGCTGGCCTCAGCATACCCTCAACCTCTTGCTCATCAGTCCCAAGCCAGGCTCAAGCAGTGACCAGTCTCAACTTCCATTATAAGTCCCATCAGGTAGCCTCAAGCCTGGCATGATGGCGTTGACCTCAGCTCACATCCTGGTGTCCACCACAGGGTTCCAGCTGTACAGTGGCAGCCAGGCTCAGTTCACAACATAGCCTCTCACAAGAATCTCAAGCATGGAACAAGAAGCAACCAATCAGATTACTTTGTAGCTCCTACTAGGTTGCCCCAAGCTGATTAAAAGTGATGGCTGAACTTGACCTTACTGGACGTAAGGCCATAAAACAAATTCCAATAAATTTAAGAATACTGAAATGATATCAAGAATCTCCAGTCACAATGGTATGAAACTAGAAATCAATTACAAGAAAAAAAAACTAAAAAACACAAATGTGGAGGCTAAATAACATATTACTAACTAATGAGTGGGTTAACAAGAAGATCAAGGAAGAAGTCAAAACCTACCTTAAGGCAAATAAAAATGAAAACAAAATGTCCCAAAATCTAGGGGATATAGCCAAAGCAGTTTAATAGGGAAATTCATAGCAATACAGGCCTATGTCAAGAAACAAGAAAAATATCAAATAAACAATCTAACCTGACACCTAAAGGAACTAAAAAAGAACAGCAAACAAAGCCTAAAGTGAGTAGAAGGAGGGAATAATAAAGATCAAAGTGGAAATAAACAAAATAGAGCCTAAAAAAAATAGAAAAGATCAATGAAACGAAGAGCTGGTTCTTTGAAAGGATATACAAAATTGATAAGCCTTTAGTCAGACTCACCAAGAAAAAATGGGGCCCAAATAAAGTCGAAAATGAAAAAGGAAAAGTGACAACTGTCACCACAGAAACACAAATGATTATAAGAAAATACTATGAACAATTATATGCCAATGAATTGGACAACCTGGAAGAAATGGGTAAATTCCTAGAAACATTCAATCTTTCAAGACTGAATCAGGAAGAAACAGAAAATCTGAATAGACAACTAACTACAAATGAAATCAAATCAGTAATCAAAAAACTCCCTACAAACAAAAGTCCTAGATCAGATAGTTTCACAAGTGAATTTTACCAAACATTCAAAGGAGATCTAACATCTATCCTTTCTGAAACTATTCTGAAAATTTAAAAGGAGCGAAGGCTCCCAAACTCATTTTATAAAGCCAGAATTGCCCTGATTCAAAACCAAAGGCATTACCAAAAGAGAATACTATAGGCCTGATGAACACAGATGCAAAAAACCTCAACAAAATGATTGCAAACGGAATTTATTCAATACATTTAAAAGGTCATACATGATGATTAAGTGGGATTTAGCCCTGCAATGCGAGGTTGGTTCAATATCTGCAAATCAATTATCCTGATACATTACATAAACAAAGTGAAGATAAAAATCATATAATAATATCAACAGATGGAGAAAAAGCACTTGACAAAATCCAACATGCATTATGATTAAAAAATAAATAAACTCAGCAAAGTGGAGACAGAGCAAACATACCTCAACACAATAGAGGCCATGAATATTAAACCCACAGCCAACATCATACTCGACAGTGAAAAATTAAATCTTTTTCTTTAAAATCAGAGATAAGGATATCCACTTTCACCATTTTTTATTCAACATAGTTTTAGATGTCTCAGTCACAGCAATCAGACAAGAAGTGAAATAAAAGGCATCAAAATTGGAAAGGAAGAGGTAAAACTATCATTATTTCCAGATAGCATGATACTATAGAGAATACTGAAGATTCCATCAAAAAAAAAAAAAAAAAAAAAAAAGACAACTATTAGAATAAATTCAGTAAAGGAGCAGGATACAAAATTAAGATTGAGAAATTGGTTGCATTTTTATACACCAGTAACAAACAATTAGAATGAAAAATTAAGAAAATAGTCCCGTTTCAATTGTATAAAAAAGAAAAAATACCTAGGAGTAAATTTACCCAAGGAGGTAAAATATCTGTACTCAGGAAACTATAAGACACTGAAGAAAGAAACTGAGAAAGACACAAATAAATGGAAAGATATACTGTCCTCACAGACAGAAAGAGTTAACATCATTAACACGTCCATACTACCCAAAGCAATCTACAGATTCAGTGCAATCTCTATCGAAATACCAATGGAATTTTCCACAGAACTTAATTCTGAAATTTATATAAAACTGCAAAAAAAAAAAAAAAAAAAAAAAAAAAAACCTGAATAGCTACAGCAATATTGAGAAAGAAGAACAACATTGGCGGTATTAAGCTACTCAAAATCAAACTATACTACAAGGCTATAGTAATCAAAATAGCATGGTACTGGCTTAAAAACAGATGCATAGATCAGTGGAACAGAATAGAGAGCCCTAAAAATAAACCCATGCCTATGGGGTGAACTAATTTATGACTAGAAGGCAAGAATATTCAATGGGATAAAGAGAGTCTCATTGATATATAGTGCTAAAAACTGGAAAGATATATGTGAGAAAAATGAAACTGGATTACTTTCTTATACCATAGAGAAGAATAAACTCAAAATGGCTTAAAGATTTAAGTTTAAGACCCAAACCCATAAAATTCCTAGAAGAAAATACTGGCAGTAAAGTTTTTTAATATCACTCTCAGCAATATAGCAATATTTTTTTGGATATGTCTCCTTGGGTAAAGGAAACAAAAAAAAAAATAAAATAAACAAATGAGACATTACCTAAGTTTTTACACAGCAAAGAGAACCATCAACAAAATAAAAAGACAATTCACTGAATAGGAGATTATATTCACCAATGATACATCCAATAAGCAGTTAAAATCCAAAATATTTAAGGAACTCACATGCCCCCTCTACTGGGGACCTGGCCCATAGCCCAGGCATGTGCCCTGACTGGGAATTGAACCCACCACAGTTTGGTTTGCAGGCTAGTGCTCAATCCACAGAGCTACACCAGCTAGGGCTATCTTGAGTTTTGAAAATTAATTTATTTTAAATGTAAACAGCCTAATCTTCATATAGGTGACTTTGAGTACCACAGCAATCATTTCCTTAGACTTGCCAATTTGGTGAACACATTCATCAGGAAATCAGTCCATTTTAGCATGTTAGTCAAAAATTTACCATGGCTTATGCACAGTATAAGATATTCTTAGCAGTTTTGCATTGCTGAGACACAGCATACGCTATTTGAAAGAGTGCTCAACTGAATTACTTCTGTTTTAAATTTGAAGAAAAATTTCACAAGGTATAGAATTTTAGATGGGCTATTATTTTCTTTCAGTCCTTTAAATCTGTCTTCTAGTTTCCACTCTTGGTGCTGAAAATGCAGTCACAGTTTTTCATGTAACTCCTTTAAAGGTAATAGTCTTTTTCTGTGTGGCTACTTTTCCTATTTTCATGATTTTCTCTACTGTTGGATTTCAAAAGTTTGACTATGAGTATAGGTGTAGTTTTTAATTTACTGTATTTTAACCTGTGGCTTTATGTCTTTCATCATTTTTGGAAATTCTTGGCCAGAGCCTCTTCAAATATCGCTCTGCACCATCCTCTTTCCCGTCTCACACCAGGACTAAAAGTATGTATTTGTCAGAACTTTCCATCCTATCTCTGTTACGTTCTCCAGCGTATTTTTCTGTCCTTTTGTCTCTCTGGGCTTTATCCTGGATGCTTTCCACTAACCTGCTAACACTATCTCTTTATCTGTTTCAATCTAATAAAATCTAATTAAATTCTGTATTATTGAAGTAAAACAGACACTACAGTGCACACATCTGAAGCAAACAACTTGTAGAATGATGTCAAACACCTGGGCATCTGCTTATCGGCCAAGCTCTGCTTCACTCAACTCACTGTTTTTGGGAATCAGCAGATTACAAGCTCCAGGCTCACCATTCTGGTTTCTTTCCTCTTCTAGTTCTTTTACACTTTCTCCAGATACTTTCTTCTCAGAGAGAGAATTTATCTGCATTGCCTAGTCTACAACTGCTAGAAGTGGAAAGCACTTCTATTTAAATCTTGTATCAGTGAATGAGACAGACATGTCAGATAATATAAAACCACGAGTGATAGCTAACAATGACTGGAGAGTTAAGGTCCAAAAGGATAGTTTGAGACTAGAACAATATGAAGACATTCTAAACATTCACAGTAATTCTAAATCATTTTTAAGGAATAATCCTTTATAGAATTTAAAAGCTGTGGACATACAAAAATACACATGGGTTTATTTGCCAAATGCATGATTTTTAAAAAATGTTTATTGATTGTAGAGAGGGAAGGAGAGAGAGAGGGTGAGAGCAAAACATTGGTGTGAGATAGGAACACTAAGTGGCTGCCTCCCGTGTGCACTGTGGCAGGGGACGGAGCCCTAAACCCAGGAATGTACCTGACCTGGAATCGAACCCCCAACCTTTTGGTGTAAAGGATGACACTCCAGTCAACTGAGCCACACCAGCCAGGGCCACATAAATATAATTTAATGAGGCTCAAAACCTCTGAAACTCATCCATGGCCGTAACATATTCTACAGAAACCCTGCTGAGATAAAATACAACAACTATCAAAGTAAATTTCCAGTATATTCACCTATATGCCTGCAAGTACACAGGCTGGGCATTTAGTTAGCCCTGAGTTTTAATCAGAAGGGTGTCATGGTTGCCCCTAAAAAGTAATTCGATCTTAGGCAATATTAAGAAAACATACTCTAGATCAATATGGTTAGTAGTCCCATTACTAAGCAGTACCCAGGAGTGAGAGCAATGATACAAAGAAAGAAATCATGGGGCAGTATTTTGTTAAGGGACACCAATAGTCTCCATTAGATCTACAGAAGAGAACCTGGACGGTGAGCAAATAAAGGAATGAGAGATATTTAACTTACAGAAGAAAACATTTAGTGGATTCATAAACATGAAAGGATGTCCTAAAGAACAACTAATTTTTTCCAACTAGTAGCAAAACAGAGATAAATGTGTAGCAGTTACAGGGAAATTAATTTTGAGACAACAGGGGAAAAAGATTATTCAAAGTTAGGGCTGAATGAAAAAGAAAATTCCTAACACAGTCACTAGAGGTGCCGACCACCACTGACCAGTCACTTTCCAGAAGCACTGTGAGCAGTTTACGTAGCAGCATAAAAATTAAATGGGGCATCACCTAAGGTTTCTCTTAAGAGTAGGTTCCATGAGTCTATTTTTTTTTTTGTAAGACATGATTTTAAAAATACGTTTAGAGAAAAGGGCAGAGGGAAAACTGATTTTTTCCACTTTAAATATTAACACTACTTCTAGGAATACAACTTCTTTTCTCAAGTGAACATATAGAGGATATAAAGCAGTAAGTATTTCCAGGCAAAATTAACTATGTACAATTATAAAAAGAAATTTCACCCTCAGGTACTAAGCATTACATAAAAGTTTAAAGATAAAAACGAAACAAATGCAATTTACAGAAACCAATGTACCTGTTTTCTCTTACTTGCTGCCTCATCTTTTCGTCCTTTAGACTTGCGTGTTTTAGCTTTGCCAGTTCCACAGCCAGTTTTTCTTCTTGTTCACGCTGGAGTTCCTTCAATCTTTTGTTTTCTTCTGCCTGAATAAAAAAATATGTAAATTTAGTTATCTTCCAGAACCAGGTTTTTTTCACCAAGGTTGAATTTGTTTATATCAGAAAACTGCAAGTGCCTTCAGAACAGCAATTATTTATGTTTTACTTTAAAATACAAACCACTATTTAAATAAATAACTCTCCAAATATTTTATCATGGAAAATTTCAAACATCACCAATAGTTAAGAAAAATATTAAAATATACCCTCAGGTAGCCATCGCTCATCTTCAGTGACTATCAGTATTTTGTTAACCTTTTTTCTCCACCCCTCCATGTCGCTCTTACTTTTTCCTTTTCCTAGAGTATTTTATTATTTCGAAAATTATTTTTGATCCTTACCCAAGGATATATTTATTGATTTTAGAGAGGGGAAGAGAAAGAGAGAGAGAGAGGGAAAGAGACATGGATGTGAGAGAGAACTATCAACTGGCTGCCTTCTGCACATGCCCTGACCAGGGACTGAAACTGCAACCTAGGTTAAGTGCCCTGACCGGGAATTGAACCTGCAACCGTTAGTTGTACAGGACAACACTCCAACCAACTGAGCCACCCTCCCAGGACTCTAGTGTATTTTAAAACAAATTGTAGCAATGTCATTGCCATGTATATAATTGAGTATGGATTTGTACCTAGTAAGAATTTCTTCCTCTATAACAACGTGCCATTAAAATGTCTAAATAAATTAAGAATAAAATAATTCCTTAGTAAAGTCTAATACCTCATCCATATTCAGGTTTCCTCAATTCTCTCAAAGACGCTTTTTTTTTTTAGTTCTAATCAAAATCCAAACAAGGCCCACGTATTGCATCTAGTTATTATTTCTTTTAAGTCTCTTTGATTCTGCAACAGTCATCCCCCGCCCCCCTCCCTCCCGTATATACACTTTTTCCTTCCAAGCCACTGATTTGTTGTGGAAATTAGAACCTATCTCCCATAGAATGTTCCATTTCTGAATTTCACTTATTGCATCCTGAGGATATTGTTTAACTTGTTTCTCTTTTGTACTTCCTATAAAATGGTAGAGATCTAGAAGCTTGATTAAATTCTGCATTGAGGGAAGAATAAGCACATGAACGGATGTTCAACATCATAAGCCACCAGGACATGCAACTTAAAACTACAACGACCTATCACTACATCCCTATGAGAATGGCTAAAATAAAAAAGAGTGGCAAAACCAAATGATGGTGGGAAACTCCATCACTTGCCCACACTGTTGTGTGGAGATGTAATATGATACATGATATAGCCACTCTGAAAAAGTTTGGTAGTTTGTTATAAAGCTAATATGCTGTTACTATACAATTCAACAACTGTACTCTTAAGCATTTATCCCAGAAAAATGAAAACATATTTATTTAAAAATCTGTACCCAAGTGTTTACCGCAGATTTATTTAAGAGCCAATACTGGAAATACCAGATATCCCTTAACAGGTAAATGGCCGGATAAACTGAGGCGCACCCGCACCATGGAATGCTACTCAGTGACAGGAAGGAGTAGGGTATTGATACACTCAACAACCTGGATGAATCTCTAATAACTACGCTGAGTGGAAAAAACCCAGTCCCAAAAGGTTACATACCGTCTGATTCCATTTAAATAATTTCTTGGAACGTGTTCTTTATTTTAACAGCAAGATATTCCCACAGCATAAAATCCACCTTTCACGACTTACAACTTGGTGGTCCTTTAGTATGTTCACAACATTGTCAACCATCACCACTACCTAGTTCCAGACTTTTTAAATAAATAGACTATTTTTTAGAGTTTTGTGTTCATAGAAAAATTGAGCAGAAAGAACAGAGTGCCCATACACCCTCTGCGTCCACACATGGACAGCCCCCCTCACTGTCAACATCCTGCACCACGGTGGCACACGTGTCACCACCAGCCTACACTGACACGTCATTGTCACCCAGAGTCCACCGTTTACATTAGGGTTCAGACTTGGTGTTGCACATTCTGTGGGTTTCGACAAACGTGCAACAACATCTACCCACCACTACGGTGTCACACAGAGTAGTTTTGCTGCCCTGAAATGCCTCTGTGCTCCGCCTGCTCCTCTCTTCCTCCCTGAAACACTGACAAGCACCAGTCTTCTTGGTGTCTCTACAGTTTTGCCCTTTCCAAAATGTCGGACAGTTGGAGTCACACTGTGTAGTCTCTTCAGATTGGCTTCTTTCACTTAGTAAAATACATTTAAGGTTCCTCCATGTCTTTTCATATCTCGCTAATCTCATTTTTCTTAGCATTGAATAATATTCTATTGTCTAGATTATTTATCAGCTCACCTTCTGGAGGCATCTTGGTTGCTTCCAAGTTTTGGCAATTATGAATAAAGCTGCTATAAATATCCATGTGCTGGTTTTTGTGTGGACATAGTTTTCAGTGTTTCAAAACATTTTCACCATCCCCTGCCACCAAAAAAAAAAAACCCCATACCTGAGAGCCCACCACAGCCATCATCCTCTGGCAACCATGAACTTTCTACCTTTATGGAGTTGTCTATTCCAGGTGTTTCATTTAAATGAAATCATACAACATGTGGCCTTTTGTGTTTGGCTTCTTTCACTTAGCATAACGTTTTCAAGGTTAATCCATGTTGCAGCAAATTTTAGTAATGCGCTCCTCTTTATGACAAATTTTGCTTATCAACTTATGGGCATTTGGGTTGTTTCCACTTGTTATCATGAATAATGCAGCTATGAGCATTCATGTAGAAGTTTCTATGTGGGCATGTTTTCAATTATCTTGGGTATATACCTTGAGTGGAACTGCTGGGTAATATAGTAGCTACATTTAACTTTGAGAAACTACCAAACTGTTTTCCACAATCATTACACTATTTTAGACTTCTGCTGGCAATGTGCAAGAATTTCAAGTTCTCTGTATCTTTGCCAATTTCTTTTTTAAAATTATAATAATTGCCCTGGCAGGGTAGCTCAGTTGGTTAGAGCATCATCCCATATGACCAGATTTCAGTTCAGTCCCTGGGCAGGGCACATACAAGAATCAACCATTAAATGCTTAAATAAATATTGGAACAAAAACTTGATGTCTGTCTTCATATCAATAAAAAAATAATCACCCTGGGTCTACAGTGGCATCTCATTGTGGTTTTGATATGCATCTCCCTAATGACTAATGATAAGCATTTTTTCATGCTTCTTGCTAATTTGTATATCTTCTTTGGAGAAATGGCTGTTGAAATCCTTTGCCCATTAAAATTTTTTTGTCTTTTTATTGTTGAGTTGTGTACATAAGACTCTTGAACTGGGACTTCCGGCCAAGATGGAGGCGTAGGCAGACACACTGTGCCTCCTCTCACAACCAAAATTAAGGACAACAAAGATTTAGAAACAAGAAAACAACCAGAACTTATAGAAAATTCAACTGTACGGAAGTCCAACAACCATTCATCCAGACCGGTAAGAGGGGCGGAGTCGCGGTAGGAAAAAGTGGAGGTGCGGACCCAGGAATGCAAGCAGCAGCGGCTGGCAGTTCCCAGGTGCACAGGCGGTGGCTGGCGGTCCCCGGGCCCACAGGCGGCAGCTGGCAGACCCCGGGCACAGGGGGACAACTGTGCAGACCCAGTGAGGCCGCACAAGGCGGCTGGCTGACCAGGTGGTCCCACATTTGCGCACGCAGACGGTCCAGGCAGAGGGGAAGTGGTGGAAGGGACTGAATCCAGGAGAGAGTGGAGCAGGCGCCATTGTTCCCTCTCAGACCCCGCCCCCACCTATAGCATCACAACCCAGCGACTGGGCTGCCCCACACTGGGGAGCGCCTGAGGCTCCACCCCTCACTTCGTAACAGCACGCACGCGTGCACAGATAATCCAGGCGAAGGGGAAGCGGCGGAAGGGACCGGAGTCCAGAAGAGAGAAGAACAGGCGCCATTCTTCCCTCTCGGACCCCGCCCCCACCTATAGCATCACAACCCAGTGCCTGGGCTGCCCCGCCCTGAGGAACACCTAAGGCTCCACCCCTCATACGTAATAGCCGTGACCAGACTAAAACCAAACCAAACCAAACCAAAACAAAACAAAACACCCCACCAAAAATGGCTCAAACCGGAGAAAAAATGAAAACCCCTAGAGTCAATTCCTCTAAGCAACGAAGAGATAGCCAACCTATCAGATGCACAGTTCAAAGCACTGGTCATCAAAATGCTCACAGAATTGGTTGATTTTGCTCACAAATTAGATGAGAAAATGCAGGCTACAATACGTGAAATGAAGGAAGACGCATGGGGAACCGATAGAGATGGAAGGAAAACTGGGACTCAAATCAATGGAGTGGACCAGAAGGAAGAAACTAACAACCAAACAGAAAACGAGGAAGAAACAAGAATTGAAAAAAATGAGGAGAGGCCTAGGAACCTCCGGGACATCGTTAAATGTCCCAACATCCAAATTATAGGGGTCCCAGAAGGGGAAGAAGAAGAGCAACAAGTAGAAAACTTATTTGAACAAATAATAAAGGAAAACTTCCCCAATATGGCAAAGGAAATAGACTACCAGGATGTCCAGGAAGCTCAGAGAGTCCCAAAGAAGTTGGGCCCAAGGAGGAACACATCAAGGCACATCGTAATTACATTAGCCAAGATTCAAATGAAGCAGAGAATTCTAGAAGCAGCAAGGAATAAGGGGACAGTCACCTACAAAGGAGTTCCCATCAGACTGTCAGCTGATTTCTCAAAAGAGACCTTCCAGGCAAGAAGGGGCTGGAAAGAAGTATTTGAAATCTTGAAAAGCAGGGACATACATCCAAAATTGCTCTTTCCAGCAAAGCTGTCATTTAGAATGGAAGGACAGATAAAGCGCTTCTCAGATAAGGTCAAGTTCAAGGAGTTCATCATCACCAAGCTCTTATTATATGAAATGTTAAAGGGACTTATCTAAGAAAAAGAAGATCAAAAATATGACAATGAAAAGACAGCAAACTCACAGCTATTAAGAACCACACTTAAAACAAAAGCAAACTAAGCAAACAGCTAGAACAGGAACAGAACCACAGAAATGGAGATCGTATGGAGGGTTAGCAACAGGGGCATGGGAGGAGGGGGGGGAAGGTACAGAGAATGAGTAGCATAGATAGTGGGTAGAAAATAGACAGGGGCAGGGTAAGAATAGTGTGGGAAATGTAGAAGCTAAAGAACTTATGACACAAGGACATGAACTAAAGCGGGGGAATGTGGGTGGGAGAGGGTATGCAGGGTGGAGGGGAATGATGGGGGAGAAACGGGACAACTGTAATAGCATAATCAATAAAATATATTAAAAAAAAAAGACTCTTGAACTGATAAAATGATAGAAATGGAGAACATATTAGTGATTACCAAAGTGAGAGATGAGGTAAATGTGGAGAACAAACAGATGGGTTTGCTTATGAAAGAACAACACGAGGGATCCTTGAGGTCACAGAACTCCTGTATCTTGACTGTGGTGCTGGATATACAAACTTACACACGTGATCAACTGTATAGAACTAAACACACATGCGCACATGCACACAAACATGAGCTCCAGTAAAACTGGGAAAATCTGAACAAGACTGATGGATGGTATCATTATTGTTATCTTGTTTGATATTGTAGTTTAGTTTTGCAAGATGTACCATTACGAAAAATTTGGTACAAAGAATATAGGATTTCTCTGTATTACTGCTTATAACCACATATGAATCTACAATTATTCCAATAAAAATTTCAATTAACAAAAAGCAACTTCAATTCTTACACATTACTTAGGGAAATGTAAAATAGTGCAGCAGCTTTGGAAAACAGTTTGGCAGTCTCATAAAATGAAATACACACCTACCATATGACCCAACCATCCTACTCCCAGATTCCTATTCAAGTGAAAAGAAAATTTATGTTCATACAAATGTTTGTAATCAAAGTTTGTAGCAGCTTTATTCATAATTGCCAAAAACTGATTTGAAAATAACTCAGATTTCCTTCAACTTATGAATGGATAAACAGTGGTAAATCCACATACTGGAATACTACTATACCATTCAGCAATTAAACGGAATAATTCATTCAACAACATGAGTTGGAATCTAATGAACAAACTGAACTAGCAAGGAAAATGGGGACAGACTCACAGAAGGAGAGCAGGATGGCCGCTGGTGGGGAAGGGGGATGGAGCAAAAGGGAATTGAGTATTCATGGACATGGACAACAGTGGGGTGATGGCTGGGGGGTGGGGGATAAGGGGACTAAATGGCAACGGAAAAAATACAATAAAGATTCAATTTTTAAAAAAGAAAACTAATATAACAAATGAACACTATTCTTTAAAACTGTCAAGATACGAAAGACAAAAAAGTGAGGCGCACTCATGGACTGGAGCAGACTGGAGAGACATGACAACTAAATGCTGTTTGTGATCCCGGAACAGAAAAAAGACATCGACGGAAAAACTGATGTAAATCAGTATTTAAAGTCTGAATAAATCCTGTAATTTAGTTACCAGTATTATACCAAGGCTAATTTCCTCATTTTAATAACTATTCTACATAAAGGGAATTCAGGTGAAGGATATACAGAAATTCTCTATACTATTTTAGCAACTCTTCCATAAATCTAAATTGATCTCAAAATAAAGTTAAAAACATGCGTATTTCCCAGTTCTGTCCACTAAAAGACCCAGAATCAATGATAACTCAAGAATAGTAAGCATGTCTAGCACCCAAATTGTCTCTAAATATTATTTCCACTAAATGATAATACAACTCCTTGGTACAACAGCCAATTCCAGGTGTGAAGTGAGAAATTTACAACATAAGCTGCCTTGTATTAGTCGGGATTTTCCAGAGGAAGAGAGCCAACATGATAAGGAGTTGGCTCAAGTGATTATGGAGGCAGGGAAGTCACAAAATCTGCAGGGTGAGAGGGAAAGGTGGAGTGTCAGGAGAGCCAATGGTGTAGTTCCAGTCTACATGGGAGGGACTGAGAACCATGAAAACTGATGGTGTAGTTCCTGTCTGAAGGCTGGCAGGCTTGAGACTCAGGAAGAAGTGATGTTTCAGTTCAAGTGTGAAGGTAGGAAAAAAGCTGCTGTCCCTCCCAGTGGCGAGGCAGGCAAGAAGGAGGAGTTTCCTCTTAGGCTTTTTGTTCTATTCCGGCTTTCAACTGATTGGATGAGACCCATCCACATGAGAGAGGGCTATCTGCTTTACACAGTTTCCTGATTTAAATGTTAATCTCACCCCAAAACACCCAGGATAGTGTTTGACCAAATATCTGGGCACCCCATGGCCTAGTGTAATTGACACATAAAATTAACCATCACTAGCCTGGATCATTTTGTTGACAGAAAGCAAGGATACTATCCCAGATTAAGGGAGTCTTATCAAAAGGACCTGGAAGCAATAAAAGGGCACTGATGGGCCAAAGATGGGACAATGTGAGCAACAAAAAATTCAATTAATAATAAATGTAATTATAAAGACTCATAAATCCATAAAGATACTTTTAAAAAGAGAAAGTAAAAAACTAAAGAAAACAAAATTAAAAAAAAAAAAAACCACACAGCAACACAGATACAACTGGAAGTGACTAGGGCACCAATTTTTTACTCTGAAAATTAACTCACTCTTTCTCCAGTAAGAACTGTGTTTTAGGGTATTAAATAACCCCAGCTGATTCGGGAAAGTTCTTTAGGGAGGAATTTCAGCTAAATGTGAAAGCAATAACAAAATTAGAAATCAGTGTTTTGTAACCCCTAATGAAGGAAAAGATTAATTGTTGAACTATAGATGAAAGTCTGATGGAGATCTTTACGATGGAGGAACCAGGCTGTCTCACTCAACCACTGATCAGCATTAGCATCACTAAAAGTCATCATGTGCCTGCTGATGTGATACAATGTCAAGGGCAGCATATTCTGTGGAGTAACTGCCAAAAAGTTGTATACAAATCTAATCATTTAGCCTTTAAGACTAACTTCCAAGTAGAGGAAATATAAGAGATAGGGGAACAAACTCAAGAAACCAATGAGGAAGTAAACAGATAAACTCAGCCTAGTTAACAAGCTAGAAAGGTGAAGTTAAAAAAATTAAGGATGACAAAGGGGCTGCCTTAGATGAAGAGGGATCTAACAGGTGCAACAATCAAACATGCTGTATGAACCTTGTGTAGACCCTGATTAAAACAAACCACCTGAAAAAGTAGATTTCTGACACAATCACAGAAATTTGCTTATGAAAGGGTATTAAATGATACCTAGAAGTTATCAATAATTCTATAGGGTGAGACAGTGGCATTATGTAAGGAAATATTTTATAAGATGTATACTAAAGTATGCAGAATATAGTTGACAGGGTATCTAAGATTACCTTTAAAGCAAAATACGAAAAAATCTAAACCCAGGGATCTTGCTCGGGATTAAAAAAATCATATCTAAGTTTCTGGAATTTGGAACTCGGAGAAATGGCTACTACTTTTAAAACTTGCCTTTGCCACTTCCCACAATGTCCTACAAAATGCTGAACTTAAAACAGGAATGCAAAAAATACTGAAATATCAGACACATTTTTCACATTTATAAGAACTCATTGCCTATATCGGTTTCCCTTTTTCTACCTTCCTCATCCCTTTACATATTTAGAAATTTCCACTGAAAGAAATAACTCCGTATTTTAGGAGTTATATACATATAAATTGTACTTGAATTCTTCAAGGCAGTATTTCAAAAATAAAAATTATCAAGTAAATTTATACCTAATACATAAGCGTTCATTTTCTACTACTTTAATAATACACATATTTCATCTCAGTAAATTCAAAAGGTATTACATTTTTGTCTTCACAATTTTATGGACGGCAACAGAATTGTATTTATGTGAAGAAAACTGGTTGTTAGTAACTGTAGATTTCATATTTATGAAATAAAACCTGTGCTAACTCTCTTCTTGGCACTATCCCAAGGGCTTTGCACATATTAACTCATTTAGTATTAGAACAATCATATGGAGCAGGTACTGTTATTATTCCCATTTTATAAAGAGGCATAAAAAGTAAAAGTACCCCATCCAAGTTTCCACAACTAATATACAGCAGTAATAGAATTCAAAGACCTAGTCTAGCTCCAAACCCCAGCTCTTAACCACTACACTGGGCTGACTTACAGTGAGGTATCCTTTGTCTGATGGTGTTACCTACTCAATTCCAGTATAAGCAGTTAAGCTTTCATTGTTTCCAAGGAGAAAAGTAAAGGAAAGAGGTGTTAAGAATAAATAGTAAAACTTACCTTTTGAATGGCCTCTTCCATATCTAACTCATATTGTTCATTTTGTAATAATCTGAGGAATCTCTTGTGCTCAGCACGGGCTTCATTTTCATTCTGCACCATTTGATTCTTGACTTGATTATCTACCTTTTTTAGTGCCTCAACACGCAATTGTTTGCTGTAGTTTTTATCTACTAAATTCTGGTGCTTTTCACTAACACTCAATCTTCTTTTGGAATCCTGTAATGCCAAAAAAAAAAAAAAAAAAAAGGTATGCATGTTTTGGTGTTCCAAAATCTATAAAAATGTATTTATGTAAGCCTCAGGGACAAATGGCACAGAGCTAGGTAACTGTAATAAAGTCAGGAAGGGCCTTTGGCCTCCTTCCTAAGTTCAGGAAAATATACCATAATAAAGTGTAAAGATGGTAGCTAAATATATCAATATACCAATGAGGTAGGTATGATCTGTTATTATTCCCCATCTTATAAATGAGGAAACAAAAGTAAAAGCAACTTTACAAGGTTGTTCAGCTAATAAACAGCTGTACTAGAATTGAAAGAAGTGCAGCTGAGCTCTCTACACACACCCAGCTCTTTACCACTACGCAGGGAATTCCTCCTCTCCTCATCCATGCCCACCCCCTTCCCCAGTCGCCATCTCCGTAGCCATTCCTGGCACTCGGCTTGGCGGTAAAGTGATGCTCCGATCCCCATCAGGTTTTCCTAATATAGGGTTAATAGATCAACCCACTGCTAATTACTCATTCGCTCTCTCCTGGATTTTAATTTCCACTCATTCATTTGTTCAGCGGTTCTTAATCATTTCCTAAAGTTCCTGAAATTTGATAAATAAGATTTTTACCAGGAGGTCTAATAGTGTCGGAAAAAATGAAAAAAGAGCCCGGCAGCTACTGCGGAGTGGCCCTTAAATAATCGCACCTGAGGCCTCTGAAAACGAATGCAACTTTCCAACTAATTCTCAGGTTGGGCATTTCAATTTTTTTTTTTTTTTTTTTTTTTAAGCAGGCTAGATCTAAACTATAACTCAATCAACAGATAGGCAAGTAGTTTCAAGACCTGGCCCCCACAAACTCCCTAACCCCAGCCCCAGCCTCTCACCATCTTGGTGGATGAAAATCCCCGCCTCAGCTCCGCGGTGGGATGTACCGGGTGGGCACAACCCCCTACAGTAAACGTGCAAACGACTGCAAGCTATGCAGTCTGGTGTTTATGTGGTTTCCCAGCAACGACCTCTGAGGTGCCCCAGAATCTAACCAATGTGCGTCCTCCCATTGGATAAGCAAGATCCAATGGGCTGCGAGCTTCTTGGGAAGGTGGCAGAGTATCTATTTCAGTAGATCTAATGGAGACAGGCGGGAAGTCCAGATCTTGGGTCCTGATGCAAACTCTTTGCAATCTGTTAGGTAGCTCAAGATTTCCCTCAGCGGCTAAACTCTGTTGGTGGGGGTAGGGCACCAAGCTGAGGTCACTGTTTACATAGACTACACAAATTCTGTTCTAGTACGTGAGGCTCAAGTCACTTTCCAGGCGCAGAACATCTGCGTCCCCAATGCCTATTCCTCCTGGGTGGTTGATTGCCTTTGTCCTCAGCAGAGGGAGGCATGGTCACTGTCACCCTTGGTGGGAAACTGCGAGGCACGGTGGGTAGCCTGTGCTTTCTGGAGCCTCCCCCCCGCCCCCACCAACACAGAAGCTGTTGTTAAACTTTGGGAATAAAATGTATGGGCCACATGGATGATATTCTGCTATGTAATACGTGGCCTGGGTACCAATGAGAAAAAAATAAAGATGATGGCAGGATATAGGTCTGGTTTATTTTTATCAGCAGGTTAGACACTAAAGTTCATTTTAAACAGAAGAATTTAAGAACAGGAATGGATCAGAAATTAGTCAAATATTGATTTTAGAGATATTTAGAGAAATCTCATCAAAACTAAAAAGCAAAAGAAAATTAAGGTAGGAAGTGTGAAAACCTGACAGTCTGTGTTATCTAATTTAAAGTCCATCTTGTGTAGCAATATCTCTGCTTAAAAATTAATAACAAAAAGGACTTCAGTGTCAGCTTCAAAATATAAAAACGCTTAGAAGTCATCATTTCCATCTTTACTACCAGAAAAAGCTAAGTAACTAGAAATTGGTCATTTTTCCTGTGACTAATTATAGAACCAAGGTCACAGGGCAGCCCACCACCCTGAAATCTGGGGAGAGAGGTAAAAACGGAGTCACTGCAAGACATACCCAGAGCAGAAGCCACTGATGCCCTAAACCGAGACACTTGAGTGGTAATTTTGACGAATTGACAGAGACTGAGTGTGGACTAGCATGAAACTGCTGGGGACTGCAGTCTTAGGGAGGCCCCCACACTTCCATGAGTCTTGCCTCCAGGAACCCCAGCAGGTTCTTACAGCATAAAACCAAGAAAGAGCTCCTCTGGGATGAAATGTGTCCAGAACCTTCTCCATAACAAAGGTCTCCTGTCCAGAGGAAACCATTTCACCAGAGCCTTAGCCCACCTGGGGCATTTCTCCAACTCTAGCCTCCTTCAGCCTTACTGTCTCACCGAAGTGGAAAGAGAGAAGCCAAGAAACACCTGTGAGGGTCACAGCTCTACACATAGAGATTTAATTATAAAATTACAAGTGCTTTCCCTTTTCCATGCTTTACCACAACACCAACAGTGCTCCAGGGTAATAACAGTTGATTACAGCTGGAGTGCTGCAAAACACACTCTAGCAAGAAATTCGTAGGGAAACCCAAGGGCAGCAGGAGACAGAAACAAAATGGTGAGGAATTTGAAGCCTCTGGCACCTACAGATACAGCAAACATTAAACACAGCCCAACTTCTAGCCATATAATAATAAAAAAAAAACCCTCATACCTCATTAAAGTTTTGTTTACCTCAGTTCCTGTTACCCAACATACCAGGTCCAGCTTTCAATGAGAAAATGACAAGGCTAAAGGCAAGTTGCTAAAAGGCAAGGAGAAAACAGTGTGAAAAGCAGAGTAAGCATCAAAATTAGACTCAGCTTTGACAGAGATCTGGTGATTATTGAACAGGAATTTAACATCACTATAGTTAATGTAGGCAGAGTTCTAATG
Source organism: Glossophaga mutica (assembly GCA_039655065.1). NCBI lineage: Eukaryota > Metazoa > Chordata > Mammalia > Chiroptera > Phyllostomidae > Glossophaga > Glossophaga mutica. The sequence goes on along the minus strand of CM077303.1, from coordinate 52,207,257 downwards.
GAAAATGTGGACAGCATGCAAGAACAGGTGGGTAACGTAAGCAGAGAGATGGAAACTCTAAGAGTCCAAAAAAATTCGAGGAATCAAAAACACTAACAAATGACAAATGACTTTGACAAGCCAACTGGTAGACTGGACACCCATGAGGAGGGAATCAGTGAGCTTGAAAATATGTCAGTAGAAACTTCCCAAACTGAAATGCAAAGAGATCGATAGAAAATAGATAACCCTGTTGGGCTTGGAGAATTCACCTTAGACTCAAATTATTTTCCTAAATTAGAAGAGGACTTGTGTGTGTGTGGATAGCAGGTGGGTATTGTCAATGTTTCTGTCTTTTGGGGGCCTTATTATGAACTCATTTACCACAGAATTAAACTTGACTACAGGGTATGTACCATGCAAAACATTTTGAAACCAGCATGCAGCTCTTATGTGCATTTAATCCCCTTAGTTGAGCAGCTTCCACATGAACTTTACCAAAGACATGGCTAATATACAGCTTCTCATGAAGCAGCCTCCAATTAAAACTTGCTGGCTAGGCTGTTGCCAGAAATTTTTGTGTTGGACACTGATGTATCCCAAGCATTTAAGATAGTGCCTGGCATATAATTGGTACTAAATAAATATTGTTCAATGACCATATTATTGAAACTATATTAATGTTGTGCACATAAGAATAAGCTCTACCCAGAAATAACTTTGAAGAAATATTGTTCTTCATCAGAGTTTTTTAAATTTTATTTACATTTTCAAAGAGCAAACTTTTGACTTTATTTCTTCTATTGTTTTCCTATTTTCAAGTCCATTGATTTCTGCTCTTAGCACTAGTTATTTATCTGCTTGCTTTCGTTTTAATTTACTTTTCTTTTTTATAGTTTCTCAGAGTGGGAGCTTAAATCTTTAAGACCATTCTTCTTTGGAAATACAAATTTATAAATTTCCTTCTAAGCCCTGCTTTAGTGCTTGGCACAGATTTTGATATGTTGCGTTTTCTCATTCATTCAGTTCAAAATATTCAAGGACTTCTTTGACCAATGAATTATTTAGCAGTATTTTGCAAACTTCCCAAATATTTCAGTTGTCCAGGTATCATTTTATTAGTGGCTTCTAGTTCAATTACAATACAGTCAGAGAACATACTTTGAATGACTTCAAATCTTTTACATGGATTGAGGCTTATTTTATTGTGCAGAATATGACTGGTGAGTGTTTCATGTGCACTTGAAAATAGTCTGGTGTTGTTGGTGAGCTTGTTCTATAAATATCAATAAGGTGAAATTGGTTGCACAGGCTATCGAGTATTGTACATCCTTAAACTATTTCTACCTATTTGCTTTATCAATTACTGAGAAGTGTTGAGGTCAGCAAATATAATTGTGGATTGACTTATTCTTCTCTTCAGTTCTCTCTTTTTTTTTTTTAAACCCTTACTCTTTTTTTTTTTTTTTAATTTATTTATTTTTAGAGAGGGAAAGGGAAGGAGATAGAGAGGGAGGGAAACATCAATGTGTGGTTGCCTCTCACGTGGCCCCCATTAGGGGCTTGGCCCGCAACCCAGGCATGTGCCCTGACTGGGAATCGAACCTGCGACCCTTTGGTTCACAGCCCGCGCTCAATCCACTGAGCTATGCCAGCCAGGGCTTCAGTTCTCTTTTTTATGAATGTGTTTTAAAATTCTACTGTTCAGTGTACGCACCTTTAGGATTATCATTATGTCCTGATAATATTCTGATATTAACATTTTGAAATGATTTCTTTATCCCTGGTAATATAGTCTTTGTTCTGAAGTCTGTTTGATATTAACATTGGTTCTCCAGCTTTTTTTTAAACTGGTGTTTACATGACATTTTTCTCCATGATTTTACTCTGAATCTATCTGTGTCTAAAATGGCTTTCCAGCCCTGGCCAGGTGGCTCAGTTGGTTGGAGCGCTGTCCTGTGGTTGTGAATTCGGTCCCAGGCCAGGGCACATACCTAAGCTATGGGTTCAATCGGCGGCTGGGGTGCACAGGGAGGCAGCCAATAACTAGCTCACTTGCTCTCAAATCAATAAAACATATACTTGAGAGAGAATCAACAAAAAATTAAAATGATTTTTAATAGATAGCACATATTTGGATATTGCCTTTTTATTCTTCCTGACAACCTGTGTCTTTTAATTGTATATTTATAACATTTTCATATTATTAATATGGATAGATTAAAATACAATCTTGCTAATTTTAAAACCTGTTGTAGCTGTTCTTTGTTCATTTTCTTTTTTTTTGTGACTCCATTTTATTTTCGCTCTCAACTTATTTATCTCATTATTTTTTAGTGATTGTCCTAACATTTAACATATAGGTATATTTAAATATTCAAATACTGTAATTCTGCCTCATTGTGTATAAATCTCACGACAGTATGATTCTACTTCCTCTATTACATATTTTGCACTATTGTTATCACACATTTTACTCTTTTATATGTAAATCCACAATACATATTTCTACACTTGTTAGACTGATGTTGTCTCAATACTCTTTTTTTCTCCAATCATTTTCTCCTTGTGTTTCTATTTGGGTAATTTTTATTGATATATTTTATCTTCAAATTGGCTTTTTCCACAGCTGTGTTAGTCTTCTGTTGAGCCAGTCAAAGGTATCCTTTACATTCCTTATGGTTTTGGTTATCTAACATTTCCATTTAACTTTTTCCTATAGTTTCTATCTTCTCAGCAAAAATTACCCATCTTTTCATGTGTTGTCTACCTTTTCCATTAGAAGCATCAATTATATTAACCATAGTATTTAAAATTTCCTGAGAGTTTCACCATCTGGGTCATATATGAATTTTGTTCTATTGATCACTTCATTTTATACATTTTTTACAATGTTTTTTTTTTCTTGCTTTTCTGTGGGTCTCATAATTTTTTTGATTAAATGCCAGACATCATGTGTAAGACCGTAGGGACAATAGTAAATCACATTTAATGCCTGGAAATACAAACATCTGTTCTTCTGCTACAACATTAGTGTAGGAGGTTGAGTCAGTGTACTCAGGAGTTGAACTGGATTTGAACTTGGTTGTTAACGTGGTTACCTTCAGTGCTCCACTATCTTCAGTTTTCTTTAGCGTTATCTTGTGTCATTATGTTGGGGAGTGGTTTTCCAGAAGGCTTCTCTCCATGTTCCTGATCCACCGCTAGCATTAGGCTTTCCCCATGTTCCAGCACATCAGGTAGTGTCTCTCTCAGACCCTAGTTCCTGCCCCTAGCAGTAGGTCCCTGGTTTTTGTTGCTCCTGCTTGCTAGCCAGGTAATGGGAGGAGGAGGGTTCTCTTTCATCCTGGTTCAGTCTCAGCGTTAGGTCAGCTAGGTATGAAGGGTCTCATAATTGGAAATTTTTGAGAAATATTCAAAATGGTAAATATTCACTGTTTTCTTATTGTCTGCAAAGGGTTGTAAGTCTACTTCAAGTTTCTTCCTCAAACTTTAGCCACAGTGGACTTTTTGAGTTCCTTCCTGCCAGATGGCCTTTGTACATGTGGGTCCCTGCCTGTAATTAGATGGAAACTCCACCAGCCATCTTGCCATCTAGCGGAGATAATACATGCTCAGGATGGCACAGCAGAAAAATAGAATGAGCTTTGTCTTTGTTTTATTTTTTTTTTTAATGACCCAAGAACTACCATACCTGCCCTGCCTAATTCTTGACCTCATGTTATATGAAAGAAAAAAAAAAAAACCCTCATCATTTATCTAAGCCTCTATATCCTCTTTTTCACCCAGGATTCTATTACTGCTAGCCAAATGCAATTCCTGACTGATGCAAGCACTATCTCTTTTATAAATCTGATCATTAAATGTTTAGTTACTTGATAAAGGTAAATTCTATCATGTACAATGAACTTCTAAATCATACTGATATATTTTTGCAAGAAAATATTTGTAATTTAAAGACTAGCTAATCAAGTTCACAAAGTGTTTCACTCATCAATACATAGATTATCTATTAAGTCAGGCAGTTAAGTATATCAATACTACTTGCTTCTTAAAACATGCAGTGTTTCATGGTGTGGAACTCAGTGGATTGAGCATGGACCTTTGAACCAAAGGGTCACAGTTTCAATTCTCAGTCATGGCACATGCTTGGGTTGCAGGCCTGGTCCCTAGTAGGGGACATGCAAGAGACAACCACACACTGATGTTTCTGTCCCTCTCTTTCTCCTTCTCTTTCCCTCTCTCTAAAAATAAACAAACAGAAATATTTTTTAAAAAATCTTTAAAAAAAGAAAACTAAAAATGGATCTGCCGTTTGACCCAGCAATTCCACTGCTAGGATTATATCCTAATAACCCTGAAACACCAATCCAAAAGAACCTGTGCACCCCAATGTTCATAGCAGCACAATTTACAATAGCCAAGTGTTGGAAGCAACCTAGGTGCCCATCGGTAAATGAGGGGATCAAAAAACTGTGGTACATTTACGCAATGGAATTCTATGCAGCAGAAAGAAGGAGCTCTTATCCTTTTCGGCAGCATGGATGGAACTGGAGAGCATTATGCTAAGTGAAATAATCCAGGTGGTGAAAGACAAATACCATATGATCCCACCTGTAAGTGGAACCTAAACAACAAAACAAGCAAAATATAACCAAAGACACTGAAATAGAGAACAGTCTGACAGTGATCAGAAGGGAGAGGGGAGGGAATTTCAGGGGAAAAGGGTGAAGTGTTTGCAGAAACAAGTATAAAGGACACATGGATAAAAACTAGGAGGGGTGGAAATGGGAGGGAGGTGGGGAGAGCTGGGGCAGTGGGCTAGGATGGGAGTACAAGACAGAAAACTATCCAATAACAACAATTAAATTAAAAAGTCTTTAAAAAATAAAAAATAAAACACCCAGTATTTCAGAACACCACATGTAGTAGCAATAGTTTACATGCATGACTAATTGTCTAAATTTACAAAAATATGGCTAGCACAGAACCCTATTTTGAATAGAGCCCTAAATGTAGAATAGCTTAAAAATATATACACTGAATGACTCACAGTATATTTAGATGCAGTAATTTCAGTGTTTGGATGATCAGAAGAATAAATCAGATGGGGAATCTATTGTGTAGAGGGAGGGAAAATTTTGCATTTAGTCAGAAATAAACTAAGAGGAAACCATGTAGGTCACCAGAAATTAAAATGAGAGAAACAAAAGAATGTTCAAAAGGCAAAACTGTGGAATGGTTGGCACATTTTAAACCACAAAAGTAAGGGGAGCTGAAGACCCAACAGAATTCTGATTGAGCAGAGTTTGAGTTCTCAGAGTGCTCACCCTGCTCTCCAGGTTGCCCTGGCAAAGGGTGCCCACCTTCAAGTAATGATATTACAATAAAAACAATGTTTCCTAATGAAGAAAACCATGATTGAAAGTATGACCATCCATAGCTCTGACCACTGTGGCTCAGTGGGTTGGGCATCATCCTGTAAAGCAAAAGGTGGCGGCTGAACCACCAGCTGAACTGCTGCTGGTCAGGGCACATGCATCACTTGTGGGTTTGGTCACCAGACAGGGTACGTGCAAGAGGTGACTGATCGATGTTTTCTCCCTCCCTGTCTCTCTCCCTTCCCCAATGGCCATTCATAATCACGTTGAAATATACAACATTCGTGTTGAAAGAAATTCTGGTAAAGAGTGTGAGAAAAGTATATATGTGTCAAAGAGTGAAACGATGAGGAAAAGAACACGAAGCATGGCCAAAATGCTTAACTCTTGAGCTTTGAAAGAGCTCCTGGAAGCTGTGAACCTTCTCCTCTCTCTGTCCTTGGCTCTTTGATCACATGATTGTATATCAACATTATTTCCACTGCTCTGCTCATTGGCAATACTGTCCGAGAGGAACAGAGAGAAAGCACAAGCTTAACCTCCTGGTGTTCTGTGCAGACTGACCTGGGATGGAGAAAGCATCTCCCCAAAGAGTTGGGTTTCCTGTTGTGAGGATAAAAGCTGCAGATGGGCCCAGGGTAAAACAGGGTGTAACAGGTCGATAGCGTAGAATTTGTTAATTCCAAATAGTGAGATGTGGTGCAGCATTGCAAAGTATTCCAGCAAACACACATGGTTGCTGTTATTTTTTTGCCTCCCTACGGAGTACCTTCGGTTCTACATGAAATTTTAGTGGTAGCTCTCTGTTTCCAGCCCACGTATGGATATTTCAGATTTAGTGGTAATTTATATAAATTAATAAAGAAAAGGATTTTTGGCCTGAATGTTCCTCTAAATCAAATTCAACTTCAATCAATTGCAATAATTAGTTGATTTTACCTGGAAAAATAGTCTAAAATTATTTTTAATTTATAGGTTCTGCTTTTTAGAGCAGTTTTAGGTCTACAGAAAAATTGATAGATCACAGAGAGTTTCCATACGTCCCCTTTCCTCTCCACACCCATATGGTTTCCACTGTCATTAGCATTATACAATGCATTGTGTGGTACATTCATTAAAATTGATGAACCAATATCGATACATTATTAACTAAAGCTCGTAGTTGACATTAGGGCTTACTGTTTTGTACAGGTCTATTTGTTCTGACAAATGCGTAATGTCATGTACCCACCATTACAGTATCATGCAAAGCAGTTTCACTGACTTAAAAATCCCCTGTGGTCCACCTATTCACCCCTCCCTCCTTCCCCCCAGACCCCTGGAAACCACTAATTTTTCTACCATCTTTATAGCTATTTCGTTTCCAGAGTGTTATAGTGTTGGAATCACACAGTATGAAGCCTTTTCAGACTGACTTCTTTCACTTAGCAATATGCATTTAAGCTTCCTTCATGTCTGTTCATGGTTGGAAAGCTTAGTTATTTCTATTATCTGTTTTTTTAAAAATGATTATTATATTTAAAGATTATTTCTCATGATAAATTATTGCTATCATAAATGGCATTTCGTTGTTAAGGAAGGATTTATGCCTTCTCAGCATTAAGGAGAAATCTTCTGGCTCATTTCCCTTTGGAAGATAGCTTTTCACCTACAAGTCTAGACTAAAGGTTTTGAATACTGAAAGGAAAGAGCTTTTTCTAATAATAAATGATGGATTATGCTGATTAATGTTTCCCGATAGTTACAACATAACAGGGTGGCACGCATCAGAGTTGCTAATCTGAATAAGGCATGTTAATAGGTGTACCCCAGAAGTGCTAACTATACAGTAGGAATTACTTACAAAATTAGATTGCTTTATACAATAAAGCAATTAGAACAATTTTTTTCATTCAAAAAAATGCCCAAATCTAATCTAATTTGCTGCAGCTGGACACCACCTGCAGATGACTATTTAAGTACTCTGAACATTACACACTTATCTTTTAAATATTGATAATGCCATTTTTCATTTTCTCGACATGAAATCCCACAGGGAATAATTATGCTAATAAACCTTAATGATTCTTGCAAATAAATGATCAAACTGAATTGCTACTGTTGATTTATATTAATGGACGCCTTTAGGGTGAGATTTGCCAGTACAGTGCTGCCTTGTGAATCTCAATTCATCTTATTTAGCTGAAGAGTGTACATAGTTTGTTAAATAGATGAAGTGTTTAAAATATAATGTGTTTGTGCAGTTTTTGCACTTCATAATGTTTTAGCATTACCATCTTTGCCTTGTGGCAAATCTGCATTTAATGGTTTCATTGTATATAACTTCCTTTCCTTCTTTTTGTCTCATAATGTTATAAGCCATTAGGAAGTGACTACTTTCTGGTTGATTCTGAATAGGCCTGCTTCCATATGTTGCATTGGATTGTTTCATTAAGAATGTAAGATCTGTTTCTGGCTATTTTAGCCACCATGATTCAGGAATCACACTGACTATGTGCTGATGTGACCAAGAGCTAAATAACTGTTGGGGGGATGAGGGCACTATTAAATGGCTTATTTGTCACCCCATTTAAACCTAGATCGGTGGGTCTCTTCATTTCCTGCTCCCTCACTTTCATTCTTGCTTTTGCACCCTCACCAAGTCTATAGGAAATATGAAATTCATGACTTTGTGAATTCTAAAATAAAACTGGGAAATAACTACGGAATTCATATCATGCATTTCCAGGGTTGAGGAACACTACACAGAAGAATGCTTATTCATTGTGGATATGAGTAAAATTTTATCTGGGTAATTTTGTAAAAAGCCACTTTTATTTAAAATGGCATACAATTAAAAAACATGACCTTCGATGACCGTCCATTTTTCTGCATGAAAAGTCATGTGCTGAGCATAGGAGAAAGAGCAAATACACAACAGGTACAGGCGCGGAATTCAGTGAACGTGATCTAAGTCAGTAAACAAGCAATGTGCCAATACCCTATTAGAGGGGTGTGTATGTTGTACTCAGACGTGGTAGGGAACTTGGGATGTCTAATAACAGCTGCTTAGGGATTTATCATGTGGGGCAGAGAGACTGTAACTTGGTTAGTGGTGAAGCAAAGATGCTTCACTCCTCTGCTCTTCATATTTAATTCATTGTGAAGAGCAGAGAAGTCCTCTTCCGAACCATAAAGCTCTTGTTGATTTTAAAAAAGTATGTGTATACATATATAAGCTACCTTTAGAATAAGGTGCTATTTTTTATTTATTAACTTTAGAAAAAGTGCCCAATTTGATCAAATATTGTACATTTATGTCATTTTTTTTCTAATGAAATATTAACCAGACCAAAAAATTTAAACCATTAAATACACTATTTTACTTGTAAAATTTTCTAGTTGAGCAAAATAATGAGGGATGATCCAAATATGTAATGACATAAAATATTAAGTAAATGACAGTACCTCAGCTCTGCACCTGGAGAAATGCCAGAGGGTCTGGAGGGCCAGAGGGGCAGGGCAGGGAGAGGTGTTGTGTGGGGAACCTGAGCAGCCTCCTAGGAAAGCAGAATGACTGGGCATTAGACCCCAAGCATCAACTCTACGACCCTGGAGAGAAAGAGGGGCATAATAACACTCCAAGAGGAATGGCAGATGAAGAAGGCAGTTGAAGAGCCCCAGCTGTCTGTGAGCACTTTCCTCAGACCCAGCCCCGCTTGGTCAACCACCATGAGGCAGCAGGAACAGAAGGAGGAAGTGAAGATGGTTGGGGGAGAGAGAGAAAGAGAGGTTGTATCAATTAATAGAGCTAGCAGACAATAATAGCCCAGAAATTGTGTAACGGATAAGGAATAACACTTGTGTTTTTTCAGAGGCAGAGATTTCACCTTATTGGAAATACAGGGAATGCTAGTGGAAACTGACCCAGGCATAAAGACTGTGTCTAGAGAGAAAGGAAACAACAGTTCCAATCCTAATTTAAGGGTCATCAATGAACATGTATAAAGGACCCATGGACAAAGCCAAAGAGGTGTAGGATTGAGGGTGGGAGGTGGGGGTTGGTGGGTGGGGAAAAGTGACAGTAGGAAAATGGAGACAACTGTATTCGAACATTAATAAAGAAAAAGGTGGGTGCCAAGGAATCCAGTATTAGATCAGCAGGTATATTTCTGGGGAATCCATGCAATAGATTCCTCCACCTCACCCATTTCCCTGGAGGTGATTGGTAAGCTCACTGAATTTGCTTAGTCCTCCACATGGTCCTTCTAACCACATATCAACATGGGGCTGGACACAGAGTAAAAACCTTTGTCATATGTCTCATTCTATTGTACAAGATACTGCTGGCAGTGTGACAGAATAACCAGAAGAACTGTAAGGCAGACCATGGTCTATAAGTAAACAATAGACATAAACGTAGCAAAAAAAAAAGGGGGGGAGAGTAAAAGAGTGAATATAGTCAGAAGCAAAAGAGCCCATTTTTAATGATTTTTAATGCTTCCTTGGATCTCCATTTCTATATCAATATATCCATAGAAATAGTTACCCACTGTGCACCTCTCCATCATGTAACTCTGCTCCCTAGGGCTTTCTTTCCCTTTCCTAGTAGCTATACCTAGGAAATAGCCAAATAATAACCCACAAAGGCTAATTCCTTCCCTCAGTTCTGAAGAATCTATTACAGTTCCTGGCATCTGATGACCTGAATTGACCTAATGTATTTTTGTGAACCTATGACACTATCAGTGGTAGGATGCACCATAAGACTATTCATCAGTCAAGAAGAAAAAACTCTGCCAATTAAATTGGCACATCATCTATTTTAAGACCCATCTCAATTTCAGAAATGTTAAAATGCAAAGAAAGAAAACAATGTATTTTACAATCTATGAAACATAGATACCTGCCTCGGCTTCAGCAGTAAATTTTACTATAATACAAAGGAGGACACAAACCCCGCCCTGGGAATTTATTAATAAAAATCATGTATTTATTCTTACAGGTTTAAACTTTAGTCACTTTCAAAGTACTCTCCATTTAATGTAATACATCTATCGAGACTTTTTTCCATTGCTCAAAACAGTTTTTGAATTCATTCATTTTGATGCCTTTTACTGCCTCTGCCATTTTTTGTTTCACCTCTTCCACATCTGCAAAACATTTCCCTTTGAGGACTTTTTTTCATTCAGGGAAACAAAAAAGTTGTTTGAGGGCCAGGTCATGAAAAAGGAAGGTGGTGCACAGAGGTCATGCTGTTTTTTTGGTCAAAAACTGCTGAACACTCAGAGTGGTGTGGGCAGGTGTGTTTGTAAATCACCACCATGAAATGAGCAAACTCACTGAAAAAGTCTTCAAAAAATTCACTGAAACTGAATGCAGCCTCTCACAACAATGCCAGCTGGTACACTGATACAGATGGGTTACTAGAACACTTACCTAGCAGGGGAAGCCTGCAGTACAAGGGGCCCTACCTCCAGAAGATAATTCCTGGTTTTTGGGTCCCCCTCTTAGTACATATACCCTAAGGCCATGCCATTATGAAGGAGCACAATTAAGGAACTGCAACAATGGCAATTACAACAACCAGTGTTACTATTAGGCCCCCACCAGCAAAGCAGGATCCTCATTCTTTCTCAAGTCATTCTTTTATCCCTCCTCAGCATCAGCTCGGGTAATTGCTATACTCTGCATCAGCTAGGGTCTTCTGAGATGCAGATGCCAACACAGAATTGTCTGGTCAAGAGTTTTATCTGGGGGAAATCCTATAAAAGATAAAGTGGGAGGGGAAGTGGAGGTCAGCAGGGAGAGACTTTAGAATGGATACAGGTCTGATACTTGTAAAAGGAGAGGAGAAAGAGAAAGCAGGAGCTTCAAACGGCAGCACAACTGAGCAGTCTGTGCCAGGATGGTGGAAGTCCCCAGGCAAAGACTTCCCATTAGGGGTTGGAGACAAAACGTCCCAGCTGTAACAGCCGGGTGTGCTCAGGCCCTGGCTGAGAGCAGCTCCAGGACAGTGTGGCCTCAGCACGACGGAACGCTGCAGCAGATCCTAAGGCACAGCGGCAGGAGGTTCTCGAACAACCACCATTTGTGCAGCAGGTTCCCTTAAAGGGGGATTTGAATGGATTATCTCTATGGCTGTCATGGGGACACATGGCTTGCCACCACGCTTCCCACATTTACAGTGGCTGTCTCATTTCCTCTGATCATCTTGCATGTCATCTTGGTTATCATTGTTGCCCTGTTGGTATCTTCTCTATACTCCATGCAACAGCTTTTTCTACTTACGTCTTGGAATCGGGCACTAAGAAGCCTTAAGGGATGGCATGGCCTACAAGGTACCACCAGGATGAGGCGTCACTCACACTGCCACACTGGGCCTTCTGGTTTTCCACAAGTCCACACAGGGCTGCTCCTCCATCTCCAGAGTTCTGCTGCATGCGAGGACTTAGGACAGTGTCCCTCCACTTCCCCTTTGCTGCGTAAACATTGTGGAACAGGCTTCACATTTTAAAAACTGAGGCTTGGAAACCCTTGCAAGGAGACATTTAGGAGACAAATTTCCATATACTTTGTGAAAGGCTATAACATAAGAAAAACGTGCATTCAGACATTTCATGATCAGATGCAAAGAAACTCATAAAGGCTTTAAGGAAGTAATCCTGAACCTATTTAGGGGATGCAGTGGCAAGGACAGACAGTATCTTTGACCTTGAACAAGTCATTTAAACTCCCTTTTGTCTGTTGTCTCCTCTATAAAATGAAGAGGGTAGGCTAGATAATCCTTGAGGCCTCTTCTAGCACTCACATTCCATGAAATAAAAGTCAACTTAAAGATTAATTGGGTTTCTGAGCCTCGAGCAATTAATTACACTGCCGCTGCCCTGTAACAGACCCATCACAGAAGAAAATTAGATTCAACTGACAGATTTGAATCTTTACCAACTCAAACTGATTTTGAATCCAACATTATTTTTTAAGATTTGCAAATTAATGATTTCACAAAAAGGTTCAGTAGCTTTCTGGGCAAGAATTTTGACCTGATAGACATATTGTAATACTAAGGCCATTCTTTTCATTAAACAAATAACAACAAGCATTGTGATGACTTTTTTTCTGCGTTCAGAACCTCCGCAGGCCCTCTACCAGAATTTTTTAAAGTGACAGACAGTGGTTTTATGATATTCTTTACCAATTTCCGAGGAGCCCACGGACATCTGAGGTCAGGGACTTCAGTTATGCCCACACCTACTTCATCCAATTCTGTCATGTTTTTCTAATTCTTCTTTGGCTTCTGCATTTTCTTACCTTGCCTTTACTTTGGCTCAACACTGAATTATCAGAGAAACATGTTGGTTAATTTTGTAGCAAAAAATTAGTTTTGACTTCCCCTTAGTAAGAAAGTATTTTATTTCATCTTCCTTTTAATGTCCGTCTATTCATTTAAACAATGCTGGTATTTTCCTATTTTCCCCTTAAGTATTATAGTTCACATGTAGTGTAGATTTTTAAATCTAAATCCCACCACATTTATGGAACTTGGATTTCTGACATCTTATTTCTACTTTTGTCATGTCCAATTGCATTGGTAATATTTCTGACAGCAGAAAAGTATGGAGAACAATGTGAACACCCGTGCTTCCCCACTTGACAAAAAAACTGCAGAAGCTGTGTACTGGTGTGCCTCTTCCGGTCTCATCTCTTCCCCCTGGAGCTAATACTGTCCTGTACCAAATAGCATTTATCATTCCCATGCATATCTTTATACTTTTAATACTATGAATCAAACTTTAAAAGATGTGATATTGCCTTGCTGTCTTTAAAAGTGTGATATTATTTAGTGTGATATTTTAAAATGTGATATTACTTTGCTCAATCTTCTTTGCTCAGAACTATAGCTCAGTCTTTAATAATAAACTATAGTTCTGCAAAACCATAGTTCTAACTGAGCTACAGTTCTGCAAATTACTTTAACTCCACATTATGTTTACGACATCATTCTATGGTATTACATGTATATCTATTTTGTTTTCTCCAAGCTATGATATATTTCTGCTTTCTCTAAAACGTGTTTTAATGTACAGAAACTTAAAATCCAATGTAGTCAAGTTTATCAATTATTTCCTTTATGTTTTATGTGAGGTTTTTGCATTATTTTAAAAAAGATTTTATATATTTATTCTCAGAGAAAGGGGAAGGGAGGGAGAAAGAGAAAATGCATATGTACTTTATATCCACTAGTTTTGCTGAATTCCTTTTAAAATTCTATTTATTTGTAGAATCTCTTCAGTTTTCTCTTCATGAACACTTTTTCTTTCCTTTCCTCTGAATACCATCATTTTTTCTTCCTTATTGAACTGGCTAAAACCTACAATAAAATTATAAATAGAAGAACTAATAGGTACATCCTTGACTGACATATTTGACATTTCACTTCTAAGTATGTTTGCTGTAGTTTTTTTGTTTTTGCCTTTATTATCACAAAAGCTGTATATGCACATTGTAAAAAAGGATATACAGATAACTAGTATGACTAGATCATTATATTTCTACCACCCAGAGATTACAACTATTAACACCTTAGGAAACCACACATATATTTACAGATGTTTAACAAATACTACAACATACACAGTACTATCAGCTAACAGTTACACACTGGAAACTACTTTTCACACTGTTTTATTTCCTTGCTTGTGAAAAATTTTCTTCCTAAATGGGAATTCAATTTTATCAATTTATTTTTATATTCGAAGAATACATTTTCTCTCATTAATCAGTTAATGTCCACCAGAATGGTTCTAATAACATTGTTCCTTGGTTGTTTTGTGAGGGTAGATATGAGATGGGCTTATAATATGCCCAGAAAGCTTGCTAGCTAGCTCAGTTAATCTTGGGTACACTTATTCCAAAATATACTGTGTTAAATAGAAAATACCTTCATTTTATTTATCTTACAATTTTTATTCCTGCCTTTTATTTCTTTAATAAGTTTAAACAATGTTTATTGTGTTGATAATTTCATAGTATAAAGTTCTCAGAGATCTAAATTTTGCTATTAGATTTTTCTGCTGACTCCCACAACTGGTGATTATTTCCTTGAATATTTATAATTTTGGATCATGAGCTCATCTTTACAGAAGCATTATTTGTGGAAATACTGTGAGGCCTAGGTTGCAGATATGTCCACCAACAGGAATATTCTTGTTTGTTCCAGGAACCCAACCACTTTTTTAAAGATTTTATTTATTTTAAAGAGAGAGAGAGGAATACTCATATGTCAGAGAAACATTGATTGGTTGCCTCTTGCCTGCCTCCAACCAGGGACCTGGCCTGCAACCCAAACATGTGCCCCTACCAGGAATCAAATCAGCGACCCCTTGGTTTGCAGGAGGACACCCAACCCACTGAGCCACACCAGTCAGGGCCTGACCACTTTTTAAATGCTTGTTTCTAGGGTTTTTTTTTTTTTTTTTTTTTGGTATCTGGAACAAATGGATGTGAATAAAGCAGAGAAAATATGGAAATACCACAGTAGGTAACAGTTATTTCACATTTTAAATTACCCTCAAACAAGCACAATCAGGTGTGAATTATGCACAAATATTTGTCTCTGTGCTTAGCCCTTTTTTCTTTTTTTGGCACAAACAGATCACCTGATATTCTGGGGACATGAGAATTGGCTGGATGTCACTGGAATAATGTGGTGGCTCACAAACAATGGGGACACCTGTGAACTTTAGGTGTGAGTGCAGGTGCCACATGCAAAAGAATAAGGTTGGACCCTTACACCATATACAAAACTGAATCCAAGATGAGCCAGAGACCAAAATATAAGAGCCAAAATGTAAAACTGTTTGAAGAAAATACAGGAAAAAAATGTTCACAACATTAAGTTTCACAATGATTTCTTGGACATAACACCAAATGCCCAGGCAACAAGTGAAAAAAATGAGTGATTACACCAAAATTAAAAACCTGTGTGCCAAGGATGGAGTGGGAGAAAATATTTGCAAATTATATATCTGATATAATATCCAGAGAATGGACAATTCGACGACAACAAAAATACATTTTTTAAGTGAACAAAGGATTTGAATAGGCATTTCTTCAAAGAATAGATACAAATAGTCAAGATAAACATGAAAAGATGCTCAACATCATGAATCACTAGTCATTAGGGAATCGAAATGATGAGATACCACTTCCCATCCCTTAGGATAACTACTGTTTTGTTTGTTTGTTTTTTAAAAAAACCTAAAACCAGGAAACAATTATTGGCAGGGATATGGCAAAATCAGAACCCTTGAGCACAGCAACTATGGAGAAGTTTGGCACTACCTTAAGAAATTGAAAAATAGAACTATATGATCTGGCAATTTCATGTCTGGAAATATACCCCAAATAATTGAAAAAGGGTCTTTTTTTTTAAAAAAGATTTTATTTATTTATTTATTATTAGAGGGGAAGGGAAGGAGAAAGAGAGGGAGAGAAAAATCAATGTGTGGTTGCCTCTTGTGAGCCCCCTACTGAGGACCTGGCTTGCAACCCAGGCATGTGCCCTGACTGGGAATCAAACCAGTGGCCCTTTCTTTAGTTCCCAGGCCAGCACTCAATCCACTGAGCCACACCAGCCAGAGTAAAAGTGGGGTCTTGAAGAGATATCTATACATCCAAGTTTTTAGCAGCATTATTCACAATGGCCAAAATGTAGAAGTAACTCAAGTGTCCATTAATGGATTAATAGATAAACACAATGTAGTGTACACACACACACACACACACACAATGGAATATTATTCAGCCTTAAAAAGTAATTAAATTCTGACACATGCTACAACATGGATGAACCCCGAGGATATCGTGCTAAGTGAAATAAGCCAGTCACTAAAGGACAAATACTGTATGATTCCACTTACATGAGGTACCTAGAGTAGTCAAGTTCATAAAGACAGAAAGTAGAATGGTGGTTGCAAGGGGGAGGATAGAGGGAGAGGTTAGACTTTTAGTTTTGTAAGATGAAAAGAGTTCTGGAGATGGATGGTGGTGATAGTTGCACAAAAATGTGAATATACTTAATATAACTGGTTCATTGTAGCATTCAATGAATACTCGAATATGGAGTTTGTTCAACTAGAAAAAGCAATATAGTATGTAAGAAACACTTCTCTAAAACATAAAACCAATAGGCATTCTAACATGGAAGTTAGACATTTCCAAATAAAATACCTACAATGTGTAAGAAGAACACAGGAAATGTATTAGGTTTCACAGAGAACTTTCCTCCTGTCCAGTTACTAAAACAGTGGAGCAGAGCCTAAGCTGGCTTCCAGATCAAAACTTGATGTTCTGATCTTGAGGGTTTTTTTGACAGATAATTAAACTATTACTCATGTAATTAGTACTTTCTTGTGAGAAAAGCAGGTTGCTGAGATTGGCAAGGCCACATCATATTCTGCTCAGCTAGAGGAGGCTTTTGGCATAGAAAGTCTAATTCCTTGACTGACTTGTGTCTTTTGTGATTGACAAACATGTGTTCCAGGACTTCCACTGACAGAAATAGCCACTACTACCTTAATATTTAATACTACCTTTATTATCATTAAGTTGCTTTAATCCAGCTCCCACTGTTACATCTAATTTTAAAGAGGGAATCTATCTCATTGGTTTCATCTCTGCATGGAAACTACTCTTCTTCATTGCTATTTCATACACTGAAACGTATATATTCAAATAATTATCAGCTCAACCAAGGCCAAAACTCCTTCTCTTTGTCTCAGAAATTGTCCTACTCTTAAACCTATGAACTCATTCCTAACCTACTCTTAACCTACGCTTAACCTACTCTTATACCTATGAACTCATTCCTAGCAAATAATAAGATCTAATGTTTACTGGTTTTACTATGTGTCATCAGTACTTCATATGTAGCATCTAATGGAATCGTTCTAACTCCTCTAGGAATAGGCACTAAGGTGACTGTTAATTTAGAGAGGAAGAAAATAAGGACCAAAGCAGATAATTTAGATGCCTAAGATAATACAACTATTAAGTGATGAAGCCAGGATTTGATAGTCACATATCAAGCCACTGGACCATACTGCATTCCAACAAAACACTGAGTAGAGCATCCTTAGCAGTAAACTGAAGCTGCGAGGAAGCAGGTGAATGTCTCCCATTGTTCTCAGATGCGGAGAGTAGTGCAGGGAGTTGGGCCCAGGAAGCACTACGTCTCAACCACGTTAGAACTCCAGACAAGCAAACCATCTCTAATAAGAATCTATCATATGCTTAATGCTTTCTCAGACATTTATAAAATTTACTAAGTATAACTTCCTTGTTCTTTCATGTTCATGTGTTCTGCAGGGATGAACAAGGTAAGGTATAATTTAGTCTTATTTCAGACACTAAATTTGCCAGGGCAGAAAAACCATAGTAGAAAGAAGGTCCTCTTGTTTTTGCCCACTGACTGGGCCTGAGCAGTAAAGCCCACAATCATGGGTCCACAGTGCCTCAGTCACACAATAAGGATCATTTTTCCCACTCACGTGGGCTGTCTCAGTTTTATTTCCCACCTCTGAGCCACAAAACACATTAAATCTCATTATTGCTTTACTCAAGGCCCAGATCTGAAGTCCTTACACACACAAAACAACAATGGGAAGACTACATAATTAGTTCCTCCAACATCATGTAGGCTGAAGGATTAATTTTGTTTGTTTGTATATTTTAAGGAAAACTCCTGGGAGTTGGATTCAAATGAGTCTACAGAATTAATGAGAGCGGACTCTTATCTTCCTAATCAGCCAGACTGGCCACTGCAATGGCTGAAAAAAACAAGTCCAGGAGCCTCGAGCATCCTGTGAGTTCTTCCCAAAATGTTAAATAAGAATTACAGTAACATCAGAAAAAACACTCTTATCTGCATATGATGATAGCACATATTAGGGATTAAAAAGTGAGAGCATTTCAGAAGCAGAGCATTAACAAGATTCCTCTGTAGTAAAGCCAACTCATTGGAGACTCTTAGTATATAATTTATCCAAGTACCTTGCAATAGATACTCAGAGTAACGTTAGCAACCAAAAAGCAACATCAGCGTAAAGACACTAGGTATAATGGATGCTGTGCCATGTTGTCCAGACTTGTCTTCAGGTGGAAGTACTTATTTCTCTTTATTGTTGAGAGTGCTGTCGGACAGTTCTCACAGCTGTTAGGTCTCAGTCCTCTCCAGAACTTGTCTGTGGCTACAGAGCGACCTCTCTCACTCAGGATTAGCTCGTATCCAATCCCTGGTTGATGTGGGCGTGTGAAAGTCTAGATGCCACACTGCAAGGGGAGTCAACTCTCGCAGGCCATCCCAGCTCTTTGGAAGAGACCCCTATGGTGGAGCTGAGGCCTTTGTTGACACTGCTTTGAGCTCAGCTTTTGCCCCTGCCCAGTCCTGCCTCCTTCCCTTCCACAAATGTTGATCCCATGGGTACTTCCTAATGCAGGGTCTGCATGCTAATTAATCTCTGTCTCTGAGTCTGCTTCTTGGAGAACCCAGATTGGAATGCTAGGAAAATCAAATTCTTTGTTTCTAACATTTTGTTATGTTTTTAACCAGAAGTTAATAGTATAACATTGTTTAGGTATTTTAAAACCACCTGCTACAGAACTATTTTCCTCTGGATACAGGTAAGGCTCATTGATTTCATGTGACAGAAAAACAATCAGGGGCGCCCTGACTGGCAGAGCTCAGATGGTTTAGTATTGCTCTGCACAGCTGAAGATCACTGGTTCAATTCCTAATCAGGACACAGACCTGGGTTGTAGGCTAGTCCCCAGTTAGGGCATGTGTGAGAGGCAACCAGTGAGTTTCTCTCCCTTTCTCCCTCCCTTCTTCTCTCTCTAAAAATAAGAAAATAAGATAGAGGCCAAGTAGGTGGAAGCTGAGCCCACTTGCTTGTGCCCTCAGCACAGATTTTTAGCTGATCTGCCAACAAGCAACTAGAACAATCAATAGAATTTCAGCTGATGTGAATTTTTGAAACTGAGGCATACAGAGGATGCTTTGCACCGTCCGCACCTGTACAACAATATACAAGATGTGGTGGGATGTGTGACTCTCAATCAACCAGCCGGGGGAGGAACCCAACAAAACAACCCAACAACAACCAAAACCCAATTACAACAAGAGAGCCTGCATAAAAGGCGTAAAAGCCATCCCAGGAGCATACAACAAGCTTAGGAGATCAAGGAGACTCCACCACTGAATCTCCTTGAAGACAGGGAGTCAAAACAGATCAATCTAATACACAGAAACAAACAAAAAAGAGTCACCTAAAATGGGGAGACAAAGAAACAACCCCCAATCAAAAGGAAACGAGGAATCCACAGAAAGAATGCTAAGTGAAATTGAGGCAAGCAATCTATCAGACATAGAGTTCAAAATAATGATAAGGATCCTCAAGGAACTCAGTGGGAACAAGGAACTTAGTGGGAATTACATCAAAATTAAAAAAGACATAGAAACTATGAATAAGAGCAAGAAGGGAATGAAGAATATCTAAAATGAAGAATACACTAGAAGGAATTAAAAAGCAGGTTAGATAAAGCAGAGGATCAAATCAGCAAGTTGGAAGAAGAGGTAGAAAAAATACCAGTCAGAGCAACGACTAAAAAAAGACACAAAGAGAATGAAGTAATTTAAGGGAGCTGCAGGACAACATGAAACATAACAACATTTGAATAATAGGGATACCAGAAAGAGAAGAAAAGCAGCAAGGAATAGAAAACCTGTTTGAAAAAGTAATGACAGAAACCTTCCCTAACTTGGTGAGGGGAAAATCTTGCAAATCCTGGAAGCAGAGGGGGAGGGTGCCAGTCCAGATGAACCCAAAGAGGCCCACTCTAAGACATATCATAATTAAAACGTCAACATTTAAGGACAAAGGGAGAATCTTAAAGGCAGCAAGGAGAAACAGCTAGTAACATATAAGGGAGCTCTAATAAGGCTATCAGCTGACTTCTCAACAAAAACACTACAAGCCAAAAGGGAATGGCATAAAATACTCCAAATAATGAAAAGCAAAGACCTGTGTGGGATGCCCCATCCTGTGGAGTTCTCCCAGTAGTGGATGAAATAAGCTGTCCCGGATATAATCTCTTGTTCTGGCAGGAAAGGGGGTGGTGATTCCCTCTAGTGGAGAATGCCCTGAGCCCTTCTCTGAAACAGCTTTCATTGCTCAGTATGTGCAGGGGTATACAGTATTCATGCAAAGCTCATCAATCAATGTCTAAATGCCATAGTTACATAAAACAGATATTGTTTATAGGTAACAGTCGAAGGAACACAGAGATTGCCGCAGGTCAGGGTCTGTTAGACACACTGATGCCAGGTGATCATCAAGGCATGGTTCATGAGTTCAGGAATTCACTCCTTCTGCTTTGGACTTAGATATATGATTCATGGTGACAGGGCTACACAAAACAAAGCAACCCTCAAGGGGTATCATTATACTTTAGGCCTGATTTCCCATGGGAACCCTTGGTGCTAGTATTGGGTCATGCCTGCCTCCAGCATTCCCAGGTTGAGACTTTCAGGTCTCTTTCAAGGCCTTGGACACACGGGGCTACAGCCTCTAAAGTGGTTCCCAATAGACCTGCAACCAAGACTACTCTACTCAACAAGGCTCTCACTTAAAAGGGAAGATGAAATAAGGAGCTTCCCAGGCAAAAAAGGCTAAAAGAGTACATCTTGGACTTCTAGCCAAGATGGAGATATAGGTAGGTACACTTTGCCTCCTTGCACAACCAAAAGAAGGACAACAAATTTAAAAACAAAAAAATATGCAGAACTTCCAGAAAAATCAAACTGTATGAAAGTCTGACCACCAAGGAGTTAAAGAAGAAACATTCATCCAGACCGGTAGGAGGGGCAGAGATGGGCAACTAGGGTGGAGAGGCCGTGCCACAAGGCGGTAGCTGGTGGACCGGGGCAGGCAAGGTGGCGGTTGGTGGACTGGGCAGTCCCACATTTGTGTGTGGATAATGTGGAAGAACAACTAGGGAGTGAGACAGACTGCACAACCCAAGGTCCAAGCATGGGGGAATAAAGCCTCAAAACCTCTGGCTCTAAAAACCTGTGGGAGTTCAGGTGGCAGGAGAAACTCCCAGCTTCACAGGAGAGTTCGTTGGAGAGACCCACAGGGCCCTAGGATGTACACAAACTCACCCACATGGGAATCAACACCAGAAGGGCCCACTTTGCTTGTGGGTAGTGGAGGAAGTGACTGAAAGTCAGCCAAGAGCTGAGCAAGCAGCACTGTTCCCTCTTGGACCCCTCCCCCACACATAGCACCACAGCCCAGCAACATGGGTTGCTCCACCCTGGCTAATACCTACACCTCCACCCCTTACTATGTAACAGGTACACTGACAACTGTAATAGCATAATCAATAAATTAAAAAATAAAACCACAATGAGATATCACCCCATACCTTCAAGATTGGGTTCAGGTGCTACTATTTCCATAAACTACCCTTTTGTTCCTCAGCTGACCCTTTATCTCCCTCACCTGAGAACCTTCAGATTTATTTTTACATTCCTTGTAGGTTTCCACCTTTGGTCATGGAGCACATGACCTGTTCTTCACACCTCACTGAAAGGTCCTTGAGAGCTGGGCCCACCTCTTGGACGTCTGTCTCTTCCACCACACCCAGCACAGTGACTTCAAAGTTTCATCAGACCCTTGTGGCATGAACAAAGCAGCGATTTCTCTGGATCTGTTTCCCATTTTGTGAAAGGAGGAAGCTATATTAGCTTTCCTATTGACCATAACTTCCAGAATTACAAATTTAAGTTACTGTATTAGACACCTAACTGCACATCTGATATGTGTTTTTCCCATTTCTGAGTAAAAGACACAATTATGATTTTTGGGGGGAAAGCGACACACACAAAACAGTTATCTTATAAACTGAATACAATAAAATGTTAGTTATGAGCAACAGAAAATAACAAAGGAGCTCACAGAGTGAGGAGATGCACGTGATGAAGAGTCAACATGGAGGGTGAAGTGGCAGAGAAGTTGGTTGAACTGGGCTCTGAGTCCCCATTTAAACAGAGTTAAGTCCTGGGCATTTTAAGCCTGAAACAAAGGCTGATCCAGGGACACTAGAGGGAGCCAAGGCCTGCAATCAGAAGAGAAAGCTTTCCGGCTCAGCTGGCCTTGGGTTCACAGATTCTGAAACATTTGCTTAAATTGAGAATGATACTCTTTGCCACACAAATTATTCTACAGGACAATTGCAAAAATGAAAACTATTTTGAGTCTATTTTCAGTTTTTCCTGGTGTTACATTTCTTTTTGAGGGGATGAGTATTCAGTGTTTAATGTTTGTGCATGCTGTGCATTTTTGCCAGTGAATCTTAACTGTGAGCTAATCTAAGACACTGAACAACCCTGAATGGGGTTGTTGGATTATAAAGTAGAGAGAAAACTGGTAGGAGCCTGTTCCAAAGACCTCCCCACCCACTAGGACTGGCCTAGGGCTGCGCTGCTGTGACTGCAGGTTCCCAGAGTTGCAGACCTTATCTCCAGGCCAGGAGGGTGGAGGTTGCCACCTGTGCTTTTGAATACCAGCTCCTGAGGCTGATTACCAAAGGTCACCCCTCTAAATTGTCACTTGGTCCAAATCCACAGAAAACCCTAAGCAAGAGTTTTAAAGTCCCTGGAAGTTGGGGGGCAGCAGTGTGAGGTCAGTCTGGCTAACCTCAGCATTGTTAGTGCCTGCTGACAGACAGATGAACAGACGGATGGCTAAGGCCGAGCTCTCATCTTGGGACAGGTGATAAGAGTGAGGAGTATTTGGAAGGCGGAAAAAGGCAGCTTGGGCACAGCCCTATTTCATTGCCCTACCTTAGATACGGTGACATTAAACAATGTGAAATTGTACTTCTGCCAAAGGATGAGAGCCAGGTCATATTTTTGGCCACATACAAGTGTTTACTTGTGCTAAATTCTGGGATAAAGGAACGTAAAGAGAAAGGTAAAAAGGATATCACAACTCTAAAGCAGTAGTGAATTACGGCTTGCCCCAGCCTAGGGCAGAAGCCACAGGGCCACCACCAGAGAGAAGCCTAAAGAATCAGGAGGCAGGAGTGTCTCACCAGCCACTGGAGGACTCAAGACATTCACTCCTTTTCGTCCAGGTGCCGCTTTCAGAACTCCTCTTGATGTGGCTGTCACCAGTTTGCAGTTAAGTTGAGGGCAGGACACTGAAGAGCCAGGTCTAGAAGAAAGAATGCAGAGGAAATTGTGGGGGCTGCTTTGAAGTTAAGAAAAGAGGTGCACTATCCAGCATTTCTCTGTGGCCCCCTCCCAGAAGCTGCTATCTGGGCATTGTAATGCTTTCTCTCCGCCCCTAAATCCAAAGGGAATAGGGAAAGGGAGACAAAAGAAAGCCAGCCAACGTGGAGGGTGGAACTTGCTGGGGGACTGGAGAAGCCCAGCGAGGATGAGCCAGGGGAGCTGGGTGAGCCCGCTAAGCAGAAGTGACAACAGGCTGAAACTGCTACTACCCCTGGGGGTGGGGTAGGACAGAACCAAGTGCCACGCAGGGTCAGGGAGGATGACCAGGAGCATCCTGGCTTGGGCAAAGAAGGGCTCTTCTGTGCAGACTGAATGAAGGCTGTGTAGCGCCCACCTGAAGGAGGAGTGAGGGGGCGGTAGGGGCCTGAGGGGAGCCAGCTCCGATGCTCTGTCTGCAGTCTGAGCCAGCCTGGCTTCTGTCCACAGAGAGCACAAACCCTGGAGGCAGAGTGCAGGCAGGACTGAGAGAGCACTCTGTTCTGCCTCCAGCAGCTCGCATTGAGCCCCGAGATAATCAGGGCCAGGCCCGAGGCAGGAGCATAAATGCTCCCCACGTGTGGGCTGGGAGGAACTGGCCCACAGGTGAGCCTTGGTCTAGTGGGCCAGGGCTGGGACTGACGGGAAAGGCTCAGGGCTCTATTTCCGACAGTCCACTGGCCAAGGCAAGTGGAACTAGCATAAACTTCCCTGCACTTGGAGGGGGGTGACAAAAGGGGACAATTGAAACTAAAAAAAAAGGAGAGAACGCTCTTTGAGTATGGGGAGCTGGGGACAGCCACATGGAGGAGCTCGGATTCTGGTGGATGGAAGGTCCTCTTTCAGCAAACCCTCACTGTGGATGGTAGCCACAATCGCAGTTGCCCCAGCTGACCCCTGTGGTCTGTTTTCGAGTTGGATGTAAAGCTTGGTGAAGGCCAAAATTCTTTCACACTCGAATACTGCTCCCCCATTCCTACACAGCAAGTCCTTCAAGAGCAGGTTCAGGTGTTCAGGTGCCGCTGTCTCCACAAAATCACCCTTTCATTCCTCAGCCGACCCTTTATCTCCCTCACCTGAGATCCCTCAGATTTTTTTTTTACCTTCTTTGTGGATTTCCACCTTTGGAGATTGGGGCAAATGACCTGTTTTTGTGCCACACTGGACTCATCTGTTGGAGATATGTCTCCTCCACAGCACCCAGCAAAGTGACTCATTAGACGTTTGTGGCATGAATAAAGCAGCAATTCTACAAATCTCTTTCTTATTCTGTGAAAGTAGGAAGATTTCTACATGCTCTTATTTTCTGATTCTTAATTTAGATTAAGTATTGGACACCTGCTGCATGTCTGACACTGTGTGTCTCATTTCAAAGAAGTGGAAAACACAAATGTGATCTTATTGTGAGACTGAATATAATAAAATGCCAAATAGTACATTGTAAGAGGAACTCAGAGAAGGGAGAGATGCATGTGGTCCAGTAAAGGCTTGGAGGGCTAAAAGGAAGAGTGGTTAACTAAACTGAGCTTTGGGATGGGTGGATTTGTAGGCGTCAGCAGCCACACAGGTGTTGCAGCCCTTGCCCTTAATTCACTGTTGGTGAGTATGACTGAGTATACTAGAGGCAGGACGGGAGCCCCATGCAGCCCCTGGCAAAAATATAACGCCAACTCCTTGGCTGTCCTGTCCTCTTGGTCTTCAAGCCTCCCAGGCAGAAGTTGCAATCCTGGAGAAGGGCCAATTATCAGGACTCTTCCTAGATTTCTGTGACTCATACCTTGGGAAAATTGGGGAGGGGTGGTTGGGAGTCTTCCTTGACCTTATCCTCCTTTTCAGCCAGGAAGAAGTGACCTTCACAGTAACAATTTCACATAGACCTTGCCCTGATCATCCAGAATGAAAGCTTCCAACTTTTTGTGGGACTGCCCGTACATTTACCCTTGCCGCTACCCATGGGGTATTTTTTTTTTTTTCGGTTCCCGTTATGCAGGTATTGGAGAGTGATTCTGACACTCAGCTGGTGGTTCAGGGAACACCTGTTCTCAGCTCGGGCATCTGAGATGCCTCTAAGCCCCCTACCTGAGAAGTGAGTCCTTCCTTCTCTAGACTGTGGTCTATGTCTGGTTCACTAGGCAGAAAAAGTCATACAACCTCAGGGGTAGGCTTGCTGCCTTATCTGTCAACAGGAGGAAGGGTAGGGACAGAGCTGCCTAGAAATCAGTCTCGGGCCCTGGTGTTACTTTTCCATTCTGATATAATAATCGCTTTGGGATGACGTGGTCTGTGAGTCCAACAATCAGACACACACTGAGCTCAGCACACAGGCTGCCACCATAAAAAGGGCATGCTTTACAGCTTCCCCTGGAGCCTCCCTGTGTTTCTGACCGTGGGCACCATCTTCCCTCCCCATGCGTATCTCCACATGTCCAGTGCATAGCGCAGGGCCCGGCACACAGAAAACATCCCATCAATGATGCTGAATCCTGAGGGAGACACTTGGCAGGTGAATGACATTAGCTGATGCAGCCTTAAATATATAGCATGACATGGTAATAAAAGTAGATATCCTCTATCTCATTTTACAACAGAAAATGTGGAACCTGATCTTTCAGAAAAGCATTATCTCCGCCATGACGCCCACATCAAGGTTCCTGCTTATCAAATTCTGTTGAGCGAGTGTGGAAGGAGAAGCTCTCTGTCATCTATTTACCTTAAGGAGCTCAGTCACGTGCAAGCTCGCTGCCCGTTTATCAGGATGAAGGATGCTCTCCAGAGAGAGCAGACAGCAGGACAGGCCAAGCTCAGATGACAGTCTGCCCTGTGGAGATTGACTTTAATGAAGCACAGAATAAACAGGAAGATTAAGAGGGTGCAAAAATCCATGACAAGTTTTGAGTTCACCTCTCAGTAGGGAGTGAGAGGCTCTCTATACAGCTGAGAGCTGCCTCTGGGTTATGGATGGGGCATCTGCTTGGCCACTAATGATCCCACACTACCGAGATCAGCCTCTGTATGAGGAAGAAAATGTCTTCTGTTAATTCACAGGCCCACTCCTGTGCAATTTAAGTTTACCCGTGATGTGATTTGCTCTACAATGTGTAGGAAGATTATAGTTATTGAAGGGTTTGAGAAATTATTTAATAGGCTAAAATGTTAGCCTGAAAAGCAGGGACTAAATTTTTTTTTTTTTGCTCTTTTATACGTTCCCCCAAGTTGTGCTGAGAAGTCGTGAGCGCTCAGAGGTTCAGGACTCAAAGGTATTGTCAGAACCGTAGATACAGCTCACTCGATGGAAGGACTAAGTTCATGGAATAAAACAAACACAAAAACCAGTCTTCCTCATTAAACAGTGAGATTTCCATAGGAACTTAATGACTGAGGCATTTTATTTTATATCGTTTTAGTTCCTTATTTCATATATGATTTTTTTTCAATAAGTAGAAAGAAAAGGTTGCAAAACATCCAGAGGACATAGCCTACAATGCGCACCCATTTTGGGCAGGGATGATGGTTTCGTTTAGAGGGTTCAAATGGAGATAATTTCTTGTTTCACTGTCATTTCTTTCTTGAGAACATAGATC